>CP136056.1:561974770-563224770 GCA_032464435.1 Aegilops umbellulata
CGAACCTGGGTAAAATAAAGTGTCTCTTGCCTCCTGTTACCATCCGACCTTGACGCACAGTTCGGGACCCCCTACCCGAGATCCGCCGGTTTTGACACCGACAATATGCTTTGTCCTGACATGAAAAATAGGATTGACAGATAGATATGTAGCACCAAGATTATCGCACCAAAGTGAGGCTGCCTTTGGATGATGAAACCCAATTCTGTCAACAAGTTCTGAACCCAGATTACTTCAGCAGTTGCATTAGCTAAAGCCTTATACTCTGCCTCTGTGCTTGACCGAGAGACAGTGGGTTGCTTACAAGCACTCCACGAAATCAAGTTACTGCCAAGAAAAACTGCAAACCCTCCTGTGGACCTTCTGTCATCAGGACAACCTGCCCAATCTGCATCTGAAAAAGCACTTACAAGCATTGAATCTGATTTGCCAAGTCTGAGTCCGTGATCCTTAGTTCCTTGCAGATACCTGAGGATCCTTTTTACTGTAGTCCAATGTATAGTTGTAGGGGCATGTAAGAACTGACAAACTTTATTGACTGAATAAGAAATATCCGGTCGAGTCAATGTCAAATATTGTAAAGCTCCTACAATACTCCTATACCTGGTAGCATCCTCTGCGCTAAGTACCTCCCCATCATGAAGAGACAATTTTTCAGAGGTAGACAACGGTGTGGACGACGGTTTGCAACCTTTCATTCCCATCCTCTGAAAAATTTCTTGCACATACTTCCCTTGTGAAAGCACAATACCATTTGGCACAATCCTCACCTCAATCCCGAGGAAGAAATGAAGATTACCCAAGTCTTTGAGAGCAAAGTCCTTATTCAAATCCTTGAGAAGGGCCTCAACTGCTTTAGATGAGGAGCTTGTAACAACAATATCATCAACATAAATGAGCATAAAAATGATAATCCCATGACGATGGTAATAGAATAATGAAGTATCACCCTTGGAAGGAAGGAAACCTAGTGACCCCGGGCCCCCAAGATGCAGGGCCCCCACCCAGGGTAATGGGTATGTACGCAGCCAGCCTTTTTTCTTTTTTGAGCAAAAAAAAATGTACACAGCCAGCTAGCCCACACAGCAGCTATGAACTAGGCCATGGGCTGGACGGATGCAGGCAGCAGCTAGCCCACGCACGCAGCCGCTCTTTCCTGAACTCCTCGTTCGCTTTATCGAGTCGTAGCCTCGAACGCGCGGCTGTTAGTTAGGTTTTCTAATTCCTTTCCGAGATGGCGAGATCCAACCACGAGTTCGCATCTCTACGGGAATCACGATCTTGTCCTGAACGGCTGGGTTCTAATCGTCACCGGTATTGGATCGTGAATTGCCGTTTCACCCGCAGCTCCGCTCTCCAATCTCAGGTGTCACCCCTCATCGCGCGCCGAGGGACATACTGATACACCCCAGTCGAGATCGCATCCTCGAGTGCCCTATGAGACCATCACTAAGGCGGGTATATGAGGTACTATTACCGAAAAAGGGTTTCCCCCCGCTTTGTATACAAAGCAACCAACCGAACCATACATGGATAGGTGCTGGGGCGGAAGCAGCACAGACACGCCCAAAAGAAATGACAGAGAAAAGCAAAAGAAACAAATGCCGAAAACGGCGGATCAACAAAACGAAGATGCCTCGCGATCGCAGCGCCCACCAGGATCTTCCACTAGACTCCAAGACTCCGAAGCGCCGGCACCTATCAACACCTCCAAGAAGGATCGCGACGATGACGACGCTGCTGCTAAGGGTTTCCCCCGGTACACGACGAGGCGAGAGGAAGGGTAGCTCCGACGCCCTCCCGGAAGGTCAGGTGGCACCCACAGGCGCCACCGCGCCGGCGTTGGCCATGCCGACAGGGGTTTCCCCGATCCCAACCCGCACCTCGGGCGCCCCGGAGCCTGCCACCAAACCAACCACCATCGTGCACCAACGCGGTCTTGAGGTCCCCACGCCGTCTCACCACGGCACCACGAAGTGAGGATAGCACGACGAAGAATCAAAGCCGGGACTAGGGCATCAGCACCATCGGCACGCGGGAGGGCCCCACCTCCACCATCAGCGACGGTAGCCGCCCGGACGCAATAGCGGGAGCACACCAGGCCCGTGGGCCCACCGGCCCGGCCAAGCCCTCGTGGGCTCGCAAAGCTCCCGCCTTCACGCTGCTGCCGGCACGCCAGCGGTGCCGCCGCCCCAGTCCGAGCCGCTCTTCCTCCACACCGCGCCGCAAGCAACGAGGCTACGCCAAGGGACCGGCCCGCTAGGACCCAGATGGGGCCCTAAGGGCCCAGATCTGGGCCGAGGACGCACCGCCGGCCACCCTGCGCAACCAGGCCGCCCCGCCGCCAAAGGACGGCGCCACCACCGCGACGGGCCGCCGCCAGCCACCTCCAGGCCGCCGGGCCGTCGCCAGCCGAGGGGCACCCGCCGCCACCCCTGCCCCCGGGTCAGTAGGTGCGCGCGCGGGGTGAGGGAGAGCCCGCCGCCGCCAGCCCGCCCGGCCAGATCCGGGGGTGCCGCCGGCGGCGGCGGGGGGGGGGGGGGGGGAGGGCACGGGGGAGGAGGAATGAGAGGCGAGCGGGGGGAGCCGCCCCGGCCGCCCCCCGGGGAGGCGGCGCGGGCGCGGGGTCAGGGTCGGGGGAGGGGAAACGTAGTAAATGAGTTATATCACCGGCTTTCATGAGGTACTATTCCATATCAGCTAAAAGTAATTTACATTTGTATATGGGACGCACAGCCTTTGAAATTTTCAACTTATGATCTTTTCTTCTTGCGGGATGATCCTTTGTTTATTTAATAATGTATATTTGTGTGTATATAAACTATTTCATATGAATACTGGTTTTGCGTGGATTTAAATAAATAAATAAATATATCACCAGTGCATTACAATGGAGCCAAAATAGACTGATACTTGTTCGGAAACTTGGTAAAAATCAAGGGCAATGATAGGCGCTGGTCGACCGGCCAAATTTCGGCCGGTCTACGTGCAACCGTCTGATTAGTCCACCTAGGGCCGTCTGATCTCGCAAAAAACGTCTTTCTGCACCTGCCCGGTCAACGCCCTATCAATTAAAAAAAGCCCTTTCCTACTCCAACCGAGATCTGCCGCTGTCAATGCGCGTGTGCACTCCGGCGAGCGTGGCAGCGCCCCAGCATCGACCCTCCTCGCAGCATCCCGCGCTCATCGGAAAGCTCGTGAGCACCCTCGATGATCGCCGTCTGCACCGCTTAGCAATCCTCAATCCTCCAACTCTTATTCCCATGGGCATGAAACAACAGAAATCATCATGAAAATAGGGATGTAGCAAATCTACAAACCAATAGTAGCAAAAATCCTGAACGGTGGTAACAAAATGGTGCACTGGTTTCAGCAAAAACAAAAACATGGTAGCAAATTTTGGGTTGATTTCCAGCAAAAAACGACGATCGTGGTAGCAAAGTGGTACATAGGTTCCAGCAAAAAACTAAAACCATGGTAGCAAAGTGATACATAGGTTCCAGCAAAAAAACACCATGGCAGCAAAAAACTGAGCTAGTTCCAGCAAAACTTGAAGACGGTGGTAGCAGAAATTGGGGTTGGTTCCAGCAAAATGAAGAACTGTTTCCAGCAAAATTTAAAGACCGTGGTAGCAAAAATTGGGGTTGGTTCAAGCAAAAAGAAGAACTGGTTCCAGCAAAAAAAATACCACCGTCTCCGCTTGCCGGTTCCAGCACTGCTTGTGCTGATTGCAGCACGGCCACGCGTCGGTTGTAGCACCTCGCCGCGCCGGTAGCAGCACCACGGGAACATATTAGAAGCAGCGACGAGCGCCGGCTAGCAACGGCCACTGCACGCACGAAATCCTCGTGGGCTACTGCTTGTGCAGCACAGGCCAATACCCTGCTGACTGCTCGCCCATGCAGCAAAGAAAGCAATGGAGAAGGTCGCAACGGAGTAGAGGTTGGGGAGCTCGTCGGAGGAGTAGCAGATGGGATCTGTAGCAGAGGATGGATCTGCAGCTTGGTAGGTGGGGGCGATGGAGATGGCTATTTTTGTTTCGTATTGGATGTGGATGTGAGGGGAGCGGTGTGTAGAAACAAGAGAAGGAAAAGAAATGAGCTGGGAGCTGTGTGTGGAGGAGAATGAGCGGTGTTGTGGATAAGGCTGGGAGGATTCTCGAAGCACACTTGGGCGTACCAGGTACGCTCGATCCCCCTGAATCGGACGGGTCGCGGGAGACCGGCGCGAGTTTGCGCCGGCAGTCCGGAGGGAAACGTTTCCCAAAAATCAACCTATCCGTGATTTTCAGGGATCCAAAAATATGTTCTGTTTCATCCAAAGTATATTCCTTCTATTTGTTTGGATGATGTTGAAATACTACGGGGTTTCTGCCAACATGGAGCATGGGGTCTTTTTGCAATACTACAACCTACCTCGCATTTGTTAGATGAGTTCACATGATCGAAAATCGGGGATGAAAAACTCTCTAGAGATACTAATTACTATTGTTATGACAGTTATACTAAGGGGGCCCCGAGTTTTGGTTTCGCCCTGGGCCCTCAAAATCTCAGGACCGGCCCTGGACGCATCGGAGGACGCGGCCCCGCCTGGGCCATGCGAAGAGGCCCCAGCTGCGCCTTCCTGCAGCGGCAGCCGACCAGGGCCACGTCCGGGGGGGGGGGGCCTGGCCCGACCGCGGGAGCGGCCCGCTTAGCCGAGGAATCCAGCGCCCGACCAGAACCACGTGCAGGAGGCCCACCTGGCCCCGCCGCGGGTTCGTCCAGCCTGGCGACGAATCGAAGGCGGGCGCAGATCCCACAGGCGATCCGCCTGCGCCTGACAAGGCTAATCCCGAGGGGATTCGCCCGCCCGAATCAACACGGGGATCGGAGCCGGGATCATCTGTGGCTGCCCCTGTGGAGTCCGAGTCCAGCATAAAATCATAGCCGGTTTCACCTGTTGCTTCCATATTTTCCTGCACACTTTCAGCAGAGGCATTATGCAACATGGACACATGATCATTAGGTTCTTCTACACCCCAGGAACAAATGATGGAGATGGGAGTAGATGGGAGGGAAGAAGAAAAAGCTCTTTTCGGAGTTGGGCTCCAGCGTTTGGGTGGAGTTGTGCAAAAGGAAAAACCTCATCGAATACCACATCTCGAGAGACATACACACGGCCAGTAGACATGTCCAAACATTTGTAGCCCTTATGAAGACTACTATACCCGATGAACACACATTGGTTAGAGCGAAATTCGAGCTTGTGTTTATTGAAGGGGCGTAGGTTTGGCCAAACGACATAACCAAAAATACGAAGGAAAGTGTAGTTTGGTTTGGTGCCGAACAAACGCTCTAGTGGAGTTTGGTTATGAATGACTCGACTAGGGACACGATTGATAAGATAGACAGCCGTGAGGAAAGCCTCGTCCCAAAACTTAAGAGGCATATAGGCATGAGCAAGCAAGGAAAGGCCAACCTCCACTATGTGCCCGTGTTTGCGTTCAGCGGATCCGTTCTGCTGATGTGCATGGGGGCACGACACATGGTGCGTGATGCCTATGCGTTGAAAAAATGAATGGAGTTTTTAGTATTCGCCACCCCAGTCTGTTTGCATAGCAAGAATTTTGTGATCAAAAAGACATTCAACATGTTGTTGAAAGAGATGAAACTTTGCAAAAACATCAGATTTATTCTTAAGCAAGTAGATTCAACTGAACTTACTAAAATCATCAATAAAGCTAACATAGTATTTTTGCCTGCCAACAGAGACGGGTCCAGGACCCCAAACATTGAAAAAACTAGCTCTAAAAGAGCTTTTGACTCACTAGTGGAACGAGCATAAGGGAGCTGATGGCTCTTGGCCATTTGACATGAATCACACACAAGGAGGTGATCTTTTTTATTGGACACTGGAAGACTAAAATCTCGAAGAATTTTCTGGACCACCATGAGAGCAGGGTGCCCTAGGCGTTTGTGCCATCTTGATGTAGATGGCTTGACCACACCGAGAGCTTGTCGGGTAGGTGCATCATGGCGACCAGACACAGGAAATAGGCGACCTCTACTCTTGCTTTGAAGAACGGTTCTCCGGGTGGCTCGGTCCTTAACAAAGAAAATTTCAGGGTAAACTTCGATAAAAGCATTGTTATCTCTAATAAGTTTGTAAGCAGAAAGAAGACTCTGATCAGATTGTGGAGCATGAATGATGTTCTTAAGGTTTAAAGAGCCATGAGGGGTGGTGAGAACCGAATGACCAATGTGCGCAATGTCCATACCTTGTCCACTTGCAGTGTGGATTTGATCTGTGCCGGTGTAGCGGTCGCGAACGGCGAGTTTCTCCAACTCTCCGGTCACGTGGTCAGTTGCACCGGTGTCAAGATACCAGTTCGTGTCCACCCCATAGGAGTGAACAGAATTGGCCGAGCGGTTTCCACCTCCACCTCCTCTGCCTGCAGGGTTGCGAACGTTGTTGTTGAAGCCGTGGTCGAAGCGTTTCTTGCAGCGCCACGCTCCATGTCCTTCCAGTTTGCAGATCTGGCACTTCTCGCGGTCACCGCGGTCACCACCTCCTTGCTGCGGCGCACCACCGCCGCCCGGGTTGTAGCCGCCCGTGTTGTTGTTGTTGTTGAAGCCGTGGGCGCCACCACTACCACCGCTACCGTTGCCGCCACCAGGGCGGCTGTTGTAGTTGCCACCGCCACGACCACCGCCCCTGGCCGCGAGGTTGGCGGAGTAGGAAGCAGTCTGGGCGGCGATGCGGGCTTCTGCCGACAGCAGCAGCGAGAAGAGCTCGTTGAGGCCGATCGGCTGCTCGGTAGCCGTGCGGGTGGAGATTGCAGAAACAAACCCGTTGTAGTCGGGTTCATGCAGGAGTCCTTGCAGGATGTGGTCGACGACGTCGTCCTCATCGAGTGGCTTGCCGGCGGCTGCAAGCTCGTCGGCGATGCCCTTCATCTTGGTGAAGTAGGACGCAACGGAGAGATCACCCTTGCGGGTGTGCTCTAGTTGTGATCGGAGTTGGATCACCCTTGCCCTGGACTGCGATGAGAAACTCTGTAGCAGCGCCGCCCAGAGAGTAGCGGACGTGGTGCATGAACTGACCTGCATCAGGACTTCTCGAGATAGAGATGCGATCAGAAAAGTGAGAACCTGCTGGTCCTGGGTGACCCATATTGCATGCTCGGGGTTGGGCGCGGAGGTAGGCTCCTTCTTGCCGGCGACGTCCTTCTCCGTGACGATCACAGCGGGGGGCTCCTAGACGGAGCCGTCGATGAAGCCGGTCATCCCTGTCGCCTTGATGTGCGGCAGGACTTGAGCCTTCCATACAAGGAAGTTCTCGTGGGTGAGCTTCTCGGTTATGTTGTGGCCAAGGGAAGCAATGGAAGGTGCGGCCATGGCTACGGCGGAGGAGGAGGAGCTCGACATGGCTAGATGAGATGAAGAGAAAGGGCTCTGTATACCATGTGAAAAGATGGGTTAAGCGTATGCCCTAGGCAGGGACACGTGCATGTTAAATAAGGGCACGAGGCCAGCGAGATTATAGAGAGGTTTCGGGAGGTTAGGATCGATCTCATCTATCTATAGCATAAGCACAACATCAGGAGAGATCGATCCTACCTGCCTAACCAACACGCAAGACTCACGCACGCCTACAACGTGATATACACGGTTTATACATATACCGTGTAAATACACAGAGAATACAACGTTTAACACACTGTGACAAGACGGAATGGTTGAAGCGTCACTTTTCAACAGATCGATGTTTCAATCTTCTTTCGGAGACTTAAGGATTCCCTACAATTTGACACATGTAGTTTCAAGAGTACACCACGTCGATTTTCTTCAGCGGTATTCTCAACTCTTTGCTCTTCAAACATAGGAGAAAGCTTTGTTTTGAGGGGCACACCACTGAGAAATTCATGTTTGTGAGTTGGAAGTCGATTGTACCGTACACCTCTACCTTACACAGGAAGCACAATGGTGGTGGTGGTGGGGGGGGGGACTTGTAAACAATCTAGCTATAAGTGCCCAAGGCGACTTCATCAGAAACATTTCAAACTAGTTGTGGCCCTTTGTCACCAGCGCCTTGCCTGCCCCTTATTTTGCCGATGTTTCGACTAGAAGTACTTCCGGAACCCTCTGTATGGATTGTTGTAGTCATGCGAGGCGCTGGATCAGGTCGTATTGCTGCCTCCAGCATCACCACCCCACCTCCTTGCTAGAAATGCTCACTGCATATGAGCTCAAGTTTCTCAACTAGGAGGGAGGGAGAGAGAGAGAGTTGTGACGTAAGACAGAGAGAGCGATCGGTGGGACGAAACTTTTGGCATAGATTACCGCAAAATAAAACATTTGGCATATATGAAAACATGGATAAAGAAAATAAAATGAGGGGACATGGATAAAGAAAATAACTGCACTGGTATGCGGAAAGGAAAGAAATGAGTAAGAAAGGAGGTTGTTTGTCCGTCAAACCGCATACAGACTGTATTCTCAATCAACTGATGACAAATACAGACCCAGGACTCTTGATAGATGGATAAAAAGAACTACTGAACATATTAACTCTACTGTGAACAATACCTAAGGATATCTAACGTACAGTACTAGAATGTTAGTTTACTGATAAAGCACCACTACTAGAAGGAAGGCTCCAACGAAATAAAACCGGATGTTAAATGGCAGGCTATGCAGCTCAACAACCACAAAGGCGAAGCATCAAATGAAGGGTACACTCCCTATGAATCTTGTAGTCCGCCAGGGTGCGGTGGTCCTCCAGCTGCTTGCCAGCAAAAGTGATTCGCTGCTGTCTAGGGGGAATGGCGTCCTTCTCGTAGATCTTCACCTTGACACTGTTGATGGTGTCCCATTGCCCGACCTCAAGGGTGAGGGTCTTCCCTTTCAGGTTCTTGACAAATATCTGCATTATGCTACTTTCTGCTGGCCTACATGGGCGGAGGACAAGGAGGAGGGTGGACTCGTTCGAGATGTTGTGGTCAGCCAAGGTGCGGTTGTCGTCCTCCAGCTGTTTGTTGGCGAAGATGACGCACTGCTGGCCCTTAGGAAAGCCATCCATGTCCTGGATCTTGGACTTCACGTTGCCGATGGTGTCTAGGCTGTTGACCTCGAGGGCGATGGTCCTGCCACCCCGCGTCTCCGTCACGTAGATTTGCATATTTTCCTGGAGGTCAATCGTAGAGTCATGTTGGATGCCGTAATGGGCCAATGTACGGTTGTCTTCTAGCTGCACCCTGTCAAAGACGAGGCGGTACTGCTGCTGGATCTTTGCCTTGACGGTGTACAGGGTGTCTGATGAGTGGACCTTGAGGCGGATTGTCCTACCGGCGGGGTTCTTGACAAAGATATGCATTCCAGTTGAGCTAGCAAACAAATATCAACAACTGTTAGACAATATCTAGGCTGTAGAACAGTACACAAAACACGAGCCCGTTATTTGAATAAAAGAACAGTAGAAGCAAGAAGAGAAATCTACTACATAAATACTTCATTTATACAGAACAAGGTGCCACACTAAGCCTAGCCTGCAAGTTTAAGTCTTGAGCAATCAAGAATAATATACATGTTACATGCATGGTTCACTCAGCATATACACTCATGAGTTGCTACGGAATAAAACGGAACATATGGTATTATCAATGAAGTGATACTTCTATTTGGTCAACACGCCTGTCAAGTGCAGTTTCCCACAGGGTAGCAACAAACTTCAACGTTTTTCTCTAGTTTCCCTATTTGTCCCAACGTTTTTATATACTGTTTTGAGAGTGGACTTTGTTTTGGCAATGTGCATCTTAGTTATGCAGAGGCCGGGTGTAATGCTTAAAACTTTTAAGTAATAAAGCGCCGCTTATCGGAAAAAATATATATGCTCACCAAATTGTATTGTAAGTTTTTAACCAAGGCAAACTTAGTGGTACACCAGAGGAGAATGTTGCTGCTGTTTTGTTCCTAAATATAAATATCTAGTTTCATTTTATATCAATAGCACTACACGTAGAAAAAACCGTCTAAAAAAGAACAACGATCTATGTTTCTACTTATAAATTTTAGTAGCGAGGAAAGATTCACTGAAACAGCTCTGAATTTCAGTACTGGGAAGAGATTCCAAAGACAGCTGATGAAAGGTAAATCATACGCTATCACATGGATAAGAGAAATGAATGCAGAGAAGTGATTTAAGGCACCTAAACAAGTTAAGAGCTATCGGTGTCATGGGAGTAGGATAGCAACAGTAGAAGCAAAAAAATATTGAAATTACGACAGGACAATTCATGACCAAGAAACTTGCGGGCACTTCGAATGCACTGTAGAAACATGAAGAGGTTCCCAATCAAAGTTTCAAATAGTGCGCTAAGCCTCTTAGCGGCATACCTCTTCTAAATGCTACAACGTGCTATAGCGGTGCTATTGCATGCTATTTATAATGATTGCTCATATGTTTGGAGGAAAGACCCTTAGTGCATGACCCTTTCTAAACGCTGTAGACGAAAATTGCTTTTGGAGCTCGGCCTCCATGGAGGCCAGTTTTTGAAAAGTTCAAAATTCCAAAATTTTCATATTTTTACATTTCAGAAAATTCTGAAAAAAATACAGACATATATGGAGGCATAACACATGATACTATATGGAGGCATAACACATGGACGAAATACATTGAAATAAGGGTTGTGCAAAAAAGCCAAATCTATGGCCTTTTAACACATGATACTATTCATCCCAAAAGTACATGAATTTGTTTTTTTTGCAGTGATCGCATCTCAAGGTATTTCATCCTGAAATTTTACACACATACACATCACATCTTTGTATACTTGTACAATTTTTTCATAATTTTTTGAAACCAAAAAATATGGATGTTGAATTTTTCAAAAAAAAAAGAACCCGGCTTCCATGGAGGCCGAGCTCCAAAATGCCGTTCTCAGCTATAGCGCACTATTTAAAATCATGTTGCCAATCCAGACAAAGGCGAACTGTTACGAAACTGATAACCCAACCGGAAGAGCTTACATAGGCTGGGTGGTCGTGAATGATATTTGGCAAGCATGGCGTCTCCACAGAACTTTTTGACACCACGAACACGGGTGCGCTGGTGGCAGGCTGATCAGGGAGCTTACACGAATGTCAGGCTAGCAGCAATTGGTAATGGAAGATTTTATTTTTATGTTAGTCAAAGCACAATACAGGTGTGGCTTGCTGGGTTTGTAGAATTGGTACCGATAGCGTACAGGCGAATGCCGAATCAGCCAAGGCTAAACGTTACAGAAGCTAACTAGAGCGCCCTTTCAGAGTTGCAACATGCAGATGCTTTAGGCAAAACGTCAACACTGGCAACAGCCAACAGGTAAGGCCATGGAAGCAACAAAGAGAGATCTAGTCACAAACGCTGACAAACACATATATCGATTTTGGATTATCTTTCATGTTTATCTTGTTATTATTGTTTTATTTATATTTATATAAAGACAACATTTTTATTAAAAAAATAAAGTATCTAGCTTATTAGATCGACATACATATAACAAGAACTCCTATGTATCTGATACCATATATACTCCATCGGTCTCTCTAGATGAAGAGTTTCTTCCACAGGAAGAAATGATGAACAATTATAATCCTAAGATCTAGCAGAAGATGATGAGGTTAGCAAAATATTCCATGAGATCCCGCTACCTGACACTAACAGAAGGATCTATAGAGAGCTAGAATTTACCCAATCGGTATGCGAACAATTGAAGGGGCGGTACACGTCACCGATCATGATATATACAGTGGTGCAACAACCACAATATATAGCAACAGAAAGACCATTAATTATAATCAGAAACACAGGTACCCCAACCAAAGCAGCAGCAGTGAAGAGATGGTTTCACAGTTCACTTACTCGTCCATGTCGGTTCCGTCAATCTGCAACGAATGGCTGCCACTGTCCTTTTTGCTGTCCTCGCTGCTGCTGCTGCTGCTGCTGCTAACTTCCTCCTCTTCCTCCTCGGAATCTGCAGCTCATCAGACATGCAAGCCACTCAACGACCCCACACAGAAAAAAGCATGTGATGCGCACACATCATGCACATTGTGAGCAGGAGTCGGCAAAATGTACCTTCCGTGCCAGAGGTAGAGACATCGGGAGCTGCTTCCTTGACATGGTCCTCTAGGTTGGGACCAGAGGACGACAAGTGCAGGCGCTTCTTCGGGGACATTCTGACTGGCTGGCTGTC
The DNA here is from genome assembly GCA_032464435.1 of Aegilops umbellulata. Classification (NCBI taxonomy): domain Eukaryota; kingdom Viridiplantae; phylum Streptophyta; class Magnoliopsida; order Poales; family Poaceae; genus Aegilops; species Aegilops umbellulata. The sequence goes on from CP136056.1 coordinate 561,986,991, forward strand.
AAGGATTTGACTTTCATGTTAGTAAAGGATTTTGCGTAGGCATATGCCAATTATATGCTAAATGGAAGATTTGATTTTTCATTGTGGTCCAGCTGCGGCACGTTGGAAGTAAACATAAAGTTCTCAATTAACTTACTACCACTTTCTATTGGAATAGAACCAACAGCGAGCAGGCAAATGCCAAATCAGCCAAAAAGAATCACCTTTTAGAGAAGCTAGCAAGCTAGAGCAACTTTGTGAGAGATGCTACCCTACAATGCTTTCATCTTAATTGGAAATCAGAGAGGTATTGGTCTTATTGGTCATAGGGTTAAGCCCCACTTCCTTTGGGCTCGTAACCTCCCCTCGACAGCATGGTCTCATGACCTTTGTAACTATGCAACTTTGTTTCATCACTTATGTAAAATAGAAAAATACATCTGCTGTTTCAGGTAAAAAAAAGTTAACAGCATGCAGATTCTTTAGTACAGCTTTTATTTACACAAGAACGTCAAACACTTGCAACAGGTAGGTCGTACAAGCAGCAAGAGAAATCTAGTCACAAAGGCTGACCAACACATATAACAATTTTGGACTATCTTCGCTGTTTATGCATATAAAAAACCAAAATTTCAGAAATATTTAGTGTCTAACTTAGTCGATTCTTTGGTATGAGGACACACATGTAACAAGAACTCCTATGTATCTGATATGATTTATACTCCATCGATCTCAAGATGAAGATTTTCTTCATGGAGAAGAATGGATGGACCAACTACAATAGCATCAAAAAATTGCACGGCAGTAGATCCGAGAGGCGAAAATCGGTTACATTCATTATAAAAAATCAAGCAGTGGTGCACCAACTACAATAGCATCAAAAAACAACTACCGTGAGGAACACGAGAATCACAACCAAAGCAGCAGGACTGTTTTTGAGGAAAGACGGGCAGGGGGGTTCAAGGCCGTTGAAAGACAGTGCATCTCGGTAGCCTACACCGTGTAGGCTACACAAGAGCAGCAGGGCTGTCACGAACACCGTGTCTCTCGTCATCGGACTCGGAGCTTGGTCAGGTGGGTAGGGTTCCTCGGAGAAGGAGGACTCCCGGCGCAGACGAAGAAGATTTTAGGACGAAAGGAAGAGCTTACCGAGTTCCTGGAGGAAGAAGATCGAGTCCAGTAGGATGGAGTGCGGGCGGCGCTGCGGCGGCGGCGGCGGTGCCGGTGGATGGAGAGCGAGAGAGAGGGTTTACGTACTTTTGAGATGGGATGACAGAAAAAAGGAGAGGTGAGGCGTGTGGGGGAAGGAAGCCAACTGCGGAGACACTGACGACACTGGCCCGCGGTCCACGGGCCTGGCCCAGGCGGGTCGACGCTGAAAATCATCCCCCACCTTACAGAAAGACCCCTGCTCTATTTAATAACGGTTAGCCCTTCTTCTATTATAAATTTGTCTTCTAATCTATGCAAAGAAATGTATTATGCATGAAAAGAAATCAATTGCCGACGCTGAAAACTTATCTGCTCCTTGTATATGAGAACTTATATTTGCAATGTCTCTTTTGGGGAATATTGGTTCTGCGGTAAGCCGGTTAGAGTATGAATAGTGCAATTTATTTTGAAGGATGATTAATACCCCGGTAATCTGCCTGTTTAGATGCCAGAAAGCACTAGCTTGAGCGAACCATCTTTTCTGCACATGTTTTTGCCTTTCCTGGTCGTACCCTGGGCTTTATATTTATCACCTTTCTTTGGGTAATTAAAAGCTGAAGGAAAGTTGCCATTGCCAAGTGAGCCTCATTAAAATCACAGATCTAATCAGGATGTGTGAAGTCATGTTAGTAATGCAACGAAAGACACAAGTGTAATTTTGCTTCCAAAAATTGATAATGTTGTGATGAAAATAATGGGTAAGGTTGTTCTTCCACTGTCTGTGTTTGATTGTTTTGGCATAGTCAAAAATTGAACTTTAAGTACTGCTAATTCTTGAGCTTGCGTTGGTTTTTTTCTTGAAGAGGAAAGGGTGATGGAGCAAAATAGAGATAAATATTTCTCTCAATTAGAGAACCAATGTATCAATCCAGTAGGAGGTACAAGCAAGTCCCAAATAGATGCACCTGCACAAACAATCAAATACTTGCACCCAACGCGATAAAGGGGTTGTCAATCTCTTCACGGTAAATTACAAATATGAGTTCTGATAGAGATAGATGAAACAAAAAGGTAACTAAATATTTTTGGGTTTTTTGGTTTATAGATCTGAAAATAAAAGATTGCAAAATAGTACATCGGAAACAAGTATGATGGAAAATAGACCCGCGGGTCATAGGTTTCACTAGAGGCTTCTCTCATGAAGGCAAATAATACAGTGGGTGGACAAATTACTGTCGATCAATTGATAGAGAAGAGTAAAGTTATGACGATATCCAAGGCAATGATTATGAAATATAGGCATCACATCCGTGTCAAGTAGACCGACTCCTGCCTACATCTATTACTATTACTCCACACATCGACCGCTATCCGGCATGCATCTAGAGTATTAAGTTCATAAAGAACGGAGTGCCGCCTTAAGTAAGATGACATGATGTAGAGGAATTAACTCAAGCAATATGATAAAAACCCCATCTTTTTATCCTTGATGGCAACAATTCAATACGTGTCTCGCTACCCCTACTACGTCACTGGGTGAAATCACGCAAGATTGAACCCAAAGCTAAGCATCTCTCCCATCACAAAAAAATCAATCTAGTTGGCCAAACCAAACCGATAATTCAAAGAGAAATACAAAGATATCAAATCATGCATACGAGAATTCAGAGAAGATTCAAATAATATTTATAGATAAATAGATCATAAATCCACAATTCATCGGATCTCGACAAACACACCGCAAAAGAATATTACATCGGATAGATCTCCAAGAACATCGAGGAGAACATGATACTGAGAATAAAAGAGAAAGAAGAAGCCATCTAGCTACTAGCTATGGACCCGTAGGTCTGAGGTAAACTACTCACGCTTCATCGGTAGGGCAATAGGGTTGATGTAGAAGCCCTCCGTTATTGAATCCCCCTCCGGCAGAGTACCGGAAAAGGCAAGGAGATCTCCTAGATTGGTTAGGTGTCGCTTGGGTGCCTCCGACATGATGTGGAGTTGAACCAAGAAGTTTGTAAGGGCAAGGAGATCGCCTACTTCGTGAAGATCTACCCAAGTGAGCCGAGTCCTTCGTGGACGAAGGCCATGATGGAATAGACAAGGTTGCTTTTTCATGGACCCTTCATGGGTGGATCCCTTCATGGACTCGCGCAGTCGTTACCCTCCGTAGGTTGAAGTCTCCATCAACGTACGTACGATAAAACCACCTATCGGAACCATGCCACAAATCGCCGTGTCCCCTTTGCGTTTTCCTTCTCCAAACCCCTCTTGTACTAAATGTGCAATGTTCTACTTTTCGCTGCTATACTCTTAGAATTGCATGTGTAGGGTGATACTTGACTTGCTAGAATTACTAAAATCTACCTATAACTAAAATGGGGATAAAGTTCGGTTTTATTTGATCAAGTAGTCTAATCAACCCCCCTCCTCTCAACATACTTTTGATCCTACAATAATAAGTAGAATCAAGGCCTATGCCTTTGCTAATAGCCGGAAGTAAACAAAGATTATACAATAGATTAGTACTGGCCCCCTCTAAAAATTCATGGGGGTGGCCGATCCATGGGGACCCCCTCCCCCCCCCCACTGCCTCCGCCCCTTAAGAGCTATTTTTATTGTTGCAAAGTAGCATGATGCATGATGGACTGGTGCCACGGGCAGATCTAATGGGGGTGGCGTGCCATGGCACCCACGACAACATTAAAAATTTTGCTATATTGTATACTTAACCATAATTTTGTAGTAACTTAATGATATTTTTGGATTATTTGTTGGATTTATAGTGTATTCATGTATGGTACCCCTAGTACTCAGCCCCTAGGTCCGCCATTGCAATATGTGTGTATATGGTCACTTGCGCTCTCGTCGTTTTGTGTTAAATTGATCGTTGATTCGATTGCACAATGCGGCGACAACGATGTGAACAACGGGCCACGTCTGCAGCTATTTGTGATGATTATTATCACTTGTTGACGAAGTTTGTGAAGGTTGTGTTTAAGACTTTGATAGCTGCATCTGCATTTGGTTAATTGTGTTCTGTCAGATGCATTGCGTCCCAAATTCTGAATAATATTCTTCTTTTCTGAAAAGCTTAGCGTTAGTCTGAACCTGATCTCGTTGGTGTCGACTCAAATATCGATTATTGGCTGATGTGATCCGACTGATAAGATCGGACCCAATGGAGAGATCCTATCCCATTGTTTGACAATCCCAATCAGATGGCCAAAGCATCTTTTGATTCGATTACGGTTTATTTAGCATCCACATACTTACCATATAAGAAGCTATGCACGGTCTTTATAGATGTACCCCGCAGCCAACCGCCGTTCTTGATTTACGCCAACACTTGAGCACCGTCAATCGCATCGGACCACATGGCTGACCAAGAGCCGGAGAGGCCAAGCAAGTACAAGTGTTAGATAATCTTGTCTAGGTTTGCGTTGTAGCAGTACATGTCCTGGGTGTAGAGACCTAGTAGTAGTCAGCTTCGACTGAGTTAGTAGTACGTAGTCAAATTAGTACTGCTAGGATGGGGTAACCGTGTTAGCTATCTACGTATAGGAAAAGGACTTTACTAGTCGGTTGGTAGTTGCATATAAACCCTGCTTAAAGATTGAACCGGTGGAGTTGAGAAAAGGAGAAAATAAAAAGAGAAGAACAAGTGGGCGAGTTCCATGTTCCAACAGCACACTATATAAATTTTAGCACACTATATAAATGTTTCCTGACTAAATTCCACTTATCAAAGATGCTTCACTCCCCGGCAACGGCGCCAGAAAATAGCCTTGATGAACCACAAGTATAGGGGATCAATTGTAACTCTTTTCGATAAGTAAGAGTGTCGAACCCAACGAGAGGCAGAAGGAAATGACAAGTGGTTTTCAGCAAGGTGATGTTTGCAAGTACTGAAACTGTAAGTAACAGAGTAGTTTGATAGCCAGATAATTTATAATGAGCAAGTAATGATAGTTGTAACAAAAGTACAACAAGGTAGCCCAATCTTTTTGAGGCAAAGAACTGGCCAAAACGGTCTCTTATAATAAGCAAAACGGTCTTGAGGATACACGGGAATTTCATCTACTCACTTTTATCGTGTTGGTTCTATTTGTGTTCGCTACTTTGATAATTCGATATGTGGGTGGACCGGTTCTTAGGTGATCTTCTTACTTGAACAAACCTCCTACTTATGATTAACCCCCTTGCAAGCATCCACAACTATGAGAAAAGTATTAAAAATAAATTCTTACTATAACATTAAACTTTTGGATCCAATCGGTCCCTTACGAAATAGCGCATAAACTAAGGTTTAAACTTCTGTCACTCTCGCAACCCATAATCTAATAACTACTCCACAATGCATTCCATTAGGCCCAAATATGGTGAAGTGTCATGTAGTCGACGTTCACATGACACCACTAAGGAAATCACAACTTACATACTATCACAATATTGAACACATATCAAGTTCACATGATTACTTGCAACATGATTTCTCCCGTGACCTCAAGAACAAAAGTAACTACTCACAAATGATAATCATGCTCAAGATCAGAGGGGTATTAAATAGCATATTGGATGTGAACATATAATCTTTCACCAAATAAACCATATAGTAATCAACTACAAGATGTAATCAACACTACTAGTCACCCACAAGCACCAATCTATAGTTCTGGTACAAACATTGAACACAACAGATGAAATAGGGTTTGAGAGGAGTTGGTGCTGTTGGAGATATTGATGGAGATTGCCATCCCCAAGATGGGAGAGTTGCTGGTGATGATGATGACGATGATTTCCCCCTACGGGAGGGAAGTTCCCCCGGCGGAATCGCTTCGCCGGAGGGCAAAAGTACTCCTGCCCAAGTTCCGCCACGAGACGGCGGCGCTCCGTCCCGAAAGTCCTCTCCTTTTTTTTCTAGGTCAAAATGACTTATATATCAGAAGATGGGCACCGGAGGTGGCCCTGGATGAGCACAACCCACCAGGGCGCGCATGGGCTCCCTGACGCGCCCAGGTGGGTTGTGCCCACCTGGTGGGCCCCCTCTGGTACTTATTGGCTTCAATATTCTTCAAATATTTCATAAAAATTCTCCATGAAGTTTCAGCTTGTTTGGAGTTGTGTAGAATAGGTAGCCTGACGTAGCTTTTCGAGGTCCAGATTTCCAACTGCCGAAATTCTCCCTCTTCATGTGTACCTTGCAAATTATGAGAGAAAAGGCATTAGAATTACTCCAAAAATCATTATTATGCATAAAAAGATCATAAATAACATTAAGAAAACATGATGCAAAATGGGCGTACCAGGTGTTTGGCGCCTGTATATTGCTGGATTAGATGGGATTCCGTCGTGTGCGCCTCTATTTCAGCCCGTGTGGCTTCAAGAGGGCGTGACGTGAAGCTTTGTTGACTATTGATTATGGGGCATGTCGGTATTTCGATTTCAGGTGAAGACATTGACGGAGATCGTCATGGTGGCGGAGGTCCGAGGCCTAGTAATGGTGGATCGAGCATTCGAGGCGCGCCATGAAGACTTTGCTTGGTTGGTCATGACTCAGCGGCATCGGCAAGTGGGGCGGCGGCACAGGAGGAGTACATAGTCTTAACTTTTAGGGTGAAAACCCAAGGTCTGGCCTTAATTGGTTGTGCCCGATAGTGGCCTTGTTGAAGACATTGTTTTGAGAGCACGAATTTTTCTTCAGGCTCAAAACTAAAGATCTATGATCGGGCGACGTCAGCGCTTGTGCACCATTTTCTTCTTGAAGGCGTCGCTTTTGAAGAATTTGGCTCGGGTGTTGTCTTCGTGGTGGTACGTGCCGTGGTTACAAGGAATTGATCACTCTAGCGGGATATTTCTTTATTTCTTCTTCTTTTTCTTCTTCTTTTTGTTTTTGGGTTGTGTGCATCCGTAATGTCTTTATGACATTGCATTATTGCAGAGGCTGGTTGTAATTGGTATCTAAGTCACCTTAATATATTCCTCTTTAAAAAAAGGTGCGTTGCATCTTAAAGCCTGAATATTCTTCTTTTCTCAAAAACTCAAGCTCTAGTTTGAATTTGATATCGCTGGTGTCGACTCAAATATCGATTATTGACTGATGTGATCCGATTGATAAGATCGGAACCAGTGGAGAGATCCTATCCCATTGTTTGACAATCACAATCGGACGGCAAAAGCATCTTTTGATTTAATTAGGGTTTATTCAGCATCCACATTTTTTTTGAACGAAGACGCCAGATGCGTCCGGCTTTAAATTAATAAAGCCCCAACGGCAGAGTAGCACACCAACCAGTCTTAACACAACCAAAAGCAACACCGGCCCACGACACAAAGTTCGGACGGAGCATAACAAGCCACTATCGAATTACAAGGCATAGCCCGTATAGAGCACGCAGGCTCGTCAAGCACTCAAAAGAGACCACGGAGGCCACCGTAGTCAAGGCTCCCTAGCCGACGCGTACACTTGCAAGATTCATTGTTGAGCGATCTTGATCATTTAAGCATCCTTGCGCCTCCCCAACGGACTCCACTGCTGCAAAAGGAGATTGCATTTTAAGATGATATTAGCCGGATGAGTTGGGAAACAACCCTCAATCGTGAATTTATTCCTAGTTAGCCACATGGACCAAAGAAGTGCCCCAACACAACTCCACAACACCCGTTTCGCTGAACCCTGCAACGCGTCTAAGATGAGAATAAGCTCCGCAGCTGAACGGGGGTCCCATTTGACTCCAGCCGAAGGCCGCACTGCGCTTCACGCAAACCTCGCTAAGGGGCACCGGAAGAATACGTGGTTCGCATCCTCTGGGTCCCCGCACAACGCACAAGGACCGTTGGCCGGACCATTGTGTTTGGCCACGTTCAGGGAGGTGGGCAACTTATCACAGAACATTTGCCAAAGAAAGAGTTTGATCTTCAGAGGCAACCGCGCTTTCCATAACCCTGCAACCACAATTTGCGACGGCCCTCGACACATCTTGCGGTATAAAGAGTTGACCGAGAACTTCCTCGAGCTGGTGAGCGCCCAGCTCACCGAGTCCGGTCGGTCCGAAAGGCCCATCTGGTCGATCAACTGCAGCAGCGCCGCGTGGCTAACCTGCTCTTGTCCATGGAGTTCTCGTTTGAACTGAATCTCCGGTGGTGTTGATCGCAGCGCATCGGCCACCGACATGTTTGGATCCACAGCAATGTTGTACAGATCTCGGAATTCCTCCCATAAGGGACGGGTTCCTATCCAAAGATCTGTCCAAAAACGGGCTGACCGACCGTCTCCAATCGAGAATTTAGCCCCCAAGGCAAACGCCGACTTGATCGTCTGGAGGTCATTCCAGAAAGGTGAGCCCCTAGCCCGACCCTCAAAGAAATTCCCATTAGGGAAGTACTTAGCCATAAGGAGATCAACCCACAGACCTGTTGCTCCCTGGACAATTTTCCAGATCCACTTACACATCATAGCGATGTTAAGCAGTCTCGAGTTGGTGATCCCAAGGCCCCCCAAGTCCTTAGGTCGACACACCCAGGCCCATTTAACCATATGGTATTTACGGTTTGGGCTAGTTCCTTCCCAAAAGAACTTAGCGCGGGGTGTGTCCAACTTTGCATGCACCCCCTGTGCAAGCAAAAACAGGCCCATAGCAAACATTGGCAAGGATGTGAGACTAGAGTTCGTGAGAACTAGCCTGGCTCCCTTTGAAAGGAATTTACCCCTCCAAGGGCACACCCTCCCCCTCACCTTAGCACACAGAGGTTACCAATCCTCTATCGTAGGCCTTTTGGTGTCAACTGGGAGGCCGAGGTATGTGAGCGGGAATTTGCCCACCTTACAATTGAGCAAATCGGCAATGCGCCTACCTTCCTCCGGCTCAACCCCCATCGTGAGCACCTCGCATTTGTAGAAATTTATTTTGAGCCCCGACATGAGCTCAAAACAAAGAAGAATCGCCTTAACTGTCACAATGCTGTGAATGTCTAGGCGAAACAATAGCAGCGTGTCATCTGCATATTGTAAATGTGTCACTCCCCCTGGAATGAGGTGGCATACCAACCCTTGGATGTGGGCAGCCGTGGCCGCTTTCTGGAGCATAGAGGACAGCGTGTCCACAACAAAATTGAACAGGAGAGGGTATATCGGGTCCCCCTGCCTGAGCGTGCGTTTGTTCCGGAAGAAATGCCCTATTTCTTCGTTCACCGAAACTGCAGTTTGGCCTCCCAAGACCAATTGCATAATCGGTGTACCCAAACAGCGGAAAAGCCTCTACTAGTAAGCACCTGCCGCAAGAAATCCCAATTCACGCGGTCGTACGCTTTTTTGAAGTCTACTTTTAACAAGACAGCCGATTCCTTCATGCGTTTAAGTTCATGCACAATCTCTTGAAGGGCGAGCGGGCCCTCCAGAATGTTGCGACCGCGAATGAAAGCAGATTTGTTTCGATTGATCGAGCGGTGAGCGATTTGTCCTAGTCGAGTGGCGCACGCTTTTGCACAAATTTTAAAAGGCACGTTAATGAGCGCAATCGGCCAGAATTGTCTAATGTGATCTGCCCCTTGGACCTTCGGGATGAGCCTTAAGACTCCAAAATTAAGGCGCGCTATGTCTACCGTCCCACGCATAAAACCGTTGCAAATCTTGAAGATTGGTCCCCTAAGGAGAGGCCAGAAACGCTTGAACATAGCCACCGGCCACCCGTCTGGGCCCGGAGCCGTGTCCACTTTCATACCGAGAAGTGTGGCGTCTATTTCTTCAGGCAGGAACGCGAGCCCCAGCTCGTCGTTCTCACATTCCAGCACTCGTTGTGAGGCCTCCCAAATGTCCGCACGAAGACCCACCCCTGGGCCTCACACGTCCCCATCAAATTGATGTAGAACTCATAAACATGGCGGGAGATGTCCTCTTGTCGCATCCACGTACTTAGTTACTTACCATATAAGAAGCTATGCACGGTCCTTATAGATGTACCCCGCAGCCATCCGCCGTTCTTGATTTACGCCAACACTTGAGCACCGTCAATCGCATCGGACCACATGGCTGACCAAGAGCCGGAGAGGCCAAGCAAGTACAAGTGTTAGATAATCTTGTCTCGGTTTGCGTTGTAGCAGTACATGTCCTGGGTGTAGAGACCTAGTAGTAGTCAGCTTTGGCTGAGTTAGTAGTTCGTAGTCAAATTAGTACTGCTAGGATGGGGTAACCGTGTTAGCTATCTACGTATAGGAAAAGGACTTTACTAGTCGGTTGGTAGTTGCATATAAACCCTGCTTAAAGATTGAACCGGTGGAGTTGAGAAAAGGAGAAAATAAAAAGAGAAGAACAAGTGGGCGAGTTCCATGTTCCAACAACACACTATATAAATTTCAGCACACTATATAAATGTTTCCTGACTAAATTCCACTTATCAAAGATGCTTCACTCCCCGGCAACGGCGCCAGAAAATAGCCTTGATGACCCACAAGTATAGGGGATCAATTGTAACTCTTTTCGATAAGTAAGAGTGTCGAACCCAACGAGAGGCAGAAGGAAATGACAAGTGGTTTTCAGCAAGGTGATGTTTGCAAGTACTGAAACTGTAAGTAACAGAGTAGTTTGATAGCCAGATAATTTATAATGAGCAAGTAATGATAGTTGTAACAAAAGTACAACAAGGTAGCCCAATCTTTTAGAGGCAAAGAACTGGCCAAAACGGTCTCTTATAATAAGCAAAACGGTCTTGAGGATACACGGGAATTTCATCTACTCACTTTTATCGTGTTGGTTCTATTTGTGTTCGCTACTTTGATAATTTGATATGTGGGTGGACCGGTTCTTAGGTGATCTTCTTACTTGAACAAACCTCCTACTTATGATTAACCCCCTTGCAAGCATCCACAACTATGAGAAAAGTATTAAGAATAAATTCTTACCATAACATTAAACTTTTGGATCCAATCGGTCCCTTACGAAATAGCGCATAAACTAAGGTTTAAACTTCTGTCACTCTCGCAACCCATAATCTAATAACTACTCCATAATGCATTCCATTAGGCCCAAATATGGTGAAGTGTCATGTAGTCGACGTTCACATGACACCACTAAGGAAATCACAACTTACATACTATCACAATATTGAACACATATCAAGTTCACATGATTACTTGCAACATGATTTCTCCCGTGACCTCAAGAACAAAAGTAACTACTCACAAATGATAATCATGCTCAAGATCAGAGGGGTATTAAATAGCATATTGGATGTGAACATATAATCTTTCACCAAATAAACCATATAGTAATCAACTACAAGATGTAATCAACACTACTAGTCACCCACAAGCACCAATCTATAGTTCTGGTACAAAGATTGAACAACAGATGAAATAGGGTTTGAGAGGAGTTGGTGCTGTTGGAGATATTGATGGAGATTGCCATCCCCAAGATGGGAGAGTTGCTGGTGATGATGATGACGATGATTTCCCCCTACGGGAGGGAAGTTCCCCCGGCGGAATCGCTTCGCCGGAGGGCAAAAGTACTCCTGCCCAAGTTCCGCCACGAGACGGCGGCGCTCCGTCCCGAAAGTCCTCTCCTTTTTTTTCTAGGTCAAAATGACTTATATATCAGAAGATGGGCACCGGGGGTGGCCCTGGATGAGCACAACCCACCAGGGCGCGCATGGGCTCCCTGACGCGCCCAGGTGGGTTGTGCCCACCTGGTGGGCCCCCTCTGGTACTTATTGGCTTCAATATTCTTCAAATATTTCATAAAAATTCTCCATGAAGTTTCAGCTTGTTTGGAGTTGTGTAGAATAGGCAGCCTGACGTAGCTTTTCGAGGTCCAGATTTCCAACTGCCGAAATTCTCCCTCTTCATGTGTACCTTGCAAATTATGAGAGAAAAGGCATTAGAATTACTCCAAAAATCATTATTATGCATAAAAAGATCATAAATAACATTAAGAAAACATGATGCAAAATGGGCGTACCAGGTGTTTGGCGCCTGTATATTGCTGGATTAGATGGGATTCCGTCGTGTGCGCCTCTATTTCAGCCCGTGTGGCTTCAAGAGGGCGTGACGTGAAGCTTTGTTGACTATTGATTATGGGGCATGTCGGTATTTCGATTTCAGGTGAAGACATTGACGGAGATCGTCATGGTGGCGGAGGTCCGAGGCCTAGTAATGGTGGATCGAGCATTCGAGGCGCGCCATGAAGACTTTGCTTGGTTGGTCATGACTCAGCGGCATCGGCAAGTGGGGCGGCGGCATAGGAGGAGTACATAGTCTTAACTTTTAGGGTGAAAACCCAAGGTCTGGCCTTAATTGGTTGTGCCCGATAGTGGCCTTGTTGAAGACATTGTTTTGAGAGCACGAATTTTTCTTCAGGCTCAAAACTAAAGATCTATGATCGGGCGACGTCAGCGCTTGTGCACCATTTTCTTCTTGAAGGCGTCGCTTTTGAAGAATTTGGCTCGGGTGTTGTCTTCGTGGTGGTTCGTGCCGTGGTTACAAGGAATTGATCACTCTAGCGGGATATTTCTTTATTTCTTCTTCTTTTTCTTCTTCTTTTTGTTTTTGAGTTGTGTGCATCCGTAATGTCTTTATGACATTGCATTATTGCAGAGGCTGGTTGTAATTGGTATCTAAGTCACCTTAATATATTCCTCTTTAAAAAAAGGTGCGTTGCATCTTAAAGCCTGAATATTCTTCTTTTCTCAAAAACTCAAGCTCTAGTTTGAATTTGATATCGCTGGTGTCGACTCAAATATCGATTATTGACTGATGTGATCCGATTGATAAGATCGGAACCAGTGGAGAGATCCTATCCCATTGTTTGACAATCACAATCGGACGGCAAAAGCATCTTTTGATTTAATTAGGGTTTATTCAGCATCCACATTTTTTTGAACGAAGACGCCAGATGCGTCCGGCTTTAAATTAATAAAGCCCCAACGGCAGAGTAGCACACCAACCAGTCTTAACACAACCAAAAGCAACACCGGCCCACGACACAAAGTTCGGACGGAGCATAACAAGCCACTATCGAATTACAAGGCATAGCCCGTATAGAGCACGCAGGCTCGTCAAGCACTCAAAAGAGACCACGGAGGCCACCGTAGTCAAGGCTCCCTAGCCGACGCGTACACTTGCAAGATTCATTGTTGAGCGATCTTGATCATTTAAGCATCCTTGCACCTCCCCAACGGACTCCACTGCTGCAAAAGGAGATTGCATTTTAAGATGATATTAGCCGGATGAGTTGGGAAACAACCCTCAATCGTGAATTTATTCCTAGTTAGCCACATGGACCAAAGAAGTGCCCCAACACAACTCCACAACACCCGTTTCGCTGAACCCTGCAACGCGTCTAAGATGAGAATAAGCTCCGCAGCTGAACGGGGGTCCCATTGGACTCCAGCCGAAGGCCGCACTGCGCTCCACGCAAACCGCGCTAAGGGGCACCGGAAGAATACGTGGTTCGCATCCTCTGGGTCCCCGCACAACGCACACGGACCGTTGGCCGGACCATTGTGTTTGGCCACGTTCAGGGAGGTGGGCAACTTATCACAGAACATTTGCCAAAGAAAGAGTTTGATCTTCAGAGGCAACCGCGCTTTCCATAACCCTGCAACCACAATTTGCGACAGCCCTCGACACATCTTGCGGTATAAAGAGTTGACCGAGAACTTCCTCGAGCTGGTGAGCGCCCAGCTCACCGAGTCCGGTCGGTCCGAAAGGCCCATCTGGTCGATCAACTGCAGCAGCGCCGCGTGGCTAACCTGCTCTTGTCCATGGAGTTCTCGTTTGAACTGAATCTCCGGTGGTGTTGATCGCAGCGCATCGGCCACCGACATGTTTGGATCCACAACAATGTTGTACAGATCTCGGAATTCCTCCCATAAGGGACGGGTTCCTATCCAAAGATCTGTCCAGAAACGGGCTGACCGACCGTCTCCAATCGAGAATTTAGCCCCCAAGGCAAACGCCGACTTGATCGTCTGGAGGTCATTCCAGAAAGGTGAGCCCCTAGCCCGACCCTCAAAGAAATTCCCATTAGGGAAGTACTTAGCCATAAGGAGATCAACCCACAGACCTGTTGCTCCCTGGACTATTTTCCAGATCCACTTACACATCATAGCGATGTTAAGCAGTCTCGAGTTGGTGATCCCAAGGCCCCCCAAGTCCTTAGGTCGACACACCCAGGCCCATTTAACCATATGGTATTTACGGTTTGGGCTAGTTCCTTCCCAAAAGAACTTAGCGCGGGGTGTGTCCAACTTTGCATGCACCCCCTGTGCAAGCAAAAACAGGCCCATAGCAAACATTGGCAAGGATGTGAGACTAGAGTTCGTGAGAACTAGCCTGGCTCCCTTTGAAAGGAATTTACCCCTCCAAGGGCACACCCTCCCCCTCACCTTAGCACACAGAGGTTACCAATCCTCTATCGTAGGCCTTTTGGTGTCAACTGGGAGGCCGAGGTATGTGAGCGGGAATTTGCCCAGCTTACAATTGAGCAAATCGGCAATGCGCCTACCTTCCTCCGGCTCAACCCCCATCATGAGCACCTCGCATTTGTGGAAATTTATTTTGAGCCCCGACATGAGCTCAAAACAAAGAAGAATCGCCTTAACTGTCACAATGCTGTGAATGTCTGGGCGAAACAATAGCAGCGTGTCATCTGCATATTGTAAATGCGTCACTCCCCCTGGAATGAGGTGGCCTACCAACCCTTGGATGTGGCCAGCCGCGGCCGCTTTCTGGAGCATAGAGGACAGCGTGTCCACAACAAAATTGAACAGGAGAGGGGATATCGGGTCCCCCTACCTGAGCGTGCGTTTGTTCCGGAAGAAATGCCCTATTTCTTCGTTCACCGAAACTGCAGTTTGGCCTCCCGAGACCAATTGCATAATTCGGTGTACCCAAACAGCGGAAAAGCCTCTACTAGTAAGCACCTGCCGCAAGAAATCCCAATTCACGCGGTCGTACGCTTTTTTGAAGTCTACTTTTAACAAGACAGCCGATTCCTTCATGCGTTTAAGTTCATGCACAATCTCTTGAAGGGCGAGCGGGCCCTCCAGAATGTTGCGACCGCGAATGAAAGCAGATTGGTTTCGATTGATCGAGCGGTGAGCGATTGGTCCTAGTCGAGTGGCGCACGCTTTTGCACAAATTTTAAAAGGCACGTTAATGAGCGCAATCGGCCAGAATTGTCTAATGTTATCTGCCCCTTGGACCTTCGGGATGAGCCTTAAGACTCCAAAATTAAGGCACGCTATGTCTACCGTCCCACGCATAAAACCGTTGCAAATCTTGAAGATTGGTCCCCTAAGGAGAGGCCAGAAACGCTTGAACATAGCCACCGGCCACCCGTCTGGGCCCGGAGCCGTGTCCACTTTCATACCGAGAAGTGTGGCGTCTATTTCTTCCGGCAGGAACGCGATCCCCAGCTCGTCGTTCTCACATTCCAGCACTCGTTGTGAGGCCTCCCAAATGTCCGCACGAAGACCCACCCCTGGGCCTCACACGTCCCCATCAAATTGATGTAGAACTCATAAACATGGCGGGAGATGTCCTCTTGTCGCATCCACATACTTAGTTACTTACCATATAAGAAGCTATGCACGGTCCTTATAGATGTACCCCGCAGCCATCCGCCGTTCTTGATTTACGCCAACACTTGAGCACCGTCAATCGCATCGGACCACATGGCTGACCAAGAGCCGGAGAGGCCAAGCAAGTACAAGTGTTAGATAATCTTGTCTAGGTTTGCGTTGTAGCAGTACATGTCCTGGGTGTAGAGACCTAGTAGTAGTCAGCTTCGGCTGAGTTAGTAGTACGTAGTCAAATTAGTACTGCTAGGATGGGGTAACCGTGTTAGCTATCTACGTATAGGAAAAGGACTTTACTAGTCGGTTGGTAGTTGCATATAAACCCTGCTTAAAGATTGAACCGGTGGAGTTGAGAAAAGGAGAAAATAAAAAGAGAAGAACAAGTGGGCGAGTTCCATGTTCCAACAACACACTATATAAATTTCAGCACACTATATAAATGTTTTCTGACTAAATTCCACTTATCAAAGATGCTTCACTCCCCGGCAACGGCGCCAGAAAATAGCCTTGATGACCCACAAGTATAGGGGATCAATTGTAACTCTTTTCGATAAGTAAGAGTGTCGAACCCAACGAGACGCAGAAGGAAATGACAGGTGGTTTTCAGCAAGGTGATGTTTGCAAGTATTGAAACTGTAAGTAACAGAGTAGTTTGATAGCCAGATAATTTATAATGAGCAAGTAATGATAGTTGTAACAAAAGTACAACAAGGTAGCCCAATTTTTTCGAGGCAAAGAACTGGCCAAAACGGTCTCTTATAATAAGCAAAACGGTCTTGAGGATACACGGGAATTTCATCTACTCACTTTTATCGTGTTGGTTCTATTTGTGTTCGCTACTTTGATAATTCGATATGTGGGTGGACCGGTTCTTAGGTGATCTTCTTACTTGAACAAACCTCCTACTTATGATTAACCCCCTTGCAAGCATCCACAACTATGATAAAAGTATTAAGAATAAATTCTTACCATAACATTAAACTTTTGGATCCAATCGGTCCCTTACGAAATAGCGCATAAACTAAGGTTTAAACTTCTGTCACTCTCGCAACCCATAATCTAATAACTACTCCACAATGCATTCCATTAGGCCCAAATATGGTGAAGTGTCATGTAGTCGATGTTCACATGACACCACTAAGAAAATCACAACATACATACTATCACAATATTGAACACATATCAAGTTCACATGATTACTTGCAACATGATTTCTCCCGTGACCTCAAGAACAAAAGTAACTACTCACAAATGATAATCATGCTCAAGATCAGAGGGGTATTAAATAGCATATTGGATGTGAACATATAATCTTTCATCAAATAAACCATATAGTAATCAACTACAAGATGTAATCAACACTACTAGTCACCCACAAGCACCAATCTATAGTTCTGGTACAAAGATTGAACACAACAGATGAAATAGGGTTTGAGAGGAGTTGGTGCTGTTGGAGATATTGATGGAGATTGCCATCCCCAAGATGGGAGAGTTGCTGGTGATGATGATGACGATGATTTCCCCCTACGGGAGGGAAGTTCCCCCGGCGGAATCGCTTCGCCGGAGGGCAAAAGTACTCCTGCCCAAGTTCCGCCACGAGACGGCGGCGCTCCGTCCTGGGTGTAGAGACCTAGTAGTAGTCAGCTTCGGCTGAGTTAGTAGTACGTAGTCAAATTAGTATTGCTAGGATGGTGTAACCGTGTTAGCTATCTACGTATAGGAAAAGGACTTTGTCTAGTCGGTTGGTAGTTGCATATAAACCATGCGTGAAGATTGAACCGGTGGAGTTGATAAAAGGAGAAAATAAGAAGAGAAGAACAAGGGGCGAGTTCCAACAGCAAGAAGGCGTGCGGGTCGTCGCTGCCACCGGCCATGGGCTCCGACGGCCTGACTGCGTTCGCGCTCCGCCTGGCCAAGAAGCTCGCCGAGGGAGACGACACCAGGAACAGCAACATCGCCTTCTCGCCGCTGTCCCTCTACACCACGCTCGGCCTGGTGGCCGCCGGAGCCCGCGGCAGAACTCTGGATGAGCTCCTAGCCCTGCTTGGTGCCGCGTCGGCCGACGAGCTCGCCGGGTTCGTGCACGGCCTCCCCTCTGACCCGTCCGGCTCCGGTGGGCCTGTCATCACCTACACCTACGGTGTGTTTCACCAGGAACACATGGAGCTCACGCCGGACTTCCTCCACACCGCCACCGAGTCCTACAAGGCAGAGATACGCGCCGTTGACTTCGCTGAGGTAGCACTCTAACTTTTTTTCTTCATCTCTGACGTTGATCGCTGTTTCACATTGTCAATCGTACGTCATTGTTTGTTACAACGTGCATGTGTAGGATGAGGTCAGGGAGGAGACCAGGAAGGAGATCAACCAATGGGCTGCCGCGGCGACCAACAATCTCATCTCGGAGATCCTGCCGGAGGGTTCGTTGACCGACCTCTTTAGGTTCGTGCTCACCAGCGCCATCTACTTCAAGGGCGCGTGGGAGACCCGCTTTCCCAATTGTCTGACCGAGGACCACAAGTTCCACCGCCTCGACGGCGCCGACCCCGTCGACGTCCCCTTCATGACCCTGCCGTGAACATGCGAGCTGTTCGTCTCATACAATGAAGGCTTCAAGGTGCTCAAGATCCCTTACAAGGCGGGTGATGATGCCATGTCGCGGTATTCCATGTGCGTCTTCCTCCTGGACGAGGACGACGGGCTGCACGACATGGTCAGCACTCTTGCGGAGGTGGGTGGCTCTCTGCTCGACCACGTGCCCAAGCACCGTAGCAGCGTGAGGAAGCTTATGTTGCCCAAGTTCAAGCTGTCATTCTTTTGTCGTCTCGCCCAAGTCCTTCGAGGCCTAGGGCTTCGGGAGGCGTTCACTGAGGAGGCCGTCGACCTGTCTGGCATCATGGACAAGAGCGTCTGTGACGTGCGCTTGGATGAGGTGTTCCACAAGGCCGTCGTCGAGGTGAATGAGGAGGGCACCGTGGCGGCTGCCTGCGCCGCTGTCATCGGCCGCAAGAAGAAATGTGCAATGAGGTTGGAATTCATCGCCGACCACCCGTTTGCGTTTTATATCGTGGAGGAGGTCTCAGGGGCCGTGGTCTTTGCCGGTCATGTACTGGACCCTTCTAGCTCACAGTAATAATAAGCAGTAGTAATTTTGTTAGAGCTCCCACTAGTAGTTAATTACTGTTCTGCCTCGAACAACTATAGATAATCGTCAATAAACTAAACAAATCGACTATATATTTTCTGTTGCTATTTCAAGCTTTATTTGACCCCTCTGTATGTTTTTATGTCGTTAAAATATCGATGGCCATTCATCTCTGCATTTTGGTAAGCTCAACGTTGATGCAGCCCATCATGACCTGAGAGATATTAATTGCCGCAAGTAACATGATGATTGATAGACTGGCGATGCAAGCAAGTGTGGTCATTGGTGCTCTCACCGTACGATTTGTAGTGAATTGCTTGTTACTTGGTTTTGGTTGATTGATGCAACACACGCCGATCACAGCACTGGTTCCACCCCGAAGAGAGAAATTCCATTGATCACTGTGAAACAACCGAATGGTTGCAGCGTCACTTTTCACTTTTCATCAGATCAATATTTTAATCTTCGTGCGGAGAGACTTAGGGATTCCCTACATAATAACCCATGTACGTTCAAGAGTACACTACAGCTTCTGCAAACACCATGTCAATTTTCTTCAGCGGTAATCTCAACTCTTTGCTCTTCAAACATATGCGGAGGATCTGTTTTGAGGGGTACAGCACTAAGAGATCCATGTTTGTGAGTTGGACCACTTGCCGGTCCCCTGTGTTTCCTCTACTAAGTTAATTTTTTATTTTGGAAAAGGAGGTTAAAAGTTAAAACCCCCAGCCTCTGCATCAATCGATACATACATCAAGCCACCCGAAGCCATCACTCACACCTACAACCTCAATAATGAGGAGTGCTCTCACTGCCCATATCTACAGCCGTTGTCGTCTCCGATCCATCCGAATAATGTGTCGGAACCTACAACCGAAGCAGCAAACCTAAAGCGTGCACCGCATGCACACGTTTTAGAAGGTGCCACCATCATCGAACCGCTGACCCATCTGCAGGAAAGAGATCTGCATCATCCTTGCCAGTCCGGCCATCCGTCGATGCCACCACGACGCCCAACGGCACCACCACCCTACGCTCGTCCATCCAGATGCATCTACCATCGAGACTCGGCTGCACCATGCCGCCAAGACCCGCCGCCGTCGGCACGGTAGATAGAATGCCGCTCGTCCTGCCAACCTCGACACCGTTGCTGCTGCGGGATCTCCATCTCCACGCATAGCGTGACGCATCATTTAGAGTTGGGGCACTGGTGCATGGTATGGGAAGTCAATTGTAGTGTGCCCCTCTACCTTACACAAGAAGCGCAATAGTGGTCGTGTTGCTGGGGGTGGGGGGCTTGTAAACAATCTAGGAGTGGCCAAGGCGACTTACTCGGAAACATTTCAAACTAGTTGTAGGCTTGTAGCCCTTGTCACCGGCGCCTTGCCCACCCCTTATGTTGATGCTGTTTCGACTAGAAGTACTTCCAGACCCTCTGTGTGGCTTGTGGTAGTCATGCAAGGCGTTGGATCAGGTCGTATTGCTGCCTCCAGCATTACCACCCCACCTCCTTGTTGGTTATGATATGATATCAAACCGACCCGTGACTAAGACACTCACTGACCAGCTCGTCATTCGAAATCTATGATGCCTGCACCAGGCTCTGCCCAGAGAGTGTTGCGACCAAGACAAATGGAAACAACCCACATGCCATATTACCGGCCCGTGAAACTAGCCCATCCGGCCAACTTGGGCCCACCAGCACCACACAACAGGTGACCAAGAAGAACTCTATGGCCCATGGGGTTCATGGGGTTCGGGTGGACCATGGTAGTAGATCAAACCGCACTGACTGTGACCATGGGGTTCGGGTGGACCATGGTCCTTAACCCCCCCTCTCAAGGTGCGCACGGAATGCTCACTATGAAGAGTAGAACAACTAACAAGACCCAAGACACTAGAATTGCTAGGACAATAATACATAAATTTTAGACCTACAGAACCTTACGAAGTGTGTTACACAATCTTCCTCTAAATTCTCTCCTCTCCCTGATTTTCATGGGGGTGGGGCCCCTCCCTCCCCTACATGCCTTTCCATGGATGTAGCATTCCTTGCAGTAATATATCAGAAAAGGAGCAAGAAAATTTGTTAGCGACTAATAACCCGATATCTCAAAATATGTAAGGCGGGCATATTCTTGAGAGAGCTGCTGGGGGCGCGATCATGGTGGTCTTCCGCCTGGACTTGGGTTCAAGGTTAGGTGGTGCCATGAATCTGGCCAACATGGTGTTGGGCGGTTTTCTGCCAAACGGTGGTCACCTGAGAGGACTTAAATTGTATGATCTACGTCCACAGGCGAGGATGACAGAGATACTGGCGACGAGTGGTGCTATCGTCTCATGCAGATCAGCACCGACTGCCATTTGTGAGGATGATACAGGCCTCCGAAGTGTCCAGAACTCAGGATTTGGCAGTGTCGTTGTCCTTTCTACTTGTCAAGTTTTCTTCGGATGGTAACGAGTGGCTCTTGTCGAGTCTCGTCGTCCTACCTGTACGAACGTGGTCATTGCTCGCCATAAGGACCGTGCACATATATGAAATTATTGGGACCAAGGCAAGTGGAGGAGACAAAGATTATTTGACTTCGACTAGGTGATACTTCTCGAGTACATAGTCTTGAGCTCGAGGGTGAAAACTCTGGTTTAACCCTAATTGGTTATACCTGACAATGGCGGCATTCTTTGCGTCCTTACCTTGATGATGTCATTGCTCGAATTTTGCTCGGAATTGATATTGAAGGTGAAAACCATGATATGACCTTTGGTGGTTGGATCTGGGGATGGCGACACATGTACATTGTTCCCTTTCTGAAGGCGCCGCTTTTGAAGAACCTTTCTCGTAGTCTTTGTGTTTTCTAGAGATGGTTGGTGCTGATGGTCACTGTTGTATTCTGTCAATTGTTGTTTTCATTACTTAAATTTTCTTTTTCTCTCTCTCTATTTATGCATAGCTTTGGTCTTGCAAGACTTTGTTGTTTGTCGGCGTGATCATTTTCTGTGGGTGTTGTGTTGGTTGTGTGCATCTTAGTTATGTAGAGGCCGTTTGTGTATCAAGAGATAAGAGAAGGATGTTCCTACAAGCCTCCTTAGAGCTCAGGCACTCTCAGCCGTTGGATCGTTTCCCTTGATGCGTTCTCGTCCGTTCGATCGAGATCTGGAGAAGCCTGCGCCGTTGGATCTGGGATTAACATTACTGAATGAATAGTAATGGCAGCAAAATGTAAATACCGTGCCCCCACCGGGGCGTTTCGGTCATTTCGCGTCATGTGGTATAAAAGGGGGCCGCTCATGTGTAGAGGAAACCTAGCCGCCGTCGCTCCTCCCGCACAGCCGCACTCGCGCCGCCCCCTTCCTCTTCCTCCCGCCTCAGCTCTCTCTCCTTCCAAACCCTAGGCCCGAGCCCGCCTCCCCGCCCCGCCGCCGCGCCGCCACCAGTGCCTCCTTCTCCGCCGCTACCTGACCTCCTCCTCCCCTCGTGCCATTCCCCTCCCCTAATCCCTTGTCCGCCCCTAACCTCTCCTCTCCTCCACCTCTCATCACGACCCATGCCAAGTAGGCCACCGTGACCGAGCAGGTCAAGCGGCGCGTCCAGATCGCCGAGGAGCCGCCCCCAGATCGGCCATGGTGTGACCGAGCAGAGCAGGTGAGGAGGGAGACTAGGTCGAGGAAGATCTCATGCTGCTGCTCCTCACCTCTCTATTCCTCTGCTCTTTCACAGGAATGCCGCCATGGATGACTCGACTGGACAGAGCACAGCGCGCCTCGTCCTTGCTCCCGCACCGGGACCCTTCTCCTCCAGCAACCGGCCGCGCAGGTGAGTCGTCGGGGGACTGCGCCCCTTTTCTTCCTTCTCCTCGCAACCTTCTCTCTCACAAACATCTCTCTCTTCCCGTGTGGACAGCAGCCATGGACAGAATCTGGAGCTGCAGATTTCAGCTTGCTTGGGCATTACCAATATGTACAGAATACTCTTAATAATGTGTTTTAGCCTGTTGCCTATTAAACTGAAACAACAGTCCATTTCTAAATGTTTGCAGTGCTGCACTTGCTCATTCCATTCTACTGGAGAAACGACACACCTTTGGTATACTTGGCTGTGTTCTTTGTGTAGTTGGATCGATCACAATTGCACTCCATGCTCCACAGGAGCGTGATATTGATTCTGTAAGGGAAGTTTGGGATTTTGCAACTGAGCTAGGTATTAACAACTGGAACATAGTGATGACAATGCCATTATTAACTTCGTTATATTTCAGTTGCTAGATGGATTTAATATTGTTTTCTCAGCTTTTCTTTCCTATACAACTATAGTGGTGGTGGCAGCCTTTGTTATATATTTTGTTGTCCGTCAACATGGACAAACAAACATCATGGTGTACATTGGAGTCTGTTCTCTTCTAGGATCTCTCACTATATGTCTTTTCCCAAATAGATAGCTCTTGCCTATAGCATAATTCATCTTGAGATTTCTTTATGGGATTTTCACTGACTCCCATTTTCCATTTGATAGTGAAAATTTAACAGGTTATGAGTGTAAAGGCTCTTGGAATTGCATTGAAGTTAACATTCTCAGGAGTGAACCAACTATTCTATCCTCAGACCTGGGCTTTTCCTCTAATTGTTGCTACCTGCGTAAGCACCCAGATAACTATCTAAATAAGGTAAACGTTTCAGTTTCTGTTATTGTTGATGCCATAGAGTTGTGCATTGGTGCATCAAGTTGGATAGGGAACTTCAGGGGCAAAAGTGTTTTCTGCATAGCAGATTCAACAGTGCATTGACATGACAGTCATCACATCACCCAAGAGAATATCGATGCCATTTTTGTCATTTCTCCACACGATGTCACATGCACATTTGGTGCCAACAGGGCATCACCTTAACTTTTGCCTATCATGTGGAAGACCTTCTCGCAAATCGAGTGAATATATTTTTCTTGTAGTTTTAGCTTTGGTTATCTCTTTCTCGTATGTTGACTTAGAGTAGAATAGCATATACACTATATGTAGTAGCGTTATTTTTTATTGTAATTGATTTCAAAAGGCTCTTACCACCGTTTGCGATCTCTTCATTTTCCAAGATCAGTCAATAGCTAATGTTTTTTATTTCTTCATTTCTTCTTTTACTAGATATTTTGGATAGACTGTCTGAATCATATCTCAGTTATGAGTATCTGCTATGTATGCATCATTACTAGATATTTTGTACTAAACTGATTTGAGCAAATGTTTTGTGTGCCTTCGAATGTGCAGGGTAAATATGTTGTTGACACTGCTAAAGAATTGATGGCCAAGCCTGGTGGAGGCGCAAAATGGCTTGCCTTATTGCGTGACCGGGAACTTCCGGAGGTAATCGATGGTCTTTGTACCCTGCCAGGCGTTGGTCCAAAAGTTGCAGCCTGCATTGCTCTGTTCTCTCTTGATAAGAATCAGGTTATTCCCGTTGACACACATGTCTGGAAGGTAAGCTATGTCTGGTTAACCATTGTTGTATTCTTGATGTAAAAACGACTTAATCAGGTGTGCTTTTCCACCACTATACTCTTTGTCAATTCTCACAAATTAGGTTGATCTGATTGGGTTTAGTGATCGTAGTAGTTTTCTGTTGGCTAGCAGCAATGTTCAAGGCTTCACCTAGATGAATATTACGAGTTTGGACCATGATAATAGCTACACATTTCCTAAAGTGATCATGTTTAAATTCCACGGGGTGTGGGTGCACCTATTCTAACTAAAACTTTCATCCTTTAAAATGCAATGGAACTTACAAAGTAGATAATCGCCACTGAAACTTATACACAATGAATGCTCTGTTTCAGAATGAGAACAAGTTTGGTGGTATCAAAAATATTCATTGTGATTGTATACCTCGATGCTACATTATGAATCAATAAAAAAAACAGCCTTTATATCATTTTTTCCCTAACTTGATGAGATCCAACGGGTGGAACCTATCCCTTCGTTTGACAATTACAATAATCGGAAGGTGTCCGCTGCCCAAACTTATTATTATTAGGGTTTAGCATCTTGACTAATAATACCATGTAATATACCCTTGCGCCGTCGTTTTAATTCACCTTCCCTTACGGGCGCACACGAGCGTCAATAGTGTCAGACAGACGACAATGGAGGATCAGGCGAGGCCAAGCAAGAAGGCACGCGCGTCGTCGTCATCGCCTGCCGTAGGCTCCGGCGGCCTGACGGCGTTCGCGCTCCGCCTGGCAAAAAAGCTCGCTGCCCGCAATGGCAACGTCGCCTTCTCACCGTTGTCCATCTATACCACGCTCGGCCTGGTAGCGGCAGGAGCACGAGGCAAAACCCTGGACGAGCTCCTCGCCCTACTCGGCGCCTCGTCCCCCGACGAGGTCGCCGGGTTCGTGCGTGGCCTCGACTCCGACCCATCCGGCTCCGGCGGGCCCCTCGTCACCTACGCCTACGGTGTCTTCCACCAGAAGAAGATGAAACTCGCGCGAGCCTACGTGCATGCCGCCGCCGAGTCCTACAAGGCCGAGATACGCGCGGTCGACTTCGCTAAGGTCAGCGTCTTCATCTTGTGGCACCGGTGCTTGGTCGATCGACATTATAACTGTATATAATAAATTCGTGCATGCATGCAGGGTGATATAGAGAAGATCAGGGAGGAGATCAATGAGTGGGCGGCGGCCGTGACGAACAATCTCATCTCGGAGATCCTGCCGGAGGGGTCATTGTCCGACAATTCGAGGTTCGTGCTCACAAACGCCATCTACTTCAAGGGCGTGTGGAAGAGCCGCTTCCCCGAGGACCTCACCGTGAACCGCAAGTTCCACCGGCTGGGCGGCGCGGCCGCCATCAAGGTCCCCTTCATGACCTTTGGCCCCGGAAAACACGAGCTGTTCGTCTCGTACCACAAAGACTTTGACGTGCTCAATGTCGTCGCCGGATCGATCGAGAGGAGAAACGGGTGAGAAAGGGATGAACGCACGCGAGGAAGAAGACACTGGTGTATTTTGTGCCGTCGAACTTGACAACGTTTTTCTGTTATTCCCCTTTCTTATCCTTAGCGATTACAAGGCTAACTACCTTCCGATCAGCTGCTCTAGATCCGCGTCCGTCGCGCCATCCCACGACTGAAATGTCCGATCGGGAGTTTACATCAAAACAGAAAACGGGAAACTGGAGATCGTGCAGCAGCACGTCTCGCTACCTAGCTACGTGCATGCGCATGGAGCTGTCCCATCGGACTCGCATGCATGCACTTATTCTATACTGAAACAGGTACGCAATGGAGCTGAACTTAATTAGGTCCTACATTTCACCCCCTTAAGATCTGCTCCTTAGTACCAACCTCGGACATTCCAAGCTTCTGACGCATCTCGACAAAAACAACACGGCCCAGCGCCTTCGTCAGTGCATCTGCAATCTGCTCCCTGGTACGAATGTGATCCACTTCCACCTGACCCTTCTCCACACAGTCACGTATGTAATGATACTTGATGTCAATATGCTTGCTACGGTCATGATGGACTGGATTTTTACTGAGAGCAATGGCAGCTTGAACTTGGCATGCGGCCTCCCGAGCATCTCACTGATCAGACGAGAGAGCCACACACCTTGGCACGCCGCCACTGCCGCAGCGACGTACTCAGCCTCGCAAGAAGAGAGAGCCACTATCTTCTGCTTCTGCGAGCTCCAAGTGACAAAATTGTTGCCAAGGAAAAATACATTGCCAGAGGTGCTCTTTCGGTCCTCAGTGTCACCGGCATGATCACTATCTGTATAGCCAACAAGCTTCACCTCGCCGTGCCCGGCCTGATAACGACAGCCGTAGCCCAGTGTCCCTCGAATATACCTAAGAATCTGTTTCACGGCTGCCCAATGATGAGTGCTCGGGGTCGCCATGAATCTGCTTACAATTCCCACGGCATGTGCGATGTCAGGTCTTGTGTTGACAAGATAGCGAAGACTGCCTATCACACTGAGGTACAGCTTGGGATCAAACAGCTCGCCTTCATCCTCCTTCCTGAGCTTCAAACGACACTCCATTGGAGTGCTGCTACTGTTGCACTCTTCCATGCCGGCTACCTCTAGGATTTTCTCCGCATAACTCCGCTGATGAAGTGTGATTTCACCCTCTGTTTGGGATACCTGAATCCCCAAGTAGTAGCTGAGTAATCCAAGGTCACTCATCTTAAAGAGCATCTTCATCTGATCCTTGAACTCTCTGATTAGCCCTTTGTCCGTGCCGGTAATGACAAGGTCATCCACATACACTACAACTAGCAGAAAAATGGACTCATCTCCACGCCTGTAGACTGCATGTTCCAATGGACTTCTCTGAAACCCAAGATTGACAAGAGAATCATGAAGCTTTGCGTACCAGGCTCTCGGCGCTTGACAGAGGCCGTAGAGCGCCTTGTGCAGCCTCAGTACACGGTGCTCTTCCCCTGGCGCAGCAAATCCGGGCGGCTGGTCTACATACACCTCCTCACTGAGATCGCCATTTAGGAATGCCGATTTGACATCCATATGGTGAACTTCCCAGCGATGGTGCGCGGCGAGCGCGAGCAGAACACGCACAGTCTCCAGTCTGGCCACAGGCGCAAAGGCTTCCTCATAGTCCACCCCTTGCTTATGTACGTATCCCTTCGCCACTAGACGGGCCTTGTACTTGGTGATGTTGCCAGCAGGATCCCTCTTGACTTTATAAACCCATTTCAGCCCGATGGATTTCTGACCGGCAGGCAGGTCTGACAGTTCCCAAGTCTTGTTCTCATGGATGCAGCGCATCTCCTCCGCCATCGCAGCCTTCCATGGTGCATCACCCAGAGCCTCTTCAACGTCCCGCGGTTCTTCGGCACTGAGAAGACAGCTCTCATGACACTCATATTCAGCATCTTCTTCTGTGGCATCCATGACGCACGACATGCGTCGGTACCTGATTGGTCCAGTGTCCACGTCCCGCCGGTTTTCGTCTTGTGACAGTGGAGTGGCCCACCTAATTTCAGGCGCTCTCAGAGTCTCTTCTGTACTTGGCGCGGCTGTTTCCCCCATGGGTGAAGCTGGCGTCTCTACCTGTACTACCGTCCCAATTGGTGTCGTCGGTGGCAGCGGCGTACTAGGCGAGCCACCATGAACTCCTCCGGTGTCCAGCTCCTCCACACCTGGTTCCGTGGTGTACACCACAGTGAAAACGTCCGGCGTGACCTGCGCCGGGGCCGCGGTCACTGCGTCCCAGCTCCATGCCCGTCCTTCCTCGAAGAGCACATCACGAGTGACTTGTACCCTCTTTGTTTCAGGATCATAGACACGGTAGCACTTCGCCCCCTCTTCATATCCGACGAAAATCATCGGCTTGGAGCGGTGAGAGAGCTTTTGTAATGCCCGGCCCCAACATCTTGACATGTACTGTGCAACCAAAAGTTCGCAGATGCTGAACGGCCGGCTTTCGCCCGTGCCATGCTTCATACGGCGTGGCACCTTCGAGGCTGCGGGTGGGAGCTCTGTTGAGTAGATACACTGCAGTTTTCACAGCCTCTCCCCAGAAATATGCAAGTACTGCCATGCTCTTCAGCAGGCATCTTGCCATCTCTACCACGGACTATTTCTCCTCTCCACCACACCATTCTGTTGGGGAGAGTAAGGCGCCGTGGTGTAGTGTTTCACACCCCTTTCGCTGCAGTACTCTTGAAATTCCATTGAGTTGAACTCCCCTCCGCGATCAGACCTGAATGCACGAAGTTTACAGTTACCTTCAGCTTCTGCCATGGTCTGAATCCTCTTGAAACAGGTGTGTGCCTCATCCTTAGACTTGAGTAGCTCAATCCACATGTACCGACTGTAGTCATCAACAACAAGGATGAAGTATTTGTTCCCTCTTGGTGTTGGTGGCGTAATAGGACCACACAAATCTGTATGAACTAGCTCCAGACCATGCTCTGCTCGATATGAACTCGCCTGCGGGAAAGGGGCTCGATGTTGTTTCCCTAGTGCACAGCCATCGCAATACTGCTCGATGCGAGCTATCTCAGGCATACCTCGGACCATGCCTTTTGCAGACATGGCACGCAGCGCTCGGAAATGCAAATGCCCCATTCTAGCATGCCACTTCCAAGTCTCATCATCCACTTTCGTCATCAGACACACCGGCGTGTCAATGGTCAGCATGCCAGTGTACAAACGAGTGACTGATCGCCGGACACGAGGTAGTATGCGTTGAGCTGGGTCATGTACTGTCATCAGACCATTCTGAATCCCAATCTGACACCCCCCTTCGTCCAACTGACCAACAGAGATTATGTTGCTTCGCAGGCTCGGTATGTAGTATACCTCTGTCAAGGCACGCTGCTCGCCGCTCTGGCACTTGAAAACAATGGATCCCCTGCCACGGATTGCTACATGTGACCCATCTCCAAATTTGACCGTGCCATGCACGCCCTCATCAAGCTTAGCAAACATACTCCTCTCTCCTGTCATGTGACTTGTGGCACCCGTGTCAAAATACAATAGACCGTCAGGGGATGGCACGGGGATTACCTTTTCTTCATTGAGAAAAACTGCATGTGGTGCCACTGGTTCAGCCGCTGTGCCGGGGGTGACCATGGCCATGAATAGGCCTTGCTCATGCTCGTCGCCTCCTTCGCGCACCAGATTGGCTTGTTCCCTCTTCCCTTGCTGACCTTGTTTTTCAAGATACGACCAACAATCTTTCTTCCAGTGGCCAAGTTTCCCACAGAAGTGACATTTCCCTTTCTTCTTTCCGCCCGATCCACCGGATCCACCAGCGCCGCCGTTCCCGGCTACAGGTTTGCCTCTGCAGGGAGACTTGTTCTTGGCCGGCTGCTTGTTCTTGCCGGCGCCGCCGCCGGACGACGATCCGCCACCGCCGCCCTGCTTCTCGCGGGCCAGCCACTCCTCGTGGGTGAGCAGAAGACGCCCAGAGGATTGCGCGCCGTCGTCGAGCTCGTAGTGGTCTTCACAGGCGGAGAGGCGGCCGACGAGCTCCTCGATGGTCATGGCTTTGAGATCAATCAGAGACTCGATCGCCATGGCCATCGGGCGGTACCGCCGCGGCACCACGCGGAGGAATTTCTGGACCGCCTTGTGCTCGGTGACAGGGTCGCCGTACAGCTCCAGATCGGCGATGAGGGCCGAGAGGCGCAGCCCGAAATCTTCGACGGTCTCCCCGTCCTTGAACCTGAGGTCCTCGAACTCCCGCCGCCGGACTTGCGCCTTGGCCTCGCGGGCGCGCTCGCTGCCCATCCACATGGTCTTGATAGTTTCCCACGCGATCTTCGCCGTGTCCTTTGCGGCCAGCACGCGAAGCATCTCCGGTGGAACACCGGTGAGGATAATCTGCAGCGCGCGCCGGTCGTCATTCTCGTCGGCGGCGTCGGCGGTCACCGCGGACCAGACGCGGGCGACCTGCAACTTCACTTGCATCAACAGCGCCCACTCTTGATAATTCGTACGCGTGAGCATCATCGACGCGCTCGTCTCCTCGCGCACGACGCGCTCCACCACGCGGAACTCGCCACTGCCGCTGCCAGTGAGGCGCGCGACTGGCGCCTTGGATGAAGGCGTCTGCGTCGGCGATCTAACGCCGCCCTTGCTCTTCCCATCCGACTCGTCGCCAGACATGACCACGGCGAATCAAACACTGCCGCTGCTCCGAGGATCGAACACCCCGAGGCTCTGATGCCAAATGTCGTCGCCAGATCGATCGAGAGAAGAAACGGGTGAGAGAGGGATGAACGCACGCGAGGAAGAAGACACTGGTGTATTTTGTGCCGTCGAACTTGACAACGTTTTTCTGTTATTCCCCTTTTTTATCCTTAGCGATTACAAGGCTAACTACCTCCAGATCAGCTGCTCTAGATCCGCGTCCGTCGCGCCATCCCACGACTGCGTCACTAGTGCCATACCGATCTGGAGTTTACATCAAAACAGAAAACGGGAAACTGGAGATCGTGCAGCAGCACGTCTCGCTACCTAGCTACGTGCATGCGCATGGAGCTGTCCCATCGGACTCGCATACATGCACTTATTATATACTGAAACAGTACGCAATGGAGCTGAACTTAATTAGGTCCTACACTCAAGCTCCCCTACAAGACCGGCCACGCGTCAGCCCCCACGGCTCGGTATTCGATGTGCGTGTTCCTCCCCCACGAGCGTGACGGGCTGCGCGCCATGGTCGATGCTCTGGAGGCGGCCGGCGGCTCCCTGCTCGACCACGTGCCCAAGTACCGGTGCAGCGTGAGTAAGCTCCTGCTGCCCAAGTTCAAGCTCTCCTTCTTCTGCCGCCTCGCCCAACTGCTCGAGAGTATGGGAGTCCGGCAGGCGTTCAGCGAGGAGGAGGCCGATCTGTCCGGCCTGGTGAAAAAGAGTGTCTGCGATGTGCGTTTGGACGAGGTATTCCACAAGGCGGTCGTCGAGGTGAACGAGGAAGGCACCAAAGCGGCGGCCTGCACCGCCGTCGTTGGCGTCAGGAAGTATTCGGGGAAGACGATTCGGAGGGAGTTCGTGGCTGACCACCCGTTTGCGTTTTATATAGTGGAGGAGGTGTCCGGGGCTGTGGTCTTTGCCGGCCATGTCCTTGACCCTTCTAGCCCATAGTACCAGTAGTAATGCCGTTGAGGCTCGTAGCTAATTATTCTGTCTCAGACAATGAGTGACCAGACCACCGCCTAGAAATTGAACAGTGTTCAGCTATATATTTTTTGCTTGCTTTCTTCCTCTATAGTTTTTCTGCCATTGTTATGCATGGATGGAGCAGCACGTGCTCCATTGTCAAACGAAACAAAGATTCGCACACCAGCTCCTAGTGAGCAATCTCAACAATCATAAAGATAAGATGACCAAAGAGAGATCAAAAGATAAACATAACAGCAACAACGCAGCTGCTAATCTACTGCAACATCACAGATCTCAGGCACAGCGCGCCTGGTCTTCAACGGGGGCTACCCGCCTCCGGTGACCAGCATCCATTCAGCGTAGATACTGGGCTCGTTGAAGCCTTGACGCCCAAGTCCCTCTTCTCGATTTGTGAGTCGAAGGCCCCCGATCCCAGCGGCACAGAGATTTGATCTTGTTCCACAAGTCCTTTGCAAGAAGCAGTTATGGCTCCATCAATCACCTAGGATCAGCAGAGGTCTCCGAATGAACTCTGTGAGGGAATCCACAAAGTTCATCAGGCGTGTTTTGTCCTTCTCCGGCGTCAAAGCTGCCCAGAACCTGATGGTCTTTAATATCAGCCTCCACACCTGAGTAAGAGACATCCATATGGTGTTGTTAAAAATGATAGAGTTACTATATTTCCACAAACACCACAGGACAACAGAACTTATGGTATTCAGCACCGAATTTTTGTTGTTAGAGATCCAGAATCTGGCTACCGATTAATAATCATGACCCACCTGAATCTTAAAATATTCACTTATGAATGCCCAAAGATTTGTAGCTATAACACAGGAGAAAAGCAAGTGGGAAATAGATTCCTCATCAGGGCAGAAAACACAGTCATATGGTTTGATTATATGTCTCTCCTCAAGTTGTCTCTAGTCATAAGTTTGTTATATGGGAAAGCAACTAGAGGAACACATGATTTTTTTGGGGGACCCTGAGTTTCCACACAGCAGGGGTGAAAACAGGCTGAAGCCCCCTAACTATTTGTGATGATTATTATCACATGGTGACGAAGTTTGTGTTTAAGGCTTTGGGCATAATTAACACCGATATTTGTATATAATAAGTAGTCACTTTAACTGCGGGGATGGATTGAGAACTTGGAGGTGGTAACGCGAGCCTCATATGATCGAGACTTGAGAAAGTATTCATATACGATGGGAAACACACAACATATACAAAGGAAACAAGTCAAAGATGAAAGAGATAACGGGTGCGGGTAGACCCATTGAGGCAAAGCGGACCCGACAAAACTACTGATCATGTAATGGTCCAAAATTTGACTGGGTGCCGATTGAAACGAATCTACTGCAGTTTAGCAAATAGTTTTCTTAAAAATTCTTTTCGCTCGCACGCATGCAGTTCACGGATAGACTGTAGACCTTATACTCTTAGTGTAATAGCGCCCAACTTGAGCCACGTTTGCATTGCGTGAATCTCAAATTATACGCTTCTTTTTACAGCGCGGGTAATTGATCGGTGATATTCAATATTAGTACATGGTTGCCAATCTCTCTAATCTGGCATCGATTGATTTTCTGCATTCGATGATGGGCTCTTGTACATCTCTCATCTTTGGCTATCCTTTGGTTCAGCTGGGTTGCCACTTCTATCTAGGGAGACAAGCTTTTCTCTTCCATTAACATATTAAACGTTCCCATCTCGACCTCAGCACAACCACTCCCTGCCCAGCGTTCGCCCGCCAACCCGTAATGACTTGTCTTTATACCTAAAAACCTTACATACCCACCATACATACCCCTCTAAAAACTGACAAGGGAGCATTCATGGCCCACTCCATGGCCCTCTAGCCTCCCCTCCTCCTATAAAATACCCTGGCGTCGGCCCCAAAACCCCAATCCGCCTTCAAGCCCTAAATGCTGCCCCCCAAATCCCAAATGCCATGCTGCCCACGGTAACTATGCCCCCAATGCTCCATGGTGGCTAAGGGGGGACCTATTCGGCCAACACGTCCTTGTCCTCCTCCGCTGATCATGTGCCACACCCATCCCAGTCCTCCAACCGTTGTCCTCCTCCTCCTTCTCCAACAGCGAGGATGACTTGATTTCCATCTCTTATTTGTAGTCCCAATGCCAACTCGATGCAACATTCCTGTGGTTCACAATATGCGATAATAAATCTTTGTAAAAAAACATGAAATCGAAGTGTTATGATCCTCGTCACTTCAACTTTTGGCATAGATTCCCGCAAAAAAGAACTTTAACTAGACTTGGTATATGGAAAGGAAAGAAATGAGTAAAGAAAGGAGGTTGTTTGTCGGCCAAACTGCATACAGTCTGTATTCTCAATCAACTGATGACAAATACAGACCAAGGACTTGATAGATGGATACAAAGAACTACTCAACACATTAACTCTATGTAGTTTCACTGATAACCCACGATACTTCTTAATGTACAGTACTAGAATGATAGTTTACTGATAACTGGAAGGAAGGCTCCAGCAAAATAAAAATGGTTGTTAAATGGCACTCCATGCAGCTCAGCAACCACAAAGGCGAAGGGCCAAATGGAGAGTAGAGTTCCTGCCAATCTTGTAGTCCGCCAAGGTGTGGTGGTCCTCCAGCTGAATGCCATTAAAAATGATGCGCTGCTTTCTAGGTGGAATGGCGTCCTTCTCGTAGATCTTCACCTTGGCACTGTTGATGGTGTCCGATTGCCCAACCTCAAGGGTGGGGGTCTTGCCTTCCAGGTTCTTGACAAAGATCTGCATTATCCTACTTTTTGCTGGCCTACACGGGCGGAGGACAAGGAGGAGGGTGGACTCCTTCCATATGTTGTGGTCAGCCAAGGTGCGGTTGTCGTTCTCCACCTGTTTGTTGGCGAAGATGATGCACTGCTGGCCCTTGGGAAAGCCCTCCATCTCCTGGATCTTGGACTTCACGTTGCCGATGGTGTCTAGGCTGTCGGCCTCGAGGGCGATGGTCCTGCCACCCCGCGTCTCCGTCACGTAGATTTGCATATTTTCCTGGAGATCAATCGTAGAGTCATGCTGGATGCCATAGTGGGCCAATGTACGGTTGTCTTCTAGCCGCACCCCGTCAAAGACGAGGCAGTACTGCTGCTGGATCTTTGCCTTGACGGTGTACAGGGTGTCAGATGAGTGGACCTTGAGGCGGATTGTCATGCCGGTGGGGGTCTTGACAAAGATATGCATTCCAGATGAGCTAGCAAACAAAACATCAACAATTGTTAGACAATAGGATGTAGAACACTACACAAAACACGAGCCCATTATTTAAATAAAAGAACAGTAGAAGCAAGAAGACAAATCTACACTAAGCCTAGCCTGCAAGGTTAAGTCTTGAGCCATCAAGAATAATATACATGTTACATGTTCACTCAGCATATATACTCATGAGTTGCTAGGGCATAAAACGGAACATATGGTATTATCAATCAAGTGATACTTCTAATTGATTATAAGTTTCTCACAGTGTAGCAACAAACTTCAACGTTTTTCTCTACTTCCCCTATTTGTCTCAGCATATATATTCACCAAATTGTATTATAAGTTTATAACCCGGGCAAACTTAGTGGTACACTACTATAGAATATTGCTGCTGTTTTTTCTAAATATAAATTTCTAGTTCCATTTTATATCAATAGCACTATATATAACTTCTCAGACACATACACGCAGAAAAACTGTATAAAAAAGAATAACGATCTATGTGTCTACTTATGAATTCTAGTAGCGAGGAAAGATTAACTGAAACAGCTCTGAATTTCAGTACTGGGGAGAGTTTCGGAAAGACAGCTGATGAAAGGTAAATCATACGCTATCATGTGGATAAGAGAAATGAATGCACAAAACTGATTTAAGGCACCTAAACAACTCAAGAGCTATCGCAGTCATGGGGGTCAGGATAGCAACAGTGGAACCAAAAAAATATTGAGATCACAACAAGACAATTCGTGACCAAGAAATTTGCGGACACTTCGAATGCACTGTAGGAAACATGAAGGGGTTTCCCAATCCAGACAAAGGCGGACTGTTACGAAACTGATAACCCAACCGGAAGAGCATACATGGGCTGCATGGTCATGAATGATATTTTTCATGAGAGCATTGCGTCTCCATAGAACTTTTTGACAACATGAACATGGGTGCGCTGGTGGCAGGCTGACGAGGGAGCTCACACGGAAGGTTTTACTTTTATGTTACTAGTCGAGGCACGATACGGGTGTGGCATGCTGGGTTTGAGGGGAGGTGATAGAATTGGTACCTATATCGTACAGGCGAATGCCAAATCAGCCAAGAAGACTCACCTTTATAGAAGCTAGCTAGCTAGCTAGAGCGCCCTTCAGAGTGGCGACACTACCGAGTTAACAGCATGCAGATCCTTTAGTCCAGCTTTATTTACACAAAAACGTCAACACTTGCAACATGTAATTAAGGCCATAGAAGCCACAAAGAGAGATCTAGTCACAAACGCTAGCAAACATATATAACGATTTTTGGATTATCTTTGACGTTTATCTTGTTATTATTGTTTTATTTATGTATATAAACAAAACACTTTTTATTAAAAAAAAGTATGGCTTATTAGATGGACATGCATATAACAAGAACTCCTATGATATGATATATACTTCATTGATCTCTCAAGATGAAGAGTTTCTTCCACGGGAAGAAATGATGAACAATTATAATCCTAAGATCTAGCAGAAGATGACGAGGTTAGCAAAAAGTTCCATGAGGTCCCGCTAGGCTAGAATTCACCCAATCCATATGCAAACAATTGAAGGTGCGGTACACGTCATCGATCATATAGTGGTGCAGCAACCACAATATATAGCAACAGGAAGACCATTAATTATAATCAGGAACACAGGCACCCCAACCAAAGCAGCAGCAGGGAAGAGAGGTTTTCACAGTTCACTTACTCGTCAATGTCGGCGCCATCAATCTGCAACGAATGGCTGCCACCGTAGTCTTTGCTGTCCTCGCTGCTGCTGCTGCGGCTGCTGTCGCTAACTTCCTCCTCTTCCTCCTCGGAATCTGTGAGCTCATCAAACACGCAAGCCACTCAACAACCCCGCACAGAACAAAGAATGTGATGCGTGCGCGCACGCATCGTGCACATTGTGAGCAGGAGTCAGCCAAACGTACCTTCCGTGCCAGAGGTAGAGACACCGGGAGTTGCTTCCTCGACGTGGTCTTCTGGGTTGGGACCAGCGGACGACAAGTGCAGGCGCTTCTTCGGGGACATTCTGGCAGGCTGGCTGTCAAGGATTTGATTTTCGTGTTAGTAAAGAATTTTGCGCAGGCATCTCGGTGACAGTCAGTAATTGATATGCCAATTAAATGCTAAATGGAAGGTTTAATTTTTCATCGTGATGCAGGTGCGGCACGTTGGAAGAAAACATGAAGTTCTCAATTAACTTACTACCACTTTCTACTGGAATAGAACCAACAGCGAGCACAGGCAAATGCAGAACGGGTGTGGCATGCTGGATTGAGGGGAGGTGGTAGAATTTGTATCGACAGCGTACAGGCGAATGGCAAATCAGCCAACAAGACTCACCGCTACAGAGTACAGAAGCTAGCAAGCTAGCGCAACTTCAGAGTTGCTACCCTACAAGGCATCGATCTTAATCCGAAATCAGAGAGAGAGTGGTCTTACTGGTCATAGGGTT
Source organism: Aegilops umbellulata (assembly GCA_032464435.1). Classification (NCBI taxonomy): domain Eukaryota; kingdom Viridiplantae; phylum Streptophyta; class Magnoliopsida; order Poales; family Poaceae; genus Aegilops; species Aegilops umbellulata. The sequence goes on from CP136056.1 coordinate 562,024,171, forward strand.
AAGCCCACCTTCAAGCTCTACTGTCTGCTTGGTTGACTACTTTGCATTAGCTTGGGCCCTTTGACCTTTGTAACTATGTAACTTTGTTTCACCTATATAAAATAGAAAGCACCATAGGGGACTCCCCAACTGCTTCAGGTTAAAAACAAAGTTAACAGCATGCAGATGCTTTAGTCCAGTTTTTATTTACACAAAAACGTCAACACTTGCAACAGGTAGGTCGTACAAGCAACAAGAGAAATCTAGTCACAAAGGCCGGCCAACACATATAACAATTTTGGACTATCTGCGCTGTTTATGAAGTGTCCAACTTAGTAGATTCTGTTGTATGAGGACACACATGTACCAAGAACTCCTATGTATCTTCTTTTAGAACGAAAACTCCTATGTATCTGGTATGATATATACTCCATCGATCTCTAGATGAAGAGTTTCTTCATGGAGAAGAAATGATGGACAATTATAATCCTAAGATGTACTACGTATACGATATAAGTTGATATGAGATTAGCAACAAATTCAATGAGGAGGAACCTACCTGACACTGACAGTAGGTCCATGAGGATCGTACCTGACACTGACAGTAGGATCTATACAGGCTAGAATTCACCCAATCCATATGGAAACAATTGCACGGCAGTAGATCCGAGAGGTGAAAATCGGTTACGTTCATAATAAAAAATCAAGCAATGGTGCACCAACTACCGTGAGAAACACGAGCATCACAACCAAAGCAGCATGGCCGTTTTTGAGGAAATACGGGCAGGAGGACGTTGCAAGAGCAGGGGAGCGGCAGATGGATCTCGGTAGCCTACACTAGAGCAGCAGGGCTCTCAAGAATACCGCCTCTCTTGCCATCGGACTCGGAGCTAGGTCAGGTGGGTAGGGTTGCTCGGAGAAGGTGGAGACGAAGAAGATTAGAGCTTACCGAGAGGAGGTAGATCGCCGCTCGAGCGGGCGGTGCTGCGGCGGCGGCGCCGGTGCCGGTGGATGGAGAGCGAGAGAGAGGGTTTACGTACTTTTGAGATGGGATGACAAAAAAAAGGAGAGGTGATGCGTGTGGGGGAAGGAAGCCAACTGCGGAGACACTGACGACACTGGCCCGCGGTCCACGGGCCTGGCCCAGGCCCAGGCGGGTCGAGCCAGCTCGGCGTTTTCTTCTTCTCCCGGCATGAATTTCTCACAAATAGTAAATGCTATCCATACTTTATTTTTTTGACATTTTTTGAACTGATATACATTTGAAAAAAAATTGTACTCCCACCTCGCCAAACTATAGTTCATATATAAGAATTTTTTACTCAAACTTAGTAAGCTTTTGACAAAGTTCATAAACGAATATGAACATTATTTATTAATCTAATGATATTGCTTTTTTAATCTTTTTTTATGAACATTTTCGTAAGAGGAAGACATGTGTGGTGGTTCATAAAAGAAAATATGGAACTTTCAAGTAAGTATTGTGCATGTGAGGGCGGCAGCGGCGACAAGTTGTTTTGCACCCAGAGGTATTGTTCATAGGACTTTCAATTAGGTATTTTGATGGCATTCTATTGTTTATCCATCATATACTACTAGATATGCACATATCTAATGCAACTATGAAAGAAGCTGGGAGTGTGGATACTTGTCACTATTGTCAAGTACAATACACATTTCTGAATTAGAATTTTTTTTTGTTTTGTGGCAACACATGGGTAATCATCTACGCTCTCCGACCCATAATATAAGGTCATTTTGCAAGATATGGGACGGAGGGAGTAGTATTCCCTAGTGCAAAGAAAAGCCTAGTTGTGGCGTTGCAAGAACGGCATTGGTGACGTTTGAGCCCTACACCATTAATATGGAGTCAGTGTTAGAAATTAGTGGCATTAGATGCCCATGTCAGTAGTATCATATATACTGATGATGTTGGACCTACCTGCACGACAGCAATGTCAAATGTATAGCTGGCGTTCGACATATTTTGACGCCACAAACTAGTCAAAAAGTTAGAGGCATTGTATTTTCTCCCCAACACCATTACCTAGTTAGAAGGTAGCAAAAAAACGCTTCTACGACATCATCGTTTATTACTATCAATGTACATATAAAAAGACGCTTGCATGCCATAATTTGGAAACTGGTAAAGTTAATTAAAAGACATCGACAACAATTATGAATTATGTAACAGAGTACTTAATTAAGATAGCTAGCCAGGCAAGTTTCGAAACAGAACGACAGTAGTTGAGTACTCACTATAGAACCACAATAGCATATCTAGCTGCATGCTACTCTCCTTTTTATAATACATCATCATAATAAGGATCATTGAAGTACTTTACCAGATTCCGTAAGAGAGACCGGACCGTCAACATCGAGATCATGTTGCTTAATGCAGCTTGCATCTCCTTCGGGCCGGTAGGTTCGCCGCCGTTGAAAACCCTAGCATGGTCGATGACATCCTTGTTGAGGATGGTTGGAAAATTCACTTGGATGCGTCTGAACTCATCTTTGCGATCTCAAGTAAAGTTTGCTCCCACTTTTTCTCAGATTTTTCATGTTCAACTCCCATCCAACTAAAACGTCAAGCTCTATAGATGTAGTCACCAACATGAACCAGGTACTCGCCAACACTGCTTCAACATCCTCTGCACACTTTGTCCAACCACATTTCTCACCACCAGTGCCTTGATCTGTCACCATGTCCCGTGGTTACCCCATGACTCGCCACTATCACCGCATCGAGCCTCTACTATCCTGGGCAAATCTCTTGTGTAGCTATCGCACAACGCCTCTACCCCTACTGCGAAGAACCATTCATCATCATCGAGTGATGCCGACTATCACCTTTCCATCAGACCATTGAGCCACAGTCTGAACCACGTGTCTCTCACCTTCCCGTTGAATTAGGCTTCCACTCTCGGAGCTCTTATGTCGTAGCCCCTCCATTAGCCGAGGGAGGTCTTCCATTAGACTCCAACTTCCATCAATCTTCAACATGACTCCATATAGCTAGCCATACTACTCCGCTCCCCGTCGAGTTCAAGCTCCCATATGTGCACCATCTCGAATCAACCCCGTGAAATCACCATGTTGAAGCATGTAAGTCCTCAGACCCGCGCCAGGTGTTTCCACGCCCCATAAGTCAGCCACCATCTGCACTACACTCATTTGTCTTCTATACCGACTGACATCCCTGTCGATCCATCAAACTGTTAAGTCTGACCCAGCCAAACCTGTTAAACTACAACCGTGCTCCATCTTACGCCGTATTAGCCCATCACATTACAATGCATTGCTTGATGCCCCTGTAGAACATGATCATCTGCGACGTGTTCTAGACTCCACTGACGCCCGACACCATCCAGCCACAGAAATCTGAACACACACTTGTTAAGAACTATAACTTCAACCACAAGTATCAGAACCCACATGTCATCTTCGGTGTGCAACTTGTTGAAACGAACTACTACATGGACGATAATTTTTTTTTTTGAGACAACCTCGCGAAGCTTTTTATTAACCCGTCACGATGTTTACAGGGACGAAAAAAAGATCTCCAGGATGACCTAACCAAACATGGCGGCCACCCCCGAGAGATAAGGCATGCTTCGCTAAGTTGTGAGCCTCAAAGTTTGAGCTCCTAAATTCATGAACTATTTTACAAAGTTGAAAACCAGAAGAATGTTCTATGATTTCATGTATCACCGCACCATATTCAGCCGATAATTGCCAGACGAACTTTGCACGATGGAGGATCGGACGGTGCTGGCCCGGTGTGCAGTACGCACGGACGACTTGATGAGATGGGTCGTCTGGACACTGTCGTGTGTATAGCATCTCTCTTGTTGAACCATCAACATTGATAAAAAAAAAACTGGCCACGTTGATGCTCATGCCATGCACCAGAAGCTCCCTGATTTGCTATTGCAGCTTTTCCTTCGGCCTAGGAGGCTTCAGCTCACGCAGCCTGCTGGCCTGCCTGCGCCCCCGCACCTTGCGGCCTGCCCAGCTGCACGGCCCGTTGCACAAGGACTTCAAGCACACACACGCCCGACTGGCCCTGGGCCGTCTGCGAGCCGCTCGCTTAAACCGACGCACGCTTGCCTCGAATCAGATCGCCGCTGCACGTTCGCGGCCTCGCCTGCTACTTGGATTCTTGCCTGTACTCCACTGCTCCTGATCACTTTGTTTTAGCATGCTCCTGATCACTTTTTTTAGCATGCTCCTGATCACTTTTCGCACGACAATCTCCGACCGCTGCCGAGGTCCTTTCGGTAAAAGTATTCATTAGTAATTGGAGAATTGTATGTCCACCTACTACCTACAGAACAAAGAACAAAATTAGACATCAAAAAAATATATTAATAAAATGGAGCATTGTATATCTTTCTAGTACATAATAAATAAATAAAATAACACCTATGACACTAATTAGGTCGATCTGCAGAAAATAGTGTGGCAGGAAGCAATCTATATCATTAGATGAGATCCACTTGCTCACATACTTCTTTAGATTTTTTATATACGTAATTCTGTATTGATAATGCTTATCATTTATAAATGCAGGATTGTATTTCCAGCTATCTATCTGCAGAATAAAGACAAAAGATTTCGTTAATTAATGGAGCATTGTATATATGCCCACCTATGCATATAATAAATTGATCAAATAAAAAAAATCTACTATAACACTAATGAGGCTTATCTACAGAAAATAGTGTTGCTGGAAGAGCCAAACCTATAACATTAAATGAGGTCCACCTGCAATCACATATTTCTTTAGATTGTAGGTCCACCTGCAATGAGTACAAAGTCCTTGCTTGATAAAACTTATCATTAATAAAACGGAGGATTGTATATTCAACTTTATATCCGCAGAATAAAGACAAAAGATTTCATTATTAAATGGAGCAATGTATATCTGCCTACCTATGCACACAAAACAAGTTGATCGAAGAATAAAAAATCTATTACACCAATGACTCTTATCACAGAAAATATTGTGGCAGAAAGAACCGAACCTGGGACATTGATTCAGGTCCATCTACAATCACATAATTCTTTTGATTCTCTATATACATAAATATTTCTACACAAAACCTATCATTAATAAGTGGATGATTGTACTGTATATCGAACTATCCATCCGAGGAATAAAGAAGAAAAAAATCATTATTAAATGAAGCATTGTATATGTCCCTAGCTATGCACACACAATAAACTGATCGAAGAGAAAAAAAAAACTATGACACTAATTAGGCTTGTATATAGTAATTGTTGGGCAGAAAGAACCGACCCTAGGACATTGAATGGGATCCACCTACAATCTCGAAATACTATGCAGATCTATCCTTTTTAAATGCTAGAAATTACATGTTCCTCGCCACAACATCTATATAATCCTGGTATTTGGATGCCGATGAGCAGAACAACACAATCAGCTTAATTACGAGTTACTACTTTCATAGCCATGGAACACTTCTGTTTCCTGGTCATCCTCTCACTCTCTGGCTTGGCCATGGCCTTGCAGCTGACCACCCCGTGCAACGCTGCGCAAGCTCAGCCGCAGCCGATCTTCGACATAGATGGCCATGAGCTAACAGGCCACAACATGTACAACATCATGCCGGTGGACCGCAATTTGAGCGACCAATGCATCCATGTTAGCTCATTACGGGACCCCAGATGTCGTATGCGTGCGATTCTGACACCGTGCAAGCAGTTTCGCGGGAATCCAGACGGGTATGTTTCGATCAAGCCGGCGGAGGCGAGCTCCGGCTCCGGCAAGGAGGCGTCACCCCGCCTCTCGACCGACGTCGTGATCGAGTTTCGCGGCATAATCACCTGGTGCATGCATCGTCTCCAGTGGTACGCCTATGGAGGGATCACGAACCAGACGCACGTGACCGTCGGCCGCCCCGGAGGGATGGAGGGGTGCCAAGCGCCGGCAGGCACATGCCAGAAGAGTTTCATGTTTCGCGTCGAGAAGCACGGCACCGGGTACAAGCTGACGTCGTGCTTGCAAGCGCCGTGCCGCGATCTGGTGTTGTTCGACTACGATGGACACAGGTGGCTGACCGTAGAGAAAGATGGGCGCGAGCCTCTGGTGGTCGTGTTCAAGAAGTTCCCTCTCGCCAGCTTGCCTCCTGCAAATGCTCCCCAACTAGGCTAGTGCCGATGCTACTATGTATGTGTACTTGCTTAACCGTTCGATGCAAGGAATAAATTTCTAGTAGAAGCGTGAAACAGTCCTATTTTGCTGGTCGTCCGGTATTGCTTTCTTTTTTCGGGTCATTCTAGTGCACCATACATCAAAGTGTTTTGAGATCTTGATCGGAACATCATGAGCTCACCCAGCTGTCCATATGAGTCAAGTCAATTACAACAAACCACCACATTTGCGGCTAGGTTTGCAGGAAACCACCAACTCGTTAATCCGTTGCAGAAAACACCGGAAAATCTGTTAAGTCGTTGCAAAAAGCACCGATCGGATGATTTGACCCATTTAATCACTTTTTAACAGGTATGGCCAATTTGTAAAGAGCGGACTTGGCAAAATAATTACATACACACCCCTGGATCCAAAAATAGAATGCAATCAACCCCATGCTCTCGATCCCCTTCTCTCGATCCGATCGGGAGGAGGCTACAGCCGCCACCCCTTGTACCCGACCGCGCCGCCCCCACCGGCTCATGTCGCCGCGGCCGGAAGCCCACCGCCGGCCCCGCCTTTCCTCATCTCCTCCTCCACGCCATGCGTCGTCATGATGCTGGCCAGGACCTCCGGCAGAGCTGGCGCCCCTGACTTCCGGTGAGGTGTCATCCCTCTCCCAGCGAGATTCTTACCGCAGCACTCCCTCCTCATGCGCGATGAACCGGACGCCCTGAGCCGCCGTGCCCTTCTCCTACCTACGATTGCGTGCGCCCAGGATCCGAGTGGCCTCGGCTGCCCCGACCTCCGCGGCCAGTCCATGGTGTGGACGTCGTCGCTCCTGGGCTAGGACGAGAAGCAGCACACCCCGTGAGCTCATCGTTGACCTCCAGCGAGGGGCGCCATGGGAGGCTGCAGGCAGGGTCACCGGCGCAGGCGGCCATGGTGGTTGGCAAACCGGGCTATGGTTGTATAGGACGGTGGCCGTCTTGAGGCAAGTGGCGGGAGGTGGTCGTCCGATGGGGCTGCAAGGGTGGCAAGGGCGGAGGCACTGCAGGTCGGGCGAGACGCGACGAACAGCTGTGAGCAACGACAAGAAGGGGATGAAGATAGGGTGTGCCACATGGAGGAGCTCCCTGGTAGTTGTCCATATGTGGTGTTGATTGCCTTTAGTTTTCGATTTCAGGGGTGTTTGTGTCAATTCTTTGCCAAGTCAGCTTCTTACTATCCTATCCTACTTGCCAGAAAGTGATCAAATGGGCTAAATCACCCAATCAGTGCTTTTTACAATGACTTAACAGATTTTCAGGTGTTTTTTGCGACGGATGAACGAGTAGGTGGTTTCCTGCAAACCTAGCCGCAAATGTGGTGATTTCTCGCAATTGACTCACATGAGTCCTATAAGACCCACCTGAAGCGGTCGGGCACTTTCCCTTCTCATCTCTTCCACAGTTTCAGATGTTTCTTGTTCATTCCCCATCTCTGAAGCCAGCGTCGGCCATCCCCGCCTCTCCTCGGATCCATCGTCCTACTACTCCGGCTAGCTCCTCTGCCACCCTAATCTCTCCTCCTCCTTGAGATCGTCCATTCTCCACGCCTCCTTCCTACACAGCAGCCCTCTCCTTGGTTTGCGCACACGGTGTTGCGTGCAGTCATTGTCGCTGCAAATAGTGAGCTAGGGGGCGACACTAGGGTTGCGACTGGTGTCCGAGTTGATATAACTATAGTCGCATAACAGCGCTGCTATGACCTCCACGTCATGTTGCTACAACTAGTGAGCGGCCATGCTATAACCGGTGCATGGCAATGCTGCTACACGCCCACTGCCTGCTGGTGTTGGAGACGACGCGCACACACAACACCTGATGTTGAAGACGATACACACACATAACACCCCCGTGCGCTGCGACTAGCAACCCATCGGTGTTGGAGATGGCTCTGACAGTGCTGCTACTGGCAACAGCCGAGGCTGGTCCTGACACGGGATGTTGCAACCACGACCTCGGCAAGCTAGAACTAGCAACAACCTATGTTGGAACCTTAACCAGCGATTGCTGGAACCAGTGTCAGGGTTTTCTCCAACCAGAGGCACCTTGGGTTGCCACCAGCAAGCCAGTGAGCTGGAACCAAAATGGCGGCAAGCTGCAATTGGCGGGCACCAATGTTGGAACCATCTCGGCGGTGAGCTACAATCTACAGGCACTTATGCTAGAATCAGCTATCGGCGGTGCTGCGATCCCAGATGACCACGCCATAACCTGGAAGCCGGTTATACAAGCCAACCTTGACTATGGAGTTGCCACCGACAGCTCCAAAGGCTGCAAGCAGCAGACGAGATGTTGCGACCGGTATTTTTGCACCCGCGGATGTTTTGTTGCAACGGAGCTGTGAGTCTTGGGATGCACGCAAGGGGTGGCGGACGCGCGGAATTGTGTTGTAGCAGGCTGGAGCTCGCTCAAGTCAACGCTCCGTCTTGTCTCTTTATTTCGTATCTGTTTCTTGGGACGAAGCTATGTGAAAGCGATGACGTGCGAGATTGCGATCGAACAGTTAAAGAGGGTTGCATCAAACGGTCGTGTGGCGATCACCAGAAATTTGGGCCGACCGAATGGCGCCTAGCGTCCGCCTTCTCTCTTTCTTTTGATTCATTTCCTCTATATGTTGCGTGTTTCTGTCGTAGGCGACGCAGACAACAACGGTGGCCAAGGCCCGAGTGTCGAGCCCCTAATCCATGTTCATTTCCATGTCCCTGGTGGTGGTGAGCTGCTCTGCCAGCACCCTCCTAGTTACTCTTTCCCCTCGACCTGTGATGTGTTCGACGATGCTGTTAAAGAAGGACCTGACCGTTGGCTGCGGTGCTTCCCCACCCCATAAGGCCTAATTTGGTCGCAAGGAGAAAATATCCTAGGGCCACGGGGGATTTCCATGGCCATCGGGGACGGTCGCCTTCCACCACGGCGAGATCACCATTTCAGTTTGGATCGCAGGAAGAAGGGGAGGTGAGGAAAATGCTAGGGGTAGCGCTCAGGTGAAGGAGATCGCTATACGGTAGGTATGCTTTACCCTGCCGCCTCCCGCACTCCAATTGGTGGCTTTTCTCCCCGACGTCTGTAGGCATGGATCTCCCACCCGGGGATCGGGGCAGAATATTCACAGCGAGCGATCGACCAAATGTCGCGGTGGTTTTCCATGGGCCGATTGGCCTCGTGGTTTATGCACCCTGGTTTTTAGCGGGGATACCCCTGGGATAACGAGCTACCAAATGAGCCCTAAGAGAGTCTTATTTTCCCTTTCCTTCTCCCATCTACACCTTCCTCATCGGCTATTCCATTGGATGATTTGCTCTCTTGATTATTCTCTACTATGATCAGCCATGGCAGATAGTACTCTTACCCCATCAAGGAGAGCTTCAGTTTGGAACTCAAACTCAAGTACAATGGCAAGAACAGGAACACCTTCCACTCATGTAGACCATTTGCAATAGCTGCCCTAAAATGAGGCACTATCCCTTTTCGAGGCACTTAAGAAAAAAAAAAGCGTCCAACGGCTGCCCTATAACAAACATTTTTTCCTGTAAACTTGGGTTGTCCTAAAACATAGCAACTGGTACTGCAAATATACAAAACCATGGGCAGCTGCCGCAAAATAAAACAGCTTGTAGCTCAACCCGGAGCCTCCATCCACAGCCACATGCAACCGCCGCCCCCTCTCCAGCGTCACCGTCATCTCAAGATCCATGATCGCCGGCGGATCCACTCACCTCTGATCGTCGCCGCCTGCTGGACCGATCAAATTGCCGTGCGCCGCACCGAATTCACTGCACCGCACCGTCGCAGCCGAATCCGCTGCATCCTCATCACCTCTCGTACGTCAACGGTTGTTCCTCCATCGCCACCGCATCCTCCTTGCCTCCGTCCGCGGCTAACCCACCGCAGCCACCATGCGGAAGGGCAAGGGCACGACCGGGTTCAAGGGGTGCGGTCGCGGCCGTCCCGCCGGTTCAGCGTCGAGTACCAGCACGCCGCCTGGTGGTACTGGCTCAACACCCTCTTGACGGTAGACATTACTACCCGCGCCAACGACATCGCGGCGTGGAGGCTCAGCCTGCCACGTGAGAGGCTCAACTTCCTGGAGATCGAGTATCTGGAGGAAACACCCTGAGTACACGCAATACGAGATGCAGTTCTACTAGAAATCTAAAATAGGGATCTCGAGAAGTCGAAGCGCAAGAACGAAGCGAGGTAGGGCCATCACGGGTCAAGGAGGAGGATGCATGCCCCTCCGGTTTGGTCAACCTCTGTTCCGGCGACGAGAGTGACGTGTCCGACGAGAGTTACATGTCCGAAGAAATTGATGGGGACAACCTGTAGTGTTTCTAGTTTAAGTTTGCATGTAGTAGTTGAGCTATGTTTGTAGTTTGCATGTTTAAACTTTGAATGTTTGGAACTTTGGATCGAAGTATGAAATATAGTCAAAGCGTTTGAATGTTTGTTTAAAAGAAATGAGGTTTTGCTGTTTCTGGTGCCCTATTTTAGGGCAGCTTGAAGACACTGAATTTTCCGTGCCCTAAAAAGCACTTTTTAGTGCCCAAAAATTAAACCCACACACATTTTGTTCAATGGGTGGAGAAAGCTCCATCCATTGTTCCCCTCCTCTGCATGAGCTAACATCGGTTAATGATTACTTCTGGGGGAATGGGCGAGATAGCAGAGAATTTATATGCCATTTCTTGCTGGAGTCAGTGGGACGGCGGACTGATTATTTAGTTGTAGTCAGTTGTCCAATGTGTAGTGTTTACAATGATGGTTATGCAGATTTTAGCTGAGTGTTTCAGCCGATGATTGTCTCACGAGTCTCCTCGATTACCTGTTATAGCGGTTTGGACACTGAATTTTGTGTAGCTTCTCCCCCAGGTTTATCTACACACATAATTGAGGAGAGGTGTAAATTTGCGACCAGATACTGTGAACTGTGGTCAGAATTCTGAAGCATATTCTTCTCCCTGATTGTAAAAGACCAAAACTTGTTGGTTGAATCAGTCATCTGCTAGATTGCTGCTGCCTGCTGCTACTATGAACAGTGAGGAAAGACCCTAGGAGAGCGCGAGCTTCTGTGTATGCATCATTAATCGACTTTTTTTATGTGCATGCTCCTCTTTAACTCATTTGTATGAAGTGCACAATGGCAATTATTTCAGTTTTTCCTTGTTTGTAGAAATCCATCTTTTTTATAATGTCCCATTTATTAATGATTATAAGGAATTAACAAAGAAGTGTAACGAAGCATATGCAGAATGGAGTAGCATTCAAATAGTGGACTTCAATCCCATGGCGGGAGCATGAACATTGTTCTTCTGCTTCCCATTTGTTGTGTCGGCTCCCATGCACGGGTGCTCCAATCAATAGCAGGGTAGACTACCGCAACCATCAATCGCTACACACACGAGTATCGCCCCGGCGATCCCTATTAACTGCGCAGGTCTCTGAGTAGCAATGTATCGCGTACCGCCATCGCAAGCTGCAATGTTAATAGGGGACGTTTTTTTCACCCTGTTCTGCACCTGGTTTGCAGAAGTTCTAGAACCTTTCGTGTCCATTTATTTGTTTCCATTAGGTTTTCTACAGCTTTTACTTTCCATTTATTTTTGAGTTCATAACTATTTTTATTATGAAGCATTTTTGTATTTCATGAATATTCTGAAATCGCAAAAAATAAATAAATTTGTGAACATCTAATATTTCATGAATTCATAAATTTTTCTGAGATTTATGAACATTTTTTAAGGAATTGAACATATTTAAATTTTGGGAGCCTTTTTTTCAAAAATCTTGAACATTATTTTGATCCATAAAAAAAATTCAAATTCGCAAACATTTCTCTAATACATGAACAATTTTTGATTTCATGGACATTTTTATTTTGAATTCATGAACAGTTTTTGCAAAATCATGAACATTTTTTATATTCGCAATTTTTTTTCAAAATCATGAACATTTTTTATCCTTGGAGAATTTTTTTTAACTGGCAGACACTATTGTCAAAATCATGAAAAAAATTCAAATTCGTGAACATTTTGTCAAATTCGGGAACTTTTTCTGAATTAATAAATAATTTCCAAATTCAGAATTTTTCAAAATTCATGAATATTTTTGGAATTCGTCTATACTCTTTTTATTCATAAGCATGTTTTTTTTTGAAAATTCATGAATATTTTTTGAATTTGTCTATACTTTTTTTTATTCGTAGGCATGTATTTTTTTAGTTTTTTGAAAATATCTTAATACTAAACCAACCAAATAAGAAACAGCAGCCAAGAACCATTGAAGAAAGGCTATTTAAGTACTAATTGTTGAACTCTATAGGTCATCCAATTTAGCGCACGCGATGGGGGGAGGGGGTGGGGGCTCAGAGCATCTCCGGCCGTTGGCCCCCCAGGAGGTACTAAGAATCGCCCCCTGGGGGCGCACCGGCGCAAACCGCTTGCTGGGGCGTGATGCTCCCCAGTCGCGGCGCCCACGATATTTTTGAAAAATAAAATCCGGCACAAACAAGGCGCAAATTCAACCAAACTTCGGCGAGTTCATACATATTTAAAATATTTTATAAAAGAAGAAAAACAAACGCTCCGTCGCCCTTGCGGTTCCTCGCCGCCCGCCGCCCTTGAAGCTCTACATGCCGAGGAGCCTGTAGAACTGCGTGTAGTTGCCGTCGTCGTCGTCGTCGTCGTCGCCTCCTCCGTGGCCGCCGTCCCTACTGCACCCCTCCCCAGGTTGGCGCGGCGGGTTGGACGGTCCGGGGGCGTCCTCGTCCTTGTCGCTGTCGAGGATCACCACGCCGTTCTCGTCCTCGCGCCCACCCTGGCGGGCGGCTATCCCCTCTAGGGCTCGGCGCTGCCGGACCATCTCATCCGAAAGGTAGTCGTCCCGCGCCCACTTTAGGGTGTCCTCGTCGGAGAAGCCGCGCTGGACTATGGCCTCGTACACCGCGGGGAGGCCGGGCTCCACCTTCGGCCTGACGAGCCGAGCAAATGTGGGGGAGGAGTCGGCGATGCGGACGCCAGAGCTGCCGGTGCGCTGGCTGACCGGCGTGTCCTGGGGCTCCGGGTTGACGTGACGGAGGCAGGGAGAGCCGGACGAGCGGCCGAACACGGAGGAGGACGCTCGCAGGTCCATTCGTCTCAACGTCCACGAGCTCCCACGCCGGCGAGAGAAGAAGGAGGAAGCGGGGTACTCCAGCCTGGGCGTGTTGCCGCCCTCGATGTACTCGAGGACGGCCTCCAGCGTGCGGCCGGATCTTTCGGCGCCGGCGGCCGATAAATCATCTGAAGGGCTTTGTTGGGGGCGCGGCTGAAAATGCTCTCAAGGATGCGCAAGTCAGGGAGTATGAGCTCTCAACCCCATTCCCCAGTAATGCAAGTGTCACTTGCCCATTAGCCTAATAGAATCGTGTTCATGAATAAGGAATGTACGTAGTATGTTTCTGGATGCCTCAGTTTGTGATGGACTATCTATACATGGTTTTATTTATGTCAGGAAAAAGAACCTATACACAGTTCTAACCTGCTTCATATAATTTCTCAACTGCGCAAGAAGGAAAAAAACATGAAAAGCTTGGTCACTGCGATGCCTTCGGATTCATGAATTCTAGCCATTCATTAGTCAGTAGATTGATTAATTGGTTGTCATATAGCTTCCAAGTTTAGATTTTGGGTCATGATAATGCCCATACGTGTGGCGTACTAGACATTCATCCACACACCGTGTATGGCGTGAGCAGGAGTCAGCCCACACGGGTAACTGCAGTTGCCACGTACGCGTAACTGCAGTTGCCATCCAACAATGTACGAGTGCCGTGTGGGCGAAAAACAGTTCGCCCACACGCGAGTGGACTAGGTGGTGGTTGTATGGGCAGAAACTAGTTCGCCCACGCAACCGCGAGGCGTGTGAGCGAACTCTCCAACGCCCACAGACCAGCCCCATCCTATGTGGCATGAAAATTCTGCCTCGATGTGTCAAGATTCGTGCAAACTTGACTGGACAGTGATCCATGTGTGTGGGCGAGTTGCAAAATTGCCACATGTGTGGGCGTTATCATTTGAGTAGATTTTTGACTTCAATTTATGGTGCGTAGTGTTCTCCTTGACTATTAACACAGTTTGGGTTGTAGCTTCAAATTTGATAACGAATTATTCCCGTTTTAGGCCATTGGCGTCGAGTGGTTTTATACGTTCTATGTATATTCCCTTTCTATATTGACCGGATGAGGATTATAATTTAGATGATGCAAATGAATGTTTCATTTATATATGCAAACGAAGCTGTAGTTCTTGTTGTTTAAATAGTACTTATGATATTATTTTTGTGGTCAAGTACTTATGATACTTTTTTTAACTAATCATCTCATACGCTACTTGTGCAACAATGCAGAAGTATTAAGGCTTGCTTTCAGGATGGTGAACCGTAATGTGTCAAAGTTACTTTATAATCCTTTGTGGATACAGTATTGCGGAACTAAAGATAGGTTGGTTAAACAAACACTAAGATGTGAAAAACTAGTTGGGTAAGGTACAATATCATAATCAACTCAAATGCCATACATTTACCAAGCTCATCTTGTTTCTTTTACTATTCTATTTTCATAATATACAATGGCATTGACGGCTAACCTCGAATTCCCCTCCCGTTGATCCCGGCACTGAAACAGGAGTTATCCTAACCGAGCACTTGCCGTCAATGGGTTCGGCTTAACGCCACTCATGGTGTACAACTCTATTGAAGAAAATAGTTGAGTATATCGCAGTTAGGGGGTTTTGGGATCCCAAAACTAAATTTGGTTGTATGTACGTGCCACTTTTAGATGTACAACAAGCCATATAATATTTTGTATTAATGGTCTATAATTTATTTCCATTTTGCCTCCGACACAAATTTACAATGATCTCCTAGGACCAGTTAAATTAGCCAAACAAAAAATGTATGCATGCACTTGAGCACTTGTTTCGTAACTTACTTTGTTGCGACCTCAACATTTAAAAAAAACTGGTCCCACTAGTAGAAAACGGGCCTATTGTCCCGGTTCGTAACGGCCTTTTGTCCCGGTTCGTGAACCGGGACTAAAGGGTCGTTACTAATGCCCTGACCCTTTAGTCCCGGTTCAAACCAGAACCGGGACAGATGGGCCTCCACGTGGCCTGTGCGCCGAGCCCAGGCAGGAGGGCCTTTGGTCCCGGTTGGTGGCATCAACCGGGACCAATAGGCATCCACGCGTCTGCATTTCTGTGGCTGGGGTTTTTGTTTTTTTTAAGGGGGGGGAGTTGGGGGTTTTGGGGGGTTAATTCAGGTATTTCATATATTGTGTTAGCTAACTAATTAATAGAGAGAAGTGTCCTCTCTTATGTCTGTGCTTGGAGGGGGACATTGGTCATATCGTATTCGTCATATTTTCTACGAATGTTCTATATACATACATCCATCGATATCATTCCATACATACATAGACATCTACATTATATATGAACAAAAAAAAAATCAAAATTCATCATACATACATCTACAGTATATATGAACAAAAATTATAAACTTTCTCCCCAACTCATACATACATACATACATCAAAAAAGCAGCAGGAGCAGGCCGGGGCGGCGGCGGTGGCGCGCGGCAAAGCAGAGCAGGCCGAGGCGGTGGCAGCGGCGCGCGGCAAGCAGAGCAGGCAGGGGCGGCGGCGCGGGGGAAGGGAGGGCTCACAGCTGGGCGGCGACAACGAGGCGCGGCAGAGGGTGGCGACGGCGAGGTCGGGGCAGAGGGCGGCCACGTCGAGGCAGGGGTGGCACGGGGCGGCGACGGCGTCGGGGCGGCGCGGGACAACGTCGGAGGCAGGGGCACGGCGAGGCAGAGGGGCAGCCTGGTGGCGTCGTCGGGGCGGGATCGAAGAACTGAACGAAAATTTTCACAAGTGTGGCTTATATAGACGGAGTATTGGTCCCGGTTCGTGGCATAAACCGGTACCAATGCGCCCTTTAGTCCCGATTGGTGCCATCAACCGGAACCAAAGGCCTCTTTTCAGCAGCCCAAAGGGCGGGAAGCGGTGGCCTTTGGTCCCGGTTGGTGGCACCAACCAGGACTAAAGGGGGCATTGGTCCCGGTTTGTGCCACGAAGCGGAACCAATGCCCCCCTTTAGTCCCGGTTGGTGCCACCAACCGGGACCAATGGCCTTGCGCTGGCGCGGTGGTGAGATTTTTTGTCCCACCCCGCTAGCTGAAGAGCTCCCGCACCTGTTTATAAGCCCTGCTCTGTGTTCCCTTCCGAACTCCTCTAAACTGCAGGCTTACGGGCCTAATGGGACACTGCAATGCCCGTGGGCCCATTGGGCCTGCTGCGGGCCTGAATCCTGGCCCATGGTTGGGTTTCTAGTCGTATTCAGGCCGTGCTGGCCCAGTAGGTGGCATTTTTTTTCTTTTTTGCTATTTATTTTTTCATTTCTACTTAGAACTACTCTCTCCGTTCGGAATTACTTGTCTCGAATATGGATGTATCTAGAACTAAAATACATCTAGATACATCCATTTCTGCGACAAGTAATTCCGAACGGAGGGAGTAAATACTTATATTTTTTAGTGATTTCTTTTTCTTTTAGGTCACAAAAATTATAAACTTTCTGTTAGTGCCATTAGTTTTAAAATTTGAATAGTTTAAATTTGAATTTTTTAAATTTTGTATGAATCACTAGTTTATGAATAACTTTACTAAAAAATTGATTTTTGAGTCACTCTTTTTCCTGCTATTTAATATTACTGTGTTTTATCATTATACTCAATTTGGTAATCTTAGTTAGTCATAACAAATATTATAGGCATTTTTTTCCTTTTTGCTATTTATTTTTTCATTTCGACTTAGAACTACATACTTACTGTTTTTTAGTGATTTCTTTTTTCTTTTAGGTCGCAAAAATTATAAACTTTTTGTTAGTGCCATTAGTTTTAAAATTTGAATAGTTTAAATTTGAATTTTTTAAAATTTGTGTGAATCACAAGTTTGTGATTAACTTTACTAAAAAAATGAACATAGATGCACCTATAGAGAAAATTCGACCTAAATTCATAATCAATTTCTATGAATTTCAGAGAAATTCATTATGAATTTAGGTCAAATTCCCTATATAGGGGCATCTATTTTCACTTTGAGAGGAGCTCAACAAGGCAGAGAGGGACGGGCTTATAAACCAGTGTGGGCGCCCTTCGGTTGGCGAGGTGGAACATCACCAGGGTCATCTCGTATGATCTTATACCGCAATGCACTGCATACCGGGCATGCGTTCAGATCCTTGTATGCACCGCGGTAGAGAATGCAGTCATTAGGGCATGCATGTATCTTCTCCATCTCCAACCCTAGAGGGCATACGAACTTCTTTGCTGCGTATGTACTGTCGGGCAATTCGTTATCCTTTGGAAGCTTCTTCTTCAATATTTTCAGTAGCTTCTCAAATCCTTTGTCAGGCACAACATTCTCTGCCTTCCACTGCAGCAATTCCAGTACGGTACCGAGCTTTGTGTTGCCATCTTCGCAATTGGGGTACAACCCTTTTTTGTGATCCTCTAACATGCGATCGAACTTCAGCTTCTCCTTTTGACTTTCGCATTGCGTCCTTGCATCGACAATGACCCGGCGGAGATCATCATCATCGGGCACATCGTCTGGTTCCTCTTGATCTTCAGCAGATTCAGATTAAATATATTAGTAAGATAAATTAGTAAGATAATCATATACCAGATTCAGATTAAATATATTTACAATGTGCTTGGGAGGAAGATGAGAAGACGTTGATGCTGGCCGTGCCATTGATAGCGATGGAAGCCATGCGGAGGAGATCAAGAGCATCGACAACCTCTTGGCCCCTCTCGATGTTGTTGTCGCCATCAACATCAACAACATGGACCCTCTCGCGAGGCAGCTCCTGGAGCACCGGGCTAGGGTTCTCTCTAGAAGAAGCACATGCTGCTGACCAAGATATTGAACGAGGATGAGAAGGACAACAACTATGGGGGAAGAAAAGACGGTTACCACCACAGGAGAAGATAACTATGACAAACCCAAGTGATGTGCATGAGGATCATAAGGTATGTGTTAGTTTGTAACATATAATTGTCTAGGTCATTGCTCTCTATGTCTACATCATCGAGTTACATTGCAGTTGAAGTGAATTCCATTTTTTTTCCAAAATTTTGCAGGCTATCATTTATATATAAGCAAAATATGATATACATTATATTCGCAATCAGAATAAATCTATACATGTGAAATTTGATATGCATTGTATTCATAGGTGTATGCGAAAAAAAGCCTATGGCAATGCACGGGCGGGCGTTCTACTAGTACAATTAATGTGGTCCACCTACAGTCACATAATTCCTTAGATTTTAGATATAGAAAATTCTTTATTGATAATACTACCATTAATAAATGCATGATTCTATATCCAGCTATCTATCTATCTATGGAATAAAGACACAAGATTTCATTAATAAATGGAGCATTGTATATCTCCCTACCTCTGCACACATAATAAATTGATCAAAAAAAAAATCTATGGCACAAATGATGCTTATCTACAGAAAATAGTGTCGCGGAAAGAACCAAACCTGTGATATTAAATGAGGTCGACCTACAATGACATATTTCTTTAAAGTTTTGGTACACATGATTCTTTGATAAAAATTAACATTAATAAATGGAGATTGTATATCCAACTATCTATATGCTATCTATACGCAGAATAAAGAAAAAGATTTCATTAATAAATGGAGCATTGTATATCTCCCTACCAATGCACACAAAATAAATTGATTGAAGAAAAAAATCTATGTCACGAATGAGTCTTATCTACGGAAAATATTGTGGCAGAAAGATATGAACCTAGGACACTGAATTAGGTCCACTTATAATCATTAATAAATGGAGGATTGTATATCCAAGAATATATATGCGGAATAAAGAAAAAAGATTTCATTGATAAATTGAACACTGTATATCTCCCTACCATGCACACACAATAAATTCACCGAAGAAAACAAAATCTATGACACTAATGAGGCTTATCTATAGAAATTATTGCGGCCGAAAGAACCAAACCTAGGACGTGGGATGAGGTGCACTTACAATCTTGAACTAATATGCATATCTTTTCTACTTAAATGCTAGCAATTAATTGTTGTTCACCGCACCATCTATGTAATCCTACTATCTGGATGCCCCAAGCAACAACATCAACTTATTGTAAGTTAATACTTTCATAGACATGGAGCGCTTTTGTTTCTTGGTCATCCTCGCACTCTCTGGCTTGGCCATGGCCTCGCAGCTAACCACCCTGTGCTACGCTGCGCAAGCTCAGCCACAACCGATCTACGACATAGATGGCGACGAGCTAACAGGTAACAATACGTACACCATCATGGCAGCGGATCGCAATCTGAGCAACCATTGTATTTCCGTTGGTTCATTTCGGAGCGAAGAATGTCATAAGCATGCGACCCTGACACCGTGCAAGCAATTTGGCGGGATGAGAGGCGCGCATGTGTCGATCAAGCCGGCGGAGGCGAGCGATGGCTCTAGCAAGGAGGCGTCAATCCGCCTCTCGACCGACGTCGTGGTCGAATTTAAAGGCATGGTCACCTGGTGCAAGCACCATCTGCGGTGGTACGTCCATGGAGAGAACACGAACCAAACGCATGTGTCCGCCAGCTGCTTCAGAGGGATGAAGGGATGCCAACCGTCGGCAGGCACATGCGAGGAACAGAGTTTCCTGTTCCGCATTGAGAGGCACGAGAACGTATACAAGCTGACGTCGTGCTTCCATGCGCCGTGTCGCGATCTCGTGTTGTTCGACTACGCCGGCCAAAGGTGGCTGACCGTAGAGAAAGATGGGCGTGGGCCTCTGGTGGTCGTGTTCAAGAAGTTCCCTCTCGCCAGCTTGCCTCCTGCGAGTGCTCCCCAACTAGGCTAGTGTGTATGCTACTATGTATGTGTACTTGCTTAACCGTTTGATGCGAGGAATAAATTTCAAGTAGAAGCATGAAACTGTCCTATTTTTGCTGGTCGTCCACGGTATTGCTTTCTCTTATTAGGTCGTCATTGTTAGGGTCCCAACTCCCAACTGCTAACCGATCAATGGCGCTGAATTACAGTGTTTGAGTAGCTAATTTGAGGTACAAAATGCAGCAAACAAGAGGATGGAAGGAGGAAGCCAGAGGTAGGAGAAGACGAAGCCTCCGTTGCCGTTTGGATGATCCAGGCCCGGTTACCTACAGGCCAGGCCCATGTGCAGGTCTGGGCCGAGTTAGGAGACGTTAGTATAATTCTGATATCGGGTTCGTTCAGGTATATGCTGGATAGCTACATGCATGGCCGGGTCATGTGTGGCCGGTTGAGTTGTGTGCATGTGCCTGTGCATGCATAGTTAGTTAGTGGGTACGTTTGTCTCAAAAAAAAAAAGTTAGTGGGTGCGTGGGTTAGTGGCACAAAACCAGGCCAAGTTTGTTTCCCCAGCTGTGTGCATGGTGAGGCTATTTCCGAAAAAGGGTTTCACCCGTTTTGTATTACAAAGCAACCAACACCGATACAATCAACGATAAGTGCTGGGACGGAAGCAGCATAATCACGCCCAGAAGAAACGAAAGAGAAAATACAAAAGAAATAGATGCCGACAACGGCGGATCAACAACAACGAAGAAGCCTCGCGACCGCTGCGTCCACCGGAGATCTTCCACCAAGTTCCTAGACTCGGAAGCGCCGTTACCAATCAACACCTCCAAGAAGGGACACGACGATGCTGCTGCTGATACCAAGAGTTTGCCCCAGTATGCGGCGAGGAGAAGGGAAGGGTAGCCCCCGACGCCCTCCAGGAAGGTCCAGCGGCACCCTCAGGCGCCACCGCGTCGGTGTCGGCCATGTCGATAGGGATTTCTCCTAATCCCAACCGTCACCTCGGGCGTTCCGCAGCTCGCCACCATACTGTCCACCACCTTGCACCAACACGGTCTTGAAGCTTCCCACGTCGTCTCACCACGACACCGCGAAGGGCAGCAGCACCGCCGGCACGCGGAAGGGCCCAACCTCCACCGTCAACGACGGCAACCGACCTGACACAACAGTAGGATCATACCTGGCCCGTGGGCCCATGACCCTGACATGCCCCTAAAGCTCCCGCCATCGCGCTTCAGAAGGCACGCCATCGGCACCGGCACCCCCTGTCCGAGCTGCTCCTCCTCCTCGCCTCGCAGCAGACATCAAAGCCACGCCGGAGCCGACCCTCGAGGACCCAGATCTGGGCCGCCGCCTCCTGGTGCCGGGCCGCAGCCGTCCCCGGCCCCGGGAAGGAGAGCCGCGCACATGTACAGAAGGTCCCACCGTCGCCGACACCACCCGGGCCAGATCCGGGGGCGCCCTCCGACAGCGGCGGGGGGGGGGGGGGGGGGTGGGGGGGAGTGGATTGGGAGGAGGAGGGGGGCCGAAGGGAGGTAATACGTGCGCCGCCCCGGCCGCCTCACGGGGAGGCGGTGCTAGGACGCGGTCGGGATGCGTTGTGTGTAGAGGACGCTAGATGAGAGGCAAGATATAGGCTTTCGTGTGTAGGCTCCATGGCACCTGGCGTGTGTACCTAGAGGAGTTAGTGTGTGTGTGTGCAGTTCGTGTGTGCGAGCTATGGAGTGCCAAGAGATGGCGACTGGCCGACTAGAGATGCAGCTGGTGTGTCGCCGAGACGAGTTTGAGCTCGAAGGATAAGAATCGCCATTCGTGTGGCAAGGGGCCATTTATGGGGAGGCGTTTGTCGCAGGAATAATTTGTGTCCTGTTTTTTCGAGAATACGAGTTCAGGACTCCTCTCCTTCCTTTGTCTAGCTCCCCTTCCCCACAATTGTGAATCCACTCCAATCAAATATTGAATAATCAAATTCTTACATTCAAAATCTGTTGCTAAAGGCACGTGTCGTGCCTTTCCTTTCCCTCTTTATTATTTTCTGTTTTCTTGCACCGGTACAAATATATACAAGCTAGCCAACAGTACGTAGCAAGCCGACACTCCAAAGCCTATACGGACTACTAGTACTTGGACTCCTGATTACAAATTGCCTAACTATGTACGACCCGGACACCTCGTACCCTAGCCGGACTTACTACTCTAGCAAGGATTGCTTGCACTAACATCACATAATCTGACTACTAATCAAGATTACTCTAACATTCTCTCCCTAATCTTGACACTGTCTTCCGCATGCTTCTCCGATCCTGACTCGTTGATTATTCACCCCTTGTCGACTCATGCGCTCGCACCACGACAAGTCAAATTGTTGGCTTGGTTGCTCGCAGCAATCTCCCTTTCAATCTTGACTTGGCGAATTTTACGGACCACCTCAAATATGTCTTGGACTATCCAGCCTCACCAGTAACATGTGGAATACACCACCCAGCGAACTTCATCATCCACCCTAGCGAGATACATGTCGACCCCTTGTGGATCATGTGCACTACACCATGCACTCCAGCCTCATGTAGAGACATGGCCTCATTAAAAAGACTAACCTTCACTGATTTACCGTCCCCACATAGTTGAACTTGATCCTCTCGTCGAAACACATAGACGACCTGGACATGCTTCATCCTCAACGCCTCCTCATAGAGACAAGCACTTGGACATGACGACGACTCATTGACACGACGACGACCAAGACGTGCTGACCCGCACGACTCCTTCACTCATCAAACTCCCACGAACGACGATCTTGATGATCTCCAGTGCCGCACCTCGACACCACTTCCTCATCAACGATCTCCTTCCGCCACCTTGCCGACGACAGCCTGCCGTCTCCCGCCTTATCGCTCCACTGAACGATGATCGCCAGATCCTCCTTGGCGCTGCACCAGCGACTGTGTCGCCCGCCCCGAGGCACTAGTCGGGTCGCCAACCCGGGGCAAGCGCAGCTTCACCTTGACCTTGCTCTAGATACCAATTGTTGGAACTCGGCCCACATGATCGATCACATCACAGTACGATGAACACGCGCACACAAAATCTGTTGCCAAAGGCACGTGTCGTGCCTTTCCTTTCCCTCTTTATTATTTTCTGTTTTCTCACTAGTAGAAAACGGACCATTAGTACCGGTTTGTAAGGGCCTTTAGTGCCGGTTATGGAACCGGCACTAAAGTTTCGGCACTAAAGCCCCCCCCCCCCTTTAGTACCGGTTCGGCACAAACCGGCGCTAAAGTGCCACCACGTGGCGTGAGCTCGCGCCCTGGTACGGGGGACCTTTAGGTGTTACCAACCGGTACTAAAGGATTTTTTTTTTGAATTTTTTGGAATTTTTTTTATTTTTAATTTTTCTGAATTATTTGATGATTTAGTCTCTAATCACCTTTCTTAACTGCTCAAGTGTGGATCACTCATTCCAAATCATCTAACTTCCCGACCGGTCACCCATCCCTCTCACTACTCCAGCCCGAGCACGCTTAACTTTCAGGTTCTATTCTCCTTCGTTTCCGAGTCTGCACTTGTTGTTTTCCTGACAATAGTAAGATGTCAATCCTATTAACCCTCAGGAGTTTAGCTTGAGCATGAAGTCACACATTTCATCATTTGAGTTTGAAACTATTATTCTAAAAAAACAGTAATTATTTAGTAAGGCTAATATTTCTTGAATAAGTTTGACCACAGTTTGACCATAGTTTGACCAAATTTGACCAAAATTCAAAAAATTGAAATAATTATTTAGTAACACTAATATTCTTGAATAATTATGTTGTAACACTAATATTTCTTGAATAAGTAGTTTGACCATAGTTTGACCACAGTTTGACCAGATTTGAACAAAATTCAAAAAAACTGAGATACTTATTTAGTAACACTAATATTATTGCGTAATTATTTAGTAACACTCTATATTTCTTGAATCAGTTGTTTGACCGGTTTGACAAGATTTAACCAAAATTAAAAAAAACATAAGTTAGAGCATATCTTTTTTTTCCTTTTACAATTTGTCATTTCAAAAATTGTCCTAAACCCTAAACCCGGGACTTAAAACGTCGGAAACTCTATGGTAAGCAGTAAAAACTAAGGGTTTAGACCATAAAACCTAACCCTAAACGCTGAAATATAAACCCTAGCACTAAACGCTAAAAACGTCCAAAAAAACGTCTAAAACGCCCAAAAACTCTATTTTCCCTTTGGAATTTTGTGATTTTAAAAAATTGTCGAAACGGAAAACTGGTTGTTTCAGCGGATCAACCTTTTTGCTCTGCAAATTTTGATATATTATATGTATTTTTCTGAATTAGGATGATTTAGTTATGATTTTTTTCAAGTTTGAAAATTGCCCTATAGTGCCGGTTTGTGTCTCCAACCGGTACTATAGGTCAGACCCCTTTAGTACGGGTTCATAGCACGAACCGGTAATAAAGGTTAGACCTTTAGTACCGGTTCGTGCCACGAACCGGTACTAAAGGTGATCGTGGGGCCCCGGCCTAACGCCAGCCTGCCACCACCCCTAACCGGTACTAAAGGTTCAACACGAACCGGCATTAATGCAAATCCGTTCGAACCGGCACTAATGATATCATTAGTACCGGCTCAAATACAAACCGGCACTAATGTGCTTCACGTTTGACCCTTTTTCTACTAGTGTCTTGCACCTGTACAAATATATACAAGCTAGCTAACAGTACGTAGCAAGCCGACTCCAGCCTAGACTCCAAAGCCTATACGGACTACTAGTACTTGGACTCCTGATTACAAATTGCCTAATCAACCTAGCCTAACTATGTACGACCCGGACACCTCGTACCCTAGCGGCCTAGCCGGACTTACTACTCTAGCAAGGATTGCTTGCACTAACATCACATAATCTGACTACTAATCAAGATTACTCTAACAGGGTCGCTAATTTGAGATACAAATTGCAGCAAGCCTTCTGAAACATTTAAAGAATGAGAGAAATCAAGAAATAGTTCATGCTCTGAAGCCTGATATATTATTAGAAGGGATAGCTGTTTGGGTAAGAGGATGGAAGGAGGAAGCCAGTAGGAGAAGACGAAGCCTCCGTTGCCGTTTGGAAGATCCAGGCCCGGTTGCCTACAGGCCAGGCCCATGCGCAGGTCTGGGCCGAGTTAGGAGATGTTAGTATAATTCTGATATCGGGTTCGTTCAGGTATATGCTGGATAGCTACATGGAGGAACAAGGGGAAGGGGAAGCTTGAGGATCTAATGGAGGAGCTAGCCCTGAACGAGGGGAAGGGGAAGCAAGGGGAAGGGTAAGCTTGAGGATCTAATGGATATCGAGTTAGGAGGCATCGGGGAGCAAGGGGAAGGGGAAGCTTGAGGATCTAATGGAGGAGCTAGCCCTGAACGTGGACGATCTGGATGACGTCGTTTTTGAGGAAGATGATGCGCCACCGAAGGAGGATCTTCGGTGGATGGTTCTGGTTCGTGTTCACATCGACAAAACTTTCAGCACCTATTGGTTTTTTCGCAACATGAGGTCAGCCTGGGATCTTGCTAGGCGAGTGAAGATCAAAACCCTAGAAGACAATCTGTTCATTATGCAGTTCGAGTGCCTAGGGGACTAGGAAAGAGTGACCCTTGGAGGTCCATGGCACTTCCGAGGTAACCCTGTTATCATTGAGCCCTATGATGGGTACACCAAACCCACGTCGATCGAGCTCTTTAAGTTTGAAATCTGGGCGAGGATTCTGGATCTCGCAATTGCCTACCACGGCAAGGTTAAGGCGTTGGCGGCAAAGCTAGGAGAGTTCGTGGAGTCAGAACCTGCATCTTTTGACTTTGAGGGAAACTTTTATCGGGTCAGAATCAGGCTGGATGTGCGTAAGCAGCTGAAGAAAGCAACTTCGATCGTGCGAGGTGGCCAGAGGGAGATTTTTGCGGTTAAATATGAGCGGCTTCCGGATTGGTGTCAGGTCTGTGGTATGATGGGCCATGAATTCAAGGAACATGGGGACGGTGTGCATCCGCCCTCGGCACTGGTTTTCAAGAACTTGAGGGCTCCTGCTACTACTGCTTGGGGCTCCAAGCGTCGCAATAAGGGACAGAAAGCTAGGAGCAACGAGGGAGGAGGTAGTGGATCCGGTCTGGGTTCACAGGAGGAGGCAATGGAAGCTGAAACTACTGCTATGGAGGAGAGCGATGCAAGTCGCAAAAGAGCCTCTGATGAGGTTGTGGGTGATCCCGTTACTTTAGCGGCCACCACAGGCCTTGAGCTTGTTCCCAGTGAGAAGAACAATGGTGCTGGTATCGGTGTCCCTCCTAGCCCGCCACCTAAACAGGACCCAAAACGCTCTAGGCTTACACAGCAGTCACAGAAGGCAACCAGTGCAAGCGGGACGAAGAATACGGCAGGTCTGAAAAAGCTTGATGAAAAAACGACGGCCTCCCTGGCGGAGGACCGCCGAGCACAATGAGTTGCATTAGCTGGAACTGTCGGGGACTAGGCAACGCCCCGACAGTTCAAGAGCTACGAGAAATCGTGTTAAAGTTTGCCCCTAGAGTACTTTGCATTGCTGAAACACAAATAAGTCAAGATAGGGCTGAAAGTTTATCAAGTACTCTAGGTTTTGTTTCTTCTTTTGCTGTTGGTTCCACTGGTCGAAGTGGTGGTTTGGTTTTATATTGGAATGATGAAATAAAGATTGAGATATTGGGCTACTCGCAGTATCATATTGATGCCAAGATTTCAGATTTTGGTGGGGATCCTTGGAGGCTTTCATGCTTCTATGGAGAGGCACAAACGCACCTCCGGCAGAGAACTTGGGACGCGATGAAAAACTTATCAGCCCTCCAAAACATGCCATGGGTGTGTATGGGGGATTTCAATGAAGTTCTTCGCTATGACGAGCATGAGGGAATCGGCGAGAGAAGTTCTACTCAGATTCAAGGATTCCGCGACGCGGTTGACGTGTGCGGATTAATCGACTTGGGTTTCCTGGGGCGTAAATGGACGTTTGAAAAGAAAGTTACAGGGGGCTCTTACACAAGAGTCAGACTAGACAGAGCTTTGTGTACACGTTTTCCACTTGCGGCTGTTGAGCATCTAACAGCAGCTACTTCCGATCATTCGCCCATCAGAATGATGCCGGAGCCACAGGAAAGAAACCAAGTACCAAGGCAGTTCCGGTACGAGTGCATGTGGGATACTCATCCCGAGCTAATCCCCACCGTCCAACATGCATGGGAGGCGAACGGCCCTAATCTAACGGCAGCGGAAGTTCGTGCTAACTTGTAGTCTTTGTCAAACAACTTGGGCGAGTGGAGTAAATCAACATTCGGCAGTGTCAAGGCAGAGATAAAAAGGTTGAAGAGGGATTTGGAACGTCTAAGGAATGATCCATTGAGGACTGCACCGAACCATATAGAGATTAAAACGAATGATCGTTTGATCGAGCTTTATCTTCGTGAAGAGATAATGTGGCGTCAGAGATCGAGAGTGCAATGGCTGTCAGAAGGGGATAGGAACACACATTTTTTCCATCTCCGGGCGTCCAACAGAAGGCGCAAAAATTTGATCAAAGCGTTGCAGAAGCAAGACGGGCAGTTAACGGATGACTTATCCGAAATGCAGCAGCTAGCTTTTGATTTCTACAAGACATTGTATACTTCAGAGGGGGTGGAGGGACTAGATGATGTTATCCAACATGTGCCTTTAAAGGTCACCGCAGCAATGAATGACAGTCTTTTGGCGCCTATAAAGAGGAGGAAGTGAAGAAAGCCCTTTGTCAGATGTTCCCAACAAAGGCTCCAGGGCCTGACGGGTTCCCAGCACACTTCTTCCAACGACACTGGGACATTTGTGGGGCTGCGGTCACTCGTGCGGTATTGAGTATAGTTCGAGGTGAAGAAAGCCCGGAGTGTGTCAATGACACGATCCTGGTTCTAATCCCTAAGGTATCAAAACCCACTCTTCTGTCTCAATTTCGACCGATTAGCTTATGCAATGTCTTCTACAAAATTGCTTCAAAGGTTTTGGCTAACCGGTTGAAGGTTATTTTGCCCGAGATTATTTCTGAAGAGCAGTCAGCCTTCGTACCTGGCAGGCTTATTACTGATAACATAATTTCAGCGTATGAGTGTTTGCACTTTATGAAGAGGAATAAGTCCAAGAACAATAATTATTGTGCTCTAAAGCTCGACATGATGAAAGCATATGATAGAGTGGAGTGGAATTATCTAGAAGCTATCATGAGGAAACTGGGGTTTGCAGAACCATGGATCAATACGGTTATGAGTATGGTCAGAACGGTATCCTTCTCAGTTTTGTTTAATGGAAGTAAATTGGAGCAATTCACACCATCTAGAGGTATTCATCAGGGAGACCCAATCTCTCCATACCTTTTCTTGTTGGCAGCAGAGGGCCTTTCGTGCCTGTTAAAATCTCAGAGTACATCATCCCAGCTCAGCGGCATCAAGGTGGCCCCATCGGCTCCGGCGGTGAACCACCTGTTATTCGCGGATGATAGCCTGCTGTTCTTCAAGGCGAGTGTTGATGGAGCGGAGGGTGTGTCACACCTTTTGGATACTTACTGCAAGGCTTCAGGCCAAAGGATTAATAGGGACAAATCGTCTATCTTTTTCAGTAAGGGATGCCCGCAGATTGTGAGAGATGCAGTTAAGGGGTGTCTTCAGGTGCCTAATGAGTCATTAAGTGACAGATACCTTGGTATGCCTACAGATGTTGGACACTCAAGAAAAGGCACTTTCAAACATTTGAGTGACCGTGTATGGGACAAGGTAAAGGGTTGGATGGGCAAATGTTTATCCACGGGAGGTAAGGAGGTTTTGATCAAGGCAGTTGCACAAGCCATTCCGGTCTACTCCATGTCCTGTTTCAAGCTCCCTAGAGGTTTATGTGAGCACATAAATTCCATCATCCGAAAATTTTGGTGGGGCTGTAAGGAGGGGCAAAGGAAGCCGGCTTGGGTCTCTTGGGAAGTAATGACAAGACCTAAGTACTTGGGAGGAATGGGCTTCAGAGATTTGGAGCTTTTTAACCTCGCACTTTTGGCGAGGCAGGCCTGGAGGCTGCTACAAGATCCGTCATCGTTGAGTGCGAGAATTTTGAAGGCCTTCTATTTTCCTAATACCGATTTCCTCATGGCTGAACTGGGATCACGGCCGTCACAGATTTGGCGAGCGATTTTGGAAGGACGAGACATACTAAAACAAGGCATTATCCGAAGAATAGGCAATGGCCAGTCAACAAGCATATGGGACCATAACTGGGTTCCCAAGGAGGGATCTTTGCGGCCAATTCTGTCATTGGTACAGAACCCTCCTGAGCTAGTATCCGAGCTACTTCTACCAGCGACCGGCGCCTGGAATAATGATCTTGTTAGGGCGACTTTCTTGCCAACCGATGCAGAGGCAATCTTGAGGATTCCTGTATGTACCAGCAACGTTGAGGATTTTTGGGCTTGGCATCCAGAGAAGAAGGGAAAGTTCTTGGTGAGCTCAGCTTATAAGTTTATGATAAAAACGAAGATCACTAGAGAGAACTGGCTCGAAGGAAGGAGCGGATCTTCGAGTAATGAGAGAGAAGGGAATGATTGGACCTCGCTTTGGTCCCTGCGAGTACCATCTAAAGTAAAGATCTTCCTGTGGCGACCCGCCCGCCATTCTCTACCAACAACCGACGTCCTTAGTCGAAGAAACATGGCCACTCGAGACGCGTGCCCACTGTGTGGCTCCCCGGATTCTTGGAGGCACGCGCTCGTGTCATGCTCAATGGCTCACTGCACCTGGGCATTGTCTGACACTGAGCTGGTAGCGAAGATGGCAGATGTTAGCGAGGCAAATGCCAAGAATTGGCTGTTTTGCATGAGTGAGGAGGTGGATCACAAGTTATTCACAAAACTGGTTGTCACCCTGTGGGCAATCTGGTATGCCAGAAGAAAGGCCATCCACGAGGGAATTTTCCAGTCCCCAATGCAAACCTCAAATTTCGTGAAGTCTTATATTGACGAGCTGGAGCAGCTCGAGAAACCAGTGCATTCTCAGATAAGGAATGCAACGATAATTGGAGGGACAAGGAGATGGCTTGCTCCACCAGAGGGGATGGTGAAAATCAATGTTGACGGAGCAGTCGCGCAACATAAGCGTGGAGGGGCAGTCTCTGCAGTGTGCCGAGACCAGACGGGACTATATCTTGGTTCGTCGGCAGCAGTTTTTCGAGGTATCACCGATCCCACGACACTGTAGACCTTCGCGTGTAGGGAAGCGTTGGCGCTGGCGCTGGATCTTCAGGTGACTAATATGAAGGTGGCTTCGGACTGCAAGGGTGTGGTACTGGACATACATGAGGGGACGAGGGGTCCACACTCGGCCATTGTACATGAAATAATACATCGTAGGAGTTTTTTTGAGTCAGTATCTTTTGTGTTTGAGAGTAGAAACAATAATTTCGAGGCCCACAATCTCGCCAAGTTCGCATGTAATTTAGATGTAGGTCGACATGTTTGGTTGGGAATTCCCCATGACCAGACTCGTGTACCTATGAACATTGCTATCATCTAATAAAGTGGCGAGATTTTCTCAAAAAAAGGATAGCTACATGCATGGCCGGGGCTAGGGATACCACAATCCCTCTAACCATCCAACGACAGGTTGGTTCGCGTGGCCGGTTGAGTTAGTTGGCTAGTTGTGTGCATGTGTGTGTGCATGCATAGTTTGTTAGTGGGTGCGTGGGTTAGTGGCACAAAACCAAGCCAGGTTTGTTTTCCCGGCTGTGTGCGTGCGTGAGGCTATTTTCGAAAAAGGGTTTCACCCGTTTTGTATTACAAAGCAACCAACACCGATGCAATCAACAATAAATGCTGGGACGGAAGCAGTATAGTCACGCCCAAAAGAAACGAAAGAGAAAATACTAAAAGAACAGATGCCGACAACGGGGGATCAACAGAAACGATGAAGCCTCGCGATCGCTGCGCCCACCGGAGATCTTCCATCAAGCTCCTAGACTCCAAAGCGCCGGTACCAATCAACACCTCCAAAGCGACATGGCAGGTGATGTGGATGACCGGAAAAGCACAACGGGCATGATATTCTATCTTGGCCCAAATCCTATCAGCTGGAATTCTCAAAAGCAAAAGGTGGTTGCGTTGTCTTCATGCGAGGTAGAATACATAGCGGCAGCACTGCGGCTTGTCAAGAAGTGTGGCTGAGAAGACTCCTAGCTAATCTTGCAAAGCGGGAGGTGCAGAAGGTGTCACTGAAGATTGACAACCAAGCTGCAATCTCATTGTGCAAAAATCTGGTTCATCATGAGAGGAGCAAGCACATCGATACCCGGTTCCACCATATCCGGGAGTGCATTGAGGAAGGGATGATCGAAGTTCAGCACGTGAACACGAAGGACCAGCTTGCCGACATTCTCACGAAGTCCCTCGGTCGACAGAAGTTCATCGAGATGAGGAAGAAAGTCGGAGTGCAAGCAATGGAGACAAAGCAACCAGATTAAGGAGGTGAATGTACGAATTAATCTAGTTGTAGTATTAGGTATAGTCACGTATTAGTCTAGAGTCCTAGTACTAGTCAGTCTTGTTTTCACTGTAGGTAAACCGGACTTGTGTATACTAGTCGGGGTTGCGTTGTGTTGGCCGCCGACCGAGTCGGAGGCGTGTTGAACGTGACATGTATCCCTTATATACTGAGCAAATAAACGAAAAAGATACAAGTCTTACGCACCACAAAACAGTCTTCCCTCTGTCCAAGTTCGCTCGTTTACGTCAAGAGTCGCTGCTACACGTCCAGAATCGATTAAGCTGCCTGCCTGCTAGCTTGCTACCTGGTTGCACGTACGTGATGATCTTGGATGATCTGATCTAGTGATCGAAAACCAACAGAAGCTTCCGGACTTCACTTCGGTCATTTGGGATCTAGTCGAGCAGGGACTCGTCTGCTGCCGGCAGAGCATCTACCATTGCGCGTAGCCCGTCGCGCTCGTATGGTAGAAACACACACATTGAGTACTGCATGTCGCCGCTCTCGTCGCCTTCGTACGGGAGCTTGAGCACCTGGAAGTCATCTTCTTCGGAGAGGAAGAGCTTGCGTTTTCCGGACCCGAGGGTCATGAATGGAACTTCGACGGGCAGGGGCGGAGCTACAGGGTGGACAGGGTGGGCCGCGGCCCACCCTAGAATTTTGGGCCAGGCTATACCTCTACGTATGAGAGATGGGCCAGAGAAAAATAAAAGCCCAACATGACACATATCTGGCAAGCCCAAGAAGAAACGCACGCAACTGTTCGGGCCATTGCTCGTCCTTGACCTCGCTGGCTCCCTAACTTCTTCTGTCGTCTCGCCGCCGCGGCTCGCTTCCTACCTCTCGTGCTTGCTGACCTTCCCGGACGTCATACCTGCCTACCTCGCCGTCCCAACAGCGTTGGAGATCATTTCTTCTTCATCTGCCCCGTCCGCAGCTCCTAGCACCCTACGTGGCTGTGCCCCTTCCCAGGTGCGGCAAGCTTCTTCGTCTGCCTTGCGGGCGGTGTCTGGTACGCCTGCAAGCGAGCGCTGACAGCCCATTCCACACTTCGGCGCTCTGCTAATTATCGATCTGAGATAGTGCCCTTTCCCCCATTTTCTATTTAGGGCTGCTAATTGCTACCCATTCCTATGCGAAATTGAGACTTAATTTAGAATTCTAGTATGTTTGTTAGACCATATTGATCTAATTCTATGTAGTACGTACTTAGTTAGAAAGTTCATGTCATATTTATTGTTAAAACAAATTTGGACCATCCTGTTTTCAAATCCTAGCTTCGCCACTGTCGACGGGGTCGGCTCCGTCAAGGCGATGGAACTCGTGGTCCTCCGTCAGGTCCTTGGGGAACTGGGTCTCCTACACGCCCTTGAAGTAGATAGCGTTGGTGAGCACGAACCTCGAGAGGTCGGTCAATGACCCCTCTGGCCGGATCTCCGAGATGAGATTGTTCGTTGCGGCCGCCGCCCAATCGTTGATCTCCTACCTGATCTTCTCCGTATCACCCTGCAAGAACCCACGCAAACCTTGTATAACAGTTTGACAAGTCTATGACATACCAATGTCAACCCGTGATCGAACGGCAGTGAAGAAGGAAAATATTAAGTGGTAGTTCTGCTGACCTCGGCGAAGTCGACGACGCGTATCTCAGCGTTGTAAGACTCGGCGGCGGAGTGGAGGTAGGCCGGCGTCAGCTCCATGTGTTTCTGGTGGAACAAGCCGTAGGCGTAGGTTATGAGCGGCCCGCCGGAGCGGGACAGGTCGGCAACGAGGCCGCGCACGAACCTGGCCACCTCGTCGGCCGAGGCGGCGCCGAGCAAGGCGAGGAGCTCGTCTAGGGTTTTGCCGCGTGCTCCCGCGGCTACCAAGCCGAGCGTGGTGTAGAGGGACAGCGGCGAGAAGGCGATGTTGTTGTCCCTAGTGTCGTCGCCCTCGGCGAGCTTCTTGGCCAGGCGGAGTGCGGACGCTGTCAGGCCGCCGGAGTCCATGGCGGGTGGCGGCGACGACCCGCGTGCCTTCTTGCTTGGCCTCTCCGCCGCCTAAGGAATTTTTTTATTTTCGGAGGGACTCTGGATCTCCAAATGCTAGAAAACCTATTAGACGGGGCACCTCCAATGATTCTAGAATACAAGGATTTAACTGAAAACCGGCCGGAGAGGGAATGAGGCCAGACCACCGAATCCGGAGCCTCCGAGAGCAAGGGGAATAAGGTAGAGAGTCTTTGCCAGTCTCCAGCTCTTCAAGAGACAAGAATCGACGAAAAGCCAGGTCCCAATTATTAGCCGACACCTCTGCGATGGAGATGTTCGGGTTAGGGCAGTACAAAAATGAAACAGGGAAGCTAATAGAAAAGGGAGCGTCACCACACCACCAGTCCAGCCAAAACCGGGTCAAGGAGCCGTCACCAACAATGAACTTAACATGTTCAAGAAACAGAGGCCGAACTTTAGTAAGATCCTTCCAAAATTGAGATCCACGCTGCCCCAGCAAACATCGGGCTTGAGTGCGGGAAATATTTAGCTTTAAGAATAGAATACCACAAAGAGTTGGCCCCATTAGTCATAATTTTCCACCACCATTTGACTAAAAGACATTTGTTCATGATTGACGTATTGATTATGCCTAACCCCCAAGGTTTTTGGGCCTACACATGAGTTTCCATGTAACCAGCCTGTATTTGTGTCTGTTGTCAGCAGCATTCCAATAGAAATCACCCCTATGCTTGTCGAAACCGGCATGAATGCCACCCGACAGAAGGTAGAAGCCCATTAGAAACATAGGAAGGGAAGACAGACAAGTGTTGATTAGAGCAACTTTGCCGGCATTAGTATTGTATCTGCCGCGCCAAGGGAGAACCCTGTTTCCCACCTTAGAAACAGCTGGGGCAAAATCTTTAGAGTGAAGCATATCAGGTGAGATGGGAAGACCTAGGTATTTAAAGGGGAAGGAGTGCAGGGAGCATTTCAAAATCCTAGCCACTCTCAAAGCCTCCACATCATCAACACCAGTGACCAGGACCTCACTCTTGGAAAAGTTAATTTTCAGGCCTGAGACAGCCTCGAAGCAGATGAGGATGAACTTGAGATGGGCAATGCACTCATCATTCAACTCCACCATAATAATGATGTCATCAGCGTATTGCAAATGGGTAACAACTTCCGGGATTAAATGAGACACCACTGGCCGGATATGGGCATGATGTGCCGCCCTGGACAAGATGCGAGAGAAAGCATCGGCAACGAAATTAAACAAAACGGGAGAAGCAGGATCACCCTGTCGCAGGCCCCTGCCATTGACAAAAAAATTACTAGTGTGGCCATTTACAAATACCGCAGTGTGGCCACCCGAGACCAACTACATGATATGGTGCACGTATGCCCCATCAAATCCTTTCGCTAGTAAAGCCTTTCTCAGAAAAGGCCAACTGACTGAGTCATAGGCTTTCTCAAAGTCTAGTTTTAGAATGACAACCTTAGATTTACGAGCTTTCAGGTCATGAACTATCTCATGGAGACAAAGAATCCCATCTAGAATGAAACGCCCTTCGATGAAAGCAGATTGAAACGGCTGATAACTCTATGAGCAACGGGGGAGAGACGGTTAGCAAAACCCATTAGCTGGAAACTTGGCGAAATTGTTGATCAACGCAATAGGCCTGAACTGGGAGATCAGCTCAGCACCTTTAACTTTAGGAATCAAGGTGATCACTGCATAATTGAGACGAGAAATGTCAATAGTACCTAGGCAAAAGCCCTGAATAACATTACACACCAGCTGTCTCAGCTGAGGCCAGAACTGTCTAAAGAAGGGGATCGAGAAACCATCCAGTCTGGAAGCAGCATTAGGATTAGCAGAACTTACCACATCCCAAATCTCCTTATCGGATAAGGGCACCATTAAGGCATCGTTTTCCCCGAAATTTTCATACTTTGGTCCCATAGAGTGGAAGAAATGGAGAATCCAGAGGGAGGTTTTGCCCCTAGTAATGACGAGAAGAAATCCATCACATGGGAGAGGATCACAGAATGGTCCGAAGACCGAACTCCATTAAAGATCAAGCTATTAATTCAACACCGTCTCCTTCGACCATTAGCAACCGCGAAAATATACGCTGTGGGGGAACCCCCTTTAAGCGTCCAGTTTAACGTGCCACGCTGACGCCAGTACACTTCTGCTTGTTGATGCAACTGCATCAGGGCGGCTTCAAGGTTATATCGTAAGGCCCACCCATCATCGGAGAGCCCAGAAGAATCGGCCGTACGATCTAGGACCAAGATCTGAGATTCGTGAGAGTCCTTCGATCTACGTCCCTATAACGCGTGATTACGAGACCGGCCTCTGAGAAATCTACACAGATTATAAGAGCAGGAGTGCCAATCATCCAAAGGGCCAAAGGACCGAGAATTATGGGCTAAGAGATTAAGAATCTTAGAAGCCAGCATCTCGTTGAACCCTTCAATGAGCAGCCGGGAAGCATCAAATTGAAATCTAGAAGGAGGTTTATCTTGATGCATCCCACTATCGAGAAGGAGGGGGTATGGTCGGATCCCACAATACATTTAGCAAGAAGGGAGGCCCGGGGAAAGAGAGAGTCCCATCTGGCACACATGAACACTCTATCAAGCACTGATCTAATCGGGATGGCCTGATGGTTCAAGTAAAACGAGCCCCAACCGTAGGGAGCTCACGGATAGCAGAGGAGTTGATGAAGTTGTTGAAGGCATTAGCCAAAGGCCAGGAGAAGTTGCCATTGCTTTTGTCCGAGGAAGAGCGGAGTAGGTTGAAATCACCACCGATAACTATTGGTAGATTACACGCCTTGATCTTAGTGGATAGCTCATCGAGGAACAAAGAGGATAGCGAGTGATCAGCCGGACCATAAACCACTATGAATTCCCACAAAGTACTTTGTGATAAACCATCGTACTTGCCCAAAAGATACCATGATCAAAAGCCACGAAATCGAAAACATCTTTATTGGAGCCAATTAGGATCCCTCCCGAGTGGCCTGAAGCAGGAAGAATGTGCCAATCAAATCTGTCCATGCCCGTAATAGCAGTCAGCTCATTGGGAGAAAAGGATTCTTTAAAGGTTTCGACTATCCCAACCAAATCAATATTATTCCCACGAATTAAATCCTTAATCTGGTCTCGGCGCCCCCTAGTACCAAAACCCCTTATATTCCAGAATAGGGCTTTTATTTGTAGGAGAGGTTTTTGATACGAAGACTCGACCTGCGAGGAGCAATGCAGGGTTTAGATCTTTTAACAGGACCCCTCCTGGAAACGCATGGCTGAGGTTGGCCACTACCAACCTCCTCGCCAACCCCTTGTGGCCCAGCGGCCACCGGCGCTGCAGCCGAAGAGGCAACAACCTCTTTAGCTTTAGCAATGGCCGCCTGGGCCAGCTCATTGGCCCGAATAGAAGAAAGAAGCACAGAAGGGGAGCCTAACTCAGGGTCTACCGTAACACCAATATCAGACATAATATTTAATAGGTGATTATCCGAAAGAGAAGGGAGAACAAGCCGACACGGTGAAGGGGGAATGGGCATACCGAGATTAGTATTGAAGGAGGAAGATCCTTAGCAGCCGCCTGCCGCTCCGCCCACACCACCACCGATTCGCCCGCGTCCCGCACACGCCTGCCCTTGCGAGCCGTGGAAGTAGGCGACCAAATCGAGGGAGAACGGGCCACGGGAGAAGCCGGGATGGGGCCCGAACGAGACATAGAACCCAAATCCTTGTCGAGGCAATGACAGACACCTGTCATCGACTGCTTGGAGCCAGAGGAGGCCCTGCTCTTCGCTGAGAACTTCCGCACCGACGATTTCTTCTTCCTCTTAGACTGCGAACCAACATCAGCACCACCAGGGGAAAGGGGCAGGTCCTCAATGCCCGAGCGCGTGGGACAGAGGGGGCGTCCCGGGAGATTGGAACAAACCCCGGAGATGGGGGTGATCGTGGCAGACTGTTTCTTGTGCAATAGCTCCTCATCAGCAGGCACCACATGAGCAGCAGGCGGGGCAGCCACCACCTCGCGCGGGGCATCATCAGCAGGTGCCTGAGACTTGAACAACTCCCTCTCAGAATCAACCAGCCCATCCCACTCGGATCGGGTGAAACGCAGATCAGACCCCCCCCCCCACTAGGGTTATGCCCGTCCAAAGAGCCGTCCCATTCTTATCATGCCTGTCCAAAGGATTGGAGGGGGGAGGAGGTGGTGGGGGAAAGGCGTCAGCCCCTTCCACCAGCACACGAGGTCTGACACCATTGGGCGAGGGGAACACATCAATTGAGCCACGAACACAAAGCGGATCAACACACCAGATCTTGATACGAGCAGGACCAACCCTCTCCAGCGATTCCACGTCCACCTCCACAGGTTTTCCAATCAAAACACCGAAGGCCATCAGAACAGAAGAGGATCGAAGCCCTACTGGCACATCATCCACCAAAACCCACACCTGAGAGAGAGGACCAACATCTTTTCCACTACAAGCAGCAAGCTTCACGGACACCACTAACTGATTGAGGGGGAGGGTGAAACTGGTGCACGAAGCGATCATACGGAGGCAATCCTTGGATGGGAAAACAACAACGAACTCAAAGTCCTACAACTGATTAACTTGCCAATCCCAGCCTTCGACATCCCAGATCCGGAGCCCTTCAGGAAGAGTTTGGGAAGAGATCCTTTGGTCTTTCACCATGACAATGGCAGCATTGGACAGGGAGGGAGCCGCCACCATAGCAGGCAGATCACTGTCCAAAGCGAAGAAGGAGCATCCAGGGAGACCCAAGCCAAAATGGAGAAATGAGGGAGGCTTCTGACGATCCTGACAGCTGACAGTGAGGTGCCCATCCGAACGACAGATCAAATAGAAGGGGGGATTGGTGCATCTGGATTGGAAATGACCGGGTTTATGACATGCAAAGCCAGTGAGCGCAGAAGGATTGCTCGGGCTGGAGGAGTTAGGGCGATGCATCAGAAGGGGGGAGGAGGCGGAAGGATCCCATCCCCCACCCCCGGCGAGGACGCGCCGGGGTGAGGGCTGATATGACGCCAGATTGGGCCAGCGAAGGACCGCGGCGGGGGACGGGGCCCAGCGCCAACACCCACGGGATGAGGATCCTGCCGCGCCGGAGCAGGAGCGCCACACCCCGCACCCAAATCAGGCAAGGAGCCCGACAAGGACGAGCGCCCCCACCAGCCGCAGCTGCCGCCTTCTAGGGATCCAACGCCGGAGGGAGAGAAGCCCCAGAACCAAATTCATGTGGATCAGATCCGGGAGGAGCGCGCTCCCGCTCCGAGCGCTGGAGCCACGCCGGACCAGCAGCCCATGCCGCACGGTCGTGAGCCACCTGCTCACGAGCCGCCTTCTCCGCCTGCAGCTTGGAGCGCAAGGAGGCCTCGAGCTCCAGATAACCGAGCCCGGTGAGTCCTCATGCTGGCGCTAGCTGCCCGAAACCGCATCACAAGACGAGACAATCGATTTGTCCATGGAAGTCACTGCCGCAAAAGGAGAGAAGAAGGGGAGGGGTAGTGGATCTGATTAGACAGCGGATGGGGTTGCGGTGCCTACGCAAGTCAGCGGTGGAAGCTGGAAACCCTAGCAAAGGGGGAACGGAGCCTCGAGGAAGCCATATATAGCCAGACCGAGCCATACCAACATGGGCCGGACGGGGCACGTGGGCCGAGGGAGGGGAGGGGATGAAAGAGGCAGGTGAAAGCCGCACCGGGCCCATAGAAGAGAGGGGGGATTCGTCAACCGATGACAGGACAGGAGGAGCGGCCTGAATAGCCAGGGAGAGATCAGGAGGCCCACCAAGCCCAAAGACAGGCCCAACTCGTGACCCACTAGTCAACGAGACACTACTATGGAAAAGCCTAGCAGCAGCACGGGTTTTGGGCCTATTAGTAGCGCGGGGGCCGGCGCTACTGCTAACGTATAGCAGTAGCGCCGGTGCAACCCGCGCTACTACTACGTCCGTTAGTAGTAGCGTGGGTAAAAACCCGCGCTACAATTAACCTGTGCTTTGAAATCTGAAAAATTGATATTTTTTCGATTTTTTGCGTGAATTTTCAAATTTCTGAATTATTTTAACCTCTAATCTCCAATCACCCCTCATCGTTGCTCAATTTAATCTCTAATCACCCCTCATCATTCCAAATCATCTAACTTCCCGGATGGTCACCCATTCTCTCACTACTCTAGCCTGAGCACGCTTAACTTCCGGGTTCTATTCTCCCTCGATTCCAAGTCTGCACTTGTTGTTTTCCTGACAATAGTAAGATGTCAATCCTATTAACCCTCTGGAGTTTAGCTTGAGCATGAAGTCACACATTTCACTGTTTGAGTTTAAAACTATAGTTCTAAAAAACAATAATTATTTAGTAACACTAATATTTCTTGAATAAGTAGTTTCACCACATTTTGACCAAAGTTTGACCAGATTTGACCAGACATTCAAAAAACTGAAATAATTATTTAGTAACACTAATATTCTTGAATAATTATTTAGTAACACTAACACGTCTTAAATAAGTAGTTTGACCATAGTTTGACTAGATTTGATCAAAATTCCAGCTTTCCTGGGGTACCGCTTAACTTTTTTTCCTTTTAGAATTTGAGGATGTTGTCCAGTAGACCACGGTACCCCAGGAAAGCTGGAAACAAAGCAAACATTATCATAGAGAGACGCTCTTGGAATTCATGGAGATTGTTTGTTGGAAGGAGATGGCTGAATCAACTGGCTGCCTTACCTTCGAGAATAATGTCCATAGGGCTCACGAGGTACAACAGAGCCAGGGTTGCCTGCAAGCCATCAATCAAAGTCGGTTCAGAACTTCAGAATGATGTTATTGGCAAGACTGAAACATTACTAACTGTTAAATCAGTGGCCGAAACTAAACAAGTACAAGGTTCATATTGAAGTAACCGGATCACACAATATATCTATCTATCTAATCTGGCTGATAAAATATAAACTAACATCCTACACTGTCCTAAGCAGACCAACACCACTGAGAAAATCGGTAATTTTTTTTTGCAAGGGATCGGTAATGGTTGTATGTATGAAACTTCAAGACTTCACCATAGTTCATCTCATCTTCAAGACAGTCTAAACCTTGACATCAACATGCTATTCTATGTTCAATTTGAAAAGCTTTGCATGGTGGGCTTTCAGTAGTGTATACTATTCTATGGTTAATTTCAAAAGAGTCAGCTTCTCCTCCTTCCTTTCGGACGCCAATGCCCTATTCACCCACACCATCGCAATGAATTCTTCCTTTCTGGTGAGGGGTGGGTTTTTAAGGTGGGCACTGAGCCTCTGAGCATCAAAGTGTAGAGCATCTCCAGCAGCTTCGAATCATTTGAGAAGTTGCTTTTGCATTACCCAGTATCCAGCCTGACAAATGGACCCCACCTATCAGTGGGAAAATCTCTCCTCTCTCTCAAGGAACTCCGTCATGGGATGTGGAAGGCGACGGTGGTCATCGCGTCGATGGGACGACGCAGTTGTCGAGGCACAACATAGTAGTGAAATTTTGGGGGTGTTTTAACTGCCCCTCTATATTGTGGCAGTTGGTCTTATTTTTAGTGATCACCGATAATCGGGGATGGGTAAGAGGATCTCTGCTGGAGCAAGAAATTTAGACCAACTCCCGTAGCACCGGTAGATTATTAAGGATTGAAGATCTGCTAGAGGTGCTCTATCCACCTTAGCCATGTGGTGAAGACCTACTCCTGACGCAGCGTACAACCGTGTTAGAGCTCACGAAACTAAGCCGCATGATACTATTTTAAATAAAAGAAAATGATCCAAATCGCGCGGACTCAACGGCGATGGGTGCGGCTCCAGGACTCCGGTCCTTAGGGGCATGTGCGCGAAGACTTTTCGTGTGATAAGGTCAGGTCACTCCAGTGTGAGAGCGACGATGACAGCGCATCGCCGGCTCGTCTAATGCCAGCAATGGTGGTTCAGTGGTCTATAATAGATTTGAATCTTTTTCGCAAAACAACACTATTTATTAATTTTATCAATGGGATTAGTTAAGGTAGATATGTGTGTATAAAAAAGGTAAACTGAAATACTTCCTTATTAATCGATTTGTATTATAAAAAAACAGAGCCGATTGGACGGAGACCCTATAAAAAGCAAGGGTCGCCATCTATTCTTCCCCGAACCCTATCTCTTC
Source organism: Aegilops umbellulata (assembly GCA_032464435.1). Taxonomy (NCBI): domain Eukaryota; kingdom Viridiplantae; phylum Streptophyta; class Magnoliopsida; order Poales; family Poaceae; genus Aegilops; species Aegilops umbellulata. Next base: position 562,066,034 of record CP136056.1, read on the forward strand.
TAGTACGTACTTCTGGTCGATCCCCCACCGGCGGCGCTAGCAACAGGCATCGACGTCGATCCACTTCAAGGTACATACGGGGTGATCTTTGGTTTTTGCACATTCAGAACAATGTACGTTTTGGTCAAGAACCCGGCCGGTAGGACGATCCGCCTCAAGGTCCATGAATCAGATACATTGGGTTCAATCAAGGCAATGGTCCAGGAGCGGCAATTCCTCGTCTCCAACGGGGTGCAGCTAGACGACAACCGTACGCTGGCTGATTACAACATCCAGCATGAATCCACACTCGAGCTCCAAGAGAAGATGCAGATCTGCGTGACGGAGACGCTGATGAATAGGACTTTCCCCCTCGATGTTGACAGCCTGGACTCCATCGACAACCTGAAGGCCAAGATCCAGGACCTCGAAGGCTTCCCCAAGGCTCAACAGTGCCTCATCTTCGACAGCAAACGTCTGGAGGATGGGAACAGCACCTTGGCCGACCACAACATTGTCATGGAGTCCACGATTCTCCTGGTCCTTCTCCTTTGTATTCCGAAAGGAGACATGATGCAGATTTATCTGAAGACGCTAGAAGGGAAGACCATCACTCTCGAGGTTGGGAGATTTGATACCGTCGACAGTGTCATGGTGAAGATGTACGAGATGAAATACGCCCCTTACCCGAAGTAGCAGCGCCTCATCTTTGCAGGCAAGCAGCTGCAGAGAGGACGAACCCTAGCGGACTACAATATTTGTAGGGAGTCTACCCTTCATTTGGTGCTCCGCCTTTGCGGTTGTTGAGATACATGGCCTGCGATTGAACAGTTCCAGTACGCAGTACCTTAGTACCTCTCCACTCATGTTATCTATAAAACTGCGTATTATTTAGTAGTAGCTAGGTTAATGTGTTGAGCGGTTCTTTTTATCTGTCGAGAGAAAATTTAGTTTAAGAGTCCCTGGGTCTTCCTTTTCACATACTATAGTTAATTTCTGTGCTTTTCCATGTGTTTCATCTATGACATCACAGTCCCAAGCATGACACCCTAACGTGATTGCATGTCTTTTAGATATACAAAATTAAGATTTCATCTTGTGATCCACATGAAGGTCATACCAAGTTGGGAATAGGTTTGGAAATCAGAGTTGCAACGAAATCTTGTGAGTGTCACCCATAATTGCATTAAGAAGAGGAGAGTTCATCAAGTGAATGAAGAAACACGGAACCAAAATACATACAACAACCGATAAAAACCGAGCATTAACCGCACAGACGCATGGCAACATGCCTAGCTAAACTAGGCCGGGGACGCCACAAGACAAGCCACACGACCACCAGAGCACCTGATAACCGCCATCTCTTCGCCTTGCAATTTCATCGCCGAAGTAGCTAGGGATAACCGGGTGACCACAGCAGGGCAGAGCATCTCCAACAAATGTTAAAAAAAAAACTCCCTAAAAGCGATTATACTGGGTGTCCATATAATTTAAGGGAGGTTTGCAGGTGAGCATCTCCCACATATCCCATAAAAACTCCTCATAAGTGGTTTGGGCTGCTAACATGGGACTTTTCGGGAAAGGTTTACGGCAAGACCTTTTCCCCCTAGATAGACGGGTCCCATCAACGAAATGGACAAATTGACAAATTGTGACGGCAGGCACACCAGGTGACACGTGGCCCTTGCTGCGACAGGCTTTGGCGGAAGGCCCTGCTGCCACGGGCTATGGCAGCACATTCCAAATCATAGGAATTTGGCGTATGCATTGTACTTGTTGCCATCGGCTATGGAAACAAGTTATGACATGGCCAATCCAAAGCAGGCAATGTCGGTTGGTGGTGTGGCCGCTGACGAGACATATCACTATAGCCTGCTCATAAATATGTGCAACTTCTAGGCAAGAGAATATGTGATGTTCACACCTGATTTTTTTTCACCATCTTTCTACTCAATTTTCCCGCCATCGCATCAATAATCCGATCATGTAAACCCCGACATCGAACCCCTATTCGTCCTTCATCTGATCAACCGTCTCAACTACTCTCTTTGAACCCAATCTTGTTAGTCACTATGAGTTTGCCTTGCTCATACCAAGAGGTGGCATGATGCAGATCCATATGAAAAAGCTAGAACGGAAGACCATCACTCTCGAGGTTGGGAGCTTGGACACATCGCCAGTGTCATGGTGAAGGTGAACGAGATGAAGTACGTCCCGAAACAGCAGCGCCACATCTTTGCAAGGAAGCAGCTAGAGAGGGGCCAAACCCTGGCAGAATACAATGTTCGTAGCCAGTTTAAACTTCATTTGATGCTTTGCTTATGCGGTTGTTGAGATGGGCGGATAGGCCGTGCAACCACTAGTTTAATCTAATCTAGTCTTCCTTCTAGCACTGGTCCGTTATCAGTACAACTATCACTCTAGTATGTTGGATATGTTGCTGAAGTGATGTTGCTTCCAAGTAGTGGTGTAGTATGGGTACAAGACATGTATCATTTAGTAGTACGAGTTAATGTTGAGTCGTTCATTTACAATTGTGTTTCCCCCCCAAAAAACCTAAAATCCTGGCCCTAGCATAGTCAATTAGGGTTTTCGACGTTGAACTCGACGATACCCACATAGTTCTTCGGTGGGGCAAACAGGGCACACCATATGGGAGGGAGATGGTGACATCCAACTCCGTTGATGTTTCCTGGATGGAGAACAGAGCCAAACCATCCAGATCAGCAGGACTCAATTGCGAGATTCCTTGGGACAACATGACATGTCTGAAGAGGAGGTTAGACCCCTGGAGATTGATGATCACGTTGAGGGCGATCTGGTGATGTGGATATTGGCGGGGAGATCCTTTATTGCACAGGCCCGGGGCAATCCTCCTTTTGAAACAAATCTAACCAATGATGACCACTACTCCACTAAGTCTACCTATTTGGCGCAGTTCGTTGGTCACACGCGCTCAAGCTTGCAAGTTATGGAAGGTGTGGGCTCCTCCAAAGTGTAAATTATTTGCATAGCTTGTCACCCAAAACAGAATATGGTTGTTGATAGGCTCCAATGGCGAGGCTGGTCAAACTATGACAGCTGCCACTTTGCAATAGTGTGCAGGAATCTACTCCCTCTGTTTCTAAATATAAGTCTTTTTAGAGATTCCAATATGGAGATAAATGAGTGAACCTACACTCTAAAGCACGTCTATCTACATCCATATATAGTTCATATTGAAATCTCTAGAAAGACTTATATTGAGGAACCGAGGTAGTACTACACATCTCCTCTTCAAGTGCATATTCTCCATCCGGGTTTGGAATGGGGTGTTCTCTAGGCTTGGCCTCAATATCCTCACGGCTCCTTGGCTTTAGTTCGGCACGGTGAAATCTTGGTGGGATGCAGTCCTCACTAACGATGCTCAACCTGTGAAATCCCTGTCTTCCATTTTACTTATTGTGGGGTGGGAAATTTGGGATGAGAGGAATGACCACGGTTTTGGGAAGAAGGCAGCGCCAGTGGCGATCATCATGCAACGCTTCAAAGAAAATGTCTGTTTGGGCCATCACCGGAAACAAACACTTGAGTAATGTAATGTCATGAGATTAATTGTTTTGTTTTGGCTGCTTCGGGGCTTGTGTGTAACAAACCTCTTCTTAATTAATGAAAATGGCAAGTCTTTGCCTTGTAAAAGGGGCATGTATGTATGTGTGCCTGTTTGGCTGGAGTTCACAGCAAAACGGCTCCGTCGCCGGCTCAGCAGCCAATCGCCAGCCGCCGGCCGCTCTCCCCAGAGCTAAATAATTGAAGGAATTACGTATGATCACGAATCTTGTTCAAGCATGTGCACTTATCTTAATACGGGAGGGAGAAGATGGAATTGGAGTTGCATGCTGCCGATGTCGTGTATTAATAGTGAAGATCCCTGGGAGATGGAGAAAATGCGCTTGAAGATTATAATGATTAGAAAATATTCCATTGATAGTGAGGCTTGGTATCATTATGCTGTTGGATCAATTGTTACCTTAGTTGAGATCTTGATCGCATTTGTTGTTGCATTTAAATGCTTTAGCTTGAGAGTTATTTGTATGTTGCATTTAAGTGTTGTATGAACTTTATGTATGAACCTTATGTATGAACGTGTATTAATTTGGTCTTTTCGGTGTTGTGTAATGAAGATGAGCCAGCAATGGATGTACGATGACCGATGCTCTCCCCAGCTCATTAATGGCGTGCATACTTTTCTGATTGCGGCTGGGGAAACAAGCTGGTGGATGGTTTTATGCCTTGTCCATGTGCTGGCTGTAACAATGATCGGAATTACTCTAAGTTAAAAACCATTCACATCCACCTGTTTGAGTCCAGTTTCATGCACCACTATAATGTTTGGACTAAGCACAGAGAAAGATGGGTTATGATGGAAGACAATGAAGAAGAAGAGGACGATGACAGCTATCCTGGCCATGGGTTCCCCAAATATGATGGTACAACAATGAGGGAAGAAGCTGAGCCAGCAATGCGGGAAGAAGCTGAAGAAGAGGCATCAGATGAGCCCGCCGATGATCTAGGTCAGGCCATTGCCGATGCAAATAAAAAGATCGCAAGTGAAAAGGAGAAGAAGAAGTTGCAGCGCATGTTAGAGGATCACAAGAAATTGTTGTACCCGAATTGCGAAGCTGACAAGAAAAAGTTGGGCACCACACTGGAATTGCTGCAATGCAAGGCAGAGAATGGTGTATCTGATAAGGGATTTGGAAAGTTGCTGGTAATGATAAAGAATATGCTTCCAAAGAACAACGAATTGCCCGAGAGTACGTACGAAGCAAAGAAGATTGTCTGCCCTCTAGGGTTAGAGGTGCAGAAGATACATGCATGCCCTAATGACTGCATCCTCTACCACAGTCAGTACGAGGATTTGAACGCGTGCCCGGTATGCGATGCATTCCGCTATAAGATCAGCCGCGATGACCCTGGTGATGTCGAGGGCGAGCGCCCTAGGAAGAAGATTCCTGCCAAGGTGATGTGGTATGCTCCTATAATACCAAGGTTGAAACGTTTGTTCCAAAACAAAGAGCATGTCAAGGCGACGCGATGGCATAGAGAAGACCGTAAGAAATACGGAAAGTTGAGAGTACCCGCTGACGGGTCGAAGTGGAGAAAAATCAAGAGAAAGTACAGGGAGGAGTTTGCAGGTGACGCAAGGAACATATGGTTTGGTCTAAGCACAGATGGCATTAATCCTTTTGGGGAGCAGAGCAGCAACCATAGCACCTGGCATGTGACTCTATGTATGTATAACCTTCCTCCTTGGTTGTGCATGAAGCAGAAGTTCATTATAATGCCAGTGCTCATCCAAGGTCCTAAGCAACCCGGCAATGACATTGATGTGTATCTTAGGCCATTAGTTGAAGAACTCTTACAACTGTGGAATGGAAAAGGTGTACGTACGTGGGATGAGCACTATCAGGAAGAATTTGACCTAAAGGCATTGCTGTTCATGACCATCAATGATTGGCCAGCTCTCAGTAATCTTTCAGGACAGACAAACAAGGGATACCATGCATGCACGCACTGTTTGGATGATACAGGCAGTATATATTTGGATAATTGTAGGAAGAATGTGTACCAGGGACATCGTCAATTTCTTTCGAGCAGGCATCCCGTAAGAAATAAAGGCAAGCATTTCAAAGGTGAGGCGGATCACCGGACGAAGGCTCGCCACCGTACTGGTGCTGATGTACATGATATGGTCAAGGATTTGAAGGTAATCTTTTGAAAGGGTCCTGGCGGACAACCTGTTCCGGATGACGCTGACAAACACGCACCCATGTGGAAGAAGAAATCTATATTTTGGGACCTGCCCTATTGGAAAGATCTAGAGGTCCGCTCCGAAATCGACATGATGCATGTGACGAAGAATCTTTGCGTGACCTTGCTTGGCTTCTTGGGCGTGTATGGGAAGACAAAAGATACACTGGAGGCACTGGAGGACCAGCAATGTATGCACGGAAAATACGACATACATCAGGGTCATGCCAGCTACGCTCTTTCCAAAGAAGAGAAGGAAATCTTTGAATGGCTGCTCAGTATGAAGGTACCATTTGGCTTCTCGTCGAATATAAAGGGAACAATAAATATGGCAGAGGAAAAGTTCTAGAACCTAAAGTCTCAAGTGTGCCACGTGATTATGACGCAACTGCTTCTGGTTGCATTGAGGGGGCTTCTAATGGAAATCGTCCGATTAGCCATTGTGAAGCTATGCGCATTCTTGAATGCAATCTCTCAGAAGGTAATCGATCCAGAAATCATACCAAGGTTAGAGAATGATTTGGTGCAATGTCTTGTCAGTTTTGAGTTGGTGTTCCCACCATCCTTCTTCAACATCATGACGCACGTCCTAGTTCACCTACGCGAAGATATTAACGTTTTGGGTCTTGTATTTCTACACAATATGTTCCCCTTTGAGAGGTTCATGGGAGTCTTAAAGAATTATGTTCATAACCGTGCTAGGCTAGAAGGAAGCATCTCCAAGGGCCATGGAAATGAGGAGGTCATTGAGTTTTGTATTGACTTTATTCCTGACCTTAAGTCGATTGGTGTTCCTGAATCGCGGCATAAGGGAAGACTGGATGGAAAAGGCATGCTAGGAGCGGATCAAATAATATGTATGAACGGGCATTCTCTCACTCAAGCACACTACACAGTTCTATAGATTTCCGCCTTGGTAGCTCCGTATTTGGAGGAACACAAGAATTTTCTACGCTCCAAACACCTGGAGCAGTCTGACGACTGGATTACACATGAACAAACGAGGACTTCCGCCGGTTGGTTGTAGACACGTGCCATGCATGACGCCGCTATTGAAGATGACATGTACTTGTTGTCCCAGTTACCATCTTCGAATATAATGACTTTCAAAGGGTACGAAATAAATGGGAATACATTTTACACGATCGCCCAAGATAAGAAGAGCACCGACCAAAACAGTGGTGTCTGCTTTGATGCAGCAACCAAGACGGGAAAGGACACATATTATGATTACATAGAGGACATATGGGAACTTGACTATAGACGTGGTTTGAAGGTCCCTTTGTTTCGGTGCAAATGGGTCAATATGACACGAGGCGGGGTAAGAGAAGACCCGCAGTACGGAATGACTACAGTGGATCTCAAAAATCTTGCGTATGCAGACGAACCATTCGTCCTAGCCAATGATGTGTGCTACCTCTTGAGCTTCCGTTGGATTTCCTTGAAGAGGAAAGGTGATGCAGCACAGTAGCGTAAGTATTTCCCTCAATTTTTGAGAACCAAGGTATCAATCCAGTAAGAGGCTACGCGCGAGTCCCTCATACCTACACAAAACAAATAGCTCAACACAACCAACGCGATTAGAGGTTGTCAATCCCTTCACGGTCACTTACGAGAGTGAGATCTGATAGATAATATTTTTGGTATTTTTGATATAATGATGCAAAATGAAATAAAAGGTAAAGTAAAAAAGCAAAGCGAGAATAAAGTGATGGAAGATTGATATGATGAGAATAGACCCGGGGGCCATAGATTTCACTAGTGGCTTCTCTCAAGAGCATAAGTATTCTACGGTGGGTGAACAAATTACTGTTGAGCAATTGACAGAATTGAGTAGTTATGAGAATATCTAGGTATGATCATGTATATAGGCATCACGTCCTAGACAAGTAGACCAACTCCTGCCTGCATCTACTACTATTACTCCACTCATCGACCGCTATTCAGCATGCATGTAGAGTATTAAGTTCAAGAAAACAGAGTAACGCCTTAAGCAAGATGACATGATGTAGAGGGATAAATTCATGCAATATGTTAAAAAACCCATCTTGTTATCCTCGATGGCAACAATACAATACGTGCCTTGCTGCCCCTACTATCACTAGGAAAGGACACCGCAAGATTGAACCCAAAGCTAAGCACTTCTCCCATTGCAAGAGAAACCAATCTAGTAGGCCAAACCAAACTGATAATTTGAAGAGACTTGCAAAGATAACCAATCATACATAAAAGAATTCAGAGAAGATTCAAATATTGTTCATAGATAATCTTGATCATAAACCCACAATTCATCGGTCTCAACAAACACACCACAAAAAGAAGATTACATCGAATAGATCTCCACGAGAGAGGGGGAGAACATTGTATTGAGATCCAAAAAGAGAGAAGAAGCCATCTAGCTACTAACTATGGACCCGAAGGTCTGAAGTAAACTACTCACACTTCATCGGAAAGGCTATGGTGATAATGTAGAAGCACTCCATGGTAGATTCCTCTTCCGGCGGAGCTCCCAAACAGGCCCCAAGATGGGATCTCGTGGGTGCAGAAGGTTGCGGCGGTGGAATTAGGTTTTTGGCTCCGCATCTGATCGTTTGGGGGTACGTAGGTATATATAGGAGGAAGGAGTATGTTGATGGAGCAAAGGGGGGCCCATGAGGCAGAGGGGCGCGCCCTCCACCCTCGTGGCCACCTCCTTTGTTTCTTGACGGATGGTCCAAGTCTCCTGGATCATATTCGGTGAGAAAATCACGTTCCCAAAAGTTTCATTCCGTTTGGACTCCGTTTGATATTCCGTTTCTTCGAAACACTGAAATAGGCAAAAAAAATAGCAATTCTGGGCTGGGCCTCCGATTAATAGGTTAGTCCCCAAAATAATACAAAAGTGGAAAATAAAGCCCAATATGGTCCAAAACAGTAGATAATATAGCATGGAGCAATCAAAAATTATAGATACGTTGGAGACGTATCAATGTGGCACAGGTTTTCTATGGGAAGGACATGTCTACCAAGCCGAGAAAAAGAAAAGATAAGGAAGCGAATACATCATACGATGAGCCAAAGCACCACATAGTTCTTTCAGGGAAAAGAGACATCGTGGGAGTGGATGACAAGACAGGCATGTTAGAAGATTATGAAAAGTTTGATGAAATTGCTCCCTTCACAGTGAATATTGACCCGAGCATCCAGTTAAATGATGAAGATTGTCCATGGTTACGTCGCAAAGGGACACGTGAAGAAAAAGTTTCACACCCAAAGATCCCACTCTGGGATGTGACCGGCTTCACTGTCATCACTTTCTTCTCTAGTGAGTTTCTGGACTTATATATCTGGAAAGTCCCACTTTGGATAAACCGTAGGGAATCTTTGTAATATTTAGGGTACTTATGTGTTTTGGCATTTGAAACGTGTACTTTTTGTGTGTTCAGTATGCACCATTCAAAGCCACGTCATCGATTTTCAACCCTTTCTAACATCATTTGCTATTTTCATGCATTTATTGATTTTTCTAGCTAAATGACCCTGAAATTAAAAAGCACTACAAATGAACTCTGAAAAGGTTGAAAGTTGGCATGGTATCATCAGCTCACCCACATATCATGTGCAAAAAAATTAGAGAGGGTTACGGCAAAAACTGGATGCACTTCGTGTACAAAATGAATAATCTCTTACGAAGTATCAGGGTTTCGGACGAAAACTCATCTATTACAAAGGCATTTCATTTTTTAAATAACCTAAGTATTACCAAATTGAATATAACGATAAAACACACTAATATTAAACACAAGAAAAAAGAATCACTAAAAAATCTATTTTTAAAGTTAAGTTATTCACAAACTAGTGATTCAAACAAATTTCAAATAATTCAAATGTAAACTATTCAAATTTGAAAACTACTGGCACTAACAAAAAGTTTGTAATTTTTTACACCTAAAGCAAAAATATTCACAAAGAAACTCTAAATACAGCAAAAAACAACCCAGAAATAAATAAAATATTTTAAATAAAGCAGAAAATAGAAAAAACTAAATAAAAAGCCCACCTACTTGGCCACAGTGGCCTGCATACGACTAGAAACCCAACCTGTAGTTGGGCCAGGATGTAGGCCCGCAAGCCCAGTAGGCCACACAGGGCAGAGTAACAGAGTTAGGCCTAGAAGGCCTGCATTAGAGAGGAGCTCAATGTAGTGCCCGCGCCGGGGCTTATAAACAGGTCTTGGGGCTCCTCAACTAGCGAGGTGAGACTAAATTTGCTGCACCGCAACTGCGCCACCGCACCCCCTTTAGTACCAGGTGGTGCCTCCAACTTGTACTAAAGGGGGTACGTGGGACTAAACTTGCCGCACCGCAACTGCGCCAGCGCACCCCCTTTAGTACCGGGTGGTGCCTCCAACCGGTACTAAAGGGGTGGGGGTCTTTAGTACCGGTTGCTGCCACCACCCGGTACTAAAGGCCTGCCCTTCCCATCGCTCCGCCTGGAGAAAATTAACCTTTAGTACCGGTTTGTGGCTCCAACCGATACTATAGGCCCATCCTATATAAACAACACTTACGAATTTTCTCTGTTTTCATCTCCTCTGCTTCTTCTCCTCTGCCCCGTCGCCGCCCCAACCGTCGACGCCCCCATCGCCCCTCCCCGTCGCTGCCCCTGTCAACGCCCCCGTCCCCGTCGCCATCCCGTCGCCGCCCATAGCTGCGCCATCCCGTCGCCACCCATAGCCGCGCCGTCCCCGACGCCGCCCGTCCCCGTCCCTGTCGCCCCGTCGCCATCCCCGTCGTCGCCGGCCGTCGCCGTCACTATCGCCGCCCCTAGTCGCCGCCCCCGTCGCGCCTCGCCTCACGGGTGACCTCCTGCCCCGCCATGGCCACACACACACACATTGTTACGTAAAAAAATGTTAGTAATTTTTATGTTTTTTAGTTATAGAAATGTTTATAGAAATGTTAGTAATTTTTATGTTTTTAAGTTATATAAATGTTTATAGAAATGTTGGAATTTTTTTTGTTTTTCAGTTATAGAAATGTTAGAAATTTTAGAAATGTTAGTTTTAGCTAGATGAATTAGATTAATTTCAAATTGTTAGACGATGATCGATGTTTTTTAGTTTCTTACAATTTTTGTTATAGAAATTTAGAATTTGCATATAGAATTTTGACATATGCAACGATATCATTTTTTAAATTTTTATATAAGAAATCACAATCCAATCATTAAAAAATGTTACTTTTGCGTCATATAGTATTGGTTCTCGATGATGCCCGGCCCGCATCCTCGCCGTCGACCCGTTCGCGACGATGTCCTGCTTCAGAGGACCCATGTCCGGGACCGGGCTTCATCGGGCTGGCACTGGGAGGTGCTACCTTCAGGGGCTCGCCGCTTGTTGAGGAACCCGGCCCCAGGTCCCATCGTCGACATTGAGCTCCTTTGGTGGCGTTCGCATGGGCCACTTTCGGTGCGGATGCAGCCGACACCGCCAGAGGTGGCATGTCGCCGTGTCAGGGAGGAGGACAAGCACGTCCGTCGCTACATGGCTGCTATGGACGTCAGGTTCTCTAATACTTGGCAGGTTCTTTGGGGAGATGACCGGAGCTATGATCCTGTTATGGTTCCTTCTCTTTGGGTGTCCATCGCCCCTGCCTCAGGAACCGCGAGTGGCCTAGATTATTCTATAGTATTCGATCTTTATTAGCTAGCTAGCTAGTGATGTATTCGATATATAATATTCGAAACGATGTATTCGAGTTTATATATATTATTCGTGGCGATGTATTTGAGATTATATATATTATTCGAGACGATGTATTCGACACTACATATATTATTTGAGACGATGTATTCGAGATTATATTCGATGATGCATATTATGTACTATGATTCAGTTTTTTCTTATTGATTGCATGCATGCATTGTAATTTGAATACTAAGGTCCCGTTCGGGAACTCACCAGCTCCTAGAAAGTGTGGAGCGGTGGTTTTCTCACTCCCAGATTTTGTACTACAGCTCCATCCACTCACGGAGCAGAGCGTGGAGCGGAGTATTCCCGAAAGGGGCCTAAATTGTTTTATATTTCTTCTCGATTAGTTAAATAAAAGCTATGGCGGACAATACCGGCAGAGAGGGAGAAGAGGCCCTGTTCGAGGTCATACGCTCCCCTCGCGGGCCCGATGATCAAAATTAAGAAGATAACGGCTCCCAATATCTGAACAATACCGGGGAGGGTGATATGATATTCGATCACGACGACCGAATTGATGAAGTCATGAACTATGATTATGATGATGAAGGAAATGTTGATCTTGAAATAACAGAGACTGGCGAGGTATATTTATATAAGCAGGCATATGGTGATCATCACATGTTTTAAATGTTTTGAAGATATATTAACGAATCGATCTTTCTTGTTTCAGCCCTCCGGATCAAGCAAATCTTCTACAGGCAGCAGGACAGTGTGAGGCCCGGCCAAAAAGTTGAAGGAGGGTGTAATGTACAACATCGATGCCATCAAAACTGATGGCGAACCAATTGCGCCTAAGAACATTGCGAACAAGTTCGTTCGTAAGTGCGGAGCTCTTGTGAAGGACTAACTCCGGATCTCCCTTCAAGAATGGAAAGAGCCAGCAAAGAAACGTCCAGATCTTACATTTGTCGACGACAGAGCAAAATCTCTACGTTGGGAATCTATCATGGAACATTTCACCATACCAGATCATTTCACAGATGCAGATGTGCAGAAAGTCAAGGACGTTGCTCTTAGGAAGATGGCAATTGCATTCAAAAACCACAAGAAAACTATATGGACCAAGTACGTCGCAGGAGGAAGGAAGACTCCAGAATTCAAGGGAACACTAGAGAAGCAAAGAGATCACTGGCCCGCTTTCGTAAAATTATAGGAACCAGAATTATCTAAGGAATGGTCGAGAAAAACAAGGCCAATGCCGAAAAAAGGAGCAGTTCTATAGGCTGGGGCCAGGTGGGTACGCGGTGGCAATGCATAAGTGGGATAAGTCTGAGCAAGAGATGCTGGCTGCAGAGGTCACTCTAGTTACATTGAGCTCCCCCCCCCCCAGGTGCAGAACTTGGTTCTATGCGCATGGGGGGCGTTGGACCCGAAGACAGGCCAAGTTTCGAAGAAGGCATGTCTTAAAGGAGCCGAAGATAAGTTACTTGAAGCAATAGAAGTTGCTCGAATGTGGGTGTTCGCGCACCCTGGGAAATCCTGAACACCCGGGAAGAACATGAGGCAAGGGCGTTGTTCCATGGTATGAGGGCTTTTCGGACTGCAACACCGACTACCGAAGCCGTGCAAGAAGGAAGATGGAGGAGGAGAAGAAGAGGAAGCTGGAGGAGGAGCAGAGGAAGCAAGAAGCAGAACGTCTTCAAGGCCTAGAATCAGCGCACGTGGAGTTGGCACTCAAATTCTAGCTGTTGCAGCAACAGAACGACTCACTTAGCCAGGAAAGGGGGTCTCAACAACGACAACAGCTAGCGGATGATCCAACATTGGATAGCATCGTCCCATCCATGCCGAGAAGCAGCGTGGGTTCCGCCCCGGGTGACGCACTGCTGGATAGATACGCTGTGGATGACATCATGGAGAACACTAACTATGAGCTACACTTCAAAATGAAGAACATATCCATGAAGGTGGCGGACGTCGTTGCTTACAAACACCCCCCCTGAAGCAACCTTCCATTGCAACCCGATTCCAGCTGGCTATGCTCGTGTCATGGTTGATGAGGTGGTGGAGCAATATTCGGGGCTAGAGCTTGACATTCCTGGAGGTGACAAGGAGCACACACTGGGAGAGGCCATACATCGTATCATCCTATGGAGAAAGGATTGCATCATCTTTCGAAGGCCACCGACACCGCGTCACCCGACTCCTCCTTGAAGTCCACCACCGCGTCAGTAGACTCTCGCTCCTCCAAGTCATCAGCCACCGCCTCAGCAGAGTCCAGCTCCTTCAAGTCCACCAACGCGTCGGGCCACTCCTCCTCCAAGTCCGGCACAGCATCAGGCCACTCCTCCTGCTTCAAGTTTGCCAACGCGTCAGGACACTCCTCCTCCAAGTCCGACATCGCGTCAGGCCACTCCTCCTGCTCCAACTCAGCCACGTCAGCCGTCTCCGCTGCCTCAGCAATCGTGGAAGAGAGCCGCCGCAGCTATGGTGCGTAGCGGTACAAGTCGAGGTAGTACAGGAGGTACAGACGGAGGCAAGTGATTTCAATATGGTCCAAGCCTCGTGCCTCTTCTGCAGAGGCCTTACAACATGACCAAGGAGCAAAATGAAGCCATAGTGAAGGCCCAAGTGGACGCCCATTTTGGACCGAAACCGCCACCGTCGCCAAGGGAGAAAGTGCCTGAGGATAAGATTGCCCACTTTATTCGTATGGCTAAAGCACCAGCTCCCAAGCCTGTTGACTCAGACTATGAGCGCCAAATCAAGAAGGCCCATCGAGCACAACAAAAGAAGGAGTCGAGCTCGAGCCAAGCAGCTGCCTAAAAAAGCGGGAAAATCATCCCTCGGCTGGGAGAACATGCGATGCAATCGATCCCCTGCTCATTGTACCAACACATGCGAGTACTCGCGCTGATCAGCTGGTAATAACCGACGAGCACAGAAGGCAGGCTGAAGAGCACGGTATCACTGTTGGACAAATCCTCGAGATTGAGCCCATGTCTCCCCTTAGAGAGGAGGACATAAAACACAAATATGTCTGTGGAGAACCTTTGGTCAAGCCTGAGGAGGTCAAGAACCTCCCAACGAGAATGTTTGAATTGTATATAAACATTACCAAGAGTTCCAATCGAGAGTCCCTCATGGTGAAAGTCAATGAAGACCATTACTTCCATGCGCTAGCTCTGTCCGTTGAGTATACAAAACTGTTTCAGTTATTCAATCAAGAAGCACTCGACAAATCTCTTGCAGTTGCTATTGTTTGTAAGTGATTTATTTCTATAATTTAAGTCTCAAGCTAGCTGTAGTGCTCATTGATTGATCATTACCTGTAATTATCGTCACTATATTCTTTTATGTGGTATTATGCAGGATGAAGATGTATGAAACGAAAAAAGCTGGACGCTATGGCATTGGGTTCATTGACCCAAATACCATTAATGAAGACATATGGAAATTGGAATGGTATCGAGCAGATGTAGAGAAAAACATGCTAGAGTTCTTGAAGCGCCTCAATACCAATGAAGGTATACTACTTCCTTACAACTTCCTGTGAGTCACACTGTTTTGTACTACAAATTTTGTTTTTGCTTACTAGCTAGCTATATGTTAATAATTAAGTGTATAGGGTTTAGTTAGTTGATGAGTGTTATGCACATGCCCGCTTAATTAAGACATGCAAACGTGTGCGCATGCAGTTACCACTGGATCTTGTTAGTCATTAAAGTTGAACAAGGAACAGTTGAAATACTAGACTCACTACTTAAAAAACAAAGTGACTACTCAATCTTGATGGGGATAGTCGACAGGTAATTTCAATTATTATTAACTATATGTCGGCCTCTTTAGTTCATCATTTCCTGATATCAACTATTTAATAACTCCCTTATTCATTTTCTTTGCCGGCGGGCAGGGCTTGGGAAAAGTTCATCAACGTGACTCCGGGCCAATGGAAAAAAAGTTGTATTGGTTTTGACCCTAGGTAAGTAATTAACTAGTACTAGCTAGCTACCATCTCTTTAATTCTTGTTTCAATACCATTAATTATCATGCTTGATTAATTATTATCGGATTAAATTCTATTCTCGTAAAGGCCCTCAAGCAGGCGCCGGGGACTGAAATGTGTGCATACTACGTTTGCAAGAACATTCGCATGATGGCGTCCGAAAGGAGCAAATCTGATAGAGTGCTATTGGTACGTTTGCCAGAAAACTATTCACAATTTTTACATCATTTTCATATCTAATAACACAACTAATACATGCATATTGATCTCCTTCTGAATAGTTTAATGAGATTCGGGATAAGCTCCTACCAACGGAGCGCATACGAGCACTTCAAGAGGAAATAGCTGGATTTTTGCTCGACCAGGTCATAGATCCCAAAGGAGAATACCATTACCCGCTATCACCCCCATGAACCACTCCCAATTATCATCATGCTCCGAAGGCACCAAGGCAAATGCCACGGGCTCCGAAGGCAACATGTAAGAGAAATTGTATATACCTAATTGTATATATATACATGTGTATGTGTGAATGGTGGTTGTGAGACATTCGATGATATATATATGTATATATGATCGGTTCTATGAGAAATTCTATTTATATATATCCGTAACTAGTACAATATGTAGTATCGTAAAATACCAACAAACAAAAAAGAATTAAATGGAAACACAAAATTAAAGGAAAAAGAAATCATGAACCCCAAACCCCCTAAATCTACCAACCGGTACTAAAGGGCTCCACGCCCCCGCCGCTAGCTCATGCCACGTGGTGGCCCTTTAGAGGCGGTTCATGCACAACCGATACTAAAGGGGGGACCTTTAGTCCCCACCCTTTAGTGTCGGTTACAGAACCGGCACTAAAGGGCCTTACAAAACGGTGCTATAGCTCGGTTCTGCACTAGTGTATGTTCCTTGTTGATCATATTTGTTTTTATTGGTTGAAGTTTCTTATGGTTTATTGTTCAATTTTACATAATCAACTAGCATTTCAAGTGTCTCCGCAAGAAAAACTAGTATTTCAAGTGAAACGCTTCATTTTGGTTAAATTTTCTTACTAACTGACATTTTAAGTAATTTCATGTACATTGTGGGGGAGAGTTGTGTGAGATCTCACAATTGATGAGATCAATGAGATCGTTTTTTTTGAAAAATATGCATGTTCAAACATTCTCATAAAAATTATAGACACATATCAATGTTAGATGTACAACCTAAAATTTTTAAGCTCCTAATTCGACCTAAATTAATAGGAACCAAAAATACAAAATTGTATATAAATATTGTTAAAATACTAATCACCCAGTGCTGCCACTATTCATGTTTGAATTTTTCATTTTTCAATCTCTAAATGTACATCAATTTTTGAGTTGACTTTTTGGAGTTGTAAAGATACCCCACAGGGATGTTGCAATTTTTTTTGAAATATATATATGAATTATTGAGGTTGATCTCACGATCTCACCTAATGTGAGATATGAAACAAGTCCTCCCCTGTATATTTGTGCTTGGTATCCGTGTAATGTGTACACGTGAACACCGGGACGTTTTTATTCTAGGTCCACCCCTTTGGAGGTGATATAAGTGATGCAGAATGGAGGAAATTCTTTGAGAATAATGTGGTCTATTTTAGTAATTCTTCATAAGATTGCTCTAGATAGATCTAGAATTTGGGTGCCTAAGTCTTTTATGTCTAGGACTTAATTAGTTTTTGGAAAGTATTTATATCTCCAAGCGTTGGAAGTAGTTCATAGTCGATGAAATTAGTTTTACGTGGACACCGCGGCCATCAACAACGAGGGTGGAAAAAATATAGTTGCCAACATTATGGGCCACCGTGCTAAAATAGAGGACGCTCATATATCAGTGTATTGAGTCATACTTGTTAGAATAAATCCGAGTCATATCGTCGATCATCCGAGGACCAAGCAATCACACGAGCACGACACCGAGATTTTTTAACGAGGTTCACCGATATGGCTACATCCCCGGGGCCTGACTATGGGCGCTCCTCCCCATGTCACCGCTACAATACCGCACCCGGTCGCCCTGGACACCGGCACATGTCGCCGGCTTCCCCTGCGTTCCGGTCCTATTATGTTGGCATAGGTCACATCATGTGTCTACCCCCTCTATATATCAGAGGCCAAGGATACAAGTGTCCTACTAGGACACGACTCCATATCCTATCTAAACACAATACTACTCAGAGTCCAACTATAACCTACCTTATACACTATATTCGACATAACTCTAACAAACTCCACCTTGGCGAATATTCTCCACCACCTTGAATTCGTCCATACGTCAAACTTCCATGTATATTGGACTTGAGCTTATCCCATGAGTACCGCTGCTACTCCAAAGACTCCACGTGACTCCACCTGCAACTTGTAGTCCCTTCTTTTCTTGACCATAGTCAACACTCGAGCAAAATTAAGTTCCTTGTTACTCTAGTTTGTGCTCCCAACTTCCAGAGTATCCGTCCAACATTATCACACACTGATCACTGACCTGCGTGAATGTGAACAACTCACATATTCGATGCCACACATAAGAGTTACCTGAACTCAACATCACCGCTCCTTTCTTGACCGCCTGTTTGAAACTTGAAGGAATTTCACCATTGCTTGTAGTCATCCCGAGTCAAATTTGCAGTTGTCTCACCACATGTATGACCACCAGAGCCCTAGCCCATCTCCATGTCCCGTGCGCGTCGCACGCCTCACCGCTATTACCGCGTCGAGCCTCCGCTGTCCTGGTCAAGTCAAGGGTTGCGAACCCACACCACTCAACCCCACTGTAGAGTACCACCGATCATCACCGACCGATGATGAGTTTCACGCTTCCATCAGACCACTGGGCTCTAGTCCAAATTACGCGTCCCTCGCTTTTTCCCCCTCAATCCAGCTCCATCTTCGACATGACTCTATGGTAGATGATCAGTCCACCCTTGCGCCCCGTCGACTTCAAGCTCTCATGTGTACACCACCTTGAATCAACCCCACGCCATAGTCTTGTTGAAGCCACACAAGCCCTCGGGGACCTGCACACGTGTTTCCACGCTCAGAAGTCCGTCACCATCAGCATCACACTTATATGTCGTTGTCGCCGATCCCACCACCATCTTCTGTTCCAACCGACTCACGTCGATCCCGTCAGACTGTCCAGTCCGACCCTGCCGGACTTATCCGACTGCACGGCATGCTTCAGACTCCATGACACGTCTCCAACTTATCTATAATTTATGAAGTATTCGTGCTATTATATTATCTGTTGTGGATGTTTATGGGCTTTATTAAACACTTTTATATTATTTTTGGGACTAACCTATTGACCCAGAGCCCAGTGCCAGTTTCTGTTTTTTCCCTTGTTTCAGTGTTTCGCAGAAAAGGAATATCAAATGGAATCCAAATGGAATGAAACCTTCAGGAGCGTGATTTTTGGAACGGAAGCGATCCAGGGGACTTGGAGTGTACGTAAGGGAAGTAACGAGGAAGCCATGAGGTAGGGAGGCGTGCCCTACCCCCCTGGGCGAGCCCCCACCCTCGTGGGCCCCTCGTGGCTCCCCTGACCGACTTCTTTGGCCTATATATGTCCATATACCCTAAAAACATAGGGGGGGCAGAATACATCGGGAGTCTGCCGCCGCAAACCTCCAGAGCCACGAAAAACCAATCGGGACCCTGTTCCGGCACCCTGCCGAAGGGGGGATCCATCACTGTGGCCATCTTCATCATCCCGGCGTTCTCCATGATGAGGAGGGAGTAGTTCACCCTCGGGGCTGAGGGTATGTACCAGTAGCTATGTGTTTGATCTCTCTCTCTCTCTCTCTCTCTCTCTCTCTCTCTCTCTCTCTCTCTCTCTCTCTCTCTCTCTCTCTCTCTCTCTCTCTCTCTCGTGTTCTTGATTTGGCACGATCTTGATGTATCGCGAGCTTTGCTATTATAGTTGGATCTTATGATGTTTATCCCCCTCTACTCTCTTGTAACGGATTGAGTTTTCCCTTTGAAGTTATCTTATCGGATTGAGTCTTTAAGGATTTGAGAACACTTGATGTATGTCTTGCATGTTCTTATCTGTGGTGACAATGGGATATCACGTGATCTACTTGATGTATGTTTCGGTGATCAACTTGCGGGTTCCGTGACCTCGTGAACTTATGCATAGGGGTTGGCACATGTTTTCGTCTTAACTCTCCGGTAGAAACTTTGGGGCACTCTTTGAAGTTCTTTGTGTTGGTTGAATAGATGAATATGAGATTGTTTGATGCATACCGTATAATCATACCCACGGATACTTGAAATAACATTGGAGTATCTAGGTGACATCAGGGTTTTGGTTGATTTGTGTCTTAAGGTGTTATTCTAGTCCGAACTCTATGATAGATCGAACGGAAAGAATAGCTTCGTGTTATTTTACTACAGACTCTTGAATAGATCGATCAAAAAGGATAACTTTGAGGTGGTTTCGTACCCTACACTAATATCTTCGTTTGTTCTCCGCTATTAGTGACTTTGGAGCGACTCTTTATTGCATGTTGAGGGATAGTTATATGATCCAATTATGTTATTATTGTTGAGAGAACGAGCACTAGTGAAAGTATCAACCCTTGGGCCTTGTTTCGAAGCATTGCAATACTGTTTACACTCACTTTTATCAATAGTTACCTTGCTGTTTTTATATTTTCAAATTACAAAAACCTATATCTATCATCCATATTGCACTTGTATCACCATCTCTTCGCCGAACTAGTGCACCTATACAATTTACCATTGTATTGGGTGTGTTGTGGACACAAGAGACTCTTTGTTATTTGGTTGCAGGGTTGTTTGAGAAAGACCATATTCATCCTACGCCTCCCACGGATTGATAAACCTTAGGTCATCCACTTGAGGGAAATTTGCTACTGCCCTACAAACCTCTGCACTTGGAGGCCCAACAACGTCTACAAGAAGAAGGTTGTGTAGTAGACATCAAGCTCTTTTCTGGCGCCGTTGCCGGGGAGGTGAGTGCTTGAAGGTATATCTTTAGACTTGTAATTGAATCTTTTAGTTTCTTGTTTTATCACTAGTTTAATTTATAAAAGAAAGCTATACAAAAAATGGAATTGAGTTTGCCTCATACGCTTCCTCTTTTTAATATCTTTCGTGAGTATGATGGAAAGGAAAATTGTGCCAAAGTGTTATAAGAAGAATGTATTAAAATGTTTGGCACTAAATCTTTGATGATGAGCATGATTGCAATGTTGTTAGTATGAACTCCTTGAATATCCATAGTACTAATGATGATTGCACTAGTCATGATGAAAATGTCTCTTAAAAGCATGTCAATTTTTGTGGAGTGCATCGGGTTTGCATGTACACACAAAATAGAAGCATAAGCATTTAGAAACTAAATTGTTGCAAGAAAGGCTAGATGTTTGTGCTGAAAAATTAAATTTTCTTGGTCGTACTTGTGAACTTTGCAATGAAAGGGGTCATATAACTATCCGATGCAAATTGTTTCATGATCTAATCGTGTCCAAAAATTGTGATGACCTGATTTCCCTTGCACATTATAATGAACTTAGTTTTCTTATGGGTTACGAAGAAATGAAACGTCTAACTAACTATCTTCAAGAATTTGCCCGTTATAAACTTCTTGAATTTGATCTAGAGGAAATTTATATGTATTGTGTGGTGAATTGCATTGAAAATCCTTATATTGCCAATTACATAAAGACAGGAAAACAAATAGAGGATGAAGAGAATACTAATGACAGGGAAGATACTTCCCAATATTCTCCTATTATTTCTTATGATGAATCAGGTAACGAGGAGGAGCCTTCTATTCAACCAATCTCATTAATAAGGAGCTCCAAAAAGAGGATCGAACCCACACATGATGTGAAGAAGAAAAAGAAAAGACGGAGAAGAAAATGTAGAAAGGTATCCCTCCCAAATGGTCTTGCTCCTATTACTCATTGTGATGATGATAATTGCTATACTATTGGTGCTATCCATACTATTAATGATGAGAGTGATTATGCTTATGATATGAAAAGGCCCAAGCTTGGTGATGCTATGTTTGACGAAGATGATGTTTTTGAGAATATATTTGCTGCAATTAATAGAATGAGTTCATTGCAGTACCTAAGTGGTGGTTTTATTTTCTTATACTAACGGAGCTTACGAGTTTTCTATTGAGTTTTGTGTTGTGAAGTTTTCAAGTATTGGGTAAAGATTCGATGGACTATGGAATAAGGAGTGGCAAGAGCCTAAGCTTGGGGATGCCCAAGGCACCCCAAGGTAATATTCAAGGACAACCAAGAGCCTAAGCTTGGGGATGCCCCGGAAGGCATCCCCTCTTTCGTCTTCGTCCATGAGTAATTTTACTTGGAGCTATATTTTTATTCACCACATGATATGTGTTTTGCTTGGAGCGTCATTTTATTTTGTTGTTATTTGCTTGCTTTCATTTAGAATAGTGTTTTGCATCTCTATTTTCAATAAAATTGTCAAGGATAGCCTTTGCCATGCTTATTTTGCAAGTATACATGTTGCTGTTTCCAAACAGAAAGTTTACCGCTGTTGCAAAAATTCCCTAGAAAAGTCAGAATGCGATAAAACATTGAAACCTTTTGCATAATAAGCTCTAATAAATTTACTACAGTGGGAATTTTCGTTCATAATTTTTGGAGTTACAGAAGTATTGATACTCTTGCATTCTTTACAGACTGTACTGTTTTGACAGATTGCTATTATGTTTGCATATGTTTGCTTCTTTAATGATCCTATTTGAGGATAGGACTATTAAATATGCAGAGGCATTTAGTATGCAATGTAGAATAATAATTTTAGTAATTTGTTACAGTAGAGAATGATAAGGTTATTGCATTGTTTTATACTAACTTATCTCACAAGTTCTTGTTGAGTTTTGTGTGGATGAAGTTTTTGAGATTTAGGGAAATCATGATATAAAAATAAATTAAGGAGACACAAAAGCTCAAGCTTGGGGATGCCCAAGGCATCCCAAGATAATATTTTCAAAAAGTCTCAAGCATCTAAGCTTGGGGATGCCCCGTAGGCATCCCACCTTTCTTCTTCCACAATTATCGGTTAGTATCAGTTGAACCTAAGTTTTTGCTTCTTCACTTGATGAGTGCTATCCTTGAAATGTAGTTTTTTTGCTAGCTGCTTGAATAAAATACATTAGATCTGTAATTCTTAAATGAGAGAGAGTCTTCACATAGCTACATAATTATTTAACTACTCATTGATCTTCACTTATATCTTTTTGGAGTAGTTTGTCATTTACTCGTGTGCTTCACTTATATCCTATGAGTAAATAGTTGAATGAGTTGAATATCATAAATTTGAAATTATATATGTTTCATATGCTTATCTCATGGGGAGTAATGACTTTACATATAAGAAGTAGAGGTGGTAAATTTATTGAAGGTTAGCAAACATTGTATTGGTCACTTGAACAATTCATGAAAGAATATCGAAGGAAGAGATATTTCACATATAATATACTATCTTGGACATCTTTTGTAATTGTGAGAACTCATTAAAATATGACATGCTAAAAGGTTGATGTTGGACAAGGAAGACAACGTAATGGGTTATGTTTTCTTATGTCTGAAATAAAGTATATTGTCATGGATCGCCCAACACGTTGAGATTGCCTTTCCCCCTCATGCTAGCCAAATTCTTCGCACCAAGTAGAGATACTACTTGTGCTTCCAAACATCCCTTAAACCAGTATTGCCATGAGAGTCCACCATACCTACCTATGGATTGGGTAAGATCCATCAAGTAAGTTGTCATCGGTGCATGCAATAAAAATTGCTCTCTAAATATGTATGATCTTTTAGTGTGGAGAAAATAAGCTTTATACGATCTTGTGATATGGAAGCAATAAAAGCGACAGACTGCATAATAAAGGTCCCTATCACAAGTGGCAATCTAAAGTGACGTTCCCTCGCATTAAGGACCTATCTTTTATTCTTACCTTATGCAAGAGTCATGGTGATCTTCACCTTTCCTTTTTACATTTTATCCTTTGGCAAGCACATTGTGTTGGAAAGATTCTAATAAATATCACGTGAGTGTTAGCAATTGTGAACTATAAGCCCCTATCTTTCTCTGTGTCTGATTACAACTTTGAACCCATAAATATCACGTGAGTTTTAGCAATTGTGAAAGACTATATGATAGTTGAGTATGTGGAGTTTGCTAAATCAAGGCTCTGACATAGACTCTTCCTGAAAATAAGATGAATTGTAATTGTTTGATGACTGATAACACGGTTTGTTAGTTTTCAAGAAAGTTTATGATCTATACTTTAACATGTGAATAGCTTGTTACTTGATCATGAGAAGCTTTATGAGATGAGCTACTGTTATGATATATAATGATGCTCGAAAAGGTGATTGAAACTATCATTGATCAAACTTGTGCACCTGCTAGCATTCACACTTCATAAATTATTTCTTTTATCATTTACCTACTCGAGGACGAGCAGGAATTAAGCTTGGGGATGCTGATACGTCTCCAACGTATCTATAATTTATGAAGTATTCATGCTATTATATTATCTGTTTTGGATGTTTATGGGCTTTATTAAACATTTTTATATTATTTTTGGGACTAACCTATTAACCCAGAGCCCAGTGCCAGCTTCTGTTTTTTCTCTTGTTTCAGTGTTTCACAGAAAAGGAATATCAAATGCAGTCCAAACGGAATGAAACCTTCGGGAGCGTGATTTTTAGAACGGAAGCAATCCAGGGGACTTGGAGTGTACGTAAGGGAAGCAACGAGGAAGCCACGAGGTTGGGAGGCGAGTCCTACCCCCTGGGCGCGCCCCCACCCTCGTGGGCCCGTCGTGGCTCCCCTGACCGACTTTTTTCGCCTATGTATATACATATACGCTAAAAACATCGGGAGCAGAATAGATCGGGAGTTTCGCCGCCGCAAACCTCCAGAGCCACGAAAAACCAATCGGGACCCTGTTCCGGCACCCTGCCGAAGGGAGGATCCATCACCGGTGGCCATCTTCATCATCCCGGCACTCTCCATGACGAAGAGGGAGTAGTTCACCCTCGGGGCTGATGGTATGTATTAGTAGCTATGTGTTTGATCTCTCTCTCTCTCTCTCTCTCTCTCTCTCTCTCTCTCTCTCTCTCTCTCTCGTGTTCTTGATTTGGCATGATCTTGATGTATCGCGAGCTTTCCTATTATAGTTGGATCTTATGATGTTTCTCCCCCTCTACTCTCTTGTAATGAAGTTGTCTTATCGAATTGAGTCTTTAAGGATTTAAGAACACTTGATGTATGTCTTGCATGTGCTTATCTGTGGTGACAATGGGATATCACGTAATCTACTTGATGTATGTTTTGGTGATCAACTTGTGGGTTCTGTGACCTCATGAACTTATGCATAGGGGTTGGCACACGTTTTCGTCTTAACTCTCCGATAGAAACTTTGGGGCACTTTTTGAAGTTCTTTGTGTTGGTTGAATAGATGAATCTGAGATTGTTTGATGCATATCGTATAATCATACCCACGAATACTTAAGGTGACATTGGAGTATCTAGGTGACATTAGGGTTTTGGTTGATTTGTGTCTTAAGGTGTTATTCTAGTTCAACTCTATGATAGATCGAACGGAAAGAATAGCTTCGTGTTATTTTACTATGGACTCTTGAATAGATCGATCGGAAAGGATAACTTTGAGGTGGTTTCGTACCCTACAATAATCTCTTCGTTTGTTCTCCGCTATTAGTGACTTTGGAGTGACTCTTTATTGCATGTTGAGGGATAGTTATATGATCCAATTATGTTATTATTGTTGAGAGAACTTGCACTAGGAAAGTATGAACCCTTGGGCCTTGTTTCGAAGAATTGCAATAACGTTTACGGTCACTTTTATCATTAGTTACCTTGCCGTTTTTATATTTTCAAATTACAAAAACCTATATCTATCATCCATATTGCACTTGTATCACCATCTCTTCGCCGTATTAGTGCACCTATACAATTTACCATTGTATTGGGTGTGTTGGGGACACAAGAGACTCTTTGTTATTTGGTTGCAGTATTGTTTGATAGAGACCATCTTCATCCTACGCCTCGCACGGATTGATTAACCTTAGGTCATCCACTTGAGGGAAATTTGATACTGTCCTAAAATTTGATAGAGACCTCTGTACTTAGAGGCCCAAAAACGTCTATAAAAAAAGGTTGTGTAGTAGACATCACTCCACGGGCCTTGTGTGCACATCATTTGTCTTGATTTCTGTTGGGCCATCATGCCAAACAACGCGTCGCTGCATCCCTACTATACACGATCCACATACAAAGCAAAGAACTCCAGAGAAATAGCACCCAGAGCCTTCTTATTTGCCTGTAGCAAACCACCTTAGCTGTCCTGAACTATTCTTTTCTTCCTTTGCACACGTACTTAATCAATCCAATTTGGTAGCCATCAAGTCAATGCTCCGGTGACAAGACAAACACCAAAGCAACACCCTTGACTGCAGCGGAACGGCGTCCTTTTTTTTCACCAAAACAAATCTCGCGTTGTGCTCCTGGACTTCAGCCCCAATTGTGTCAACCCTGCTCGTGTAGCACAGCAGCCCAACGTCTGCCTCGAAGACACTGTTGTATGGGCCACCTCCTGCCTAAGGGTCCCCTGGGCCGCTGCTTGTAACCTGCTGTTGCACCGGCCACACCTGGCTGCACACGCCCATGCTAGGGACTCCTCTTGCCGCACGCTACACCTGAACTTGATCCAATCTCGCCGAGTCCACCCGAACACACGCCACCTCCAGCTTCGATTGCTTTTCATTCGATCCGATACGCTTTCTAAGTTCCCATAGATTTACATGCCTCCCGTCGACTTTCACCTCTTCCGAGCTTCGTTGCTCGCGATTCTTCGACTGTAGCTTAAATTCAACTGATCTCTTTTACGTACTCGGCCTTTTTCGATTTCAACTCAATCATTCCTCTAAATCAACATCAGCACATCAAATTGAACCTTGCTCATGATATCACTTGTTAGAATAAATCCGAGTCATATCGTCGATCATCTGAGGACCAAGCAATCACACGAGCACGACATCGAGATTTGTTAACGAGATTCACCGATATGGCTACATCCCCGGGGCCTGACTATGGGCGCTCCTCCCCATGACACCGCTACAATACCGCAAGCGGTCGCCCTGGACACAGGCACTTGCTGCCGACTTTCCCTGCATTCCGGTCCTATTATGTTGGCATATGTTACATCGTGTGTCTACCCCGCTATATATGAGAGGCCTAGGATACAAGTGTCCTACTAGGACACGACTCCATATCCTATCTAAACACAATACTACTCAGAGTCCAACTGTAATCTACGTTGTACACTATATTCGACATAACTCTAACAATACTTAATTGGTTAGGACATACTCGTAATATTTTTGTCTCCTGAAGCGGCATCTTTTAGTAGTTTCTTTACATAAAGAGTAAGTCTCAAGGCTCATAAACTATTGTTTGGGAAATCGAGCCACCAGATTTCCTAGTCGATGTAATCTCATACGATACCTCCGCGTTGGCTTGCGCTTAAACACAGAGAAACACAAGGAATAGGTAGCTGGCCAATTACACCAAATTACATGCATATTCCCACAAAAAACGATGTAGTTTCGACCTGTTTCAAACTTTGAGGATGTAGTAAATCAAGTATAACCTCAATAATTCCCGCAAAAAATGATGTACTTTCGACCTGTTTTTTCTTAAAAATATGCATGTGTGTAAACTGTTGATATTTGTGTCTGCCACTCTGCCCTAGCTACTTCTTGGGAGAACTGACATCCGAGGAGACATATCGCTTTGTGTACTGGTGGCAAGCTCTTAACCCTGATTCTGACTTGTAACATGCAGACAGACCAGCCCCAGCCAATGCAAGCGCTGCGTAGGGAGCACATCTCCTAGCAGTCAATCAAGAAGAAGAAGAAATTCTTTAGCTGAGAAAACAGAGAAGAATCGATCAACGAAAGCAAATACAAGTAGTAGGAAGCTGCAGGGTACGTACCTGCAGGCGCGGAGGATTACTTGACCGGGCTAGATGCCAGGCCTCGAAAACAAATTGTACCAGACGCCCGCCGCGCACTGGCCCCCTGCTTTCACATGACAGCTTGGATCAAACACGTATGACGAACCCCGGGAAATTATTCGAGCATCTCCCACGGAAGATCAGCCTCTGAAAGGAAAGCTGTAACGTAGTACGTACCGGCGGCGGCGGGCTTGTGGTGCGCGACCCAATCAAGCGCCGACTCGTATGAAACAGGCCGACAACCTCCTACAGGTCTAATTGCAGTCATTTTAAGGGTCATGCAGTTGCAATCGGTTTAAAATCATTAAAATTGTAATTCTGATGCTGGACATGCAGCTGGTCGACAATACCTGATGTTGCGTTTTAGGGTCATGTAGTTGCATTTTAGGACATGTAACTTGCCGACAAATCCCTCACGATCAGTTGCAGTTATGTCGTGAGATGACATAGGAAGTCAGGGGTACACACCTATAAATAAGCTTCCTTGAATATTCAGTTCTTCACCCATAGACACGTTTTTGGAAAAAAAAAAGGTAGCAGCCCACAAACAAACACTAGAAAACAACGCACACGGCATACAAGCAAAAAAAATGTTGTCCGCCAAATGACAAAGCACAAAGGATTGCTTCGGAGAAAACTGAGAAATAACACCGCAACACGCATCAAGACAAAAAAGTTTGATTCTAACAATGGTTAATTTTTTAATTGAGTGGTGCAGAACTTAATCGCGAAATATTCTTAAAACAGGCTTTCGCCTCTCTATAATAATATAGCAACCAAAGACCATTACTGGGGCAAACAACACAATCAAGCCCAAAAGAAAAAAAAGAGAAAAAAATGCCAACAACGCAAGATCAACTGAAACGACGATTTCTCGCAACCGGTGCACCCTCCGAAGAATTCCTACCCTGCACCTATGCCTCCGAATTGCCGCGTACCAAGCAACAACTTCAAGAAGGACTGCGACAACGACGACGCTGCTGCCCGGACGGATTGTAGGATTTCTCCCAGTACACGGAGGGGAGTGGGGAGGGTGGGTACACCCGACGCCCTTCGAGAAGGACGGCGGCGCCCATAGGCTTTACCGCGTCAGTGCCGACAACACCCGGCAGAGATTTCTCCCGACCCCGACACACCCACAACCCAGGACCAATCGTCGGCTCAATCACGCATTCCGCCTGTCAACATGCGCCAACATAGTCTTGAGGTCACCATCGACATCTCACCATGACAAACACTGCGAGAATGGTCGGACCAAGACGAAGGAACCGTAGACAGGGGCCGGCAGTACCGAATCCATGCGGAAGGGAACAACCTCCACTGGCTCAAGCAGTAGCAGACTGGACGCTGTAGCTGGAGCACACCAGGCCAACTGCCAGGGCGGGCCCAGATCAGGCCCATGAAGCTCCTGCCGCCGCGCTGTAGCAGACATGGCGTTGTAGCCACTGCCCTCATCGCGAGGAGCTCGCCAGTCTAGCCGAAGTTGACCCGTCAGAGTCCAAGTCGGCCCGCTCTGACCCAGATTAGGCCCAAAGGGCCCAGATCTGGGCCTGCAGAGCACCGTAGGCCAATGCTCGCACCCAGCCGCACCTGCCACAGAAAGGCCTCACCGCCACCAAAGCTTGCGCCGGAGCGCCACCGGCCGAGCAGCACCGCCGCCGCCAAGAGCCGCCCAGCCAAGCCGGCTGCCTGCGACGGGGGAAGGAAGGGGCTGCCACCGCCGGCCTCGCAACGGCGTCGCGCGGGGAACGCCTGCCCGGCCCCGCCGACAGCGGCGACAAGAGGAGGGGATGCAGCGGAGGTATTTGGGGTGGGCGAGAAGTGGTCACCCCGGCCGCCTCGCTCGGGGTGGCGACACGGGGGTACGGGGTCGGGAAAAAAGGACATTACTCAAACGCGCAATATTTAATTCTTATTTAGATGTGCTTTTGCAAATCTGTAACTCCCTCCAGCCCCATTTAAATCACGCGACACATTCACATGTCCTTTGCGATTAACACTGATGTTGCGAGAGTTAATTAAAGCTATATGTATTTTTGTGGCTGAAATAAGTAAGGTGGATATGTTTGTAAAAAAAGATAAATAAAACCTCATTTAATCGTTTGTATTGTAAAACAGAGCCGATTAGACGGAGACCCTATAAAAACAAGGGTCGCCATCTATTCTTCCCGAAACCCTATTTATTCTTCTACTACGTATATTCCCGATCGATCTCCCACGGGCGGCGGAAGCAACAGGCATCGACGTAGATCCATCCACATCAAGGTACGTACGGAGTTGTTTTGCCTATCTATACTACTAGTACTAGCCTCGTTCATATTCCTCGTGTGGTTCTCAGCTAGGTTAGATCTTAGGACAATATGATAGATTGTTCATCTTTGTCTTGCGGAAGAAACTAATTCTAGAATTTTTATGCATCTGACTACTAGATTTCTCTTAGTTACTTCTGCCGTCTGTTGGATTTGGTGAATGTTTCTGTGCGATTGTTCTACAACGTACTTTATATATATATATGTAAGTGTCTAACAGCTGGTGCTCTTTGGTTTTTGCACATTCAGAACAATGTAGGTTTTGGTCAAGAACCCAGCCGGTAGGACGATCCGCCTCAAGGTCCGTGAATCAGATACATTGGGTTCAATCAAGGCAATGGTCCAGGAGCGGCAATTCCTCGTCTCCAACGGGGTACAGCTAGACGACAACCGTACACTGGCTGATTACAATATCCAGCATGAATCCACACTCGAGCTCCAAGAGAAGATGCAGATCTGCGTGACGGAGACGCTGATGACGTCGACAGCCTGGATACCATCGACAACCTGAAGGCCAAGATCGAGGACCTCGAGGGCTTCCCCAAGGATCAACAGTGCCTCATCTTCGACGGCAAGCGACTGGAGGATGGGAACAACACATTGGCCGACCACAGTATTCTCATGGAGTCAAAGATTCTCCTCATCCTTCTCCCGTGTATTCCTAGAGGAGACATGATGCAGATTATTATGAAGACGCTAGAAGGGAAGACAATCACTCTCGAGGTTGGGAGCTTTGATACCGTCGACAGTGTCATGGTGAAGATGTACGAGATGAAATACGCCCCTTACCCGAAGCAGCAGCGCCTCATCTTTGCAGGCAAGCAGCTGCAGAGAGGACGAACCCTAGCGGACTACAACATTCGTAAAGACTGTACCCTTCATTTGGTGCTTTGCCTTTGCGGTTGTTGAGATGCATGGCCTGCGATTGAACAACCCGTTTTTATTTTGCCACGGTCTAAGTTCCAGTAGTGCTACCAGTTAAACTATCATTCTAGTACGCAGTACCTTAGTACCGCTCCACTCATATGCCTTGCACTTGCGTGTTATCAGTAAAACTGCGTATTATTTAATAGTAGGTTTTCTTTTTGACAAAATTATTTAGTAGTAGGTTAATGTGTTGAGTGCTTCTTTTTACCTGTCAAGAGGAAATTTAGTTTAAGAGTCTCTGAGTCTTTCCTTTGCACATACTGTAGTTAATTTCTGTGTTTATCCATGTGTTTCCTCTATGCCATCAAAGTCCAAAGCATGACAACCTGACGTGATTTAGATATAGAAGATTAATATTGCATCTTGTGAGCCACATGAAGGTGATTCCAAGTTGGGATTAGGTTTGGAAATCAGTGTTGCAATCAAATCTTGTGAGTATCACCCTTAATTGCATTAGGAAGAGGAGAATTCATCCAGATAATGAAGAAACCCGGATCCAAAATCCAGACATTAATGCAACAAGCGTTGCTAAACTAGGCCTGAGACGTCGTTAGACAAGCCAAACGATCACCAGAGCACCTTATAACCACCATCTCTTCCCCTTGCAATTTCATCGCTGAAGCAGCTAGGGATCACCGGGAGACCACACCAGGGCAGAGCATCTCCAACAAATGTTCAAAAAATCTCCCTAAAAGTGATTATACGGGGTGTCCAGATAATTTATGGGACGTTTACATGTGAGCATCTCCCGCATATCCCCATAAAAACTCCGCATAAGTGGTTTTGGCTGTGGCGCGAAGGCGCCGGTGGGCAGCAGTGGTCCGCGGTGCCAAATGAGCGGGCAGGTGGCGATGATCAGCGATGGTTGGCGGTGGAGGGCGGCGGCGGTGGTGCGGTGGGTATGGCGGTGGCTGCCCACATGGCACTTTTAGGGAAAGGTTTACGGCAAGACATTTTCCCCTTAGGTAGACGGCAAGATGGAGTGATCATCATGGAACGCTTCAAAGAGCAAATGTCTATTTGGGCCATCGCAAGAACCAAGCAGTTGAGTAATGTAATGCCATGAGAGTAATTGTTTTGTTTTGGCCACTTCGAGGCTTGTCTGTAACAAACATCTTCTCAATTAATGAAAATGGCAAGTCTTCTGCCTTATTTCAAGAAAAGAAAAACGCTACATTTATACGTGTGCCTGTTTTGTTGAGTTCACAGCGACACAGTGCCATCGCCCGCTCAGCAGCCAATCGCCAGCCGCTAAATAATGGAAGGAATTACGTACGATCGCCAATCTTTCTTCAAGCACGTGAACCTATCTTAATTTTAGCTGATTCTTGTTGTCTAATTGTATGACTAGGGTTTTCAAATTTAAGGGTATTACATTTGGGAATCGAATTGCTGCGATTTGACAATTTCCCCTAGTGATTCACATCTACTTGAATTATTTATTGACCACGCTCGATAGAATGACGAGTAAGCTTAACTTCCTAATCATATGGTTCAATCATATGCTTTATTTAGTGTTTCGATGCTTACATTGTTTAAGGATTATTACACAATATGGGTTTTGTTTCTTTTGTATGCAATCAGGATCTATTGTGTACTGTACTGTTGTTGATCATATTTGTTTTTATTGGTTGAGATTTCTTATGCTTTATTGTTCAATTTTACATAATCAAGTAGTATTTCAAGCCCCCCCCCCCCCCCCAAAGTATTTCAACTGGAACACTTCATTTCGATTAAATTTCTCACTACCAGACATTTTAAGTTATTGAGTTTGTTAATTTCATGTATATTATGGGGGGGGGGGGGGGGGAGTTGTGTGAGATCTCACATTAGGTGTGATAAATGAGATCTATTTTTTGGAAAAAATAATATGTTCAAACGTTCTCAAAAATATTATACACATATAAATGTTTGATGTACAAGCTAAAAAAGTTTCAGCTCCTAAGTCGACCTACATTAATAGGAACAAAAAAAGACAAAATCGGATGGAAATATTGTTAATGTACTATTCACCCAAAGCTGCCACTATTCACATTTGAATTTTCTTTTTTCAATCTCTAAATTACCTCAACTTTTTAGCTGATTTTTTCGGAATTGTAAACATACCCCACAGGGATGTTGTCAAATAATTCCAGTTTTTTTAAATATGTAAATATGAATTATTGATGCATACATGTCTTCCCCTGTATATTAGTGCCTGGTATCCGTGTAATGTGTACACGTGGACACCGGTAAGTTTTGGTTGTAGGTCCGCCCCTTTGGAGGTGATATAAGTGATGCAGAGACGAAGGAAAATTCTGTAGGAGCAGGGGTGGCGATATATGAGGATTGTACTGTTCTGGGTGGCGATATATGAGGATTGTACTGTTCTTTGTGGAAACTTTACTTGTGTTACTTTTATCCATTGTCAACATGGCTGCTGATATCTTGGCTAGTAAGTCTGAGGGCTCAGAAACTACTGTTTTGGGAAACTGAGACACCAGATTTCCTGGGCGATATAATTTCAGACGATATATATAGGCTTTCGCTAAAAAGAAAAGAGAAAACAAGGGGTAGGTACCTAGCCAAGTACTCCAATTGTCAAAAGAAAAATTAGAAATTACATTCATATTGCCGCAAAAACGATGTAGTTTCGACCTGTTTCAAACTTTGAAGATGTAGCAACTGTGTAACCTTTTTTTTTCTCAGAAAGATAATATCTGTGTATAAGCTGTTGATATTCGTGTAGGCCAGTCTGCCCTAATTAGTTTTTGGGAGAACTGACATCCGAGGAGGCATATCGCTTTGTGTACTGGTGGTAAGCTCTTAACCCTGATTCTGACTTGTAACATGCAGAAAGACCAGCCCCAGCCAATGCAAGCACTGCGAAGGGAGCACATCTCCTGGCAGTCAATCAAGAAGAAGAAGAAATTCTTTAGCTGAGAAAACGGAGAAGAACCAATCAAGCAAAGCAAATACAAGTAGTAGGAAGCTTCAGAGTACGTACCTGCAGGCGCGGAGGATTACTTGACCGGGCTTGATGCCAGGCCTTGAAAACAAGTTGTACCAGACCCCCGCCGCGCACAGACCCCCTGCTTTCACATCACAGCATAGATCAACCACGTATGACGAACCCCGGGAAATCATTCGAGCATCCCCAACGGAAGATCAACCTCTGAAAGTGAAAGGAAAGCTGTAAGGTAGTACGTACCGGCGGCAGCGGGCTTGTGATCCGCGACCCAATCCAGCGAAGACTCGAGCGCCGTCTTCCTCACCACCCCGTTCCTTCGGTCTTCCTCACGCTGGTTTAGTTCCCAGAGGTACGCCCCGTAGTCGCCCAGGCCGTGCCGTTCGCTGCGCACCATCCCCGATCTCTCTCTCTCTCTCTCTTGTTCGATTGATCTCTTCTTGTTTGATCTATTCAGCTCGGTCTCTTGTTCGATTGATGATTGATTTTCTCGGGTGACAAGAAAGAGCGACGTCCTTTTATTTTATTGATGATGAGGAGGTGTGGTTAGGAGAGAAGAGACGTCCTACTCGTCCAAGAACACCCGGAGAGGGCGAAACAACACGACTGGCTGTCGGACTCGGACCGCCGTTCTTGGGCTATACATACTGGGCCGGAACTCTGTTTGCCACTCTCTTCCGTCCGTCCAGCTCAGGCCTGTACCCTTTCAGCCCACCGCGAGTGGGAAAAGGGCCATCGCCGAGTCTATCCACTCGCCGGAGACCGGCAAAAAAACCCGAGGCGCGCTCCTCCTCCCTGGCATCGACGGCGACGGCTTGGACACCCGGAGCACTAACAGGATGCTCGGCCACCGTCGCGACGGTGAAGATTTCTGGGCAAAGTACGGCGACCCTTCGCCGGAGCTCGCTGAGGCGCCGCAGCCTGCTTTGATACCGGATCGGAGCCCACGAGGTACATCTAGGGCGTGTTCGGTACTCCTCCAACTCCTAACTCCTCTAGCTCCCGGCCAGGAGTCCAGCCGAACGGCTCCAATCCAGGATTTACGTGAGAAAAGCTGGCTAAAAACCTAGTGTAAAATCTGTGGAGTTGTGGAGCTTTTTTTTTATGGGAAGACCTTCAAGGCTAGCTTTATTAACTTTAAATAACATTTGCATCATCCGCTAAAAATATAGAAATAAAATCGGGGGGTGCATCTACCCACAAGGATGTATTGTTTGCACATCCCCACTTCGCTATCTCATGAGCAACTACGTTCAACTTTCTATTACAATGCCCAATAGTAACCTTCCCGATTTCTCTAAGTAACATTCTGCAGCCCTCGAGGAGAGGAGCTGCTACCATAGAATGACCTTCGTTGTGCCTCAAAGCTTCCACCACGGTGACATTGTCCATTCTTATCAGGACATTGTTGCTTCCAATACTTTAAATAAGTTTGATCCCTTCTTGCAACGCAGCTGTTTCCACAGTAATAATGTCGGCCACATGCTGGAGTTTAGACGTGGATGCTATGATAAAATTACCTGGGTGGTCCCGAACAATAGCGCCACAAGAACCTGAGTGTTCCTCTTCACAGAATGAAGCATCAACATTCAATATTAGCTGTGTCTCTAGAGCCGGACTCCATCTATTCATTCTTGGCGCTGTATTTGATTTCCCTGCTGCTCTAACAAAATTCAGTGTTAATGCATGAATTGCTAGTGCTGTTCGTATAGGATTTTGTACCACTTTCCCATGGATTTGCTGCCTACGTTGCCACCATATATACCATGAGGCTGTGGCCACCAGTTCAGTCATCTCGATCGGAGACTTATACAAAATCTGGTTTGATTTATCGCAGAGAAGGAAACTTAGTATCTCAGCACCCGACCTGTCCACTAGAGTCGCATCAGCGATCAGTGTCTCCACACCCAGCGCCTTCCACACTTTCTTTGCTCTAGAGCATGTGAATAATGCATGTTGTATGTCCTCCGCTCCACCCTTGCATATAGGGCATTCTGAAACCTTGCCAATGTGTCGATTTGCGAGTACAGAAAAACATGGTATCGCATTATGGAGACATCTCCAAACAAAGATCTTGATTTTCCCTGGAAGTTTTAGGTTCCACAGCTTCCTCCATACCGGGTGTGGTAAAGAACCACCCTGTCCACCTGACGCTGAGTTATCTCCCAAATAGGTATCCTCCCACTGTTTATAATATGCCGAGCGTACTGAAAAAATGCCGTTCATTGTTAAATGCCAAGCAACATAATCCTCTGTCGCCTGATTAAATAAAGGGATCTGCAATATACGCTCAGCGTCTATATGCCAGAAGTTGTCACATATCAACTGTTCATCCCACTCGCCAGTGTATGGATCAATTAATTCAGAGAATTTTGAGAGCACACGATTTCCTCGGATGGTTACCACTTTTCTAGAAGTGCTATTGGGAATCCAACAGTAATTCCAAATATCTATCTTGGCACCATCTCCCACTCTCCATATACACCTCTTCTTAAATGTTTGGATCCCCGCCCATATGCTCTGCCAGACAAAAGACGACCCCTTCTTCAACTCACAATTTAGTATCTCCATTGGAATAATATCTTGCTCTCAGAACTTTAGCACACAAGGAGTCAAAATTCTCAATCAATCTCCAGCACTGCTTGGCTAGCATCGCCAAGCTAAAACTGTGAATATCACGAAAACCCATTCCTCCATTCTCCTTCGGCACACACATGTTCCACCAAGCGAACCAATGCATCCTTTTGTGGTTTTCCTCATCACCCCACCAATATTGCGACATTGCATCAGTGACCCCTTACAGATTTTTTTTGGGAATTTAAACACACTCATCGCATATGTAGGGATGGTTTGGGCCACTGCTTTTATTAGAGCTTCCTTTCCACCATAGGAGAGAGTTCTCTCTTTCCATCCATTAACCATAATCTGAATTCTTTCTATCAGATGTTTGAAACATGTAACTCGGTCCACTCCGATCATCGTCGGGAGGCCCAAATATTTCTCCGAGAGAGACTCCGTCATAATATTCAGAATTTGTCATACCTCTACTCTAGTATCCACATCAGTGTTGGGGCTCAAATATATAGAGCACTTTGCCTCACTCACGAGTTGACTTGAAGCTGCACAATACTCATCTAGCAATGTTCTCAATGTTTGTGCATTCCTTTGATCTGCTCTCATCAACACAAGAGAGTCATCAGCGAATAACAAATGTGAAATTGTGGGAGAGTCTCGACACACCTGGACGCCAACCAAGTTACCCCCTGCCTCCTCATGAACAATGAGTGCTGATAAACCCTCCGCACAAAGCAGGAATAAATATGGTGACAATGGATCCCCCTGCCGAAGCCCCTTTGTGGGTGTGAACTGTAAGGTTTCATTCGAGTTGAACCTCACCTTGTACTCAATGGATGTGACACATGCCATGACCAACTGAATCCATCTGTCATCAAAACCAAGCTTACCCAGAATTGCTTGTAAAAACACCCATTCAACTCTATCATATGCTTTGTGCATATCCAACTTCACTGCACCGTTCCCCACCTTCCCCTTTTTCCTCTTCTTCATAGTATGTAGGCACTCATATGCCACAATCACGTTATCAGTGATAATTCGGCCAGGCACAAAGGCACTTTGTGTTCCACTAATAATGTCCGGGAGTAAGAGTTTCAATCTTGCTGCCAACATTTTAGAAATTACCTTGTAGACGACGTTACATAAACTGATGGGCCTAAATTGTGTGATCTTCTCTGGGTTGTCCACTTTGGGAATAAGAACTGGAACCGAGAGTTGATAGATAATTATGGGCCCCTGCCACCGCCAAGTGAATTCTTGGCGTACCAATTCGCTGCCAGTCGTCTCTCTCGTCGCGAGTCATCTCTCCCGTCGCGAGTCCCCCTCCTGTCCCCGACCAGGCCTATGGCCCCGCCCATCTTTCCCACACCTTTTGGACTGCCAGCCTGCTCCTGATAGTCCACAAAGGGGCGATTTTATGGGCTTTAGGTTCGCTCCCTTGTGCGAGGGAGAAGTGGTGACTCCGGGTCGATCGTCAGAAGCTGGAGTTGGATTTCTGGAGTTGGAGTTGAGGATTTATCGGCCACATAGGGCTACCGAACACGCCCCTAGTCGGATAGCAATTTTCAGTATGCTCGATGCCGCCCGTTAATCAGTTTTGTGGTCAATTCATTTAGTTTCCGCCAATTTCTGGAAGTGGGAGTCGTTTGAACAATGATGCTCTACATTGAGCACATCTAGAATTTGTTCAGGGACTGAAAGAACTCCTGCAGCAGCTAGCCAGATAGTGACCCAACTCGACTCTGTACGATAGAACTCGGCTCGGTACAATTCGATTGTAATGAAGATTTGTGTTTGATCTTTCTTACCATGAGGATTTTAGAGAGCGCATACAACCACTTAACACCAAAAGACTGAAACAGAACAATCACATATCAGTTTCAGAGTTGCGACCCAAACCGTGTTCTACATTTGACAGGGAATGCAACCAATCTCTGGACTCTAATTCAAAACACAAGCACAGAAGCTTCCATGACAATCAGAATGACACCAAGATCTAAATATCTTAATTTATAAACCAAGCTATGTTTGTTTCTGTTTGGCATTATCATTAGAGTAGACAAGTAGAGCAACTTCTTGTTATGACGAGTTAAAACGATGCACCAAGTCCGCATTATTCAGACAAAATGGTTATCATTGGCTAGTAAAAACTGTTATAAATCTATAGGAAAGCGCTGAAGATGATAAATCAATCAACTTTATATTTAACGAGTCCTCGGACGTGGAATCAAAACGAAGCATTGGGTTTATCAGAGTCGCCTACCAAGCCGAAGACCCTATAGGAAGCCGCTCCGAGGAGTTCGATGTCCTCGACTTGAAGACCAATTCAGAGGCTACTGACTGTGTCCTGGATCAGGGGTTATAACTACGTTGGACCCATATAGTGGGCCGGACAGAGGGCCCCTAGATCATCAACAAAGGGGTCAAGAGTCAAGACCAGCATCCATACCCTCCCACGTGCTCAAAATGGAATCTTTCAAAGACTTCGCTCATACTTCAAGATACATTTGCGA
Source organism: Aegilops umbellulata (assembly GCA_032464435.1). Taxonomy (NCBI): domain Eukaryota; kingdom Viridiplantae; phylum Streptophyta; class Magnoliopsida; order Poales; family Poaceae; genus Aegilops; species Aegilops umbellulata. The sequence goes on from CP136056.1 coordinate 562,104,843, forward strand.
CGCGTTTGGTTGGTCGCATTAGGCCCAACCAGGCCCGGGCCGGATGTTTTTGGGCTGTTTGGTTACCTAGATCGCATCCAAATAATAGCCGGCACGAAACATAAAGCAGTGCTCACACATGCCCGCTAGGAATGCCCCAATCGACCATTTCCAACAAGAGGTGGGAACGTCGCGCCGCGCAGCTGCTGGCAGGGAGATGGCGGGAGCGATGGCGCATCTTCGAAAAAGCGACAAGGCGAACTGGAGTCACCACCCGCCGATTCAGACGCCCTATATATCCAGGGTGACCGCTGCGGCAAAACTCCCGCCACCATTTTCCCCCTCTCGACCTTTCCCTCGGGCGCGGATCCAATTCGACGAGGAGGTAAGCAGCGCAACTACTCTGGCGACCGGTTGACTGCTGCGGCGGGTCGACTCCTCCTCCTCTTCGACGTGCCAGTCACCTCCTCCGCGGCTCTTCCGATGGCGTCTGTTTGACTGTGTGGTAGGGTTAGATCTTTCGATCTGTTTGACTGTGATGTTTGTAGTATCTACTTGTGATGGATTTGGAGCGTGCTAGGGGTTGTTTCCATGTGTGAAAGTGTTGGTAGCTAGTGGTCATGGATGGATTGGTAGTATGCTTAGATGCGTGGTATGCTAGTATGCACGTGTTGAACAAGATCATCCATGTGTCCACATGATTAGTGCTCTGTTATGCTGTGTTGAGCTGTGGTATACTTAGATGGATTTAGTAGTGTTGTTTTAAACTAGATCATCCATGTATGCATGTGTTACTGCTAGTTCGATCTATCCATGTTGTACTGCTAGTTCCTAATGTCCATGTGTAGTGTCTTGTGGTGTTGATGATGCTTACATTTGTAGGACATGACCACACAAGAGTTTAGTCAGGCCCTCGTGTTGTCCGAGAGCCAGTTCCCGCCATCGTACATCGAGGACTAGCAACCTCCTATGGACCAGATGCCTCCTGATTCAGAGATTTTAGAGGCGCCTCCTACGGTTCCTCCATTTGTGCTGGCTCAGCCCAATGTTGTTGCTCATACTGCTGCTCAAAAGGCGGCAGCAAAGTAGAAGAAGGATGGTAGGGTGAACAACATGAAATGACAGCCGTTCCTCTCCACTTTTGTGCTTAACAAGATGTGTGAGATCATAGCTAGTGGGGTGAGGACTCACAAGGATTCAAGGAGGTGCACTTGAACCTTGTTGCAAAGTAGGTGTTCGACTTCTACGGACAGGAGGTCACCTTGACCCAGGTGTACAACCACCTGAGGAAGTAGAGAGCGAGGTGGATCACCGCGTCCAAGCTAAGAGACTTCAGCGGCGCTTCATGGGATGAAGAGACCTGTTTGATCCTTCTGGAGGTAGAGCACTACCAAGGCCACATCGCGGTTAGCTCACAAACCATGCCATTCTAGCAAACCAACAGTTTAAGCCTATGAACCATTGTATACTAAGTAACCTCTCTGCCCTGTTTCTTCTTAGGCTCACCCCAAGGACGCAAAGTTCCTCAACACCCCTATCTACCACCAGATGCAGCAAATTTTCTCCTTCGGGCTAGCAATCGGCAAGCATGCCAAGGGCTCTGGTTAGCCGCTGGACTCATCGATGCCCGAGTATCCAGACACCCAGGAGTCAGACACCATCAACATTGATTCTCTGGACTCTAATTCAAAACACAAGCACAGAAGCTTCCATGACAATCAGAATGACACCAAGATCTAAATATCTTAATTTATAAACCAAGCTATGTTTGTTTCTGTTTGGCATTATCATTAGAGTAGACAAGTAGAGCAACTTCTTGTTATGACGAGTTAAAACGATGCACCAAGTCCGCATTATTCAGACAAAATGGTTATCATTGGCTAGTAAAAACTGTTATAAATCTATAGGAAAGCGCTGAAAATGATAAATCAATCAACTTTATATTTAACGAGTCCTCGGACGTGGAATCAAAATGAAGCATTGGGTTTATCAGAGTCGCCTACCAAGCCGAAGACCCTATACGAAGCCGCTCCGAGGAGTTCGATGTCCTCGACTTGAAGACCAATTCAGAGGCTACTGACTGTGTCCTGGATCAGGGGTTATAACTACGTTGGACCCATATAGTGGGCCGGACAGAGGGCCCCTAGATCATCAACAAAGGGGTCAAGAGTCAAGACCAGCATCCATACCCTCCCACGTGCTCAAAATGGAATCTTTCAAAGACTTCGCTCATACTTCAAGATACATTTGCGACGCGTTTGGTTGGTCGCATTAGGCCCAACCAGGCCCGGGCCGGATGTTTTTGGGCTGTTTGGTTACCTAGATCGCATCCAAATAATAGCCGGCACGAAACATAAAGCAGTGCTCACACATGCCCGCTAGGAATGCCCAAATCGACCATTTCCAACAAGAGGTGGGAACGTCGCGCCGCGCAGCTGCTGGCAGGGAGATGGCGGGAGCGATGGCGCATCTCCGAAAAAGCGACAAGGCGAACTGGAGTCACCACCCGCCGATTCGGACGCCCTATATATCCAGGGTGACCGCTGCGGCAAAACTCCCGCCACCATTTTCCCCCTCTCGACCTTTCCCTCGGGCGCGGATCCAATTCGACGAGGAGGTAAGCAGCGCAACTACTCTGGCGACCGGTTGACTGCTGCGGTGGGTCGACTCCTCCTCCTCTTCGACGTGCCAGTCACCTCCTCCGCGGCTCTTCCGATGGCGTCTGTTTGACTGTGTGGTAGGGTTAGATCTTTCGATCTGTTTGACTGTGATGTTTGTAGTATCTACTTGTGATGGATTTGGAGCGTGCTAGGGGTTGTTTCCATGTGTGAAAGTGTTGGTAGCTAGTGGTCATGGATGGATTGGTAGTATGCTTAGATGCGTGGTATGCTAGTATGCACGTGTTGAACAAGATCATCCATGTGTCCACATGATTAGTGCTCTGTTATGCTGTGTTGAGCTGTGGTATACTTTGATGGATTTAGTAGTGTTGTTTTAAACTAGATCATCCATGTATGCATGTGTTACTGCTAGTTCGATCTATCCATGTTGTACTGCTAGTTCCTAATGTCCACGTGTAGTGTCTTGTGGTGTTGATGATGCTTACATTTGTAGGACATGACCACACAAGAGTTTAGTCAGGCCCTCGTGTTGTCCGAGAGCCAGTTCCCGCCGTCGTACATCGAGGACTAGCAACCTCCTATGGACCAGATGCCTCCTGATTCAGAGATTTTAGAGGCGCCTCCTACGGTTCCTCCATTTGTGCTGGCTCAGCCCAATGTTGTTGCTCATACTGCTGCTCAAAAGGCGGCAGCAAAGTAGAAGAAGGATGGTAGGGTGAACAACATGAAATGACAGCCGTTCCTCTCCACTTTTGTGCTTAACAAGATGTGTGAGATCATAGCTAGTGGGGTGAGGACTCACAAGGCTTCAAGGAGGTGCACTTGAACCTTGTTGCAAAGTAGGTGTTCGACTTCTACGGACAGGAGGTCACCTTGACCCAGGTGTACAACCACCTGAGGAAGTAGAGAGCGAGGTGGATCACCGCGTCCAAGCTAAGAGACTTCAGCGGCGCTTCATGGGATGAAGAGACCTGTTTGATCCTTCTGGAGGTAGAGCACTACAAAGGCCACATCGCGGTTAGCTCACAAACCATGCCATTCTAGGAAACCAACAGTTTAAGCCTATGAACCATTGTATACTAAGTAACCTCTCTGCCCTGTTTCTTCTTAGGCTCACCCCAAGGACGCAAAGTTCCTCAACACCCCTATCTACCACCAGATGCAGCAAATTTTCTCCTTCGGGCTAGCAATCGGCAAGCATGCCAAGGGCTCTGGTTAGCCGCTGGACTCATCGATGCCCGAGTATCCAGACACCCAGGAGTCAGACACCATCAACATTGATTCTCTTGAGAAGGATGGAGGAGGCGCTAAGTATCTTCATCGGCATGACTGAGGCAGTGAAGGAGGTTGCCACCGCCATCAGGGAGAGCAAGTGTCTGGACATCCACCCTGAGCTCTACGACGCCATCATAGAGCAGATTGGCTTCAGCCCAGAGGCTCATATGGTGGCTCCCAGCCACCTGCTGGACAACAAAACCCAGGGTGTTGGGTTTGTTTCCATGGGAGCTGCCCACAGGGTGGTCTAGCTAAGGACCTGGCTGGGCAAGGACTACTACTAGTGATGCATCTGCTAGTGGCGACGGCGTGCATGATCCTCAACGACGACGGCGACAAGGACGACGATGACGATAATGACATATATTTTGTGTAGTTAGGGCTTGAAAAAAAATCTTATGGTCTGCATATTTTGGTGAGGTGGTATATACTAACCCCTCACAGTGATCACAAACTTGCAGTGGTACGATTACACCCTCTTTTGGATGTGGTGGTAAGATGACACCAAAGGAGTGGTAGGTTGAATTTGTTATCATCATGCATGCTTACTAATGCTCTTCTGCTCCATTGTTTGCTCCTAGAGTTCTTCATGGCTTGTTGTTTGTGTGTTCCAATGCTTGTTGCTTGAACTTATTGCTCATTTGCACTGCCGGGCCAAGTGGTATGTGGTGTTCGAAGGTAGGGTTCAAGGGGTTTACAATTCATAGGAAGCTTGCAACAACAAAAAATCAGGGTACGGCGACAGCAACCACAGAAGAGGGTTTAAAACTAGGCAGGTGGCAGAAGATGCTTACTCCAACTATGTCCGAGAGCATTCATGCAACAAAGTTGAGGTTGGCAAGGTGGACCGTCCGTTAGGGATGAAGAACTTCATCATCTTCGTCCAGTTCATCGTCATAGCATTGTTGTGGTGTTGTTTTGCTCGGTGTGATCGTGTGTAAGGTGTAATAGTATTGGTAAGCACACCAAATAGGGTAGAAGGTGAGCACAACTCTATGCTCGTATGTAACCAACCAATGTGCACTCGTGTGACCACATACAATGCGAGCAACCAAACGCGGTGTGAAGAGGCATCGCTATGATGTAGAGAGAGGACATGCAGACAACCAATCAACATGCAGATGTTGACTTTTTGCCTGCATATGCTCAACCAGGCCCAAGTGAGACAAGTATGCAAATGGGCAAAAACCATTGTGAGCAACCAAACGCGTCCTTGTAGTATCAGCATGTTTATCCCTCGATTAACCTACTTCATGTAAACCCTAAGTACCTTCGGTCCCTACATAAATCGGGGGATTTCGTTTGTAGGGTAGAGAATCAAACATTCACATATGATTTCAAGGTAGGTCATTCTGTACTTTCTACTCCAACACAATCCATACAACAGAAGCAACATGGCTGCATTGAATCAATTGGATGGGTCCCACAATCCAACTTAATGGCCAACATCGATTGTATTGACTTTTAATAACACCATGTTAGCACGTGTAGAGAAAGAGTTTCCTCCCGCTTTATATTATATAGCAACCATTACGAATTACAACCGAGGGACTGATACAAACACTACCACCCCGCACACAACACACACAGTACCCAAGGCAAGATACAAATATGATGGCCACCGACACACCGCCACACCGACAACCATGTCAGCGCATATATGTGGGTCCAGCCTGTGGGAGATGCATATAATCGAGCTAGCTGCCTCACTACTGTTTTCTCATAAAAATTACGCCTAGGCGCAATTGCAAATGAATAAACCAGTACTAAGTACAATGAAGGGGCTCACATCCATGATAATTACTACACAATATTTATGCATTACTATTCGTGTACAATGTAGTAGCAGCATACATCTCCGTAGAAAGCGAACATTTATTTAATATTATTACGTGTATAAGTAGAAACGCAGACATACACGCCACTAGAGAGCATCCAACATAAATGTACACGTGGAGATGCTGATGAACTTATTTTACAAATTCAAGCTTCCAGATTTGATTGAGGCCACCTTTGAAGGGCGCTGCCTTGAGCCATCCCTTTCCTGGATAGTCCCTGTCCTCATCAATCACCAAGTTGCTCTTCAAATTCATGATGGTTCCCTCGTGGGTAAGGATCCAACGATGGTAATCAGCATACCAAAGGCAATTCCCAATTTGGATGTAATTATAAAACCAAGTAGAATTTTTGAAACTATTAAGCTCGAGACAACCACGCAGTTGATGTATAGGTCGGATTGTACTATCTGGGTACAGTCTCCACTTCTGCCGGGAGTAGTCTTTGCGACATCCCTCTACATAAATCCCATAGTCACCATTATAGTAGATGCACCGATTATTTTCACCATGAATGTAGACATCAACTGCAGTAATATTATTAGTCCTCTGCCAGGCTTGAAAGCTAGAAGTAGTGTCACTCTGCAGTTTCAGCTGATTTCCGGAACCAGATGCAGCATCCAAGACCAGTCCGCTCACCCTGTTGGACAGAGTCCCGGAGTTGCTCATCACCCATTGAACTGCGGAATCATGGAGAGTATCGCATTGATGTATCACCACAGTGCTTCCCGGGTTTACCCCGGTTGCTGCCAAGCACTTGTCCAGAGATACGACCCTGCCGTCTGCTCGGAACTTCCAAAGCTGGTTACTGAAGTCACTGCTCCTGCATGCGAAGAGAACAACTGGGGTTCCATCTCGATAAATAAACCCCTCCACATCAACACAGAGCCCATCTCTGCCCCTTATTCGACTCCTTGGGTCGGCCAAATGCTTGCATGTGTCATCATCCTTCTGCAGAGGAGGATCAATGGACAGACAAAGATCACTTCCCAGTATTTCAGAAGCTGGGTCGATCATACGCTTGCATCTACCTTCCTCCATCGGCAACTGCAGATTATGCGGCCGAGCGCATCTAAACAACATCAGAAACAAAGCTTTTATGACTGCTGACTGAACACTATCAGCGACTTGATCGCCGATGGTAATAGGCCTTTGAAATGCGAATGCATCACTAGTCTGGATCTGCAAAGAGAGAGCTGACCAGTTGTTCTGGAAACCAATTATACGAGAGTCTGGTAGAAACGAAGGATTTTGGAGAACATTCCACTCTATTTCCCAATATCGCACGGCCTCTGAAACCATCTGGATTACTATTAGATGGGACCTTGCATCTTCTGGTCTTCTAGTTATGAGTGTTCTGATGGCATCAGCCAGACTAGCCAGCCCCAGCGGGAAGGCCCTCCTCGATGCACCTGCATTCTGTTCCAACTTTGCATAGTTGGATGACCTCCTTGGTGAAGGTTGATTATCCGCTGTTGTGAAGAGAAGGTCCTCTGCCCTGGCTGGAGCTTCCAGAAAGAAGTATCTGGTGCTGCCAACAAGATAACCAACGATGTAAACGTTGGTCACATCGATAGCAAATGTTACGCCTCCTGTTGTGTCGCCGACAGTGATTTCAAGTAAGATGTACCGTTGAGAATCAGACACGCTTGTTCGCTCAGGGAGTATCGGTATTCCTTGCCGGTACTCCCCGCGCATTGTCAGCAGCTCCCGCAGGCGAGCGATCATCTTCCTATAGGCATCAGGATTCTTGGTGTCGACTGTATATTTTTCAATGTTGTAATTGGGTGCCCTATGTTTGGAGTCTTGTCTACAACTATTCGAACTTGTATCAGATCGAACACTACCAGTCAACAAAACCCAGACGGCCAGCACCAGTATACTCAATAATTTGACTGTATTACCCCCCTTCATATTGATCGGGTCGTGTATATGTCTGCACATATAGAAAGGCATTCAAAATGATCAAGGGTCTACGCCAACTTAAAGATTAGCAACTTGTAATGCGTACTAGCTTGCAAATCATGAAAAATGGAATGTACTAGAGTGAAATAATACCAAACTGGATTTCTAATATCTAGTATCTACGAAATACTCCATCCGTTCGAAATTATCTATCGCTCGAACGGATGCAGTTTGCATTGAAATACATCTAGATACATCTATTTCAGCGCCAGCTAATTTCGGACGGGGGTTGTACTATGTATGTGTAGGTGGGGGCACAAAACTCGGATTCAAATTAATACGTGTAGGGAACATGGATTTGTTTGAAAAAAAAAGCAAAAGAAAGGGGTTAGTCGCATATTTCTACAGGCCAAGCAAACCATACTCCTAGTTGAAGGAAGAATAAGAAAAGCACAAGGTAATAACTGTAGCTAACTTTTAAGCAAAAAATAAATAAGTGACTGTAGCTACTTACCAAAGTGAGAGACTGGACACAAGTGAAGTGGCGGAGATGATTTTTGTATGAGAGAATAGCAGCACGATTCCTTTTATAGAGAAATAGAGCCATAGCCATTCGGGGAGCCCTGCACTCACTCTCCTGTTGTGGCCAACCCTGGGGCAACATCTGTCCTGTTAGGCCCCACCACTAGTTGACGGGCGAGCGCCAAAATTTGTTTCACGTGTGCCCTGGGTGGCGAGCTGTACACACGTCCCCATCAGACGGCGAGCCCAAATCTGTTTCACGTGCGTAGCTTAGAGCCGTATGCCGCCAAAACACAGCCATGTGCTGCCCATCATCATTTTTTTTCCTTTCTGCACCACGTATGCCTTGTGGACCTAACGATCTCGGGAACGTGTAATCTTCCAAAGATATCAGCAAGTTGCCAATCATTAATCATAGAGGTTGGATGCATGTCGACCATCCTACCATGAACACGCCTTTGTCGAGGGATTTGCCCTACGCTTCGACACCTCATTCCCCGGGGGCCCGACGCGTGTATTGGAGCGGTGGGCGCACGTGGGATTGATTCCACACCCTTCAGGTCTCTTCGTCGCCCCTGCTTTTCCTTTCAAATATTTGAAAGCCCCTGCGAACTTGAAGCCTCGATGTTTTTTGTTTTTTGTTTTTGTTTTTTCTTTTAGCTTCCATGTTGCAAGAGTATGAAGAAACGAGGGATAAAATACTTGATGTTTCAACAAATTGAAATCTCCAAAATGTGGAAGTCCCTGCCTCGAAATTAATGATGAATTCTCATTTGCTATGTTTGGATGTCTGTATTGGAGGCCTCTGTTGGATTATGGATGGACTTTTGCCCATATAGAACAATAATCTCTGGTTATCTCTAAGTCCCATTTAGATGTATGACAAGTGGTGGGAAATTTAGTACCATGATGTTAGTGGAGTGAGATTGAGATTTCATTATAAGGGTTGCTCTACCACATGCCATTTGAAGCTTCAAAAGAGGGGTTGTACACGCGCGCTCCTCCTCCTCTGCCGCCCGTCTCGTCACGACGCGCACGCACTGTTTTCAGGAATGCGCCGAGGCGAAGCTTATTTTTGATGGCCAGGAATGGTTAACTAATCTCAAATGAATTGACGAGTGGCTACAGTAGTGCCACTATCCAAGACGTTGGGCCGTGGGCCTGAGCCCAGGCCCATCTACCTGACGGTCTATATAAGAAGGCACTGGCCAATGGAGTGAACCCTAACTCAGTTTACTCACTCCTGCTCGCACAATCCTAGCCATCATCTATTGTTCCTCTTTCTGTGCTGCTTCCGGCGATCCCATCCGGCCGACCGCATGCACGGTTGCTCTGGAGAGCAGGTGCCTCCGGAATCCCGTCGTTCGAGATCCTGTCCGGGAGAACGGCAATGAGGTTTTTTGGGGAGCGTCTCGACGCGACTACTCCCGATCAGTCCCCGCGTGCATCCGCCTCTGCTTCCACTACTTCTTGTATATCGACTCCATGGTTGACGACGAAGTCGCCAAGAAGAAGGCCTCGGCTGATGCCGAGGCTTCCGCTGCCGCCGCCGTGTTGGCCTGGCCAACCGGAAGGTATGACTCGTTCATCACCTATTTGCTAGTTCACGTGCTGGTCATATAGTTCATAGATGTTTCAATTCTATGTACTGTACATTCTCACATGCTTAGGTATCGGTATGAGATGCATACTGTATTTGGCATGTTTACTGTTTACTCGTGGATTAGATTAGTCGGAAAAGTGCTAACATTTCCAACAATCCAACTTATTTTAGGTATTTTTCGACTCATGGCTTCGTTGCTACACGGAAACCGGAAAAGCTTATCGGACGCATTTTAAGCGTTTGCAGACGAGGACCATCTTGTGACTCACATCAATGAACGTCTTCTGGGTTGGTGGCGTGTCTCCCACCATAATTAACAATTGCTCCTAAACAGGAGAATGCGTTTAGGGAAGCAACCATCATCTTAGTGGGATCCGTTCTTACTATGATCGGAAACAAGTTGGTTGACGCATATCTCCATATGTGTGTGATACATCTCCGTCGTATCTACTTTTCCTAACGCTTTTGCTCTTGTTTTGGATTCTAGTGCATGATTTGAATGAATCTAACCCGGAATGACGATGTTTCAGCAGAACTACCATGGTATTGTTTTTGTGCAGAAATAAAAGTTCTCAGAATGGAACAAAACTTTTTGGAGATTTATTTCAGAATAAAAAATACTGAAGCCAAGAACCACAAGAGGGGGCCCTTGGGTGAGCATAACCCACCTGGGCACGCCCCCCTCTAGGCGTGCCTAGGTGAGTTTTGCCCACCTGGTGGCCCCGCAGACTCTATCTCCGACTCCATAAATACCTATATTTGAAGAGAAAAAACAGGAAGGAAGAATTATCTCGTTTCATGATACAGAGCTGCCGCCACCTCATGTTCTTCATCGGGAGGCCAGATCTGGTGTCACATCCCTAACTTCTGGTAATGCACTAGGTTAGCCTCATGTGTTCATCATGTTTAATCTTGAAAGAAACTTGAAATGGGGATTGCCTAAACCCTTAGCATCAAAGGAATTCACTAGGTTCAACTAAAATATTTTCAGTAAACCCAAATGGCTTTAAAAAATGTTCATCATTTATGGAAAATGCTGTAAACAGTTGAAGGAAATATGCCCTAGAGGCAATAATAAAGTTATTATTTATTTCCTTATTTCATGATAAATGTTTATTATTCATGCTAGAATTGTATTAACGGGAAACATAATACATGTGTGAATACATAGACAAACAGAGTGTCACTAGTATGCCTCTACTTGACTAGCTCGTTAATCAAAGATGGTTATGTTTCCTAACCATGGACAAAGAGTTGTTATTTGATTAACGAGATCACATCATTAGGTGAATGATCTGATTGACATGACCCATTCCATTAGCTTAGCACCCGATCGTTTAGTATGTTGCTATTGCTTTCTTCATGACTTATACATGTTCCTATGACTATGAGATTATGCAACTCCCGTTTACCGGAGGAACACTTTGTGTGCTACCAAACGTCACAACGTAACTGGGTGATTATAAAGGAGCTCTACAGGTGTCTCCAAAGGTACATGTTGGGTTGGCGTATTTCGAGATTAGGATTTGTCACTCTGATTGTCGGAGAGGTATCTCTGGGCCCTCTCAGTAATGCACATCACTTAAGCCTTGCAAGCAATGCAACTAATGAGTTAGTTGCGAGATGATGTATTACGGAACGAGTAAAGAGACTTGCCGTTAACGAGATTGAACTAGGTATTGGATACCGACGATCGAATCTCGGGCAAGTAACATACCGATGACAAAGGGAACACCGTATGTTGTTATGCGGTCTGACCGATAAAGTTCTTCGTAAGAATATGTAGGAGCCAATATGAGCATCTAGGTTCCGCTATTGGTTATTGACCGGAGACGTGTATCGGTCATGTCTACATTGTTCTCGAACCGTAGGGTCCGCACGCTTAAGGTTTCGATGACAGTTATATTATGAGTTTATGAGTTTTGATGTACCGAAAGAGTTCGGAGTCCTGAATGAGATCGGGGACATGACGAGGAGTCTCAAAACGGTCGAGATGTAAAGATCGATATATTGGACGACTATATTCGGACATCGGAAAGGTTCTGAGTGGTTCGGGTATTTTTCGGAGTACCGGGGAGTTACGGGAATACGGGGGAAAATTATTGGGCCTTATTGGGCCATACGGGAAAGAGAGAGGGGCTGCCTAGGGCAGGCTGCGCGCCCCCCAAGGCCTAGTCCGAATTGGACTAGGGGGAGGGGCTGCGCCCCCTCCTTCCTTCCCTTCTCCTTTCCCCTTCCTTGTCTCCTGCTCCTACCACATGGAAGGACTCCTAGTTGGACTAGGAAAGGGGGAATCCTATTCCCGGTGGGAGTAGGACTCCCTAGGGCGCGCCATAGAGAGGCCCGGCCCTCCCCTCCTCCACTCCTTTATATACGGGGGCAGGGGGCACCCCATAGACACACAAGTTGATCTTCGTGATCGTTCCTTAGCCGTGTGCGGTGCCCCCCTCCACCATATTCCACCTCGGTCATATTGTAGCGGTGCTTAGGCGAAGCCCTGCGACGGTTGAACATCAAGATCGTCACCACACCGTCGTGCTGACAGAACTCCCCCCGAAGCTTTGCTGGATCGGAGCCCGGGGTGCGTCATCGAGCTGAACGTGTGCAGAACTCGGAGGTGCCGTCCGTTCGGTGCTTGGATCGGTCGGATCGGGAAGACGTATGACTACTTCCTCTACATTGTGTCAACGCTTCCGCTTCGGTCTACGAGGGTACATAGACAACACTTTCCCCTCTCGTTGCTATGCATCACCATGATCTTGCGTGTGCGTAGGAATTTTTCTGAAATTACTACGTTCCCCAACAGTGGCATCCGAGCCTAGGTTTTATGTGTTGATGTTATATGCACGAGTAGAACACAAGTGAGTTGTGGGCGATATAAGTCATACTGCTTACCAGCATGTCATACTTTGGTTCGGCGGTATTGTTGGATGAAGCGGCCCGGACCGACATTACGCGTACGCTTACGCGAGACTGGTTCTACCGCCGTGCTTTGCACACAGGTGGCTGGCGGGTGTCAGTTTCTCCAACTTTAGTTGAACCGAGTGTGGCTACGCCCGGTCCTTGCGAAGGTTAAAACAGCACCAACTTGACAAACTATCGTTGTGGTTTTGATGCGTAGGTAAGATTGGTTCTTGCTAAGCCCGTAGCAGCCACGTAAAACTTGCAACAACAAAGTAGAGGACGTCTAACTTGTTTTTGCAGGGCATGTTGTGATGTGATATGGTCAAGACGTGATGAGATATAAGTTGTTGTATGAGATGATCATGTTTTGTTGATATTATCGAAAACTGGCAAAAGCCTTATGGTTGTATCTCTATTGCATAAGATGCAAGTGCCAAATAATTGCTTTACTTTATCGCTATGCGATAGCAATAGTTGCAAGAGCAATAGTTGGCGAGACGATCATATGACGACACATTGATATAGATCAAGATGATGGAGATCATGGTGTCATGCCGGTGACGATGGAAATCATGATGATGCTTTGGAGATGGAGATCAAAGGCACAAGATGATGATGGCCATATCATATCACATATTGTGATTGCATGTGATGTTTATCTTTTATACATCTTATTTTGCTTAGTTCGGCGATAGCTTTATAAGATGATCCCTTACTAAATTATCATAGTAAAAGTGTTCTCCCTGAGTATGCACCGTTGCGAAAGTTCTTCGTGCTGAGACACCACGTGATGATCGGGTGTGATAGGCTCTACGGTCAAATACAACGGGTGCAAAACACGGAGACCGAAAGGTCGAGCGTGAGTCATATAGTAGATATGATCAACATAATGATGTTCACCATTGAAACTACTGCATCTCACGTGATGATCGGACATGGTTTAGTTGATATGGATCACGTGATCACTTAGAGGATTAGAGGGATGTCTATCTAAGTGGGAGTTCTTAAGTAATATGATTAATTGAACTTAAATTTATCATGAACTTAGTCCTGGTAGTATTTTGCAAATCATGTTGTAGATCAATAGCTCGCGTTGTTGCTTCCCTGTGTTTATTTTTATATGTTCCTAGAGAAAATTATGTTGAAAGATGTTAGTAGCAATGATGCGGATTGGATCCGTGATCTGAGATTTATCCTCATTGCTGCACAGAAGAATTATGTCCTTGATGCACCGCTAGGAGACGGACCTATTGCAGGAGCAGATGCAGACGTTATGAACGTTTGGCGAGCTCAATATGATGACTACTTGATAGTTTAGTGAACCATGCTTAACGGCTTAGAATCGGGACTTCAAGACGTTTTGAACGTCATGGACCATATGAGATGTTCCAGGAGTTGAAGTTAATATTTCAAGCAAATACCCGAGATGAGAGATATGAAGTCTCCAACAAGTTCTATAGCTAAAAGATGGAGGAGAATCGCTCAACTAGTGAGCATGTGCTCAGATTGTCTAGGTACTACAATCGCTTGAATCAAGTGGGAGTTAATCTTCCAGATAAAATAGTGATTGACAGAATTCTCTAGTCACCATCACCAAGTTAGTAGAACTTCGTGATGAACTATAATATGCAAGGGATAACGGAAACGATTCCCAAGCTCTTCGTGATGCTAAAATCGACGAAGGTAGAAATGAAGAAAAACATCAACTGTTGATGGTAGACAAGACCACTAGTTTCAAGAAAAGGGCAAAGGGAAGAAGGGGAACTTCAATAAGAACGGCAAGCAAGTTGCTGCTCAAGTGAAGAAGCCCAAGTCTGGTCCTAAGCCTGAGACTAAGTGCTTCTACTGCAAAGGGATTGGTCACTGGAAGCGGAACTACCCCAAGTATTTGGTGGATAAGAAAGGATGGCAAATTAAACAAAGGTATATTTGATATACATGTTATTGATGTGTACTTTACTAGTGTTCATAGCAACCCCTCAGTATTTGGTACTAGTTCAGTTGCTAAGATTAGTAACTTGAATCAGGAGTTGCAGAATGAACAGAGACTAGTTAAGGGTGAGGTGACGATGTGTGTTGGAAGTAGTTCCAAGATTGATATGATCATCATCGCACTCTCCCTATACTTTCGGGATTAGTGTTGAAACTAAATAAGTGTTATTTGGTGTTTGCGTTGAGCATGAATATGATTTGATCATGTTTATTGCAATACAGTTATTCATTTAAGTTAGAGAACAATTGTTGTTCTGTTTACATGAATAAAACCTTCTATGGTCATACACACCAACGAAAATGGTTTGTTGGATCTCGATCGTAGTGATACACATATTCATAATATTGAAGCCAAAAGATGCAAAGTTAATAATGATAGTGCAACTTATTTGTGGCACTGCCGTTTAGGTCATATTGGTGTAAAGCGCATGAAGAAACTCCATGCTGATGGGCTTTTTGAATCACTGGATTATGAATCACTTGATGCTTGCGAACCATGCCTCTTGGGCAAGATGACTAAAACGCCGTTCTCCGGAACAATGGAGCGAGCAACAAACTTATTGGAAATAATACATACTGATGTATGCGGTCCGAAGAGTATTAAGGCTCGCGACAAGTATCGTTATTTTCAAAACTTCACAGATGATTTGAGCAGATATGGGTATATCTACTTGATGAAACATAAGTCTGAAACATTTGAAAAGTTCAAAGAATTTCAGAGTGAAGTGGAAAATCATGGTAACAAGAAAATAAAGTTTCTACGATCTGATCGTGGAAGAGAATATTTGAGTTACGAGTTTGGCCTTCAATTAAAACAATGTGGAATAGTTTCACAAAACTCATGCCACCTGGAACACCACAGCATAATGGTGTGTCCGAACATCACAACCGTACTTTATTGGATATAGTGCAATCTATGATGTTTCTTACAGATTTACCAACATCGTTTTTGGGGTTATGCATTAAAGACAGCTGCATTCACGTTATATAGGGCACCATCAAAATCCGTTGAGACGACGCCTTATGAACTGTGGTTTGGCAAGAAACCAAAGTTGTTGTTTCTTAAAATTTGGGGTTGCGATGCTTATATGAAAAAGTTTCATCCAGATAAGCTCAAACCCAAATCGGAGAAATATGACTTCATAGGATACCCAAAGGAGACTGTCGGGTACACCTTATATCACAGATCCGAAGGCAAGACATTCGTTGCTAAGAATGGATCCTTTCTAGAGAAGGAGTGAGGGAGTCCTAGATTAGGGGGTGTTCGGATAGCCGGACTATACCTTCAGCCGGACTCCAGGACTATGAAGATACAAGATTGAAGACTTCGTCCCGTGTCCGGAAGGATCTTTTCTTGGCGTGGAAGGCAAGCTAGGCGTGCGGATATTCAAGATCTCCTACCATTGTAACCGACTCTGTGTAACCCTAACCCTATCCGGTGTCTATATAAATCGGAGGGTTGTAGTCCGTAGGACAACCATCATCATACACAATCATACCATAGGCTAGCTTCTAGGGTTTAGCCTCCTTGATCTCGTGGTAGATCTACTCTTGTACTACCCATATGATCAATATTAATCTAGCAGGAGTAGGGTTTTACCTCCATCGAGAGGGCCCGAACCTGGGTAAAGTAAAGTGTCCCTTGTCTCCTGTTACCATCCGACCTTGACGCACAGTTCGGGACCCCCTACCCGAGATCCGCCGGTTTTGACACCGACATTGGTGCTTCCATTGAGAGTTCCTCTGTGTCGTCGCTTTTAGGCCCGATGGCTCCTTTGATCATCAACAACGATGAGGTCCAGGGTGAGACTTTCCTCCCCGGACAAATCTTCGTCTTCGGAGGCTTCGCTCTGCGGGCCAATTCGCTTGGTCGTCTGGAGCAGATCGAAAGCTACGCCCCTGGCCATCAAGTCAGGTTTGGAAGCTTAAACTACACGGCAGATATCCGCGGAGACTTGATCTTCGACGGGTTCGATCCACAGCCAAGCGCGCCGCACTACCTCGAGGGGCAGGATATAGCTCTGCCTCCGAATAGTGCCCTGGAGGCCGCACACGCACCGGCCCCGATCCTCGACTCGGAGCCCGCTGCGTTCTTTGAGGATGAACGGTAGGACGTCACCTCGTGGGCTGCGATCTTGAAGGCGATCGAGCTGAACGCCAGCCCCGTACTCCGCACGGCCCATGACTCCAAGGAGTCGGATTCTTCTCCGAACTCCGGGCCTCCCGTGCCCCTGCCAATCGAATCCGATTGGGCGCCTATAATGGAGTCACCGCCGCGGACATCTTTCAGCACTCACCTTTCGGTGATATCCTGAATTCTCTCATGTCTCTCTCTCTATCAGGAGAGCCCAGGCCGGATTATGGTCTGCGAGGTTGGGATTCGGACGACGAAGAAATTCAAAGCCCACCCACAACCCACTTAATAGCCACTGTCGATGATTTAACCGACATACTTGACTTCGGCTTCGAAGACTTCAACGGTATGGACGACGAAGGAGGAGACGAAGAAGAACCAGCACCTGTAGGGCGCTGGACCGTCACCTCGTCATATGACATATATATGGTGGACGCTCCAAAGGATGGAGATGGCGATGGAACAACGGAGGATGACACCTCGAAAAAACAGCCAAAACGCCGGCGTCAACGGCGCCGCTCTAAATCCCGCTACAGCAGAAACGGTGATTCCGGCACGGGAGATAATACTACCCCGGATAGCGCCGAAGAACACCAAATCCAGCAAGATTCGGCGCAGGAAGATGGAGAAGCCAGCCCTCATGAGAGAGCGGCAGAGCGAGAGGTTGAGGATGATAAATACATGCCTCCCTCCGAAGACGAGGCAAGCCTCAACGACGACGAATTCGTCGTACCATCAGACCCCGCCAAACAAGAGCGTTTTAAACGCAGGCTTCTAGCCATGGCGAATAGCCTAAAGAAAAAGCAGCAACAGCTTAGTGCTGATCAAGTTTTGCTAGCTGACAGATGGACTGAAGTCCTTGCGGCCGAAGAGTATGAACTCGAGCGCCCCTCCAAAAATTATCCTAAGCGCAGGCCGCTACCCCAATCAGAGGGGGAAACACCTATGCCGCGACAGAGAGGCCTGTCGAACCTCTAAACAAGCCATGCCCCGGTGCCGCTCAACTAAGGCACGGGAAAATGAGCCAGACCTGCGAGACGTACTGGAGGATAAAGCAAGGCAAACAAGATCGATCTATGAATCGCGCGGACGCCCGACGACACGTGATGATCTTCCCTCCGGACACAATAAATCCGGCCGGGCCGAACACAACAGGCATAGCTCTTCCGAGCTGCGTCGTGACATGGCCCAGTACAGGGGCGCCGCACACCCACTATGCTTCACAGGTGAAGTAATGGATCATAAATCCCAGAGGGTTTCAAACCCGTCAACATCGAGTCGTAAGATGGTACGACAGATCCGGCAGTATAGATTGAGGATTATCTCCTTCACATCCACATGGCACGTGGCGACGATCTACACGCCATCAAATATCTCCCCCTTAAGCTCAAGGGACCAGCCCGGCACTGGCTTAACAGCCTACCAGCGGACTCAATCGGTTCTTGGGAAGACCTGGAAGCCGCATTCCTTGACAACTTCCAGGGGACCTATGTGCGGCCACCGGACGCCGACGACCTAAGCCACATAATTCAGCAGCCAGAAGAATCGGCCAGGCAATTCTGGACACAGTTCCTAACAAAGAAAAATCAGATAGTCGATTGTCCGGACGCAGAGGCCCTAGCAGCCTTCAAACATAACATCCGCGACGAGTGGCTTGCCCGGCACCTGGGACAGGAAAAGCCGAAATCTATGGCAGCCCTCACGACACTCATGACCCACTTTTGTGCGGGCAAAGATAGCTGGCTAGCTCGCAGCAACAACTTATTGAAGAACCTTGGTAATTCGGATACCAAGGACAAAAGTGGTAGGACACGTCGAAATAAGCAAAAGCGCCGCGTCAGCAGCGACAGCAATAAGGATACGGCAGTAAATGCCGGATTCAGAGGCTATAAATCCGGTCAGCGGAGAAAGCCATTTAAAAAGAATACCTAGGGCCCGTCCAGTTTGGACCGGATACTCGACCGCTCGTGCCAGATTCATGGCACCCCCGAAAGGCCAGCCAATCACAACAACAGGGATTGTTGGGTGTTCAAGCAGGCAGGCAAGTTAAGAGCCGAACACAAAGACAAGGGGCTGCATAGCGACGACGAGGAGGAGCCCAGGCCGCCGAACAACAAGTGATAGAAGGGGTTTCCTGTTGGGGAACGTAGTAATTTCAAAAAAAATCCTACGCACACGCAAGATCATGGTGATGCATAGCAACGAGAGGGGAGAGTGTTGTCCATGTACCCTCGTAGACCGAAGCGGAAGCGTTGACGCAACGTAGAGGAAGTAGTCGTACGTCTTCCCGATCCGACCGATCCAAGCACCGTTACTCCGGCACCTCCGAGTTCTTGGCACTCGTTCAGCTCGATGACGCACCCCTAGCTCCGATCCAGCAAAGCGTCGGGGAGGAGTTCCGTCAGCACGACGGCGTGGTGACGATCTTGATGTTCTACTGTCGCAGGGCTTCGCCTAAGCACCGCTACAATATGACCGAGGTGGAATATGGTGAAGGGGGGCACCGCACACGGCTAAGGAACGATCAAGAAGATCAACTTGTGTGTCCATGGGGTGCCCCCTGCCCCCGTATATAAAGGAGCAAGGGAGGGAGGAGGCCGGCCCTATGTTTGGCGCGCCAAGGGGAGTCCTACTCCCACCGGGAGTAGGATTCCCCCTTTCCTAGTCCAACTAGGAGTTCTTCCTTGTAGGGGGAGTAGGAGAGAAGGAAAGGGAAGAGAGAAGGAGAAGGAAGGAGGGGGGCGCCCCCCCTCCCTATTCCAATTCGGACTAGTCCAATGGGAGGGGTGCGGCCACCCTTTTGGCCCTTTCTCTCCTTTCCCGTATGGCCCAATAAGGCCCAATACGAATTCCCGTAACTCTCCGGTACTCCGATAAATACCCGAACCACTCAGAACCTTTCCGATGTCCGAATATAGTCGTCCAATATATCGATCTTTACGTCTTGACCATTTCGAGACTCCTCGTCATGTCCCCGATCTCATCCGGGACTCCGAACTCCTTCGGTACATCAAAACTCATAAACTCATAATAACTGTCATCGTAACCTTAAGCGTGCGGACCCTAGGGTTCGAGAACAATGTAGACATGACCGAGACACATCTCCGGTCAATAACCAATAGCGGGACCTGGATGCCCATATTGGCTCCTACATATTCTACGAAGATCTTTATCGGTCAGACCGCATAACAACATACGTTGTTCCCTTTGTCCATCGGTATGTTACTTGCCCGAGATTCGATCGTCGGTATCCAATACCTAGTTCAATCTCGTTACCGGCAAGTCTCTTTACTCGTTCCGTAATACATCATCCCGTAACTAACTCATTAGTTGCAATGCTTGCAAGGATTAAGTGATGTGCATTACCGAGAGGGCCCAGAGATACCTCTCCGACGATCGGAGTGACAAATCCTAATCTCAAAATACGCCAACCCAACATCTACCTTTGGTGACACCTGTAGTACTCCTTTATAATCACCCAGTTACGTTGTGACGTTTGGTAGCACCCAAAGTGTTCCTCCGGCAAACGGGAGTTGCATAATCTCATAGTCAAAGGAACATGTATAAGTCATGGATAAAAGCAACAACAACATACTAAACGATCGGGTGCTATGCTAATGGAATGGGTCATGTCAATCAGATCATTCAACTAATGATGTGACCTTGTTAATCAAATGACAACTCCTTTGTCCATGGTTAGGAAACTTAACCATCTTTGATTAACAAGCTAGTCAAGTAGAGGCATACTAGTGACACTCTGTTTGTCTATGTATACACACATGTATTATGTTTCCAGTTAATACAATTCTAGCATGAATAATAAACATTTATCATGATATGTAAGGAAATAAATAATAACTTTATTATTGCCTCTAGGGCATATTTCCTTCAGTCTCCCACTTGCACTAGAGTCAATAATCTAGGTCACATCACCATGTGATTAACTCACATCACCATGTGATTAACTCGATAGTTCACATCATCATGTGATTAATGTTGGGGAACGTAGTAATTTCAAAAAAATTCCTACGCACACGCAAGATCATGGTGATGCATAGCAACGAGAGGGGAGAGTATTGTCTACGTACCCTCGTAGACCGAAAGCGGAAGCGTTATATCAATGCGGTTGATGTAGTCGTACGTCTTCACGATCCGACCGATCCAAGCACCGTTACTCCGGCACCTCCGAGTTCTTGGCACACGTTCAGCTCGATGACGATCCCCGGGCTCTGATCCAGCAAAGCGTCGGGGAGGAGTTCCGTCAGCACAACGGCGTGGTGACGATCTTGATGTTCTACCGTCGCAGGGCTTCGCCTAAGCACCGTAACGATATGACCGAGGTGGAATATGGTGGAGGGGGGCACCGCACTTGGCTAAGGAACGATCACGAAGATCAACTTCTGTGTCTATGGGGTGCCCCCTTCCCCCGTATATAAAGGATCAAGGGAGGGAGGAGGCCGGCCCTATGTTTGGCGCGCCAAGGGGAGTCCTACTCCCACCGGGAGTAGGATTCCCCCTTTCCTAGTCCAACTAGGAGTCCTTCCATGTAGGGGGAGTAGGAGAGAAGGAAAGGGAAGAGAGAAGGAGAAGGAAGGAAGGGGGCGCCCCCCTTCCCTAGTCCAATTCGGACTAGACCAAGGGGAGGGGCGCGGCCACCTTTTGGCCCTTTCTCTCCTTTTCCCGTATGGCCCAATAAGGCCCAATACGAATTCCCGTAACTCTCCGGTACTCCGATAAATACCCGAACCACTCAGAACCTTTCCGATGTCCGAATATAGTCGTCCAATATATTGATCTTTACGTCTCGACCATTTCGAGACTCCTCGACATGTCCCCGATCTCATCCGGGACTCCGAACTCCTTCGGTACATCAAAACTCATAAACTCATAATAACTGTCATCGTAACCTTAAGCGTGCGGACCCTACGGTTCGAGAACAATGTAGACATGACCGAGACACATCTCCGGTCAATAACCAATAGCGGGACCTAGATGCCCATATTGGCTCCTACATATTCTACGAAGATCTTTATCGGTCAGACCGCATAACAACATACGTTGTTCCCTTTGTCCATCGGTATGTTACTTGCCCGAGATTCGATCGTCGGTATCCAATACCTAGTTCAATCTCGTTACCGGCAAGTCTCTTTACTCGTTCCGTAATACATCATCCCGCAACTAACTCATATGTTGCAATGCTTGCAAGGCTTAAGTGATGTGCATTACCGAGAGGGCCCAGAGATACCTCTCCCACAATTGGAGTGACAAATCCTAATCTCAAAATACGCCAACCCAACATCTACCTTTGGTGACACCTGTAGTACTCCTTTATAATCACCCAGTTACGTTGTGACGTTTGGTAGCACCCAAAGTGTTCCTCCGGCAAACGGGAGTTGCATAATCTCATAGTCAGAGGAACATGTATAAGTCATGGATAAAAGCAACAGCAACATACTAAACGATCGGGTGCTATGCTAATGGAATGGGACATGTCAATCAGATCATTCAACTAATGATGTGACCTTGGTAATCAAATGACAACTCCTTTTGTCTATGGTTAGGAAACTTAACCATCTTTGATTAACAAGCTAGTCAAGTAGGGGCATACTAGTGACACTCTGTTTGTCTATGTATCCACACATGTATTATGTTTCCGGTTAATACAATTCTAGCATGAATAATAAACATTTATCATGATATGTAAGGAAATAAATAATAACTTTATTATTGCCTCTAGGGCATATTTCTATGTCTACAATGCTCTGCACGGAGCTACTCTAGATAATTGCTCCCACTTTCAATATGTATCTAGATCGAGACTTAGAGTCATCCAGATCGGTGTCAAAACTTGCATCGACGTAACCCTTTACGACGAACCTTTTGTCACGTCCATAATCGAGAAACATATCCTTATTCCACTAAGGATAATTCTGACCGCTGTCCAGTGATCTACTCCTAGATCACCATTGTACTCCCTTGCTTAACTCAGTGTAGGGTATACAATAGATCTGGTACACAGCATGGCATACTTTATAGAACCTATGGCTGAGGCATAGGGAATGACTTTCATTCTCTTTCTATCTTCTGTCGTGGTCGGGTTTTGAGTCTTACTCAATTTCACACCTTGTAACACAGGCAAGAACTCTTTCTTTGATTGTTCCATTTTGAACTACTTCAAAATCTTGTTAAGGTATGTACTCATTGAAAAAACTTATCAAGCGTCTTCATCTATCTCTATAGATCTTGATGTTCAATATGTAAGCAGCTTCTCCGAGGTCTTTCTTTGAAAAACTCCTTTCAAATACTCCTTTATGCTTTGCAGAATAATTCTACATTATCTCCGATCAACAATATGGCATTCACATATACTTATCAGAAATGATGTAGTGCTCCCACTCACTTTCTTGTAAATACAGGCTTCACCGCAAGTCTGTATAAAACTATATGCTTTGATCAACTCATCAAAGTGTATATTCCAACTCCGAGATGCTTGCACCAGTCCATAGATGGATCGTTGGAGCTTGCACACTTTGTTAACACCTTTAGGATTGACAAAACCTTCTGGTTGCATCATATACAACTCTTCTTTAATAAATCCATTAAGGATTGCAGTTTTGTTATCTATTTGCCAAATTTCATAAAATGCGGCAATTGTTAACATGATTCGGACAGACTTAAGCATGGATACGAGTGAGAAACTCTCATCGTAGTCAACACCTTGAACTTGTCGAAAACCTTTTGCGACAATTCTAGCTTTGTAGATAGTAACACTACTATCAGCTTCTGTCTTCCTCTTGAAGATCCATTTATTTTCTATGGCTTGCCGATCATCGGGCAAATCCATCAAAGTCCATACTTTGTTCTCATACATGGATCCCGTCTCAGATTTCATGGCTTTAAGCCATTTTGCGGAATCTGGGCTCACCATCGCTTCTTCATAGTTCGTAGGTTCATCATGATCTAGTAGCATGACTTCCAGAACAGGATTGTCGTACCACTCTGGTGCGGATCTTACTCTGGTTGATCTACGAGGTTCTGCAGTAACTTGTTCTGTAGTTCTATGATCATCATCATCAACCTCCTCACTAGTTGGTTTTGACGTCACAGAAACTGGTTCCTGTGATGTACTGGTTTCCAACAAGGGAATAGGTACAGTTACCTCATCAAGTTCTACTTTCCTCCCACTCACTTCTTTCGAGAGAAACTCCTTCTCTAGAAAGGATCCATTCTTAGCAACGAATGTATTGCCTTCGGATCTGTGATAGAAGGTGTACCCAACTGTCTCCTTTGGGTATCCTATGAAGACATATTTCTCCGATTTGGGTTTGAGCTTATCAGGATGAAACTTTTTTCACATAAGCATCACAACCCCAAACTTTAAGACAAGACAACTTTGGTTTCTTGCCAAACCATAGTTCATACGGTGTCGTCTCAACGGATTTTGATGGTGCCCTATTTAATGTGAATGCAGCTGTCTCTAATGCATGATCCCAAAACTATAGTGGTAAATCGGTAAGAAACATCATAGATTGCACTATATCCAATAAAGTACGGTTATGACGTTCGGACACACCATTATGCTGTGGTGTTCCAGGTGGCGTGAGTAGTGAAACTATTTCACATTGTTTAACTGAAGGCCAAACTCGTAACTCAAATATTTTACCTCTGTGATCATATCGTAGAAACTTTTATTTTCTTGTTACGATGATTCTCTACTTCACTCTGAAATTCTTTGAACTTTTCAAACGTTTCAGACTTATGTTTCATCAAGTAGATATACCCATATCTGCTCAAATCATCTGTGAAGGTTAGAAAATAATGATACTTGTCGCGAGCCTTAATATTCATCGGACCACATACATCAGTATGTATGATTTCCAACAAATCTGTTGCTTGCTCCATTGTACCGGAGAACGGCGTTTTAGTCATCTTGCCCAAGAGGCATGGTTCGCAAGCATCAAGTGATTCATAATCAAGTGATTCCAAAATCCCATCAGCATGGAGTTTCTTCATGCGCTTTACACCAATATGACCTAAACGACAGTGCCACAAATAGGTTGCACTATCATTATTAACTTCGCATCTTTTGGTTTCAATATTATGAATATATGTATCACTACGATCGAGATCCAATGAACTATTTTCATTGGGTGTGTATGACCATAAAAGGTTCTATTCATGTAAACAGAACAACAATTGTTCTCTAACTTAAATGAATAATCGTATTGCAAAAACATGATCAAATCATATTTATGCTCAACGCAAACACCAAATAACACTTATTTAGGTTCATCACTAATCCCGAAAGTATAGGGAGTGTGCGATGATGATCATATCAATCTTGGAACTACTTCCAACTTTCATCGTCACTTCACCCTTAACTAGTCTTTGTTCATTCTGCAACTCCCGTTTCGAGTTACTACTCTTAGCAACTGAACCAGTATCAAATACCGAGGGGTTCCTATGAAAACTAGTAAAATACATATCAATAATCTGTATATCAAATATACCTTTGTTCACTTCGCCATCCTTCTTAACCGCCAAATACTTGGGGCAGTTCCGCTTCCAGTGACCAGTCCCTTTGCAGTCAACGCACTCAGTCTCAGGCTTAGGTCCAGACTTGGGCTTCTTCACTTGAGCAGCAACTTGCTTGCCGTTCTTCTTGAAGTTCCCCTTCTTCCCTTTGCCCTTTACTTGAAACTAGTGATCTTGTCAACCATCAACGCTTGATGCTCTTTCTTGATTTCTACCTCCATCGATTTCATCATTATGAAAAAGTTCGGGAGTCGTTTTCGTCATCCCTTGCATACTATAGTTCATCACGAAGTTCTACTAACTTGGTGATGGTGACTAGAGAATTCTGTCAATCACTATCTTATCTGGAAGATTAACTCCCACTTGATTCAAGCGATTGTAGTACCCAGACAATCTGAGCACATGCTCACTAGTTGAGCGATTCTCCTCCATCTTTTAGCTATAGAACTTGTTGGAGACTTCATATCCCTCAACTCGGGTAGTTGCTTGAAATATTAACTTCAACTACTGGAACATCTCATATGGTCCATGACGTTCAAAACGTCTTTGAAGTCCCGATTCTAAGCCGTTAAGCATGGTGCACTAAACTATCAAGTAGTCATCATATTGAGCTAGCCAAACGTTCATAACGTCTGCATCTGCTCCTGCAATAGGTCTGTCACCTAGCGGTGCATTAAGGACATAATTCTTCTGTGTAGCAATGAGGATAAACCTCAGATCACGGATCCAATCCGCATCATTGCTACTAATATTTTTCAACACAATTTTCTCTAGGAACATATCAAAATAAACATAGGGAAGCAACAACGCGAGCTATTGATCTACAACATAGATATGCTAATACTACTAGGACTAAGTTCTTGATAAATTAAAGTTCAATTAATCATATTACATAAGAACTCCCACTTAGATAGACATCCCTCTAATCCTCTAAGTGATCACGTGATCCAAATCAAACTAAACCATAACCGATCATCACGTGAAATGGATTAGTTTTCAATGGTGAACATCATCATGTTGATCATATCTACTATATGATTCACGCTCGACCTTTCGGTCTCCGTGTTCCGAGGTCATATCTTATATGCATAGCTTGTCAAGTATAACCTGAGTATTCCGCGTGTGCAACTGTTTTGCACCCGTTGTATTTGAACGTAGAGCCTATCACACCCGATCATCACGTGGTGTCTCAGCACGAAGAACTTTCGCAACGGTGCATACTCAGGGAGAACACTTCTTGATAATTAGTGAGAGATCATCTTATAATGCTACCATCAATCAAAGCAAGATAAGATGCATAAAAGATAAACATCACATGCAATCAATATAAGTGATATGATATGGCCATCATCATCTTGTGCTTGTGATCTCCATCTCCGCAGCACTGTCATGATCACCATCGTCACCGGCGCGACACCTTGATCTCCATCGTAGCATCGTTGTCGTCTCGCCAATCTTATGCTTCTACGACTATCGCTACCGCTTAGTGATAAAGTAAAGCATTACAGGGCGATTGCATTGCATACAATAAAGCGACAACCATACGGCTCCTGCCGGTTGCCGATAGCTCGGTTACAAAACATGATCATCTCATACAATAAAATTTAGCATCATGTCTTGACCATATCACATCACAACATGCCCTGCAAAAACAAGTTAGACGTCCTCTACTTTGTTTGTTGCAAATTTTACGTGGCTGCTACGGGCTGAAGCAAGAACCAATCTCACCTACGCATCAAAACCACAACGATACTTCGTCAAATAGACTCCGTTTTAACCTTCTCAAGGACCGGGCGTAGCCATACTCGGTTCAACTAAAGTTGGTGAGACAGTCTCCCGCAAGCCATCTGTGTGCAAAGCACGTCGAGGGAACCGGTCTCGCGTAAGCGTACGCGTAAGGTTGGTCCGGGTCGTCTCATCCAACAATACCGCTGACCCAAAGTATGACATGCTGGTAGGCTGTATGACTTGTATCGTCCACAACTCACTTGTGTTCTACTCGTGCAAATAACATCAAACCATAAAAACCTAGGCTCGGATGCCACTGTTGGGGAACGTAGTAATTTCAAAAAATTTCCTACGCACACGCAAGATCATGGTGATGCATAGCAACGAGAGGGGAGAGTATTGTCTACGTACCCTCGTAGACCGAAAGCGGAAGCGTTATATCAATGCGGTTGATGTAGTCGTACGTCTTCACGATCCGACCGATCCAAGCACCGTTACTCCGGCACCTCCGAGTTCTTGGCACATGTTCAGCTCGATGACGATCCCCGGGCTCCGATCCAGCAAAGCGTCGGGGAGGAGTTCCGTCAGCACAACAGCGTGGTGACGATCTTGATGTTCTACCATCGCAGGGCTTCGCCTAAGCACCGTAACGATATGACCAAGGTGGAATATGGTGGAGGGGGGCACCGCACACGGCTAAGGAACGATCACGAAGATCAACTTCTGTGTCTATGGGGTGCCCCCTGCCCCCGTATATAAAGGACCAAGGGAGGGAGGAGGCCGGCCCTATGTTTGGCGCGCCAAGGGGAGTCCTACTCCCACCGGGAGTAGGATTCCCCCTTTCCTAGTCCAACTAGGAGTCCTTCCATGTAGGGGGAGTAGGAGAGAAGGAAAGGGAAGAGAGAAGGAGAAGGAAGGAAGGTAGCGCCCCCCTTCCCTAGTCCAATTCGGACTAGAGCAAGGGGAGGGGCGCGGCCACCTTTTGGCCCTTTCTCTCGTTTTCCCGTATGGCCCAATAAGGCCCAATATGAATTCCCGTAACTCTCCGGTACTCCGATAAATACCCGAACCACTCAGAACCTTTCCGATGTCCGAATATAGTCGTCCAATATATCGATCTTTACGTCTCGACCATTTCGAGACTCCTCATCATGTCCCTGATCTCATCCGGGACTCCGAACTCCTTCGGTACATCAAAACTCATAAACTCATAATAACTGTCATCGTAACCTTAAGCGTGCGGACCCTACGGTTCGAGAACAATGTAGACATGACCGAGACACATCTCCGGTCAATAACCAATAGCGGGACCTGGATGCCCATATTGGCTCCTACATATTCTATGAAGATCTTTATCGGTCAGACCGCATAACAACATACGTTGTTCCCTTTGTCCATCGGTATGTTACTTGCCCGAGATTCGATCGTCGGTATCCAATACCTAGTTCAATCTCGTTACCGGCAAGTCTCTTTACTCGTTCTGTAATACATCATCCCGCAACTAACTCATTAGTTGCAATGCTTGCAAGGCTTAAGTGATGTGCATTACCGAGAGGGCCCAGAGATACCTCTCCCACAATTGGAGTGACAAATCCTAATCTCGAAATACGCCAACCCAACATCTACCTTTGGTGACACCTGTAGTAATCCTTTATAATCAACCAGTTACGTTGTGACGTTTGGTAGCACCCAATGTGTTCCTCCGGCAAACGGGAGTTGCATAATCTCATAGTCAAAGGAACATGTATAAGTCATGGATAAAAGCAACAGCAACATACTAAACGCTCGGGTGCTATGCTAATGGAATGGGTCATGTCAATCAGATCATTCAACTAATGATGTGACCTTGTTAATCAAATGACAACTCCTTTTGTCTATGGTTAGGAAACTTAACCATCTTTGATTAACAAGCTAGTCAAGTAGAGGCATACTAGTGACACTTTGTTTTTCTATGTATCCACACATGTTTTATGTTTCCGGTTAATACAATTCTAGCATGAATAATAAACATTTATCATGATATGTAAGGAAATAAATAATAACTTTATTATTGCCTCTAGGGCATATTTCCTTCAATTAACACCCATAGTTCACAGCGCCATGTGACCAACACCCAAAGGGTTTTCTAGATTCAGTAATCTAGTTCACATCGCTATGTGACTAACACCCAAAGAGTACTACGGTGTGATCATGTTTTTCTTGTGAGAGAAGTTTAGTCAACGGGTCTGCCACATTCAGATCCGTTATGTATTTTGCAATTTTCTATGTCTACAATGCTCTGCACGGAACTAGTCTAGCTAATTGCTCCCACTTTCAATATGTATCTAGATCGAGACTTAGAGTCATCCAGATCGGTGTCAAAACTTGCATCGACGTAACCCTTTACGACGAACCTTTTGTCACTTCCATAATCGAGAAACATATCCTTATTCCACTAAGGATAATTTTGACCGCTGTCCAGTGATCTACTCCTAGATCACTATTGTACTCCCTTTCCAAACTCAGTGTAGGGTATACAATAGATCTGGTACACAACATGGCATACTTTATAGAACCTATGGCCAAGGCATAGGGAATGACTTTCATTCTCTTTCTATCTTCTGCCGTGGTCGAGTTTTTAGTCTTTACTCAACTTCATACCTTGTAACACAGGAAAGAACTCTTTCTTTGACTGTTCCATTTTGAACTACTTCAAAATCTTGTCAAGGTATGCACTCATTGAAAACTTATCAAGCGTCTTGATCTATCTCTATAGATCTTGATGCTCAATATGTAAGCAGCTTTACCGAGGTCCTTCTTCGAAAAACTTCTTTCAAACACTCCTTTATGCTTTGCAGAATAATTCTACATTATTTCCGATCAACAATATGTCATTTACATATACTTATCAGAAATGTTGTAGTGCTCCCACTCACTTTCTTGTAAATACAGGCTTCACCGCAAGTCTGTATAAAACTATATGCTTTGATCAACTCATCAAAGCGTATATTCCAACTCCGAGATGCTTGCACCAGTCCATAGATGGATCGCTGGAGCTTGCACATTTTGTTAGCACCTTTAGGATTGACAAAACCTTCTGGTTGCATCATATACAACTCTTCTTTAATAAATCCATTAAGGAATGCAGTTTTGTTTTATCCGTTTGCCAGATTTCATAAAATGCGGCAATTGCTAACATGATTCGGACAGACTTAAGCATGGATACGAGTGAGAAACTCTCATCGTAGTCAACACCTTGAACTTGTCGAAAACCTTTTGCGACAATTCTAGCTTTGTAGATAGTAACACTACTATCAGCTTCTGTCTTCCTCTTGAAGATCCATTTATTTTCTATGGCTTGCCGATCATCGGGCAAATCCATCAAAGTCCATACTTTGTTCTCATACATGGATCCCATCTCAGATTTCATGGCTTTAAGCCATTTTGCGGAATCTGGGCTCACCATCGCTTCTTCATAGTTCGTAGGTTCATCATGATCTAGTAGCATGACTTCCAGAACAGGATTCCGTACCACTCTGGTGTGGATCTTACTCTGGTTGATCTACGAGGTTCTGTAGTAACTTGTTCTGTAGTTCTATGATCATCATCATCAACCTCCTCACTAGTTGGTTTTGACGTCACAGAAACTGGTTCCTGTGATGTACTGGTTTCCAACAAGGGAATAGGTACAGTTACCTCATCAAGTTCTACTTTCCTCCCACTCACTTCTTTCGAGAGAAACTCCTTCTCTAGAAAGGATCCATTCTTAGCAACGAATGTCTTGCCTTTGGATCTGTGATAGAAGGTGTACCCAACTTTCTCCTTTGGGTATCCTATGAAGACATATTTCTCCGATTTGGGTTTGAGCTTATCAGGATGAAACTTTTTCTTATAAGCATCACAATCCCAAACTTTAAGAAATGACAACTTTGGTTTCTTGCTAAACCACAGTTCAGATTGTGTCGTCTCAACGGACTTAGATGGTGCCCTTTTAAACGTGAATGCAGCTGTCTCTAATGCATGATCCCAAAACGATATTGGTAAATCGGTAAGAAACATCATAGATTGTACTATATCCAATAAAGTACGGTTATGACGTTCGTATACACCATTATGATGTGGTGTTCCAGGTGGCATGAATTTGTGAAACTATTCCACATTGTTTTAATTGAAGACCAAACTCGTAACTCAAATATTTGTCTCCGCGATCAGATCGTAGAAACCTTATTTTCTTGTCACGACGATTTTCCACTTCACTCTGAAATTCTTTGAACTTTTGAAATGTTTCAGACTTATGTTTCATCAAGTAGATATACCCATATCTGCTCAAATTGTCTGTGAAGGTCAGAAAATAATGATACTTGTCGCGAGCCTCAACATTCATCGGATCGCATACATCAGTATGTATTATTTCCAATAAGTTAGTCGCTCGCTCTATTGTTCCGGAGAATGGAGTCTTTAGTCATCTTACCCATAAGGCATGGTTCGCAAGCATCAAGTGATTCCTAATCAAGTGATTCCAAAATCCCATTAGCATGGAGTTTCTTCATGCGCTTTACACCAATATGACCTAAACTGCAGTGCCACAAATAAGTTGCACTATCATTATTAACTTCACATCTTTTGGCTTCAATATTATGAATATGTGTATTACTACGATCGAGATCCAACAAACCATTTTGTTTGTGTGTATGACCATAGAAGGTTTTATTCATGTAAACAGAACAACAATTGTTGTCTAACTTAAATGAATAACCGTATTGCAATAATTATGATCAAATCATATTCATGCTCAACGCAAACACCAAATAACACTTATTTAGTTTCAACACTAATCCCGAAAGTATGGGGAGTGTGCGATGATGATCATATCAATCTTGGAACCACTTCCAACACACATCGTCACTTCACCCTTAACCAGTCTCTGTTTATTCTGCAACTCCCGTTTCGAGTTACTACTCTTAGCAACTGAACCAGTATCAAACACTGAGGGGTTTGCTATAAACACTAGTAAAGTACACATCAATAACATGTATATCAAATATACTTATGTTCACTTTGCCATCCTTCTTATCCGCCAATCATTTGGGGTAATTTCGCTTCCAGTGACCAGTCCCTTTGCAGTAGAAGCACTTAGTCTCAGGCTTAGGACCAGACTTGGGCTTCTTCACTTGAGCAGCAACTTGCTTGCCGTTCTTCTTGAAGTTCCCCTTCTTCCTTTTGCCCTTTTCTTGAAACTAGTGGTTTTGTCAACCATCAACACTTGATGTTTTTCTTGATTTCTACCTTCGTCGATTTCAGTATCACGAAGAGCTTGGGAATTACTTTCGTCATCCCTTGCATATTATAGTTCATCACGAAGTTCTACTAACTTGGTGATGGTGACTAGAGAATTCTGTCAATCACTATCTTATCAGGAAGATTAACTCCCACTTGATTCAAGTGATTGTAGTACCCAGACAATCTAAGCACATGCTCACTAGTTGAGCGATTCTCCTCCATCTTTTAGCTATAGAACTTGTTGGAGACTTCATATCTCTCAACTCGGGTATTTGCTTGAAATATTAACTCCAACTCCTGGAACATCTCATATGGTCCATGACGTTCAAAACATCTTTGAAATCCCGATTCTAAGCTGTTAAGCATGGTGCACTAAACTATCAAGTAGTCATCATATTGAGCTAGCCAAACGTTCATAACGTCTGTATCTGCTCCTGCAATAGGTCTGTCACCTAGCGGTGCATCAAGGACATCAGCAATGAGGATAAACCTCAGATCACGGATCCAATCCGCATCATTGCTACTAACATCTTTCAACACAATTTTCTCTAGGAACATATCAAAATTAAACAGGGAGCAACATCGCGAGCTATTGATCTACAACATAGATATGCTAATACTACCAGGACTAAGTTCATGATAAATTAAAGTTCAATTAATCATATTACTTAAGAACTCCCACTTAGATAGATATCCCTCTAATCCTCTAAGTGATCACGTGATCCAAATCAAACTAAACCATAACCGATCATCACGTGAAATGGATTAGTTTTCAATGGTGAACATTATCATGTTGATCATATCTACTATATATTCGAGGTGGAATATGGTGGAGGGGGGCACCGCACACGTCTAAGGAACGATCACGAAGATCAACTTGTGTGTCCATGGGGTGCCCCCTGCCCCCGTATATAAAGGAGCAAGGGAGGGAGGAGGCCGGCCCTATGTTTGGCGCGCCAAGGGGAGTCCTACTCCCACCGGGAGTAGGATTCCCCCTTTCCTAGTCCAACTAGGAGTCCTTCCATGTAGGGGGAGTAGGAGAGAAGGAAAGGGAAGAGAGAAGGAGAAGGAAGGAAGGGGGCACCCCCCTTTCCTAGTCCAATTCGGACTAGAGCAAGGGGAGGGGCGCGGTCACCTTTTGGCCCTTTCTCTCATTTTCCCGTATGGCCCAATAAGGCCCAATACGAATTCCCGTAACTCTCCGGTACTCCGATAAATATCCGAACCACTCAGAACCTTTCCGATGTCCGAATATAGTCGTCCAATATATCGATCTTTACGTCTCGACCATTTCGAGACTCCTCGTCATGTCTCCGATCTCATCCGGGACTCCGAACTCCTTCGGTACATCAAAACTCATAAACTCATAATAACTGTCATCGTAACCTTAAGCGTGCGGACCCTACGGTTCGAGAACAATGTAGACATGACCGAGACACATCTCCGGTCAATAACCAATAGCGGGACCTGGATGCCCATATTGGCTCCTACATATTCTATGAAGATCTTTATCGGTCAGACCGCATAACAACATATGTTGTTCCCTTTGTCCATCGGTATGTTACTTGCCCGAGATTCGATCGTCGGTATCCAATACCTAGTTCAATCTCGTTACCGGCAAGTCTCTTTACTCGTTCCGTAATACATCATCCCGTAACTAACTCATTAGTTGCAATGCTTGCAAGGCTTAAGTGATGTGCATTACCGAGAGGGCCCAGAGATACCTCTCCGACGATCGGAGTGACAAATCCTAATCTCGAAATACGCCAACCCAACATCTACCTTTGGTGACACCTGTAGTACTCCTTTATAATCACCCAGTTACGTTGTGACGTTTGGTAGCACCCAAAGTGTTCCTCCGGCAAACGGGAGTTGCATAATCTCATAGTCAAAGGAACATGTATAAGTCATGGATAAAAGCAACAGCAACATACTAAATGATCGGGTGCTATGCTAATGGAATGGGTCATGTCAATCAGATCATTCAACTAATGATGTGACCTTGTTAATCAAATGACAACTCCTTTGTCCATGGTTAGGAAACTTAACCATCTTTGATTAACAAGCTAGTCAAGTAGAGGCATACTAGTGACACTCTGTTTCTCTATGTATCCACACATGTATTATGTTTCCAGTTAATACAATTCTAGCATGAATAATAAACATTTATCATGATATGTAAGGAAATAAATAATAACTTTATTATTGCCTCTGGGGCATATTTCCTTCATTTCCCCCACAAGTGCGGATGGTGAACATGATATACGCGACCCACATTCCCAAGAGGGAGCGGAAGCATGCGCTACGGGACGTATACACGATGGAGCCAGTCACCCCAAAGTTCAACCCATGGTCCTCCAGCCCGATCACTTTTGATCGAAGGGAACACCCCACTAGCATCCGTCACGGCGGTTTTGCCGCATTGGTTCTTGACCCAATCATTGACGGATTTCATCTCATAAGAGTCCTCATGGACGGCAGCAGTAGCCTGAACCTGCTTTATCACGATACAGTGCGGAAAATGGGCATAGATCCATCAAGGATCAAGCCCACAAGGACGACCTTTAAAGGCGTCATACCAGGTGTAGAGGCCAATTGCACAGGCTCGGTAACACTTGATGTGGTCTTCGGATCTCCGGATAACTTCCGAAGCGAAGAGCTAATCTTCGATATAGTCCCGTTCCGCAGTGGCTATCACGCCCTGCTCGGACAAACCGCATTCGCTAAATTCAATGCGGTGCCGCACTATGCATATCTCAACCTCAAGATGCCAGCCCTCGAGGAGTAATTACGGTCAACGGAAACACAGAACGCTCCATCCGTACGGAGGAGCACATGACGGCCCTCGCAGCGGAAGTACAAAGCAGCCTTTCAAGGCAACTCTCCAGTCTGGCCGTTAAAAAGCCGGACAATGCAAAGCGCGCCCGGAGTAACCTGCAACAAGACCGCCTGGCACGTTCGGAGCAAGCGTAGCAATACGGCCCCAACCCCAGCCATCGCAACATAGCGGAGCTAGTACCTCGAGTACACAATTACGCCCTCGAAATTCCATGGGCACAGGGGGAGGGGAACATTAACGACATGCTTACAATACGGCGTCAAACGTACTAGGGACTGCCGGATTTTTTTTACTTTCAGGACTCCACACTCTGGATAACCTGTTCGGCTTTGCTGCCGCACAGACGCTGCAAGACCCAGGAAAGCAGACAAAGCTGCGCCGCATTACGGAACTCTCAGGTGGTCTCTATTTCGAGCGATATATCTGTTTCTAAATTCCGCGGCCTGCGCCTGGTCAGGACATGTTAAATAGTCTAATATCTTTTTTTTGCTTATCGCACTACTTGTATCGTTCGGCTTTGATAAATAACCTCTCTATAAACAATGCATAGCTTTTCGCCTATTTTTTGCGTTGTCCTCTTTTAATATATATGTTCATTAAAGAAACATGATCGCAACTGTACACCATGGTACGGCAAAACACGCCAGGGGCTTCATTACCCTTCTATCTGGTGTGAGAAGTCCGTACACCTTCACAAGTGTGGCACCCCGAAATTATAGCACTATATGCATCGGCTCCGAATCATGATTTTGGTCACATGTTGGGTTTGCCCGGCTCCTATGTTTTGGTGCCTTACGTTTCGCTATATCGGCTAAGGTAGCACTAGGAGAACCACTACGATTGTGCCCCAGTTCAGCTGGGTTAAGCACCTCAGTGGAGAAAGCTAAAACAGACTGTCATGATAAGGCGTGAGACCGGTCGCTGTTCGAGAGGTTTTTCGAGTCCTTAAAGACTTATGCCGCTTCGAGCGAGGAGCTGGCTATGTCCGGCCAAAGGCGTGGATAGCGTCCCGAATTCGGCCTTCCGAACTAGGGGCTTCGCCGAAATTTAAAATTATAACGTTCTATGGCTAAGTGAGAGTGTTCAAGCATTATAGTCCGATTGCCTGGTTCGTTGTGCTGAGCGCCTCCCTCGAAGGACCCAACTATGGGAAAAGAGCCCTCAGGTTTATCCCGAACACCCCAGCACTAGTGGCATGGGGGCAGAAGCCAATGACTGGCCATCTCTCAATTTTTGATAAACGGCCGCACAGAAAATAATATTTTAAATTCAATAAGCATTGCTTAGCGCATATGAACAAGTTTTCAGCGCACAGGATACAAACGAGCGAGTTCATTCAAATACTACATCTTTAGTACATTCATCCGCGACAAGGCGGGCTCCGGCAAGAACTTCCTTGTAGTAGTTCTCGGGCTTGCGATTCTCCTTCCCCGGCGGCGGCCCGTCCTTCACCAGCTTCTCTCCGTCCAACCTACCCCAGTGTACCCTTACACGGGCAAGGGCCCTCCGGGCACCTTCAATGCAGGCGGAGCGCTTGATGACCTCAAGCCGTGGACAGGCCTCCACCAGCCGCCGCACTAGCCCGAAATAGCTCCCAGGCAGGGCCTCTCCAGGCCACAGCCGAACTAGTAAGCCCTTCATGGCCTGTTCGTCCGCCTTGTGGAGCTCGACCAGCTGTTTCAGCTGATCGCTCAAAGGCATAGGGTGTCTGGCCTCAGAATACTGAGACCAGAACACACTCTCCATCGAGCTGCCCTCTTCAGCTCGGTAGAACGCGACGGCATCGGATACGCTGCGGGGAAGTTCGGCGAACGCCCCTGGAGAACTCCAGATTCGGGTAAGTAACAGGTAGTTTACTTTTATATTCCTACTTTGCATTAAGAATGCCTTATCCATTGCTATCTTTTTCACCTCCTCCAACTCTTGGAGGGCCTTTTGGGCTTCGGCCTTGGCACTCTTGGCGGTCTCAAGGGCCGACGCGAGCTCGGATACTTGCGCTTTTGACTCAAGCTCCAAACTCTCATGTTTTTTCATGAGAGCTTGCAGCTCTTGCTGCATCTCGCCGACTTGAACCCCAAGCCTTTCTCGCTCGGCGCGCTCCTCGGCCGTTTTCTTTCCGGCCTCAGCCAGCGCCTCCTTCAGGGTTGCCACCTTGGTTGTGGCCCCTACAATAAGCAGTACAATCCTATTATTTCTTTCTGCAATCAAGCCTCTCTATAGGCACCTTTTTTCTTTTTTAGGGTATTTCTTACCTTCTTTCTCCTCGAGCTGCCGTTTGGCAAGGCCGAACTCTTGCTTGGTCCGCCCGAGGTCCTTTTTAAGGACATCCACCTGCGCAGTCAGTGCGGCGGTGGACAGCAGCGAAGCCTGCATACGCATATTTGACTTTTTGTTGTTAGACTCCTGCAAAAATTACTAGATCCTCTATTCGGCTTTTCTTTCCGAACACCGAACAGAGCATCAGGGGCTACTGTCTATGCGGTAAATAATTTGACATATTTTTACTTACCACGAAGCCTGTTAGAAGGCTAGCGCAAGCTTCAGTCAATCCGCTCTTGGCGGACTGAACCCTTTGGATCACCGTACTCATAACAGTACGGTGCTCCTCATCGATGGCGGCGCCCTTAAGCACCTCCAGCAGATTGTCCGGCGCCTCCGGTTGGACGAAGGCCGCCGGCTCAGACGGCTTACTCCTCTTGGAAGGAGTTCGCCCACCGCGGACCAGGACTGCCGAGTCCGGCGCGGTGTCCGGCATGAAGCAGGACTTGGAGCCCTGGGGGGTTTCATCCCCTTTATTCCTGGGGTCCGGGAGGTCGCCTTTCGGCTCCTCCAGGACCACCTCCTCCTGCCCCGGAGCTTGTCGCGACGCCACTTCGGCGTCGTCTGCAGTGCGGGGGGAGACAGCGGGCAGAATTGAGTTCACGTCCGACGTATCCAGGGAGCCGCTCGACGAATCATCGAGTTCGGCCCGGGGCGGGCTGCATAAAACACAAGCGATATCACGAGTCACTCTGGTATGTAAACACTTACAATTTTGCCGGACGCTTGGTTCTGTACGGCCGCTCCTCTCCGCCCTCTTTGGCGTCGAGGGAGTAGTCCGGCGGAGGGGTCTTCCTTTTCCTCGACCCCTCGGCCTCCCCCGTTGGGGTGGCCTTCTTCTTCTTTTCTCCCCTCACTGGGGGGGGGGGGAGAGCTTCCTTGTTCCTCCTCCTCGTTTTCATGAGAGGGGAGCGTTGCGGACTCATCAGATGACGAGTCCGACACCACCATGTTGCGGGAACTTTTTCGAGTCCCGGTGGTTTTCTTCTTCTTGGCCTTCCTCTCCGGCACCACGTAAGGTGCCGGAGCCATCAGCTTCACCAAGAGAGCTGGGGCCGGGTCTTCGGGCACAGGAGTCGGACAGTTAATTGGTCCGGATACCTCCTGCCAAGCCTGTCAAAGGTAAAGGGAGTTTAGATCCCGCATAGAGTTAATCTATTAAGAAGAGCTTAACGAACCTATCAAAGGTATAGATAGCTTACCTCGCTAGCGTTGCGCTGCGAGCTGTATCCGCGATCCTCGTAGGCGGATGTGGGGGACTCGGTGCCTTTGGTCAGCACCTTCCAGACGTCTTCATACGTCGTGTCGAAGATCCTACTGAGGGTTTGGTGTTGTGCCGGGTCGAATGCCCACAAAGTAAAATCCCGTTGTTGGCACGGGAGGATCAGGCGAACGAGCATAACCTGGACTATATTGACAAGCCGGATTGGCTTGTTCACCAGGGACTGGATGCATGTTTGCAACCCAGTAACTTCTTCCTCGTTGCCCCATGACAGGCCCGTCTCTTTCCAGGACATGAGCCGTGTGGGGGGTCCGGATCTGAACTCAGGGGCCGCGACCCATTTCGGATCGCGGGGCTCGGTGATGTAAAACCACCCGGCCTACCACCCCTTTAGGGACTCCACAAAGGAGCCATCAAACCAGAGGACGTTGGCTATCTTGCCAACCATAGCACCTCCGCACTCCGCCTGGGTGCCGGACACCACCTTGGGCTTGACGTTGAAGGTCTTGAGCCAGAGGCCGAAGTGGGGGCGGACGCGGGGAAATGCCTCACACACGACGATAAACGTCGATATGTTGAGAACAAATTTCGGGGCCAGATCATGGAAATCCAGACCATAGTAGAACATGAGCCCCCGGACAAATGGGTGAAGTGGAAAGCCCAGTCCGCGGAGGAAGTGGGGAAGAAAAACAACCCACTCATGGGGCCTTGGGGTAGGAAGAAGCTGCCCCTTCTCAGGAAGCCGATGCGGGATGTCCTTGGACAAGTATCCGGCTTTCCTTAACTTTTTTATATGAGCCTCTGTAACGGAGGAGACCATCCACTTGCCTCCCGCTCCGGACATTGTTGGAGAAGGTTGAGGAAGGAAGAGCGGACTTGGGCGCTGGAGCTTGAGTGCGCGAGAGATGGATTGGCAAAGGAGGAAGAAGGCATAGGTCAAAAAGGTGAATCCTTATCCCTTTATATAAGCGGGTGCGGTTAGGCGTCCCCACCTACCTAATAAAACTCACTTGCCTCCCAAACGCCATGGTAAATGGCGTGGTTGGGTTACCCATGTCCGTATTGATGAGAATCCCGTTAAAGGGGGCACATGATCTCTGCTTTAACAAGACGTGCCAAGGAAACCGCCTCGCTAAACGCGCCGAGGTGGAACAATGAAAGCAATTTACATAGAAGGCTTGGTCGCGGTGTTATGACGCACTGCGGAATACGTCAGCAGATTTGATTTGTGTTAATATTATTCCCTATATGGCAATATGTGGAAACTTATTTTGTAGAGCCGGACACTATTTTTGGTGTTTATAATCTTTTTGAAGAACTTGGAGGAGGAACCCGCCTTGCAATGCCGAAGACAATCTGCGCGCCGGACTCGTCGTCATTGAAGCCTGGTTCAGGGGCTACTGAGGGAGTCCTGGATTAGGGGGTGTTCGGATAGCCGGACTATACCTTCAGCCGGACTCCAGGACTATGAAGATACAAGATTGAAGACTTCGTCCCGTGTCCGGAAGGATCTTTTATTGGCGTGGAAGGCAAGCTAGGCATACGGATATTCAAGACCTCCTACCATTGTAACCGACTCTGTGTAACCCTAACCCTATCCGGTGTCTATATAAATCGGAGGGTTGTAGTCCGTAGGACAACCATCATCATACACAATCATACATAGGCTAGCTTCTAGGGTTTAGCCTCCTTGATCTCGTGGTAGATCCACTCTTGTACTACCCATATCATCAATATTAATCTAGCAGGAGTAGGGTTTTACCTCCACCGAGAGGGCCCGAACCTGGGTAAAATAAAGTGTCCCTCGTCTCCTGTTACCATCCGACCTTGATGCACAGTTCGGGACCCCCTACCCGAGATCCGCCGATTTTGACACCGACACCGACTCTGTGTAACCCTAACCCTATCTGGTGTCTATATAAACCGGAGGGTTATAGTCCGTAGGACAACCATCATCATACACAATCATACCATAGGCTAGCTTATAGGGTTTAGCCTCCTTGATCTCGTGGTAGATCTACTCCTGTACTACCCATATCATCAATATTAATCTAGCAGGAGTAGGGTTTTACCTCCATCGAGAGGGCCCGAACTTGGGTAAAATAAAGTGTCCCTTGTCTCCTGTTACCATCCGACCTTGACGCACAGTTCGGGACCCCCAGATCCGCCGGTTTTGACACCAACAAGGAGTTTCTCTCGAAAGAAGTGAGTGGGAGGAAAGTAGAACTTGATGAGGTAACTGTACCTGCTCCCTTATTGGAAAGTAGTTCATCACAGAAAACGGTTTCTGTGACACCTACACCAATTAGTGAGGAAGTTAATGATGATGATCATGAAACTTCAGATCAAGCTACTACCGAACCTCGTAGGTCAAACATAATAAGATCCACACCAGAGTGGTACGGTAATCCTGTTCTGGAGGTTATGTTACTAGACCATAACGAACCTACGAACTATGAAGAAGCGATGGTGAGCCCAGATTACGTGAAATGGTTTGAGGCCATGAAATCTGAGATGGGATCCATGTATGAGAACAAAGTGTGGACTTTGGTTGACTTGCCCGATGACCGGCAAGCCATAGAAAATAAATGGATCTTCAAGAGGAAGACGGACGTTGATAGTAGTGTTACTATCTACAAAGCTAAAATTGTCGCAAAAGGTTTTCGACAAGTTCAAGGTGTTGACTACGATGAGAGTTTCTCACTCGTATCTATGCTTAAGTCTGTCCGAATCATGTTAGCAATTGCCGCATTTTATGAAATTTGGCAAATGGATAAACAAAACTGCATTCCTTAATGGATTTATTAAAGAAGAGTTGTATACGATGCAACTAGAAGGTTTTGTCGATCCTAAAGGTGTTAACAAAATATGCAAGCTCCAGCGAACCATCTATGGACTGGTGCAAGCATCTCGGAGTTGGAATATACGCTTTGATGAGTTGATCAAAGCACATAGTTTTATACAGACTTGCGGTGAAGCCTGTATTTACAAGAAAGTGAGTGGGAGCACTACAACATTTCTGATAAGTATATGTGAATGACATATTGTTGATCGGAAATAATGTAGAATTATTTTGCAAAGCTTAAATGAGTGTTTGAAAGGAGTTTTTCAAAGAAAGACCTCGGTGAAGCTGCTTACATATTGAGCATCAAGATCTATAGAATAAGGATATGTTTCTCGATTATGGACGTAACTAAAAGGTTCGTCGTAAAAGGTTACGTCGATGCAAGTTTTGACACCGATCTGGATGACTCTAAGTCTCGATCTAGATACATATTGAAAATGAGAGCAATTAGTTAGAGTAGCTCCGTGCAGAGCATTGTTGACATAAAAATTTGCAAAATACATGCGGATCTGAATGTGGCAGACCCATTGACTAAATTTTTCTCACAAGCAAAACATGATCACACCTTAGTACTCTCTGGGTGTTAATCACATAGCGATGTGAACTAGATTATTGACTCTAGTAAACCCTTTGGGTGTTGATCACATGACGATGTGAAACATAGGTGTTAATCACATGGTGATGTGAACTATTGGTGTTAAATCACATGGCGATGTGATCTAGATTATTGACTCTAGTGCAAGTGGGAGACTGAAGGAAATATGCCCTAGAGGCAATAATAAAGTTATTATTTATTTCCTTATTTCATGATAAATGTTTATTATTCATGCTAGAATTGTATTAACCGGAAACATAATACATGTGTGAATACATAGACAAACAGAGTGTCACTAGTATGCCTCTACTTGACTAGCTCGTTAACCAAAGATGGTTATGTTTCCTAACCATTGACAAAGAGTTGTTATTTGATTAACGGTATCACATCATTAGGTGAATGATCTGATTGACATGACCCATTCCATTAGCTTAGCACCAGATCGTTTAGTATGTTGCTATTGCTTTCTTCATGACTTATACATGTTCCTATGACTATGAGATTATGCAACTCCCGTTTACCGGAGGAAGACTTTGTGTGCTACCAAACGTCACAACGTAACTGGGTGATTATAAAGGAGCTCTACAGGTGTCTCCAAAGGTACATGTTGGGTTGGCGTATTTCGAGATTAGGATTTGTCACTCCGATTGTCGGAGAGGTATCTCTGGGCCCTCTCAGTAATGCACATCACTTAAGCCTTGCAGGCAATGCAACTAATGAGTTAGTTGCGAGATGATGTATTATGGAACGAGTAAAGAGACTTGCCGGTAACGAGATTGAACTAGGTATTGGATACCGACGATCGAATCTCGGGCAAGTAACATACCGATGACAAAGGGAACACCGTATGTTGTTATGCGGTCTGACCGATAAAGATCTTCGTAAGAATATGTAGGAGCCAATATGAGCATCCAGGTTCCGCTCTTGGTTATTGACCGGAGACGTGTCTCGGTCATGTCTACATTGTTCTCGAACCATAGGGTCCGCACGCTTAAGGTTTCGATGACAGTTATATTATGAGTTTATGAGTTTTGATGTACCAAAGGAGTTCGGAGTCCCGAATGAGATCGGGACATGACGAGGAGTCTCGAAATGGTCGAGACGTAAAGATCGATATATTGGATGACTATATTCGGACATCGGAAAGGTTCTGAGTGGTTCGTGTATTTTTCGGAGTACCGGGGAGTTACGGGAATACGGGAGAAAAGTATTGGGCCTTATTGGGCCATACGGGAAAGAGAGAGGGGCTGCCTAGGCAGGCCGCGCGCCCCCCAAGGCCTAGTCCGAATTGGACTAGGGGGAGGGGCTGCGCCCCCTCCTTCCTTCCCTTCTCCTTTCCCCTTCCTTGTCTCCTACTCCTACTACATGGAAGGACTCCTAGTTGGACTAAGAAATGGGGAATCCTACTCCCGGTGGGAGTAGGACTCCCTAGGGCGCGCCATAGAGAGGGCCGGCCCTCCCCTCCTCCACTCCTTTATATACGGGGGCAGGGGGCACCCCATAGACACACAAGTTGATCTTCGTGATCGTTCCTTAGCCGTGTGCGGTGGCCCCTCCACCATATTCCACCTCGTCCATATTGTAGCGGTGCTTAGGCGAAGCCCTGCGACGGTTGAACATCAAGATCGTCACCACGCCGTCGTGTTGACAGAACCCCCGCCCCCCGAAGCTTTGCTGGATCGGAGCCCGGGGTGCGTCATCGAGCTGAACGTGTGCAGAACTCGAAGGTGCCGTCCGTTCGGTGCTTGGATCGGTCGGATCGGGAAGACGTACGACTACTTCCTCTACGTTGTGTCAACGCTTCCGCTTCGGTCTACGAGGGTACGTAGACAACACTTTCCCCTCTCGTTGCTATGCATCACCATGATCTTCCGTGTGCGTAGGAATTTTTTTGAAATTACTGCGTTCCCCAACAACAGTAACCAGAGGTGATGCACATTTTTCCTTGACATATTTGGGCTTTGAATTAAATGATACTCTAT
The DNA here is from genome assembly GCA_032464435.1 of Aegilops umbellulata. Taxonomy (NCBI): domain Eukaryota; kingdom Viridiplantae; phylum Streptophyta; class Magnoliopsida; order Poales; family Poaceae; genus Aegilops; species Aegilops umbellulata. Next base: position 562,148,937 of record CP136056.1, read on the forward strand.
TTGCATTTGGGCATTTAAATGCTATAAAATATTTTAAATGCTCAAATAATCATAAACTAAAATGTTTACTGTTGGGTTTATTCTACACAGTAGCCATGATTAGTTTCATGATTTTTGGAAATGCCCTGGCATTTTTAATAAAGCCCTGAAGACTACAGAATAATAGAAAAGAGAAATAAATAGTAAGAACAAAAACTTACCTGGGCCAACTCACCTGTGCAGCCACCTGGCAGCCCAAGTGGCCGGCCCAGCCACCTGGCCCAGCCCACCGCAGACCCTCTTTCGTCTTCCTCCTCACGCCAGTAGGCAGGGCGCGTGGTCGCCGCGCGCGTGCCAGCTCCTGCTTCCACCGCGGCGCCCCTGCTCTTCTGGATGCGCCATGGAGACGCCCCGCACCTCTCTCACTCTCTCTGGTTCCTTCCCTTCCTCTCCCTCTCTCTCTCTCTCTCACCGCGCCCGAGCACTACCCTCGCCGCCGACACCGTTCACCGCAGCCACCGTGCTCCCCTCGCCTCGCCGACGCGCCAAGAAGCCCCGCCTCGTCCCTCTCTTCCTCCTCACCAAGACGGAAGGCGCCGGAAGCCCTGGATGCCGCCAGCTCCGCCGTTCCTCTCCTCGGCCACCGAGGATCGCCGCCGTCGATTTGCCACCGTCTCCGCCTCCCCGAGCTTGCTGAGACTGTCTCCGACCCCGCTGTGAGCTCCACCTTCTTCTCCCCTGCTCCCCGTGCCCGTACGCACCCGCTAGCCGCCCGAGTCACCGGAGCTTTGAGCTCCCCGCCGCCGGCCATGTCGCCACCGCAGCCACACCTACGGAAACCCGCAACCGAGCACGCCGACATGGTCAGTGCGTCCCTAGGAGAAGAACACGACCAACCCCAACCTCTACCGTGCACCGTAGCCCCCTAGCCGCTCGAGGCCGAGCTCCGGTCGCCGCCTCGCTCGCCGCCGCCGACGCCACAGCCCACCCGAGCACCTGCCACTGCCACCATTCGAAGCATCGCAACAACAGCTCTCCAACGCACCCACCCGCGCAAGCTCTAGCTGCCGGAAACGGCCGGCCGGTGATCGCCGCCGTGCACTGCTTAGCGCCGGCGATTAGTCGCCGGCTAAACCCCGTAGTTAGCACCAATTAACCCCCCCCTCTTATTGAGATGTGGGCCCCTAGTGCCTAAATTAATTAGTTTAACTTCTCTGTTAGATTAGTACTAATCTCAGGGGGGGCCCGCCTGTCAGCGTTAACTTGGCCACGTCAGCATTGACCGGACCCACACGTCAGCCTCTGTTGTTGACACTGTGTCACTGACCAGTGGACCCCACTGGTCAGGTTTGACCTGGACGGCGCCTGTTGACTTGCTGACGTTAGCATGGCCTCATGCTGACGCAGTAATACATTTTCTGGATTTTTTAATATTCAAAAAATAGCCAAAACTTTTAAAAATCATATAAAATCAACCGTAACTCCAAATGAAATAATTTATATATGAAAAATTATCAGAAAAATTCAATCTATCCATCTGTGTTACATGCATGACAAACCAACCTAAACCTGCTGTATAGATGAAAACACATAAAGGGCATTTAAAATGCTTAAGTTTGGAGTTGCATTTGAATCCTTGATTCAAATGAGCTCCATTGAACTTGTTGCTGTTTGCATTAGCACAAACAACAACACATATACATGCCATGTTCATGCATCATATCGTGCATTGCATTGATTGTGTTTACTCTCTGTTTGCCGGTGTTGTTCCCCTCGGTAGACGTTGTCCCGACGCTGTGATCGTTGACACTGATGAAGACCCAATGCTATCTTCAGAAGTGCCAGGCAAGCAAAACCCCCTTGTTCATTCCGATACAACCCCACTCTCTCGCTCCTGCTCTCTTTTACTGCATTAGGACAACAGCGATTCAACTGTTACATGTTGCGGTAGTTGAACCCCTTTCCTCTGCATGACCTGTAATTGCCAAAGTAAATAGATGAAACCCACTAGCATGAGTAGGAGTTGTTTGAGCCCTGATGTGCCTACTCATTCATGCTTGTTTGTCATGTCTGCTACTGCTTAGAGTTGAGTCAGGTCTGATTCATCGGGGATGAATTGGAATGTGGTGAACGTGTCCTACTGTTGAGAGCTAAGTATGTGAACACGATTTGGTAAAGGTAGCCGTGAGAGGCCATGAAGGAGTACATGGTGGGTTGTCTCATTGAAACCGTCATCAGGAACTGAGTTCTGTGTATGTAATCCAAGAATAGTTACTACCACACATTGGGTTCCGGTTACTCGACCCCTCTCGGCTTATTAACCGCCTCGATCTCTGTCCAGGAGTTGCAACTAGTTTCTGGTGTTTGTAGGTTGTGTCAGTAGTCTGCCAATTGGCACCCGGTACAGGTGGGCTTGGGACAGACTAGGCACCGTGGCACGGTGTACCAAGCGTAGATCCATCCGTCGAGGTGGGCTTGGGAACCCTGCACACATTGTTTGGGGCCGTGAGCAGCACCCCGGCCGGATCTCCTTGCGGATGGAACCCGAATAGGCGATAAACCTGGACGAGAGACTTGTGTGGTTAGTCAGGTCGTGGCCGACTCCCTCGCCAGGCTTCCGCTTGAAGGTTGCCGAGGTACATGACGTGTACATGGTGGTAAGTGGGGAGAGCGTGTGTGAAGAAGTACACCCCTGCAGGGTTATCATTATCTATTTGAATAGCCGGATTCCTCGGATATGGAAACTTGGACCCCTTGCATAGTTCATAGACAAGTGAAAGTGGATACTCTAAAACTCGCAAGATAAGCGTGAGTGCTATGGATGGCGTTCTCGTAGGTTGACGGGAGCGGATCCACAGTGGTGTATTGACATGGTGAATAAGTGGACTCGTGTGCGCCACCTCAAAAGAGTTACTTGCAGTCGTAGTTCAGGATAGCCACCGAGTCAAAGCTGGCTTGCTGCAGTTAAACTCCACCACCCCCTTTGTTGATACCGATGCATATGTAGATAGTTCTGATGTAAGTCTTGCTGGGTACATTTGTACTCACATTTTCCTATTTTATGTTTTGCAGAGAGACTTCAGTGTCGCTAGTGGTTCCGTGTGGACTTCGACGTTTAGCTTGATACCTCAGCTACGATCTTGTGCCCTCGGCAGGATCTGGTAGATAGTCAGGCTTCTTAGCCTTTTTCATTTGTAGATGTCTGTACTCAGACATGTTAAGCTTCCGCATGTGCTTTGACTTGTATGCTATGAATGTTGGGTCATGAGACCCATGTTTGTAATATCTCGCTCCTCGGAGCCTATTGAATAAATACTTGAGTCGTAGAGTTATGTTGTGATTCCATGTTGTATTTACACATATCGAGCATATTGTGTGCATGATTGAAATGCTTGGTATGTGTGGGATCCGACAACCTAGTTGTTTATCCTTGGTAGCCTCTCTTATGGGGAAATGTAGTCTTGTGCTTCCATGAGCCATAGTAGTCCGCTACAGCCCGGTTCACCGGAGTCCTGCTAGCCCAGCACTACTGCTCCGGAACACTTGATTGGCCAGCATGTGATTCACTTCGTTCCTGTGTCTGTCCCTTCACGGAAATGTCACGCGGTGACATCCGGAGTCCTGCCTAGCCTGCTACAGCCCGGTTCACCGGAGTCCTGTTAGCCTAGTGCTACAGCCCGGATTCGCACGCTGCTGACCGACATGCTCGATGTTGATTCATGTATGCCTATTCCCGTAAGTTAGTGCCACTTTGGGTTCACGACTAGTCATGTCGGCCCGGGTTCTCTGTCAAATGAATGCTAGCGACACTATCATATACGTGAGCCAAAAGGCGCAAACGGTCCCGGGCCAGGTAAGGTGGCACCCGTGGGAATACCGTGCATGAGGCCGCAAAGTGATATGATGTGTTACATGCTAGATCGATGTGACTTAGGATCGGGGTCCTGACAGCTTTGGTATCCGAGCATGACTGCCTATAGGATTACTAAGCCAAACTAGTCGAAGTTGAGTCGAGAAATTGATTGTGAAAGGGAACGTAAGGCTCTTTTTACTCCTTATACCTTATGCCCTTCTGATCTGAGTCATCCTCTTCTCTTCTACAGGGATTAAGAACTAGGCCTTCTCATCTATCTATCAGGATGACGAGTTACTATGATAGAGACTTATAGGATTGATGGATTTAAGCCCGAGTTCAGTTTCTACTACCTTCGTGTGTTCATAGTTGGTCTCGGAATCTTGATATTGTGCTTCTGAGTGGTTATGCCACTATTTTGCAGGATGTCTCAAATATTTTTGAGCATTTATAGTCGTTATGCTATCCGAGTCATCTCAGGTTTTAAATAGTCTGACGCATTTGCAAATCCCTTCTTTCCGTTCCTGATGTCCCTTTGGGCCAGATTAATCAGACTAATCGGTGAGTTGAGGTACTCTTTTGCCTCGACATATATGTTGGAGCTCTTATTATGACTCTAGGTGTTTGGGAGTCACCTAGTAATCTAGCCATGTTTTGTGTTCCCAGTGTGATGATTCTGGCCACCATTCTCGAAAGCATCCCGTGATGCCTTTTAGTAGTGGGTATCCTACTCTTGGGTTCTTGATCCAAGATTCACTCTACTTACCTCATGTTGATAGTGTTGCTAGTTCCTTATGATATTAGTAACCTATGCATTAGTCCTCGAGGTTCGTGGTATTTCCTTCTTCCAAATACTATGAACCATTAAGGCAGAAGTTCTTTGAACCAAAAGCTCACAATCAGAGTACTCTTGAGGAGTTCTCCATCCATAATTGTGATTCTGCCAGTTCTACCTTTCTGCATGGGTTATCTCGAGGAAACCTGTTGAACTTGGTTCGACATATTAATCTATGCATCCACAACTCAGAAAGATATATGTTCCCTTGAGTTGTCCCTCTTCATTTGTATTCCAACCATCATCTATCAATTGATAGTCAGGAGTAATTGTGCATCCGTGTTATCGATGCTTATTATTCTTGTGGTCCGTCAAGCCATTCTAGTTCAGAATGACTAGGAGAAACAAACTCCAGTACCTCATCCATTTCCGGGATTGGGTCAAAGCAGTTGTAATCCGCAAATCAAATGCCAATCCAGCTTTTGATTCTGTTCTACCTTGGAGTATTACCATCTTTATATCAAGATTGTCATGGAAATTGCACACCATCCTATGAACTCTTGATGCAGTGATACTTCTCGCCATCATCGTTCATTCCTCAGTCTCCGTGTTATTGTAACCGGAATATCGACAAGTGAACCGTGATGTGTGAAATCGATACTCCTAGCAACATCGTTGCTAGGTAGTTAATGGACAATACTCTCATTCTTAGCGTGTTGGTTATTGAATCATCATCCTAAGATTGATCGTGCTACCTAGTCCATATTTCCGGTGCACTCTTCGGTCAATGAGTTAGGATTATTCAATCCCTTGCTTATTTGATCATACTGTCTTGCTCTGAAAAGCAACATTGTTCTCGAGCTTAGTGACATATCGGTGGTTCGTGATTTTCCGAATATCTTCTCGAAAGTGTTACCAGGTTGTCACCTGACCGTTATGTTGAGTTCGTGATCAGCTTGGTTTCCTATGAACCACCCCTTCTCCAAGAAGCTATGTTGGTTACCCCTGAACTAGTTGGATACGCTAAACAACAACTTGGAGAGTTGGAAGATAAAAGCTTGCCTAGCTTAGTTCATTCTAGGGGATATCTCGTATGTGTGTTGAAGAAAGATGATATTTTCATTGATTGACCCTCGTGACCAGTTAATGGATCTATCATTTTATCCAATCTTTGATTTGAGTATGGGCTATCATCAAATCAAATCAGAACCAACGATATTCGTAATGTTGTCTTACTCGTGGTTGTTCCCTCGAGCATGCACCATTATATCTTTTGGGTCTGGCCAATGCTATCACCTTGTTCACATAATTGTGGAACTCCAATTATATGGATACCTGGGAGAATTGTTGTTGAGCGCATCAGCAACATTGTTATCTTCTTCATGATTCGTGTTGAACATCCAGTTAGTATTGGAAACTTTGTAACCATTGCCTTCATGTTGCGTTCATGAGGTACATGTTTGGTGCAAGAAGTGGCTTTCTCCAAGTTCACGTGCATTAGGTGCAAGTTGCCGTCGTGAATTCGAGAAAGTTAGTTTTGCTTCCTCTGGAATCATCCCAAGTCAGTCATGCACGTGCGAAGTATACTATGGCTTGAGAGATTAGCTACCTCCATCCCATCGGTATTTCCTAGCACACCAAGCCACTCATTGATTTGTTCAAGGAGAAGAAGTTCCTTCTTAGGATCCGAACTTATGCAAGGGCTTCGATATCCTCGATGATGGTTCCCAACCAGAACTCGGTAGTGTTTTTACTATAAGACTACTATGTGGTCATTCTTGTCTTGGACAACATGCTCACATGTATGTAGCATAACAAGATCATGCTTTGGAGCTTGCTATCGTAGTTCATTCCCGAGAATCTCGCAACTCCGTCTCGTCGGTTTGTGTTGCAAACTTTCTTTTCCAGACATGTTGTCTGAAATATCCTGTTTCCAACCAGATCTGAATCTCAGGCAGATATGATGGTTGGAACATTCCCAGCATTTGCATTTTGTTCCTAGCTTGCACCCCATCGTGCCAATTTTCCATGGGATTCCCTTCTTAGCAGTTGTTGTCCAGGATCATCCTCAAAAGTGGTCCTGTCATGGGTCCCATCCATTTCCGGTGATAAGCAAAAGTCATCCATTGTGTTGTCTTCAATAAGGTAGTCCACGTCATTCATTCTAGTCCGAGTATGCTATTCTACCGCACTCTGCCAACGATTGATTGTGTTTTTGCCTTAGGCTGGTCTAAAGAGTTTCAATGATCTCTGAATCAAAAGTAATTCTTTTTGCCACTTAAGGGAATATTTCTGCGAGTCACCTTCCTTAAGATGTCTTGATGTGGTATCATGGCAACTCAACTCCTCGCTACGTTGACAACCGTTCACCACCCTCTTAAGTGTGGAATTGTTGTCTACGCAGTGAACCTTCATCATCTGTTACACTCCATTCCTCTAGATGTATGTTTCATGTCTCAGCTCAAGAGATGTTTCAATTTCTCATTCCGTGAGTTGAGCATCATTTGCTCGATTTTCGAAAGATCGATTCTTCCAGGGTTTTTCCTTTCTTCTTATTGTCATGTTAGTTGGAGTTCTCAGAGCAAGACATCAAGACAAAGATGGTGATCGAATCAACGTTCTTATGAGGTGCAACCTGGATCGTGAAGATTGTGTTAGTTTGCGTTCTCCCTTCACCTTACCCTACGCTTGAATCTCAGGACGAGATTCTTGTTTAGTAGGGGTGAGCTGTCACATCCCTAGCTTCTGGTAATGCACTAGGTTAGCCTCATGTGTGCATCATGTTTAATCTTGAAAGAAACTTGAAATGGGGATTGCCTAAACCCCTAGCATCAAAGGAATTCACTAGGTTCAATTAAAATATTTTCAGTAAACCCAAATGGCTTTCAAAAATGTTCATCATTTATGGAAAATGCTATAAACAGTAACCAGAGGTGATGCACATTTTTCTATGACATATTTGGGCTCTGAATTTAATCATACTCTATTTGCATTTGGGCATTTAAATGCTATAAAATATTTTAAATGCTCAAATAATCATAAACTAAAATGTTTACTGTTGGATTTATTCTAAACAGTAGCCATGATTAGTTTCATGATTTTTGGAAATGCCCTGGCATTTTTAATAAAGCCCTAAAGACTACAGAATAATAGAAAAGAGAAATAAATGGTAAGAACAGAAACTTACCTGGGCCAACTCACCTGTGCAGCCACCAGGCAGCCCAAGTGGCCAGCCCAGCCCACCGCAGCCCCTGTGTCGTCTTCCTCCTCATGCCAATAGGCAGGGCGCGTGGTCGCCCCCCGCGCGCCAGCTCCTGCTTCCACCGCGGCGCCCCGGCTCTTCTGGATGCGCCACGGAGACGCCCCGCACCTCTCTCACTCTCTCTCGTTCCTTCCCTTCCTCTCCCTCGCTCTCTCTCACCGCGCCCGAGCACTACTCTCACCGCCAACACCATTCACCGCAGCCACCGTGCTCCCCTCGCCTCGCCGACGCGCCAAGAAGCCCCGCTTCGTCCCTCTCTTCCTCCTCACCAAGACTGAAGGCTCCGGAAGCCTTGGATGCCGCCAGCTCCGCCGTTCCCCTCCTCGGCCACCGAGGATCGCCGCCGTCGATTTGCCGTCGTCTCCGCCTCCCCGAGCTTGCTGAGACCGTCTTCGATCCCGCTGTGAGCTCTACCTTCTTCTCCCCTGCTCCCCGTGCCCGTACGCACCCGCTAGCCGCCCGAGTCACCGGAGCTTTAAGCTCCCCGCCGCCGGCCATGTTGGCACAGCAGCCACACCTACGGAAACCCGCAACCGAGCACGCCGACGTGGTTAGTGCGTCCCTAGGAGAAGAACACGACCAACCCCGACCTCTACCGTGCACCGTAGCCCCCTAGCCGCTCGAGGCCGAGCTCCGGTCGCCGCCTCGCTCACCGCCGCCGACGCCACAGCCCACCCAAGCACCTGCCACTGCCACCGTTCGAAGCGCCGCAACAGCAGCTCTCCAACGCACCCACCCGCGCAGGCTCTAGCTGCCGGAAACGGCCGGCCGGTGATCGCCGCCATGCACTGCTTAGCGCCGGCGATTAGTCGCCGGCTAAACCCCGTTGTTAGCACTAATTAACCCCCCCTCTCATTGACATGTGGGCCCTCAGTGCCTAAATTAATTAGTTTAACTTCTCTGTTAGATTAGTACTAATCTCAGGGGGGGCCCGCCTGTCAGCGTTGACTTGGCCACGTCAGCAATGATCGGACCCACACGTCAGCCTCTGTTGTTGACACTGTGTCACTGACCAGTGGACCCCATTGGTCAGGTTTGACCTGGACGGCACCTGTTGACTTGCTGACGTCAGCATGACCTCATGCTGACGCAGTAATACATTTTCTGGATTTTTTAATATTCAGAAAATTCTAGAAAGTAGCCAAAATTCTAAAAATCATATAAAATCAACCGTAATTCCAAATGAAATAATTTATATATGAAAAATTATCAGAAAAAATCAATCTATCCATCTGTACTAGTTACATTCATGACAAACCAACCTAAACCTGCTGTATAGATGAAAACACATAAAGGGCATTTAAAATGCTTAAGTTGGGAGTTGCATTTGGATCCTTGATTCAAATGAGCTCCATTGAACTTGTTGCTGTTTGCATTAGCACAAACAACATCACATATACATGCCATGTTCATGCATCATATCGTGCATTGCATTGATTGTGTTTACTCTCTGTTTTCCGGCGTTGTTCCCCTCGGTAGACGTTGTCCCGACGCTGTGATCGTTGACACTGATGAAGACCCAATGCTATCTTCAGAAGTGCCAGGCAAGCAAAACCCCTTGTTCATTCCGATACAACCCCACTCTCTTGCTCCTGCTCTCTTTTACTGCATTAGGACAACAGCGATTCAACTGTTACATGCTGCGGTAGTTGAACCCCTTTCCTCTGCATGACCTGTCATTGCCACAGTAAATAGATGAAACCCACTAGCATGAGTAGGAGTTGTTTGAGCCCTGATGTGCCTACTCATTCATGCTTGTTTGTCAAGCCTGCTACTGCTTAGAGTTGAGTCAGGTCTGATTCATCAGGGATGAATTGGAATGTGGTGAACATGTCCTACTGTTGAGAGCTAAGTGTGTGAACACGATTTGCTAAAGGTAGCGGTGAGGGGCCATGTAGGAGTACATGTGGGTTGTCTCATTGAAACCGTCCTCAGGAACTGAGTTCTGTGTATGTGATCCATGAATAGTTACTACCACACATTGGGTTCCGGTAACTCGACCCCTCTCAGTTTATTAACCGCCTCGATCTCTGTCCAGGAGTTGCAACTAGTTTCTGGTGTTTGTAGGTTGTGTTAGTAGTCTACCAAGTGGCACCCGGTACAGGTGGGCTTGGGACAGACTAGGCACCGTGGCACGGTGTACCAAGCGTAGATCCATCCGTCGAGGTGGGCTTGGGCACACATTGTTTGGGGCCGTGAGCGACACCCCGGCCGGATCTCCGTGCGGATGGAACCCGAATACGCGATAAACCTGGACGAGAGACTTGCGTGGTTAGTCAGGTCGTGGCCGACTCCCTCGCCAGGCTTCCGCTTGACGGTTGCCGAGGTACATGACATGTACATGGTGGTAAGTGGCGAGAGCGTGTGTGAAGAAGTACACCCCTGCAGGGTTATCATTATCTATTCGAATAGCCGGATTCCTCGGATATGGAAACTTGGACCCCTTGCATAGTTCATAGACAAGTGAAAGTGGGTACTCTAAAACTCACAAGATAAGCGTGAGTGCTATGGATGGCGTTCTCGTAGGTTGACGGGAGAAGATCCATAGTGGTGTATTGATATGGTGAATATGTGGACTCGTGTGCGCCACCTCAAAAGAGTTACTTGCAGTCGTAGTTCAGGATAGCCACCGAGTCAAACTGGCTTGCTGCAGTTAAACTCCACCACCCCCTTTGTTGATACCGATGCATATGTAGATAGTTCTGATGTAAGTCTTCCTGGGTACATTTGTACTCATGTTTGCCTATTTTATGTTTTGCAGAGAGACTTCAGTCTCACAAGTGGTTTCGTGTGGACTTCGACGTTTAGCTTGATACCTCAGCTACGATCTTGTGCCCTCAGCAGGATCTGGTAGATAGAAAGGCTTCTCAGCCTTTTTCATTTGTAGATGTCTGTTCTCAGACATGTTAAGCTTCCACATGTGCTTTGACTTGTATGCTATGAATGTTGGGTCATGAGACCCATGTTTGTAATATCTCGCTCCTCGGAGCCTATTGAATAAATACTTGAGTCGTAGAGTTATGTTGTGATGCCATGTTGTATTTACACATATCGAGCATATTGTGTGCATGATTAAATGCTTGGTATGTGTGGGATCCGACAACCTAGTTGTTTATCCTTGGTAGCCTCTCTTATGGGGAAATTTAGTCTTGTGCTTCCATGAGCCATAGTAGTCCGCTACAGCCCTGTTCACCGGAGTCCAGCTAGCCCAGCACTACTGCTCCGGAACACTTGACTGGCCGGCATGTGATTCACTTCGTTCCTGTGTCTGTCCCTTCGCGGAAATGTCACGCGGTGACATCCGGACTCCTGCCTAGCCTGCTACAGCCCGGTTCACCGGAGTCCTGTTAGCCCAGTGCTAGAGCCCTGATTCGTACGCTGCTGACCGACATGCTCGATGTTGATTCATGTATGCCTGTTCCCGTAAGTTAGTGCCACTTTGGGTTCACGACTAGTCATGTCGGCCCGGGTTCTCTGTCATATGAATGCTAGCAACACTATCATATACGTGAGCCAAAAGGCGCAAACAGTCCCGGGCCAGGTAAGGTGGCACCCGTGGGAACGCCGTGCGTGAGGCCGCAAAGAGATATGATGTGTTACATGCTAGATCTGTGTGACTTAGGATCGGGGTCCTGACATCTGGAGTCCGTTTGGGGCTCCGGAGAGGGGGACTTCGATCTTCATCATCACGAACCCTCCTTCATCGCCAATTCCATGATGCTCCCCATCGGGAGTGACTAATTTCTTCGTAGGCTTGCTGGTTGGTGAGAAGTTGGATGAGATTCATCATGTAACCGAGTTAGTTTTTTTAGGGCTTGATCCCTAGTATTCATTATGTTCTGAGATTGATGTTGTTATGACTTTGCCATGCTTAATACTTGTCACTTTGGGCTCGGGTGCCATGATTTCAGATCTGAACCGTTTATGCTTTCACCATTATATCTATTTTCTAGATCTGATCTTGCAAGTCATATTCACCTATTACGTGTTATGATCCATAAACCGCGGAGTGACAATAGTCGGGATACTTTCCGATGATGACTGTAGTTTGAGGAGTTCATGTATTCACTATGTGTTAATGCTTTGTTCCGGTTCTCTATTAAAAGGGAGCCTTAATATCCCTTAGTTTCGTTATGGACCCCGTTGCCACGGGAGGGTAGGACAAAATATGTCATGCAAGTTCTTTTCATAAGCACGTATGACTATTTACGGAATACATGCCTACATGATATTTATGAACTGGAGCTAGTTTTGTATCGCCCTAGGTTATGAATGTTATATGATGAATATCATCCAACGAGTCCACCGATCCAATGCCTATGAATTTCTCTTATATTGTTCTTGCTAAGTTACTATTGCTGTTGTTACTGTTACACTTGCTACAAAATCATTGTTATTATTGTTACCACTATACTATTGAAACTATCATACTACTTTCCTACTGATCACCTTGCTGCAGATATTTAATCACCAAGTGTGGTTAAATTGACAACTTAGTTGCTAATACTTGCAAATATTCTTTGACTCCCCTTGTGTCGAATCTACAAATTTATGTTGAATACTCTATGTTGCGATCCCCTATACTTGTGGGTTATCAAGACCTTTTTCTGGCGCCGTTGCGAGGGAGCATATCTATATTTGCGGGTTATCACTATGAAGAATATGAAGGATACCAAGACTAAGATATTTCCCTCTAAGACAATTGGAGGTAAGGAATTGTCATCTAGCTCTGCATTTGATTCACCTTCTATTTTGAGTTAACTTGCAACACCACCACACACTACAAGGGAAATGCCTAGCAGTAGCGCTGGTTTTGGGCTAGCAGTAGCGCGGGAGACCGCGCTACTGCTTCGGAGCTACAGCTAAATGGTAGCAGTAGCGTTGGTTCACCCGCGCTACTGCTATACTTACTTAGCAGTAGCGCTTTTTGAAGAATGCGCTGCTGATAGTTACTAGTAGGGCCACTCTACCCATGCTACTACTATTATTACGTATTCTATTTCTTTTTACTTTATGTCGTATTCATACATCATTATACAAATTTTCATACAATAGCAATTTAGAGATTGTTTTTACATCATAATGAGTTATGACATCCACTTGAAACTATTCCATGGTTCTTTCACCCAATGATATAATAACTCATCATCATCATCATCATAATAATGTCATTAACAACTTATCATCATAATACATCATTGTCATATAACAACTCCTCATCATCATCATTTTCGTCCATGAGACATCGTATAACAACTTGGTCACTAGTCATAATCACAACTCCTCCTCCTCATCAACTCTAACACACTGTAGCACATAATAACAACTTCTCATCATCATCATAGTCATAACCAACACTAACTAATTGTTCTTAATACCTAGGACCTACTCCTCTCTCCTAGGTAAAATACCATAAAAGAGATAAACCGATCCATCTCCATAATGGAGAATGGAGATAAACCTATCTCCAACTTGTGGCTTGCGCACTGTGTCTCCAACTAGTTGCATGTGCGCATTCATCACTTTGCTCCATTCTTTGATTTTGAGCCTTCCATCATTTGAAGAAATCGAGTATGTAGTATGGTGCCACTCGTGCTACTACTAATTATCAGTAGCGCGTGTCTGTGACCCACACTACTACTATTAATTTCGAAAACAAAAATTTCTCAATCCCATGCGGGTTGTCAATGGCGGCAATGGTTCGATCCAGCGGTGACAGGGATCTCCAAAGGCACGACCAGGCAGTGGCGGGCCAGATCTGGCAGAGGCCAGTGGAGAGGACCGGATCCAGGGCAGAGAAAGCTGGTGGTGTGGGTATCCTCTTCGTGGCCAAGGTAGAGAGCTCTTGGTCATCAATGGTGAAGACATGCACGGGGATGGAGATGGGAGAGTGAGTCAAACCATAGGGGAGAGCGAAAAGGAGAAACGAGGGAGAGATGAAGGAGATGGAGGGAGCACCGGGGTTAGTCATTAGTGGTTTGGTGCTCCAGTGTGGTGGCATGGAGGTGTGGGGGAAGACCAGCGAGCTCCTGGAGGCCAGCGGTGCAAGGCAGCGGCTTCGTTTGACGCCATGGAGTAGGAGGCGCGCATGGGCAAGAGCGCCATGGAAGAGCCTATGGAGAGAGAGCGAAAGGGACGGGAGAGTGGAGGGATTCAGGGAACGAGATGGGGATTTCAGGGCTGTTAAAAACCCTATACATAGTAACAACGTGGGGTTTATACCTCTCCCGGAGGCACGACGGAGACCACTTAGTAGCAGCGTGGGTTTGTAGCCTGCGCTACTGATACGTCTCCAACGTATCTATAATTTTTGATTGCTCCATGCTATATTATCTACTGTTTTGGACTATATTGGGCTTTATTTTCCACTTTTATATTATTTTTCGGACTAACCTATTAACCGGAGGCCCAGCCCAGAATTGCTGTTTTTTGCCTATTTCAGTGTTTCGAAGAAACGGAATATCAAACGGAGTCCAAACGGAATGAAACCTTCGGGAACGTGATTTTCTCACCGAACGTGATCCAGGAGACTTGGACCCTACTCCAAGAAGTAAAAGAGGGGGTCACGCGGGTGGGGGCGCCCCCCTAGGGCGCACCCCTGCCTCGTGGGCCCCCTGTTACTCCACCGACGTACTCCTTCCTCCTATATATACCTACGTACCCCCAAACGATCAGATACGGAGCCAAAACCGAATTCCACCGCCGTAACCTTCTGTCCCATCTTGGGGCCTGTTCCGGAGCTCCACCGGAGAGGGCCGTCATCACAGAATGCTTCTACATCATCATAGCCCCTCCGATGAAGTGTGAGTAGTTTACCTCAGACCTTCGGGTCCATAGTTATTAGCTAGATGGCTTCTTCTCTCTTTTTGGATCTCAATACAATGTTCTCCCCCTCTCTCGTGGAGATCTATTCGATGTAATCTTCTTTTGCGTTGTGTTTGTTGAGACCGATGAATTCTGGGTTTACGATCAAGTCTATCTATGAATAATATTTGAATCTTCTCTGAATTATTTTATGCATGATTGGTTATCTTTGCAAGTCTCTTCGAATTATCAGTTTGGTTTGGCCTACTAGATTGGTTTTTCTTGCCATGGGAGAAGTGCTTAGCTTTGGGTTCAATCTTGCAGTGTCCTTTCCCAGTGATAGAAGGGGCAGCAAGGCACGTATTGTATTGTTGCCATCGAGGATAACAAGATGGGGTTTTTATCATATTGCATGAAACTATTCCTCAACATCATGTCATCTTGCTTAAGGCGTTACTCTGTTTTTAACTTAATACTCTAGATGCATGATGGATAGTGGTCGATGAGTGGAGTAATAGTAGTAGATGCAGGCAGGAGTCGGTCTACTTGTCTCCGACGAGATGTCTATATACATGATCATACCTAGATATTCTCATAACTATGCTCAATTCTGTCAATTGCTCAACAATAATTTGTTCACCCACCGTAGAATACATATGCTCTTGAGAGAAGCCACTAGTGAAACCTATGGCCCCCGGGTCTATTCTCATCATATCAATCTCCATCACTTTAATCTTGCTTTGCTTTTTTACTTTGCCTTTTACTTTTCACTTTGCATCTCTATATCAAAAATACCAAAAATATTATCTATCATCTCTATCAGATCTCACTCTCGTAAGTGACCGTGAAGGGATTGACAACCCCTAATCGCGTTGGTTGCGAGGAGCTATCGTTTTGTGCAAGAACGAGGGACTTGAGCGTAGCCTCCTATTGGATTGATACCTTGGTTCTCAAAAACTGAGGGAAATATTTACGCTACTTTGTTGCATCATCCTCTCCTCTTCGGGGAAAACCAACGCAGCGCTCAAGAGGTGGCAAGAAGAATTTTTGGCGCCGTTGCCGGGGAGTCTGCACAAAAGTCAACATACCAAGTACCCATCACAATCCCTATCTCTCGCACTATATTATTTGCCATTTGCCTCTCGTTTTCCTCTCCCCCACTTCACCCTTGCCGTTTTATTCGCCCTCTCTTTTCGTTTGCCTTGATGTCTTACTTGGCTCGTTTGGTTGAAATAGTTGAGTATTTATTCCTAAACAGAGAAGCTAATATCTATAGATCCTCATCCGCTTGCCAATCTTTTTAAGAGATCCAATTATGATGAACCAATTCCTAGTGAATTGGATGCACTAGATTATCTTTATAAGCTTTTGCCTGAGATCCGTAAATCTAAAAATTCTGATAAAGTGCTTCATGATAGATCTTTGAATAAAAAGCATGATTGCAATGATTTTACTATAAATTCTATTGATGTAAATTATGCTAATAATATGCAAAACTCTAAGCTTGGGGATGCTAGTTTTGCTAAGTCCAATTGTCATGATTGGGGAGATTCTTCTTATGATCTTGAAAATTTATTTAAGCCCCATGATGAATATAAGGTTGATAATAGTGTTTGCAATAATATTGAAAGTGGGTTTGGAAGAGTGTCAACTTTAGATCCCACATATTTGGATAACATTCAATCTTATGAAATTTTTGATAAAAGTGGGCTTGGAGAAATCATGACTTTAGTTAATGATAATCCCACTATTTTGGAAGAGTGTCAACTTCGCATGCATGTGGATCGTGTTGAGAATATGTTAGGTGATAGCTATATTGTCGAATTTTCTTATGATCCTACATGTAATTATTATGAGAGAGGAAAATATGGTTATAGAAATTTCCATGTTACTAAATTACCTCTCGTTATGTTGAGATTGCTAGTGTTCCTTTCCGCTTCCTTGCATATGCTAGTTTTTGCTTGCTACGATAATTTGTTTGCCTATAATATGCCTATGCATAGGAAGTATGTTAGACTTAAGTGTGTTTGTCACATGTTTTATGATGCTCTCTTTGTGCCTCAATTCTTGTCTTTCTTGTGCGCATCATTGAAATCTCAATGCCTAGCTAAAAAGGCTTTAAAGAAAAGCGTTTTGGGAGACAACCCAATATTTTTCCTTACTGCTTAGTAATAAATAATCCATCTACCTTCTATTTAGATGTGGTTTTTTGTTTTAGTTAGTGTTTGTGCCAAATTAAGCCTATAGAATCTTCTTGGATGATAGTTATTTGATCTTGCTGTAATTTCCAGAAACTTCCTATTCACGAAAACAATTGTTAAAAATCACCAGAACGTGATAAAATACTGATTCCAATTGCTGCAGATCAATAAATCACCAGAACAGTCCTATTTTGGTAGATCTTTTGGAGTTCCAGAAGTTTGCGTTAGTTACAGATTACTACAGACTGTTCTGTTTTTGACAGATTCTGTTTTTCATGTGTTGTTTGCTTATTTTGATGAATCTATGGCTAGTAAAATAGTTTATAATCCATAGAGAAGTTGGAATACAATAGTTGTAAAACCAATATAAATAAAAAATGAGTTCATTACAGTACCTTGAAGTGTTCTTTTGTTTTCTTTCTCTAACGGTGCTCACGAGATTTCTATTGAGTTTTGTGTTGTGAAGTTTTCAAGTTTAGGGTGAATTCTTTTGATGGATTATGGAACAAGGAGTGGCAAGAGCCTAAGCTTGGGTATGCCCATGGCACCCCCAAGATAATCCAAGAACACCAAAAAGTCAAAGCTTGGGGATGCCCCGGGAGGCATCCCCACTTTCGTCTACTTCAATCAGTAATTTTACTTGGAGATATATTTTTATTCACCACATGATATGTGTTTTGCTTGGAGCGTCTTGTATTATTTGTGTCTTTGTTTGTTAGTGTGCCACAATCATCCTTGCTGTACACACCTTTTGAGAGAGCCATACATGAATTGTAATTTGATAGAATACTCTATGTGCTTTACTTATATCTTTTGAGCTATGTAGTTTTGCTCTATATGCTTCATTTATATATTTTGAGCATTATAATTTTGCTCTATGTGCTTCATTTAGATCTTTTAGAGCACGGTGGTGGATTTGTTTTAAAGAAACTATTGATCTCTCATGCTTCACTTAGATTATTTTGAGAGTCTTAATAGCATGGTAATTTGCTTAATGATAATATGCTTGGTATTCAAGATTTGTAAAACTTTCTTTTGAGTGCGTTGAATACTAAGAAAAGATTGATGCTTGATAATTGTTTTGAGATATGAAGATGGTGATATTAGAGTCATGCTAGTTGAGTAGTTGTGAATTTGAGAAATACTTGTGTTAAAGTTTGTGATTCCCGTAGCATGCACGTATGGTGAACCGTTATGTGATGAAGTCGGAGCATGAGTTAATTATTGATTGTCTTCCTTATGAGTGGCGGTTGGGGACGAGCGATGGTCTTTTCCTACCAATCTATCCCCCTAGGAGCATGCGCGTAATACTTTGCTTTGATAACTTCTAGATTTTTACAATAAGTATATGAGTTCTTTATGACTAATGTTGAGTCCATGGATTATACGCACTTTTTCCCATCCTTCCACCATTGCTAGCCTCTCTAATACCGCGCACCTTTCGCCGGTATCATACACCCACCATATACGTTCCTCAAAATAGCCACCATACCTACCTATCATGGCATTTCCATAGCCATTCCGAGATATATTGCCATGCAACTTTCCACCGTTCTGTTTATTATGACACGCTCCATCATTGTCATATTGCTAGCATGATCATGTTGTTGACATCGTATTTGTGGCAAAGCCACCGTTCATAATTCTTTCATACATGTCACTCTTGATTCATTGCATATCCCGGTACACCACCGGAGGCATTCATATAGAGTCATATTTTGTTCTAAGTATCGAGTTGTAATTGTTGAGTTGTAAAGAAAAATAAAAAGTGTGATGATCATCACTTTTAGAGCATTGTCCCAAGTGAGGAAAGGATGATGGAGACTATGATTCCCCCATAAGTCGGGATGAGACTCCAGACGAAAAAAAAAGAGGCCATAAAAAAGAGAAAAGGCCCAAATAAAATAAAAATAAAAAAATGAGAGAAAAAGAGAGAAGGGACAATGTTACTATCCTTTTACCACACTTGTGCTTCAAAGTAGCACTATGATCTTCATAATAGAGAGTCTCTCATTTTATCACTTTCATATACTAGTGGGAATTTTTCGTTATAGAACTTGGCTTGTATATTCCAATGATGGGCTTCCTCAAAATTGTCCTAGGTCTTCGTGAGCAAGCGAGTTGGATGCACACCCACATAGTTTCTTTTGTTGAGCTTTACTATGCTTATAGCTCTAGTGCATCCGTTGCATGGCAATCCCTACTCACTCACATTTATATCTATTGATGGGCATCTCCATAGCCCGTTGATACACCTAGTTGATGTGAGACTATCTTCCCCTCTTTTTGTCTTCTCCACAACCACTATTCTATTCTACATATAGTGCTATATCCACTGGCGGACCTCTCCAGTGGGCAGGGTATGGCAGCCGCCATACCTTACTTCTGGGGGAAAATTTTATATACATATGTATCGATGCTTGAATAAATTGCTTGACTCGTTTGACCACACCCAACGCTGGCCATCCTGGCCTGATGGGCTGACGCGACGCATCCATCTATTGGGCACTTGGGCTAGTAACGACCGGTCGAGATCGATCCAGAACCCACGCACACGAGACACGACGCCCAGCCGTGATGCAGCCCTAAGCAGCTAGCGCGGCGGCGGCTGGCCAGGTCGTGAGGACGAGGAGGGCCGCGGACGACCGACGACAGGGCAGCCGACGGCCGGACGGCGGCAGCTGGGGGCTTAGAGGGCGGCGGCAGCAAGCCGCGACTCCAGCAGGCGACGATAGTTGGGGATTTTCCTGGTAATCTCCTAGGGTCCGAAACTCTGAACCACTCCTCTGCTCTGAACTATTTCAGCCACTGCCACTTTTTTTATACAATTATATTTTTCATCCATGCTAGTGTACACACAGGTTTTTGTTTTTAGATGATTATATGTACAAGCTAATAAGATGCCCAACTGGCGTAGTTCTGTGACTTCTGTCCATAAGATGGAAAAGAAGGGGAAAGGACCAGCAAATGCAAAGGAAAGAGGAGGAAGAGGAATATTTATCATGTCCGCTTGGTAAAATTAAGGAATACATGTTACATTGAGTGATAGATCTTCAAAAGTATTGCTCTCGCTAAAATTAAGGAAGATTTTCAGAAGGAGGGTAGGGCACTGCCATTGCCTGGGTCTTCTAGACGCTATTATAAGCTTCATTATCGATACGTTTTAGGTTGTTTTCCTATTGAAACATGTCTACATTTTCATTGTATTTGGTTATTCATTTGTAGTGTGTATTGACTCCTTTGATTCGCATCAAAAAAATTCTTAGTGAGACTTCGCCCCACCTTAAAAAAAATCGTGGTCCGCCACTGGCTATATCCATGGCTCACGCTCATGTATTGCGTGAAGATCGAAAAAGTTTTGAAAATGTTAAAGTATGAAACAATTGTTTGGCTTGTCATCGGGGTTGCGCATGATTTAAATACTTTGTGTGGTGAAGATAGAGCATAGCCAGACTATATGATTTTGTAGGGATAACTTTCTTTGGCCATGTTATTTTGAGAAGACATAATTGCTTTGTTAGTATGCTTGAAGTATTATTATTTTTATGTCAATATGAACTTTTGTCTTGAATCTTTCGAATCTGAATATTCATACCACAATTAAGAAGATTTGCATTGAAATTATGCCAAGTAGCACTCCGCATCAAAAATTCTCTTTTTATCATTTAGCTACTCAAGGACGAGCAGGAATTAAGCTTGGGGATGCCTGATACGTCTCCAACGTATCTATAATTTTTGATTGCTCCATGCTATATTATCTACTGTTTTGGACTATATTGGGCTTTATTTTCCACTTTTATATTATTTTTGGGACTAACCTATTAACCGGAGGCCCAACACAGAATTGTTGTTTTTTGCCTATTTCAGTGTTTCGAAGAAACGGAATATCAAACGGAGTCCAAACGGAATGAAACCTTCGGGAACGTGATTTTCTCACCGAACGTGATCCACGAGACTTGACCCTACTCCAAGAAGTAAAAGAGGCGGTCACGAGGGTGGGGGCGCCCCCCCTAGGGCGCGCCCTCTGCCTCGTGGGCCCCCTGTTGCTCCACCGACGAACTCCTTCCTCCTATATATACCTACGTACCCCCAAACGATCATATACGGAGACAAAAACCTAATTCCACCGCCGCAACCTTCTGTATCCACGAGATCCCATCTTGGGGCCTGTTCTGGAGCTCCGGCGGAGAGGGCCGTCATCACGGAGGGCTTCTACATCATCATAGCCCCTCCGATGAAGTGTGAGTAGTTTACCTCAGACCTTCGGGTCCATAGTTATTAGCTAGATGGCTTCTTCTCTCTTTTTGAATCTCAATACAATGTTCTCCCCCTCTCTCGTGGAGATCTATTCGATGTAATCTTCTTTTTGCGGTGTGTTTGTTGAGACCGATGAATTGTGAGTTTGTGATCAAGTATATCTATGAATAATATTTGAATCTTTTCTGAATTCTTTTATATATGATTGGTTATATTTGCAAGTGTCTTCGAATTATCAGTTTGGTTTGACCTACTAGATTGGTTTTTCTTGCCATGGGAGAAGTGCTTAGCTTTAGGTTCAATCTTGCGGTGTCCTTTCCCAGTGACAGAAGGGGCAGCAAGGCACGTATTGTATTGTTGCCATCGAGGATAACAAGATGGGGCTTTTATCATATTGCGTGAAACTATCCCTCTACATCATGTCATCTTGCTTAAGGCGTTACTCTGTTTTTAACTTAATACTCTAGATGCATGCTGGATAGCGGTCGATGAGTGGAGTAATAGTAGTAGATGCAGGCAGGAGTCGGTCTACTTGTCTCGGACGTGATGCCTATATACATGATCATACCTAGATATTTTTCATAACTATGCTCAATTCTATCAATTTCTCAACAGTAATTTGTTCACCCACCGTAGAATACTTATGCTCTTGAGAGAAGCCACTAGTGAAACCTATGGCTCCCAGGTCTATTCTCATCATATCAATCTCCATCACTTTAATCTTGCTTTGCTTTTTACTTTGCCTTTTACTTTTCACTTTGCATCTCTATATCAAAAATACCAAAAATATTATCTATCATCTCTATCAGATCTCACTCTCGTAAGTGACCGTGAAGGGATTGACAACCCCTAATCGCGTTGGTTGTGAGGAGCTACCGTTTTGTGCAGGTACGAGGGACTTGAGTGTAGCCTCCTACTGGATTGATACCTTGGTTCTCAAAAACTGAGGGAAATACTTACGCTACTTTGCTGCATCATCCTCTCCTCTTCGGGGAAAACCAACGCAGTGCTCAAGAGGTAGCAGCTACTACTATCCACTTAGTAGTTGCGAGGGTTTATACCCCTCGCTACTAGTATCGACTTAGTAGTACCAAGGGTTTTATACCCCTCGCTACTACTAATTAGCAGTAGAGCGGCCCATATACCCCTTGCTACTTCTAAGCATCTATCTATAATGCATTTCCTAGTAGTGTATAACCTTCCAGGTACTGTACCGAAAATTCCGAAACTTTTTCAGAACCCTGAAAGACCACTTCCCATATATAAATCTTTATTTTGGACTATTTTGGAGCTCCTCGTGAGGTCCCGGATCCCATCCGGGACTCCGAACTACTTTCGGTCTTCACCATATGAATATCCCAATACTACCATAGCCTTAAATAACGTTAAGTGTGTGACCGTATGGGTTCGAGAACATACAGACATGACCGAGACTGCTCTATGATCAATAATCAATAGAGGGACCTGGCATATTAACTCCTACATATTCAATGAAGATCTTTATTGGTTTTAACCGCGATGCGGAGGATTTAGTTAATCCCATATACAATTCCCTTTGTCAGGTGATATCTTACTTACCCGAGATTCAAAGGTCGGTATCGCCATACCTAATTCAATCTCGTTACTGGCAAGTCTATTTTACTCGTTCCGTAATACAAGATCCCATAACTAAACTCATTAGTCACATGCGTGTAATCTATTCACGATGTTGTATTATCGAGAGGGCCCAAAGATATCTCTGCCACATGGAGTGACAAATCCCAGTCTCGATCCATCCAACCCAACAAACACTTTCTGAGATACCTCTAGAGCACCGAATCACGAAATGATATTTGATAACCCACAAAGTATTCTTCCTGTAATCCGGAGTGACATGATCCCATGGTCTAAGGAACAGATACTTGACATGAAGAAAGTTGTAGTAATTTAACTAAGTGATACGATCTGATGTTAAGCTTACGGTTGGGTGTGTCTATCTCATCATTCTTCTAATGATGTGATCCCATTATCAAATGACAAGTCATGTCTATGGTTAGAAAACCTTAACCGTCTTTGATCAACGAGCCATTCTAGTTGAGGCTTACTAGTGACACGGTATTCGTTTATGTATCCACACATATATTTAAGTTTCCGGTCAATACAACTCTAGGACGGATACTAAACATTTATCATAAACAAGGAAATATGATTACAAAATCTTTATTATTGCCTGTAGGACATATTTTCAACAATTACGTTTGTAGAAGAAGATACAAAGACATGCATGCTACTGTAGAGCATGCAACATAAAGTACATGCATGGTGATGAACTTATGTTACAAATACAAGCTTCCAGATTTGATTGAGGCCACCTTGGAAGGGCGCTGCCTTGAGCCATCCTTCTCCTGGATAGTCCCTGTCCTCATCAACCACCAACGAGCTATACAAATTCATGATGGATCCCTGGGTAAAGATCCAACGATGGTACTCGGGATGGTTATTGCAATGCCCAAGTTGGATAAAATTATACCTCGGGTGCTCCACGAAAGTACTAAGCTCGAGGCATCCATTCAGCCACTCTATAGGTCGGATGGTACTATCTGGGTAGAGTCTCCACTTTTGCCGGGAGTAGTCACTGCGACATCCCTCTACGTAAGTGTTAGTTCCACCATTGTAGTAGATGCACCGATTATTTTCACCCTGGATGTAGACGTCAACTGGGGTAGTAATATTAGTGCTCTGCCAGGCTTGGAAGCTGGAGCTAATGTCATGCTGCAGCGTTAGCTGCCTTCCAGAACCGGAAGCAGCATGCAAGACCAATCCGCTGGCCCTGTTGGACAGAGTACCGGAGTTGCTCAACTCCCACCGAACCGCGGACTCATGGATGTTCTCACATTCATGTATCACCACGGTGCTTCGAGGAGTAACTCCGGATGCTGCCAAGCACTTCCCAAAAGATACGATCCGGCCATCTGTTCTGAAGTTCCAAAGTTGCTTCCCGAAGTCACTGCTCCTGCATGCGAAAAGAATAACTGGATTTCTATCACTATAATTAAACCCTTGCACCTCAACACAAAGCCCATCTCGGCCCATTATTCGACTCCTTGAGTCGGCCAAATGCTTGCAGGTGTCATCATCCTTCTGCACAGGAGGAGGATCAATGGATAGACCAAGATCTCTTCCCAATATTTCAGTACCAGGGCCGATCAGCCGCTTGCGTCTAACTTCCTCCATCGGCATCTGCCGATCTCGACGCGGCCTAGCGCATCTGAACAACATCAGAAACATGCCTCTTATGACTGCTGACTGAACATTGTCAGCGACTTCATCGCCGATGGTAATAGGCCTTTGAAATGCGAATGCATCACTAGTCTGGATCTGCAAAGAGAGGGCTGACCAGTTGTTCTCAAGATCAATCATACGGGCGTCTGGTAGAAACGAAGGATTTGCGTTGTTTGCAGCTTGGAGAACATTCAACTCTATTTCCCAATATCTCACGGCCTCTGAAACCATCTGGATAACTATTAAATGGGACCTTGCATCTTCTGGTCTTATGGTTACAAGTGTTCTGATGGCGTCAGCCAGACTAGGCAGCCCCAGCGGGATGGCCCTCCTCGGTGCACCTGCATTTTGTTCCAGCTTGGCATAGTTGGATGACCTCCTTGTTGGTGAAGTTTGAGTTGCCGCAACTGTGAAGAGCAGCTCCTCTGCCCTGGCTGGAGCTTCCATAAAGAAGTATCTCGTGCCACCAACAAGATAACCGACGATGTAAACGTTGGTAACATCGATAGCAAATGTTACACCTCTTGGTGTGCCCGCGACACTGATTTCAAGCAAGATGTACCGCTGAGAATCAGGCACGCTTGTTCGCTCAGGAAGTATCGGCACTCCTTGCCGGTACTCCCCGCGCCTTGTCAGCAGCTCTCGCAGGCTAGCAATCATCTTCCTATAGGCATCAGGACTATTAGTGTCGACTGTATATATTACACCGGGGTAATTGGGTGCCCCTGATTTGGAGTCTTCTTTAACAGTATTCAAACATGTATCAGATCGAACACTAGCAGCCAACAAAACCCAAACGAGCAGCACCAGTATACTACTCAATAATTTGACTGTATTACTATTACCCCGCTTCATATTGATCGGTTGTGTGTGTATGTCTGCACATATAGCAAGACATTCAGGATGATCAAGAAGTCTAGGTCAACTTAAAGGTTGGCAAATTGTACAACGTAGCAGCTTGCAAATGATTGCAAACGAAGTCTATCCAGTGAAATAATACCAAACTGAATTTGTAACATCTATCTACAAAATAAAGTAAGACATACTAAGTGAGGGCACAAAACTCGAATCGATTTCATACATGCAAGCAACATGGATCTTTTTGAAAAAAAGAACAGAAAAAAGGATTAGTCGGATATTTCTATAGGCCAAGCAAATCATACTCGTCGTGACTTTCTTTACGAGTAATATTCCCACCATTCCTAAATATAAGTCTTTCTAGAGATTCCTCCACGAACTACATATAGAGTAAAATGAGTAAATCTACACTCTAAAGGACGTCCATATGCATCCGTATGTAGTTTGCATTAAAATCTTCAAAAAGACTTATTTCACCAGTTCCTAAATATAAGACCTTTTAGAAACTCGAACATGGACTACATACAGAGCAAAATGAGTGAATTATGTCTATATACATCTATATGTAGTCCATATTGAAATATCAAAAACACTTTATATTTAAAAATGAAGGGAGTATTTAGGAATGCAAGGAGTACTAGAGCAAGGAAGGAAGAATAAGAAAAACAGAACGTAATAACTGTACCTCCTTATACCAAAGTGAGAGAGTAGACACAAGGGAAGTGGCGGAGATGTTTTCCTTTACGATAGACTACCAAGCAAACGTCCTTGTTTTATAGAGCCACAATAGCCATCCGGGGTGCCCTGCATGTGCAGTATCTTATTAAAGGGCCAATCCATGGACAACATCTGTCCACCACTAGTCCACGTACGGCCGAGCGAGCGCCAAAATTTGTTTCACGTGTTGCCTGGGTGGCAAGTACACGCGCGGCACATCCCCATCGGGTTTTCCCAAATCTGTTTCACGTGCGTAGCGTAGACGCGTATGCCGTCTCACATGCATTTTGTCTTCTTTTTTTTGCACCACGTATGTCTTGTTGTCCAAATAAGTCGGCACGTTGCCAATTATGGAGGGAACACGTCGACCGTCGCACGGGGAACATGCCCATCAATTATGTCTTGTGCCTTGAGGGACGGACGCGTGTACTGGAGCGGTCGGCGCACGCCGGAGTCAATATCACACCCCTTTCAAGTCTTCTTCCTTGCACCGGATGAATATCAAGTGATACCAACGCTTAGATGCTCCCGTAATGTCAATTTTTCAACAGGATTGGATTTTAAAAAATGGATTTTTATCAAAAAGTTCAATTTAAAAATGGAGGGAACACGTCGACCGGGAACACGCCCATGTCGAGGGTGCCTTGAGGGACGGACGCGTGTATTGGAGCGGTCGGCGCACGCCGGATTCAATATCACACATCTTTCAAGTCTTCTTCCTTGCACCGGATGAATATCGAGTGATACCAATGCTTAGATACTCCCATAATATCATTTTTTCAACAGGCCCTACTATAGAAAATTTCAAAATATTGGATTTAAAAAAATGATTTTTGTCGAAAAGTTCAATCTAAAAATGTTCCCAAGTTCTTGTGTTTTCATAATTTTAGTATTATTTTTCAAATTTTAAAATTGTTCCTGAATTTTGAAAATACAAAATATCTCACGTGACTAAGAATTAGAATAACTTCTATTAAAGACATATTCTCAATAGTATTAATCTTTATAAGATGAAATACTCTAAAACTTTAATAAAAAGGCTGCACTTAGACCGAGGCAGCGATACTGCTACTCTTGCACCTGCATAACCCCTTGAGTCACCATCCAAAGAGATAGGAAGCGTAGAGCGATGAATGGAACCCTAGCAGTCCCTAGCCACATTCCGGCTTATTTAAGTCTCAGTTTAACTCCGACGTTGGGGGTAAAAGTAACTAGGAGAGACGATTACTAACGGTAAGCGTCTAAATGAGTGCATCCTGCGGTCATAGCGCCTTGCCTTCAGCTAGAATAGGAGCGAGCTAAGCCGTTGGATCGGCCCTGGTGGCTGATTTGCAGTAATTTTGCGGAATCGCCGGGGATACTTCGGGCTTTCGCGGGAAGAAGTACGTACTTCCCGACTCCCGGGGCGGCGGCGGCCTGTCCCGCTGTACGTAACATGTGAAGCAAGTGCTGAAATCTGAGATGGGCTCTAGGCCCATATTGCAATTTCTGAAAATCTCTAAGGGCCCATGTGGGTTATATGATATTAGGTATAGTGGGAAGTTTAGTCCCACCCCGGAAGTGGAAGAAGAGATGGATCTCCTTATAAAGGTTTCTCTTATACATGCTATTGAAACTTGAGAAGAGAAGAGGCCCTCGCGCACTCCTCCTCCGCCGCCCGCCTCGTCACGACGCGCTGCGGGTCGCGGGATCGAGCCGAGCTCACACATACGCGCTTATTTTGCCAGTCACTAACAAAGAGTTCTCTGACAGCTGGGCCACGATCTGTGGGTCGAGCCCACGTCTCTCCACGCGGCTGAGGTCTCCGAAACCACACAAGGTTTTTGGGAAGCGATTACGCGACTGCTCGCTTCCGATCGTCTACTTCCTCTACGTCCGAATCGCCTTCATCATCACCATGTCCACCGACGCCGAACGTGCCGCCGCCAAGAAAGTTGAAGCCGACAAGAAGGCCACCGAGGACGTTGCTGCTGCCACCAACGCCGCGGCATCTGCATGGCCTACTGGAGGGTATAACTCGTTTATCCCGCTCCTACTATTTTTCTGTTTTAGCCATGCTAGCGTTATACGTAGATCTTTCTGCAATAGCGTAGTATGTGCTAGATTGACTGAATATCAGTATGCGATTATTTGTGTCAATGCCATGTTAGTGATTTACTCATGGATTAGTTTAATCGAGAAATTGCCTATTTACTCAACAATCCAAAAACCTATTATGTGTAGGAATTTCTCGGCAAGTGGCTTTGCCGCTGCACTGAAACCGGATAAGTTTACCGGTACGTATTTTAAGCGTTGGCAGACTAAGACCACTTTATGGCTCACGGCTATGAACGTGTTCTGGCTCACCGGTGTCTCCACGGGAACGATTGCTCCTGAACAGGAGAAGGCGTTCAAGGAGGCCACCATTGTGTTCCTCGGAGCAGTTCTCAGCGTGATCGGAGATAAACTGGTCGACGCATACTTACATGTGCATGTCGCCAAGGACTTGTGGGAGGCGCTCGAATCTAAGTTCGGGGATGCCGATGCTGGAAGCGAGATGTATATTATAGAGCAGTTCCATAATTACAAGATGATTGAAAATCGTCCTGTATTGAAGCAGGCTCATGAGATAATATGCATTGTTAAGGATCTTGAGCTTCTTAACTGTGAGTTACCGGGCAAGTTTGTCGCGGGCTGCATAATCGCTAAGCTCCCTAATTCCTGGAGGAACTTTGCCACCACTCTGAAACATCAGAGGCGTGAATTCTCTGTGGAGGATGTCATTGGCCATCTGAGTGTTAAGCAGAATTCGAGGGCAAAACACTCGCGTGGAAAAGGGGCCGAAGGGACTTCTATCGCCAACATGGTGAACCAGAGGAACCATAACTCCCACAAGCCCAAGGGAAAGAACGGTGTCTAATACAATACCGACTTTAAGAAGAAGGGCAAGAAGACCTTCAAGAAAAACAAGAAGGACGAGGGCTACTTTACTTGTGGTTCGGTTGAACATTGGGCTAACAAGTGCCCAAACAAGTACAAGAAGTCAGGACAGGACTCCAAGTCTGTCAACATGATTGTGGGCAACAATGAGAATGTTGCATCTGGGTACGGTAATTTATTTACTGTTTTTTCAGTGTTTCAGCCTACCGATTGGTGGGTGCACACAGGTGCAGGTGTTCATGTGTGTGCTGACATTTCATTGTTCACTTCTTACCAGGTCACGGGTCCTTATTGATGGGGAATGGCGCGAGTGCTTCTATTCATGGTGTGGCACGGTCGATCTGAAGTTTACTTCGGGAAGGATCGTGCAGCTGAAGAACGTGCAGCATGTCCCCGCCATCAAGAAGAACCTCGTTAGTGGCTCCCTTCTGTGTAGAGAAGGATTTAAGTTGGTTTTCGAGTCTAATAAATCAGTTGTTACGAAATATGGACTCTTTGTTGGAAAAGGTTATGAGAGTGGAGGGATGTTCCGCCTTTCCCTCGCAGATTTTTGTAATAAAGTCGTGAACCATATTCATTCGAATGGTAATTAATCTGAAGTTTGGCATTCACGTCTTTGTCACATTAGTTTCGGTGTTATGACGCGGCTAGCCAAGTTGGATTTAATCCCGAGTTTCACTTTAGCCAAAGGTTCTAAGTGCCTTTCATGTGTGCAAGCTAAGCAACCTCGCAAGCCTCACAAGGTCGCGGAGGAGAGACACTTGGCACCATTAGAACTCATACATTCTGGTCTTTGTGAGATGAATGGTGTTTTGACTAAAGGTGGAAAGAAATTCTTCGTGACATTGATAGATGATTCCACTAGATATTTCTATGCGTATTTGTTAAATACTAAAGATGAGGCTCTACACTACTTTAAAATCTATAAGGCATAAGTTGAGAATCAACTTGAAAAGAAAATTAAACGAGTCCGGTCAGATCGCGGTGGAGAGTACTTCTCGAGTGAGTTCGATTCCTTCTGTTCGGAACACGGCATTATTCATGAAAGGACGCCTCCCTATTCACCCCAGTCAAACGGGGTTGCCGAGCAGAAAAACCGTACTCTAACTGATTTGGTTAACGCCATGTTAGATACATCGGGTTTATCCAAGGCATGGTGTGGGGAGGCTCTATTGACGGCATGTCATGTCCTGAATAAAGTTCCAACAAAGGATAATGAGATCACTCCCTATGAGAAATGGACAAAGAGGAGGACAACAATCTTGTACTTGCATACTTGGGGCTGTTTGGCGAAAGTCAATGTGCCGATCCCCAAAAAACGTAAGCTTGGACCAAAGACTGTGGACTACATTAATTTGGGTTGTGCTAAGAACAGCATTGGCTATAGATTTCTAGTAGTGAAATCTGAGGTACCTGACCAGAAGGTCAGTACAATTATGGAGTCTAAGGATGCTACATTCTTTAAGGATATTTTTCCTATGAAAGATATGCAAAGCACTTCTAGACAGGAATCTGAGGAGACTCCTGAACCTGCCATCCCTATGGAGTATTATGAACAAACACATGATGAAAATCCTGAGGAGGATGACGAGGAAACCCTTGGTAGGAGCAAGAGACAAAAGACTGCAAAGATCTTTGGTGATGATTTCTTCGTCTACCTCGTGGATGATACTCCCACTTCTATTTCAGAAGCGTATGCCTCTCCAGAAGCTGACTACTGGAAGGATGCGGTCCGTAGCGAGATGGATTCCATCATGGCTAACGGGACATGGGAGATCACTGACCGTCCCTATGGTTGCAAACCACTGGGATGTAAGTGGGTGTTCAAAAAGAAGCTTAGGCCCGATGGTACGATTGAAAAGTACAAGGCTAGGCTTGTGGCCAAGGGCTATGACCAGAAAGAAGAGGAAGATTTCTTCGATACTTATTCACCTGTGGCTAGATTGACGACCATTCGAGTATTACTCTCGTTGGCGGCCTCGCATGGTCTTCTCGTCCATCAGATGGATGTTAAGACGGCTTTTCTAAATGGAGAGCTAAAGGAGGAAATCTACATGCAACAGCCTGATGGCTATGTGATAGATGGTCAGGAAAGAAAGGTGTGTAGGTTGATAAAATCTTTATATGGCCTGAGACAAGCACCTAAGCAATGGCATGATAAGTTTAATACAACTCTGACATCTGTTGGTTTCGTTGTTAAGGAGGATGACAAATGTGTATACTATCGCCATGGTGGGGGCGAAGGAGTTATACTGTGCTTGTATGTTGATGACATACTGATATTCGGAACAAACCTCAAAGTCATTGAGGAGGTCAAATCGTTTCTATCTCAGAACTTTGAGATGAAAGACCTTGGTGTGGCTGATGTTATCTTGAACATCAAGCTACTGAGAGATAATGAGGGTGGGATTACACTTCTGCAATCCCACTATGTTGAGAAGGTGTTGAGTCGTTTTGGATATTCGGACTGCACACCATCTCAAACACCATATGATCCTAGCGTGTTGATTCGAAAGTCCAAAGGCATGGCTAAAGATCAGTTGAGATACTCCCAAATTATTGGTTCACTGATGTACCTAGCGAGCGCTACGAGGCCTGACATCGCGTTTGCTGTGAGCAAACTGAGCCGATTTGTTTCCAAACCGGGTGATGTACATTGGCATATTGTTGAGAGAGTTATGCGCTATCTGAAAGGTACTATGGACTATGGTCTTCACTATACTGGATACCCGTCGGTACTTGAAGGGTATAGTGATGCGAATTGGATCTCTGATGCTGATGAGATGAAGGCCACAACTGGGTATATGTTTACTCTTGGAGGTGGTGCTGTTTCCTGGAAGTCTTGCAAGCAAACGATCTTAACGAGATCGACAATGGAAGCAGAGCTAACAGCATTAGACACATCTGGTGTTGAAGCAAGATGGCTTCGAGATCTTTTGATGGACTCGCCATTGGTTGATAAACCGGTTCCGGCTATCCTTATGAACTGTGACAATCAGACTGTCATCACCAAGGTGAAGAGTTCAAAGGACAACATGAAGTCCAACAAACACATAAGAATGAGATTAAAAGCTGTCAGAAAATTAAGAAACTCCGGAGTGATAGCGTTGGACTATGTCCATACGGCTAAGAATCTGGCAGATCCCTTTACGAAAGGGCTATCACGTGTTGTGATAGATAGATAATACATCGAGGGAGATGGGTATGAGACCCACATGAGTTGCCATGGTGGTAAACCAACCTATGTGATCGGAGATCCCGTGAAGTAGGACCTGGGAAAACAAGCCAGTGGTGAACTGAGGAGAGTAATTATACTAACTCACTCCATTGGAGATGCAATACTCTCGACACTGTATGGTAGGATGACTATTGTCTTAATGTGTTTCAAAGCTTATGTAAGCAATATGCTATCCTATAGAGTGATCTTTGGAGGAACACACCTATGTGAGCCCGACTGCAGGTCATAGTTTATGAGATTGGGGTGATCTCTAGTAAGCTCATGAATAGGCCAGGAGTGTGACTTATATGCTCCACCCGAGGGGTCAGCCTTCGGCAGCCCAGTACTAGTAAGACATGTGGTGAAGCTTCTTTACGCCAAATTGACAATTCAAGGCATAGTCCATTGTTCAATTGTGAAGGAGTGTAGCTACTTGCTCTAGGTGAAGTTCAACCTTAACAGGTCTTCACTGAAACACTGATATATCGAAACAGTAATTGGAATAGAGGACACGATGGGCCATCGAGATCTGGTGGGGGATTGCTGAAATCTAGGATGGGCTCTAGGCCCATATTGCAATTACTGAAAATCTCTAAGGGCCCATGTGGATTATATGGTACTAGGTGTAGTTGGAAGTTTAGTCCCACCACGGAAGTGGAAGAGGAGTTGGACCTCCTTATAAGGGTTTCTCTTCTACATGCTATTAGAGCTTGAGGAGAGAAGAGGCCCTCGCGCACTCCTCCTCCGCCGCCCGCCTCGCCACGCCACGCCTCATCACGACGCGTCGCGCCGCGCCGCGGGTTGCGGGATTGAACCGAGCCGAGCTCACACCTACGCGCTTATTTTTGCCAGTCACTGACGGAGAGTTCTCTGACAGCTGGGCCACGATCTAAGACGTCGGATCGTGGGTTGTCACGGACTCGGACATGGGTCAAGCCCACATCTCTCCACGCGGCTGCGTCTATATAAGTGTGTGGTGTCTCTTAACCCTGGCCGCCGAACATATCACATCTGCTCCACGCGCACACCCACCGTCGTTCCCTTGCTGCTGCTGCCGCTGGTGACTCCATCCCGTCCGCCGCGTACACGGTCGACGGGAGAGCAGGTCTCTGAAACCACGCCCTTCTGGTTCATCATCACCATGTCCACCGACGCCGAACGTGCCGCCGCCGAGAAAGTTGAAGACGACAAGAAGGCCACCGAGGATGCTGCTGCTGCCACCAACGCCGCGGTCTCTGCATGGCCTACTGGAGGTTATAACTCGTTTATCCCGCTCCTACTGTTTTCTGTTTTAGCCATGCTAGCGTTATACGTAGATCTTTCTGCAGTTAGCGTAGTATGTGCTAGATTAACTGAATATCAGTATGCGTTTATTTGTGTCAATGCCATGTTAGTGATTTACTCATGGATTAGTTTAATCGAGAAATTGCCTATTTACTCAACCGCAACTTTGGACTGTGGCTTGGGAAGAGAGAGAGGGAGATGTCCTTTTATTTTGGGCCCATAGCTCCTGTGCGTCGTTTTTAGGTCAATTGGCAAGAGTGCGACGTTGTTCGAGCGAATGGCTGTGGTGCGACAATTTTGAGCAGGTAAATAGCCCACGCACGACATGGCTGTTAAATGTGGTTAAATTGGTCGTCAACCAAGCTCGCCCGTTTATGTTAGGACATGTGGGTCCAACTTAATTGTTCCTCAAAACAGCTGACCGTGCCCTGCCGCCCGACCATGTCGGGCCCGCCACATTGCCCCCCTTCTTCTCCGGTGGCGACAGATCTTGCGTTCTCGGTGGCGGCGGCGGAGCCCTCGTTCTCAACGGCGGCGGAGCCTTCGTCCTCAGAAAATGGTGAGTGAATTCAAACACTAGTCGCCCTCCCGTTCCTCTCTCGGGCCCGTAGATCTCAGCTCGTTTCCTCTGTTTTCGCTTGCGGAATCGATAAGTTGTGAGGGGAGCCCGTGGGCATACTAAGATGGAGCCGCCAGATTCAACTTCGAATAGGTAATGCGCCTCTCTCGGATCCAATTTTGCATGCAATTAGGGGGTGGCCTCGTCTGCTCTTTCTCACGGGCTCACACTGTCCGCCACTGACAGAGGGGATGCTGCCGCTCGGACCTTCAAATTGACAGTCAATTTCTTTCCATTAAAGGCAAAAATAGTTGATGGTAGCATACAGAACATTGAGAGAGACACAATTGTTAAATGGGAGCTTGAGTTTACAGAGATTGATCCACAAGTTCTACAGAACATGGAAGAGACGGCAGTGAAGAAATGGGTGGAAAAGATTGGGGAGAATATTGTTTGGGGTCCAGAGCAAGAAGTATCACTTTTGCGGTTTGATGATTGGAAAGGAGAGTATGTGAGAATAGAAGATGGTGAACAGATTGTTGAAGAAATCGATCGGCAAAACGGCTGGACAAGCAAACGGGCCTTTTGTTGAGCTCGTTGATGTGAACATTTTTTTGAAGGTTGGATATGTGCCATCACAATTGCCTGCGCAGATGGTAGATGATGATTGGGCTACACAGAGGCCATTGACTCCCATGTGTACTGAACTTACAGTAATAGCCGAAGAGGGACAGGTGACTGGAACTGAAACTGAAACTGCAGCAATTGTTGATTAGAATGTAGTTGAATTAGATGAGCCTACTGATTTGGTCATTGCACCAATGCCTGACATTGAGATGGCCAAACTATTTGGCATTCCAGTCGATGACAGAGATAAGCAGGAGAGGGGTGAATCTAGTTTGCCTGGTAATGCTGATGAAGAAGTAGATGGACAGTTGATGGAACAAGCTGCAGATGAAGTAGATGATGCACATGATGATGAGCTGGTGCATGTGTATGACAAAGAAAACCCTGTCATTGAAGTAGGCAAGTTGTTCCCAAGCATGAAGGAGTTTAGGATGTGTTTCAAGACTTATGCAGTGAAACATGAGTTTGATGCCAAGACTGTTTGGACTGATAGAAAGAAGTTTTATGCGAGGTGCAGAGGATTTGATGGTAGTGTGAAGCCTTGCAACTGGTACATATCTGCTAGACTGCAACCTGATGGAAGTACTGTCAGGGTTAACCAAATCCCCAATCAACATACTTGTATTACAAGTTCACAGAGAGTATCAACCATGACATCACAACTTTGAGTTGCAGAAAAGATCACCCCAATTTAGCCAAAACACCAAACACTACTGCCAAGAAACTCAAAGTAGACTTGGAAAAGATGTACCCCATTAAACTAAAATATACCATAGTGTGGAAGGCAAAACAAAGGGCAATGAAAAATTTATATGGTGATTGGGCAAATACATTTAGGATGCTTTACAACTTCAAAGCAGAGGTGGAAAAGAGGTCATCTAGCAGTGTTGTGGAGATAGATACAGAGGTATCAGCCAAAGGTGAAGTCAAGTTCTCCAAGTTTTTTATGGCTTTGAAGCCTTGCATCGATGGGTTCAAAGCAGGGTGCTGTCCATATTTGAGCATAGACTCATCATTTTTGACAAACAAGTGGAATGGTCAGTTGGCAACATGCAATGCTCTAGATGGACACAACTGGATGTTTCCTATTGTTGTTGGCTTGTTTCAGTCAGAACCAGAGGCTTCATGGGCATGGTTCATGATCCAGTTGAAAAGATGCCTAGGGCCAGTGTCACCTTTGGCTATACACACAGATGCATGTAAGGGGCTTGAAAATTCAGTGAAAAGTGTTTTCCCACATGCTGAGCAGAGGGAGTGCTTCGGTCATTTGTGGATGAATTTGATCAAAAAATTTAGAGGTGAAGAATTTGGGCGCATGTGGCCAGCAGCAAGATCTTACACTAGACAGACACACAAATATCATCTTGATAAGATAATGGCAGCATGTGATGAGTTTGGTCCATGGTTGAACACCTATCATTCTTTGTTATGGTACAGGTCAGCATTCAACACTGCCATCAAGTGTGACCACATCAACAATAATTTGGCAGAGAGTTTCAACAACAAGGTGAAGGAGTTAAAAGATTTGCCTATGCATGACATGGTTGACCAAATCAGGATCATGCTCATGCAGTTGTGGGAATTGAGAAGAAGGATAGGTGATTGTCTGCAAGGTGATAAGCTTCCAGCAGTGGTACAATAGGTGGTCAATAGGAGCAGATGTCTTTCACATTTGTTTGTTGAAAAATCTTCACCTTGGGGTGCTGAAGTGAGAGATAACAAAACTGGAAGGAGACATGTTGTTAACACTGAATTGCATGATTGCACTTGCCTCGAGTGGCAACACACTAGTAAACCATGTGAGCATGCCATTCTCTTCTTAGCATCCCAACCGAAGATAAACATGCGCCCATATTTGCATGAATATTATTCGGTAGCAAGATTTAAAGCTGCATATGCTACTCCAATTCCAACACTTACGGATCAGTCTCAGTGGCCTGAAGTGGACACTGAATTTTCCATGTGTCCTCCCTTGATGAAAAGAAAGGCTGGCAGGCCTAAACAGAGTAGATTCAAGGCATGGTTTGAGAAAGGTGGGAGTAGTAAGAAGGGAAAGAAAGATGGAAAGCCAAAAAGGGCCCAAAAAGGTAACAAAAACAGATGCAAGTTGTGCCAGGAACTTGGGCACAGAGTGGGATCTGTCAAATGCCGTTACACTCCTGATAAGCCAAAGTATGTTCTTGTTTATTTGTCTGTGTTTTGATTTGGTGATTTTTCCTATTACTATATCTATAACATTTTCCCAATGGCCAGGAGGAAGCGAGCAAGTCAGCCCCTTACTGTTGAACAGTGTTGGCCAGCAAAAAAAACAAGAGTCAATGGCGGTAGAAAGAAGAGAAGTGTGCCTGATCCTGAGCAGACTGAAGAAAATCCTGCTGCAGTCAACATTCAGACTGAAGAAACTGCTCTCGAGGTTGAAACTGAACCTGAGCGTGTCGAGGTTCAGACTGAAGAAACCCATGTTGAGGTACACATCGAAGAAACTGAAACCGTTGTCAACATTGAGACTAAAGACACTAATCACGAGGGTGTTAGCGAGGTGTTGAAAAGACCAGTGAAGAAAACCAAGATGATCAGTGAACTTGAACAAGAAGTGGTAAGGTGAAGAAGGGCACGCGACGTGGTAGGAAGAGGTAGAACAGAGAACAGTTTGAAAATTTGGGGCATGTAATAATATTTGTAACTTGGTGCGTACTGGTAGTCACTATGTATCCCCATATTTCTATTCGAACTTGTTTGTTGGTACCTTGTCTAAACCAACCAAATAAAATTCAAATTTGGGCTCAAATTTGAATTAGGGATGGGGTATTGATGTTTTAATGCTATCTAAAGTACCTCAACTGAAATATGTTTTCTTGCTGATCATTCCGAGCCCTTTTGGTAAGTTGAACTCATAGTCATGAAAAGTGTGTCTCAAATGATCTTCAAAGGTAGGGTAAATGGCCTCATATTTAAGCAAGTTTTTTTGGCACCTTGTCTAAACCAGCCAAATAATTTTTCTACACATCTATTCTACCTATATAGTGTAAATCTGAAGTCTCACTATTTATTGAATTACTTTTCTATTATTTTCTTTTCTTTTTTAAAACAAGGTTTAATAGAAAATTATATATAAAACAAGTTTAAAACATGAAAATGAGAAAAGTAAGTTAAGATCTTTCTTAGTCAATCCAAAATGAAGTTTTGGTGAGGTTTTCACACTTTTCATTTTCAAAACCCCACCTACTCTCGGGTGCCCACTACTCTCTCCCTTGAACTCCATAGTTCGAGGAATGACAATTTTGTGACGGATTTTGTGAAGCATACATTTTCTGAGAATTACTCCATATATGTAGGCTGGCAGCGGTGTTCGCAAATCACCATGCAGAAAGTAAAGATCTCGAGAGGATTCCGTTTGTTTGCTCTATGTATTGTCTTTCAAAGCGCAGGAAAAAACAAAAAAAATCTAGTTTATTTTACTGTCTTTTATAGTAAAAGAAAATGAAAATCACAAAAAATGTTTGTTTCTCTGCCTTTTGTACTAATGGAGAGGGGAAGTCACAAAAAATGTTTGTTTGTAGGGTCGAGCAGTCAGTTGGTTTGTTGCTCACTCAGAAATGTTTTTGGTTTTGGGGGGTTCGATGTGTACATTGTGCATCAGCATACACTGCTAGCTGCCCGTGGAGATCAGCACTAAAGAATAAACAAATCCTGGTAATTCTTTCATCTAGGATGCTTATGCCGTCTCGAAACTGTCAACCTGACTCATGGAATGATCTTTTTATTTAGGATTCATGGTTATTTTTTATTTTTCATGTTATTATGCATTACTATGAGTTCATTGTATTAAGATTCCTTACAACTTTAGGCACCTGAGCTATTTACAGAAGGAGGGGACCCAACCTTCTTCACGGCTCACGGCAATGTCTCCCATTGATTCGT
The DNA here is from genome assembly GCA_032464435.1 of Aegilops umbellulata. NCBI lineage: Eukaryota > Viridiplantae > Streptophyta > Magnoliopsida > Poales > Poaceae > Aegilops > Aegilops umbellulata. Next base: position 562,187,431 of record CP136056.1, read on the forward strand.
TCGTGCAACAAGGAGGGAACCCGCGCTTCTTCACATCTCGTGCAACAAGTAAGGACCAGCCTCTGGCTATTACTATTGATTCGTGTGCATGTGCTAAAAAGTAAGAAAATACTCTACTGGATTTGGACAGTGATGAGCACTAACAAGTTTTCACTTTCCCGACGTGGCCACAGGGGTGATCGACGCAGACTACCGCTGCCTGGTGGGCGTCGTGCTCTTCACCACTCGGAGGTGGACTTCGCCGTCAAGCCCGGCGACCACATCGCATAGATGATCGTCCAGGTGATCGTGATGCCGGAGGTTGCCGAGGTGGAGGACCTCGATACCATCGTTTGGGGGAGGGAGGATTGGGGTCCACCAGCATCTGAACTCCGAGCCTTGGTAGATACATCTAGAGAAGTGGTATGTTTAGCTACTGGTGGAACACTAGGAAAGGTACCCACCTTTGGTTGTGTGCGTTTACTGTTAAATGGAATCACGTGATCTCTTGCAGTTGAGATGTTCAATGTTGCATCCATGGATGGTGCAAGTGTTAAGATGGTCCTGTGACCTTAATTTATTTTGCACTGGACGTGTCTCTAATCTTCGTCCATGAATGCTGCATCTAATTTTTTTTAATTATTAATTTGTTAGTAGTAGCGTGGGAGGGAATGTGTGCTACTAGTATTTAAGATACTAGTAGTGTGTGGTATAATAGATGCACTACTACTGTTCTGTTATTAGTAGCGCGGGCTTTAAATAGTAGTAGCGTGGGTGGCATCCGTGCTACTACTAACTTTTTAGTAGTAGCGCGGGTTGCACCCACGCTAAAACTAACTTTTAGCTGTAGCGCGATACTAATAGCGCGGGCATCCGCGCTACTAGTAGCCAATTTACCCGCGCTGCTAGTAGCCTTTTCCCTAGTAGTGTGTTCTTCTTTGTTGCGCGTCCTCTTTGTCACGATTGTTTTTGTGTCGTCTGTTCTCGCGTTTCTTTTCACATCGCCCCATATATATAGTCGTGGGGGAGAGTTTGTTTTTTTTTTGTTTTCGTTGTGCGTGCTTTATGGCCTGGTAAAGAATTTGTAGAGTCCAACCCGATTCCCAGACGAGAGCCTATTTTATATAAAGGGAGCAAATGCAAGTTTTTTGTCTAGATAAAGGATAGAAATGTGTAGAATTCAAATCAGTGGGGATAAATGTTAGAACTCCTTATTGTGCTTATAACCCATGACCTACAACAGGGCTCGTAGTTTCATAGTTGTCTGAGTTACAAGCCCACCCTCGACTCGCCATCGAAGCATCTTTTTTTTGTATCACAGTTACAAGCAACCCTTGACTCGTAATTGAGCTCATAGTTTGTTTTCTTCCGAGTTGCAAGCCGACCCTTGACTTGCAACTAGGCTTGTAGTTTCGTGGTTACCTCAGTTGTAAGTCCACTCTCCACTCGCAAGTAATAAGCTCGTAGTTGTCCGAGTCGTAAACCAATCCTTAACTCGTAACAAGAGCTTGTGGTTTGATTGTCATCCTAATTTCGAGTACACCCCTCGGCTCACAACTTGACTTGTAGTTTGTAGTTGTCCTAGTTGCAAGGTCACTCTCAACTTGCAACTCATATCATAGTTTTGTGTAGTTATCCAAGTTGCAAGTTCACCCTCGACTTGCAACTAGTATATTATTTTCGTGTAGTTTTCTCAGTTGCAAGTCCACCCACGACTTGCAACTAGCTTTGTAGTTTGTTTCATTCTAGTTTCAAGCCCACCCTTGACTCGCAACTCGACCCGTGTTTTATTTTTTATCCCAAATGCAGATTCATCGTTGACTCGCAACTCAGCAATAGTTTGTTCCATCCCAGTTGCAAGTCGACCCTTGACTTGCAATTAGGCTTGTAGTTTCGTAGTTGTCTCGGTTGCAAGTCCACCCGGACTCAAAAATGGTATCGTAGTTTTGTGTAATTGTCCCAGTTGCAAGTCTGCCTTGACTCGCAACTAAGGCCATAGTTCTTTCATCCGAGTTGCAAGTCCACCCTTAACTCGCAACTGGACTCGTAGTTTTGTAGTTGTCTCAGTTGCAAGTCCGCCCTTGACTTGCAACTAGGCCCATAGTTTTGTTGTTGTCCTAGTTACAAGTCCACCCCTCGACTCGCAACTGAGTCCGTAGTTGTTTACATCACAGTTGCAAGTTCACCCTCGACTCGCAGCTAGGCTCATAGTTGTCCCAGTTGCAAGTCCATATTCGACTCGCAATTGGTCTCGTAGTCTTGTGTAGTTGCCCCAGTTGCAAGTCCATCCTCAACTCGCAACTGGGCCCATAGTTTGTTTTCACCCCAGTTGCAAGTCCACCCTCAACTCTGAAATGGGCTCGAAGATTTTTTGTCACCTCGGTTTGCAAATTGACCCTTGGCTTACAATTAGCGCCGACCCTTTTTATTTTCTACTCCTGGTACCGCATAATCCATAGAATCGTCAGATATTTCCAAACCGATGGCGGCCCAAGAGATAAGCAGGCCCATGAAAAGGCCGGAGACAAGTGCCAAAGCAAAACCAGCAGTAAACCACGTGTGTCTAAAAAAAATTAACCACATGCCAGTCGCTTTTTTTTTTGCATCGAACCACATGCCAGTCGCTCGTAAGCCACGCCCAAGCTCCAAACTCACAGTAAACGCGGTAGCTTAGCCACTTTTTATTCTTCTACTGTGGCGGCATGTCGCGCCCGTGAGGAGGCCCGTGAGTGAGTTTCTGTTAAATGAAAAATAGTAGTGGATTGGGTAAGGAGCTAGTGCATGAAAGCTTTCGTTTAGCATGCATGTCTTTCAATAGTTTTTATTGTTACATGTGGATTCTTGTATGTGTCTTTTATCGAGCATATCTTGGAGTATTCTGGTGTTTGATCAAGCATATTTTGGAGTATTCTGGTGGTCGCTAGATCCGTGTGTGCCTGATAGTTTTGTTTTCAATTTTTGGTTAAATGAACACGTGTTCTAGAGTATAAAACAGTTTCTATCCAAAAATGAAATTTCCTTTCTTTTTGAAACTTATTCCATTTGACTGGTTGAACGGTTCTTTTTAAAAGTATAAAAAAACAAATGGCTCTGCCCAAGATTTTTATGGTTAATGGCCCGACTTGTTGAATAATTAGTGGGCTTTTTAATTCTTCTATTTCTTGGGCCTGATGTGCTGGTGGACAACATCATCAAGTTAACAACTATCACTGATTCTAAAAAAAAAATACTGCTAAAAAACAACTATTAGTAACACTAGCACAAATGTCCGTGCGTTGCAACAGGGGACATTGTTACCTATCTCACCCCTCGACCTATTTCCGCTCATCCTCGTCCCCTTGTCCATGTTTGTTATCAACATCTCCTAAGCCCCATTGTCCTCCTTCCTGCTTTTAGTGGACATCCTTCCTGCTTTTAGTGGACCATCATGTATACCCAGGCGGTGAGCTTCTTCATATTAATTAATGCAGCCTTCCATTTGAATGTAATGTTTCGTCCAATATTTTTGCCGTACCCAATACTTCCTTTCCTTTTTTTTCGAGAATCCTTCCTTCCTTCCTTCCTTTCTGGGCACTCCTCATCCTCCGATCACCAATTTCCTAGCCGGGTTATTAAGGTGATTGATGATAGGTAATTTGAACGCGTATATAAGTTGATGGTTGTGCTTTTCAAAGGGCGAGGTGGTACTATTTAATAAGAATACTAACCGCTACAAATTAACGTAGGTTGACCTAGTCCAGTTGGTTGGCATATAATCTTCGGGATGGGAGGTTGTGAGTTTGAATCCTCACGCATGCTTGTTTTTTTTTCCTTCTCGCGTTACCCTGAAGTTGGGCCAACGGCCCAGCCTGCAGGCCCAAGTCGGTAGGAACGCTTGCATGCCCAAGTCGGCAGGAACCTGATGCTTTTCAGCAGTTATATAGATTAGTACCACCTCGGGTAGAGAAAACATAATATGGGTAAGGTGGACGGACCAAAATCGGACGAAATTACGGTGGTAAGAAGCAATAGCCCCTTTATTAGTAGGTATAGAGGATATAGATATATAGATATAGATATAGTGAAAATGGTATTTGCCGCTCGATGCGTCAAACTGCCGGCGCTTCGCACAGGCGAGCGACCGAGCAGCGACGCAACGGGCCAGCCCATTTAACCGTTCCAACGCCCTCGGTTTCGTGAACCTTCTAACGGTTCGCAGCTGGTTTTTTCTGGTTTTTGGAAACTTCTAGAAGGTTCCTTCAATCGGTTTTTTCTTTATTCTGTTTATTCTATTTTTATTTTCTTTATTTTCTCTCATTTTCCTTTTTCTGTTTTTTTATTTTGTTTCTATTTCGTTTTTTATTAATTTAAAATTTGTGCACAATTCATAGAAAATTCACGGTTTCAAAGTTTGTGCATAATTTGAAATATATTCGCTGTTTCAAAATCTGTTCACAATTCAAAAATGTTTACGGTTTTAAATTTTGTTCAAAATTTTATAATTTTGTGCACGAATTTTGAAATTTCATCATATTTCAAAATTTCTTCAAATTCAAAAAATGTTTGCAGTTTAAAGAAAAATGTTCACAATTTTATAATTTTGTTCATGAATTTGAAATTTGTTCATATTCGAAAATTTGTTCACAATTCAAAAATGTTCACGGCTTTCAAAATTTGTTCACAGATATGACAAATGTTCACAAGTTTTTAATTTTGTTCACGAATTTGAAATTTATTCATGTTTTAAAATTTGTTCACAATTAGAAAGAAGATTACGGTTTCAAAATTTGTGCAGAATTCGGAAAATGTTCACAATTTTATAATTTTGTTCACGAATTGGAAATTTGTTCATGTTTCTAAATTTGTTCACAATTCAAAAAATGTTTGCAGTTTCAAAATTTTTTTGCAGATTAAAAAAATGTTCGTGGTTTTATAATTTTGTTCATGAATTTGAATTTTATTCATGTTTCAAAATTTGGTCACAATTCAAAAAATGTTTACGGTTTCAAAATTTGTTCAAAATTCGAATTCAGAATTTTACAATTTGTTCACGAATATGAAATTTGTTCACAATTCAAAATTTTAAACTTTGTTCCCAGTTGGAAAAATGTTCAATGTTTCAAAATTTGGTCACATATTTTAAATATGTTCGTGGTTCCAAAATATTTTCAGAATTTGCCAAAAAAACTCCATTTCTCAACGTTTGTTCATAAATTTTAAAAATGTTCGTACTTAGAATTTTTTGTTCAGCATTTCATGAAATGTTCTATTTCTTCAAATATTTGTTCAAAAATTCAAATAATGTTCACGTATTCAGAAAGATATTTATGTTGCCGAAAATGCGTTCAGAAATTCAGAAAATGGTTGCGCATTTTCAAAATATAACACTTTCATAAAAAAAAGTACACTTTTGTCGAAACACCTTCACAATTTTTGTTCTTGTTGTTTGGAATGTTCACAATCTGTTTGAAATTTCAAATTTTGTTCACATTTCCTCAAATATTCTTTTTGTATTTTCCGAAATGTGTTCAAAAATCTATATGCTACCGTACATGTACAGAAAGTAACATGCAAGGGGGATTATCCCGAAATAGTGAGTTGTTAAATACTGTAGCGGTGCGCCATTGGACATATGCAGCCGCTTGCTCTGGTGGCTAGCAGCGCTTGTGTAGCAAAAACAGACGTCGCGCGGGGTTCACTCATTTTTTGCGGTTTTTACCGCTGAGATACACCACGCGGTGCCTCTCACTGGGCCGGCCCAGTCGCACGCGTCTTGTGCGGCGCGCTCGCTATTTGCCGCAAGATGCGGCGCATAGGAGGTCCCTAGATATAGATTTAGATAAATTTTTTATTATTATGAACATTGGTGGGGCACACTGTTGGTTGCTGTGAAAAGTATGTGTTTTGTCCTAATTTGAATCCCAGCTAACTGGTCTGCATGATCAGAACATTCAGATTTTGTACTGTCTAATTAGTATCGTCTGTAGCATTTCAGGTATTCGGGTCTGTTCTGCCAGCCTATTAGCTGTGTCTATCAAGCACACATGTGGACGGGTGCGCCTCTAAGCCAATTGTCTGTGCGTGTGCTTGTATCATCTATGATCTCGGCAGTTCATAAATTGCTTATTTTCTTTTCATGTGTAGCATTTTCAAACACTTATTACTTCGTATAATAGGCTGGAATACAAAGAAGTGGTGGATGAATAACAGATGATAGGCCGGAATACAAAAGAGTAATGGATGAATAATAGATGTACTAAGTTGATACGTGAGCAGATGGATATCATTACAGCTGAAAGGACATCAATTCAAAAGCTATGAAAACACAAGGTACTTAGTTTAAAAGGAAAGAACGCTTAGAAACTGTCACATTTACGGAACAAACAGTAGCACCTATGATTATTGTGACACGGTAGGCTTCTGACATGTTCTACTTCTAAAGATTAGCTTCCTCTTCCTCGTGGCTCTTTAAAGGAAAAGACTCTTTAGCGGCACATCTACATATAGTTAAACAATATTGTATCATTGGTCTGAACATTCAACCATTCTTTAATTTGCTGCAATAAAATCGAGCTGACCTTTTCTTTTGCTTGGCCCATGGGTGGATCGTCAACTGCTTGCCTTTTTGCTTTTGGTTCCAATGAAACACCCTCATACAGTAGTCAGGAGATGGTGGAGCCAGCAGCACATTCTTGACAGTTGTGTTGCCTGGTGTTGGGTGCAACACGAAGACCGTGGAACGTCCGATGCAGATGGCGGATTAACCATTCGATGTCGAGTTAATGGTGCCTCACTTTGCACATGATCTGTTGCTTGCACTTGGAAATACTAATAAAAATCAGCCCAGGGATCTACTATTTGTAGTGACCGCTCACAATATTTTTGTTCCAGAAAGTTCCTCTATTTCCAGTGCCAGGTAACCAACTCGTCCTTTTCCATGAGCTACAGCCGAGTTTGCGCTTCTTCCAGTGATTATATCTCCTCGTGCTCTAAAAAAGGCAAACTCTGTGAATACTGGGTTTGGTTCCTCCTCATGTTCCATGTCTATTGCAAGCACTGCTATTTTGTACCTATTTACATGATGGAATTGTGGTGAATTGTTTGCTTGTGACACAGTTACCAATTGAGATGTAATATGGGTAAAAAATACCTTGGTCATGGTTCTGGATTGGAACATGTAGGACATTTCAATGCACCATTTTCAGCTTCTTCCAGCAAACTTTGCATCCCATATACCACCAGTCATAGGTCAATTTACCACAGCGATTTCAATCGTGAGTTTGTAGTATCAGTTCTGTAGAAGGGTCAAAACATATGTTGAGGTTAATACTTAAAGGCATGCATAGGTACAACAATGGTAATAAGTACTTGTGTTAATACCATGGTGTCAGTAGGTTCTAAACTGGTCATGTTTTTATTAGTTGTTTCAGTTGGTTCCTGTCACCCTGCCCTGCATTTCGTAACTCGATTTGATGAGGCATACCCCTAACCTTGTGCATTTGTAACATACGGCAATCGGTTAATGGATGTGGCAGAATGAAAATAGATGCCAAGGGATTTTAAGTGAAATCAATGTTTTAGTACCCTAATTATTCCATCGAACTGAAAAATAACTATAGAGACAACACCTAATGACCAAGTATTTGCAAGGATCCATATTTGAGGAAGGAAGACAAATCACAAACAGTATGATTATATCTATATTTTGATCACAATGCAAATATAATTCATCAAGTAAAACTGTAATCAATGTAGATCAGCGCATAAGCGTTGAACTGAGATAAGACAGGAACTGAGCTTCAAAGGTCACAGAAAAGATCATTTGGCTTTTGAAGAATCACAAGACTATAATTGGTGAGTGGTGACAATTAGATTTATCCATCTATCTAAATATTATGCCCTGTAAACATTACTGAATAATGCTTACCATCGACTGGATGTGCCAGTAAGTTGTAGCCCAGGACAGGAGCTTCCTTTTGGAGCATAGCAATATCTCCAGAACTGATTAGAGGATATGGTGAAGCATGTTTCTTCATCACCCTTTGGTAAAATTCTCACCTTTCATCATAAATGAGATCTGTTTATCATAATAAAAATCTCAAATTTATGTAAAAAAAGAGAACTCATCATCATCCGATAAACTGCTCACCCTTACAATATATCTTTCTAGACCTAACACTACATATCGTGATCAAGATAAACCAAATAAAGAGACTACATAACTAATTACCACGACATGTAGTTTATGACTAAAATTCCTTAAGAAATTTAGCCTGGCTGTGGAGTTGCTTTTGATCTGTTTAAGGAACAGTCCGTTGTTTTTGGAAGACCACAAATCTGGGAAAATAACATCGCAATCTATCCAGACCGAATTGGAAGGAAAATAAACCTTCAGCTGTTCTGACATTTCACCAAATAGTTGGTCGTCACTGGAATCATTGATGTTCGGAGCGGCAAGCGGCTGCGCCTAAAAGGGTGGGCGTAGGGGAGCTTCTACATCTAGAGCTCCACAGCCTAGACAAGTTGAAATGGCAAGGCAAAGTAAAATCAGAGTCAAGAGATTTATATGAATAAACCTGATATTACAAAGTAATGACGCACTCCACATTTTACACCAATAAATTAAAATTTATGAAAAAATCAGTTTGGGGCAATCTGGTTCCACATTCATGAAATGATGCCACTGTACTTTATATGTTCAGAATATGGGAATAAATTTGTGTATACAATGGCAGTGACCTTTTACAATTGTTCCAAGCATTGTGCTGCAGGGCATAGCCATGTAGCTTCAGCAGGCAACACCAGGAAGTCCACCAAGTAAAACAATACACAAAATCATTCATATGATGTGCCACAATGCTAGACAAGGTTTTCACTTTCAGTTTCAGGAAAACATTCAGCACCAACTGAAATTCAATGAGTTCCAGTTATATCGGTTTGCATTTGCCAAAAGGCCAAAATATTCACTTGAATTCAATTAAACAATGTTTTGAAAAAAAATTGAAATATTTGAATTCATGTGTACTACTGAAATGGCTGAAATATTCCGGCCAAAAGGTAAATATTTCAATGACTGCTGAAATTAATGGAATTCAGTGAATTTCATTGAAATCTCACTGAAAGTGAAAACCATGGTGCCAGATTCCTTAAACATTAAACATATGCGCAAAGAGTAGGGTTGGAATGCGTTTTTTCTGTATACTTATACACGAAATTACCATTGAAGAAGGAATGCTAAAAGCAAGTGTATTTTGTCTCCTTATGCACACCAAATATATCCGCAAATTAAAATGATCATAAGATCTACATATATCATTTTATGTTAATTGCAAGTTTGGTAGATTTTGTTAAGAACACTGAGCAATAACAATTTTAGAAAAAGTACGCATTTTTCAAATAGAATACCGAGGTTTTGCGATGTCAACTGCAAAAGCGAGCCATTAGTACATTGATACAGCTAATGGGAAATACCTGAGATGTATGCAAATCAAAGCAGGCTACCTTCTTGCCTTTTCCAGGCTTCAGTTTACCTCTTTCTTTGTTCCAAGCTTCCACTGTAGCACGCTGCATTCATGGAGGTGTATAGCACAGTAAGGAGTATCAACAAAAAATCAGTTTAGTTCATCTAGTCCATATCATAGATATTACATTCATCTGATGAGGATAGGTAAACTGAATTGTCTTACAGAAAATGTATGCTAAGACATTATTTGCGTCCCAGTTTCTGTTCCCTACAATTTTTTGCAATTAAATGTAGGTACAGTATACAAATAGGAATATGACTGGGTGGTATCAATTACAGATATTGCAATGTACAGTACGGAATGATTTAGGAAGTGTCACGGATATTTTCTGACAAAAAACTTAGCAACTAAATTGCACACATAAGGCTAAGAGACACACTTGAAACTAAATTATATGTACAAAAAAATCAAAGATCATAGACAATGGAAACACACTCAATTTGATTTCTCACCCCACGCATTAACACAAACAATTAACATGCAGGCGGTGCACAGAAGAGGAAGGAAGAGGATCTGGAGTAGTTCACCATGGCAAATTTGTGGCCGACGTCGGCGCGGAGGCCAATCTCCGCTGTGCCAAATCCATCCTGCTGCTGCTGCAGAAGGAGAAGAGATCATCCCTGAACAACAGGTTAAGCCTAAAAGTAGCAGATTCCTAGCTAACCCTAGATCATCATGACCATGAATGAAACAGAGAACAAGAGAGACCTTCCATGGCATTGTCCCTGCATCTATCAAGGTAGTGAGCCACAGCTGTGTGGGGATGGGAAGAAAAGTAGTTGGATCCAATCAAATCCAAGAGAGGAGAGCTGACCTTTAAGAGAACAACTCTCATGGTGTCGTGGATATAATCCTGACAATGCTAGGGGGGTAGGAATGTACAGTCGGGCGTATCATCAAATTTCGAGTGAAAGTCCGAGGCATCTGGGATCATCAAATTTCGAGTGACAGTCCCAGGCATCTAGGCTTGATCGGATCAAGCGTTACCAGTCAATATCCTTCGGAAGAACACCTGTCGGAAGTCCTTCTGTGGGGAATATTCGGTTCCCCGAGGGAATCTGAGTCGTGTCACGGAGGATATGGCGAGTGCCCCTTGCTCTTTAAGCAGAACAGGTCCACGACGGTTTCCTTCAAGTGGCGGGCACTCGGATAGCCATCATGCTTCGGACACGGATAGTTCGACCCGGGACAGTCCCTGCTGGTCGATTTGATTTGTGATTCTTAGCTGACCAAAAAGCAAGTCATCAACCGACTGGAAGGCGAGTCGTCAGCCGGCTGGAAGGTGAGTTGTCAGCAGTCATCATTGCAGATCTTCATGAATCATCACATCGAGATCTTTTGCTTTTCTGACAAGCTTCTATCTGACTAGTCGCGCAGGAAGATGGCTCCGCGAGCCATCGGACAGAATACCCAAGTGACGCTTCGCGGTGTAGTTGGTTTTAAATGTTGGCCGTCTGGACTCCCGTGTTGAATTGATGCCACGGCCCCTTTTTGACGCGTGTCGTGCAGACTTCTCGCGGCGGTTTCGCCTCACACTCGGGTATAAATACCCAGCCATACGTGGGAGGGTTTGTGCACGTCCCCCACATCTTCCACAGCCACCGGAGCAGTTTCGTATCCCTTCCTCTTCCTCCCCTCGAGGCCTCGGATCGCCATGTCTTCCTCAACCCACAAGCTCGAGAAGGCCAAGGCTGCCAGCGGTGCATCGTCTACCGCGGGCGGAGAGCTCTCTGCAGCCGCCGCCGCTGAGGACAGGGAGCGCGGGAACTGGCTCCCGTCGATAGTGACGGAGGGCGTCCTCCGCGCGTACGAGCAGGACCATCAGCTGCCGAAAGACGCCTGACGGGTGCCGGACTCCCACAAGCGGGAGCCGGCTCCCTGCGGGAATGAGCCGGCGATCCTCACATCAGGGATTGGGCCTCCTGATCCACCCCTTCTTCCGGCAGATGCTAGATTTTTTTCCATGTGCGGCTCCAACATCTCCCACCGAACACGGTCGCCCACCTCTCTAGCTTTGTGACCTTGACCGAGGACTTCCTCGGCATTTCGCTAGATTGGGCCCAGTTCAAGCATTTCTTTTCTATGTGAAGCTGCAGACGATGCCGAAGGACGTCTACGACACATGCAAGGCCAAGCGCATGTCGAGCTACTTCGAGATGAAGTGGCCTGACTCACTGAAGGGGTGGACCTCTACGTGGTTCTACTGTGAGGAGTTGTCGACTCCAATCTGTGATGTGGCCCTGCCCCCGTACTCCTCCACCCCCGTCGTGTGGCACCCCTTCCGGGGGTTGAAGCCCACTCGAGGGGAGGCAAAGCAAGCCACAGTTTTAGCGAAGCAGGTGGCCGCGTTGTCGGCTGCCGGCCTCTCCGGCCAATACATCATGGCTGCGTGGGTCAGCCAGCAAATCCAGCCTCTCAAGGCCCATGGTCGTGGGATGTGGTACTACACAGGGCGCCAGGACCCCAGCGTGCCTCGGCGCTCCGACTGGAGGACACCACCTTCAAGGCCTGGATGAGGCGGATCACTAGAACCCAGGGCCAATCAGTCGGGAGGGCCCCGTCAAGCCCCTCGGAGTCAGGTAGCTCCCCCTGTAGTAAGTTCTTGCACTTGACTAAATTCCCGTGGTTTTAGTTCGATCCGTGTGCGATGTTGTTTCTCTTATGCCTCAGTCAGAAAATGCAGGGGATGGCTTTTCTTCTCAAGACGAGTCCTCCAACAGCGAGAGAGGGCGACGTCCCACTCGGCGCTCCATGGCCCGTCCGCCGCCGACCCCGAGGAGAGGACCGACCCGGAGGTGGAGGAGGTTGCTCCTTTCCCCTCCCCTGCATGCTCTCGAAGCAAGCGGCAACGGGAAGACGTCGCTCGCACAGAGGCGGAGCAATTGACCAAGCGCCCCCGCCAAGCCTCCGTCGCCAAGGACCCCGAGACCTCGCTCAGCCTAACCGCACGAAGTAGCAGTATACCCAAGTCCAACTAGTGAGTAGTTAATAGTTCTTTGTATTGTCGAATTTTGATGAAGTCCTGACAGTTATCCTCCTCCTGGATTGCAGCAAGCAGAGAAAAAGGTTTGGAAATCCCGTTAGTAGGACACCACCTTCCGCTCAGCCGGCTCCATTGGCTGAGCCGACCATGCGGGCCGCTCCCCCGACCTCCCAGGTTGTCGACATTTTCGCGCCTAGGGGTGCCGATGACATGAGATAAGGAGATGAGATCCTCTCCCAGCCCATGGACGTGGACGTTGTCCTGTCTGTGAAGAGAGAGAACCCTAGGGCAGCTTCGGTTGCCCCCACTGAAGATGTTGAAGTAGTACATGAAGTCCGCCTGCTGACACGCCGCCGAGTGTCGTCCACTCGACATTGAACCAGACTGTTGCCCTCGCCTCGACTCGAGCTGCCCCTATCGAGCCCGCCGCCTGTACCGTCGTCTCCCGGAGGGGCTTGGTACCAGCTCTAGCACAGCCCCGTCAACTATCGTTGACATGGACAGCACTCACAGGGCAATCAACAGTGTCCGCCTGATGGTGTCGGGGTTGAACAAGCTGGAGGAGCTGACGCGCAAGAACCTCTCCGACACCCTGGCCCTAGCGAACCTGGGCAAGGTCATCTGTGAGAATGTTGAGATGTATCCACTCACCAATAAAATTTCTTCGGGCGGAGCAAGTTTTTTCAGTCGATGTCGGGGGCATGTTTAATGCACCCGTGGGTGAAGCCCCCAGGCTCCAGCCGACTGTTGGCAGTCGGTCGGGGCCTTTGGAAGTACCTTTTGCCAGATGTAGATATAGCCATCCTTGAACTTCATGGACTTGGCTCCCTAGGTGAGAACCCGTAAGTTGTTCATTCATCGTCGGGTGCATGATCAGTGCGACCGGTGGCCATAGCCCCCAATGCTTGAGCCGACTACTGGCAGTCGGGTTGAGTCTTAGAGTCTTCTCATCCAAGGTTTTTGAGTCGCCGAGTCAAGCCAAGTCGCCGAGGCTGCGGCTAGTGGCTTGCTGGCTTGAGTCAGCGACTTGGCTTGATTAGTCGCCCCAAGTCGCCATGGCACAACAGTACATAGAGCAGCAGAGCACATAGATATACAGCAGCAGAAGAGCACATATACAACAGAGAAAATATACTACATCTAAGCAGAGCACATATAGAGCCCACCCTGCGCTCTCTTTCATATACTATATCTAAGCAGAGCACATATATGGCCCACCCTGCGCTCTCTTTCCTTCGGTCCTCCTCCTTCCCCAGTCCCCACATGATCACATATACAACAGCAGCAAGCCACGCGAGCCAGCGAGTCGTGCGACTAATCGCCCCAAGTCACCGGCGAGACGCGAGTCGCTCGACTTGCTTCCTGAGTCAAGTCGCCTGCGCGAGCCAGCCACGCCACGACGACTAATCGGCGATTAGTCGGCGACTTAAAAACAGAGTTCTCATCATCGAATGCATGATCAGTGCGACCGGTGGCCGTCGAGCCGATTGTTGGCAATCAGGTCAAGTCTTAAGATTATTTTCATCACCGGGTGCACGATCAATGCGACCGATGGGAGTAGCCCCCAAGGCTGAAGTCCACTGCTAACAGTTGGGTTGAGTCTTTACTCTTAAGAAATGCTAATGTGCTTGTTGACAGGCTAACCAGATGAGATCATGTAGCCGTTCTAGAACTTCATGGACTTAGCTCTCTGCAATCGTCTGGCTTCTGACTGTTTTCTCTGCAGGCACTTGCCAGGTACAGTGGCAAGTATGCGACACTCAAGCACGAGAGGGAGTTGTGTCTGAAGCTCGCGGATGAGGCGAAGCAGCTGGGTGAACGCCGAACAGCGACGAACGGATAGGAAGGAGGTAATGCACTCAATTGTGAATTCCCTTTTCCTCCGGATCTTTATACCGACTGGTCGCTTCTGTAGCTGCCTTGGTTGATGAAAACCAGCGGTTAAGGACCCAACTGATGGGCACTATGTCTGCCACCACTGCAGTCACGGCGCTGGAGAATTAAAAGGACTTAGACGAGACCCTCTGGGAGGCCAAGAAGACGGTGGCGATCGCCCTGAACCAGGAAAAGGTTGTCGAGGATCTCATGAGGGATAACAAGCTTCTCTAGGAGATCAACGACCGAGTCCAAGGCAACTTTGACGACCTAGTCCGGGAGCGCTCCAATCTAAATGCAGAGCATCAGTCAGCTATGACCCAGCTGGGGGAAAGCAAGTTGCCTTCAGGTTGGGCCTCACCGATCATCTGCACTTCTCCAATTGACGTCCGTCTGGTGAGTCTTTTCTCTCGGAAGAGAAGAACTTTTGTCAGATTTTCTTTTCTCTCGGAAGAGAAGAACTTCTATCAACTCTATTAACTTAGTCGTTATATGTGGGTGTTCTCTTTTGCAGAGTTTGCCCGGATGTGAGGGCCGAGAATGCCTGAGTGGCCGACGCCTGGTCCACTGTCGCCAATCCAATCCAGGACAATTAGACAGGAGTTTGGCCATTCTCAAGGATCGGATGGCGCAAACCATGAGTCCGCTTTAGCGGTTGACGTCAGCTGCACGGGGGGTTTGCATATCCCTGTGGCTGGACGCACTCGCTCGAGTTGGTGTTCACGGCCTGTCCACTCAATTGCTCCCAGCCCCTAAACGCATTATGCAATGGACAGAGTCGTCTGCCATGGCCGGAGCCTTAACAACATTGACTCTTGTGCAAGGGCACTTTCCGACTGCTGAGGGCCTCTCCAGCATCAAGAAGGGCATCCCCATCGACGAGCAAGGCAAAGATGTGGACCTTAATGAGATCTTCCCAAGGTTCCACTATGCTGCCAACCGAGTGGTGTCCTTTGTTGATTTGGACGACTTCCTGGAGCCGACTAATGTTGACCGTGAGCCTAAGGAGTGAGAAACAATTTAAATTTGCCTCGGTATGCTGAGTGAAGAAGTAAAACTTTAAGCCCAACCGATGGTGCTGAAGATACAGTCTTCACACTTCCTACCTTAAGTACTTTTGCTGCACTTGAAATATATTTTCTGACTTTTTCCCCTTTGAATCTTTCGCAATAGGTCGTCGGGTCCTTTCGCTTTTTTTTCTTGCCAACTAGGCAGACGGACGGCGGACTAGTCGGTGACAAGAGGTTGCCGCAGTCATCCGAGTTTCCTTTGATTTCTTTGCATAGAAAGGAGAGAACGTCAAGGAGCAATCTTCCAAAGAGTTCTTTAGTGGCCTAACCCGGGCTTATCATAGCCCCCGAGTGTGGCGTAGCCCACGAGTGTAGTCAGCCCCCTAGTGTGGCGAAGCCACTCAGTTTACTGCAACTTTATGCCAAGTTAGAACAGTTGGAAAACATTCAAAGAATATTTATTGGAAATGGAAATTTTATATCTTCGAGTTGGACTCGAAACTGTTATCATGTTATCATACTACAAAGCAAAAAACAGGAAATGACGAGAGGAAAACTCATGTAGAATCGGCGTAGGAGTGTTGTGTTCCGAGTCGCCTTGGTCTCTTCGTGGTTGAGGATGTCATACAGTCGGAAAGTGCTATCTCTCAGCACTTGGGAGATTATGAAGGGTCCTTCCCAAGCGAAGCAAACTTGTGGGATTACTTTTGCCATAGTCGTAGGACTAGGTCCCCGACTGCAAAGGTTCGTCCACGTACGTTTTGACTGTGATACCTTCGCAACGTCTGTTCATAAATAGCGGAGCGAGCAAGGGCGAGCTCTTGAGCTTCTTCCAAAAGGTCAAGCCCGTCCTGGCGTGCTTCTTCCACTTCGGCCTCGGTGTACACCAATACTCAAGGCGAGTTATGGAGCAATGCCTCCGCTCCATACACCATGAAGTAGGGTGTGAATTGAATGGATTTATTTGGAGTCGTGTGCAGGCTCCATAGCACTGAGGGGAGTTCCCCGACCCATGCTCCGACTGCTCTCTCAAGCGTAACGAGTAGGTGCGGCCATATCCCCTAAGGATCAAGCCGTTGGAGCACTCTACCTGTACATTTGACTGAGGATGTGCGACAAACGCAAAATGCACTCGAATGCCTTCAGTCTAGCAGAATTCCTTGAACACTTCCAATGCAAAGTTTGTACCATTATCAATGATGATGTCATGGGGTATGCCTAATCGAAACATGATTCCTCTCATGAAGTTGATTGCAGTGGATGAGTCAAGCTTGGTCACTGGTTTCGGTTTGATCCACTTGGCAAATTTATCGACCGCCACTAGTAGATGGGTGAAGCTATCTGGTGTAGTTTGGAACGGCCCAAGCATCAAGCCCCAAGTCACGAATGGTCATACGAGTGGGATTGTCTTCAGCTCGAAAGCCAGCATACGTGGTTGTCGGGCATACATCAGGCATGGGACACACTTGCAAACAAGCTCTTTGGCATTAGCGTGAGTAGTCGGCCAAAAGAAGCCTGCTCGTGCCCGCAGGTGCCCGAGTGAACATCCGCCAGGAATTGCCATCCTTCTTCCCGAGAGATGCAACGTTGCTTGATGCTAGTCGAACTCACTTTGTACAGCTCTTCTTGGATAATTGTGTACGCCTTTGATCTGCATTATTTGATGTACGGATTTTCTAGCATGGTTGGCTCATGCATGTGTTCTAGAAAGACTCCAGGTGGAACCGCCTTTCGAGTGGAGCCCAATTTGCCCAATGTGTCGACCGCTTCGTTCTTTGTTCTCAGGATGTGCACTACCTCCAACCCTTCAGATTCTCCTTCTAGCTTTCAGACGGCCACACAGTAAGCAGTCATCGATTTGCTCCTGACATCCCACTCCATCACCTATTGCACGATGAGATCTGAGTCGCCACAGACCGTTAGGCGGGTAATTACGAGTGAGATTGCCATTCAGAGTCCATGTAGCAAGGCTTCACGCTCTGCTGCATTGTTAGATGACGTGAAATGGATCGGCAGGACATAACTTAGCTTATCACCCTTGGTCGAAATAAGGACAACTTTGGCTCCTGCCACGGCCAACATTTTTTATCTGTCAAAGTATACATGATCCAATGATCCGAGTGTTGCTGCCTGTGACTTGATTGCTTTTCTTGGCTCATACTACCTCCGTCCTAGTTTATTGGTCCCCTTAGTATTTTGTGCCAAATTTTGAACATGGCTTTAGTTAACAAAATTTTAATGCATGTCACAAAAAATAGTATCACTGGAAACTATGTTCAAATACGAATCCAACGATATAATTTTGATAACATGCATTAATATTTTTGCAATTAAATCTATGATCAAATTTGGGCACAAAATACGATGAGAACCAATAAACCAGGACGTCGGTAGTACTTAAGATCATGTAGCGGCAGCTCAATTGCCCACTTGGCCACTCGACCGATGGCGTTCCGATTGTTAATGACATCCGAGCGCACTGCTGAGCTGACCGGTGTGATCGGATTCTGATGCTCCTGGAAATAATGAGCCAGCTTTCATGCTGCCTGGAAACTCCATAAACAAGCTTATGGTAGTGTGGGTATCTCTGTTTTGACACGGTGAGGACCTCGCTAAGACAGTATACATGCCGATGTATTTTCTACGCCATGCCTTCTTCTCTTTCAACAGTGAGGACCACGCTAGCCACTCGGTCGATGGCGGCGAGGTAAGGAGCATGGGCTCCAACTCCCTTGGAGATGCAAGTACTAACCGCTTGGATAGCAGTCGTTTCAAATCGTCAAAGGCCAACTTGGCCTCTGGGTCTAGCTGAAAGAGTCCGATTTTTTCATGGTAGAGAGGAAGAGCCTTCCACCCGAGTCTGGAAATGAACCGACTGAGTGCAGCTAAACACTCGGTCAGTTTCTGGACATCCTTCAGTTCCTTTGGATTCTTCATATTCTGGAGTCAATCTTCTGCCGGTTTGCCTCCATCCCTCTGTGGACACGAGGAAACCAAGAAGCATCCCTGCAGGAACTCCAAACACACACTTGTTAGGATTGTTAGGATTCAGTCAGATGTACCTTCTAAGGTTAGCAAACGTCTCAGCAAGATCATTCAAGAGATCAGATCCCTTGGCCAATTTAACAACAATGTCATCGACATAGGCCTGAACATTGTGTGGTATTTGCTTATGTAAGCAAGTCTGGATGGTACACTGGTAAGTGGCCCCAGCATTCTTCAGACTAAATGGCATGATATAACAAAAGACTCCGAATGGGGTGATGAAGACAGTCTTAGGTTGGTCCGACTCCTTTAACTTGATCTGATGATAGCCAGAGTAGGCATCTAGAAGACACAATCTTTCACACCCGACTGTGGAGTCCATGATCTGATCGATGTGTGGCAAGGGAAAATGATCCTTGGGACATACTCGGTTAACATCCTTGTAATCCACACAGGTGCGCCATGTTCCATTATTCTTTGGAATGATGACTGGATTCACTTCCCATTCCGAGTGTCAACTTTGCAAATAAACCCTGCCTTTAGCAGCTTCGCGATCTCCATATCGAGTGCTTCACGCTTGAGATGAGCGAATCGGCGAAAGAGTCTGCTTGACCAGCTTCGCTCCTGGGATCATATTCAGTCGGTGCTCAGCCATCTCCCTTGGGATTCCAGGCATATTAGATGGCTGCCATGCAAAATGTCCCAATTCTCACGCAAGAAGCTGACGAGCTCGCTTTCCTATTTAGGCTCCAGGTAATCTGCAATCTGTGTGGTCTTGGAAGGGTAGTACACTTGAATTTTCTTCGAGCCGGTTGCCGACTAGAAGGCTGACTCGGGAGTCTGCTTCTCCTCCTGAGGCATCTTAGTCAAATCAACTTCAGCTTTATATGCAGCAAACTCTACCTCCACGACGCTCGCAACTGTCAAGCTGGCGTTTAGGTTTGCGATTTATTCTGCACGCTTCAGGTCACCCGAGAGATGGTTATCACGCCCATAGGGCCTGACATTTTGAGTTTCAAGTACACGTTAGCATGGACGGGCCATGAACTTCGCGTACGCCGGCTGATCAAAGATGGCGTGATACTCACTCTTGAAGTCAAGAACCACGAAGGACATGGACTCTTTGCGGTAATTCTTGTCGTCACCGAACACGACTGACAAGGCAATTTGTCCGAGTTATTTGGCTCACATGCCAAGAACTACCACCATGAAAGGTCATCCCCTTCGGATTAAGCTTTGACCGAGGAATCCCCATCTTGTGCATTGTACTTGCGTACAGAATGTTCAATCCGACTCCTATGTCCATCAGCACATTACGCAGTCGGATCCCATTAACGAGTGGATCAACCACGATGACCGAGCGTCCGGGGTGAGGCACATGTGCCTAATGTTCTGCGATCGAAGGTAATGGGCGTTTTTCCACTAGTTCGGGTAGTTGGGGACAGCCGGAGCTGCCATGTTGACCTCCCGACTGCGCATTGTTCGCACTCGTTTGACCTCCAGGCCTGCGAAGATCAGCAGGATGGCCTTTTCGCCAGGATATCCATCTGCTATGTCATCCCCCTCTGTTGCCGCCTTCGTCAGAGGCTTCTTTTCCCTTCTTCAATTGCATCCTCTTGAGAGCCCCAAACTGTCTAAGTGTATTCTTTGCCAGACCATATTCCTCGTTACTGTGGAGGCAAGAGGGCTTATCTGGAATGTCATCGATGAAGGCTTTCTTCCGAGAGCCCATTCCTTCTTCTAACCGGCCCCCTTTTACTTTGGCCGGCTGTTGCGACCAAATCGGCCCCACTAACACCATCATTATCCAGTTGTCGGCATTTATTCTTTCCGCCCCGTTTATTCTGATTGTTCTGTCCTTTCTGAGCCTCCAACTGCTCACGGTACCCGCCCCACCGGATCTTGTCGTCCTCTTCTCCGTTTGCGTACCAGTTGGCTATGTCCATCAACTGGCGCATGGAGGTAAGCTCAGTCCTACCCAGCTTCAATTAAAGGTGTTTATACCTCACTCCCTACTGAAAATCAAGGATTGCTCTGTCCTCGCTCACGCCTTCCATGGAATTGCGGAGCTGAGTCACCTCCGAATATACTCTCGAGTGTATTCCTTGGGCTGCTGGATGCATAGCATCAACTCATGGTATCCTCCGGGACGCTTGTAAGTGCCCTCAAAGTTCTTGAAGACGACTTCTTCCAATTCCCTCCAGCTATGGATGCTATCCTCTGGCAGATTGTTCAACCAGGCTCTGGCCGACCCCTCCAAGTAGAGGGATAGGTTGTGCATGGCCACATTCTCATTGCCTCCTTCGATCTGGACAGCAACAAGGTAGTCGGCCAGCCATGTCTCTGGCTTGATATTGTTGTCGTACTTCCCAATGCCCTGAGCCATCTAGAAGGACTCGGGAAAAGGGGTTGGCCGGATTCGCCAACTGAAACACAATGAGCCCGAGGATCCTGATCCACTCGGCCTGTCGCGTTCATCTGCGTGGTGAGCCGCCCGACCTCAATCACTCGTCTTTGAGCCAGGATTCCACGTTCGTCACGGGGATGATCATCCCAATGTTGTGGGGACCCACCCTCCACCTCGGGGAGTTCTCACTGCGCCGAGGCGGGTCTTCACGTCTGCAAGGCTGCTCATCTCGCCTGTGTGGTCGATTACCTCGCGATCGGAGTGAACTGTCCAGACAGCGAGGCGAATCATCACGCCTTCGAGGATGATCGTCCCGACTAATGCTGAATTGTGAGATGGTCAGGAACTCAGGTGTACTTTTAGGAGAACCTTCTCTGGTGAACTGATGATACAGTGGTTTGACTTAAGTTAATTTTCTTAAGCTCACTACCTTTACTCAATGTGAAGATTCTTTGATTTGTCAGTATGAATCTGAAGGGGTATACTCTACTAAGTCCTTATATGTTGTAGAATGCAACCTATATATTTGCCTGCAGTGTGGAGTATCAAGGTGCCTCCCAGGATTCAGGGTTTTCTTGGGTTGCTCTCTCAAAATAGGATTATGACATGTGACAACCTTAGGAAACTTGGCATTGCTAAGCCTCTTGAATATGTTCACTGCACTGAGATGAGTCAGTGCATCATTTATTCTTTGAGTGCATTGTAGCTAGGCTAGTTTGGGCTGAAGTTGAAATCATGTTTGATATCTCTATTCAGACATTTGAATTTGTTGCTAAGTTGTGGTTGTGTGAGAAGAGGTTCTTACATGAATGTGATTACATCTACAATTTTGTGGTGGCTTTGGAACTTTAGGAATTAAACAGTCTTTAATAGATGCACCTGGATTTCTTTGAAACAGGTATTAGGTCTAGTCTCTCGTTACCTAAGAGATTGGACAAACAGTTCAAGGATCTATAGGGAGGGCATCTGATGGAATTTCTGAGCCTGCTATGGAGATGGAGGAGCGATTTGCTCTGGAGCCAGACTGAGCCTGATCAGCTACAAGTGTTGGTTTGATTCAGAGTTCCTGAAGGCCATAGTGGGAAATTCAGCACATGGAGGGAGGAGCACTCTCGAATATATGAAGCAAAATCCACAGGAAGAGGGTGTTGTCCATGTTGTATTTTCTGGCTGGTGACCAAATGGCATGTGTTCCTGGAAGTGGTCGTGGTGTTTTGGGCAAACCTTTACAGCGTTGTTTGTTTTTCTTTTCAACCTGTGTGTACGTTGCTGCTTCCTTGTTTTCGAGTTGTCAGTGTGGTACTTGGTGGTTTCTTTTTCTTAATGAAAATGGGACCGAGGGATGATCCCTGATTATCGAAGAAACAAACCATTATCTGGATAAAATGGTAAAAGTGGGCAAGGCTTCCAAAATAGTGGCAAAACTGCTTCCGGGTGCAGCTGCACCCGGAATCAATTGAGGGGGGGGGGGGGGGGGTCGTTTTGGCTCCCTGGTGCTGCTGCACCCGGAATCTGAGCCATCCAAATATGCATCGAGATCTGTACTGCACATCACTGTCATGCGAATACTGGAATTGAAAATGAACTATACACTGGAAACGGTTGTTAGCGGCTGAGACAGACGCACGTTGGCTCGCTAACGCGCGATGACGCTCCTGTACTCTGAACAGGCGTCTGGTTGGGACGACGTGGTCCGTTTGCATGGCCCACATGTAAGGTGAAAAAATGGATGCGTGGTGGCTCGTGGTGTGCGGTAGTTCTCATCTTCTGTTTTCTGTGGCAGCGGTAAACATATTCTTTTATCAAGGGAGGAGTGGTGTTGCTCTAGGTAAGGCAGTGAGGAGCTAGGTGGCGGCAATGGGGAGCTACGACGTCGAAGCACTACTGCAGGGAGCGCCGCCGGTGCATAGATCATGAAGACGCCTTGGTCATGGCAACGGACTTCCTAGTCACTCCAGTGGCCAGGTAAATCTAGATTTATCTCCCCAAGCTGCAACCGGAGGTTAAAGCATTCGATCTAGCGCATTGCAGCTTTGATTTGTCGATGAACTCTATTGATATTGAAGGTTACCTATGTTCATGGATGAACTCTATTGAGTATTGAAGGTTACCTATTTTCATGGATGAGGCGTGCAGTGTTGCCATTTTAATGGAAATGGTCCAAGGTGGAGGTCCAGCGGAAGTTCATTCTGGAGGCAGATCTAGATGGGGAATATATGATGCAGGCATTAGTGGTCGTTGGGGGTTAGTTGTAAGTGTGGAGGAGGCCAGCTCAGTAGTGCTGCATACGGCGAGCAAACTAGTATTGATGCCGGGGAGGGGAGGTACTGCTTTTTATTATAGTGAGAGTGCAGGAGATAACACAGATGTGATTGAGCAGGTTGACGCTCAGAGGAAAAAGCAGCCAACCATGGAATCTCTAACTACGGACCAAGGAGAGAGTCGGGATTCACTGAATTTTGTTCGTCAATACCCTCCGTATTCCTGAAACATATTTTTTTGGGTGCAATTGGGGTGGAAGGTAACAAAATTTCATTGAAGTTTGTTCGCTGGTACCCTCCATATTCCTGAAACATATTTTTTTGGTGCAATTGGTTGATTGTCAATAGTCTGAATTGTCAAAATTGCGATTGTCACAAAACAAAAATGATTGAATGGCATGATTGTGGTTGAAGATGTCTAGTTATAAGAATTGATAAAAATTGAATACAGCATAGCAGTCCAAACATTATTTCCCATCAATTTGTAAAATCCTTACTCCTTAGTGAATTTACTGTTGCCAACCAGGGTCAGAGTTGGAAACATCCACCAGACAGGGGGCCATGCCCAGATCGAGTTGGCACGCAAATGAAGACGATCTGCAGGTATGTTGATAAGCTAGGTACTAATGTGATGGAACCTGAGATTGGCTGGACTCGGGGTGGCTTATGATTTCTACAACCTTAATTCATGGGAACTTGGATTTGGTATAAGATACAGAAAGAGCCGGCTAAATGCTGAGAAGACCAAATGCAAGCAGGAAGTTGTCTGTGGTTGCTCGACAAGTGATGAATTTTTGTTATATGATGACAACAAATTTAGATTATCTTGTTCTGGTTTGCATTTGTTATCTTTCTGGTATAAGATTTATCCCCTCTGTAACCCTAGCCACGTGCTTTGTAGCAGGCGGACCCACCTGGACCGGGCTCGCCCCACCACCTGGTCCCGCCATGGCACGTGTCCAGGGTGCAAGCCTAAGTACCCCAGGGTCGGAAGTCCTCTGTGGTACACTGGACGAGCTGAGCGGTACATGAACGCGCCCCACAACCACCGTCCCCGACGCATCAGCGTCAGCCCGCGTCGCCGGCGGCGGAGATCGGCGGCTATGGTCGGCATGGGGGAAGGGGGAGGGAGAGAAGAGATGGTGGAAGGAGAGGCTGTTAACCCCGCTTCTGGTAAATCAATGGAGCCTGCCCGCCGGACGCCATGAAAGTCCTAGTATGGAACTATCGGGGTTTGGGGTTGACCTCAACAGTAGAACTTTCTGTGAAACAAAAAAGCGAGCACCTACTGTCAAGAAGTTGAGATGGAGTTTAGGCCTTTTTAATGGCGTAGCAGTGAACTGTAATTGAAGAAGTGGAGGTTTGGCTCTCTGGTGAAGAGGTGAAATTGAGGTTGAATTCAAACCTTTCTCTCAGTACCATATGGATATGTACATTCATGAAGATGGAAGAAAATGGAGGTTTTTCTGAGCGCTTTGTTCCATCTTGAGGCAGGGGGTCCAATTTCCCCCTATGTCTATCCTATGTGTTGAGGGTTTTCAGGGCTGCTAAAGCAGGAATAGGAAGCAAGGAGGATTAACGGTACTAAATTTGGTTCTCAAGGCCCCCATGTTACTCATCTTCTCTTTGCCAATGACAGCCTGGTTTTCCTAGAAGCAACTCAAGAAAGCCTGCTAAGATTAAGAACAGTTTTACAGAGGTATGAGGCGAGCTCTGGTCAGCGGGTTAACCTGTAGAAATCCTCCATTTTCTTTGGACCTAGCGCGCAAGAAGAGTCAGAACCATATTGAAAGAAGTGAGTGGGGTGGGATGTGAAGCCCTCAACGAAAAGTATCTTGGATTGCCTACCATGGTTGGTAGATGAAAACATGGAGCATTTAGACACGTCCTAGAAAGGGCATCGAATAAAGTCCAAGGTTGCAAAGGTCAACGACTATCGAAAGCAGGGAAGGAGATATTAGTGAAGTCGGTCCTGCAAGCCGTCCCAGCATATACAATGAGTAGTTTTGCCTTCACCAAATATATTTGTAAACAACTCACCTCTGTTATGTCCAAATTTTGGTGGGGATCAAGCAAGGGACAACAGAAGGTTCACTGGATCAGTTGGGAGAAGATGGCAAGGCCTAAATGTTTGGGCGGTGTAGGCTTCAGAGAAATGGAGGCCTTTAACCAGGCGTTGTTGGCTAGACAGGGATGGAGAATGCTAACATGCCCTGATACTCTGTCTGCAAGTGTTAAAAGCTAGATATTTCAAGCACATTAGTTTTCTTAAAGCCGCAAAAAACTGCAGGAGATGACTACCGAGCGTGGAACTGGACAGCGATGGGGAATTGGGCAGGAAATGACTACCTAGCATGGAATTACACATCTAATGGTATTTTCTCTGTCAAATCTGCATACAAACGTAGGAGGTTTAATGATTTGGTGGTTCATTTGGCCAGGAAGGGTGGATCTTCATCTTATGCACACAAGGGATGGCTTAATTTATGGAGTTGTGATGTCCCGGGTAAAATGAAGATCCATACATGGCAGGTTGCCCATCGGAGTGTTGGCGATCGGAGCCGAGTTGGCTAGAAGAAAGATTAAGCTCAATGTAAAATGCCCCTACTGCTGCAGCGAAGAATCTTTCATACATTACTTTTGGGGTTGCTGTTATGTGAAGGAAGCTTGGTTGGAGCTGGAGCATCTGCGGAACAAAAAATGGCCACTACTTTCTGAAAAGAGCAGAGAAGGACGAGACCAGATGAGTTGGATGTTGAACCTCTTCCAGGTTTTATCAACGGATGACCTCTCCTCAATCCAGTAAGGTTGCAAATCGCATGGATATCTATCATGCGTGCCTTGAATCAATGGTTAAAACTAATTGAGGTGATGTGGCTTAAGGAGAAGCTAGAGAATTCCTAGTAGTGGGGGTCCTCTATTTAGATATAGTAGATTAGAATGTTATATGAGCTGTGGCGGGAGAGAAATTCTGCCTCTAGAGGTGAACCTGTGCAAAATCCAAAGGAAGTGGCTAGAAGAGTCAGTGCTCTTGCTACTGAATGAACCCAAATTAAATCAGCATATGATTCCTCCAGAGTGCATACTAATGGGAGATGGTCTCCTCCCCTGATGCTCTTGCCGGTGATGATTCACGGCGAGCGCCTGGTGGCCCTCTTGGATACGGACTCCACACATAACTTCCTGCCTGAGGCTACCATGCGCCGCTTAGCGCTTCAACCGACGGGCGGGGAGCAACTTTGGGTCACGATGGCTAACGGCGACCGCCCCCGGTGTCATGGGCTGTCACGGCACGTGCCCATCACAATCGGCGACGAGCACTTCACCATCACGTGCGCGGGCATCGACTTGGGCTGTTTCGACTTCATTCTCGTCGTCGACTTCTTGCGGACCCTTGGTCCCATCCTCTGGATTTTCAACGCCCTGACGATGACCTTCTGGCGCCAGGGTCGCCGCGTCCGGTGGGAGGGTGTGGGTGGCGCCTTTCCGGCGACGCCGCAGCTTTAGCTGGCCGCGGCCGCCACCGAGCTTGAGCATCCCTTGCTGGATCACCTTCTGCAGCAGCACCGCAACCTCTTCGACGAGCCTCAGGGCCTTCCGCCAGCCCGGGTGTATGATCACTGCATTCATCTCCTGCCGGGCACGGTGCCAGTTGCAGTGCGCCCCTACCACTATCCCCAGCTGCAGAAGGATGAGCTGGAGCGGCAGTGCGTGCTCATGCTCGCCTTGGGCATCATCTGGATTTCCACGTCGCCGTTTTCGGCGCCGGTCCTCCTCGCCCGGAAGCCGGACGACACGTGGCGCTTCTGCATCGACTACCGCGCTCTTAATGCCCTGACGCTCAAGGACAAGTTTCCTATTCTGGTGGTCGACGAGCTCCTGGACGAGCTCCATGGGGCGCGTTTCTTCACCAAGCTCGACCTCCGATCGGGCTACCACCAGGTGCGGATGCACCCGGACGATGTCGCCAAGATGGCATTTCGGACTCATCACGGCTACTTCAAGTTCTTGGTGATGCCTTTGGCCCTCTCCAACGCCCCAGCGACCTTCCAGGCTCTGATGAACGACGTCCTCCACCCCTACTTGCGTCGGTTTGTGCTCGTTTTCTTTGATGACATTCTTATCTACAGCGCCTCGTGGGCGGAGCACCTTCAACACGTCGCCATCGTCTTCAACGAGCTTCAGGCGCACCATCTTCATCTTAAGCGCTCGAAGTGCTCATTCGGGACGCCTTCAGTCGCCTACGTCAACCACGTCATCTCGGTCGAGGGGGTTGCTATGGACGCCGACAAGGTGGCGGCCGTCGCGGCCTAGCCGACACCGAACTCACCGCGGGCTCTTCTCGGCTTCCTGGGCCTCGCGGGGTACTACCGGAAATTTATCCGGGAGTTCGGCCTCATCGCGTCAGCTGCGCCGCGATGCCTTTACCTGGGATGAGGAGGCGACGGCGGCGTTCGAGGCCCTCACGACGGGCCCCGTTCTTCAGATGACGGATTTCGACCGCCCGTTTGTGGTGGACTGCGACGCCTCCGGTGCGGGGTTCAGCTCCGTCCTTCATCAGGGCGATGGCCCTCTCGCCTTCTTCAACAGGCCCTTTGCCGCGCGCCATCTTAAGCTTGCGGCTTATGAGCGGGAGCTCATTGGCTTGGTGCAGGTTGTGCGCTCGCTCCGGATTCGCACGGATGACTACAGCCTCAAGTTCTTATTGGACCATAGGTTGTCTACCGTGCCGCAGCATCAGTGGATCAGCAAGCTCTTTGGCTTTGACTTCACCGTCGAGTATCGTCCGGGCGGCCTTAACAATGTGGCTGACGCCCTGTCTCGCGATGACGCGGACCACGACCCCACCGTCGGCGACTCCGAGGGGGCGGTGCTATGCATCCGCACAGGGCCCTCTTTCGCCCTCATCGCCGACATCCGACGGACCACCGCGGTCACGCCGGACGCTCTGCTCCTTCAGCAGAGGCTTGCTGCGGGCAACCTGGAGGAGCCGTGGCGCCTCGCCGATGGCCTCCTCCTGCATGGGCGCCGTATCTTCGTGCCAACGCACGACGACCTCTGTCATCAGGTTCTGCTGCTGGCCCACTCGGCCGGCCACGAGGGTGTGCAGAAAACCCTACATCGTCTCCGCACCGACTTCTATATCCCCGATGATCAGGCCCTGGTCCGGGACTGGTTGCGGTCTTGTGTGACATGCCAGCGCAACAAGACGGAGATACTACGGCCGGCTGGTCTGCTACAGCCCTTGGAGGTGTCATCTCAGGTCTGGGCGGATATCTCCATGGACTTCATCGAGGGCCTCCCCAAGGTGGGCAGCAAGTCCGTCATCCTCACGGTGGTCGACCGCTTCTCCAAGTATGCTCACTTCATCACGCTCGGCCATCCCTACACTGCCGTGTCTATGGCTCGTGCCTTCTTCAACGGCATCGTCCACCTCCACGGGTTTCCCGCTTCGCTCGTCAGCGATCGGGACCCGGTGTTCACGGGCATGTCTGGCGCGATCTCTTCTGGTTGGCGGGCGTGAAGCTCCGCCTGAGCACGACCTTCCATCCTCAGACGGACGGCCAGTCCGAGGTCGTCAACAAGGTGATTGCCATGTACTTACGTTGTGTCATAGGTGATCGTCCTCGCGCCTGGGTGGATTGCCTCGCGTGGGCGGAGTACTGCTAAAACACCTCCTATCACTCCACCCTGCGCGCCACGCCATTTGAAGTGGTCTACGGCCGCCCCCCTCCGCCCACCTGCCGGTTAACCCAGCGACGGCTCGGACAGAGGCGGCGGACGATCTTCCCAGCCGCGACGAGATGCTTGCTGAGGTTCGGCAGCGCCTCATTCAGGCCCAGCAGCTAGCCAAGCAGTACTACGACGGCCACCATCGCGAGGCTGAGTTCCCGGTGGGCGATTGGGTGTGGCTGCGTCTTCTTCACCGCTCT
Organism: Aegilops umbellulata; assembly: GCA_032464435.1. Taxonomy (NCBI): domain Eukaryota; kingdom Viridiplantae; phylum Streptophyta; class Magnoliopsida; order Poales; family Poaceae; genus Aegilops; species Aegilops umbellulata. The sequence goes on from CP136056.1 coordinate 562,216,367, forward strand.
ACGCAGTCCCTGGACCCATGGCGAAGCGCAAGCTGGGCCCTCACTACGCCGGGCCCTTTGCCATCTTGGAGCGCATCGGGAAGGTGGCCTACCGCCTTCAGCTTCCGTCCGATGCTCGCATCCACGACGTCTTCCATGTGGGGCTGCTGAAGCCCTTTCGTGGGGAGCCCCCGGCGGCCACCCCACACTCCAACCTCCGACGGGCGCCTCCTTCCGGGACCCGAGAAGGTGTTGCAGGACCAGCTACGTCGCAGGGTGTCACTACAGGAAACAAGTAATTTGCCATCTGTGGATCACAGACGGCAAAGACCTAAATCCAGACGGCAAAGACTTTGCCGTCAGGAAGCAGACGGCAAACTCAGACGGCAAAGATTAGCCGACAAAGAATAATTTGCCGTTAGCTTTTTTTATAGGGAAGACGGCAAAGACTTTGCCGTCAGCCAAACATCAGATTTGCCGTCAACCGAATAAATTACAGACGGCAAACAAAAGCATCTTTGCCATCAGCCAAACGCCATCTTTGCCGTCAATCTCATACATCACAGACGGCATAGAAATATTTTTTAATCAAATAAAAAATAAACCTACAGTGCACAGGTGAGATCAACTATCAAATATTACATGGGATGGTCGACACGGTCAAGGAAACCCCACTACCAATCTTCGTATACAATACACATTATCGATTTTTTTTTTGCATTTCAGATGGACAAAAACCCACAAGATATACCACACTAGATTGTACACAATACACATTATACAATACAGAGTACTGCATGTCTACATCACAATACACAACAATATTACAGATGAATATCGTCTGGATCCACCGCGGCTTCGATCTGGTGGAGACGAACAAGCGCTTCTCGATCTGCCGCTCCTCTATCTGTGTAGGCCACTGCGGGATGCGCTCGATCTGGTGGCGCCAGCGCCGGCGTCGGCCGGTGGCGAGGGCGGAGGTGGGCTCCAGCGGGCGGACGGCGCTCGCGACGCAGGCGAAGGTGGGCGGACGCGGGCGCGTGGATGAGGGCGGCACGCGACCGGTTGCGCGGGCGGGTGGCGCGCGGCCGGTGGCATGGGCGGAGGCGGGCTCCGATGGCGCGGTGGAGGTCAAGGCGGAGGCGGGCTCCGGTGCTGCGGCGGAGGTCGAGGCGGAGGCGGGCTCCGGTGGTGCAGCGGAGGTCGAGGCAGAGGCAGGCTCCGGTGGTGCGGTGGAGGTTGAGGCGGAGGCGATCACTGGTGGCCCGGCGGAGGCCAAAGCGGAGGCGGGCTCCGGTCGCGCGGCGGGGCGGAGGCAGGCTCTGGTGGCGCCGCGGAGGCGGACGGCACGTGACGGGGGACGGGGCGTGGAAGCCGGCAAGGGCGACGGGGGATGGGGCAGGGGCCTGGGGCCGAGAGGAAGCGGCCGGAGCAGGGGCCGGCGGCGCCAGGGGTTGAGAGGAAAGGGCCGGGGTCAGTGGACTAGGTTGGGGCCGGCGGACGAGGTGGTGTCGGGGCGCCGGCTTGCTGTGGATCGAGAGCAGAGAGAAGGGAGAGAGATCGTGGTGAGGGTGGGTGCGGGAGGATAAGGGAGAGAGAGACCATGGTGGGTGGGGTGCGGGAGGATAAGGGAGAGAGAGAGACAGTGGTGGGGGCGCGTGGGGCGTGGGGTGGGGCGCTGTAGGGAGCCAGGGATGAGTGGAGTGGATCACGCCATGTCATCGATCCATGTGATCAATCCGCGTCTTGTGTTTCTTCTTTGCCGTCTGAAAAAAAAACGCAGACAGGAAAGAGCCCAGTTTGCCGTCTGCTAATAAAAACGCAGACGGCAAAGATTCTTTGTCGTCTGTGAAAACAAAAACTAACGGCAAAGATTATTTGCCGTGTGTGATTTGTTTCGCAGATGGCAAAGTGCTTTCTTTGCCGTCTGTGTTTTTTTTTTCACAGACGGCAAAGTATATTTTGCCGTCAGTTTTTCTTTGTCGTCTGGTGATGATGGCAAATCTTTCTTTGCCGTCTTGCCTGACAAAAAGCTGACGGCAAAGACGTCCCCTGACGGCAAATTAGTTGTTTCCCGTAGCGTGTGGTACGTGTTGATCCAATGGGCTGGCCTTCCGGAGGAGGAGGCTACTTGGGAGCAGTGCGACGAGTTCCGCCAACACTACCCAGACTTCCAGCTCGAGGACGAGTTGTTTGCGCAGGCGGGAGAGATCTTATGACCGGGGTAACTTATACCCGTAGGAGGCCCACCGGGCAGGTTTAGTTAGGGGCTTAGCCCACAAGTTATCTTATTTTCGTGGTTATATAAACAAGCTATAAGACTCTTTTTCAGATTAAGCAATAAGACAATTCTATTGCCCGGCTCCCAGAGGAGCCGGAACCCTAAACCCTAGCTGCCTCCTCTCACCACCGCCGCCTCCTCCACGCGCACGACGGCGCCCAGCCGCCGGCGGCCGCGTGCTCACCCGCGCCCTACTCCCTCCTTCCCCTACAATCTCCGGCCTAGACCCGGTAGAACCCTAGCTCCTACCATGACAAAGATGTCAAGAAAAAAATCATGTAATGGTCTCTAACCAAGGCCACTTAGGCCTTTTCCACTGATGTAATCCAGACTTCATGGCACTCAGCATACATAGAAGGGTTTATCTACTCCCTCCGTCCGAAAATACTTGTCGGAGAAATGGATGTACCTAGATGTATTTTAGTTCTAGGTACATCCATTTTTATCCATTTTGACGACAAGTATTTCCGGACGGAGGGAGTAGAAAACATGGCAGGTTTACCTGAATCATACTGTGAGGACCTCCAGCAAAACACCCACTGTACTGCTCAATCCGGTTCACAACAGAAGCGATTTCTGGTTCATCACGCAGCAGGGAAGCAACTTTAGAAGGTACCAGCAGATTTATGGGGTGACGGCAAACAGGGCAAACGGATGGCCGAAAGACAGTTCGAGAAAGGAGTTACCGTGAATTGCAGGTCAGTGATCGAGCTTCTTCAGATCATCTTGAAATTTAGTCTTTAGCTTCTCCCTCTTAGTCACAAGCCAGACTCGTCCAACATTCAGGCAAAAGACGATCTTAGCAGGTATTTCGAACTTCTCAAGCCTTGCTGCTTTTCTGTCCTGCACAGTTGGAACACATTGCATTAGACAACAGACAAGAGCACTGCAAACAGGGCAGGTGAATTGTGAATCTGCTGCTGGCATGAAGAGTACTTAAATAGAATATTGTTATCATGAACAATAATACAGAACATAGCTTAGGACAATGCAATATCTTCGTTTCAATCATAAAACTTGAGTTTTGCACCTAATTTGCTACAAGTCTGCAGAACCTCAGTCCACAGGGTCATATTTATCAGCAACACAGTTGCCCACAACTGAAACCAGACAGAACACAGTAACATGCCCAAAAAAAAAAACACTCAGATGCACGCTATTGTGCAGTAGACTGTGGTAAGGCAGGCTGTGGTGCCTGGGAAATCGGCATGGGTTGAGGGCGCGAGGGAGGAAAACAGGGATGAGACAACAGAGTAATTCCTGCTTACCACTAACTGATGTTTGGCTGAGTTTTGACGTTGGGTCACCAAGCCTATCACAACCCTCCTCCTTTACCCGGACTTGGGACCAGCTATACTGAGACAACGTAGGCGGAGTTAGATCCAGACATGCATTATAGCATTTTATTAGTGATCATACTCCCTCCGTCCCAAAATAAGTGTCGCTGACTTAGTACAAAGTTGTACTAAGTCAGCGACACTAACTGCTCACGAGGTCCTGTTCCAGAAAGAACTTCTAAAAGGCTGATTACCATGTAGCCGCTAAAATGAGGCCACACAGCCATACCGGCTACATAATTTGAATAAACTAGAGAACTATATCCTGTGAACTGTTAAGTATATTATATCTCCTCTTCCTATCAAATCGGTCTTTTGGGATAGATAGTTAGATGACTATATCTTAACATGGAATCAGACCAGAGGTCTTGGGGTTCAAGTCTTGGTCCCCGCATTTCCCCAATCATTTATCCACGTCGGGCGTGGGGAGAGGGGTAGATATATTATATTTCCTCTTCCTATCAGATCTGCCTTTTGGGATAGATGGTTAGATGACTACATCTTCAACATATACGAGTATTTTATGCGCCCTAATTAAGCAAGAACTGAACTAATGTTTAATTCTTCGACCCAGTGCCCGGGGGCAGCCACCGTCATCATCGCTGTCATACTGCCAAGATCCAGGGTCAGCTCTACTAGTCCATATCAGTTGGGAAATATTTGGATTTTCCTATCGGTATTAATTAAGAAGGCTCTGCATACAAGGTGTACCATAATTGTTAACATTATACAAGATGCCAACCGTTTTTATCCTAAGATCCTTCCCCTTCAGCCGTGCCGAATGCTGACCACTGGCTGCCCCCCAGAAGGTTGTACCACAATATACTAGCATACATCACATCATTACAATCTGCAACTGCCATGGCCAAAAACTCAGAAGTATGCAGTGGTATTATATTGTCAGCTAAACCAGATACTGTAAAGACCCTGGTTGCACCCATTCAAATGTACAAAATGTGCTTTTGTACACCAGAGAAGTTGGTTAAACTGATAGCTAACCTAGTTTGGTGATATATCATAGGAATATAAGGGAACATTGACATAATCAATTTGCGATCAAAATCTAACCTTTGATAGAGACTGCTGGACCTCCTTAATTGCTTGATCATTATGACACAGCTGCTCAATGTCTTTGTAGCTTATCCCTGAATTTTGAGCCCACTTCTTCAAGGCCTGGTGTGGTGGAACTACCAGTGCAACACAGTAAGTATGAAATGGATCAGCATAGGCCATGATACTATCCACATAATTGCTTGTATGTAGAGCTGGTTCAAACTGCAGAGAGAGAGTTAATTACTCAGCAAACAGAATGCTCATAACTGGGCCCAATTTATAAGCAAGCCTTGCCAAGAGATATATATTCTCCATGTTGGAGGTTTACTATGTATTTTTCCCTGTCGATGATCTCAATGCATCCATCAGGACGGAGCTGGCCGATATCTCCAGTGTAAAACCAGCATATTCCTCTCACGTCCACCTGAGGGACACACGACACAATCGTGAAGTGAAAAACATAAATGCATTCAGTGACTGCAGATTTGGAGATAATCACCTTATACACCTCATCTGTTTTTGCTTCATTGTTGAAATAACCGTTTGTTATACTGTAACCACCAATGATAACTTCTCCACGGGGCATTGGAGAATCAGAATTCCTATAACCGCCTTTTCCGATGAAATAAGCTGCACCCATTTGATAAAAGAGGTTAGAGTAGACATTATGGTCTTGAAGTTTTAAGTTTCCAAAAAATCATGACAAAACTCACTAATACAGTTCATGTAAAAACATGTGAACCTACAAGATTTCATGGAAAAAGATGATCAACTGTAGCAAGCAGCAACATAAGAAGAAAAAAAGCTGAATGAATAGTACTTTAAAGTGTTTATAACTTGCTCTTATGTAATGGTGCAGTCATTTTATTCTGGTATGTAGCACTATTTTGGCTATGGTTAATTACCTTGAATTTCCAGGAACACGGACATGAGAGTTGGCCGCATTAAAAGACAATGTTGTCAAGTGTTTCAGTTGTTTAAGTGTGTCGGCCTCAACAGGTTCATCGTCAATGTAGATAGCATGCTTAAGACCATGCAACTTTGAACTGACTACAGGCAGCTTCTTAAGTTGTTTTTTGAATCATAAATCGATGTGGAAACCTGTGTCTGAAATTCGACATAAGAAAATATATCAGATGTAGGAGCACCAGTTACATGGTTCTTTCTAGAAAGTTTGCACTTGTAACTGGTAAATCTTCCTATATTGGATCACATCAATAAACTAGCAAGTTAAAATCAGGAAAAACATGAGAACTCCCTTCATTTCAATACATCAGCCTACCATGGGCACAGACAAAAGGACGCACCAAATCTAAGAGGAAATTAGCAAAAAATAACTTTAAAAATTTGTTTCACTATGCTATTCTACGGCGTATAACAGCCGGTTAAAGTTCAAGGCTTTGAATATAGCAGCATGATGATGATGATGATGATGATGATGATGATGATATACTCCAATTAAGTTAATGGACTAACATGGATGGGTGCAACTTTCTAGCTGGACATAATAGTTGTCTTGACAATCTGGTCTTATTAATATATGAGCATAGAGTAACAATGTAACATAATCCCTCAACTCAAATAATGTTGCAGAAGCCAATTTACCAAGAATTGTCTCTCATAATTGACATAACTCAATTAGTTAGGTGTGACTACAGTATATCAACAACTGAGTTCCAATTGTACTCTACTAGCCTCTGATAGACATTTCAGTCTTATCCACTGGATTTATTTCTAAGAAAAAATTGAAGCGCTGCTGTTGCAACTCTTAGGACATTGTATTGTGCAAGTATGTGAAAATAATAGAACTGCTTCATTAGACTGATCTAGATAAATTAATAGAAGTTCCTCAAACAAATCTAAAAGAGTTCAACTCTGTTATATTTTCAGAGGTGAAGTAGCATTTCATTTGAAATATGCCAACACTCCTCCTATATACAGTACATGGCAACGAAGCCAATATAAAAATCAAGTGCTCATCTCTAACCAAGGGCACTTACGCCATTTCCACCGATGTAATCCAGACAGCAAGGCACTCAATATTGTAGATGCGTTTATCCAGAAGACATGGCAGGTATGCCTGAATCATACTGTGAGTAACTCCAGCAAAACGGCCATTGTACTGCTCGATCAAGTTCACGACAGGAGTGTACTGCTCGATCCAGTTCACGGCAGGAGTGTACTGCTCGATCCAGTTCACGGCAGGAGTGATTTCTGGTTCATCACAAAGCAGGGAAGCAACTTCAGAAAGTACCAGCAGAGTTATGGGGCGGCGAGAAACATAGCAATCAGATGGCCGAAGGACAGATCCATGCAGCCACACCGCCACGACGCAATGTCCTGTATACAAACAATAACATGCGACAGTGTTAGCAGAGGGGGGCTTTTGTTCATCAGCAGTCTAGGGATCAAAATGTCCGCCGGCAGTCGAATTAACCAGCAGCACAGACACCGCACCAAGTCTAGAATCTAACTGAAGTAAGAAAATAAGTGTATAGTCATGTGAGGTTGAGCATTTATTTTGACAAAGAACATTCAGAGTTAAGCAGGTAAAACAAGGCAGATCTGGCACCAGCAATTGACATGGCCATGACTCAAACACTGCACGAGTTAATGCAGTAGACCTACATGGACAAGCTTCTGAAGTTCCACAAGCGCACATGGTCCATAAATATAACATTATGTCCATGAGCAATCAGACAAGGCACATGGAATTTACGAACAAATGTGATCGGAACTGCAAACCCCTACAATATGAAGCGCGACATGGCAAAAGCGAGATGTCCCACAACAAATTGACATCAAATCTTCCCTCGACATAGCACAATAGCTAAGAAACTATCAGAGCTAAGCTATCCACTCCGAATCTGCACACTACAACGCCGTATCTGTATCCGAGACGCAGCGAAACATTTCAGCCAACCCGAACGCAAGCCCCGCATCGCGATGAAGCTAGCCACATGGACACGAAATCAAGGAACCAAATCAAGCGCACGAGCGCGCGGCGGCACAGGCAGCAGCCCAGGCGCAAACACGGTTGCAGAAACCTAGCGGCTGGAGAGAGGGGGGATGGGGGCGGAATGGTGGTGCAGGCGGCAAACTGGTACTTACCGCAGAACCAGTGGGAGCAGTTGGCCTGGTGGGGAACGGAGATGTCGAAGCCGCGGCATTGTACCCTACTAGTTAGGTGTGACTGAAGTATATCAACAACCGAGTTTCAACTGTACCCTACTACCCTCTGATAGACATTTGAGTCTCAATACCTGGATTCATTTTGAAAGCAAATTCGAAGGGTTACTGTTGCAACTTTTAGGACATTGGACTGAACAAGTGTGCGGAGATAATAGAACTGCTTCTATAGACTGATCTAGATAAATTAACAGTATTTCATCAAACAAATCTAAAATAATACAACTCTGTTTAGTTATATTTTGAGAGATGAAGTAACATTTCATTTGAAAATGTCCAAAATTTATATATGAGAAAGAAGACAAGGAAAAAAATCATGTACTGATCTCTAACCAAGTGCACTTGGGCCTTTTCCACTGATGTAATCCAGACTGCAATGGCACTTAGTATAGGTAGAAGGGTCTATCCAGAAGACATGGCAGGTATACCTGAATCATACTGTGAGGTACTCCAGCAAAACGGCCATTGTACTGCTCAATTCGGTTCATGACAGGAGCGATTTCCGGCTCATCACGCAGCAGGGAAGCAACTTCGGAAGGTACCAGCAGCATTATGGGGCGACGACAAACAGGGCAATTGGATGGCCGAAGGACAGATCCATGTAGCCACAACCCCACGATGCAATGTCCTGTACACAAACAAATGACAATGTCAGCAGTGAGAATTTTTGTTCATCAATAGTCCAGGAGGACCAAAACGTTCGCCAGCAGCCCAAAACACAACACCGAGTCGAGCATCAAACCAAAGTAAGCAGCAGCCTAATTGAGCATTCCAGTACCAGCAACTGACATTGCCATGGACTCCAACATATTGCACGAATTAATGCATTAGACTTACATGGACAAGCATCTGAAGTTCCACAAGCGCGCATGGTCCATACATATAACATAATGTCTACGAATGGCCAAACATGCCACATCACAATTACAAGCCACGGTGGTGCGCGCATAGCAGAGGCACCACCAACCAAACAATCCGCATGGAATTTATGGCCAAATGTGTGTCCCCGAACAAACCGGCATGAAATCCTCCCCCAAAATAGCACAATAGCTAAGCTACTACCGGAACGAAGCAATCCGTTTCAAATCGGCACACCGCAACGCCGATCCGTACCCGCGTCCAACGAGAGGCAGCGAAACATTTCAACCCAACGCGAACGCAAGCCCCGCATCGCGACGAAGCATATACGACGCCGATGCGAAATCGAGGAGCTAAATCGAGCGCGCGCGGGCGCGACGGCGCACGGAGCAGCCCAGGCGCGGACGCGGCCGGTGAGACCTACCTAGCGGGCGGAGGGGTAGGAGGGGAAAGGCGAGCTGGTGGTTACCGCAGAACCAGTGGGAGCAGTTAGGCCTGGTGGGGGACGGAGAAGTCGACGCCGCGGCACACGGCGCAGCGCGCGCCGACGGGAGGGGCCGCGGAGGTGGAGCCCGGGGACATCTCGAGACGGCACCCTCCTCTCGAACCTTCTAGAAACATCTGGAGCTCGGCAGCGGCGAGGCCAGCGAAAAGTATCTGTGGGGCCAATAGTATTTTTTGAACTTTTTTCTTCAGTATAAACAGTAAATGAACAGTATTTTTAGGCTTATTTTCTAAAAAGCTGTGGGGTCAACTGACCCCACAGACTAACACATAGCTTCGCCACTGGAGCTCGGGGGGGATTTCCGCCGGGAGGCGAGGCGAGGGCAGTACCGGGAGGCGGCGTAGCGAGGGTGAGTGGGATGGCCACGGGGTGGTGAGTGGCGTGGTGGGTCAACAGGTCTTCCCCGCTGGAACCGGATCCTCTGCCGTGCCTCCTTGTGGCGCTAGTGGACGCAGGCATATGCGCCTTGCCAAAAATCAATGTAGCTACCCAGACCATCCGTCTGATGCATCACACGCCTGAATAGATTAACAAATTAGTAATTATAATTAATACAGTACATGACTAACTAAAATGAACTTGTTTCAAAAAAATAGTTTTACAAAATCTCGGTCTTATTTTACGTGGAGCGAAATATGTCATTTTCCTATTTTCTATTTATCATTTTAATCCATTTGATTGTACTTTTATTTTTGTTTTTGTGCGCTTTTATTTTGACCACACCCGCCGACCACACATAATCTTAGTTGCCTTCCAACCGATCGTGCGCAACTGCAGTCGCATGCATGTGCACTGGCGATCTGCCCCTCGAGTTCATTAGGGTGGGAGATTTGTTGAGAGAGCGAGCGAATGAGGCGATGAGGGTGAGCGCTCAGGCGATCCAGAGACTGGGGGTATTCCTCCTGTTAAAAAAAACATGCACTGGCGTGCATCTACAATTGCATGTCCATCTGTCGCCGATGTCTCCGTGCCCAGGCGACATCATTAGGGAGAGAACAAGTGTCGCGCCTTAGTCAGCTGCGTAGCCACCTCTCTCATGATCTCTGACAAATATATTCGTGTATTAAAAACATAAAACTAAATATATTCATGTATTAAAAACATAAAACTAGAAAAAGAAGAACGAAAAAAAAGTGTGTTATTTAAAACCATATAATTTTAATACATGGATGTATTTGTTTTTTTGCGGGTAATATATTTGTTGAAACTTGTGAGTGAGGCGGCTACACAGCCGAGTGGAAACTCTAGCCGCAACCCAGTGGCGACCAAAGGGATACAACAAGACGATCTTTAACTATAGTTAAATGCGATCGATGGACATGCAATTGTAATTGCACGCCCATGCACTAACGTGCGACTGCAGGTGCGGACGATATTTTGGCATGCAATTGTAGTTTTGTTTGGGCGACGAATGTGGTAAAAAGTAAAACCGACACCCATAAAAATAAAAGTACCAATCAAACTGGTCAAAATAATAAACAGAAAGGACATATTCCGTTTTGCGCAAAATAAGACTGAGATTAGCAAAACACTTTTTCTGAAATGAGATCATTTTTGTTTCACAGTATTATCTAAAAGCACAAAAAAAAAGGTACCAATCGAACCGATTAAAATAATAAATAGAAAATAGGAAAAGGACATATTCTGCTCCATGTAAAATAAGACTGAGATTCAGTAAAAAAAATTCTGAAATGAGTTTATTTTTGTTAGCCATGTACTGTATTAATTATAGTTAATCATTAATCTTTTTTTGAGGCAATTAATCTTTTTTTTAGTAGAACGGTGTGATGGATAGAACAGCTGGGCTGGGTAACTAGTTTGGTTTTTGACAAGGCCCATATGCGTGCAGCCGCTAGCGCCACAAGGAGGCACGGCACCCTGCCGTGCTTAACAGCACGGCGCTATGTTCTTCTAGGGTGCGTTTGGTCGTCCATATTATCTCCAACCATCGATTTGGCTAAGAAAAACGTGTTTGATTGCAAACGGAATATTTGCACGAACTTTAAAGCAGCTAAGAGCCTGGCTCGCTGTAAACTAACCAACCCTCAAATCGGTAATTTCCGGCGAGCCAGGTTGATTGCGGCTCAAATTGTGTGGGGATGGCGGGAGATGGAAATTGGATGAGGCAGGATGGCGCCAAATCTAGCCTCACCCCCCTCCCACCCCACTTACTCGGTAACCACTAGCTTTTGGATAGGCACTTCCTCTGTTTTTAGCTCCGGCGGCGGCTGCGACTGAGATCTGTACAAGCGGCGGCGCCGGACGCGGCAACAGCACTCTCTGGCGGCAGGAGCTGCTTCTCCCCTTCCTTTGGGCCAACGCTTGGTCGTCCTCGACTCAGCAATGCCCCCCTTCGTCGTCGTCGTCGTCGTCTTTGAAGTCGGTAAGCAACATAGAACCCCCTCCCCCCCTCTCCCTATGTTAGATTGGTTGTTAGGCCGTTAGGCAAGGTGTAGGTTCAATTTCCCCATTGCTCAACGCATCCTCATTGTCGACTGGGTTATGGACGCAGGGATGAAGCTGGTAGTTCAGGCTACAACACTGATAGCTGTGATTCAGGCATGACTCACATTGATCCACAAGTGAGTTGTTCGTCACGGTGATAAGCATGCCATCTGTTATGGTCCAATGTTAATCCAGAATGAGGAGAGGGATGGCTAATCTGAACTACATCTACAACTGCAACGACACAGAGATTATGTGGATGCTTCGAATGGAAGAGCACCTTTTCGGTAGGCTTGAGCAGACTTTCGGGAGCAGGGGCTACTACAAGATAGTATCCACACCAGTGTGGAAGAGCAAGTAGCCATGTTCCTTCATGTTGTTGGTTGATACGTTTTCAACATATCTGTAGATTATGACTATTTCATCCTATTATATTATCAATCTTGTATGTTTTATGTTGTTTCATATTCATTTTGGGAACTAAGTATTAACTCCATGTCCAGTGACAGTTCCTGCATTTTTTTACCTATTTCTTTGTTTTGCGGAAAATCCGTACCAAACAAAGTCCAAACACGATGAAATTTTAGGGGATATTTTCTGAACCAGAAGAGGCCCTAGAAGCTTCATGGGATGCACCAGACGAAGAGCAAGGGAGGCACAATATGAGCTTGTGGGTCCCATGTGGCCACGGTTAACCTAATACTAGCGCTATAAATTCCCTAAAATCCAGAAACCCCCAGAGTGAGACAAGAAACAATTTTATTGCCATCGCAAGTCTCTTGTATTCTGCGATCCCATCTAGAGGCCTCCGCCAGTACTTTGCCGGAAGGAAATCCATCAGGTGGCCATCTTCATCAACTTTGTGTGCCTCCATGATGATGTGTGAGTAGTTTCAACAGGACCTATGGGTCCATCGCAGTAGCTAGATGGCTCTATCTCTCTCTCTCTCTCTCTCTCTCTCTCTCTCTATATATATATATATATATATATATATATATATATATATATATATATATATATATATATATCTTTGATCTTCAATACAATAATCTCTTCGATGCAATTCTCACGGTGTGTTTGTTGGGATCCGATGAATTTTAGGTTTATGATTAGATTATTTATAGCCTTGTATTTGTCTCCGATCTATCTATCTTTTTTGGCCAGCTAGATTGATTGATCTTCAGTGGGTGAGGTGCTTGATAATAGGTTCAATCTTTCGGTCTCCTTACTATATGACATGAGAAGTTGCAAGGCGCGTATTTGTATTGTTGCCATAAGGGTAATATGATAGGGATATAACATATTAATTTATCTTACTTTGTCTACATTATGTCAGCTTGCTCAAAGCATTACTCTGTTTGTTATGAACGTAATACCTTAAGATGCATGCTGGATAGCGGTCGGGCGGTGGAGTAATAGTAGTAGGTGCTGACATATTTTGGTCTACTTGTCTCTCACGTAATGCATATATATTGACCATGGCATGAAGAATCATCATAACTATGGCGTTTTTCTATCAATTTCCCAACATAATTTGTCTACCTGTCGTTGCTATGCTCATAAGATAGATGCCACTACTGAACCTATGGCCCCCGGGTCATTCACTTTATATTTACTAAAGCCCTAAAAATACTTGTTGTATTTTATTTACTTTTATTTTATCAATCTACCACTAACAGATTTAATCCTTGCAGTTGACGAAACAAGGGGACTGACAACCCTATTGCCCTTGTTGGGTGCAAGCGTTTGTTTGTGTATGTGCAAGTACCCCTTATCTTATTTGTGTGGCGTCTCCTATTGGTTCGTTAAATCTTGGTTCTTAACTAAGGAAAATATATACTATGTGCTATTATACTACATCACCTTCCTCTTTGGGGAAATCCCAACATTATCACAAGTAGCATTGGTCATAACCAGAGGTTCAGGGTTATGCACAACACGTTCAGGAGATCAATGGAGAACATTTCCATGTATTCAGGCAAGTGTTGTATGTTGTTGGGGAACTTAGAGGAGAGATGAGCAGGTCACCAACTGACTGGACTGCTAGCAAAATTCGCACTAGCCCAAGATGGTACCCATACTTCAAGGTGAGCACCGACAGTATGTAGTTCATGCCTTCATATGCTTGCATTGTTCTGCTATAGCCATAACACCATCTTGTAATGCCATTTCAGGATTGCATTAGGGCAATAGATGGTACTCATGTCATTGCCAGTGTGATAAGGTCACAATCTGCAGCATACACGGGTAGAAAGCACTACACAGCCAGATATGCTTGATGTTGTTGACTTTGAGCTTGCTGGGAAGGATAAACACATGATGCTAATATTCTCAATGACACACATGACTCATCCTAATGGCATCAACATCCCAGATGGCAAGTTCTACCTAGGAGATGTCGGCTATGCATGTCGGCCAGGTGTTCTTCCACCATTCAGGAAAACCAGGATCATCTAAACAAGTTCGCTGGTAGGAACTACCAAAACTGTTTAACCTAGATGTTGGCTATGTTTGTTGAGAGGGCATTTTGGAGCTCTGGAGAACCGGTTTAAGATCCTGGATCAGAACACTTTCCCCATCCAGGTTAACCTTGTTCTTGATTGTTGCATTCTGCATAACTGAATTCTGCAATGGGGTGTGTGATGAATTGGTGCCGGAGAAGGACAATTTTGTGTTGTAGTTTACTGTATGGATGAGCTGTGTTATGCTAAGAGAAGAAATTGTAGGAGGTATCACGGGTATTTCACGTAGAGAATTGTTACTGCAGCACATAGATTGGCATAGCATCAAGGGCATTCTACATACACAATATGTTACAGCACAAAAGCACATAACTATCTCTGTATCAAAATATAAGACCTTTTGAGTGAACTAAATCTCACGTTGACTCATCCTGACATCCCTTTTGCGGTAAACAAAGTACGTCATTTTTTACGTGAGCCCACAGATGATCATTGGATGACGATTAAGAGGATTCTTCGGTATGTGCGGCACACCTTGCATACTGGTCTTCGTATTCGCAAGTCCACATCCTCCCTAGTCAGTGCATTCGCATATGCTGTACCGGACTGGCTCCTCTGATGACAGGCGGTCCACTAGTGGTTTTGCAGTGTTCTATGGAGGTAATCTTATCTCATGGAGTTCACGCAAACAGGCCACGGTGGCATGATCAAGCACAGAAGCAGAGTACAAGGCATTAGTAATGCTACAACAGAGATCATCTCGCTGAAGTCTTTCCTCGATGAACTTTGAGTCTACCAAGCACGCGCGTCCGTCCTTTGGTGTGACAATTTTGGTGCCACACACCTTTCTGCTAATCTTTTATTCCATGCACAGACTAAGCACATTGAGATTGACTTTCATTTTGTACGAAAACATGTGGCAAGTAAGGCCTTGGAGATACGGTTCATTCCTACGCAAGATCAGCTAGCAAATGGCCTAACCAAACCCGTTGGCGTATAAGAACTTCAGTTCTTCAGGCACAATCTCAATCTCTCTGGCTGGGATTGAGGGGGTGTGTTAAACAACCGATATATATATATATATATATATATATATATATATATATATATATATATATATATATATATATATATATATATATATATATATATATATATATATATATATTCGGTGTATATTCCTTGTACACCTCGTTTGATTAGTTAGGATTGCAACCTCTTTGTAGCTGATGGAGTAGAAAAATAAATTACAGTTTACTTTCTGCTGATGGAGTAATTCTTTGTCACCTCCTTGCATATGGCCCAGTGCATATGGATTTAAAAATAAATTCAGTTTACTTTCTGCTGATGGAGGAGCAGAGAAGCAACCAAGAATTTGTACAGGCAAATTGACTACAGCTGAATTTAAACTACAGCAGTCGACACTGTAGCTCCACTTTAAACTGCAGCTTCATTTAAACTACAACAGTTGACACTGTAAACTTAGTTTGACAGAAATCGATGTCCTTGTAAACTTAGTTTGACAGCATTCCTGTCAAACTTAAACTACAGCACATGTCCGAATTCCTTGCCACTGCAGCTTCATTTAAACTTCATTCAAATTGATGTTCACAGCTAACTGAAAGTCCAAGTCAACTGCTACCGCGAAGCTGATTCTTTTCACACCCATTTGGAGAGCATAGAAAGGCAACATATACTCCAAATCTGAAAGTTTTCAGTTTTAGTATTATTGCTCAAGCATGTTGCTACCTGGGAGCAGTAGTTTTTGGGCAATCCCAGGAGATTTGAGGTTTCGAGGGGCGGCGAGTGTGAGGCGCGGCGTACCTGGGTGTCAACGCCGAGGACGGTGTTCTGGGGCACCTCAAGTAGCAGCAGCTTGACCCCCTTCCGCGCCAGCTCCGTGGCCGCCTCCGGGTCCATCAGCGCGGCCGCCCCTCTGCTCCCCATGCTCACAGAGGCAGTCAGCAACTGATTCGTGAGATGAGAAGACACAGCACGACCAAGCATCTGAAGCAATCCCGCCCCTCATGGCATTGCTGGGGAAATCAGGGACTTTTTTTTATGGAGGGGGGAAGCTGGGGGAGGCAGGTGAGCGGGAGCTGCGTGAGCATGAGGGAGCGGCGGAGGAGGCAGCAGCGGCAGGGGAGCTGCGGCTTCTGTCAGAGGAGGAGGAGGATGTACCGCGGGTTGTGTCGGGAGTTTACTTTTTTTTTTTTTTTTTTTTTTGCAAAAACGCCCTGGCGACAAGCTTTACCGGACGGAGGGATTATATCACAAGATTTTGGTGAGCTGCTTATATCCAAACTCTTCATATTAGTACATTATAAAGCATTGAAGTTGCCTAAAGGTTTTTCGTGCTATCAAGCACAAAACAGAACTGGATATGTAGTTCAGTCTATCAAGAAATTAATCAAATACATTCCTCCTAGGCCCCAGCCAAAAAATGTGGCATGAATGGTTGTCGCTCTAAAATTTGAAAAGGAATTGAAGCACACAAATGCATAAAAAGTTGGCCATCTACTGCAGAGGTACAACAGAAAGTTGGAAGATATGCTTCAGTAATCAGTATTGACCATACTTTTCCAATAAGATGGTACTTGATCAACTGTCCTCACAAAAGTACATCTTCTATAGAACAGACCAATGATGACCAAGAACTAAATGATGCAAAGTCTGCAACCTTCATTCTATAAACATGAGGCGGGTGCCATTCAATCTCTAAAATGCATGATACGTGTATCAATAGCTATACATACATTTCTTATTCCATTCACATAATTTTCTTAACACCCACACCATAATTCAAGCCACATTTTTGTTTACAGCGTCTGATCATGCTACTATAACAGAGACTATGGTCAAATAGAGCTTTGTAAGATAATTTACCCTAACGACTTAATACTTCAAAATTTTAACAAAAGAAGAACATATAGTCTAGGAATAAATGGACTAAAGGAATATAGGAGAGTGAAGTGATCATCTCAATTTAACTGCTTCAGAATCATCAGCAATGAGAAAACATTGATACCCATAACTACATAATAATCAACTTCATGCTCCAGGGTAAGGTTGCTCACCACGCCATCGCCGCCATGTCCTTGCCTTCTCTTCTGGGATAGAAACATCTTGATTTTGAGATGAAACATCATACACAGGGCGAGCTGTATCACCAACACAACACCTGGTACCTCTCCCTTCTTTACTGCAGAAGAAGAACGAAAAATGGAGATATGATGCTTCTTTTCATCTTCTCTACCACTTTCAAGCCCTCAATATATGATGCACTTGGCAATGCACTTGGAACATTTTGTTGACATATCTCCCAGAAGTTAGAAAAACATCAGGATTGTGGTGCATCTACCAATTAGCCATGTTCTAGCAAATAAAGAAAAGCAAACTTATCTAGCATGCAGTACAGAATTCAAGTATTTTCTGGAATATATGTCAAACAAATATTTTAGAAGGTTGAACGATAATGCCATACATATAGCAGAGGCATATCCTCAATAGTATTATACTCTTAATCAGAGTCGCCATATTCGTTCATAGTACAGAGGGATAAAAGAATGAAGAGCCAGCAGCTAGCATCAGTGTGGTTGTGAGTAGGGAAAGCTTAGTTCATTTTATGCCTAGCACAACAACAAATCGAAGGCAGTCTGCTTTACATAGCAGAAGTTCTAATTAATAGAGATGAACTGAGCTATAGATCTAAGTGAACCAACTGAAATTCAGAAGCAAACAATTAAGCAAAGGAGAAGTTTTCTCCAACCAGATAATTATTTTCCTTTCTAATTACCTACAGAGAATTAATTACTTCCTTGTTAAGCCCAACTGGTGAAGCAAGCATAACTTTCAAAAGCCTGTCTTGGCAGGAACTCCCATACTACTAACCTGAAAAAAGAAAAGGAAAAAAAGATTATTAAAAAAAACAAAAAAACAACAATTCAGAAGCAGACAATTAAGCACAGGAGAAACTTTATCCAACCAGATAATTATTTTGTAATTTCCTACAGAGCATTAAAATTTCATTGTAAGCAATATTTATAGTAACATTTGTTGGGATACCCTTGGCATCTTCAATTAAGATCTTTAACCCTTGCCATGATGCCACTCGAGAGACAGCCACATACAATTGTGAATTGTCCATGAGAAAACACTGGATTTGGCAAAACAAAATACTATCTATTTAGAAACTTAGAATATTCCTTTGTGTCCACTAAAACAAATTAAGAAGACTGTTTTTCAAATTGCAAGAAAAAATTGATAATACCTTATCAATCTGAACGTCAAATAGATGATTCAGAACTAACACGCAAATGTTCGTAGATAAAGCAGTCGCCCAAGCTGGGGACCACGTCCTTGAGCACAAAGGAAAAGGGGTTATACAATGCATCTAGTTTTAGTCCTAAGACAAGTATATTTCATAGAATTTTTTCAGTTCATGTCACCAAAAGAAAATGTAGCGATAAATACCTCAAGTAATCTTATGTTAGTTAATAGAAACACAACTAAGGCTCAAATTATTATCAGTGTCTGTGTCTTAAACCAAAAATACAGGACACCATTTAATTACTGAAACATATCAGGTCTTAATATATCAAAAACAGGGATACACAAAGGCGTTCCTAAATTCAGTAATCCTTAACACTCATACTCTCAAATCAAGCACATATGACCATAGAAAGTATGACAAGAATATTGGATAACATACCGATAAATTACATAGCTTGCGGGATCAATCAAGCATTCAAGTCCCAAAGAAAGTTTTATGTACAGTTCCCCAACTGTCTTGCATTAGCATTTGAAATGATGCCCGGAAGTTAACCATAAAATTACAGTCAACTTATCTATCAATATATTTAACAAAGGAATCTAAACTAAAAAGCTTTGAAAAATAGAATGTATGGCGAAATACTTAATGAGCATATATGGAAATATCTTATACTGAGATGAAACCAGAACTGCTTTGCATCAATGAGCTATAAAGAGAGTTGAAGTGGATTATCAACTATGCCTGTTTTCCCCACCTGTAGTGCATTGTCAACCAAGTAAGAGTACTCCAGATCCTCAAAACATTTTTGCAGAGAAGACAAAGGCTCATTGAAATAAACAGGGAGACAAACACTGGAGAGATCTTTCTTTCCCTAAATTTTCTTTAATTATTGACCATAATAATCCTATTGGCTTCTCTTTCTCCTTTGGCTCAGGTAACTTATCTCGACGTTTAACAATGGGATACTTGGTAGGTTTGGCAGTATACGATATGGAGTCTCCAATAGATTCTAATGCATCGCAGCCATTTGTGAGAAGCACTTTGTAGAGATTCTGCCGAGAAAAAAATTCTCTTGTACCAAAGTATGCCACTTGGTCTTCATCAGATTCAGCATCTGCAGCTTGACTTGCAGTGTCCGGATCAGATTCGCTTGCGCTCCCACCTGATAGACAGAACTGAATAAAAACCTGCACATTCAGCAATGCAGTAAAGGATTAACTGGGAGCGTAGGGGACATCACTAGTACACAAATTCAGCACCCGAATAAGATTAGAATGTGCCTTTTGCCGACAGAGGATATCATGACCAGCTCGTCGCATGCTACTGGCCTACGGCAAAGGAAAGCATTGAGGCGGACGGCTCCATCATCGAAGCCGTTGACAGCATAAGCTAATCTGCGTGTAGTATAGGAAGAAAAGTAGGCCGGCACCGTCCATGCCCGGGCAAGAGCTGCAGACTTGCTCGGTCTGGTCAATTGATCGAACACCTGGAAGGCGAACTGAGCAGGACGGGCTGGAGCATCATGTCCACTGATGTACCTGGAACCAGGCACCGCCCAGATCGACAGGAGGACGCTACTACTCGGCTCGCTCGCCTTCTCCAGGCACGAAGCCCCCCGGCCCGGGACCATGGCCGCCGGCGTAGAAGAGATTGCTGTGCAGCCGCCCGCTAGCTGCGAGCAGATCTGGCAATTGAGGGCCGAGAGAAAAGGAGGGGGAAGCTTGGCGGCGGCGAGGTGAACTTGCGTTCAGCCTCCAGCACCGGCGCCGGGATGGATCCCATTCCCGTCCGCCGATCCGGCCGCCGCGGCGGAGAATCGGGGAATTTTGCGGTCTACTCCAATCCAAAATAAATACTCCTATGTCATCCAAAATGTGACCAGACATGGACACATCATCATCATTTAAAAAAGGAAAAATTCCAAACATCTCACATTTACAAACACTGTCGCATACGGATCCCTTAAGTATGGCCATATAACATCCGGAGGACACTGCTACTAAACTACTACTCCTGAAATGAAAACAAAAATAGACTCGGATGAGCTGATTCAGACGACGAACTGTCTCCCTCCCCGCCAAGCTAAGCTAAGCCTCGTGTTCCTCTCCCGGACCTTCCTCCTCTCCCCACCGCCACGTCAGTCCTCCTCTTCCTCGTCCGTGAGCCAATCCAATGTGAAGCCTCGCCCGAGCCACTGCATGGGGAACGCCTGCATTGCCACAAACAGTTAGCCGAGATTCAGTCATTCAGTTCAGACGACGAACTGACGAAGCGTCCCTCCTCTCGATCGTACCTTGCAGAGAAGAGAGCAGAATTGCTCGTTTACGCCGCACCGGTTGCAGTTCCCGGGACCCACGAGCCCTGGCCCGAGCCCCATTTCCTCCCGGGCTGGGATGATCTGGACGAAGAGCCCCTCGTATCCCTCAACCTCGAATGTCTGCACATTTTTTTTCCCCAATTGCGAAACATAAGCACAGAAATCGATCGAATAAGCATCAGCACGCATAAGTTAGGCAGAGCAGAAAGACGTACGCTCACCTCCATGTGCTCAGTAACTATCTGCGGGAACTCGATTGCGGCCACAAGGACTCGGCCGCCGCTCCTCAGGACCTCTATGAGGTGACCACGCCCCGGGTGGTGTGCTTGGACATGGTCTGGGCAGAAGAAGGCGCTGTGGAAGCCGAGACACTTGGTGCAGAACCGATCCCGCTCATGCCCTTCCTCGAAATCACCATTCAGCAAAGCCTCAACTCTGTGCCTTCCCAAAGCATCCCCTCCCTCAACCGCGTGGAACTTCATAAGCAACAACACTAGGATTAGCAACTTCGTAAGCAGAAACAAAAAAAACACTTTGATTAGCAATCTTGCCAGAAATTGAATGATCGATTCATCTTGTTTAAAGGGTGTGGGTGTGGGTGCTTACGCGGCAAAACAAAGAGCAGTAATCCCCTGCGCCCTCCGGAAGAGGATCACCACACGGGCAAGCCCCTGCGTCAGGCTCGTGGTAATCCTCGTCACGGCCATATAGCGGAACAAAGATCTTGTATGAACCATACCGCACCTTCCGTATCCCGTCCCAACGGTAGCCACACTTCATGTCCGCCACCTCGACCGCCGGCCCAAACCCATTCTCCATGCAGCGCACCTGCGTTCGTCAAAATACAAGAACCACATTAGAGCCGAGTCGGCAATCAGCAAGAAAGAGATACGCTGGATTGGAATGGGTAATTCCTTATTCAAAGGGGAAAAATAAGAAAGAACACGGATTTGCCTCTCAAAGAACCGCTTCCACTCAACGAACAGGGCGCAGAGAGGCAAGAACGAACGGCAGAGAATTCCAACAACAATTTTTTTTTTTTTTGCAAGAAACGCCGTAGAACAAAGCTCGGTTTGAAGAACGAAATCAAAGGAGTACTGTTGCTGGCCAATAACCCACTTTGACCTCCGCAAACCAGCGACCAAGAAACCAGGGCAAATGAAAGCACGACCGAGAGAAGAAAATCAAGAAATTCTCTAACTTTCTCCTCGGGGATCAAAGAAACCAAGAAACATCGGGGATTAAAGGGGCTCAAGAACGGGAGAGAAGAAAATCAAGAACTACTCTAACTTTCTCCTCGGGGATCAAAGAAGCCAAGAAACCTCGGGGATTAAAGGGGCTCAAGAACGGGCGGGGGCTTCGATGGGTACCTCGGCGTAGTACACGAGCTGGTCGGGGTGGTGTGCGCGTACGTGCTGCCTGTCGCAACAGTGCGAGCACGCAGCGGCGCCGCAGCCCGTGCAGAAGGTATCGGCGACGCAGCTAGACTCGAACTTCTTGTATCGGCAGAGAAACCGGAGGACCCCTAGGGTGGTCGTATCTGGCTGTGGAGCAGCCATGGACCTAGGCCACGAGCTTTCCCTCCCCGGCCGGAGCTCTGCGCTTGGGTGGGTTTGGGTGTGGGTCTGGGATGAATCGCAAACCGGATGGCTTTGCTTTGTGGGACGGAAGATGCAGGCTCAGCTTTTAAAGGCCGCTGCACGGCTAGCCTCTCTGGTGGCGGGCGTCGGAGGCGGTGGAGGATGGAGAAGGCTTTCGCCCCTGCTCGATTTTTGGTAAGCGGAGCGGGCTGGGTTACCGTGAGATCCAACGGCGCCTGCGGGGACTGACCGTATGATCTGACGGCCACGGATCGAAAGGGCACGTGAAGCAGGCGGCGGGGATCCAAACGCTGCTCCTTAACTCGCCTTAAAGTGAGATTGTTCTAACTGTGGCACTATGCAAGTCAATCAAGGGGATAAAAAGGCAATTCCAACCAACCAAAAATGGGATTGCCTATATGACTGCCGTCTGGAAATTTCTTTGGGGTCGGCCGATTGTTTCTAGCCATCTGATACGAAATGAAGGGTCAGATCATTTTCTTCAACCTTCAACTGAGCCTCCTGTTCATCTTCTTTCTTCGGACCGCCGAGCCACCGCCTGCTTCCACCACCCACGGCCGGGGCGCTCCCGCGTCAGCCTCGCCGGTGGCTGCCTCCTCCATACGAAAATCAACTGACACAAATTATATTTTCAGACGACTTACATTTAGCTATTGTGACAAAAAAAAAGAACAAATGAAGAGGAGATTCCCAAACCACGCAAGCGTCCTATCCGATGAACTGATAGGTTTTTATAACTTGCATTTCTGTGATATAGCCTCTTGTGCTTTGCAATAAGTTAATTTGGATTTATTTTGCTGTTGCTTATGGTTTGCCACTGGTTCAACATGAGAAGGAATTACAGCGTAGCTTGGTTTCAACCAAGTTTCAACACTCTGCTCCCACACGATTCGAACAGAGCATACGTGTATATATACTGAATGCCACCGGTCACTCTACTCCCACACGTTTGAACAGAGCATCATTCCTCTGTTTCTTGCGAACAGGAAGAACCTCTTGTTCCACCTCGCCGCCGACGACCTCAATGCTCCCCTCCTCCTCCTGCTGCTGCTGCTACGCCTGGGCCGGGTGCTCATGCTGCCAGTTTCATATGTGCGCAGCGCTCGGCCGGCATGTGCCACACCCGGAGGTCGCCTCCTGTCGCCTCCTAGCAAGGACTACTGGTGCACATTGGCTATGTATATTTTTACCAAAAAGGTCATCGCCCCGCTTTATAAATAAATTACCATGCAGTATAAAAGGGACAACAGCTTTACAAAAGAAGCTCACTTAGACGAACAACAAACTAAAACATGGACAAAACAAAGTTAAATGAAGCACTAAACCAAAGGAGATTGCTTGATCCTAGCAATGAGACAGGCTTCCCAAAGCGCCACGATGCCACTCAACAATTAGGCCAACACTCCCCCTGCACACTCCAATTGCTCGGCCCGGCAATGTAGGATGATACCAACAGCTTGAAGGAGGAGGTGTCCAAATAATGACGCTTCCAAGTAAGAGCACGGCGTCCGCGAACGTCGTCATCGTCCTCCTTGTAAAGATTGGAGAAGAGGTTGAACCCTTTGGTCTCCGGCCGCAGTATATATTGAGAAGCTGTCGTGGCTTACAAGTTTTGGGAGATTGGTAGGATTCATCCAGAGTTTGTACACGAGAAGGAAAGAAGATTACAACGAGAGGGAGAGTCAAACAGAAGAAGAGATAGATGAGTTTGAAACATACACACATAACTATATCAATCTATCTAACATCCTCCCTCAGTCTAAATCTATGGAGCCTTGTCTAGGTTTAGATTGTACTTAAATTCATTCAACCTCCTTGTGGTAAGTGGTTTGGTGAAGCCATCAGGAAGTTGATGTCCTGTGGGAATAAACTTGATATCAAGTAGCTTGCGAGCCACCTTTTCTCTGACAAAATGGAAATTAACTTCTATATATTTTGTTCGTGCATGGAAAACAGGATTTGCTGAAAGATAGGTTGCACCAATGTTGTCACACCATAACCTTGCAGCTTGTGGAGCTTTTATTCCTAGTTCACAAAGAAGAGTCTGGATCCACATGATTTCAGCAGTTGCATTTGCTAGAGATTTATATTCTACTTCAATGCTGGATCAAGAGATAGTAACATGTTTCCTTGCACTCCATGATATAAGATTTGATACCAGAAATACAGGAAATCCACCTATGGACCTTCTATCATCAGTACACCCTGCCCAATCTGCATCAGAATATGCACTCACCAACATAGATGATGACTTAGCAATCTTAATTCCTGGTCCCATTGTAAACTTAGGATACCTCACAATTCTTTTAATCGTTCTCCAGTGAACTGTACTAGGACCATGCAAATACTGACATACTTTATTAATAGAATATGAGATATCTAGATGAGACAAAGTCAAGTACTGTAATGCACCAACAACACTTCTGTAATTTGTTGCATCCTCTGGACCAAGTGCATCTCCTCCCTCAACTGAGAGTTTTTCTGAAGTTGAGAGTGGTGTACTTACAGGCTTACAGTGTTCCAGTCCCATCCTTTTGATGATATCAGTAGTATATTTTTCCCGTATCAAAAGTATTTCATCCTTCACCTGTTTTACTTTAATGCCAATAAAATAGTGAAGGTTGCCCAAGTCCTTCAATGCAAAGTCCATATGAAGATCCTGAAGCAGACAGGTAATAGCATCTGGACTGGAACTAGCAACAATTATACCATCAACATAAACAACTTGTTGTGGTGCCTCTGTTACAGAAGAATAGTGAGGCATCTGCCTTTGATGGCGTAAAACCAAGTTGCTGTAACTTTGTGCTCAACCTTGGGTACCAGGCTCTAGGGGCCTGTTTTAACCCATGCAAAGCTTTATCTAATTTGCAAACATAATGTGGTTGATACGTCCATTTTGCATCATGCTTTTATATCGATATTTATTGCATTATGGGCTGTTATTACGCTTTGTGTAACAATACTTATGGCTATTCTCTCTTATTTTACAAGGTTTACATAAGGAGGGAGAATGCCGACAGCTGGAATTCTGGGCTGGAAAAGGAGCAAATATTAGAGACCTATTCTGCACAACTCCAAAAGTCCTGAAACTCCACGGAAGTTATTTTTGGAAATAATAAAAAATATCCAGCGGAAGAAGTTCACCAGAGGGGGGCCCACCTGTCCACGAGGGTGGGGGGCGCGCCCTACCCCCTGGGCACGCCCCCTACCTCGTGGCCCCCCTGTTGGCTCTCCGATGCCCATCTTCTGCTATATGAGTGTTGGAAATATGCCCTAGAGGCAATAATAAAAGCATTATTATTATATTTCCTTATTCATGATAATTGTCTTTATTCGTGCTATAATTGTGTTATCCGGAAATCGTAATACATGTGTGAATAACAGACAACAATATGTCCCTAGTGAGCCTCTAGTTGACTAGCTGGTTGATCGACAGATAGTCATGGTTTCCTGACTATGGACATTGGATGTCATTGATAACGAGATCACATCATTAGGAGAATGATGTGATGGACAAGACCCAATCCTAAACATAGCATAAGATCGCATAGTTCGTTTGCTAGAGTTTTCCAATGTCAAGTATCCTTTCCTTAGACTATGAGATCGTGTAACTCCCGGATACCGTAGGAGTGCTTTGGGTGTGCCAAACGTCACAACGTAACTGGGTGACTATAAAGGTATGCTACGGGTATCTCTGAAAGTGTCTGTTGGGTTGACATGGATCGAGACTGGGATTTGTCACTCCGCTTGACGGAGAGGTATCACCGGGCCCTCTCGGTAATGCATCATCATAATGAGCTCAATGTGATCAAAGTGTTTGATCACGGGATCATGCATTACGGTACGAGAAAAATGACTTGCCGGTAACGAGATTGAACGAGGTATTGGGATACCGACGATCGAATCTCGGGCAAGTAAAATACTGATTGACAAAGGGAATCGTATACGGGATTAATTGAATCCTCGACATCGTGGTTCATCCGATGAGATCATCGTGGAGCATGTGGGAGCCAACATGGGTATCCAGATCCCGCTGTTGGTTATTGCCTGAGAGCCGTCTTGGTCATGTCTGCATGTCTCCCGAACCCGTAGGGTCTACACACTTAAGGTTCGGTAACGCTAGGGTTGTGAAGTTATGTATATGCAGTAACCCGAATGTTGTTCGGAATCCCGGATGAGATCCCGGACGTCACGAGGAGTTTCGGAATGGTCCGGAGGTAAAGAATTATATATAGAAAGTGCTGTTTTGGCCATCGGGACAAGTTTCGGGGTTATCGGTATTGTACCGGGACCACCGGAGGGTCCCGGGGGTCCACCGGGTGGGGCCACCTGCCTCGGAGGGGCCCCATGGGTTGTATGAGGAAGGGAACCAGCCCAAAGTGGGCTGGTGCGCCTCCCCCCAAGGGCCCATGCGCCTAGGGTTGGGGGGGAACCCTAAAGGGGGCGCCCCCCTTGCTTGGGGGGCAAGTCCCCCTCCCTGGCCGCCGCCCCCCTAGGAGATTCCATCTCCTAGGGCCGGCGCCCCCCCAAGGGGCTATATAAAGGGGGGAGGGGAGGGGGGGCTGCGCACCCTTTGCCCTGGCACCTCCCTCTCCCTCTCCAACACCTCCTCCTCCTCCGTAGAGCTCGGCGAAGCCCTGTCGAAGTACTGCGGCTCCACCATCACCACGCCGTCGTGCTGCTGCTGGAGTCTTCTTCCCCAACCTCTCCTTTGCCTTGCTGGATCAAGAAGAAGGAGACGTTACGCTGACCGTACGTGTGTTGAACGCGGAGGTGCCGTGCTTTCGGTGCTAGGATCTCCGGTGATTTGGATCACGGTGTGTACGACTACTTCATCCCCGTTCGTTGAACGCTTCCGCTCGCGATCTACAAAGTGGTATGTAGATGCAATCTCTCTCTCCCATGACTCGTTGCTAGATGAACTCATAGATGGATCTTGGTGAAACCGTAGGAAAAATTTTAATTTTCTGCAACGTTCCCCAACAATGAGGTCTTTCGATGAGGAAAAAAATCATAAGCAACCTTTCGGGACGAAACTCCGCCGCCACGAGGCGGAACCTTGGGAGAACCAATCTAGGGCTCCGGTAGAGATGTTCTGCCAGGGACACTTCCCTCCGGGAGGGGGAAATCATCGCCATCGTCATCACCAACGCTCCTCTCATCGGGAGAGGGCAATCTCCATCAACATCTTCACCATCACCATCTCATCTCAAAACCCTAGTTCATCTCTTGTATCCAATTCTTGTCTCCAAGTCCGGGATTGGTACTAGTAGGTTGCTAGTAGTGTTGATTACTCCTTGTAGTTGATGCTAGTTGGTTTATTTGGTGGAAGATCATATGTTCAGATCCTATATGCATATTATTACCCCCCTGATTATGAACATGAATATGCTTTGTGAGTAGTTACGTTTGTTCCTGAGGACATGGGAGAAGTCTTGCTATTAGTAGTCATGTGAATTTGGTATTCGTTCGATATTTTGATGAGATGTATGTTGTCTAGCCTCTAGTGGTGTTATGTGAACGTCGACTACATAACACTTCACCATTATTTGGGCCTAGAGGAAGGCATTGGGAAGTAATAAGTAGATGATGGGTTGCTAGAGTGACAGAAGCTTAAACCCTAGTATATGCGTTGCTTCGTAAGGGGCTGATTTGGATCCATATGTTTCATGTTATGGTTAGGTTTACCTTAATACTTTTGTTGTAGTTGCGGATGCTTGCAATAGAGGTTAATCATAAGTGGGATGCTTGTTCAAGTAAGAACAGCACCCAAGCACCGGTCCACCCACATATCAAATTATCAAAGTACCGAACGCGGATCATATGAACGTGATGAAAACTAGCTTAACGATATTCCCATGTGTCCTCGGGAGCGCTTTTCCTTATATAAGAGTTTGTCCAGGCTTGTCCTTTGCTACAAAAGGATTGGGCCACCTTGCTGCACTTTATTTACTTTTGTTACTTGTTGCTCGTGACAAATTATCTTATCACAAAACTATCTGTTACCACTTATTTCAGTACTTGCAGAGAATACCTTGCTGAAAACCGCTTATCATTTCCTTCTGCTCCTCGTTGGGTTCGACACTCTTACTTATCGAAAGGACTACGATAGATCCCCTATACTTGTGGGTCATCAGTGGTGTGCTTTTGTTTTCATACCCTGGTCGTTGCTGCATGAAAACTTCTTCCTAAAGAACACCATGAAGAAACATGCTCTGAATATCTAACTGTTGTAGACCCCAATCTCCAGAAATAGCAATAGATAATACAAGTCTGATAATAGCTGCTTTCACAACAGGACCAGAAGTATCCTCATAATCAATTCCAAATCTTTGCTTGAATCCTTTTGCAACTAACCTAGCCTTGTATCTATCTATGCTTCCATCTGCCTTTCTTTTGATTTTATAGACCCACTTGCAATCAATCACATTTCTCCTTTTCCTGGTGGAACTAGATGCCAAATTTTATTTTTCATAAGAGCTTGATATTCACTATCCATAGCTTCTTTCCATTCTTTGTGTGCAAGTGCATCACTTAAATTACCTGGTTCACCGGTACTAGTAAGAAAAGCATGTTCGCGACTGCCATATCTTATTGTACCATCTTTGTATTCTTTAGGCTTGAATATTCCGGACTGTGATCCGGTTGAAAGGATCGAGATGGACCTAGAGGGGGGCGGAGGGTGAATAGGTACAATTACACATTTTAATTCTTACTTGGCAATTCTAGGCAATAATGTGGAATATGACGGTGAGCCTAACAATTGCAAATATGATACTAAGAGCTAAGCAAGGTAACCGGTACCACAAGTATATGAGAAAGCAAGCACAATACGAGATAAGTAAAGACTAAGAGACAAGTAACCACAAGTAGGGAGCTAGGGTTAGGAATAACCGCAACTCCGAGAGATGAGGATGTATGCCGATGTTCACTTCCTTGGAGGGAAGCTACGTCACCGTTTAGAGAGTTGGATGTTACCATGAAGGCACACCAACGCCACGAAGGCTCACCCTATTCTCTCTTTGAGATATCACCACGAAGGCGATTCTCAACCACTAGTGGTAGACATTGGGGTGGTCTCCAAATCCTCACAAACTTTCTGGGGGTAATCACAATGAACGATTCCTCGTCGGAGTACTCCTACCGCATAGGAGTCTCCAACCTCCAAGAGTAACAAGATGCACCACAAAAACAAGGGGGAATCAACTTTTGCTTTGGTGAATGTGTAGATCGGGCACTTCTCCTTTGCTCCTCAAAAGATCATGAGCTTTGGTTGGCTAAGGAGGCAGATCTCCAAGAAATCGAGGTTTGAAAATGGAGGTGAGAGAAATGGAGTAGTTGTTGGGAAACGTAGCATGCAATTTCAAAAAATTCCTACGCTCACGCAAGATCTATCTAGGAGATGCATAGCAACGAGAGGGGGAGAGTGTGTCCACGTACCCTCGTAGACCGAAAGCGGAAGCGTTTGACAATGCAGTTGATGTAGTCAAACTTCTTCTCATTCCGACCTATCAAGCACCGAACGTACGACACCTCCGAGTTCTGCACACGTTCAGCTCGATGACGTCCCTTGAACTCTTGATCCAGCAGTAGTATATGTTGTTTATTTTTAAGCTCGTTTGTTTCTCATTGTGTCATTTTGATAGTACTCACACTGTCCCAAAATGTAAGATGTTTCTGTAGTAAGAAAATACAAAGAAAAGGATTTGGCAAGAATGCATTTGATCAAGCCGTGGGGGGACACATCGATCTATCAACAAACCATAAGGCCGGGTACATGTGGATCATTTTCTAAAGTTCTCTCCATGTTTTTTTTGTCCAGCAAAATTCAGTATTCCCAGTTTGGGCAACCGAAACTGAAATATCAGCTTGGCATGCATAAAAAAAGTTAGATATAACATATGTTCTAATTGATCTGAGTGTCACAAATTACATCCCAAGTTTTGGTGAATAACAATGTTGTTATGCTTATTACATACTAGCACATATGCCCGTGCGTTGCAACCGGAGAGATATTTTACTTTTTGCGAAGGGCAACGGGAAAGATAATTGATGTGTCATCTGAAAAAGGGTCACCACAATGGTAGGCCACGGAGCAAGGAGTTATGGTCTTCTCGCTGGACATGTTTAGCACGAGAAATCTTGATAATGATAGGGTTGGTCGGCGTGGTGGTGAGCAGCCAACTCATCTTGGGGTTGTGCCTGCTTCGTTATCTGGTGGCTGCGCGGCGACCTTTGGGACACGGTTGCTTCGACCACTCTATCATACGACGGTGTAACCGGATGGATTATTAATTGCAGCCCATAAATGTCGTTTCATTACCATAATCAGGCATGAATGTCCCTTCTTTTTGAGGGTTTATTCTCTTTGATTATTTTAGTTCTCAAGTGCCTATAATTTTGCTCTAATTAAAGCCAAACAACATTTTTTTATTGGCACGTGCTCACAATTTCCTTCATTTATAGTGAACCAGCATAGAACGAACGCGCACCGCTAACCAATGGGCAGCGCAAATATTTAAGAAAATACTATAGCGTCATATTAGATTTTTTTTATTTTTTTGAACATCCAAAAAAATTATGAATTGGCGAATATTCTTGGAAACATAAACAATTTTTCAAATACCGAACAATTTTCAAAAAATGTAATCAATTTTTTTGAAAATTCCAATATTTTTTGGAAACACAGAACAAACTAAGAAACATGAATAGTTTTTGAATTCAGAATCAATATTTACAAAACATGAAAATTTTATTAAAACACAATATTTTTGTATTTTTGATTTTTTAAAAAGAAACATTCAAAAAAATTTCAATAAAACAAGAATATTTTAAAATATGGAACATTTTATAATATGATATTTTTTTTAAAAACAATCTCGACATTTTTTGAGAAACACAAATATTTTGAAAAAATGCGAACATTTATTTAAAAATAGAACACATTTTATGAATGTTGAGAAAATTTTTAAACCGGATTTTCTATAAGTTCCTAGCATTTTTCAAAGTAGAAGCAATATTTTGAAATTCTGACCTTTTACATATTTTAGAAAAATTAAAATTCTATATATTTTTGTAAATTGTTTACTTCACATAAAATAGAAAAAAAGATGGAAAAGGAAAAAGGAAATATAAAAGAGGAAGTGGAAGGAAGAGAAAAAATTGAAATAGAACAACCAAAAATTTGATACGGGCCAGCCCATTGTTAGGCGCCCTGTGAGATGGTTCTGCTATTTATCGCTCCGTGCGATAAAATAAGGTCTTCCCAACTGGGTGGGCAATATTAAGTGGGCTGGCTTCGTTGGGCCAGAGCGCGTATGGCCCAATTATGAAATTCTGGACAAACCTTTTTTCTTTTCTAGCGGATAGACGCACAAAAATTTAGTACCACCTCAGATAGAAAAAAAATATTTTCAACGATGAGCGGATGAAAATTTTGGAGATACGCACCTTACTTTATTAGTACTAGCACATATGCCCGTGCGTTGCAACGGGAGAGATATTTTATTTACGAAAAGCAACGGAAAAGATAATCAATTGTGTCCAAAGAAGGTCTCCACAACGGAAGGCGACAGAGCAAGGAGTTGTGGTCTTCTCACTGGATATATTTGGGCCATGAAATCTTGATAGTGGTGGGGTTTGTAGGTGTGATGGCGAGCACCCAACTCGTGCCTTTTTCTTTCGCGCCCGCCACCATCTCGGGGTTGTGCATGCCTCCTCATTTGTTGGATGTGTGAAGACCAACGGGACACGGTTGCTTCAACCACTCTCCTACTACGGTGTAATCGGATGGATTACTAATTGCAGCGCATAAATCCTCTTTCATAAGCATAATCAGGCATGAATGTCCCTTCATCACGATGGTTTATTCTCTTTGATTACTTTAGCGCTCACGTTTTTTTGAAAGCTTGGACAGTTTTAAAAAATGTGAACATTTATTTTTTGAAAATTACATATAATATTGGAAAAACACAAACAAAATTAGAAACATGAATAGTTATTGAAATTCAAAAAAATATGTTGAAACCATGAACCTTTTATAAAAACAAAACATTATTGATTTTTTAAAGGGGAACATTTAGAATAATTTTTAATTTTTTTCTTAGACGCAAACATTATTTTGTTTTTGTAAACTTTTCACTGAAACAGGAATATTATTTTTGAATATGGAACATTTTATAAAATATTAATTATTGAAAAAATATAGAACAATTCTAAAATAGAATCTTTTTTAAAATGGAGACATTTTTTTAATGTTGAGGAAATTTCAAAATCAGTTTTTGTTTAAGTTTTTAATATTTTTCAAAACAGTAATAAAATATATAATGCTCATTTTTTTGAAAATTTAAACAAAAATTTAAATTTCACGGAAAAATTAGAAATGGGAAAACAAAAACGAAACACACGCACAAAGATTTAGTTGAAACGGGCCGGCCCAGTCTTGGCGACCTGTGCGTACCTTGAACCATTTGTCGCCTCATGCGACAAATAAGGTCATTTTAACGCATGCGCAGGATAATTACTGGTTGGCTTTATTGGGCTGGAGTGCACCCGGCCCAATTGCGGAATTCTGGAGAAACTTTTTGTCTTTTTTAGTAGATGCACCAAATTTTAGTACCACCTCGGATAGAAAAAAATTATTTTCGACGGTGAACGGATGAAAATATTGAAGAAACACACTTTGCTTTATTAGTAGGTATAGATTACAGTTAGAAACTTAAAATGTACTATGATTAAATTCACTTAAAAAAATTATCAGATATGTAAGGGAGTGTTGTTAGCGAAGAAGCACCTTCGTATGGAGGGCGGTCTTGGACTCTTGGACGGATACAATCATACAACCGTCAGACGGAGCAGCAGAGCAAGACACATCGGGCACAAGTGAGGAAGCCGGGAGTACGACGCACACAACCGCCGTCGCTGTGCCGGGGAGAAGGCACGAAGCATTGGGATTCAGGAGAGATGGACAGTCGGCCGGAGTGAAGAGCGAGAAAGTCGCTGCCGTCCCCAACCATGCGCCATTGCCTAACCCACCACCGTCGTTTATGCGCTGCCGCAGCCCACACGTCCTGCACCGCCGAACGAGGAGGCCGAATCGTGACGAACGCCGCCACCGCAAGGAGATGAACTGAAGCGAACCCTCGAGGTCCTAGTCGGCAAACAGCGTGGATCGGCTTCCAATAAACTCTGCCCTATTCGGCCCGACTAAAGAGAGAACGCCCAGGTCAGTCTCCGGAGCAGCGGCCCAGAGACGATGGGCCAAGCGTGGCAAGCGGGGTGACGGTTGAAAAATGTCTCCCGGATGCGAGCGAGACGGCCAATCGATCTAGTGCGCTCGTGCAAGGATCCAATGGCTTAGTATCTCAAGTCGCTGAGAGAGCTCGTAGGTGGCTATGTTATACTGTTTCTCAATAGGTTGGAGGGGAGGAGAGGCAGCCAAGGGGGCGCCCCAAGTAGGAAGAATCCTACTTGGGCGCCCCAAGTAGGAGGAATCCTACTTGGGCGCCTCCCAATTTGGCCTCCCCCCTTACCATATCTACCGGAGGGGGAAGGAAAGAGGAGGGAGGAGGGAAGGAAGGGGGAGACCGAATCCCTCCCCTTTATAACATCCCAAATTTTCTATTTAGAATGTTATACATTAGATCATCACTGCATATCATATTTTATTTGCTTTTGTCCTGATCCAGAAATTCTACGCAACTCAAGGACCCACGGAGAGAGTTGGGGATTTCGTTATTTCATATTTGAGTTTTCTCAAAATTTGAAAATAGGATCATTTGACTTTATTTATTTTATCTTCAATTATTTATATTATAAAAATATGAGAGAGGGAATAAAATGACTTTCCCAAAAATAAAGAAATATTGAAGATTTAATAAAAATCAAATAAGATTTTATTTCGGAGTTTTTGGCTATTTTATTTGAATTTAAGAAAAATTGCACGTTTTTCAAAACTGCATTTTAGGGCCAAGAAAATGTTCATCTCGTTCTAAATATTTTATTTAGGTGGTGAAAATTTATTTTGGCATTTTTAGAATTTTATTTTATTTTCTAGAATTTTTCTTAGTTTTGGCAGAATCTATTTTAAAAAAAACGCGCGCGCCCGACTGGGCCGAAGGCCCAGCCGAACCAGGCCAGGCCCGCGCCGCCGCCGCCTCCCGCTGGAGTCCACACCACCGTCGCCGCCGAGTTCGGCCGGGGCACGCCTCCCGAGGCCGACCCCGACCCGGCGCCCCCTTCCCCAAGCCGCGCCGCCCCCCTCTCATAAATACCCCCCGCCGCCGCCTCACCCCGCCACCTCGACCCGCCCCGCCTCCTGCAACCGCCGCTCGCCGCCGCAGCCGCCACTCGCCGCCGTGTGCCGTCGCCGCCGCCGCTTGCCGCGCCCGCCGCAGCCGAAGCCCCCGCCGCCCGCCGCCGACGCCGCCCCACCCCGCCGGAGCCCCGAGTTCCGCTGGAGTCCGACGAGGTAGCCGCGCCGTCCGCCGCCGGTTTTTCGAAGAAAACCGATCCGTTTTTTCTGTAAACCCTAGGTTTTGTTGTTTTTATTTTTGTTAGATCGGTTTTATCCGTTCACTTATTTAGCGAGCGTTCGCTCGTTCGTTCGCTTTAACAGACGAGTTCACCGTTTAGTTTCAGATAACGAACATTCGTTCGTTAATCTGTTCGTCAGTTTTTCTTTTTCTCGGATTTTCCGCGATTATTTCTGATCCGATTTTCGTTTTAGTATAACTTTTCGCTCGTTTATCGGAATCAGGCGATTCAAGCGCATACAGTTTTGTCTCGAAACCCTCTTTCCGTTTAACCAACTCAATCAATTTTTGCTTCTGTAAAATTTGACTTAGGTCCAGATTAGTAAACGAAGTTTGTTTCTTTTGTCGTTTGACTTTCGTTGTTTCGTTCGATTTGTTTCTTTTTGCAAACCGGAGTTCTTAAGTTGAACTTTCTGGTTAGATCTCTTATTTGAGTTTCCTGTGCATTAGATGAGTACTTATTGTATGCCTGTTTGTTTGTTTGTGATAGAGTACCCGGAGTGCGCCGTTTGTTACTTCAAATCTCTAGGTTTCACGGATCATCAGCAAGGCAAGTAACACTTTGATCATACCTCTTACTACCCAGTTTTATTGCATTAGATCAATCCTCAGACCATTGCATGAATAGGATCTGATTAATATGTGGGTTTTGGGAAGTAGATGAGGTAGTACCTATTACCTGTTTTATTATCAAACCCTGGGAGTTACTTCTACGTTTGCTTATGCCATGCTATGCTTGTAGACGTGGATTGGGTTTGAGAGTATTCATGACTGATGTGAGATTGTTTAATTAAAGGTTGAACTTAAGGTGGCAACTTAAATACACATTTGGGTGTATTGAGGCACCTGGATATTCCAGCGATTGCCTGTTTTTCTTTATGGACCGCCACCCAGTCTCAAAGGGAACACGAGATTTTTCATACTAGAAACTTCCGTGTGCAGCCACAAGCTACTATGGGCTCTAGCATAGTTGACTAATTCGTGCGAACTCTTACAGTGGTAGACTAGTAGATGTAGGGGAAAGTAGGTGTAACGGTCTACCCGATCGTAAGGTGCTAGCGCTTCTGAAAGACTATGTCTCGGTCATCCGTTTCTCAAACACCATGTAGTGCGAGAATCCCAACGGAGGAGATCGAGTCTTGTGGGGAAAAGTGCGCAAACCTCTGCAGAGTGTATAAACTAATCATGGTTAGCCGTGTCCCCGGTTATGGACAATCTTGAGTACCTAGTACTTGGATTATCATGTGAATCTCATCATGTGACTTTATTTAATTTTGTTGGGCATTAATGATGATGTTTAATTGGGATTGAGAGGGTGTCTATGCTCTCAATGTTTAACAACCACCACGATAGTTAAATAAAATTTATTCCTTTGCAGTAGGAAAAAATTGGCTTTACGCAAAAACTGTAACCATAGAGCTTTCCACCAGCCATATATGCATGTAGTATAGCCTATTTCTGTTCATTACTCTCTATGTGTTACATTGCCAGCATATTCCATGTGCTGACCCGTTTTCGGGCTGCAACGTTCATGTTGCAGACTTTTCAGACGACGATTAAGGAGCCTTTAGGTCGTGGTTCTATACTTAGTGATGCCGTTGGTGTTGATGGACTCACTTGTCTTCCAAGCCTTTCGCTGTTAACATTATTAGATGGCCTTAAGCCATATTATTTGTAATAAGTTCTCTTTTGGAGACATTCGATGTAATAAGTGTGTGATTGCTACTCTGTTATAAATCCTTCAAGTACTGTGCGTGTCAGCATTACTGATCCAGGGATGACACTGATGCACAGAGATCAGACTGTTTGAGGTCTGGTCGCTACAAGATGGTATCAAAGCACACGCTGACTGTAGGACAGGACCACTAAGATAAAGACCTAGATCACTATTATCTTCTCATTTCTGACTTCTCATCTTTTCTACTCTTTTAGGATGGCGGATGCAAGGAACAAGTTCATGCAACCGGATGAAGATACACCCTTTGGACGCCACCTGAAGGAAGTCACTAAGTACCTGAACATCGGAGTACCAAACTTCACCGGGACCTACAACACCACTTTACTCGAGGAGGAGCGCTGGATGATTCAAATACAAGTTCCAGGAAGGACGTTCGTGCCAGTCATCGAGCCCATAGAGTTTTCCTTTGATGCACCAACCTGGAGTCTAGGAAAGAGCATGGCAGCCCACATCAGCATGGGACGTATTGGAGAAGTTTACCGCAATGATCTCAAGGATACTATCTACCAGATTTGTGGGCACCGAGATGAGCAATGGGAGATGATCAGCACCAGGAAGGATAGATCAATCGCAGCTTTTATCCAGGAGTTAAACCAGCACATTCGACGTCAGGAGAACGAGATGTGCGCAGGCATGATAGATCTGAAGAAGGCGATGACAAGAATCACGGAGCTGGAGGAAGAACTCAAGGCTACACGCGAAGATTATATGGAGGAAATCGAAGTATTAGTGGAGAAGAATGACGACCTGACCAGGAAGCTAGGAGTTTTCATGGGAGATCCCGCGCCAAGAGGAGAAGATGACGATTCCACTGGCCCGGGGAACTACATCATCATCGACGACACCGACTCGGACCCAGACGACAGCGATGATGACTATGTTGATGAAGCTGGAGCGGATATCATGGAGTCTTCATCGGAGCAGTTTTTCTAGTAGACCACCATAACAGTAGTAGAATTCCACCATGTATATAGCATAGTCCAAGCACTTTTATAACGATAGTTCTAGACCGATTGTATGCCCTTTATTGAAATTGAATGAAGTAATTTTTATTTGCATTTGCCTCATGTGCCTATGAGTAGTGCTTTCTCTCTAGACCTCAATCTATTCTATATTCTCATCTTTTCTAAACCCTCAGATGCCTCCGAGACGTGACAATGGATTTGCTTTCCCACCGGAGCTCACTCAGTTGATCCAGCAGCAGAACGCATTGATGCAGTTGCTAGTCCAGAATCAGAATCAGGGGAACAACAACAACAACCCACCACCACCACCACCACTTGTTGATCACTTAACCCGTTTCCTTAGACTAAATCCGCCGGTGTTCTCCAGTAGCACCGAGCCGATAGTGGCAGATGATTGGCTCCGCAAGACATGGAGGGAATTGACCACAGCAGGATGCACAAAGGTGGAAAAGGTGCGTTTTGATGCACATCAACTTGAAGGACCCGCAACATCATGGTGGGAGAATTTCACAGCCACTTATCCTATAGACACTGTCACATGGGATCAGTTTCAGCAAGCTTTCTGTACTGCCCATGTTTCAGCAGGAGCTATGGCCATGAAGAAGCGTGAGTTTCGCAACTTACGCCAAGGAGGACGGACAGTTGTCCAATACGTGGATGACTTTAGTAAGTTAGCACGTTATGCCCCGGATGACGTTGCTACAGATGTAGCTAAGCAGGAGAAGTTTTTGGAAGGACTGAGTGATGAGTTGAGCATGCAGTTGATGGTAGCAACTTTCAACAACTACCAGGAGTTGGTAGATCGTGCTCTAATTATTGAAGGTAATCAGCAACAGATGGAGAACCGCAAGAGGAAGTATGGACAAGGGAAATACAATTCAGGAGCTCAACAGAAGCCACGTTTTACCCCGAAATTGGGAGGACATTTTCAGCATACCCATGGAGGAGGGAGTTCGCATAATCATAATGGCCCCAAGAATGGTAATAGGAATGGGGGAAGCAACGGCCAGAATCGTACCAACCCATCAACCCCAGCCAAGAGAGACCTGAGCCAAGTCACTTGTTATAAGTGTCAGAAGACCGGACATTATGCCAATGAATGTCCTGAAGCCCATAATGGAAATGGCAATGGAAGCTTCGGGAAGAAGCCGAACCCTTTCAACAGGGGACAGGTGAACCACGTTAACGTGGAGGAGGTTGAAGCCCAGCCAGATGCAGTAACCGGTAAGTTTTTGGTTAAGTCATTTACTGCAATCGTTCTTTTTGATACTGGTGCATCGCATTCATACATATCAAGGGGATTTGTGGATAAGTATAAACTGCCCACCAAGGTTCTTAGAACACCTATCTTAGTAAGCTCACCAGGAGCAGAGTATATGGCCAGTAGTGGATGTTTTCAAGTGCCATTGAGTATAGGTAGGCATGTGTTTCCCTCGGATTTAATCATTTTGGAATCGCAAGGTTTGGATGTAATTCTGGGTATGGATTGGCTATCGATGTATGGAGGAAACATCGATTGCGCCAGTAAGTCGATTTTGCTTACCACCCCGGAGGGAAGAAGGATCAAGTATGTATCACGGCATGTGCCAAATAGGACTCAAGTAAATTCTTATCAGGAGTTGTACAGGAGGAGGTACCAGTGGTAAAGGATTTTCCGGATGTATTTCCAGAAGAGTTGCCAGGCATGCCACCGGATAGAGACATTGAGTTTTTGATTGAGCTTTTGCCAGGCACAGGACCAATATCTAAGAGACCGTACAGGATGCCTGCAAAGGATTTGGAGGCGATTAAGAAGCAGATTAAGGAGTTACTGGATAAGGTATATATTTGCCCAAGTTCGTCACCTTGGGGATCACCAGTACTTCTAGTGGAAAAGAATGATGGATCCTTAAGGATGGTTGTTGATTATCGAGGATTGAATGAAGTGACGATCAAGAATAAGTACCCACTGCCGATGATCAATGATTTGTTTGACCAATTGCAAGGAGCTAAGGTATTTTCCAAGATTGATTTGCGATCAGGGTATCACCAGTTGAAGATTCGAGAGCAGGACATACCTAAGACAACTTTTACCACAAGGTACGAGCTGTATGAGTATACCGTTATGTCATTTGGTCTGACTAACGCACCTGCCTATTTTATGAACATGATGAACAAAGTGTTTATGGAGTTTTTGGATAAGTTCGTCGTAGTGTTCATTGATGATATTCTGGTTTACTCGAAGAATGAAGAAGAACATAAAGAACATTTGCGTTTGGTACTTGGTAAGCTTAGAGAACATCAGTTATACGCCAAGTTCAGCAAATGTGAGTTTTGGTTGAAGGAAGTTGGATTCCTCGGACATGTTATATCCGGAGAAGGAATAGCAGTAGATCCCACCAAGGTTGTCACTGTGACAAACTGGGAAGCCCCAACAACAGTTGGAGAGATTCATAGTTTTCTTAGACTCACAGGATACTACCGGAGATTCATTGAAAATTTCTCGAAGATTGCAAAACCTATGACAGAGTTGTTGAAGAAGGATACCAAGTTTAAATGGACTGAGGAATGTGAGGCCAGTTTCCAGGAGTTGAAGAAACGTTTGGTTACCTCGCCAGTATTGATTCTGCCAGATCAGCGCAGGGATTATGAGGTATATTGCGACGCTTCACGTCGAGGACTTGGAGCAGTGCTTATGCAGGAGGGAAGAGTTGTTTCATATGCCTCACGACAGCTTAAGCCCCATGAGTTGAATTGTGCTACACACGACTTGGAGTTAGCAGCCGTAGTGCATGCTTTAAAGACGTGGAGACATTTTCTCATCGGAAACCATTGTGAGGTGTACACGGATCACAAGAGTTTGAAGTACATCTTCACGCAGAAGGAGTTGAATATCAGGCAAAGGAGATGGTTGGAGCTCATCAAGGATTATGATATGAGATTACATTATCATCCCGGAAAGGCTAACGTAGTAGCTGACGCATTGAGCCGTAAGAGCCATGTCAACACACTAATGACCGGAGAGTTACCAAAGGAGTTAGCCGAGGATCTTCGTGAGCTATGTTTGGAGATAGTTCTGAAAGGCTATGTAGCAGCATTGGAGATTCAATCTACTCTGATGGATAAGATCAGAGAAGCTCAGAAGACTAACAAGGAGTTTGCCACCATAAAGGAGAAGATGAGCAAGGGAAAATTTAAAGGATTTCGTGAGGATGAACACGATACCTTATGGTTTGAGGACCGCGTTTATGTGCCCAGTGACCCAGAGATCAGGAAGTTAATTTTGCAAGAGGCCCATGATTCGCCGTACTCGATTCACCCAGGAAATACCAAGATGTATTTGGATTTGAAAGACACTTTCTGGTGGACTGGAATGAAGAAGGATATTGCAGAGTATGTTGTAGTTTGTGATGTATGTCAGAGAGTAAAGGCAGAGCATCAGAAGCCAGCAGGATTGCTACAGCCATTGCCGATACCCGAATGGAAGTGGGATAAGCTAGGCATGGATTTTATCACGGGATTACCCAGGACCCGCTCAGGCTATGACTCGATATGGGTTGTAGTCGATCGCTTGACGAAGGTAGCTCATTTCATCCCAGTGAAGACCACGTACACCAGTGCTAAGTTGGCAAAGATATACATGGCCATGATCGTATGTCTGCATGGAGTTCCGAGGAGCATTGTATCAGATAGAGGAACCCAGTTTACCTCAAAGTTCTGGAATCAGTTGCACGAAACTCTGGGTACCAGACTAGAGTTTAGTACAACTTTTCATCCGCAGACCGATGGACAGACCGAGAGAGTCAATCAGATTTTGGAGGATATGCTGAGAGCTTGTGCGCTAGACTATGGATCTAGTTGGGATGACAACTTGCCATATGCGGAGTTCTCTTACAACAACAATTATAAATCCAGTTTGAAGATGGCCCCTTTTGAAGCCTTGTACGGAAGACGGTGCAGAACACCATTGTCGTGGGATGAAGTTGGAGACTGATGACCCACAAGTATAGGGGATCTATCGTAGTCCTTTCGATAAGTAAGAGTGTCGAACCCAACGAGGAGCAGAAGGAAATGACAAGCGGTTTTCAGCAAGGTATTCTCTGCAAGTACTGAAATAAGTGGTAACAGATAGTTTTGTGATAAGATAAATTGTAACGAGCAACAAGTAACAAAAGTAAATAAAGTGCAGCAAGGTGGCCCAATCCTTTTTGTAGCAAAGGACAAGCCGGAACAAACTCTTATATAAGGAAAATCGCTCCCGAGGACACATGGGAATATCATCAAGCTAGTTTTCATCACGTTCATATAATTCGCGTTTGGTACTTTGATAATTTGATATGTGGGTGGACCGGTACTTGGGTGCTGTTCTTACTTGAA
The DNA here is from genome assembly GCA_032464435.1 of Aegilops umbellulata. Taxonomy (NCBI): domain Eukaryota; kingdom Viridiplantae; phylum Streptophyta; class Magnoliopsida; order Poales; family Poaceae; genus Aegilops; species Aegilops umbellulata. Next base: position 562,258,259 of record CP136056.1, read on the forward strand.
CAAGCATCCCACTTATGATTAACCTCTACTGCAAGCATCCGCAACTACAACAAAAGTATTAAGGTAAACCTAACCATAGCATGAAACATATGGATCCAAATCAGCCCCTTACGAAGCAACGCATAAACTAGGGTTTAAGCTTCTGTCACTCTAGCAACCCATCATCTACTTATTACTTCCTAATGCCTTCCTCTAGGCCCAAATAATGGTGAAGTATTATGTAGTCGACGTTCACATAACACCACTAGAGGCTAGACAACATACATATCATCAAAATATCGAACGAATACCAAATTCACATGACTACTAATTGAAGGAAATATGCCCTAGATGCAATAATAAAGTTATTATTTATTTCCTTATTTCATGATAAATGTTTATTATTCATGCTAGAATTGTATTAACCGGAAACATAATACATGTGTGAATACATAGACAAACAGAGTGTCACTAGTATGCCTCTACTTGACTAGCTCGTTAATCAAAGATGGTTATGTTTCCTAACCATGAACAAGGAGTTGTTATTTGATTAATGAGGTCACATCATTAGTTGAATGATCTGATTGACATGACCCATTCCATTAGCTTAGCACCCGATCGTTTAGTATGTTGCTATTGCTTTCTTCATGACTTATACATGTTCCTATGACTATGAGATTATGCAACTCCCGTTTACCGGAGGAACACTTTGTTTGCCACCAAACGTCACAATGTAACTGGGTGATTATAAAGGTGCTCTACAGGTGTCTCCGATGGTACTTGTTGGGTTGGCGTATTTCGAGATTAGGATTTGTCACTCCGAATGTCGGAGAGGTATCTCTCGGCCCTCTCGGTAATGCACATCACATAAGCCTTGCAAGCATTGTAACTAATGAGTTAGTTACGAGATGATTTATTACGGAACGAGTAAAGAGACTTGCCGGTAACGAGATTGAACTAGGTATTGGATACCGACGATCGAATCTCGGGCAAGTAACATACCGATGACAAAGGGAACAACGTATGTTGTTATGCGGTCTGACCGATAAAGATCTTCATAGAATATGTAGGAGCCAATATGGGCATCCAGGTCCCGCTATTGGTTATTGACCGGAGATGTGTCTCGGTCATGTCTACATTGTTCTCGAATCGTAGGGTCCGCCGCTTAACGTTACGATGACAGTTATTATGAGTTTGTTCATTTTGATGTACCGAAGGTTGTTCGGAGTCCCGGATGTGATCACGGACATGACGAGGAGTCTCAAAATGGTCGAGACATAAAGATCGATATATTGGAAGCCTATATTTGGACATCGGAATCGTTCCGGGTGAAATCGGCATTTTACCGGAGTACCGGGGGTTACCGGAACCCCCCGGGGGGTTATTGGGCCTTAATGGGCTTTAGTGGAGAAGAGAAAGGGCTGCCAGGAGGTGGCGCGCGGCCCCCTTGCCCTAGTCCGAATTGGACAAGGGAAGGGGTTGCGGCCCCCCCTCTCCTTCCTTCTCACTTCCTCCTCCTTCCCTTCTTGTCCTAGTTGGAATAGGAAAGGGAGGGGCAAACCTACTTGGAGTAGGTTTCCCCCTCCTTGGCGCGCCTCCTCTAGGCCGGCCGCCCCCTCCCCCTTGCTCCTTTATATACGGTGGCAGGGGGGCACCCCACGACACACAAGTTGATCTTCGTGATCGTCCCTTAGCCGTGTGCGGTGCCCCCCTCCACCATATTCCACCTCGGTCATATCGTTGCAGTGTTTAGGCGAAGCCCTGCATTGGTAGAACATCATCATCATCGTCACCACGCCGTCGTGCTGACGGAACTCCTCCCCGAAGCTTTGCTGGATCGGAGCCCGGGGATCGTCATCGAGCTGGACGTATGCTAAGAACTCGGAGGTGCCGGAGTAACGGTACTTGGATCGGTCGGATCGGGAAGACGTACGACTACTTCCTCTACGTTGCGTCAACGCTTCCGCTTCGGTCTACGAGGGTACGTAGACAACACTCTCCCCTCTCGTTGCTATGCATCACCATGATCTTGTGTGTGCGTAGGAATTTTTTTGAAATTACTACGTTCCCCAACAGTGGTATCAGAGCCAGGTTTTTATGGTTTGATGTTATGCACGAGTAGAACACAAGTGAGTTGTGGGCGATATAAGTCATACTGCCTACCAGCATGTCGTACTTTGGTTCAGCGGTATTGTTGGATGAAGCGGCTCGGACCGACATTACGCGTACGCTTACGCGAGACTGGTTCTACCGCCGTGCTTTGCACACAGGTGGCTGGCGGGTGTCAGTTTCTCCAACTTTAGTTGAACCGAGTATGGCTACGCCCGGTCCTTGCGAAGGTTAAAATGGAGTCTATTTGACAAACTATCATTGTGGTTTTGATGCGTAGGTGAGTTGGTTCTTGCTTAAGCCCGTAGCAGCCACGTAAAATTTGCAACAAACAAAGTAGAGGACGCCTAACTTGTTTTTGCAGGGCATGTTGTGATGTGATATGGTCAAGACATGATGCTAAGTTTATTGTATGAGATGATCATGTTTTGTAACCGAGTTATCGGCAACTGGCAGGAGCCATATGGTTGTCGCTTTATTGTATGCAATGCAATCGCCCTGTAATGCTTTACTTTATCACTAAGCGGTAGCGATAGTCGTAGAAGCATAAGATTGGCGAGACTACAACGATGCTACGATGGAGATCAAGGTGTCGCGCCAGTGACGATGGTGATCATGACGGTGGTTCAGAGATGGAGATCACAAGCACAAGATGATGATGGCCATATCATATCACTTATATTGATTGCATGTGATGTTTATCTTTTTTATGCATCTTATCTTGCTTTGATTGACGGTAGCATTATAAGATGATCTCTCACTAAATTATCAAGAAGTGTTCTCCCTGAGTATGCACCGTTGCCAAAGTTCGTCGTGCCCAGACACCACGTGATGATCGGGTGTGATAAGCTCTACGTCCATCTACAACGGGTGCAAGCCAGTTTTTGCACACGCAGAATACTCGGGTTATACTTGACGAGCCTAGCATATGCAGATATGGCCTCGGAACACGGAGACCGAAAGGTCGAGCGTGAATCATATAGTAGATATGATCAACATAATGATGTTCACCATTGAGAACTAATCCATTTCACGTGATGATCGGTTATGGTTTTTTTTGATTTGGATCACGTGATCACTTAGAAGATTAGAGGGATGTCTATCTAAGTGGGAGTTCTTAAGTAATATGATTAATTGAACTTAAATTTATCATGAACTTAGTCCTGGTAGTATTAGCATATCTATGTTGTAGATCAATAGCTCACGTTGTTGCTTCCCTGTGTTTATTTTGATATGTTCCTAGAGAAAATTGTGTTGAAAGATGTTAGTAGCAATGATACGGATTGGATCCGTGATCTGAGGTTTATCCTCATTGCTGCACAGAAGAATTATGTCCTTGATGCACCGCTAGGTGACGGACGTATTGCAGGAGCAGATGCAGACGTTATGAACGTTTGGCTGGCTCAATATGATGACTACTTGATAGTTTAGTGCACCATGCTTAACGGCTTAGAATCGGGACTTCAAAGACGTTTTGAACGTCATGGACCATAAGAGATGTTCCAGGAGTTGAAGTTAATATTTCAAGCAAATACCCGAGTTGAGAGATATGAAGTCTCCAACAAGTTCTATAGCTACAAGATGGAGGAGAGTCGCTCAACTAGTGAGCATGTGCTCAGATTGTCTGGGTACTACAATCGCTTGAATCAAGTGGGAGTTAATCTTCCAGATAAGATAGTGATTGACAGAATTCTCTAGTCACCATCACCAAGTTAGTGGAACTTCGTGATGAACTATAGTATGCAAGGGATGACGAAAACGACTCCCGAGTTTTTCATGATGATGAAATCAATGAAGGTAGAAATCAAGAAAGAGCATCAAGTGTTGATGGTTGACAATATCACTAGTTTCAAGAAAAGGGCAAAGGAAAAAAAGGGGAACTTCAAGAAGAACAGCAAGCAAGTTGCTGCTCAAGTGAAGAAGCCCAAGTCTGGTCCTAAGCCTGAGACTAAGTGCTTCTACTGCAAAGGGACTGGTCACTGGAAGCGGAATTACCCTAAGTGATTGGCGGATAAGAAGGATGGCAAAGTGAACAAAGGTATATTTGATATACATGTTATTGATGTGTACTTTACTAGTGTTTATAGCAACCCCTCGGTAATTGGTACTGGTTCAGTTGCTAAGAGTAGTAACTCGAAACAGGACTTGTAGAATAAACAGAGACTAGTTGAGGGTGAAGTAACGATGTGTGTTGGAAATGGTTCCAAGATTGATATGATCATCATCGTACACTCACTATACTTTCGGGATTAGTGTTGAACTTAAATAAGTGTTATTTGGTGTTTGCGTTGAGCATAAATATGATTTGATCATGTTTATTGCAATACGGTTATTCATTTAAGTTAGAGAACAATTGTTGTTCTGCTTACATGAATAGAACCTACGATGGTCATACACCCAATGAAAATAGTTCGTTGGATCTCGATCGTAGTGATACACATATTCATAATATTGAAGCCAAAAGATGCAAAGTTAATAATGATAGTGCAAATTATTTGTGGCACCGCCGTTTAGGTCATATTGGTGTAAAACGCATGAAGAAACTCCATGCTGATGGACTTTTGGAATCACTTGATTATGAATCACTTGATGCTTGCGAACCATGCCTCATGGGCAAGATGACTAAGACTCCGTTCTCCGGAACAGTGGAGCGAGCAACTGACTTGTTGGAAATATTACATACTGATGTATGCGATCCGATGAGTGTTAAGGCTCGCGGCGGGTATCGTTATTTTCTGACCTTCACAGATGATTTGAGAAGATATGGGTATATCTACTTAATGAAACACTAGTCTGAAACATTTGAAAAGTTCAAAGAAATTCAGAGTGAAGTGGAGAATCATCGTAACAAAAATAAAAGTTTCTACGATATGATCGCAGAGGTAAAATATTTGAGTTACGAGTTTGGCCTTCAATTAAAACAATGTGGAATAGTTTCACAAACTCATGCCACCTGGAACACCACAGCATAATGGTGTGTCCGAACGTCATAACCGTACCTTATTGGATATAGTGCAATCTATGATGTTTCTTACCGATTTACCACTATCGTTTTGGGGTTATGCATCAGAGACAGCTGCATTCACGTTAAATAGGGCACCATCTAAAGTCCGTTGAGACGACACAATATGAACTATGGTTTGGCAAGAAACCAAAGTTGTCGTTTGGGGTTGTGATGCTTATAAGAAAAGTTTCATGATGATAAGCTCAAACCCAAATCGGAGAAATGTGTCTTCATAGGATACCCAAAGGAGACAGTTGGGTACACCTTCTATCACAGATCCGAAGGCAAGACATTCGTTGCTGAGAATGGATACTTTCTAGAGAAGAAGTTTCTCTCGAAAGAAGTGAGTGGGAGGAAAGTAGAACTTGATAAGGTAATTGTACCTTCTCCCTTATTGAAAAGTAGTTCATCACAGAAATCTGTTCCTGTGACTACTACACCAATTAGTGAGGAAGCTAATGATGATGATCATGTAACTTCAGATCAAGATACTACCGAATCTCGTAGGTAAACCAGAGTGAGATCCGCACCAGAGTGGTACGGTAATCCTGTTCTGGAAGTCATGTTACTAGACCATGACGAACTTGCGAACTATGAGGAAGCGATGATGAGCCCATATTCCGCGAAATGGTTTGAGGCCATGAAATCTGAGATATGATCCATGTATGAGAACAAAGTATAGACTTTGATGGATTTGCCCGATGATCGGCAAGCCATAGAAAATAAATGGATCTTCAAGAGGAAGAAGACGCTGATAGTAGTGTTACTATCTACAAAGCTAGAAGTGTCGCAAAAGGTTTTCGACAAGTTCAAGGTGTTGACTACGATGAGAGTTTTCTCACTCGTATCTATGCTTAAGTCTGTCCGAATCATGTTAGCAATTGCTGCATTTATGAAATCTGGCAAATGGATAACAAAACTGCAATCCTTAATGGATTTCTTAAAGAAGAGTTGTATATGATGCAACTAGAAGGTTTTGTCGATCCTAAAGGTGTTAACAAACTGTGCAAGCTCCAGCGATCCATCTATGGACTGGTGCAAGCATCTCGGAGTTGGAATATACGCTTTGATGAGTTGATCAAAGCATATAGTTTTATACAGACTTGCGGTGAAGCCTGTATTTACAAGAAAGTGAGTGGGAGCACTACAACACTTCTGATAAGTATATGTGAATGACATATTGTTGATCGGAAATAATGTAGAATTATTCTGCAAAGCATAAAGGGGTATTTGAAAGGAGTTTTTCAAATAAGGACCTTGGTGAAGCTGCTTACATATTGAGCATCAAGATCTATAGAGATAGATCAAGACGCTTGAGTACATACCTTGACAAGATTTTGAAGTAGTTCAAAATGGAACAGTCAAAGAAAGAGTTCTTGTCTGTGTTACAAGGTGTGAAATTGAGTAAGACTCAAAGCCCGACCACGACATAAGATAGAAAGAGAATGAAAGTCATTCCCTATGCCTCAGCCATAGGTTCTATAAAGTATGCCATGCCGTGTACCAGATCTATTGTATACCCTACACTGATTTTGGCAAGGGAGTACAATAGTGATCTAGGAATAGATCACTGGATAATGGTAAAAAAAATTATCCTTAGTGGAATAAGGATATGTTTCTCGATTATGGAGGTGACAAAAGGTTCGTCGTAAAGGGTTACGTCGATGCAAGTTTTGACACTGATCTAGATGACTCTAAGTCTCAATCTGGATACATATTGAAAGTGGGAGCAATTAGCTAGAGTAGCTCCGTGCAGAGCATTGTTGACATAGAAATTTGCAAAATACATACGGATGTGAATGTGGCAGACCCGTTGACTAAAATTATCTCACAAGAAAAACATGATCACACCTTAGTACTCTTTGGGTGTTAATCACATAGCGATGTGAACTAGATTACTGACTCTAGTAAACCCTTTGGGTGTTAATTACATATCGATGTGAACTATGGGTGTTAATCACATGGTGATGTGAACTATTGCTGTTAAATCACATGGCGATGTGAACTAGATTATTGACTCTAGTGAAAGTGGGAGACTGAAGGAAATATGCCCTAGAGGCAATAATAAAGTTATTATTTATTTCCTTATTTCATGATAAATGTTTATTATTCATGCTAGAATTGTATTAACCGGAAACATAATACATGTGTGAATACATAGACAAACAGAGTGTCACTAGTATGCCTCTACTTGACTAGCTCGTTAATCAAAGATGGTTATGTTTCCTAACCATGAACAAGGAGTTGTTATTTGATTAATGAGGTCACATCATTAGTTGAATGATCTGATTGACATGACCCATTCCATTAGCTTAGCACCCGATCGTTTAGTATGTTGCTATTGCTTTCTTCATGACTTATACATGTTCCTATGACTATGAAATTATGCAACTCCCGTTTACCGGAGGAACACTTTGTGTGCCACCAAACGTCACAACGTAACTGGGTGATTATAAAGGTGCTCTACAGGTGTCTCTGATGGTACTTGTTGGGTTGGCGTATTTCGAGATTAGGATTTGTCACTTCGAATGTCGGAGAGGTATCTCTGGGCCCTCTCGGTAATGCACATCACATAAGCCTTGCAAGCATTGTAACTAATGAGTTAGTTACGAGATGATGTATTACGGAACGAGTAAAGAGACTTGCCGGTAACGAGATTGAACTAGGCATTGGATACCGACGATCGAATCTCGGGCAAGTAACATACCGATGACAAATGGAACAACGTATGTTGTTATGCGGTCTGACCGATAAAGATCTTCGTAGAATATGTAGGAGCCAATATGGGCATCCAGGTCCCGCTATTGGTTATTGACCGGAGATGTGTCTCGGTCATGTCTACATTGTTCTCGAACCATAGGGTCCGCACGCTTAATGTTACGATGACAGTTATTATGAGTTTGTTCATTTTGATGTACCGAAGGTTGTTCGGGGTCCCGGTTGTGATCACGGACATGACGAGGAGTCTCGAAATGGTCGAGACATAAAGATCGATATATTGGAAGCCTATATTTGGACATCGGAATCGTTCCGGGTGAAATCGGCATTTTACCAGAGTACCGGGGGTTACCGGAACCCCCCGGGGGGTTATTGGGCCTTAATGGGCTTTAGTGGAGAAGAGAAAGGGCTGCTAGGAGGTGGCGTGCGGCCCCCCTTGCCCTAGTCCGAATTGGACAAGGGAAGGGGGCGCGGCCCCCCCTCTTCTTCCTTCTCCCTTCCTCCTCCTTCCCCTCTTGTCCTAGTTGGAATAGGAAAGGGAGGGGCAAACCTACTTGGAGTAGGTTTCCCCCTCCTTGGCGCGCCTCCTCTAGGCCGGCCGCCCCCTCCCCCTTGCTCCTTTATATACGGGGGCAGGGGGGCACCCCAGGACACACAAGTTGATCTTCGTGATCGTCCCTTAGCCGTGTGCGGTGCCCCCCTCCACCATATTCCACCTCGGTCATATCGTTGCAGTGTTTAGGCGAAGCCCTGCATCAGTAGAACATCATCATCATCGTCACCACGCCGTCGTGCTGACGTAACTCCTCCCCGAAGCTTTGCTGGATCGGAGCCCGGGGATCGTCATCGAGCTGGACGTATGCTAAGAACTCGGAGGTGCCGGAGTAACGGTACTTGGATCGGTCGGATCGGGAAGACGTACGACTACTTCCTCTACGTTGCGTCAACGCTTCCGCTTCGGTCTACGAGGGTACGTAGACAACACTCTCCCCTCTCGTTGCTATGCATCACCATGATCTTGTGTGTGCGTAGGAATTTTTTTGAAATTACTACGTTCCCCAACAGTGGTATCAGAGCCAGGTTTTTATGGTTTGATGTTATGCACGAGTAGAACACAAGTGAGTTCTGGGCGATATAAGTCATACTGCCTACCAGCATGTCGTACTTTGGTTCAGCGGTATTGTTGGATGAAGCGGCCCGGACCGACATTACGCGTACGCTTACGCGAGACTGGTTCTACCGCCGTGCTTTGCCCACAGGTGGCTGGCGGGTGTCAGTTTCTCCAACTTTAGTTGAACCGAGTATGGCTACGCCCGGTCCTTGTGAAGGTTAAAACGGAGTCTATTTGACAAACTATCGTTGTGGTTTTGATGCGTAGGTGAGTTAGTTCTTGCTTAAGCCCGTAGCAGCCACGTAAAATTTGCAACAAACAAAGTAGAGGACGTCTAACTTGTTTTTGCAGGGCATGTTGTGATGTGATATGGTCAAGACATGATGCTAAATTTTATTTTATGAGATGATCATGTTTTGTAACCGAGTTATCGGCAACTGGCAGGAGCCATATGGTTGTCGCTTTATTATATGCAATGCAATCGCCCTGTAATGCTTTACTTCATCACTAAGCGGTAGCGATAGTTGTAGAAGCATAAGATTGGCGAGACGACAACGATGCTACGATGGAGATCAAGGTGTCGCGCCAGTGACGATGGTGATCATGACGGTGGTTCAGAGATGGAGATCACAAGCACAAGATGATGATGGCCATATCATATCACTTATATTGATTGCATGTGATGTTTATCTTTTTTATGCATCTTATCTTGCTTTGATTGACGGTAGCATTATAAGATGATCTCTCACTAAATTATCAAGAAGTGTTCTCCCTGAGTATGCACCGTTGCCAAAGTTCGTCGTGCCCAGACACCACGTGATGATCGGGTGTGATAAGCTCTACGTCCATCTACAACGGGTGCAAGCCAGTTTTTGCACACGCAGAATACTCGGGTTATACTTGACGAGCCTAGCATACGAAGATATGGCCTTGGAACACGGAGACCGAAAGGTCGAGCGTGAATCACATAGTAGATATGATCAACATAATGATGTTCACCATTGAGAACTAATCCATTTCACGTGATGATCGGTTATGGTTTAGTTTGATTTGGATCACGTGATCACTTAGAAGATTAGAGGGATGTCTATCTAAGTGGGAGTTCTTAAGTAATATGATTAATTGAACTTAAATTTATCATGAACTTAGTCCTGGTAGTATTAGCATATCTATGTTGTAGATCAATAGCTCGCGTTGTTGCTTCCCTGTGTTTATTTTGATATGTTCCTCGAGAAAATTGTGTTGAAAGATGTTAGTAGCAATGATACGGATTGGATCCGTGATCTGAGGTTTATCCTCATTGCTGCACAGACGAATTATGTCCTTGATGCACCGCTAGGTGACGGACCTATTGCAGGAGCAGATGCAGACGTTATGAACGTTTGGCTGGCTCAATATGATGACTACTTGATAGTTTAGTGCACCATGCTTAACGGCTTAGAATCGGGACTTCAAAGACGTTTTGAACGTCATGGACCATAAGAGATGTTCCAGGAGTTGAAGTTAATATTTCAAGCAAATACCCGAGTTGAGAGATATGAAGTCTCCAACAAGTTCTATAGCTACAAGATGGAGGAGAGTCGCTCAACTAGTGAGCATGTGCTCAGATTGTCTGGGTACTACAATCGCTTGAATCAAGTGGGAGTTAATCTTCCAGATAAGATAGTGATTGACAGAATTCTCTAGTCACCATCACCAAGTTAGTGGAACTTCGTGATGAACTATAGTATGCAAGGGATGACGAAAACGACTCCCGAGTTTTTCATGATGATGAAATCAATGAAGGTAGAAATCAAGAAAGAGCATCAAGTGTTGATGGTTGACAATATCACTAGTTTCAAGAAAAGGGCAAAGGAAAAAAAAGGGGAACTTCAAGAAGAACAGCAAGCAAGTTGCTGCTCAAGTGAAGAAGCCCAAGTCTGGTCCTAAGCCTGAGACTAAGTGCTTCTACTGCAAAGGGACTGGTCACTGGAAGCGGAATTACCCTAAGTGATTGGCGGATAAGAAGGATGGCAAAGTGAACAAAGGTATATTTGATATACATGTTATTGATGTGTACTTTACTAGTGTTTATAGCAACCCCTCGGTAATTGGTACTGGTTCAGTTGCTAAGAGTAGTAACTCGAAACAGGAGTTGTAGAATAAACAGAGACTAGTTGAGGGTGAAGTAATGATGTGTGTTGGAAATGGTTCCAAGATTGATATGATCATCATCGTACACTCACTATACTTTCGGGATTAGTGTTGAACTTAAATAAGTGTTATTTGGTGTTTGCGTTGAGCATAAATATGATTTGATCATGTTTATTGCAATACGGTTATTCATTTAAGTTACAGAACAATTGTTGTTCTGCTTACATGAATAGAACCTTCGATGGTCATACACCCAATGAAAATAGTTCGTTGGATCTCCATCGTAGTGATACACATATTCATAATATTGAAGCCAAAAGATGCAAAGTTAATAATGATAGTGCAAATTATTTGTGGCACCGCCGTTTAGGTCATATTGGTGTAAAACGCATGAAGAAACTCCATGCTGATGGACTTTTGGAATCACTTGATTATGAATCACTTGATGCTTGCGAACCATGCCTCATGGGCAAGATGACTAAGACTCCGTTCTCCGGAACAGTGGAGCGAGCAACTGACTTGTTGGAAATATTACATACTGATGTATGCGATCCGATGAGTGTTAAGGCTCGCGCCGGGTATCGTTATTTTCTGACCTTCACAGATGATTTGAGAAGATATGGGTATATCTACTTAATGAAACACTAGTCTGAAACATTTGAAAAGTTCAAAGAAATTCAGAGTGAAGTGGAGAATCATCGTAACAAAAATAAAAGTTTCTACGATATGATCGCAGAGGTAAAATATTTGAGTTACGAGTTTGGCCTTCAATTAAAACAATGTGGAATAGTTTCACAAACTCATGCCACCTGGAACACCACAGCATAATGGTGTGTCCGAACGTCATAACCGTACCTTATTGGATATAGTGCAATCTATGATGTTTCTTACCGATTTACCACTATCGTTTTGGGGTTATGCATCAGAGACAGCTGCATTCACGTTAAATAGGGCACCATCTAAAGTCCGTTGAGACGACACAATATGAACTATGGTTTGGCAAGAAACCAAAGTTGTCGTTTGGGGTTGTGATGCTTATAAGAAAAGTTTCATGATGATAAGCTCAAACCCAAATCGGAGAAATGTGTCTTCATAGGATACCCAAAGGAGACAGTTGGGTACACCTTCTATCACAGATCCGAAGGCAAGACATTCGTTGCTGAGAATGGATACTTTCTAGAGAAGAAGTTTCTCTCGAAAGAAGTGAGTGGGAGGAAAGTAGAACTTGATAAGGTAATTGTACCTTCTCCCTTATTGAAAAGTAGTTCATCACAGAAATCTGTTCCTGTGACTACTACACCAATTAGTGAGGAAGCTAATGATGATGATCATGTAACTTCAGATCAAGATACTACCGAATCTCGTAGGTAAACCAGAGTGAGATCCTACTGCAATCCTTAATGGATTTCTTAAAGAAGAGTTGTATATGATGCAACTAGAAGGTTTTGTCGATCCTAAAGGTGTTAACAAACTGTGCAAGCTCCAGCGATCCATCTATGGACTGGTGCAAGCATCTCGGAGTTGGAATATACGCTTTGATGAGTTGATCAAAGCATATAGTTTTATGCAGACTTGCGGTGAAGCCTGTATTTACAAGAAAGTGAGTGGGAGCACTACAACATTTCTGATAAGTATATGTGAATGACATATTGTTGATCGGAAATAATGTAGAATTATTCTGCAAAGCATAAAGGGGTATTTGAAAGGAGTTTTTCAAATAAGGACCTTGGTGAAGCTGCTTACATATTGAGCATCAAGATCTATAGAGATAGATCAAGACGCTTGAGTACATACCTTGACAAGATTTTGAAGTAGTTCAAAATGGAACAGTCAAAGAAAGAGTTCTTGTCTGTGTTACAAGGTGTGAAATTGAGTAAGACTCAAAGCCCGACCACGACATAAGATAGAAAGAGAATGAAAGTCATTCCCTATGCCTCAGCCATAGGTTCTATAAAGTATGCCATGCTGGGTACCAGATCTATTGTATACCCTACACTGATTTTGGCAAGGGAGTACAATAGTGATCTAGGAATAGATCACTGGATAGCGGTAAAAAAATTATCCTTAGTGGAATAAGGATATGTTTCTCGATTATGGAGGTGACAAAAGGTTCGTCGTAAAGGGTCACGTCGATGCAAGTTTTGACACTGATCTAGATGACTCTAAGTCTCAATCTGGATACATATTGAAAGTGGGAGCAATTAGCTAGAGTAGCTCCGTGCAGAGCATTGTTGACATAGAAATTTGCAAAATACATACGGATCTGAATGTGGCAGACCCGTTGACTAAAATTATCTCATAAGCAAAACATGATCACACCTTAGTACTCTTTGGGTGTTAATCACATAGCGATGTGAACTAGATTACTGACTCTAGTAAACCCTTTGGGTGTTAATCACATATCGATGTGAACTATGGGTGTTAATCACATGGTGATGTGAACTATTGCTGTTAAATCACATGGCGATGTGAACTAGATTATTGACTCTAGTGCAAGTGGGAGACTGAAGGAAATATGCCCTAGAGGCAATAATAAAGTTATTATTTATTTCCTTATTTCATGATAAATGTTTATTATTCATGCTAGAATTGTATTAACCGGAAACATAATACATGTGTGAATACATAGACAAACAGAGTGTCACTAGTATGCCTCTACTTGACTAGCTCGTTAATCAAAGATGGTTATGTTTCCTAACCATGAACAAGGAGTTGTTATTTGATTAATGAGGTCACATCATTAGTTGAATGATCTGATTGACATGACCCATTCCATTAGATTAGCACCCGATCGTTTAGTATGTTGCTATTGCTTTCTTCATGACTTATACATGTTCCTATGACTATGAGATTATGCAACTCCCATTTACCGGAGGAACACTTTGTGTGCCACCAAACGTCACAACGTAACTGGGTGATTATAAAGGTGCTCTACAGGTGTCTCCGATGGTACTTGTTGGGTTGGCGTATTTCGAGATTAGGATTTTTCACTCCGAATGTCGGAGAGGTATCTCTGGGCCCTCTCGGTAATGCACATCACATAAGCCTTGCAAGCATTGTAACTAATGAGTTAGTTACGAGATGATGTATTATGGAACGAGTAAAGAGACTTGCCGGTAATGAGATTGAACTAGGTATTGGATACCGACGATCGAATCTCGGGCAAGTAACATACCGATGACAAAGGGAACAACGTATGTTGTTATGCGGTCTGACCGATAAAGATCTTCGTAGAATATGTAGGAGCCAATATGGGCATCCAGGTCCCGCTATTGGTTATTGACCGGAGATGTGTCTCGGTCATGTCTACATTGTTCTCGAACCGTAGGGTCCGCACGCTTAGCGTTACGATGACAGTTATTATGAGTTTGTTCATTTTGATGTACCGAAGGTTGTTCGGGGTCCCGGATGTGATCTCGGACATGACGAGGAGTCTCGAAATGGTCGAGACATAAAGATTGATATATTGGAAGCCTATATTTGGACATCGGAATCGTTCCGGGTGAAATCGGCATTTTACCGGAGTATCGGGGGGTTACCGGAACCCCCCGGGGGGTTATTGGGCCTTAATGGGCTTTAGTGGATAAGAGAAAGGGCTGCCAGGAGGTGGCGCGCGGCCCCCTTGCCCTAGTCTGAATTGGACAAGGGAAGGGGGCGCGCCCCCCCTCTCCTTCCTTCTCACTTCCTCCTCCTTCCCCTCTTGTCCTAGTTGGAATAGGAAAGGGAGGGGCAAACCTACTTGGAGTAGGTTTCCCCCTCCTTGGCGCGCCTCCTCTAGGCCGGCCGCCCCCTCCCCCTTGCTCCTTTATATACGGGGGCAGGGGGGCACCCCAGGTGTTGGGGATATCACTATTCGGTGTAAACCGACCTACATGGCCCGGGTTAACTTCGTCGATGGACCCAAGATGTTAAAGCCCAAGGAGGCATAGAAGGGCCCAAGGCCTATAATCGGTTTAGGGTTCGTAGCCGCAAACCGGCCTGATATAAACTTGTATTGTAAGTTAGGAATGAAGAGACCAACCCGGGCACGTTTATGAACCGGAGGTTGGGACTCTGTAAACCGACGGGCATCACCCGTGTATATAAGGGGACGACCCGATGACGGTTTGGGAGAGACAACAGCAACTCGAGGTTTAGGCGAAGCTTGTTTGCTCCCTAAGCCCTCGAAACCACATCAATCCCATCACAACTAGACGTAGGCTTTTACCTTCCTCGAAGGGGCCGAACTAGTATAAAACTCTCTGTGTCCTTGTGTCCGCTTTAACCCCTTCGAGTTAACCCGTTGCGATGGCCTCACGACTAAGTCCTTTCGCTAGGACATCTGCCGTGACAAACCCATGACAGTTGGCGCCCACCGTGGGGCTATCGCACGATGGTTTCAAGTTCTTGGAGGGCCGCTTTGAAGGACTCGAGGGCTACGCTGTGGGCCGGATGACCAAGAGTCGTCGTGGCAAGCTCTACATCGACAACACAGGCTGGGGCCCCGACGCCGGCTCTATTGAGTACGGGTAACGGGTCCCCTTTGGTGGCATCCATGTTTTCATTGGCAAGATCGGTGAACCGGGCCCTGAGCTGGACACCTGCACCGACCTCGTCGAGACAGCTCAGTGTGCGCGATCCGCCCAGGTTAAACCGGCCATGAAGCGTGCCTTTGTGGGAGTCATCCACGGAGGAAGTTATGAGGAGGGATCTGAATCTGGTGGCGAGACCGTCGTTTACTCCGGCGAGGAATCGTCAACCGGAGAAACTGAATCTCTGTATCAGTTACAAGATGGCCGGATTGGGGACTATTCCGACGGCGACAGTATTCGAGACCCCTCTGATCTGCCCAATCGAGTTGGGATATTCATGGCTGGAACGCAAGCAACGCCTCACTCGACAACTGCGGCAGCAATGATCTCCGGTTCAATGGCGGCGACGGCTGCACGGGCAGGAGGCCCTGCGGGCTCGCCGGCTCAAGTTTTATCGGATCTGTTTTATGCGTTGGCTGCACTTATGGCAGAGGCTAACCCGGTGGATCAGGATGCTCACATCACGGAAATCGCTAAAGTGAGAGCGCAGATCACTCAAACTAAAGCTGAGCTAGCAGCGGAAGAAGCCAGGATGGCAGCAGAACGCGCCGCTTTGGATGCGCAGGCTTATAGGCTCATGCTGGATCAGAATGCATCACATGAAGTCTTAAAAAGGAAATACCGATCTCGTTTGCCGTCGGTCTTCGATGCCAGAAATCTCTTTAACACCCCCGGAGCAGGAGCCAGTAATCCGCCGGAGGTAAACCGGGCGGAAATGCCTGGGACAGGCGCACCGGTTCAGCATCGTATCATAGATCTGCCTCGCCATAACGCTGGAGTGCCTCGAGCGGTGCCAACACCGCCAGGGCACTACACCAACCCGATGGATAACCTTGTTGCAGCAGCAACACAGCTGGAGGCTATCCCGATCGAAGGTGATTCACCACAGGCCGTGGAAATGCGTCGGGTTAAGGAGCTCCTTAGGACCGCTTTGTCCCAACAGGAAGTGTACTCCCAGAGTCGCGATCGGATCCACTCCACCCCTCGCCCGAGCCGGAGCTACAGTAGGTGCATGGACGAACCAGCCGTGTCGAGTAATGCGTGATGTGAAGCACCCCGCGGCAACAACCTGGCGGGTGGGGTCGACAATGCTCAGGAGGCAATGGACCGAGCCCGTGCGCAGAGTGTTCGGGATATTGCTATCTGGGGTAAACCGGCCTGCAGGGCCCGGGTTACCTCCGTCAATAGACCCGAGATGTTAAAGCCCAAGGAGAAATAGAAGGGCCCAAGGCCTATAATCGGTTTAAAGGTTTATGGTGTAAACCGGCCTGGGGTAAACTTGTATTGTAAGTTAGGAATAGAGAGACCGACCCGGGCACGTTTATAAGCCGGAGGTCGGGACTTTGCAGACCGACGGGCGTCACCCGTGTATATAAGGGGACGACCCGACGGCGGTTTGGGGACAGAGAAGAAGAACTCGAGGTTTAGGCGAAGCTTATCGCTCCCTAAGCCCTCGAAACCCATCAATCCCATCACAACTAGACGTAGGCTTTTACCTTCATCGAAGGGGCCGAACTAGTATAAAAACCGTGTCCTTGTGTCCACTTTTAACCCCTTCAAGCTAACCCGTTGCGATGGCACCACGACTAAGTCCTCTCACTAGGACATCTGCCGTGACAAATCCACGACAGTTGGCGCCCACCGTGGGGCTATCGCGAGATGGTTTCAAGTTTTTGGAGGGCCGCTTTGAAGGACTCGAGGGTTACGCTGTGGGTCGGATGACCAAGAGCCGCCGCGGAAAACTCTACATCGACATCACAGGCTGGGGCCCCGACGCCGGCTCGATCGAGTACGGGTACCGGGTCCCCTTTGGCGGCATCCATGTTTTCATCGGCAAGATCGGAGAGCCAGGCCCCGAGTTAGGCGTCTGCGCCGACCTCGTCGAGACAGCTCAGTGCACGAGATCGACCCTGGCTAAACCGACCAGGAAGCACGCCTTCGTGGGAGTCATCCACGGAGGAAGCTACGAGGAAGGATCCGAATCCGGTGACGAAACCGCCATCTACTCCGGCGATGAAACGTCGACCGGGGAAACCGAATCTCTTTACCAGCTGCAAGATGATCGGATTGGGGGCGGCTCCGATGGCAACAGTATTCCGGACCCCTCTGATCTGCCCTATCGGGTTGGGATCTTCATGGCTGGAACGCAGGCGGTGCCACAATCATCAACTGCAGCAGCAGCGATCTCCGGATCGGCAGCGGCAGGAGGCCCTACGGGTTCACCAGCCCAAGTTTTGTCAGACCTGTTTGACGCACTAGCAGCGCTCATGGCGGAAGCCAACCCGGTGGATCAGGAGGTTCACAATGCTGAGATTGCCAAAGTGAGAGAGCAGATCACTCGGGCTAAAGCGGAGCTGGCAGCAGAAGAGATCAGGATGACGGCGGAGCGCGCCGCTTTAGATGCACAGGCTTACAGGCTCATGATGGATCAGAAGGCGTCTCAGGAAGTCCTGAAGAGAAAATCCCGATCTCGGTTGCCCGCCGCCCTCGACGCTCGAAATCTCTTCAACACCCCGGGGGTAAATCGTACGGAGGCGACAGCCGGCGCCCCGGTTCAGCACCGGATTATAAACCTGCCTCGTCACAACACTGGTACACCACCGGCCATGCCAACGCCGTCAGGTCATTATTCCAACCCGATGGATAACCTCGTCGCGGCGGCGGCTCGGTTGGAAGCCATTCCGATCGAAGGAGATTCACCGCAGGATGAAGAGACACGCCGGGTCAAGGAGCTCCTTAGGACCGCGTTGGCCCAACAAGAAGCATATTCACAAAGCCGTGATCGGATTCACTCCACCCCTCGCCCCAGCAGGAGCCATAGTAGGCGTATGGAAGAGCCGGCTGTTTCAAGCAATGCCAGGCGTGAGGCGCTCCGCGGCAACAACCCGGCAGGCGTCGACAATGCTCAGGAGAGTGTAGATCGCACCCGTGCGCGGGAGGCCGGAATAGCAGCGCAGCATCAGGCTCGTCAGCTTACACCTATCTTCCCAGTGGCTACGGTTGAACCGGGGGTGGTCTCCAGTTCTTTGGGAGTACCGTGCCTTGTTCCCGCTTTACGCAACGTACGCCTGCCCAAAGACTTCAAAGGCCCCCGCAAGGTACCAAACTATACGGCAGATCAGCCTCCGGAGACATGGGTGGAGAGCTATGAAATGGCTATGGAGATGCTGGATGTGGATAACATGGCGTGTGCCAAGTATTTTACTATGATGTTAGAAGGAACGGCCCGGACTTGGCTAAAGAGCTTACCGCCTAATTCAATTAGTTCATGGGCCCAATTGCGCGCCCGGTTTATCAAGAATTTCAAGGACACGTGCAAACAGCCAATGTCGATAGTTGACCTAGCAGCCTGCGTTCAGCAAGAAGGAGAATCAACTACCCATTGGGTACGGCGGGTATCAGAAGTTTTGCACTCGTCAGATCGCATCAACGCAGACACCGCCGTGGTGCTGTTGGAAAGCAACTGTCGGTTTGGACCTTTGAAGCTAAAGCTGGGCCGGATGAAGCGTGATTGTACAAATATAGGAACGCTCATGACCGCTTTAGTGAAGTATGCGGATTCTGACAGTACCAAGGATCCTGACTCTGGTGATGACAAAGCAGGGAAGGGAAAGAAGAATAGCAACACCAAGGGCCAGCAACATCGGCCGGCAGGTAATGGAGGCGGAGGTAAGCGTAAACCGGACGGGAGCATGGACTTGGTAGCCAGCACAAGTGCACAGAATAAAGGCCAGCGGCGTAAGGGGAAACAGCCAAGTTTCCGCGCAAATCCCGGTCCTAATCCGGAGTGTTTGAACTTTTTCTTAAACCAGCCCTGTCCGAAGCACGGAACAAAAGAGGAACCAGCAACCCATCTTTGGAAGGATTGTTATATCATGAAGGAATTCAAAAGCTCAAACACTTTCCAATATGATCACAGCTCCGGCGGTGGTTCAGGTTCCGGATCAGGATACGGTGGCGGAAGTTCCGGTCCAGGGTTCCAGGGTAATCCGGGCGGACAGGACAGCCGAAATAATCAAAGTAATCAAAGTGGTTACGAACAGCAGCAATCAGGTTATCAGAACAACCCGAAACAGTTGAGTGGTGGACAGTATCATGTCTTTACTACAAGCTTGGATAAACGAGATAGAAAGCTTCAGAGGCGGGCAGTCAGTGCTGTCGAACCGGCCACGCCTCACTATCTGCGTTGGTCGGAACAGCCTATCATATGGAGCCGAGAAGATCATCCTCCCAGGGTTTATAATCCGGGTCAGTTAGCACTGGTGGTAGCGCCTCAGGTGGGAGGTTATAAGCTCACCAAGGTGCTCATGGACGGAGGGAGCAGCATTAACATCTTGTATTATGAGACTTTCCGTCGCATGGGACTGGTGGATAAGGATCTCAAACCGACCCATACCGTGTTCCACGGGGTGGTGCCTGGCAAGTCTGCATATCCGGTCGGTAAGATAGCCCTTGAAGTGGTCTTTGGCGATAGTCACGATTCCAGGTCAGAGACGCTGACGTTCGAAGTGGTTAAAATCCAAAGTCCGTACCACGCTTTGTTCGGACGGCCAGCCTATGCGAAATTTATGGCACGGCCCTGCTACGTGTATCTGCAACTTAAGATGCCGGGTTACAAGGGCACTATAACGGTTCATGGCAGCCGTCGAATCGCTTTGGAATGCGAGGAAGGAGATGCGACTTATGCAGAATCGGTTTGTGCTACGGAGGAGCTAAAGCAGTACAAAGACAGTGTTGATCCGGAGGATATGACTTCATTAAAAAAGCCAACTACGGACCACGATCCGGCCTTGAAGTTCAAGTCAGCGGCCGAAACTAAGCTTGTTGACTTCGTGCCTGGCGATTCATCCAAGCAGTTCAGCATCAGTGCAAACTTGGATCCAAAATAGGAAAGCGCGCTCATCGAGTTCATCCGTGAGAATCGGGACATCTTTGCATGGAAGCCGTCTGACATGCCTGGTGTACCGAGGCAACTCGCTGAGCACACCCTTAATGTGGATCCTAAGTATAAGCCGGTAAAGCAGTTCTTACAGCGGTTTAACGAAGAAAGACGTAAAGCGATTGGTGAGGAAGTGGCCAGGCTCCTGGCAGCTGGTTTTATTATTGAGGTTTTTCATCCCGAATGGCTTGCTAATCCGGTGCTGGTTCTTAAGAAAAACGGCACCTGGCGCATGTGTGTGGATTACACAGACTTGAATAAAGCTTGTCCAGCGGATCCTTTTGCTCTCCCCCGGATTGATCAAATCATTGATGCAACAGCAGGTTGCGAGCGTTTGAGTTTTTTGGATGCCTATTCGGGTTATCACCAGATCAAGATGGCAGTTAAGGACCAGGAGAAGACGGCGTTCATTACTCCCTTTGGAGCCTTCTGCTATGTGTCTATGCCCTTCGGGCTTAAGAGTGCGCAGGCTACTTATCAACGGTGTGTGCAAAATTGCCTCCACAAGCAGATTGGTCGTAATGTGCATGCTTATGTGGATGATATTGTGGTCAAGTCACGAAAGAAGGAGACCCTGGTTGACGATTTGAAGGAGACTTTCGATAACTTGAGAGTGTACCAAATGATGCTCAGCCCGGCGAAATGCGTTTTTGGTGTGCCTGCAGGCAAGTTGTTGGGGTTTTTAGTATCCCATAGAGGAATTGAGGCTAATCCGGAAAAGATCACAGCCATCACCTCCCTGGCCAAACCGAAATGCGTCAATGATGTTCAGCGCATGGCCGGACGGATTGCAGTGTTAAGCCGGTTCATCAGTCGCCTCGGTGAAAAGGCGATCCCTTTGTATCAAATGCTCAAGAAGACGGATCAATTTGTCTGGAGTGCGGAGGCGGATAAAGCGTTTAAGGACTTGAAGCGGCAGCTAGTCAATCCGCCAGTTTTGGCAGCCCCTGTAGATAAAGAGCCACTCCTGTTATATGTTGCTGCGAATGCCAGAGCGGTTAGTGTGGCGATGGTGGTAGAACGAAAGGAGGCTGGAAAGGAACATCCGGTTCAGCGACCGGTTTACTATATCAGTGAAGTACTTATCGAGTCCAAGCAAAGGTATCCGCATTGGCAGAAGCTGGTATATGGTGTTTTTATGGCAAGCCGGAAGCTGAGGCAATATTTTCAAGGACACCCCATCACGGTGGTCAGTTCTGCTCCTTTGGGTGACATCATACAGAACCGGGAGGCGACCGGTCGGATTGCTAAGTGGGCTATCGAGCTTGGGCCGCACGGTTTAAGATACGTGCCCCGGACGGCTATAAAGTCACAAGCACTTGTCGACTTCATAAACGATTGGACAGAGTTACAAGCGCCTGAGGAGAAGCCAGATAACACCTATTGGACTATTCATTTTGATGGGTCCAGGCAATTGGAAGGCTCGGGGGCTGGAGTCGTTTTAACTTCCCCACGAGGAGATAAGTTTTGTTATGTCCTCCGTTTAATGTTCCCCTGTACAAATAATGCGGCTGAGTATGAAGCTTTGCTTCATGGTCTTCGGATGGCTAAGGAGATGAATCTGAGCAGAGTTAGGTGCTTTGGTGATTCGGATCTGGTGGCTTAGCAGGTATCTGGCACCTGGGATTCTAAGGATCCGCTCATGGCTGCATACCAACGTGAAGTAGATATGGTGGCTGGGCATTTCAAAGGCTATCAAGTGGATCATGTGGACCGCAGAAAGAATGAGGCAGCGGACGCTTTAAGCCGCTTGGGCTCTCAGCGTAAACCGGTCCCACCCAATGTTTTCTTGGATGTATTGTATCACCCATCGGTACAGCTGCCCAGTGAGCTGGAGTTGGCTGTTCCTGATCCGGAGGCTCAATTAGTGGCGGCTCTTCACATCACCCCGGATTGGACGCTCCCTTATCTGACATATATGAACCGGGGTGAGTTGCCAGAAGATGAAAGCTTGGCTCGACAGATAGTACGACGGTCCAAGTCTATGACCATTTTCAAAGGAGAGTTACATCATCGCAGCGTATCGGGAGCGCTGCAACGGTGCATATCCCCTAAGGAGGGGTGCGAGATATTACGAGAAATACATGAAGGGGATTGCGGTCACCACGCCGGTTCAAAATCATTGGTGGCTAAAGCGTTCCGCCACGGTTTCTACTGGTTAACTGCTCATGCTGATGCGGAAGACCTGGTCAGGTTATGTGATGGTTGCCAGAAATTTTCCAGACGAGCACACATACCGGCTCAAGAGTTGAGGATGATTCCAATCACTTGGCCGTTTGCGACTTGGGGGCTTGATATGGTTGGGCCTTTTAAGCGTTCCAAAGATAAGAAGACCCACCTACTGGTGGCGGTTGACAAATTTACAAAGTGGGTGGAGGCAGAACCTGTCAGTAAGTGTGATGCTGCCACGGCGGTTCGGTTTATAAAGAAGGTGATCTTCTGGTTTGGCTTTCCACACAGCATCATCACAGATAATGGTACCAATCTATCCAAGGGGGCCATGAAAGAGTTCTGTGCACGGGAGCATATACGGCTTGATGTTTCTTCGGTAGCGCACCCACAGTCTAATGGTCAGGCAGAACGAGCGAACCAAGAGATCTTGAGAGGTATCAAACCCCGGCTTCTGGTCCCTTTGCAAAGGACGCCGGGTTGTTGGGTGGAGGAGCTACCGTCTGTATTATGGAGCATCAACACCATGCCTAACAGATCCACGGGGTTTACGCCATTTTTTATGGTCTATGGAGCAGAGGCGGTTCTCCCAAGTGATATACGACATGACTCACCTCGTGTGGCAGCATATGTTGAAGCGGACAATGAGCAGGCACGGCAGAACGCTCTTGACTTGTTGGATGAGGAGCGTGACTTGGCAGCTGCCCGTTCAGCGATTTACCAGCAAGATCTTCGCCGTTACCACAGCCGTCGGGTTAGGACCAGAACCTTTCAGGAGGGGGATTTGGTACTTCGGCTCATCCAGGATCAGTCTGATCAGCATAAATTATCCCCGCCTTGGGAGGGACCTTTTGTGGTCAGCAAGAATCTGAATAATGGGTCATATTACCTGATTGATATTCGATTGCGCAAGGATTCACGCACATCAGAGGAGGAGACCAGCAGGCCGTGGAACATAGCTCATCTTCGACCTTATTATGCATGAGCCTTGGGCTCTGTTTATGTACATATCATGACCATGTATATATTATGATTAATACAATAAACCGGAGCCTCGAGTAAAGCGGGGTTTCTGCTGTTCTTCACATCATGTGTGTACCCCTGGAGGTCGCTTCACAGAAGTTCCAATTATAGATTCCGGTTTAAAAGCCGGTTCAAGGGAAGATGTCTCCTACAAGGCTGTGAAGCTCTTAATATCCGGTTCAATATCCCGGTTCAAGCATGAGGCTTCCTGTTCAAACATAGGTCGTATTCGAACCAAAGAGAACATAGCTATTCAAACATAGGGCTTCCTGTTCAAACATAGGTCGTATTCGAACCAAAGAGAACATAGCTATTCAAACACGGGGCTTCCTGTTCAAACATAGGTCGTGTTCGAACCAAAGAGAACATAGCTATCCCTATAAGGTCAGTTGGGGACCTAGTCGGCCTGAACCGTAGCTACACCTCCGGGGGGCTTGGTCATGTCTTGACGACGGTAATGCCTTCTGGCTGGCACATTTGCCACTGAATCAGTTGGGGACCTAATCGACTTGAACCGTAGATTACGCCTTATGGGAGCTCGGTCATGTCTTGATGATGGTAATGCCTTCTGGTCGGCTTTTTAGCCAATGAATCATTTGGGGGCTTGGTCGTGTCCGAACCAACGCAATGCCACTTGATCGGCCCTTGGCCACTGAGTCACTTGGGGGCTTGGTCGAATCCGAACCAATGCAATGCCATTTGACCGGCATGTTTGCCACGATTCAGTTAGGAACCTAGTCGACCTAAACCGTAGCTACACCTCTTGGGGGCTTGGTTTATTTTGTCTTGACGATGGTCACGCCTTCTGAACGGTTCATAGCAACCACTGTTTGCATGCGTTTTACTATCGCGTTGCCCTTTCATATTTGGTTTTTGTTTTCTGCCTTTATTGTGGTGTTTTTTGTTCTTCGGAACGTCAAGTATTTTTAAACCGATTCAGCTGACATAGCCTGGTCCGTTTTTTAACCCGGAGGTAATTTGCCCGGTTTGGCAAAGGCGCAGCACGGTTCATAGGGTCGAAAGATCTTGTGTACTCAGTAAAGACAGGAAACAAAGTTGGAAAACGTCATTGGAAAGAGCATCAGTACCCGTGCGCGAAGGCACATTCAAATGCAGAGGTATTAAACTATCTTATTACAAGGCAACATAGTGCCTGAATATATTGTTCATTGACGGATTAAACGTCACCAATTAAGGGGAACCGGAGCGTTGATTACGCCTGTTCACCGCCTCGGTTCGAAGGCTGTGGATCATCTTGCGCCGCATCCTCTTGGCTACCCATTGGCTGGAAATCAGCAGTGGTCCAGTCGATTCCCATTAGCGCTTGAAAGACAGCTTCTTCGTGAATCAGCAAAGACGGTTCAATGTCAGGGGCATAGGTATGCTTACGGATTGGAGGAATAAGATTTTCTGCTTCAGGGACCGGGGCAGCTACTCGCTTATTCTGGTTATCATACTGGGCTTGGTAATGGGACAGATCTGCTTCCTCAGCCAATTGACAAGCTAGGGGGCGCACCGCCCGGTTTATCGCCCTCAAATCGTATTCACCAAAGTCTGAACCGTCTTCCTTCAAGCTGGGGTATCCTTGGGCCGCTTCGACAGGATCGAAATCTGGTACCCACGCTTTGGCCCGGATCAAGGCAGTGATGGCTCCAGTTCGAGCAGCTGATCTTTTCAACTCTTCAATCCGGGCTGGAAGCATGGACAGCCTCTTTAACGTGTCTTGAATCAGAGACGGCGCAGGGTTGTTATGCGATGCAGTGGTGATAGCTCTTTGTGCTCCGGTGTACAACTGTTCAATCAGAGTATAAGCAGCTTTGAGTTTCATCCGCACATCAGAACCCAAGTGTCCAATACGTGAGCCTGCAGTGTTTCAAGATGGATTACAAACCGGACATAGGATGTAGCAGACAAGGTACAAATTGGAAGAAGGGCGTCGAAAAGTTTACCAAAGACGGCAGAGGTCATGGAGTGTATTTGTCGCTTCACGGTGGATAATTCATCGACCACCGGTTTAAGAGCAGCTTTGGCATTTTCAGCCCTCTTCGTCAAAAGAGCTCTCTCAGTAGCCCAATCAGCTTGTTCTTTTTTGCGGCTTCTTTCAGCTGTTCCATAACGGTTAAGGCATTGGCCAATCCATCCTTCGCTTTTTCAGTTTCAGCCTGTTGGGTTTTTAAGATTTCCTGAAGGTCCGAGACTTGTTTCGCTTTGGTCTTCAGATCCCCCTGCAGCAGGTCGTCAACAGTGTTCAGAAAATATTGCACGGTTTGGAAGTATCAACCACACAAGCAAGTTATGTGCTTGATACTTGGGGGCTAATGCATACTTGATTTTAACGCAAGTTTTCCATTACAAAAAGTCCCAAGATTAATACAAGTATTTAAACTTGGCACTTGGGGGCTAATGGTTATCTGATGATGTTTTCTGGTTATGACCTATGTTGAAGCCTTGGGTTTTTTAAACCGGACCTTAATTGTCAAGGCAGCCTGATCCGGTTTACCATCTCGGTTCGAAAATATTGATAAGCTAAGTTGCAATGGAATGAAGCACAAGGGAGTTACCTCAAGTTTCTCCTTCATCATCTTGATCATGCCAGCTTCATAATCCCGACTGGTGTACAGTCGGTTCAGGTACCCAGAATAAAGATCCGGGGCGCTTAAAGCGGCGTACGTAGAGGAGTCAAGGTCCCATTTGCCCTTTATGGCCGAGATTTCGTCCTTGGCAGTATGCTTGGCTAAAGTAGCAGTGTTCCCCGGTTCAGAGCGACCGATGCCGGTAATCACAACATCATCATCCTTGGAATCGCTGCTCTGCAGCGGCCCTGTCGGTTTATCAACAGTTCCAGAAGGGGGGATGGATTCCTCAACCCGAACAGGACTGGCAGGCGGATCAGTACGGCTGGCAGGTTCGATAGTCCTTTCTTCAGCGCAGGTGTCATCTTGCGGAGATAGATAATTCGGAGTATCTTCACGACCCAGAGCGTCAGCACCAGGAGTTTTCTCCAGTTCAGGAGCGGCAGTTCCTTCAGCCGGGTTAGACGAGCCTTCTTGCTCGGTCTAGGTTTAGCCCTGGAAAAAGCCCAAAGATTGAAAAAACGGTATAAGATGGATTAAGAGACCCATACAGAGATATGTTGTGATCGGTCCAACTTACCCAATAACTGTCTTCAACGGTGGCAGTTGAGTGGCTGAAGATTCACCGGAAGATGAATGGGAAGTGACCTGATAATCGGAGTCAGATGGATTTAGAGGCTGACGAGTTAAACCTGCTTTAGGAGGAAAGCTAGCGCGTAAATCGGAGACCTCTGAGCGGCGTTTCCGAACCGGGCTGTTCGGTAAACCGGCGGAGGTGACTACCTGGCCGCTATGCCGGGTGGTGCGTCGAGCTTCATGTTGCTGGGTCTTCACAAGAAATTTGGGATCCAAATAAGCAAGAGGGTGAGAAAATTTAATTTTCCGGTTTGCTTGGCGAGGTTTTTTTTTCAAAGGCAAAGGAACGGCATCAGAAGAAAGAATAGTTACCTCTGGGCCTTCGGCATGGCTCGCTTCAGCGTCGTCCTGACAAATATCATCATCAATAAGACGTATAAAAAGCAAACCAACTGAATCGAGGTCTACCCCGAGGTCCGGATTACCCACATCATCCTCCTCTAAATCCGGAGTAGAGGAAGCGGTGTTCCTTTTCCTCTGAGCGGGCTTCTTCACCCTCGTCTTGGGTCGGGTTACCTTTTCGGTCGGCTCTTGAAACTTTTTGCTCCAAAATGGATCATCTCCCTGTATCAGGAAGGACTGGAGTTAGCAATATGTGTATAAGGAGATCATAAGTTCTATAACAAACAGAGGGGAGATACTTACAGCAGGTGGTTTGTTTGTGGCACAAAATGGAAGCAGGCCGGTTCGGGCGCAAGCATACTCCGGTTCATTCAGCATCTTTTTCACAGCTTCAGTGACTTCGTCCTCAGTCAGCTGAATGTTGCAGTGCCTCAAAGGATCATCAACCCGGCCCGTGTATTGGCACATTAAACCGGAGCGGATGCTAAGAGGCAGGATGCTCCATGAAATCCAGCAACGGGCAAGATCTACCCCCGTTAAACCGTTAGCCATGAAGGCTCTGAGCTTGGACAACTGAGGGGCATATTTACTCCTCTCTTTGGCGGTTAGCCTTTGAGGGAAGGGGTGTGTATTGCTAAGTCTCTCTGGACGGAAGCCGGGCAGTGGATTTTCTTCAGCAGGGGAAGTATCCTTGCAATAGAACCAAGTGTGATTCCATTCTTGCGGATGACTATGCAACTTGGCGTGAGGATAAGTCACCTCTTTCCTCTTTTGAATCGTCACACCACCCAGTTCCATATTAGGGCCGTCGGTGAATTCAGTACGTCGGTTCAAATGAAAGCAGTCCCAGAACAGTTCTACAGTAGGTTCCTCCTGGAAGTACGCCTCGCAAAGCACTTGAAAATGGCAGATATTCGTGACTGAGTTTGGACCAACATCTTGTGGGCGCAACTTAAAGTTAGCCAGGACGTCCCGATAAAATTTTGAACCGGGCGGATTAAAACCCCGGGCCAGGTGATCCGCAAACACCACCACTTCTCCATTCTGTGGGGTAGGAGGACATTCGTTTCCTGGAACCCTCCAATGAATGACATTTTTGCTGTTCAAAGCGCCAGTCAGAACTAAGTTGTTCAGTTGGGTCTCAGTGATGCGAGAGGGAACCCAGTTGCATTCGTACACCTGTTTTGCCATGAGAAAATCTACAAGACAAAGGTGTTCCGGTTTAAGAACAAGTGTGAGTGTAAACCGAAGATGCTCTTATATAGAGTCAGGTTATCTACAATGATATCAACCAGCGGTTCATCAAGGGGAGTAATGGATGTGTGGATCGGTTTGTCCGCTTTGCTAAGAGTTAAACCGACCAGATCTAACAGTTGTGAGTATGAAAGCAGAAACAGATCCCGTACGGATTCTTTCAAAGCAATGGATCTACAGCTAGGGCGAAAAAAGAAATAAAAATATGAAGTTTGGCTCACAGCAGAACAACGTAAGTTCGACAAGCAGGAAAAAGAGTGAGATCTAAGGAGATGAGTACAGATTTATGGCGACTGCTGAGAGGGACTACAAATCACGATACAGGTATCATCATCTGTTCGCAAAGCTGCTATGGGGATGAACAAGAAACAGTAACAGGATGACGAACCCTAGAACAGATCTAAAAGCGGAAGAACAGAGGCTTTACCGGGATCCAAACAGATGTGGGAAGTCGCCGCGGTGCTCTGGACCGATCAGGTTGATGCAGCGGCCGGAGTTGATGCAGCAGCTGACGGCGGCGGCGGAGCTCTGAGGTCTGGGTCGCGAGGAAGACGAAGAAGGAGACAAAAGGGAGGAAAGGAAGATGGCCTTCAAGTCCTATTTATAAGGCGCGGCGCGCGTGTCAGGCGCGCGAATCCAGGGGCCGGAGATTTCGGGAGCCCAGCCGTCGCCCTGATTCTTGCGGATTAGCAAAAGGAGACGATAACTTCGCACTGACGTCATATCGGTTCACCGCAGTAAAAGGAGACGAATAAAACGACGGTTCAACAGTTACTGGAAGACATTTGAAAGACAGAATTTTTTTATTAAGGATTGACATGAACCTGTTCAAATCAATCTGGGGCCTAATGTTGGGGATATTGCTATCTGGGGTAAACCGGCCTGCAGGGCCCGGGTTACCTCCGTCAATAGACCCGAGATGTTAAAGCCCAAGGAGAAATAGAAGGGCCCAAGGCCTATAATCGGTTTAAAGGTTTATGGTGTAAACCGGCCTGGGGTAAACTTGTATTGTAAGTTAGGAATAGAGAGACCGACCCGGGCACGTTTATAAGCCGGAGGTCGGGACTTTGCAGACCGACGGGCGTCACCCGTGTATATAAGGGGACGACCCGACGGCGGTTTGGGGACAGAGAAGAAGAACTCGAGGTTTAGGCGAAGCTTATCGCTCCCTAAGCCCTCGAAACCCATCAATCCCATCACAACTAGACGTAGGCTTTTACCTTCATCGAAGGGGCCGAACTAGTATAAAAACCGTGTCCTTGTGTCCACTTTTAACCCCTTCAAGCTAACCCGTTGCGATGGCACCACGACTAAGTCCTCTCACTAGGACATCTGCCGTGACAAATCCACGACACAGAGGGAGGCCGAGTTAGCAGTACAGCATCAGGTTCGTCAGTTCACACCTGTTATGCCGACCGCTACGGTTGAACCGGGGGTTACCTCTAGTTTCTGGGAGTGCCGTGCCTCGTTCCCGCTTTACGCAACGTGTGCCTACCTAAAGATTTCAAAGGTCCGTGCAAGGTGCCAAACTACACGGCGGATCAGCCTCCGGAGACATGGGTGGAGAGCTATGAGATGGCCATGGAGATGCTGGATGTGGATGACACGGCCTGTGCGAAGTATTTCACTATGATGCTGGAAGGAACGGCCCGGACTTGGTTGAAAAGCCTACCACCTAATTCTATTAGTTCATGGGCCCAATTGCGAGCCCGGTTTATCAATAATTTCAAAGACACGTGTAAGCAGCCGATGTCGATAGTCGATCTAGCTGCTTGTGTCCAGCAAGAAGGAGAGTCAACAACTCATTGGGTGCACCGGGTATCCCAAGTTTTACATTCATCAGATCGTATTAACGCAGACACAGCCGTCGTGCTGTTGGAAGGCAACTGCCGGTTTGGCCCCCTGAAGCTGAAATTAGGTCGCATGAAACGCAATTGCACGGATATAGGAACGCTCATGGCTGCTCTGGTGAAATACGCTGATTCTGATAGTACCAAAGATCCCGAGTCTGATGATGAAAAGACAGGGAAGGGGAAGAAGAACAGCAACCCAAAGGGGCAGCAGCACCATCCATCAGGCAATGGGGGTGGAGGTAAGCGTAAACCGGATGGGAGCACGGATTTTGTGGCTAACACCAATGCGTAGAATAAGGGCCAGCGGCGTAAGGGTAGACCACCGAGTTCAAGCAGAGGGCCCAGTCCCAATCCGGAGCGCTTGAATTATCTGTTAAACCAACCCTGTCCGAAGCACGGAACAAAGGAGGAGCCAGCAACCCACCTTTGGAAGGATTGTTACATCATGAAGGATTTCAAAGGTTCTAACGTTTTTCAGTATGATCATGGCTCGGGCGGTGGTTCAGGTTCCGGGCCGGGTTACGGTGGTGGAAATTCCGGTTCAGGATTCAATGGTAATCCGAGCGGGCAGAACAATCAAAACAATCAAAATAACCAAGGTGGTTACAACCAGCAGCAGCAGCAGCAGTCGGGTTATCAGAGCCACCCGAAACAGTTGAGTAGCAGGCAGTATCATGTTTTTACTACCAGCTTGGATAAGCGGGACAGGAAGCTTCAGAGGCGGGCAGTCAGTGCTGTTGAACCGGCCGCACCTCATTACCTACGCTGGTCGGAGCAACCAATTACATGGAGTCGAGAAGATCATCCTCCTAGGGTTTATAATCCGGGTCAGCTGGCGTTGGTGGTGGCACCTCAGGTGGGAGGTTATAAGCTCACCAAAGTGCTCATGGACGGAGGTAGCAGCATTAACATCTTGTATTATGATACTTTCCGTCGTATGGGGCTGGTTGATAGAGATCTCAGACCGACCAATACGGTGTTCCACGGTGTGGTACCCGACAAATCTGCGTATCCGGTTGGTAAGATAGCCCTGGAAGTGGCCTTTGGCGATGAACATGATTCCAGATCGGAGACACTGACGTTTGAAGTGGTTAAAATCCAGAGTCCATACCACGCCTTGTTTGGGCGACCGGCCTATGCTAAATTTATGGCACGACCTTGCTATGTATATTTACAGCTCAAGATGCCGGGTTACAAGGGGACCATAACGGTTCACGGAAGCCGTAGGATCGCTTTGGAGTGCGAGGAAGGAGATGCGACTTATGCAGAATCGGTTTGTGCCACTGAAGAGCTAAAGCATTACAAAGATAATGTCGATCCGGAGGACATGGCTTCACTAAAGAAACCAACTACGGAGCATGATCCGGCCCTTAAGTTCAAATCACCAGCTGAGACTAAGCTTGTTGACTTCGTTTCCGGCGATTCGTCCAAGCAGTTCAGTATCAGTGCCAATCTGGATCCGAAATAGGAAAGCGCACTCATCGAGTTCATCCGTGAGAATCGGGACATCTTCGCATGGAAGCCTTCTGACATGCCTGGTGTATCGAGGCGACTCGCTGAGCACACTCTTAATGTGGATCCTAAATACAAACCGGTCAAACAGTTCCTCCATCGGTTTAATGAAGAAAGAAGGAAAGCTATTGGTGAAGAAGTAGCCAGGCTCTTGGCGGCTGGATTTATTGTGGAAGTTTTTCACCCAGAGTGGCTTGCCAATCCAGTGTTGGTCCTTAAGAAAAAAGGCACCTGGCGCATGTGTGTGGATTCCACAGACTTGAATAAAGCTTGTCCAGCAGATCCTTTCGCCCTCCCCCGGATTGATCAGATCATCGATGCTGCAGCGGGTTGCGAACGTTTGAGTTTTCTGGATGCATATTCTGGTTATCATCAGATCAAGATGGCGGTTAAAGACCAGGAAAAGACGGCGTTCATTACTCCCTTTGGAGCCTTCTGCTATGTTTCAATGCCTTTTGGGCTCAAGAGCGCCCAGGCAACCTACCAACGGTGCGTGCAAAATTGTCTTCATAAACAGATTGGTCGTAACGTACATGCTTACGTGGATGACATTGTGGTTAAATCGCGAAAAAAGGAGACTCTGGTTGATGACTTGAAGGAAACCTTTGATAATCTCAGAACATACCAGATGATGCTCAATCCGGCCAAGTGTGTTTTCGGTGTACCAGCAGGTAAATTGTTGGGTTTCTTGGTATCCAACAGAGGAATTGAAGCTAATCCGGAAAAAATTACAGCCATCACCTCCCTGGCTAAACCAAAGTGTATCAATGGTGTTCAGCGTGTGGCCGGCCGGATTGCCGCGTTAAGCCGGTTTATCAGCCGCCTCGGTGAGAAGGCGATTCCTTTGTATCAGATGTTGAAGAAGACGGACCAATTCGTCTGGAGTCCTGAGGCTGATAAAGCGTTTGAGGACTTAAAGCGACAGCTAGCTAAACCGCCTGTGCTCGCCGCTCCCATTGATAAAGAACCACTCCTGTTGTATGTTGCAGCTAACGCCAGGGCGGTCAGTGTAGCAATTGTGGTGGAGCGCAAGGAGGCAGGAAAGGAGCATCCGGTTCAACGACCGGTTTATTATGTCAGTGAGGTGCTTATTGAGTCCAAGCAAAGGTACCCGCATTGGCAGAAGCTAGTATATGGGGTTTTTATGGCAAGCCGGAAACTGAAGCAATATTTTCAGGGGCACCCCATCACAGTGGTCAGTTCTGCCCCCTTGGGTGACATCATATAGAACCGGGAGGCGACTGGTCGGATTGCCAAGTGGGCTATAGAGCTGGGGCCGCACGGTTTGAAATACGTGCCCCGAACGGCAGTAAAATCACAAGCACTTGTATTTCATCAACGATTGGACGGAGTTGCAAGCACCTAAAGAGAAGCCAGATCACACATATTGGACCATTCATTTTGATGGATCCAGACAATTGGAGGGCTCGGGGGCCGGAGTCGTTTTAACTTCCCCACGAGGTGACAAATTTTGTTATGTCCTCCGCTTAATGTTCCCTTGTACTAACAATGCAGCTGAGTACGAAGCTCTACTTCATGGTCTCCGGATGGCTAAGGAAATGAATCTAAGCCGGGTTAGATGCTTTGGTGATTCGGACCTAGTGGCTCAGCAGGTATCTGGTACCTGGGATTCTAAGGACCCACTCATGGCTGCTTACCGTCGTGAAGTGGATATTGTGGCAGGTCATTTTAAAGGCTACCAGGTGGACCATGTGGACCGTAGAAAGAACGAAGCGGCGGATGCTTTAAGCCGGCTGGGCTCTCAGCGTAAACCGGTCCCGCCCAACGTTTTCCTGGATGTGTTATATAACCCATCGGTACAACTCCCTGGTGAAGCGGATTTAGCTATTCCTGATCCGGAGGCTCAGTTGGTGGCGGCTCTTCACATCACTCCGGATTGGACGATTCCTTATCTCGCATACATGAGCCGAGGCGAGTTACCAGAGGATGAGACATTGGCTCGGCAGATCGTTCGACGATCCACATCCATGACCATTGTCAAAGGTGAGTTGCATCATCGCAGTGTGTCAGGGGCATTACAACGGTGTGTGTCCCCTGAGGAAGGCTGCGAAATACTACGCGAGATACATGAAGGGGATTGTGGTCACCACGCCGGTTCAAAATCACTGGTGGCTAAAGCATTCCGCCACGGCTTTTATTGGTTGACCGCTCATGCTGATGCGGAAGACCTGGTTAGGCTATGTGATGGTTGTCAAAATTTTTCCAGACGAGCTCACATACCGGCCCAAGAATTGAGGATGATCCCAATTACTTGGCCGTTTGCAACATGGGGGCTGGACATGGTTGGGCCTTTCAAAAGGTCCAAGGACAAGAAGACCCACCTCTTGGTGGCGGTTGACAAATTTACAAAGTGGGTAGAGGCAGAACCTGTTAGCAAGTGTGATGCGGCCACGGCGGTTTGGTTCATCAAAAAGGTGATTTTCCGGTTTGGCTTTCCACACAGCATCATCACAGATAACGGTACCAATTTATCCAAAGGTGCTATGAAGGAGTTCTGCGAACGTGAGCATATACGGCTTGACATCTCATCTGTAGCTCACCCACAATCTAATGGTCAAGCGGAACGGGTGAATCAAGAGATTTTGAGAGGCATCAAGCCCCGGCTTTTGGTCCCTTTGCAGAGGACGCCGGGTTGCTGGGTTGAAGAGCTACCATCTGTGTTATGGAGTATCAATACTACGCCTAACAGGTCTACAGGGTATACACCGTTCTTCATGGTTTATGGAGCAGAGGCGGTTCTCCCCAGCGACATACGTCATGACTCACCTCGTGTAGCAGCTTATGTTGAAGCGGACAATGAGACGGCGCGACAGAACGCTTTGGACTTATTGGATGAGGAGCGTGACTTGGCAGCTGCCCGTTCAGCGATTTACCAGCAAGATCTTCGCCGTTACCACAGCCGCCGGGTTAGAACCAGAACCTTTCAAGAAGGGGATTTAGTGCTCCGGCTCATCCAGGACCAGACTGATATGCACAAGTTATCCCCACCTTGGGAAGGACCTTTTGTGGTCAGCAAGAATCTGCATAATGGGTCATACTATCTGATTGACATTCGAGAGCATAAAGACTCACGCACATCAGAGGAGGAGACCAACAGGCCGTGGAACATAGCTCATCTTCGGCCTTACTATACATGAGCCATCGGCTCTGCTCATGTACATATTATGACAGTGTATATATTATCATCAATATAATAAACCAAAGCCTCAGCTAAAGCGGGGTCTCTGTTCTTCATATCATGTGTGGTTACACGGAGTTGATTTGCCTTAAAGCGACCTCTGGTTTACCCCTTGAATTCGCTTTACAAAAGCTTGATAAATATCACTTGGGGGCTTGGTCGTGTCCGAACCAATGCAATGCCACTTGATAGGCGAAAGCCACTAGGTCATTTGGGGACTTGGTCGTATCCGAACCAATGTAATGCCACTTGATCGGCCTAAGGCCACAGAGTCACTTGGGGGCTTGGTCGAACCCGAACCAATGCAATGCCACTTGGACGGCACATTTGCCACGGTGTCAGTTGGGGACCTAGTCGACTTGAACCGCAGCTACACCTATTGGGGGCTTGGTCATGTCTTGACGATGGTAATGCCTTCTAAACGGCTCATAACAGCCACCATTTGCACACGTTTTACTGTTGCATCTTCTATCATATTTGGTTGCCTGTTATTTGTTTTTCATTGCGTTTTCCTTTCGAACAACCAATGTTTTTGAACCGATTCAGCCGATGCAGCTTGATCCGGAGGCAATTTGCCTGGTTTGACTTTTCTGTTAACATCATGGAATAACAGAGGGTTCACAATGACGCAGCACGGTTTGCACGGTAAAATTGACTTTTTCGACATATAGGAGCTATCTTCTCCTATAAGGATAATGGTTTATATAGCCGCTGCTTCAAGATTAGCTAAGGCCAACTTCATGCCAGGTGAAGGCAGGTATTTTATATCACATATTTTGATCATATACCTAAGTTTCCTTTATTATTACATAAGGATCATAAGCTGTTTGGCGGTATAACCGCCATGGCAGTTTTAGAATTTCATGGTTGCAGGAAACATAAATTGCAGAATTCAAACACGGGCATCAGTGCCTGTGCACAAGGGCACATTTAAAACATAAGTATTGGCTATCTTATTACAAGGCAGCATGGTGCCTAAATAAAATTGTTCTCTCACACGGATTAACATATCTAGTTGAGTTACACTGGAGTTCGGTTCAAGCCTGTTCGCCGCCCCGGTTTGATGGTTGTGGGTCATCCTGTGCCGCTTCAGCTTCTTCCTGACTACCCATCGGCTGGAAATCAATAGTGGTCCAGTCGATTCCCATTAAAGCTTGGAAAATAGCTTCTTCATGAATCAGTGAAGACGGTTCAATGTCAGGGGCATAGGTGTGCTTACGGATTGGAGGTATCAGGTTTTCTGCTTCAGGAATTGGGGCCGCCACTCATTTGTTCTGATCGTCATATTGAGCTTGGTAATGCGTCAGATCTGCCTCTTCAGCTAATTGACAAGCCAGGGGACGCACCGCCCGGTTTATCATCCTTAGATCATTTTCACTGAAGTCCAAGCCGTCCTCCTTCAAGCTGGGATAACCTTGTGCTGCTTCGGTGGGATCGATGTCTGGCACCCACGCCTTCGCCCGGATCAAGGCATTAATGGCTCCGGTTCGAGCAGCTGATCTTTTCAATTCTTCAATCCGGGCAGGAAGCATGGACAACCTTTTCAAAGTGTCTTGAATCAGAGTTGGGGCCGGGTTGTTATGTGACGCGGTGGTGATGACTCGTTGCGCTCCGGTATATAGCTGCTCAATCAAAGTGTAGGCAGCTTTGAGCTTTTTCCGAACATCGGATCCCAAGTGACCAATGCGGGTACCTACAACATTACAAGATAGATTATAAACCGGACCTACTACAGGAAGGTCAAAGTATTATACAGGGAAATGAAAGACCTCGAAGGAAGTTTACCAAAGATAGCAGAGGTCATGGCATGCACTTGTCGCTTTATGGCCGATAGTTCATCTACCACCGGTTTAAGAGCAGCTTCGGCATTCTCAGCCCTTTTGATTAAAGCGGCTTTCTCTGTGGCCCAGTCAGCTTGTTCTTTCTTGAAGCCTTCCTTCAGCCGTTCCGTGCTGCCTAAAGCACTGGTCAGCTCTTCCTTTGCCTTAGCAGTTTCAGCCTGTTGGGTTTTTAAGATCTCTTGAAGGTCTGAGACTTGGTTATCTTTGGTCTTCAAATCGGCCTGCAGAAGATAATGACATGCTTTAAGGAAACAGTATGCGATTTGGAAGTATCAACCACACAACACGTTATGTACTTGATACTTGGGGGCTAATGCATATTTGATTTCCATCCAAGTACTACATTGCAAAGTCCCAAGCTCAATACAGGTATTCAACTTGGCACTTGGGGGCTAATGGCTATTTGATGGTGCTTTGTGGCTAAGGTCATTTTTAAGGTCCCGGTTTAACTCTGTTAAGTCAAACCGGCCTTTGGTGATTACACTAATGGATTTAAGGACATTGTGGCCCATATTATTGTCTCGGTTTGAAGATAGATACAATTTGACCCTTGGGGGCTAGATGAGATAATAGAATTGTGGTAAAGGGTACAAGGAAGTTACCTCAAGTTTTTCCTTCATCAGACGGACCAGACCAGCTTCATAGTCACGGCTGGTGTACAGTCGGTTCAAATAACCAAAGTGAAGGTCTTGGGCGTTCAGAGCAGCATATGTCGTCAAATCGACATCCCATTTACCTTTCATAGCAGAGAATTCTTCCTTGGCAGAATGCTTGGATAAAGCAACAGGATTCCCCGGTTCGGAACGACCAACACTAGTAATTATAACATCATCATCCTTGGGCTCGCTGCTTTGCACTGGCACCGTCGGTTTATCAGCAGTTACGGAAGGATCAATGGATTTTTCAATCCGAACATGGCTGGCAGGCTGGTTGACAAGGCCAGAAGTGTCAGTAGGCCTTTCTTCAACATGGACGTCATCTTGTGGAGGTGGGTCAGTATGAACATCTTCGTGAATAAGTGCATCAACGTCGGGTGCCTTCTCCGGTTCAGGGGCAGCACTTCCCTCGGCCGTATTATCCAAATGAGCTATTTTGCTTGGTCTAGGCTTAGCCCTGCAAGAGACGCAAAGGTCAAAGAGCAGTATAAATCATAAAACCGTACATAAAAAAGTATTATGATCAGTCTAACTTACCCAATAACCGTTTTTAGCGGTGGTAGTTGAGTGACCGAGGATTCACCAGAAGATGAATGGGAAGTAACCTGATAATCGGAGTCAGACGGATTAAGAGGCTGACGAATTAAACCCGCTTTAGGACAAAAGCTAACGAATAAATTGGAGACCTCTGAGCGGCGTTTCCGAACCGTACTATTTGGTAAACCGATGGAGGTAACTACCTGGCCGCTGTGCCGGGTTGTGCGACGAGCTTCATGTTGCTGGGTCTTCACAAGAAAGTTGGGATCCAAGTAAGCAAGAGGATGAGAAAATTTAATTTTCCGGTTTGCTTGGCGAAGTTTTAACAAGGGCAAAGGGTCTGAGTCAGAGGAAAGAACGGTTACCTCTGGGACGCCAGCGTTGCTAGCCTCAGTGTCGTCCTGACAAATATCATCATCAATAAGGCGTATGAAAAGTAAGCCTACTGAATCAAGGTCTACCTCAAGGTCCGGATTACCCACATCATTATCATCATCAATTTCCGGGTTGGAAGAGGCGGTGTTTCTCTTCTTCTGGGCAGGTTTCTTCACCCTCGTTTTAGGTCGGTTTACCTTCTCTGATGGCTCTTGAGGAAGCTTCTTGCTCCAAAACGGATCATCTCCTTGTTTCAGACAATATTGGAGTTAACGTTATACAAGTGCGGAAATCATAAATTCTGTAAAATCAAAGATAAGACGCTTACAGCGGGCGGTTTATTGATAGCGCAGAAAGGAGGCAGACCGGTTCGGGCGCAAGCATATTCCGGTTCATTCAACATCTTTTTCACGGCTTCCGTGACTTCATCTTCAGTCAGTTGAATACTGCAGTGCCTTAAAGGGTCATTAACCCGACCGGTATACTTGCACATTAAACCGGAGCGTATACTGAGAGGCAGTATGCTCCATGAAATCCAGCAATGGGCAAGATCAACTCCCGTCAAACCGTTGGCCATGAAAGCTCTGAGCTTGGACAGCTGAGGGGCATACTTACTTCTCTCTTTGGCAGTTAGCCTTGAAGGGAAGGGGTGTGTATTGCTAAGTCTTTCCGGACGGAAGCCAGGCAGAGGATTTTCATTAGCAGGGGAAGTGTCTCTGCAATAGAACCAAGAGTGGTTCCATTCTTGGGGGTGACTGTGCAGCTTGGCGTGAGGGTAAGTGACTTCTTTCCTTTTCTGGATTTCCATACCACCCAATTCCATGTTGGGGCCATCCGTAAACTCTGTGCGACGGTTCAAGTGGAAACAGTCTCGGAACAGCTCAACCGTGGGTTCCTCTTGGAAGTATACCTCACAAAGCACTTGGAAGTGGCAAATGTTGGTAACAGAGTTTGGACCGACATGCGGGCGCAATTGGAAATTGGCCAAGACATCCCGATAAAATTTTGAACCGGGCGGATTGAAACCCCGGGCTAAGTGATCCGCAAAAACAACGACTTCTCCTTCTTGTGGAGTGGGAGGACATTCTTCACCTGGAACTCTCCAGTGGATGGAATTTTTGCTATTTAAAGCACTAGTCAGAACTAAGTTATTCAGTTGTGTTTCTGTAACACGAGAGGGAACCCAGTTGCATTCATATATCTGCTTCGCCATGATGAAATCTACAAGACAAAACTATTCCGGTTTAAGAGTAAGATTGATCTTAAATAGAAGAAGCAGTTCTATAAACCGAAAGTGCATCTATTTAAACCGGAGGAAATTCTATTTAAATCGGGAAGATCTGAGATGACAGTGTCTGGCGGTTCAACAAGGGGACTAATGGTATATATGGGTTCGTATGTTCGTTCTGCTAAGTTAATCCGTCGGATCTAAAGATTGAAAGTATTGGAAATCTTATTATGTGGACAGAAACATGTTTCACACTGATCTTTTACAACGACGGATCTACAGCCAGTGCGGAAAAGAAGTGAAAATATAAGTCAAACTTACAGCAGACTAGTATGGGTTCAAACAAGCCACAAAATGGATGAGATCTAAGGAAACGAATAAAATTTATGGACGAATACTGAAAACGGCTGGAAATCATAGTACAGGTGCCAAGATCCGTCTAACAGGACTCGCCATGGATATGAGCAGCAAGCAAGAACAGTGAACCCTAGAATAGATCTGGGACAAGGAAGCAGAAGCTTTACCAGGATTTAAGAAGACGCGGGAGAACGCCGCGATTCTCTGGTATGATCAGGTTGATGCAGCGGCCCAGGGTGGTGCAGAGTCAGCAACGGCGGCTGAGCTCCGAGGTCTGGGGCACGAGGAAGACGAAGAGAGAAGGGACGAAGAGGAGGAAAAGGAAAAATAACCCTCTGGTCCTATTTATGAGGCACAGTGCATGCGTCAGGCGCGCGAATCTCGGACCCGCGAATTTCGGAAGACCAGCTGTCGCCTTAATTATTGCGGATCTAACAAATAAAAACGGTATCTTTATGATGACATCATGCCAGTTTACAATAACCAGAGGAGATGACGACACAACGGTTTGAAACAGTTATCGGAAGATATTGAAGACAGAGATTTTTGCTAAGGATTGACATGAACCTGTTCAAATCAATCTGGGGCCTAATGTTGGGGATATCACCATTCGGTGTAAACCGGCCTACATGGCCCGGGTTAACTTCGTCGATGGACCCAAGATGTTAAAGCCCAAGGAGGCATAGAAGGGCCCAAGGCCTATAATCGGTTTAGGGTTCGTAGCCGCAAACCGGCCTGATATAAACTTGTATTGTAAGTTAGGAATGAAGAGACCAACCCGGGCACGTCTATGAACCGGAGGTTGGGACTCTGTAAACCGACGGGCGTCACCCGTGTATATAAGGGGACGACCCGATGACGGTTTGGGAGAGACAACAGCAACTCGAGGTTTAGGCGAAGCTTGTTTGCTCCCTAAGCCCTCGAAACCACATCAATCCCATCACAACTAGACGTAGGCTTTTACCTTCCTCGAAGGGGCCGAACTAGTATAAAACTCTCTGTGTCCTTGTGTCCGCTTTAACCCCTTCGAGTTAACCCGTTGCGATGGCCTCACGACTAAGTCCTTTCGCTAGGACATCTGCCGTGACAAACCCACGACACCAGGACACACAAGTTGATCTTCGTGATCGTCCCTTAGCCGTGTGCGGTGCCCCCCTCCACCATATTCCACCTCGGTCATATCGTTGCAGTGTTTAGGCGAAGCCCTGCGTCGGTAGAACATCATCATCATCGTCACCACGCCGTCGTGCTGACGGAACTCCTCCCCGAAGCTTTGCTGGATCGGAGCCCGGGGAACGTCATCGAGCTGGACGTGTGCTAAGAACTCGGAGGTGCCGGAGTAACGGTACTTGGATCGGTTGGATC
Organism: Aegilops umbellulata; assembly: GCA_032464435.1. NCBI lineage: Eukaryota > Viridiplantae > Streptophyta > Magnoliopsida > Poales > Poaceae > Aegilops > Aegilops umbellulata. The sequence continues at coordinate 562,299,743 of CP136056.1, forward strand.
GGGAAGACGTACGACTACTTCCTCTACGTTGCATCAACGCTTCCGCTTCGGTCTACGAGGGTACATAGACAACACTCTCCCCTCTCGTTGCTATGCATCACCATGATCTTGTGTGTGCGTAGGAATTTTTTTGAAATTACTACGTTCCCCAACACTAATAGCAAGACTTCTCCCTTGTCCTCAGGATTAAACGTAACTACTCACAAAGCATATTCATGTTCATAATCAGAGGGGTAATAATATGCATATAGGATCTGAACATATGATCTTCCACCAAATAAACCAACTAGCATCAACTAAGGAGTAATCAACACTACTAGCAACCTACTAGCACCAATCCCGGACTTAGAGACAAGAATTGGATACAAGAGATGAACTAGGGTTTTGAGAAGAGATGGTGCTGGTGAAGATGTCGATGGAGATTGCCCTCTCCCGATGAGAGGAGCGTTGGTGATGATGATGGTGATGATTTCCCCCTCTCGGAGGGAAGTGTCCCCGGTAGAACAGCTCCGCCGGAGCCCTAGATGAAGGAAATATGCCCTAGAGGCAATTATAAAGTTATTATTTATTTCCTTATATCATGATAAATGTTTATTATTCATGCTAGAATTGTATTAACCCGAAACATAATACATGTGTGAATACATAGACAAACAGAGTGTCACTAGTATGCCTCTACCTGACTAGTTCGTTGATCAAAGATGGTTATGTTTCCTGACCATAGACATGAGTTGTCATTTGATTAATGGGATCACATCATTAGGAGAATGATGTGATTGACACGACCCATTCCGTTAGCTTAGCACCCGATCATTTAGTATGTTGCTATTGCTTTCTTCATGACTTATACATGTTCCTATGACTATGAGATCATGCAACTCCCGTTTACCGGAGGAACACTTTGTGTGCTACCGAACGTCACAACGTAACCGGGTGATTATAAAGGTGCTCTACAGGTGTCTCCGAAGGTACATGTTGGGTTGGCGTATTTCAAGATTAGGATTTGTCACTCCGATTGTTGGAGAGGTATCTTTGGGCCCTCTCGGTAATACACACCACTTAAGCCTTGCAAGCATTGCAACCAATGATTTGATTGCGGGATGATATATTACGGAACGAGTAAAGAGACTTGCCGGTAACGAGATTGAACTAGGTATTGAGATACCGACGATCGAATCTCGGGCAAGTAACATACCGATGACAAAGGGAACAACGTATGTTGTTATGCGGTCTGACCGATAAAGATCTTCGTAGAATATGTAGGAGCCAATATGAGTATCCATGTTCCGCTATTGGTTATTGACTGGAGACGTGTCTCGGTCATGTCTACATAGTTCTCGAACCCGTAGGGTCCGCACGCTTAACGTTACGATGACAGTTTCATTATGAGTTTGTATGTTTTGATGTACCGAATGTTTTTCGGAGTCCCGGATGTGATCACGGACATGACGAGGAGTCTCGAAATGGTCGAGACATGAAGATTGATATATTGGAAGCCTATGTTTGGATATCGGAAGTGTTCCGGGTGAAATAGTGATTTTACCGGAGTACCGGAGGGGTTACCGGAACCCCCCGGAGGCTATTGGGCCTTATGGTCCCAAGTGGAGGAAGAGGAGAGGCGGCCAAGGGGCAGCCGCGCGCCCCTCCCCCCAAGTCCGAATTGGACAAGGAGGGGGGGGGGGGGCGGCGCCCCCCTTTCCTTTCCCCTCTCTCCTCCTTCCCCCAAGTCCTAATCCAACTAGGGAAAAGGGGGGGGGGGATTCCTACTCCCGGTAGGAGTAGGACTCCTCCGGCGCGCCTCCTCCTATGTCCGGCTGCACCCCCTTGCTCCTTTATATACGGGGGCAGGGGGGCACCCTAGAGACACAACAATTGATCGTTTGATCTTTTAACCATGTGTGGTGCCCCCCTCCACCATAGTCCACCTCGATAACACTGTAGCGGTGCTTAGGTGAAGCCCTGTGTCGGTAGAACATCAACATCGTCACCACGCCATCATGCTGACGAAACTCTCCCTCAACACTCGGCTGGATCGGAGTTCGAGGGACGTCATCGGGCCGAACGTGTGCTGAACTCAGAGGTGCCGTGCGTTCGGTACTTGATCGGTCGGATCGTGAAGACATACGACTACATCAACGCGTTGTGTTAACGCTTCCGCTTTCGGTCTACGAGGGTACATAGACAACACTCTCCCCTCTCGTTGCCATGCATCACCATGATCTTGCGTGTGCGTAGGAATTTTTTTGAAATTACTACGTTCCCCAACAGTGGCATCCGAGCCTGGTTTTATGCGTTGATGTTATATGCACGAGTAGAACACAAGTGAGTTGTGGGCGATATAAGTCATACTGCTTACCAGCATGTCATACTTTGGTTCGGCGGTATTGTTGGATGAAGGGCCCGAACCGACATTACGCGTACGCTTACGCGAGACTGGTTCTACCGACGTGCTTTGCACACAGGTGGCTGGCGGGTGCCAGTTTCTCCAACTTTAGTTGAACCGAGTGTGGCTACGCCCGGTCCTTGCGAAGGTTAAAACAACACCAACTTGACAAACTATTGTTGTGGTTTTGATGCGTAGGTAAGAACGGTTCTTGCTAAGCCCATAGCAGCCACGTAAAACTTGCAACAACAAAGTAGAGGACGTCTAACTTGTTTTTGCAGGGCATGTTGTGATGTGATATGGTCAAGACATGATGATGATGCTAAATTTATTGTATGAGATGATCATGTTTTGTAACCGAGTTATCGGCAACTAGCTGGAGCCATATAGTTGTCGCTTTATTGTATGCAATGCAATCCCCCTGTAATGCTTTACTTTATCACTAAGCGGTAGCGATAGTCGTAGAAGCATAAGATTGGTGAGACGACAACGATGCTACGATGGAGATCAAGGTGTCGCGCCGGTGACGATGGCAATCATGGAGGTGCTTCAGAGATGGAGATCACAAGCACAAGATGATGATGGCCATATCATATCACTTATATTGATTGCATGTGATGTTTATCTTTTATACATCTTATCTTGCTTTGATTGACGGTAGCATTTTAAGATGATCTCTCACTAAATTTCAAGATAAAAGTGTTCTCCCTGAGTATGCACCGTTGCCAAAGTTCGTCGTGCCCAGACACCACGTGATGATCGGGTGTGATAAGCTCTATGTCCATCTACAACGGGTGCAAGCCAGTTTTTGCACACACAGAATACTCGGGTTAAACTTGACGAGCCTAGCATATGCAGATATGGCCTCGGAACACTGAGACCGAAAGGTCGAGCGTGAATCATATAGTAGATATGATCAACATAATGATGTTCACCATTGAAAGCTACTCCATTTCACGTGATGATCGGTTATGGTTTAGTTGATTTGGATCACGTGATCACTTAGAGGATTAGAGGGATGTCTTTCTAAGTGGGAGTTCTTAAGTAATATGATTAATCTATACCTACTAATAAAGCAAGGTGCGTTTCGTCATTTTTTTTCATCCGTTCACCATCCAAAATATATTTTTATCTGAGGTGGTACTAAATTTTTATACGTTTGTCTGCTAGAAAAGGAAATTTCGTACATGGGCCTTGCGCCATGGCCCAGTGAACCAGCCCACTTATTTTTCCGCCCACACTGTTGGGATAATTCTATTTTCCGCACTGGGCGACTAATAGCCAGAGTTTGGCACAAGACAACCAATAATTGACTAGCCCATTTTTATTTTTTAAGCATTTTACTATTTATTCACCTTTCCATATATCTTTTTGCCCTTTCAAGTTTATTTTTGTTTTAGAATTTATTTCATAAATTAGAAATTCTAAAAACGTCCAGAACTATAAATAAATAAATTTAAGAAAATGTTCAGAATTCCAATTTTTTTTTGCTATTTCGAAAAATATTCGGAACTTGAAAAAAGTTGCCCCTTTTTTGAAAAACAATATTTTTTTTAAAAAATTGTTAAAGATTTCTAAAATTGAAATTGCATTTTTTAAATGCTCAAATTTGAAAAATATTTATTTTTTAGTAAAGTTTTCAAAATTTGAAAATAATGTTCGTGTATGAAAGATACTCATTTTCTAAAAATGTCATGAATTTTCAACACATGTTCCTGTTTTTAAAAAATGTTCACAAATTCTAATAATGGTCATCTTTTTATAAAAAAAGTTGATGTTTTCAGAAAATGTTCTTGAATTTTAAAAGATGTTTCATTTCATATTTTGGTCTCATTTTTTCGAAAGGGTACATAATTTCAAAAACTGTTCTAGATTTTAAAAAATGTTCCTGTTTCCTAGAATATTCAGAAACTTCGGACCTTAAAATCCCCTCGATCGAGAGGATTTAAAGGAAGAGTAGATTGAATAACTCATGGGATTTCTCTGGCGTACGATGACGTAACAAAACTCTTAAATGCCCTAGATCAATTAATGAAAAAATAGCTGACTGAATCCTTCACACGCGGCGAAACCGAGAAGCTCAATATTCTTTTTCTTGTGCACACAGGGTTTTTGCTTGCACATATAATTCTCACTGACTTTAGATGCATACTATCTTATCTCCCGTTGCAACGCACGGGCATATGTGCTAGTTGAACTTAAATTTATCATGAACTTAGTACCTGATAGTATCTTGCTTGTTTATATTTGATTGTAGATAGATGGCCCGTGATGTTGTTCCGTCGAATTTCAATGCGTTCCTTGAGAAAGCAAAGTTGAAAGATGATGGTAGCAACTACACGGACTGGGTCTGTAACTTGAGGATTATCCTCATTGCTGCACAGAAGAATTACATCCTGGAAGCACCGCTGGGTGCCAGGCCTGCTGCTGGAGCAACACCAGATGTTATGAACGTCTGGCAAAGCAAAGCTGATGACTACTCCATAGTTCAGTGTGCCATGCTTTACGGCTTAGAACCGGGTCTTCAACGACGTTTTGAACGTCATGGAGCATATGAGATGTTCCAGGAGTTGAAGTTAATATTTCAAGCAAATGCCCGGATTGAGAGATATGAAGTCTCCAATAAGTTCTATAGCTGCAAGATGGAGGAGAACAGTTCTGTCAGTGAGCATATAATCAAGATGTCTGGGTATAATAATCACTTGATTCAACTGGGAGTTAATTTTCCGGATGATAGCGTCATTGACATAATTCTCCAATCACGGCCACCAAGGTTCAAGAGCTTCGTGATGAACTATAACATGCAAGGGATGGACAAGACAATTCCCGGGCTCTTCGCAATGCTAAAGGCTGCAGAGGTAGAAATCAAGAAGGAGCATCAAGTGTTGATGGTCAACAAGACCACTAGTTTCAAAAAAAGGCAAAGGGAAGAAGAAGGGGAACTTCAAGAAGAACAACAAACAAGTTGCCGCTCAGGAGAAGAAACCCAAGTCTAGACCTAAGCCTGAAACTGAGTGCTTCTACTGCAAGCAGACTGGTCACTAGAAGCGGAACTGCCCCAAGTATTTGGCGGATAAGAAGGATGGCAAGGTGAACAAAGGTATATGTGATATACATGTTATTGATGTGTACCTTACTAGAGCTCGCAGTAGCACCTGGGTATTTGATACTGGTTCTGTTGCTAATATTTGCAACTCGAAACATGGATTATGGATTAAGCGAACACTGGCCAAGGACGAGGTGACGATGCGCGTGGGAAATGGTTCCAAAGTCGATGTGATCGCGGTCCGCATGCTACCTCTACATCTACCTTCGGGATTAGTATTAGACCTAAATAATTGTTATTTGGTGCCAGCGTTGAGCATGAACATTATATCAGGATCTTGTTTGATGCGAGACGGTTATTCATTTAAATCAGATAATAATGGTTGTTCTATTTATATGAGTAATATCTTTTATGGTCATGCACCCTTGAAGAGTGGTCTATTTTTGATGAATCTCGATAGTAGTGATACACATATTCATAATGTTGAAGCCAAAAGATGCAGAGTTGATAATAATAGTGCAACTTATTTGTGGCACTGCCGTTTAGGTCATATCGGTGTAAAGCGCATGAAGAAACTCCATACTGATGGACTTTTGGAACCACTTGATTATGAATCACTTGGTACTTGCGAACCGTGCCTCATGGGCAAGATGACTAAAACGCCGTTCTCCGGTACTATGGAGAGAGCAACAGATTTATTGGAAATCATACATACAGATGTATGTGGTCCGATGAATGTTGAGGCTCGTGGCAGATATCGTTATTTTCTCAGCTTCACAGATGATTTAAGCAGATATGGGTATATCTACTTAATGAAACATAAGTCTGAAACATTTGAAAAGTTCAAAGAATTTCAGAGTGAAGTTGAAAATCATCGTAACAAGAAAATAAAGTTTCTGCGATCTGATCGTGGAGGAGAATATTTGAGTTACGAGTTTGGTCTACATTTGAAACAATGCGGAATAGTTTCACAACTCACGCCACCCGGAACACCACAGCGTAATGGTGTGTCCGAACGTCGTAATCGTACTTACTTGATATGGTGCGATCTATGATGTCTCTTACAGATTTACCGCTATCGTTTTGGGGTTATGATTTAGATACGGCCGCATTCACGTTAAATATGGCACCATTAAAATCCGTTGAGACGACGCCTTATGAACTGTGGTTTGGCAAGAAACCAAAGTTGTCGTTTCTGAAAGTTTTGGGCTGCGATGCTTATGTGAAAAAGCTTCAACCTGATAAGCTCGAACCCAAATCGGAGAAATGTGTCTTCATAGGATACCCAAAGGAGACTGTTGGGTACACCTTCTATCACAGATCTGAAGGCAAGACATTCGTTTCTAAGAATGGATCCTTTCGAGAGAAGGAGTTTCTCTCGAAAGAAGTGAGTGGGAGGAAAGTAGAACTTGATGAGGTAACTGTACCTGCTCCCTTATTGGAAAGTAGTACATCACAGAAACCGGTTTCTGTGACACCTGCACCAATTAGTGAGGAAGCTAATGATGATGATCATGAAACTTCAGATCAAGTTACTACTAAACCTCGTAGATCAACCAGAATAAGATCCTCACCAGAGTGGTACGGTAATCCTGTTCTGGAAGTCATGCTACTAGATCATGATGAACCTACGAACTATGAAGAAGCGATGGTGAGCCTAGATTCCGCAAAATGGCTAGAAGCCATGAAATCTGAGATGGGATCCATGTATGAGAACAAAGTGTGGACATTGGTTGACTTGCCCGATGATCGGCAAGCAATTGAGAATAAATGGATCTTCAAGAAGAAGACTCACGCTGACGGTAATGTTACTGTCTACAAAGCTCGACTTGTTGCGAAAGGTTTTTGACAAGTTCAAGGGATTGACTACGATGAGACCTTCTCACCCGTAGCGATGCTTAAGTCTGTCCGAATCATGTTAGCAATTGCCGCATTTTATGATTATGAAATTTGGCAGATGGATGTCAAAACTGCATTCCTGAATGGATTTCTGGAAGAAGAGTTGTATATGATGCAACCGGAAGGTTTTGTCGATCCAAAAGGAGCTAACAAAGTGTGCAAGCTCCAGCAATCCATTTATGGACTGGTGCAAGCCTCTCGGAGTTGGAATAAACGCTTTGATAGTATGATCAAAGCATTTGGTTTTGTACAGACTTTTGGAGAAGCCTGTATTTACAAGAAAGTGAGTGGGAGCTCTGTAGCATTTCTGATATTATATGTGGATGACATATTACTGATTGGAAATGATATAGAATTTTTGGATAGCATAAAGGGATACTTGAATAAGAGTTTTTCAATGAAAGACCTCGGTGAAGCTTCTTACATATTGGGCATTAAGATCTATAGAGATAGATCAAGACGCTTAATTGGACTTTCACAAAGCACATACCTTGACAAAGTTTTGAAGAAGTTCAAAATGGATCAAGCAAAGAAAGGGTTCTTGCCTGTGTTACAAGGTGTGAAGTTGAGTAAGACTCAATGCCCGGCCACTGCAGAAGATAGAGAGAAAATGAAAGATGTTCCCTATGCTTCAGCCATAGGCTCTATCATGTATGCAATGTTGTGTACCAGACCTGATGTGTGCCTTGCTATAAGTCTAGCAGGGAGGTACCAAAGTAATCCAGGAGTGGATCACTGGACAGCGGTCAAGAACATCCTGAAGTACCTAAAAAGAACTAAGGATATGTTTCCCGTATATGGAGGTGACAAAGAGCTCATCGTAAATGGTTACGTTGATGCAAGCTTTGACACTGATCCGGGCGATTCTAAATCGCAAACCGGATACATGTTTACATTAAACGGTGGAGCTGTTAGTTGGTGCAGTTCTAAACAAAGCATCGTGGCGGGATCTACATGTGAAGCGGAGTACATAACTGCTTCGGAAGCAGCAAATGAAGGAGTCTGGATGAAGGAGTTCATATCTGATCTAGGTGTCATACCTAGTGCATCGGGTCCAATGAAAATCTTTTGTGACAATACTGGAGCAATAGCCTTGGCGAAGGAATCCAGATATGGGTTGTAGTCGATCGCTTGACGAAGGTAGCTCATTTCATCCCAGTGAAGACCACATACACCAGTGCTAAGTTGGCAAAGATATACATGACCAGGATCGTATGTCTGCATGGAGTTCCGAGGAGCATTGTATCAGATAGAGGAACCCAGTTTACCTCAAAGTTCTAGAATCAGTTGCACGAAACTCTGGGTACCAGACTAGAGTTTAGTACAACTTTTCATCCGTAGACCGATGGACAGACCGAGAGAGTCAATCAGATTTTGGAGGATATGCTGAGAGCTTGTGCGCTATACTATGGATCTAGTTGGGATGACAACTTTCCATATGCGGAGTTCTCTTACAACAACAGTTATCAATCCAGTTTGAAGATGGACCCTTTTGAAGCCTTGTATGGAAGACGGTGCAGAACACCATTGTCGTGGGATGAAGTTGGAGACTGATGACCCACAAGTATAGGGGATCTATCGTAGTCCTTTCGATAAGTAAGAGTGTCGAATCCAACGAGGAGCAGAAGGAAATGACAAGCGGTTTTCAGCAAGGTATTCTCTGCAAGTACTGAAATAAGTGGTAACAGATAGTTTTGTGATAAGATAAATTGTAACGAGCAACAAGTAACAAAAGAAAATAAAGTGCAGCAAGGTGGCCCAATCCTTTTTGTAGCAAAGGACAAGCCAGAACAAACTCTTATATAAGGAAAAGCGCTCCCGAGGACACATGGGAATATCGTCAAGCTATTTTTCATCACGTTCATATGATTCGCGTTCGGTACTTTGATAATTTGATATGTGGGTGGACCGGTGCTTGGGTGCTGTTCTTACTTGAACAAGCATCCCACTTATGATTAACCTCTGTTGCAAGCATCCGCAACTACAACAAAAGTATTAAGGTAAACCTAACCATAGCATGAAACATATGGATCCAAATCAGCCCCTTACGAAGCAACGCATAAACTAGGGTTTAAGCTTCTATCACTCTAGCAACCCATCATCTACTTATTACTTCCCAATGCCTTCCTCTAGGCCCAAATAATGGTGAAGTATTATGTAGTCGACGTTCACATAACACCACTAGAGGCTAGACAACATACATCTCATCAAAATATCGAACGAATACAAAATTCACATGACTACTAATAGCAAGACTTCTCCCTTGTCCTCAGGAACAAACGTAACTACTCACAAATCATATTCATGTTCATAATCAGAGGGGTAATAATATGCATATAGGATCTGAACATATGATCTTCCACCAAATAAACCAACTAGCATCAACTACAAGGAGTAATCAACACTACTAGCAACCTACTAGCACCAATCCCGGACTCAGAGACAAGAATTGGATACAAGATATGATCTAGGGTTGTGTGAGGAGATGGTGCTGGTGAAGATGTTGATGGAGATTGCCCTCTCCCGATGAGAGGAGCGTTGGTGATGATTTCCCCCTCGCGGAGGGAAGTGTCCCCGTCAGAACAGCTCTGCCGGAGCCCTAGATGAAGGAAATATGCCCTAGAGGCAATAATAAAGTTATTATTTATTTCCTTATATCATGATAAATGTTTATTATTCATGCTAGAATTGTATTAACCGGAAACATAATACATGTGTGAATACATAGACAAACAGAGTGTCACTAGTATGCCTCTACTTGACTAGCTCGTTGATCAAAGATGGTTATGTTTCCTAACCATAGACATGAGTTGTCATTTGATTAACGGGATCACATCATTAGGAGAATGATGTGATTGACATGACCCATTCCGTTAGCTTAGCACCCGATCATTTAGTTTGTTGCTATTGCTTTCTTCATGACTTATACATGTTCCTATGACTATGAGATTATGCAACTCCCGTTTACCGGAGGAACACTTTGTGTACTACCAAACGTCACAACGTAACTGGGTGATTATAAAGGTGCTCTACAGGTGTCTCTGAAGGTACATGTTGGGTTGGCGTATTTCGAGATTAGGATTTGTCACTCCGATTGTCGGAGAGGTATCTCTGGGCCCTCTTGGTAATACACATCACTTAAGCCTTGCAAGCATTGCAACCAATGAGTTGATTGCAGGATGATGTATTACGGAACGAGTAAAGAGACTTGCCGGTAACGAGATTGAACTAGATATTGAGATACCGACGATCGAATCTCGGGCAAGTAACATACCGATGACAAAGGGAACAACGTATGTTGTTATGCGGTCTGACCGATAAAGATCTTTGTAGAATATGTAGGAGCCAATATGAGCATCCAGGTTCCGCTATTGGTTATTGACCGGAGACGTGTCTCGGTCATGTCTACATAGTTCTCGAACCCGTAGGGTCCACACGCTTAACGTTACGATGACAGTTTCATTATGAGTTTCTATGTTTTGATGTACCGAAGGTTGTTCGGAGTCCTGAATGTGATCACAGATATGATGAGGAGTCTCGAAATGGTCGATACATGAAGATTGATATATTGGAAGCCTATGTTTGGATATCGGAAGTGTTCCGGGTGAAATAGTGATTTTACCGGAGTACCGGAGGGGTTACCGGAACCCCCCCGGAGGCTATTGGGCCTTATGGGCCCAAGTGGAGGAAGAGGAGATGCGGCCAAGGGGCAGCCGCGCGCCCCTCCCCCCAAGTCCGAATTGGACAAGGAGGGGGGGGGGGGGGGCGGCGTCCCCCCTTTCCTTTCCCCTCTCTGCTCCTTCCCCCCAAGTCCTAATCTAACTAGGGAAAAAGGGGGGGGGGAGTCCTACTCCCGGTAGGAGTAGGACTCCTCCGGCGCGCCTCCTCCTATGGCCGGCCGCACCCCCCTTGATCCTTTATATATGGGGGCATGGGGGCACCCTAGAGACACAACAATTGATCGTTTGATCTTTTAGCCGTGTGCGGTGCCCCCCTCCAGCATAGTCCACCTCGATAATACTGTAGCGGTGCTTAGGCGAAGCCCTGCGCCGGTAGAACATCAACATCGTCACCACTCATGCTGACAAAACTCTCCCTCAACACTCGGCTGGATCGGAGTTCGAAGGACGTCATCGGGCTGAACGTGTGCTGAACTCGGAGGTGCCGTGCGTTCGGTACTTGATCGGTCGGATCGTGAAGACGTACGACTACATCAACCGCGTTGTGCTAACACTTCCGCTTTTGGTCTACGAGGGTACATAGACAACACTCTCCCCTCTCGTTGCTATGCATCACCATGATCTTGTGTGTGCGTAGGATTTTTTTTGAAATTACTATGTTCCCCAACACTAGATTGGTTCCGCCTCGTGGCCGCGGAGTCTCGCCCCGAAAGATTGCTTCCTCTTTTTTTTCTTGACGAAAGACTTCATATAGGAGAAGATGGGCGTCGGAGAGCCACCAGGGGGCCCATGAGGTAGGGGCCGCGCCCTAGGGGGGGGGCGCCCCCACCCTTGTGAGCAGGGTGTGGGCCCCCTGGCCTTCATCTTTGGCAAGGATTTTCCTTATTTATTTTAAGATATTCCATGGAGTTTCAGGACTTTTGGAGTTGCGCAGAATAGGTCTATAATATTTGCTCCTTTTCCAGCCCAGAATTCCAGCTGCCTGCATTCTCCCTCCTTATGTAAACCTTGTAAAATAAGAGAGAATAGCCATAAGTATTGTGACATAATGTGAAGTAACAGCCCATAATGCAATAAATATCAATATAAAAGCATGATGCAAAATGGACGTATCAACTCCCCCAAGCTTAGACCTCGCTTGTCCTCAAGCGAAAAGCCGATAACAATAAATATGTCCTCATGTTTAGAGGTAGAGGCGTCGATAAAAATAAAATACGGACATGAAGGCATCATGATTATTCTCATAACAGCAACATATATAGATTTTGTCATATGATTACTTATGTTCAAGTGATGATCTATTCACAATGCCAAAGTATGAATCAGAAACCTTATTGGGCACCAACAAACTATAATCTCAGTCATTGAAGCAATTGCAATTTATCATAACATCGGAAAGAGTCTATGTCAGAGCTAAAAAGCAAGTCCACATACTCAACTATCATCTAGTCCTTCATAATTGCTAACACTCACGCAATACTTGTGGTTACGGAGTTTTAATCGGACACATAGAAAGATAGGGGCTTATAGTTTTGCCCCACAACCTTTTACCTCAAGGGTAATGTCAACAATAATAACTCATGCTCCCCTACATCCAATTAGATATGTATATATATATCATGTTCTTTCCAACATGCTGGGCTTGCCAAAGGATAAAATGAAAAAGGAAAGGTGAAGATCACCGTGACTCTTGCATAAGGTAGAAGATAATAAAAGATAGGCCCTTCGCAGAGGGAAGCAGAGGTTGCCATGCGCTTTTATGGTTGGATGCACAAAATCTCAATGCGAAAGAACGTCACTTTATGTTGCCCCTTGTGATATGAACCTTTATTATGCAGTCTGTCGCTTTTATTACTTTAACATCACAAAATCGTATAAAGCTTATTTCTCCCACACCAATCAATCATACATATTTAGAGAAATTTTTATTGCTTTGCACCGATGACAACTTACTTGAAGGATCTTACTCAATCCATAGGTAGATATGGTGGACTCTCATGGCAAAACTGGTTTAAGGGTATTTGGAAGCACAAGTAGTATTTCTACTTGGTGCTGATAATTTGGCTAGCATGAGGGGGAAAGGCAAGCTCAACATGTTAGAGGATCCATGACAACATTCTTTGTCTCAGATATAAGAAAACATAACTCATTACGTTGTCTTCCTTGTCCAACATCAACTCTTTAGCATGTTATATTTTAATGAGTGCTCCCAATCATAAAATATGTCAATGATAATATATCTATATATGAAACCTCTCTTTCCTTATTACTTCCTATTAACTGCAACGATGACCAAAGCTATGTCCGCCAACTCCCAACAACTTTTAATCATCATACTCTTCCTATGTGAAGTCATTACTCTCAATAAGATCAATATGAACTTTTGTATTCTTTTTCTCTTTTCTTTTATTCACCCAAGATCATAGCAAGATAATCAAGCCCTTGACTCAACACTAATCTTTATTATATAGCTCACATACTCGATTACATAGAGAGATCATAAAGCAAAACTCAAAACTAGATCATGCCAAAAACTTTATTCTACTAATAGGATCGAACTAAGAAAAACGGTAAAGATAGGAGATGTGATTGTGATACAATACCGGGGCACCTCCCCCAAGCTTGGCAGTTGCCAAGGGTAGTGCCCATACCCATGTGATTATGTCTCCTTCTTTGTTGTTGGTGAAGAAGGTGGAAGTGATGGATAGTCGCACATCGAGCGTAAGAGGTCCTCCAGCTTGCGGATGATACCCTTGAGTGCAACAATATGCTCCTTCAACAAAATATTTTCACTTCTGAGATACTTATTTTGAATACGAGCTAACTCAATCATCTTGAAAGCTTCGATCTCAGTTGGGGTAAGGAGATTGTGATCAAGTTGAAGGATGTCTTTAGCTGCCGGAGCTTGGTTTTCCGTGGCCTTCTTGATCCCTTCATCCTTGTTGATCTCTATGGGTTCTCCCCTCTTCAGCTCTATCTTCATTGGCCAAGCATCTTTGTCACCATTGTTGGAGGAGGGGGACGACATGATGCCTGGCCTTCACAACCCTGACAGAGAACAACTCAAAACAAGAATAGAGGAGATTTGCGTGATACGGGAGTCAAAACCTTCGGGAGAACATATAATGAATTTTTACCGACCAAAATACGTATCATGCAAGAAAATGGAGTCCGGAAGGCACACGAGGTGCTCACGAGGTAGGGGGGCGCCCCCAGGGGGGTAGGGCGCGCCCACCACCCTCGTGTCCTTCCTGGACTGCTACTTATTTGCTATTTTTCTATATATTCCAAAACAGAGAAATATTGCCTTAAAAATTGTTTTGGAGTCGGTTTACTTACCGTACCACATACCTATTCCTTTTCGGAGTCTGAAATGGTCTGGAAAGTGTCTCTTATGTATCCCTCCGGGGTTACGGTTTCAATAATATTGGTTTCAACATTTATGGGATTACCTGAGATATAGTGTTTAATTCTTTGACCGTTTACCACCTTCGGATTTGTGCCTTCGAAGTTGTTGATCTTTATGGCACCGGAACGATAGACCTCCTCAATAACATAGGGGCCTTCCCACTTAGAGAGAAGTTTTCCTGCAAAAAATCTTAAACGAGAGTTGTATAGCAATACATAATCACCTACATTAAACTCACGCTTTTGTATCCTTTTGTCATGCCATCTTTTAACTTTTTCTTTAAACAACTTGGCATTTTCATAAGCTTGGGTTCTCCATTCATCAAGTGAGCTAATATCAAATAACCTCTTCTCACCGGCAAGTTTGAAATCATAATTGAGCTCTTTAATAGCCCAATATGCGTTATGTTCTAGTTCGAGAGGTAAGTGACATGCTTTTCCATAAACCATTTTATACGGAGACATACCCATAGGATTTTATATGCAGTTCTATAAGCCCATAATGCATCATCAAGTTTCTTGGACCAATTCTTTCTAGATCTGTTAACAATCTTTTGCAAAATTAATTTGAGCTCTCTGTTGCTCAATTCAACTTGACCACTAGACTGTGGGTGATAAGGAGATGCAATTCTATGATTAATATCATACTTAGCAAGCATTTTACGGAAAGCACCATGAATAAAGTGTGAACCACCATCAGTCATTAAATATCTAGGGACTCCAAACCTCGGAAAAATAACTTCTTTAAGCATTTTAATAAGAGTGTTATGATCAGCACTACTAGTTGGAATAGCTTCTACCCACTTAGTAACGTAATCAACAGCAACTAAAATATGTGTATATCCATTAGTGGCAGGAAAAGGTCCCATATAATCAAAGCCCCAAACATCAAATGGTTCAATAACAAGTGAATAATTCATAGGCATTTCTTGACGTCTACTAATATTACCAATTCTTTGACATTCATCACACGACAATACAAACTTACGGGCATCCTTGAAGAGAGTAGGCCAATAAAAACCGGATTGCAATACCTTATGTGCAGTTCTGTCTCCAGCGTGGTGTCCTCCATAAGCTTCGGAGTGACACTTGCGTAGGATCTGTTCCTGTTCATGCTCAGGTACACAATGTTGGAAATATGCCCTAGAGGCAATAATAAAAGCATTATTATTATATTTCCTTATTCATGATAATTGTCTTTATTCGTGCTATAATTGTGTTAACTGGAAATCGTAATACATGTGTGAATAACAGACAACAAACATGTCCCTAGTGAGCCTCTAGTTGACTAGCTCGTTGATCGACAGATAGTCATGGTTTCCTGACTATGGACATTGGATGTCATTGATAACGAGATCACATCATTAGGAGAATGATGTGATGGACAAGACCCAATCCTAAACATAGCATAAGATCGCATAGTTCGTTTGCTGGAGTTTTCCAATGTCAAGTATCCTTTCCTTAGACCATGAGATCGTGTAACTCCCGGATACCGTAGGAGTGCTTTGGGTGTGCCAAACGTCACAACGTAACTGGGTGACTATAAAGGTATGCTACGGGTATCTCTGAAAGTGTCTGTTGGGTTGACATGGATCGAGACTGGGATTTGTCACTCCACTTGACGGAGAGGTATCACCGGGCCCTCTTGGTAATGCATCATCGCAATGAGCTCAATGTGATCAAAGTGTTTGATCACGGGATCATGCATTACGGTACGAGAAAAGTGACTTGCCGGTAACGAGATTGAACGAGGTACTGGGATACCGACGATCGAATCTCGGGCAAGTAAAATACCGATTGACAAAGGGAATCGTATACGGGATTAATTGAATCCTTGACATCGTGGTTCATCCGATGAGATCATCGTGGAGTATGTGGGAGCCAACATGGATATCCAGATCCCGCTATTGGTTATTGCCAGAGAGCCGTCTCGGTCATGTCTGCATGTCTCCCGAACCCGTAGGGTCTACACACTTAAGGTTCGGTGACGCTAGGGTTGTGAAGATATGTATGTGCAGTAACCCGAATGTTGTTCGGAGTCCCGGATGAGATTCCGGACGTCACGAGGAGTTCCGGAATGGTCCGGAGGTAAAGAATTATATATAGGAAGTGCTATTTTGGCCATCAGGACAAGTTTCGGTGTTATCGGTATTGTACCGGGACCACCGGAGGGGTCCCGGGGGTCCACCGGGGGGGGGGGGTCCACCTGCCCCGGGGGGCCACATGGGCTATAAGGGGGTGCGCCCTGGCCTACATGGGCCAAGGGCACCAGCCCCAAGGGCCCATGCGCCAAGAGAGAAAAAAAAGGGAGAGTCCTACAAGGGGAAGGCACCTCCGAGGTGCCTTGGGGAGGATGGACTCCTCGCCACCCTTGGCCACACCCTTCCTTGGAGGAAGGGGAAAGGGCTGCGCCTCCCCCTCTCCCTTGGCCCTATATATAGTGGGGAAAAAGGAGGAGCAAACCAAACCTAATGCCCTGGCTCCTCCCTCCTCCCTGCAACACCTCCTCCTCCTCCCGTAGTTGCTTAGCGAAGCCCTGCCGGAGTTCTGTTGCATCCACCACCACACCGTCGTGCTGGATCTTCCTCAACCTCTCCTCCCCCCTTGATGGATCAAGAAGGAGGATACGTCTCCCGTCCCGTACGTGTGTTGAACGCGGAGGTGCCGTCCGTTCGGTACTAGATCAATCGGTGAATTGGATCACGGCAAGTACGACTACCTCATCCACGTTCACTCGAACGCTTCCGTTGCGATCTACAAAGTGGTATGTAGATGCTATCTAATCTGAATACTCGTTGCTATGAACTCATAGATGGATCTTGGTGAAACCGTAGGAAAATTTTTAATTTTCTGCAACGTTCCCCAACAGTGGTATCAGAGCCAGGTTTATGCGTAGTTCTTCTTGCGCGAGTAGAACACAATTTGTTGTGGGCGTAGATGTTGTCAACTCTTCTTGCCATTACTAGTCTTATCTTGCTTCAGCGGTATTGTGGGATGAAGCGACCCGGACCAACCTTACACGTACGCTTACGTGAGACCGGTTCCACGGACTAACATGCACTAGTTGCATAAGGTGGCTGGCGGGTGTCTGTCTCTCCTACTTTAGTTGGAGCGGATTCGATGAAAAGGGTCCTTATGAAGGATAAATAGAAGTTGACAAATCACGTTGGTTTTACGTAGGTAAGAAAACGTTCTTGCTAGAACCCTAATTCAGCCACGTAAAACTTGCAACAACAATTAGAGGACGTCTAACTTGTTTTTGCAGCAAGTGCTTTGTGATATGATATGGCCAAAGTTGTGATGTATGATGAATGATCTATATGTGATGTATGAGATGTTCATGCTATTGTAATAGGAATCACGACTTGCATGTCGATGAGTATGACAACCGGCAGGAGCCATAGGAGTTGTCTTTATTTTTTGTATGACCTGCGTGTCATTGAGAATCGCCATGTAAATTACTTTACTTTATTGCTAAACGCGTTAGCCATAGTAGTAGAAGTAATAGTTGGCGAGCAACTTCATGGAGACACGATGATGAAGATCATGATGATGAAGATCATGGTGTCAAGCCGGTGACAAGATGATCATGGAGCCCCAAGATGAAGATCAAAGGAGCTATGTGATATTGGCCATATCATGTCACGTTTATTATTTGATTGCATGTGATGTTTATCATGTTTTGCATCTTGTTTACTTAGAACGACGGTAGTAAATAAGATGATCCCTCATAATAATTTCAAGAAAGTGTTCACCCTAACTGTGCACCGTTGCGACAGTTCGTTGTTTCGAAGCACCACGTGATGATCGGGTGTGATAGATTCTAACGTTCACATACAACGGGTGTAAGACAGATTTACACACGCAAAACACTTAGGTTGACTTGACGAGCCTAGCATGTACAGACATGGCCTCGGAACACAGAAGACCGAAAGGTCGAGCATGAGTCGTATAGAAGATACGATCAACATGAAGATGTTCACCGATGTTGACTAGTCCGTCTCACGTGATGATCGGACACGGCCTAGTTGACTCGGATCATGTAATACTTAGATGACAGGAAGAGGGATGTCTATCTAAGTGGGAGTTCATTAAATAATTTGATTAAATGAACTTTATTATCATGAACTTAGTCTAAAATTTTTACAATATGTCTTGTAGATCAAATGGCCAACGTAGTCCTCAACTTCAACGCGTTCCTAGAGAAAACCAAGCTGAAAGACGATGGTAGCAACTATACGGACTGGGTCCGGAACCTGAGGATCATCCTCATAGCTGCCAAGAAAGATTATGTCCTAAGAGCACCGCTGGGTGACGCACCTATTCTCCCTGCAGAACAAGACGTTATGAACGCTTGGCAGTCACGCTGCGATGATTACTCCCTCGTTCAGTGCGGCATGCTTTACAGCTTAGAGCCGGGGCTCCAAAAACGTTTTGAGAGACATGGAGCATATGAGATGTTCGAAGAGCTGAAAATGGTTTTCCAAGCTCATGCCCGGGTCGAGAGATATGAAGTCTCCGATAAATTATTTAGCTATGAGATGGAGGAAAATGGCTCTGTCAGTGAGCACATACTCAAAATGTCTGGGTTGCACAACCGCTTGACTCAACTGGAAGTTAATCTCCCGGAAGAAGTGGTCATTGACAGAATCCTCCAGTCGCTTCCACCTAGCTACAAGAGCTTTGTGATGAACTACAATATGCAGGGGATGGTAAAGACCATTCCTGAGGTATATGCTATGCTGAAATCAGCAGAGGTAGAAATCAAGAAGGAGCATCAAGTGTTGATGGTGAATAAAACCACTAAGTTCAAGAAGAGCAAGGGTAAAAAGAACTTCAAGAAGGACGGCAAGGAGGTTGCTACGCCCGGTAAGCAAGTTGCCGGGAAGAAGCCAAAGAATGGACCCAAGCACGAGACTGAGTGTTTTTATTGCAAGGGAAGTGGTCACTGGAAGCGGAACTGCCCCAAATACTTAGCGGACAAGAAGGCCGGCAAAACCAAAGGTATATGTGATATACATGTAATTGATGTGTACCTTACCAGTACTCGTAGTAGCTCTTGGGTATTTGATACCGGTGCAGTTGCTCACATTTGTAACTCAAAGCAGGAGCTGCGGAATAAACGGAGACTGGCAAAGGACGAGGTGACGATGCGCGTCGGGAATGGTTCCAAGGTCGATGTGATCGCCATCGGCACGCTGCCTCTACATTTACCTACGGGATTAGTTTTAAACCTCAATAATTGTTATTTAGTGCCAAGTTTGAGCATGAACATTGTATCTGGATCTCGCTTAATTCGAGATGGCTACTCATTTAAATCCGAGAATAATGGTTGTTCTATTTATATGAGAGATATGTTTTATGGTCATGCTCCGATGGTTAATGGTTTATTCTTAATGAATCTCGTACGTGATGATACACATATTAATAGTGTGAATACCAAAAGAGTTAAAGTTGATAACAATAGTCCCACATATTTGTGGCACTGCCGCCTTGGTCACATAGGTGTCAAACGCATGAAGAAGCTCCATGCAGATGGACTTTTAGAGTCTATTGATTATGAATCATTTGACACGTGCGAACCATGCCTCATGGGTAAAATGACCAAGACTCCGTTCTCAGGAACAATGGAGCGAGCAACCAACTTATTGGAAATCATACATACCGATGTGTGCGGTCCAATGAGTGTTGAGGCTCGCGGTGGCTATCGTTATGTTCTCACCCTCACTGATGACTTGAGTAGATATGGGTATATCTACTTGATGAAACACAAGTCTGAGACCTTTGAAAAGTTCAAGGAATTTCAGAGTGAGGTTGAAAATCAACGTGATAGAAAGATCAAGTTTCTGCGATCAGATCGTGGAGGAGAATACTTGAGTCACGAATTTGGCACACACTTAAGAAAATGTGGAATAGTTTCACAACTCACGCCACCTGGAACACCTCAGCTTAATGGTGTGTCCGAACATCGTAATCGCACTCTATTAGATATGGTGCGATCTATGATGTCTCTTACTAATTTACCGCTATCTTTTTGGGGCTATGCTTTAGAGACTGCCGCATTCACTTTAAATAGGGCTTCGTCGAAATCCGTTGAGACGACACCGTATGAATTATGGTTTGGGAAGAAACCTAAGCTGTCGTTTCTAAAAGTTTGGGGATGCGATGCTTATGTCAAGAAACTTCAACCTGAAAAGCTCGAACCCAAGTCGGAAAAATGCGTCTTCATAGGATACCCTAAAGAAACTGTTGGGTATACCTTCTACCTCAGATCCGAAGGCAAGATCTTTGTTGCCAAGAGTGGATCCTTTCTAGAGAAAGAGTTTCTCTCGAAAGAAGTAAGTGGGAGGAAAGTAGAACTTGATGAAGTATTACCTCTTGAACCGGAAATTGGCGAAACTCAAGAAAACGTTTCTGAGGTGCCTACACCGACTAGAGAGGAAATCAATGATGATGATCAAGATCAAGCTCCTACTGAAATTCGAAGGTCCACAAGGACACGTTCCGCACCAGAGTGGTACGGGAACCCTGTCTTGGAAATCATGTTGTTAGACAATGGTGAACCTTCGAACTATGAGGAAGCAATGGCGGGCCCAGATTCCGACAAATGGCTGGAAGCCATGAAATCCGAGATAGGATCCATGTATGAAAACGAAGTATGGACTTTGACTGACTTGCCCGTTGAACGGCGAGCCATAGAAAATAATTGGATCTTTAAGAAGAAGATAGACACGGATGGTAATGTGACCATCTATAAAGCTCGGCTTGTCGCTAAGGGTTATCGAGAAGTTCAAGGGGTTGACTACGATGAGACTTTCTCACCGGTAGCGAAGCTGAAGTCTGTCCGAATCATGTTAGCAATTGCCGCATACTATGATTATGAGATATGGCAAATGGACGTCAAAACGGCATTCCTTAATGGTTTCCTTAAGGAAGAATTGTATATGATGCAGCCGGAAGGTTTTGTCGATCCTAAGAATGCTGACAAGGTATGCAAGCTCCAACGCTCGATTTATGGGCTGGTGCAAGCATCTCGGAGTTGGAACATTCGCTTTGATGAGATGATCAAAGCGTTTGGGTTTACGCAGACTTATGGAGAAGCCTGCGTTTACAAGAAAGTGAGTGGGAGCTCTGTAGCATTTCTCATATTATATGTAGACGACATACTTTTGATGGGAAATGATATAGAACTCTTGGACAGCATTAAGGCCTATTTGAATAAAAGTTTTTCAATGAAGGACCTTGGAGAAGCTGCTTATATATTAGGCATCAAGATCTATAGAGATAGATCGAGACGCCTCATAGGTCTTTCGCAAAGCACATACCTTGATAAAATATTGAAGAAGTTCAATATGGATCAATCTAAGAAAGGGTTCTTACCTGTGTTACAAGGTGTGAAATTGAGCTCAGCTCAATGTCCGACCACGGCAGAAGATATAGAAGAGATGAGTGTCATCCCCTATGCCTCAGCCATAGGTTCTATTATGTATGCCATGCTGTGTACCGGACCTGATGTAAACCTTGCCGTAAGTTTGGTAGGAAGGTACCAAAGTAATCCCGGCAAGGAACACTGGACAGCGGTCAAGAATATCCTGAAGTACCTGAAAAGGACTAAGGAAATGTTTCTCGTTTATGGAGGTGACGAAGAGCTCGTCGTAAAAGGTTACGTCGACGCTAGCTTCAACACAGATCTGGATGACTCTAAGTCACAAACCGGATACGTGTATATTTTGAATGGTGGGGCAGTAAGCTGGTGCAGTTGCAAGCAAAGCGTCGTGGCGGGATCTGCATGTGAAGCGGAATACATGGCAGCCTCGGAGGCAGCACATGAAGCAATTTGGGTGAAGGAGTTCATCACCGACCTCGGAGTCATACCCAATGCGTCGGGGCCAATCAAGCTCTTCTGTGACAACACTGGAGCTATTGCACTTGCAAAGGAGCCCAGGTTTCACAAGAAGACTAGGCACATCAAGCGTCGCTTCAACTCCATTCGTGAAAATGTACAAGATGGAGACATAGAAATTTGTAAAGTGCACACGGATCTGAATGTCGCAGATCCGTTGACTAAACCTCTCCCTAAGACAAAACATGATCAGCACCAGAACTCTATGGGTGTTCGATTCATCACAATGTAACTAGATTATTGACTCTAGTGCAAGTGGGAGACTGTTGGAAATATGCCCTAGAGGCAATAATAAAAGCATTATTATTATATTTCCTTATTCATGATAATTGTCTTTATTCGTGCTATAATTGTGTTAACCGGAAATCGTAATACATGTGTGAATAACAGACGACAAACATGTCCCTAGTGAGCCTCTAGTTGACTAGCTCGTTGATCGACAGATAGTCATGGTTTCCTGACTATGGACATTGGATGTCATTGATAACGAGATCACATTATTAGGAGAATGATGTGATGGACAAGACCCAATACTAAACATAGCATAAGATCACATAGTTCGTTTGCTGGAGTTTTCCAATGTCAATTATTCCTTAGACCATGAGATCGTGTAACTCCCGGATACCGTAGGAGTGCTTTGGGTGTGCCAAACGTCACAACGTAACTGGGTGACTATAAAGGTATGCTACGGGTATCTCTGAAAGTGTCTGTTGGGTTGACATGGATCGAGACTGGGATTTGTCACTCCGCTTGACGGAGAGGTATCACCGGGCCCTCTCGGTAATGCATCATCACAATGAGCTCAATGTGATCAAAGTGTTTGATCACGGGATCATGCATTACGGTACGAGAAAAGTGACTTGCCGGTAACGAGATTGAACGAGGTACTGGGATACCGACGATCGAATCTCGGGCAAGTAAAATACCGATTGACAAAGGGAATCGTATACGGGATTAATTGAATCCTTGACATCGTGGTTCATCCGATGAGATCATCGTGGAGTATGTGGGAGCCAACATGGGTATCCAGATCCCACTGTTGGTTATTGCCAGAGAGCCGTCTCGGTCATGTCTGCATGTCTCCCGAACCCGTAGGGTCTACACACTTAAGGTTCGGTGACGCTAGGGTTGTGAAGATATGTATGTGCAGTAACCCGAATGTTGTTCGGAGTCCCGAATGAGATCCCGGACGTCACGAGGAGTTCCGGAATGGTCCGGAGGTAAAGAATTATATATAGGAAGTGCTATTTTGGCCATCGGGACAAGTTTCGGTGTTATCGGTATTGTACCGGGACCACCGGAGGGGTCCCGGGGGTCCACCGGGGGGGGGGGGGTCCACCTGCCCCGGGGGGCCACATGGGCTATAAGGGGGTGCGCCCTGGCCTACATGGGCCAAGGGCACCAGCCCCAAGGGCCCATGCGCCAAGAGAGAAAAAAAAGGGGAGAGTCCTACAAGGGGAAGGCACCTCCGAGGTGCCTTGGGGAGGATGGACTCCTCCCCACCCTTGGCCGCACCCTTCCTTGGAGGAAGGGGCAAGGGCTGCGCCTCCCCCTCTCCCTTGGCCCTATATATAGTGGGGAAAAAGGAGGAGCAAACCAAACCTAATGCCCTGGCTCCTCCCTCCTCCCTGCAACACCTCCTCCTCCTCCCGTAGTTGCTTAGCGAAGCCCTGCCGGAGTTCTGCTGCATCCACCACCACACCGTCGTGCTGGATCTTCCTCAACCTCTCCTCCCCCCTTGCTGGATCAAGAAGGAGGAGACGTCTCCCGTCCCGTACGTGTGTTGAACGCGGAGGTGCCGTCCGTTCGGTACTAGATCAATCGGTGAATTGGATCACGGCAAGTACGACTACCTCATCCACGTTCACTCGAACGCTTCCGTTGCGATCTACAAAGTGGTATGTAGATGCTATCTAATCTGAATACTCGTTGCTAGATGAACTCATAGATGGATCTTGGTGAAATCGTAGGAAAATTTTTAATTTTCTGCAACGTTCCCCAACACACACTGTCTAATTACACCATCTACTCCTTCTTTATAAAGATGTGGGTCATCCCAAAAGTAATGTCTCAAATCATAGAAGAACTTTTTCTTTTGTTGGTATGTGAAACTAGGTGGTATAAATTTAGCAACAATATAATTAGCATAATCATCATACCAAGGAGTACTACGAGAAGTACTTATAACATTTAATTGCTCATCAGGAAAGCTATCATCAATGGGTAGTGGGTCATCAAGAACATTCTTTAACCTAGACAAATTGTCTGCAACGGGGTTCTCAGCTCCTTTTCTATCAACAATATGCAAATCAAATTCTTGTAGCAAGAGAACCCATCTAATAAGTCTAGGTTTAGCATCTTTCCTTTCCATAAGATATTTAATAGCAGCATGATCAGTGTGAATAGTTACTTTAGAATCAACAATATAAGGTCTGAACTTATCACAAGCAAATACAACTGCTAAAAGCTCTTTTTCAGTGGTAGCATAATTTCTTTGAGCATTGTCTAGAGTCTTACTAGCATAATGGATAACATTTAATTTCTTATCAACTCTTTGCCCTAGAACAGCACCTACAGCATAATCACTAGCATCACACATAATTTCAAAGGGTAAATTCCAATCAGGTGGCTGAACAACATGTGTAGAGACTAATGCTTTCTTAAGTATTTCAAATGCTTCTACACAATCATCATCAAAGACAAATGGTATATCTTTTTGTAATAAATTAGTCAGAGGCCGAGAGATTTTTGAGAAGTCTTTAATGAACCTCCTATAGAATCCGGCGTGACCAAGGAAACTTCTTATACCTTTGATGTCCATGGGACACGACATTTTTTCAATAGCATCAACCTTGGCTTTATCAACTTCAATACCTCTTTCAGAAACTTTATGCCCCAAGGCAATACCTTCATTAACCATAAAGTGGCACTTTTCCCAATTCAAAACAAGATTAGTTTCTTCACATCTCTGCAAAACTCGATCAAGATTGCTCAAGCAATCGTCAAAAGAGGATCCATAGACGGAAAAGTCGTCCATGAAAACCTCACAAATCTTTTCACAAAAGTCAGAGAATATAGCCATCATGCATATTTGAAAGGTAGTAGGTGCATTACATAAACCAAAAGGCATACGTCTATAAGCAAAAGTACCAAAAGGGCATGTAAAAGTAGTCTTTGATTGATCTTTAGCCGACACAGGTATTTGAGAGAAACCATAATAACCATCTAGAAAGCAATAATGTGTATGTTTTCATAATCTTTCTAGCATTTGATCAATAAAAGGTAAGGGGTAATGATCTTTCTTAGTAGCCTTATTCAATTTGCGGAAATCAATTACCATCCTATAACCTGTAATAATTCTTTGTGGAATCAATTCATCTTTATCATTAGGAACAATAGTAATACCTCCCTTCTTAGGGACACAATGGACATGACTTACCCATTGACTATCAGCAACGGGATAAATTATACCTGCCTCCAGAAGCTTGAGTATTTCTTTTCTTACCACTTATTTCATTTTAGGATGCAAACGTCTTTGAGGATCACAAACTGGTTTGGCATCTGCTTCCAAATTTATTTTATGTTGACATAGAGTGGGATTGATGCCTTAAGATCATCAAGAGTATATCCAATAGCAGCACGGTGCTTCTTCAGAGTTTTCAACAATCTTTCTTCTTCATGCTCTGAAAGGTTAGCACTAATAATAACAGGATATATCTTCTTTTCATCAAGATGAGCATATTCAAGATTATCAGGTAGTGGTTTAAGCTCAAACAAGGGATCACCGTTGGGTGGAGGAGGATCCCCTAAGATTTCAACAGGAAAATTGTGTTTCAGAATAGGTTCCTGTTTAAAGAATACTTCATCTATTTCCCTTCTTTCATTCATGAACATATCATTTTCATGGTCTAGCAAATAGTGTTCTAAAGGATCACTAGGAGGTACGGCAATCGAAGAAAGACCAATAATTTCATCCTTACTAGGCAATTCTTCCTCACGATGTTGTTTACTAAATTTAGAGAAATTAAACTCATGAACCATGTCATCCAAGCCAATAGTAAGAACATTCTTTTAGCAGTCAATATTAGCATTAACAATGTTCAAGAAGGGTCTACCAAATATAATGGGGCAAAAGCTATCTTGTGGAGAACTGAGAACAAGAAAATCAGCGGGATATTATTTTCCCACACAAGACTTCAACATCTCTAACAATTCCCACTGGTGAAATAGTATCTCTATTGGCAAGTTTAATTGTGACATCAATCTCTTCTAACTCAGCAGGTGCAATTTCATGCTTGATTTCTTTATACAAGTCATAAGGTATAACACTAGCGCTAGCACCCATATCACATAAGCCATGATAACAATGATCTCCTATTTTAACAGAAATAACAGGCATGCCTACCACAGGTCTATGTTTATCTTTAGCACAAGGTTTAGCAATTCTAGCAGTTTCACCGCAAAACTGAATAACATGCCCATCAATATTATCAGACAAGAGATCTTTAACAATAGCAGTATTAGGTTCTACTTTAACTTGCTCAGGAGGCGTATAAGTTCTAATATTGCTTTTACGAACCACAGTTCAAGCTTTAGCATGATCTTTTATTCTAACAGGGAAAGGGGGTTTCTCAACATAAGAAGTAGGAACAATAGGATCATTATAAGTGAGAGTCTTTTCTTCAACTTTAATAGGTGCTGCTACTTTTACTTCTATGGGAGGATGATATTTAAACCACTTCTCCTTAGGGAGATCAACATAAGTAGCAAAAGATTCACAGAAAGAAGCTACGATGTCAGACTCAAGTCCATATTTAGTGCTAAACTTACGGAAAATATTGGTATCCATAAAAGATTTAACACAATCAAACTTAGGTGTCATACCTGACTCCTTACCTTCGTCGAGATCCCAATCTTCAGATTTACGTTTAATTCTATCCAATAAATCCCATCTAAATTCAATAGTCTTCATCATAAAAGATCCAGCACAAGAAGTATCGAGCATGGTGCGATGGTTTTCAGAAAGCCGAGCATAATTTTTTGAATAATTGTAACTCTTGAGAGCTCATGATTGGGGCATGAATATAACATTGATTTAAGCCTCCCTCAAGCTTGAGCGATGCTTTCTCCTTTGCGAGACCAGAAATTATATACATAATTGCGATCGCGATGAACAAGATGCATAGGGTAATACTTTTTATGGAATTCCAATTTCAATCTTTTATAGTTCCATGATCTCGTATCATCACATAGCCTATACCATGTCAATGCGTCTCCCTTCAAAGATAAAGGGAAGACCTTCTTCTTAGTAACATCACCAGGTATACCTGCAAGCTTAAATAATCCACAAACTTCATCCACATATATTAAGTGCTCATCAGGATGCTTTCTTCCATCTCCTGTAAAAGGATTAGCTAGCAGTTTTTCCATCATACCCGAAGGAAATTCAAAAGGAGTTTCATCTTCAATAGGTTCAGTAGATTGAGGGGCAACTCTTTGCTCTACTGGACGGGGTGAATATACCCCAAACAAGCCCCTCAAAGGATTACTTTCCATAGTAACAAGTGATAGTAAATTTCAGCACACTATATAAATTTTTCCTTACCAAATTCCACCTACCAAAGGTGCTTCACTCCCCGGCAGCGGCGCCAGAAAAGAGTCTTGATGACCCACAAGTATAGGGGATCTATCGTAGTCCTTTCTATAAGTAAGAGTGTCGAACCCAACGAGGAGCAGAAGGAAATGACAAGTGGTTTTGAGCAAGGTATTCTCTGCAAGTACTGAAATAAGTGGTAACAGATAGTTTTGTGATAAGATAAATTGTAACGAGCAACAAGTAACAAAAGTAAATAAAGTGCAGCAAGGTGGCCCAATCCTTTTTGTCGCAAAGGACAAGCCGGAACAAACTCTTATATAAGGAAAAGCGCTCCCGAGGACACATGGGAATATCGTCAAGCTAGTTTTCATCACGTTCATATGATTCACGTTCGGTACTTTGATAATTTGATATGTGGGTGGACCGGTGCTTGGGTGCTGTTCTTACTTGAACAAGCATCCCACTTATGATTAACCTCTATTGCAAGCATCCGCAACTACAACAAAAGTATTAAGGTAAACCTAACCATAGCATGAAACATATGGATCCAAATCAGCCCCTTACGAAGCAACACATAAACTAGGGTTTAAGCTTCTCTCACTCTAGCAACCCATCATCTACTTATTACTTCCCAATGCCTTCCTCTAGGCCCAAATAATGGTGAAGTGTTATGTAGTCGACGTTCACATAACACCACTAGAGGCTAGACAACATACATCTCATCAAAATATCGAACGAATACCAAATTCACATGACTACTAATAGCAAGACTTCTCCGTTGTCCTCAGGAACAAACATAACTAATCACAAATCATATTCATGTTCATAATCAGAGGGGTAATAATATTCATATAGGATCTGAACATATGATCTTCCACCAAATAAACCAACTAGCATCAACTACAAGGAGTAATCAACACTACTAGCAACCTACTAGCACCAATCCCGGACTTAGAGACAAGAATTGGATACAAGAGATGAACTAGGGTTTTGAGAGGAGATGGTGCTGGTGAAGATGTTGATGGAGATTGCCCTCTCCCGATGAGAGGAGCGTTGGTGATGATGATGGCGATGATTTCCCCGTCCCGGAGGGAAGTGTCCCCGGCAGAACAGCTCTGCCGGAGCCCTATATTGGTTCCGCCAAGGTTCCGCCTCGTGGCAGCAGATTCTCGTCCTGAAAGATTGCTTCCTCTTTTTTTCTTAACGAAAGACTTCATATAGGAGAAGATGGGCGTCGGAGAGCCACCAGGGGGGCCCACGAGGTAGGGGGGCGCGCCCTAGGGGGGGCGCCCCCACCCTCGTGAGCAGGGTGTGGGCCCCCTGGCCTTCATCTTTAGCGAGAATTTTTCCTTATTTATTTTAAGATATTCCGTGGAGTTTCAGGACTTTTGGAGTTGCGCAGAATAGGTCTCTAATATTTGCTTCTTTTCCAGCCCAGAATTCTAGCTGCCGGCATTCTCCATCCTTATGTAAACCTTGTAAAATAAGAGAGAATAGCCATAAGTATTGTGACATAATGTGAAGTAACAACCCATAATGCAATAAATATCGATATAAAAGCATGATGCAAAATGGAATTATCAGAGACCGCCAGTTGTTTGGACCAGATTTGATTAAGGAGTCTGAACAGAAGGTGAAGTTGATTCACGATAGACTCAAGGTAGCCTAGTCCAGGCAGAAGAGCTATGCAGATTCTAAACGCAAGGAGACAGTTTACAAAGCCGGAGATAGAGTTTATCTTCGCGTATCTCCACTTCGAGGAGTTAAGCGCTTTGGAGTTAAGGGAAAGCTAGCGCAACGCTTTGTTAGACCATACAAAGTTTTGGAACGCATGGGAGAAGTTGCTTATAAATTGGAATTACCTGAGGGATTGTCGGGAGTTCACGACGTGTTCCACGTTTCCCAGTTGAAGAAGTGCCACACAGAGATGGCGGATATACCGCTGAGAGATACAGTATCGCTGGAAGCGATTCAGTTGGATAGTGATTTGACCTATGAGGAGAAACCAGTTAAGATTCTCGAGTATGCCAGCCGAGTCACCCGCAGCAAGGTTATCAGGTTTTGCAAGGTTCAGTGGAGCCACCACACCGAGGATGAAGCCACCTAGGAGCGAGAGAAAGATCTGCTGAAGGACCACCCTCACCTATTTTCTAGCCAACCCGAATCTCGAGGGCGAGATTCATCTTAAGGGGGGTAGGTTTGTAACATCCCAAATTTTCAAATTGGAAGGTTATACATTAGATCATCACTGCATATCATATTTTATTTGCTTTTGTCCTGATCCAGAAATTCTATGCAACTCAAGGACCCACGGAGAGAGTTGGGGATTTCGTTATTTTCATATTTGAGTTTTCTCAAATTTTGAAAATAGGATCATTTGATTTTATTTATTTTATCTTCAATTATTTCTATTATAAAAATATGAGAGAGGGAATAAAATGACTTTCCGAAAATAAAGAAATATTGAAGATTTAATAAAAAATCAAATAAGATTTTATTTCGGAGTTTTTGGCTATTTTATTTGAATTTAGGAAAAATTGCATGTTTTTCAAAACTGCATTTTAGGCCCAAGAAAATGTTCATCTCGTTCTAAGTATTTTATTTAGGTGGCGATAATTTATTTTGGCATTTTTAGAATTTTATTTTATTTTCTAGAATTTTTCTTAGTTTTGGCCGAATCTGTTAAAAAAAACGCGCGCGCCCGACTGGGCCGAAGGCCCAGCCGAGCCAGGCCAGGCCCGCGCCGCCGGCCCGCGGTAGTCCGCACCACCGCCACCACCGAGTCCGGCTAGGGCACGCCTCCCGAGGCCGACCCCGACCCGGCGCCCCCTTCCCCAAGCCGCGCCGCCCCCCTGTCATAAATACCCCGCCGCCGCCGCCTCACCCCGCCACCTCGACCCGCCCCGCCTCCCGCAACCGCCGCTCGCCGCCGCAGCCGCCGCTCGCCGCCGTGTGCCGTCGCCGCAGCCGAAGCCTGCGCCCGCCGCAGCCGCCGCCCGCGCTGCCCGCCGCCCGCGCCGCCCGCCGCCGACGCCGCCCCACCCCGCCGGAGCCCCGAGTTTCGCCGGAGTCCAACGAGGTAGCCGCGCCGTCCGCCGCCGGTTTTTCGGAGAAAACCGATCCGGTTTTTTTCTGTAAACCCTAGGTTTTGTTGTTTTTATTTTTGTTAGATCGGTTTTATCGGTTCATTTATTTAGCGAGCGTTCGCTCATTCGTTCGTTTTAACGGACGAGTTCACCGTTTAGTTTCAGATAACGAACGCTCGTTCGTTAATTTGTTTGTCAGTTTTTCTTTTTCTCGGATTTTCCGCGATTATTTCTGATCGCGATTTCTGATCCGATTTTCGTTTTAGTATAACTTTTCGCTCGTTTATCGGAATCAGGCGATTCAAGCGCCTAGAGTTTCGTCTCGAAACCCTGTTTCGGTTTAACCAACTCAAACAAGTTTTTGCTTCTTTAAAGTTTGACTTAGGTCCAGATTAGTAAACGAAGTTTGTTTCTTTTGCCGTTTGACTTTCGTTGTTTCATACGATTTGTTTCTTTTTGCAAACCGGAGTTCTTAAGTTGAACTTTCTGGTTAGGTCTCTTTTTACCTGTGCATTAGATGAGTACTTATTGTATGCTTGTTTGTTTGTTTGCGATAGAGTACCCGGAGTGCGCCGCTTGTTACTTCGAATCTCTAGGTTTCACGGATCATCAGCAAGGCAAGTAACACTTTGATCATACCTCTTACTACCCAGTTTTATTGCATTAGATCAATCCTCAAACCATTGCATGAATAGGATCTGATTAATATGTGGGTTTTGGGAAGTAGATGAGGTAGTACCTATTACCTGTTTTATTATCAAACCCTGGGAGTTACTTCTACGTTTGCTTATGCCATGCTATGCTTGTAGACGTGGATTGGGTTTGAGAGTATTCATGACTGATGTGAGATTGTTTAATTAAAGGTTGAACTTAAGGTGGCAACTTAAATGCACATCTGGGTAGATTGAGGCACCTGGGTATTCCAGCGATTGCCTGTTTTTCTTTATGGACCGCCACCCAGGCTCAAAGGGATCATGAGATTTTTCATACTAGAAACTTCCGTGTGCAGCCACAAGCTACTATGGGCTCTAGCATAGTTGACTAAGTCGTGCGAATTCTTACAGTTGTAGACTAGCAGATGTAGGGGAAAGTAGGTGTAACGGTCTACCCGATCGTAAGGTGCTAGCGCTTCTGAAAGACTATGTCTCGGTCATCCGTTTCTCAGACACCATGTAGTGCGAGAATCCCAACGGAGGAGATCGAGTCTTGTGGGGAAAAGTGCGCAAACCTCTGCAGAGTGTATAAACTAATCATGGTTAGCCGGGTCCCCGGTTATGGACAATCTTGAGTACCTAGTACTTGGATTATCATGTGAATCTCATCATGTGACTTTAATTAATTCTGTTGGGTATTAATGATGATGTTTAATTGGGATGAGAGGGTGTCTATGCTTTCAATGTTTAACAACCACCATGATAGTTAAATAAAATTTATTCCTTTGCAGTAGGGAAAAATTGGCTTTACGCAAAAATTGTAACCATAGAGCTTTCCACCAGCCATATATGCATGTACTATAGCCTATTTCTGTTCATTACTCTCTATGTGTTACATTGCCAGCATATTCCATGTGCTGACCCGTTTTCGGGCTGCAACGTTCATGTTGCAGACTTTTCAGACGATGATTAAGGAGCCTTTAGGTCATGGTTCTATACTCAGTGATGCCGTTGGAGTTGATGGACTCACTTATCTTCCAAGCCTTCCGCTGTTAACGTTATTAGATGGCCTTAGGCCATATTATTTGTAATAAGTTCTCTTTTGGAGACATTCGATGTAATAAGTGTGTGATTGCTACTCTGTTATAAATCCTTCAAGTACTATGCGTGTCAGCATTACTGATCCAGGGATGACACTCATGCACAGAGATCAGACTGTTTGAGGTCTGGTTGCTACACCCTTCCTTCTCTCTTCTCCCCTTTCCTTTCCTTCAGGCGCGGCCCATATGGGGGGTGCAGCAGCCCCTGCTGGCTGTTGCATTTCCCCTCTTGGTCCATTAGGCCCATATAGTTTCCCGGGGGATGCCCGGAACCCCTTCCAGTGACCCGATACGTATCCGGTACCCCCGAAACACTTTCGGTATCAGAATACTATCGTCCTATATATCAATCTTTACCTCTCGACCATTTCGAGACTCCTCGTCATGTCCGTGATCTCATCCAGGACTCCGAACAACCTTCGGTCACCAAATCACATAACTCATATTACAAAATCATCATCGAACGTTAAGCACGGGACCCTGTCCGAAGCACGGGACGAGGGAGGAGCCAGCAAATCACCTTTGGAAGGATTGCTATATTATGAAGGAGTTCAAGAGTTCTAGTGCTTTTTAGTATGACCACGGCCCTGGTGGCAGTTCAGGATCCGAGCCGGGTTACGGTGGTGGAAATCCCGGTTCAGGGTTCAATGGTAATCCGTGTGGGCAGAGCAATCAAAACAATCGAAATAACCAAGGTGGTTACAACCACCAGCAGCAGCAATCGGGTTATCAGAGCCACCTGAAGCAGTTGAATAGCGGGCAGTACCACGTTTTCACCACCAGCCTGGATAAGCGAGATAGGAAGCTTCAGAAGCGGGCAGTCAATGCTGTTGAACCGGCCGTGCCCCATTTCCTGCGCTGGTCGGAGCAACCAATTACATGGAGTCGAGAGGATCATCCTCCTCGGGTTTACAATCCGGGACAGTTGGCGTTGGTGGTGGCACCTCAGGTGGGAGGTTATAAGTTCACCAAAGTGCTCATGGATGGAGGAAGCAGCATTAACATCCTGTATTATGAGACTTTTCGTCGTATGGGGCTAACTGATAAAGATCTCAGACCGACCAATACGGTGTTCCATGGGGTGGTACCTGGCAAGTTAGCATATCCTGTCGGTAAGATAGCCCTGGAAGTGGCCTTTGGCGATGATTATGACTCCAGATCGGAGACATTAACGTTTGAAGTGGTCAAAATCCAGAGTCCATATCACGCTTTGTTCGGGCGGCCGGCCTATGCTAAATTTATGGCACGGCCTTGTTATGTATATTTACAGCTTAAGATGCCGGGTCACAAGGGGACTATAACGGTTCATGGAAGCCGTAGGATCGCTTTGGAGTGCGAGGAAGGAGATGCGACTTATGCAGAATCGGTTTGTGCCACTGAGGAGCTAAAGTATTATAAAGATAATGTTGATCCGGCGGACATGACCTCATTAAACAAGCCAACTACGGAGCATGATCCGGCCCTGAAATTCAAATCGGCTGCTGAAACTAAGCTTGTTGACTTCGTGCCTGGCGATTCGTCCAAACAGTTCAGCATCAGTGCCAACCTGGATCCGAAATAGGAAAGCGCGCTCATCGAGTTCATCCGTGAGAATCGGGACATCTTTGCATGGAAACCTTCTGACATGCCAGGTGTACCAAGGCGACTCGCTGAGCACACTCTTAATGTGGATCCTAAATACAAACCGGTGAAACAGTTCGTACGCCGGTTTAACGAAGAAAGACGTAAGGCGATTGGTGAGGAAGTGGCCAGGCTCTTGGCAGCTGGGTTTATTGTCGAAGTTTTTCACCCTGAGTGGCTTGCTAATCCGGTGCTGGTTTTTAAGAAAAACGACACCTGGCGCATGTGTGTGGATTACACAGACCTGAATAAAGCTTGTCCAGCAGATCCTTTTGCCCTCCCCCGTATTGATCAGATCATCGATGCTACGGCGGGTTGTGAGCGTTTAAGCTTTCTGGATGCGTATTCTGGTTATCATCAGATCAAGATGGCGGTTAAGGACCAGGAGAAGACGGCGTTCATTACTCCCTTTGGAGCCTTCTGCTATGTTTCTATGCCTTTTGGGCTCAAGAGTGCACAGGCCACTTACCAACGATGTGTGCCAAATTGCCTTCATGAACAGATTGGTCGCAATGTGCATGCTTATGTGGATGATATTGTGGTTAAGTCACGGAAGAAGGAGACTCTGGTTGACGATTTGAAGGAAACCTTTGATAACCTGAGGACATACAAGATGATGCTCAATCCGGCTAAATGCGTTTTTGGTGTACCGGCAGGCAAATTGTTGGGGTTCTTAGTGTCCAACAGAGGAATTGAGGCTAATCCGGAAAAAATCACAGCCATCACCTCCCTGGCTAAACCGAAGTGTATCAATGATGTTCAACGTATGGCTGGCCGGATTGCCGCATTGAGCCGGTTTATCAGTCGCCTCGGTGAGAAGGCGATTCCCTTGTATCAAATGTTGAAAAAGACGGATCAATTTGTCTGGAGTCCTGAGGCTGATAAAGCGTTTGAGGACTTGAAGCGACAGTTGGCTAATCCGCCTGTGCTCGCTGCCCCCATTGACAAGGAGCCGCTCCTGTTGTATGTTGCTGCTAATGCCAGGGCGGTCAGTGTGGCAATTGTGGTGGAACGCAAGGAGGCAGGGAAGGAGCATCCGGTTGAACGTCCGGTTTACTATATCAGCGAGGTACTTATTGAGTCCAAGCAAAGGTATCCGCATTGGCAGAAGCTGGTATATGGAGTTTTTATGGCAAGTCGGAAGCTGAAACAATATTTTCAAGGGCACCCCATCACGATGGTCAGTTCTGCTCCCTTGGGTGATATCATACAGAACCGGGAGGCGACTGGCCGGATTGCCAAGTGGGCTATAGAGCTTGGGCCGCACGGTTTGAAATACGTGCCCTTGACAGCAGTAAAGTCGCAAGCACTTGTCGATTTCATTAATGATTGGACGGAGTTGCAAGCACCTGAGGAGAAGCCGGACCACACATATTGGACCATCCACTTTGATGGATCCAAACAATTGGAGGGCTCGGGGGCTGGAGTCGTATTAACTTCCCCACGAGGTGACAAGTTTTGTTATGTTCTCCGCTTAATGTTCCCTTGTACTAATAATGCAGCTGAGTACGAAGCCTTACTCCATGGTCTCCGGATGGCTAAGGAGATGAATCTAAGCCGGGTTAAGTGCTTCGGTGACTCGGACCTAGTGGCTCAGCAGGTATCTGGTACCTGGGATTCCAAGGACCCACTCATGGCTGCTTATCGTCGTGAAGTGTATATTGTTGCTGGTCATTTCAAAGGATACCAGGTGGATCATGTGGACCGTAGGAAGAATGAAGCGGCGGACGCTTTAAGCCGGTTGGGCTCTCAGCGTAAACCGGTCCCGCCCAATGTCTTTCTGGATGTGCTATACAACCCGTCGGTACAACTCCCTGGTGAAGCGGATTTGGCTGTTCCTGATCCGGAGGCTCAGTTGGTGGCGGCTCTTCACATCACTCCGGATTGGACGATTCCTTATCTTGCATACATGAACCGGGGCGAGTTACCAGAAGATGAGACGTTGGCTCGGCAGATAACTCGGCGGTCCAAGTCTATGACCATTCTCAATGGCGAGTTACATCACCGCAGTGTATCAGGGGCGCTCCAACGATTCGTGTCCCCTGAGGAAGGCTGTGAAATACTGCGTGAGATCCATGAAGGGGATTGTGGTCACCACGCCGGTTCAAAGTCCCTGGTGGCTAAAGCGGTCCGCCACGGTTTCTATTGGTTGACCGCTCATGCTGATGCGGATGAACTGGTCAGGCTATGTGATGGTTGCCAAAAATTTTCCAGACGCGCTCATATACCGGCCTAAGAATTGAGGATGATTCCAATCACTTGGCCGTTTGCAACATGGGGGCTGGATATGGTTGGTCCTTTCAAAAGGTCCAAGGACAAGAAGACCCACCTCTTGGTGGCAGTTGACAAGTTTACAAAGTGGGTGGAGGCAGAACTTGTTAGCAAGTGTGATGCAGCCACTGCGGTTCAATTCATCAAAAAGGTGATTTTCCGGTTTGGCTTTCCACACAGTATCATCACAGATAATGGTACCAATTTATCCAAAGGTGCCATGAAGGAGTTCTGCGAACGAGAACATATACGGTTTGACGTTTCATCAGTAGCCCACCCACAATCCAATGGTCAAGCAGAACGGGCTAACCAAGAGATCTTGAGAGGCATTAAACCCCGGCTTCTGGTCCCTTTACAAAGGACACCGGGTTGTTGGGTTGAAGAATTACCATCTGTGTTATGGAGCATCAATACTACACCCAACAGATCCACAGGATACACACTGTTCTTCATGGTCTACGGAGCAGAGGCGGTTCTCCCCAGTGACATCCGTCATGACTCACCTCGTGTGGCAGCTTATGTTGAAGCGGATAACGAGATGGCACGGCAGGACGCTTTGGACCTATTGGATGAGGAGCGTGACTTAGCAGCTGCCCGCTCGGCGATTTACCAACAGGATTTGCGTCGTTACCATAGTCGCCGTGTCAAAACTAGAACCTTTCAAGAAGGAGATTTGGTGCTTCGGCTCATCCAAGATCAGACGGATATGCACAAGTTATCCCCACCTTGGGAAGGACCTTTTGTAGTCAGCAAGAATCTGCACAACGGGTCATACTATCTGATCGATATTCGAGAGCATAAAGACTCACCTACGTCAGAGGTGGAGACCAACAGGCCATGGAACATAGCTCATCTTCGGCCTTACTATACCTGAGCCATTGGCTCTACTTATGTACATATTATGATCAATGCAATAAACCGGAGCCCCGGCTAAAGTGGGGTCTCTGTTCTTTTACATCATGCGTGGTTACATGGAGTTGATCTGCTTTAAAGCGACCTCCGGTTTACCCCTTGAATTTGCTTTTCAAAAAGCTTTATGATATCACTTGGGGGCTTGGTCGTGTCCGAACCAATGCAACACCTCTTGATAGGCGAAAGCCACCAGATCACTTGGGGGCTTGGTCGTGTCCGAACCAATGCAACACCTCTTGATCGGCGAAAGCCACCAGATCACTTGGGGACATGGTCACGTCTGAACCAGACACGCCTCTTGATCGGCCTAAGGCCACAGAGTCACTAGGGGGCTTGGTCGAACCCGAACCAATGTCATGCCACTTGGCCGGCATATATGCCACGGTGTCAGTTGGGGACCTGGTTGATTTGAACCATAGCTACGCCTATTGGGGGCTTGGTCATGCCTGACCATGGTAATGCCATCTGATCGGCTCAGAACAGCCTCTTTTTGCAAACGGTTTATCATTGATTTTTGCTTCCATATTTTCGACTATTATTTGATTTTTGTTGTGTTTTCGTTGAACCAACAACACTTTTTAAACCGTTTCAGTTGACGAAACACGATTCATTTTTTAATCCGGAGACAATTCGCCCGGTTTGATTTACCTGTTAACATCATGGAATAGCAGGGGGCTTATAATGAACCAGCACGGTTTACAAGGTAAACCGGCGTTACAAATACAGGAGCTGTTTTACTCCTTTGACGGTAACGGTTTATAAGCCAACTTCATGCCCAGCGATGGCAGGTATTTTGTATCACATATTTGATCATATGCCTCAATTTTGTTATATGTCATAAACCGACTAGCGGTACAACCGCCATCGCAGTTTTAAGATTTTATGATTGCGGGAACATAAATTGAAGATTCCAGGCAGAAGTATTAGCAC
The DNA here is from genome assembly GCA_032464435.1 of Aegilops umbellulata. Lineage (NCBI taxonomy): Eukaryota > Viridiplantae > Streptophyta > Magnoliopsida > Poales > Poaceae > Aegilops > Aegilops umbellulata. Next base: position 562,338,230 of record CP136056.1, read on the forward strand.
CTATGCACGAAGGCATATTTAAAGCACAAAGTGTTGGCTATTCTATTACAAGGCAACATGGTGCCCAAATAAAGTTCATTATTACTCTTGGCGGAATAACATAAGCCAGCTAGTTAAACCGGATTCTGGTTCACGCCTGCTCGCTGCCCCGGCCTGACGGTTCAGCATCATCCTGCGCCGTTTCAACTTCCTCTTGACTACCCATTGGCTGGAAATCAATAGTGGTCCAATCGATTCCCATTAAAGCTTTGAAGACAGCCTCTTCATGGATCAGTGCAGATGGGTCAATATCAGGAGCATAAGTGTGCTTACGGATTGGAGGAATCAGATTTTCTGCTTCCGGAATTGGTGCAGCCACTCACTTATTCTGGTCATCGTATTGGGCTTGGTAATGCGACAAATTTGCCTCTTCCGCCAATTGACAAGCCAGAGGGCGCACCGCCCGGTTTATCATCCTCAGGTCATTTTCGCTGAATGCTGAGCTGTCTTCCTTCAAACTGGGATAGCCTTGAGCTGCTTCAATGGGATCAAAATCTGGCACCCATGCTTTTGCCCGGATCAAGGCATTAATAGCTCCGGTTCGAGCAGCAGATTTCTTTAGTTCGTCGATCCGAGCAGGAAGCATTGACAACCGTTTCAGAGTATCTTGAATTAAGGTGGGTGCCAGATTGTTATGTGATGCAGTGGTGATTACTCGCTGCGCTCCAGTATATAGCTGTTCGATCAGAGTGTAGGCAGCTTTCAACTTCTTCCGAACATCCGACACCAAGTGACCAATGCGTGTGCCTACAGCATTAACAAGAAAGATTACAAACTGGACCTATTATAAGAAGATCAAGTTATCATAGAAACCGAAGGAAACTTACCAAAGATAGCAGAAGTCATGGCGTGCACTTGCCGCTTTATGGCGGTTAGCTCATCTACCACCGGTTTAAGAGCAGCTTCAGCGTTTTCAGACCTTTTGGTTAAAGCGGCCTTCTCAATGGCCCAATCAGCTTGCTCTTTCTTGAAATCTTCCTGTAGTTGCTCCATAATACCTAAAGCGCTGGTTAATTCTTCCTTTGCCTTAGAGGTTTCAGCTTGTTGGGTTTTTAAGGTCTCGTGAAGGTCAGTGACTTGGTTCTCTTTGGTCCTCAGTTCAGCCTGCATAAAGACAGTGATAAGTGTTGAGCAAACAGTACAAGACTTGGAAGTACCAACCACATAACAAGTTATATACTTGATACTTGGGGGCTAATGCATATTTAATCTTCCTATGTTACTAAATTGCAAAGTCCCAAGCTCAATACAGGTATTCAACTTGGCACTTGGGGGCTAATGGCTATTCGTTCAAATATGTTCCGATGCTAAGATCTTTAATGGAGTCCCGGTTTAGCTATACTAAGTCAAACCGGCCCTTGGGGGCTACATGAGATAATCAAATTGCAGTAAATAAAACGGAAAGATGCAAAGGGGAGTTACCTCAAGTTTTTCCTTCATCATCTTTACCAGACCAGCTTCATAATCACGGCTAGTATATAGCCGGTTCAAGTAACCAGAGTGAAGGTCTTGAGCATTTAAAGCAGCATACGTCGTCAAATCGACATCCCATTTGCCTTTGTTCATGGCAGAAAACTCTTCTTTGGCAGAATGTTTGGCCAAAGCGACAGGATTCCTTGGATCGGAGCGACCAATACCAGTGATTATAACGTCATCATCCTTGGACTCGCCGGTTTGCACTGGCGCTGTCGGTTTGTCAGCAGGTTTGGAAGGAGTGTTGGATTTCTCAATCCGGATGGGGCTGGCAGGCTGGTCAACAGGGCCGGAAGTATCAGTAGGCCTTTCTTCAATATTTACATCATCTTGCAGGGGTGGATCATTGGGAACATCTTCATGAACAAGCACGTCAACATTAGGTGCTTTATCCGGTTCAGGGGCAGCATTATCCTCGACCGCTTTATCCAAACGAGCTTTCTTGCTCGGTCTAGGTTTAGCCCTGAAAGAGAAACAAAGAGACAAAGAACATCATAAGTTACAAAGCAATACGCCAGAAGTATTATGATCAATCTGGCTTACCCAAGAACCGTTTTTGGCGGTGGCAGTTGAGTGGCCGACGATTCACCAGAGGATGAATGAGAAGTGACCTGATAATCGGAATCAGACGGATTAAGAGGTTGACGGATAAGACCCGCTTTAGGACGGAAACTAACAAGTATGTTGGAGACCTCTGAGAGGCGTTTACGAACCGGACTGTTCGGTAAACCGGCGGAGGTAACTACCTGGCCACTGTGCCGGGTTGTGCGACGAGCTTCATGTTGCTGAGTCTTCACAAGAAATTTGGGATCCAAGTAAGCAAGAGGATGAGAAAATTGAACTTTCCGGTTTGCTTGGCGAAGGTTTGGCAAAGGCAAAGGATCTGAGTCGGAAGAAAGAATAGTTACCTCTGCGACATCAGCGTTGCTGGCTTCAGCATCATCCTGACAAATATCATCATCAATAAGGCGTATGAAAAGTAAGCCTAGTGAGTCAAGTTCTATCTCAAGGTTCGGATTACCCACATCATCATCAGCGGGCGGATCAGAGGAGGCAGTGGTTTTCCTCTTGTGAGCAGGTTTCTTCTGGACCCTTGTCTTGGGTCGGGTCGGTCTTTCCAGTTTGTCTGCCTTCTCCTGCGACAGCTTCTTGCTCCAAAACGTATCATCACCCTGCTTAAGCAGATATTAGTATCAAGTAATAAGCAGATATAATGTTATCAGAGTCAATGAAAGGGAAAATTCAAACATACAGCTGGCGGTTTGTTGGTGGCGCAGAAAGGAAGCAAGCCGGTTCGAGCGCAGACGTATTCCGGTTCATTAAACATTTTCTTTACAGCTTCTGTGACTTCTTCATCAGTAAGCTGGATGTTCACATGCCGTAGTGGGTCGTTGACATCGCCCGTATATTCACACATCAAACCGAAGCGTCGGCTGAGAGGCAGTACGCTCCAGGATATCCAGCAACGAGCGAGGTCAACCCCTGTTAAACCGTTGGCCATAAAAGCTCTGAGCTTGGACAGTTGGGGGGCATATTTAAGCCTCTCTTTGGCAGTTAACCTCTGAAGAAAATGGTGTGTGTTGCTAAGCCGCTCCGGACGAAAGCCAGGCAAGGGATTTTCATTAGCAGGGGAGGTGTCTTTGCAATAGAACCATGTTTGATTCCATTCCTGGGGATGGCTGTGCAGTTTTGCATGAGGATAAGTGACCTCTTTCCGCTTTTGAATCGCCATGCCACCCAACTCCATATTGGAACCATCAGTAAATTCCGTGCGTCGGTTTAGATGGAATAAATCTCGGAATAACTCGACTGAAGGCTCCTCTTGAAAGTACGCTTCACTGAGCACTTGGAAGTGGCATATGTTGGGGAACGTTGCAGAAAACAAAAATTTTTCCTACGGTTTCACCAAGATCTATCTATGAGTTCATCTAGCAACGAGTATTCAGATTAGATAGCATCTACATACCACTTTGTAGATCACAACGGAAGCGTTCGAGTGAACGTGGATGAGGTAGTCGTACTCGCCGTGATCCAATTCACCGATGATCTAGTGCCGAACGGACGGCACCTTCGTGTTCAACACACGTACGGAAAGCGTGACGTCTCCTCCTTCTTGATCCAGCAAGGGGGAAGGAGAGGTTGATGAAGATCCAGCAGCACGACGGCGTGGTGGTGGATGCAGCAGAACTCCGGCAGGGCTTCGCTAAGCAACTACGGGAGGAGGAGGAGGTGTTGCAGGGAGGAGGGAGGCGCCAGGGCTTATGGGTGCGCTGCCCCCCTCCCCTCCCCCCCTTTATATAGGCCTCTTGGGGGGGGCGCCGGCCCTGGGAGATCTAATCTCCCAAGGGGGGCGGCGGCCAGGGAGGTTTCCCTCCCCCCAAGCCATCTAGGAGGTGCCTTCCACCACTAGGACTCCTCCTAGATGGAACCCTAGGCGCATGGGCCCTTTGGGGCTGGTTCCCCTTGGCCTAAGCAGGCCAAGGCGCACCCCCTAAGGCCCATGTGGCCCGCCGGGGCAGGTGGCCCCACCCGGTGGACCCCCGGGACCCCTCCAGTGGTCCCGGTACAATATCGATAACCCCGAAACTTGTCCCAATGGCCGAAACAGCACTTCCTATATATAATTCTTTACCTCCGGACCATTCCGGAACTCCTCGTGACATCCGGGATCTCATCCGGGACTCCGAACAACATTCGGGTTACTGCATATACATATCTTCACAATCCTAGCGTCACCGAACCTTAAGTGTGTAGACCCTACGGGTTCGGGAGACATGTAGACATGACCGAGACGGCTCTCGGGCAATAACCAACAGCGGGATCTGGATACCCATGTTGGCTCCCACATGCTCCACGATGATCTCATCGGATGAACCACGATGTCGAGGATTCAATTAATCCCGTATACGATTCCCTTTGTCAATCGGTATTTTACTTGCCCGAAATTCGATCGTCGGTATCCCAATACCTCGTTCAATCTCGTTACCGGCAAGTCACTTTTCTCGTACCGTAATGCATGATCTCGTGATCAAACACTTTGATCACATTGAGCTCATTATGATGATGCATTACCGAGAGGGCCCGGTGATACCTCTCCGTCAAGCGGAGTGACAAATCCCAGTCTCGATCCATGTCAACCCAACAGACACTTTCAGAGATACCCGTAGTATACCTTTATAGTCACCCAGTTACGTTGTGACGTTTGGCACACCCAAAGCACTCCTACGGTATCCGGGAGTTACACGATCTCATGGTCTAAGGAAAGGATACTTGACATTGGAAAACTCTAGCAAACGAACTATGCGATCTTATGCTATGTTTAGGATTGGGTCTGGTCCATCACATCATTCCCCTAATGATGTGATCTCGTTATCAATGACATCCAATGTCCATAGTCAGGAAACCATGACTATCTGTCGATCAACGAGCTAGTCAACTAGAGGCTCACTAGGGACATGTTATTGTCTGTTATTCACACATGTATTACGATTTCCGGATAACACAATTATAGCACGAATAAAGACAATTATCATGAATAAGGAAATATAATAATAATGCTTTTATTATTGCCTCTAGGGCATATTTCCAACAGTCTCCCACTGGCACTAGAGTCAATAATCTAGTTACATTGTGATGAATCGAACACCCATAGAGTTCTGGTGCTGATCATGTTTTGCCTTAGGGAGAGGTTTAGAACGGATCTGCGACATTCAGATCCGTGTGTACTTTAGAAATTTCTATGTCTCCATCTTGAACATTTTCACGAATGGAGTTGAAGCGATGCTTGATGTGCCTGGTCTTCTTGTGAAACCTGGGCTCCTTTGCAAGTGCAATAGCTCCAGTGTTGTCACAGAAGAGTTTGATTGGCCCCGACGCATTGGGTATGACTCCGAGGTTGGTGATGAACTCCTTCACCCAAATTGCTTCATGTGCTGCCTCCGAGGCTGCCATGTACTCCGCTTCACATGTAGATCCCGCCACGACGCTCTGCTTGCAACTGCACCAGCTTACTACCCCACCATTCAAAATATACACGTATCCGGTTTGTGACTTAGAGTCATCCAGATCTGTGTCGAAGCTAGCGTCGACGTAACCTTTTACGACGAGCTCTTCGTCACCTCCATAAACGAGAAACATTTCCTTGGTCCTTTTCAGGTAATTTAGGATATTCTTGACCGCTGTCCAGTGTTCCTTGCCGGGATTACTTTGGTACCTTCCTACCAAACTTACGGCAAGGTTTACATCAGGTCTGGTACACAGCATGGCATACATAATAGAACCTATGGCTGAGGCATAGGGGATGACGCTCATCTCTTCTATATCTTCTGCCGTGGTCGGACATTGAGCTGAGCTCAATTTCACACCTTGTAACACAGGTAAGAGCCCTTTCTTAGATTGATCCATATTGAACTTCTTCAATATTTTATCAAGGTATGTGCTTTGTGAAAGACCTATGAGGCGTCTTGATCTATCTCTATAGATCTTGATGCCTAATATATAAGCAGCTTCTCCAAGGTCCTTCATTGAAAAACTTTTATTCAAGTAGGCCTTAATGCTGTCCAAGAGTTCTATATCATTTCCCATCAAAAGTATGTCGTCTACATATAATATGAGAAATGCTACAGAGCTCCCACTCACTTTCTTGTAAACACAGGCTTCTCCATAAGTCTGTGTAAACCCAAACGCTTTGATCATCTCATCAAAGCAAATGTTCCAACTCCGAGATGCTTGCACCAGCCCATAAATCGAGCGTTGGAGCTTGCACACCTTGTCAGCATTCTTAGGATCGACAAAACCTTCCGGCTGCATCATATACAATTCTTCCTTAAGGAAACCATTAAGGAATGCCGTTTTGACGTCCATTTGCCATATTTCATAATCGTAGAATGCGGCAATTGCTAACATGATTCAGACGGACTTCAGCTTCACTATCGGTGAGAAAGTCTCATCGTAGTCAACCCCTTGAACTTGTCGATAACCCTTAGCGACAAGACGAGCTTTATAGATGGTTACATTACCATCCGCGTCTGTCTTCTTCTTAAAGATCCATTTATTTTCTATGGCTCGCCGCTCAACGGGCAAGTCAGTCAAAGTCCATACTTCGTTTTCATACATGGATCCTATCTCGGATTTCATGGCTTCCAGCCATTTGTCGGAATCCGGGCCCGCCATTTCTTCCTCATAGTTCGAAGGTTCACTGTTGTCTAACAACATGATTTCCAAGACAGGGTTGCCATACCACTCTGGTGCGGAACGTGTCCTTGTGGACCTTCGAATTTCAGTAGGAGCTTGATTAGAAGTATCTTGATCATCATCATTAATTTCCACTCTAGTTGGTGCAGGCACCTCAGAAACGTTTTCCTGAGCTTCGCCATTTTCCGGTTCAAGAGGTAACACTTCATCAAGTTCTACTTTCCTCCCACTTACTTCTTTCGAGAGAAACTTTTTCTCTACAAAGGATCCATTCTTGGCAACAAAGATCTTGCCTTCGGATCTGAGGTAGAAGGTATACCCAATAGTTTCTTTAGGGTATCCTATGAAGACGCATTTTTCCGACTTGGGTTCGAGCTTTTCAGGTTGAAGTTTCTTGACATAAGCATCGCATCCCCAAACTTTTAGAAACGACAGCTTAGGTTTCTTCCCAAACCATAATTCATACGGTGTCGTCTCAACGGATTTTGACGGAGCCCTATTTAAATTGAATGCTGCAGTCTCTAAAGCATAGCCCCAAAAAGATAGCGGTAAATCGGTAAGAGACATCATAGATCACACCATATCTAATAGAGTGCGATTACGACGTTCGGACACACCATTACGCTGAGGTGTTCCAGGCGGTGTGAGTTGTGAAACTATTTCACATTTTCTTAAGTGTGTGCCAAATTCGTGACTCAAGTATTCTCCTCCACGATCTGATCGTAGAAACTTGATCTTTCTATCACGTTGATTTTCAACCTCACTCTGAAATTCCTTGAACTTTTCAAAGGTCTCAGACTTGTGTTTCATTAAGTAGATATACCCATATCTACTCAAGTCATCAGTGAGGGTGAGAACATAGCGATAGCCACCGCGAGCCTCAACACTCATTGGACCGCACACATCGGTATGTATGATTTCCAATAAGTTGGTTGCTCGCTCCATTGTTCCCGAGAATGGAGTCTTGGTCATTTTACCCATGAGGCATGGTTCGCACGTGTCAAATGATTCATAATCAAGAGACTCTAAAAGTCCATCTGCATGGAGCTTCTTCATGCGTTTGACACCTATGTGACCAAGGCGGCAGTGCCACAAATATGTGGGACTATTGTTATCAACTTTAACTCTTTTGGTATTCACACTATGAATATGTGTATCATCACGTACGAGATTCATTAAGAATAAACCATTAACCATCGGAGCATGACCATAAAACATATCTCTCATATAAATAGAACAACCATTATTCTCGGATTTAAATGAGTAGCCATCTCGAATTAAGCGAGATCCAGATACAATGTTCATGCTCAAACTTGGCACTAAATAACAACTATTGAGGTTTAAAACTAATCCCGTAGGTAAATGTAGAGGCAGCGTGCCGACGGCGATCACATCGACCATGGAACCATTCCTGACACGCATCGTCACCTCGTCCTTCGCCAGTCTCCGTTTATTCCGCAGCTCCTACTTTGAGTTACAAATGTGAGCAACTGCACCGGTATCAAATACCCAAGAGCTACTACGAGTACTGGTAAGGTACACATCAATTACATGTATATCACATATACCTTTGGTTTTGCCGGTCTTCTTGTCCGCTAAGTATTTGGGGCAGTTCCGCTTCCAGTGACCACTTCCCTTGCAATAAAAACACTCAGTCTCGGGCTTGGGTCCATTCTTTGGCTTCTTCCCGGCAACTTGCTTACCGGGCGCAGCAACTTCCTTGCCGTCCTTCTTGAAGTTCTTTTTACCCTTGCCCTTTTTGAACTTAGTGGTTTTATTCACCATCAACACTTGATGCTCCTTCTTGATTTCTACCTCTGCTGATTTCAGCATAGCATATACTTCAGGAATGGTCTTTACCATCCCCTGCATATTGTAGTTCATCACAAAGCTCTTGTAGCTAGGTGGAAGCGACTGGAGGATTCTGTCAATGACCGCTTCTTCCGGGAGATTAACTTTCAGTTGAGTCATGCAGTTGTGCAACCCAGACATTTTGAGTATGTGTTCACTGACAGAACTATTTTGCTCCATCTTACAGCTAAAGAATTTGTCGGAGACTTCATATCTCTTGACCCGGGCATGAGCTTGGAAAACCATTTTCAGCTCTTCGAACATCTCAGATGCTCCATGTCTCTCAAAACGCTTTTGGAGCCCCGGCTCTAGGCTGTAAAGCATGCCGCACTGAACGAGGGAGTAATCATCGCAGCGTGACTGCCAAGCGTTCATAACGTCTTGTTCTGCAGGGAGAATAGGTGCGTCACCCAGCGGTGCTCGTAGGACATAATCTTTCTTGGCAGCTATGAGGATGATCCTCAGGTTCCGGACCCAGTCCGTATAGTTGCAGCCATCGTCTTTCAGCTTGGTTTTCTCTAGGAACGCGTTGAAGTTGAGGACTACGTTGGCCATTTGATCTACAAGACATATTGTAAAATTTTAGACTAAGTTCATGATAATAAAGTTCATTTAGTCAAATTATTTAATGAACTCCCACTTAGATAGACATCCCTCTTCTAGTCATCTAAGTATTACATGATCCGAGTCAACTAGGCCGTGTCCGATCATCACGTGAGACGGACTAGTCAACATCGGTGAACATCTTCATGTTGATCGTATCTTCTATACGACTCATGCTCGACCTTTCGGTCTTCTATGTTCCGAGGACATGTCTGTACATGCTAGGCTCGTCAAGTCAACCTATGTGTTTTGCGTGTGTAAATCTGTCTTACACCCGTTGTATGTGAACGTTAGAATCTATCACACCCGATCATCACGTGGTGCTTCGAAACAACCAACTGTCGCAACGGTGCACAGTTAGGGTGAACACTTTCTTGAAATTATTATGAGGGATCATCTTATTTACTACCGTCGTGCTAAGTAAACAAGATGCACAACATGATAAACATCACATGCAATCAAATAATAAACGTGACATGATATGGCCAATATCACATAGCTCCTTTGATCTCCATCTTGGGGCTCCATGATCATCTTGTCACCGGCTTGACACCTTGATCTCCATCATCATGATCTCCATCTTCGTGTCTTCATGAAGTTGCCCGCCAACTATTACTTCTACTACTATGGCTAACGCGTTTAGCAATAAAGTAAAGTAATTTACATGGCGTTTCTCAATGACACGCAGGTCATAAAAAAATAAAGACAACTCCTATGGCTCCTGCCGGTTGTCATACTCATCGACATGCAAGTCGTGATTCCTATTACAATAGAATGAACATCTCATACATCACATATAGATCATTCATCATTCATCACAACTTTGGCCATATCATATCACAAAGCACTTGCTGCAAAAACAAGTTAGACGTCCTCTAATTGTTGTTGCAATTTTTACGTGGATGAATTAGGGTTCTAGCAAGAACGTTTTCTTACCTACGTAAAAGCCACAACGTGATTTGTCAACTTCTATTTACCCTTCATAAGGACCCTTTTCATCGAATCCGCTCCAACTAAAGTGGGAGAGACAGACACCCGCCAGCCACCTTATGCAACTAGTGCATGTTAGTCGGTGGAACCGGTCTCACGTAAGCGTACGTGTAAGGTTGGTCCGGGCCGCTTCATCCCACAATACCGCTGAAGCAAGATAAGACTAGTAGCAGCAAGAAAAGTTGACAACATCTACGCCCACAACAAATTGTGTTCTACTCGCGCAAGAAGAACTACGCATAGACCTAGCTCATGATGCCACTGTTGGGGAACGTTGCAGAAAACAAAATTTTTTCCAACGGTTTCACCAAGATCTATCTATGAGTTCATCTAGCAACGAGTATTCAGATTAGATAGCATCTACATACCACTTTGTATATCGCAATGGAAGCGTTCGAGTGAACGTGGATGAGGTAGTCGTACTCGCCGTGATCCAATTCACCGATGATCTAGTGCCGAACGGACGGCACCTCCGTGTTCAACACACGTACGGAAAGCGTGACGTCTCCTCCTTCTTGATCCAGCAAGGGGGAAGGAGAGGTTGATGAAGATCCAGCAGCACGACGGCGTGGTGGTGGATGCAGCAGAACTCTGGCAGGGCTTCGCTAAGCAACTACGGGAGGAGGAGGAGGTGTTGCAGGGAGGAGGGAGGCGCCAGGGCTTATGGGTGCGCTGCCCCCCTCCCCTCCCCCCCTTTATATAGGCCTCTTGGGGGGGCGCCGGCGCTGGGAGATCTAATCTCCCAAGGGGGGCGGCGGCCAGGGAGGTTTCCCTCCCCCCCAAGCCATCTAGGAGGTGCCTTCCACCACTAGGACTCCTCCTAGATGGAACCCTAGGCGCATGGGCCCTTTGGGGCTGGTTCCCCTTGGCCTAAGCAGGCCAAGGGACAACCCCTAAGGCCCATGTGGCCCACCGGGGCAGGTGGCCCCACCCGGTGGACCCCCGGGACCCCTCCGGTGGTCCCGGTACAATACTGATAACCCCGAAACTTGTCCCGATGGCCGAAACAGCACTTCCTATATATAATTCTTTACCTCCGGACCATTCCGAAACTCCTCGTGACGTCCGGGATCTCATCCGGGACTCCGAACAACATTCGGGTTACTGCATATACATATCTTCACAACCCTAGTGTCACCGAACCTTAAGTGTGTAGACCCTACGGGTTCGGGAGACATGTAGACATGATCGAGATGGCTCTCGGGCAATAACCAACAGCGGGATCTGGATACCCATGTTGGCTCCCACATGCTCCACGATTATCTCATCGGATGAACCACGATGTCGAGTATTCAATTAATCCCGTATACGATTCCCTTTGTCAATCGGTATTTTACTTGCCCGAGATTCGAACGTCGGTATCCCAATACCTCGTTCAATCTCGTTACCGGCAAGTCACTTTTCTCGTACCGTAATGCATGATCCCGTGATCGAACACTTTGATCACATTGAGCTCATTATGATGATGCATTACCGAGAGGGCCCGGTGATACCTCTCCGTCAAGCGGAGTGACAAATCCCAGTCTCGATCCATGTCAACCCAACAGACACTTTCAGAGATACCCGTAGTATACCTTTATAGTCACCCAGTTACGTTGTGACGTTTGGCACACCCAAAGCACTCCTACGGTATCTGGGAGTTACACGATCTCATGGTCTAAGGAAAGGATACGTCACATTGGAAAACTCTAGCAAACGAACTATGCGATCTTATGCTATGTTTAGGATTGGGTCTTGTCCATCACATCATTCCCCTAATGATGTGATCTCGTTATCAATGACATCCAATGTCCATAGTCAGGAAACCATGACTATCTGTCGATCAACGAGCTAGTCAACTAGAGGCTCACTAGGGACATGTTGTTGTCTGTTATTCACACATGTATTACGATTTCTGGATAACACAATTATAGCACGAATAAAGACAGTTATCATGAATAAGGAAATATAATAATAATGCTTTTATTATTGCCTCTAGGGCATATTTCCAACATCATATATTGGTGATAGAATTGGGGCCAGTGTCTTGTGGACGAAGTTGGAAGTTGGCCACGACGTCCCGGTAGAATTTTGAACCGGGCGGATTAAAACCACGGGCTAGGTGATCTGCAAAAACTACAACCTCTCCTTCTCGAGGTGTGGGAGGACATTCTGTGCCTGGGACCCTCCAGTGGATGGTATTTTCGCTGCTTAAAGCGCCAGTCAGAACTAAATTGTTCAGTTGTGTTTCCGTGACACGAGAAGGAACCCAGTTACACTCATATACTTGCTTGGCCATGATGAAATCTACAAGACAAAGTGATTCCGATTTAAAAGTAAGTTTGTCTAATCATACTGGTACGAGCGATGTTAAACCGGACGAAGCTCTATTTAAACCGGAGACATATCTATTTAAGCCGGAGGCAGTTCTATCTAAACCGGAGTTATGCAATATGACAATATCTGGCGGTTCAACAAGGGGACTAATGGTATATACTGGCTCATTGCATTCACTATGTCAAGTTAAACCGCCGGATCTATGCATTGAAAGCAATTGAGATTGTATATGTGTACAGAAACAGGTTTCACATAATTTCTCTATGACGGCGGATCTAAAGCCAGTTCAGAAAAGAGGAAAAATATCTAAAAGCTTAAAGCAGGACAATACTGATTCAACGAGCAGGAAAATTGATGAGATCTATGGATTTGAGCATGAGTTTACAGACGGATGCTAAAAGGCCACTGATAATCACAGGACGGTTTCAAGGATCTATCTAGAGGTCTCGCCATGAGTATGAACATGGAGCAAGAACACTGCAAGAACGTGAAACCCTAGAACAGATCTAGGTCGATAAAAGAAGAGGCCTTACCAGAGCTCAGGGAGATGCGGAAGGTCGCCCCGGTTTTCTGGTACGGTCAGGTTGATGCAGCGGCCCAAGATGGTGCAGAGGACAGCGACGGCGGCGGAGCTCCGAGGTTGGCGGTGCGAGGAAGACGAAGAGAAAGGGGACGAAGGGAAGGAAAGGAAATGACCCCGTCGGTCCTATTTATGAGACAAAGGACATATGTCAGGCGCGCGAATCCAGGAGCCACAAATTTCGGAAGCGGAGCTGTCGCCTCGATTATTGCGGATCTATTAAACAAAGAAGGCATCCTAAATGATAGTTTCATGATGACGTCATGCCGGTTTACAACAACCAGGGAAGATGACGACACAGCAGTTCAACGACTACAAGAAGACAAAGATTTTTGCTAAGGATTGACATGAACCCGTTCAAATCAATCTGGGGCCTAATGTTGGGGATATTGCTACTGGGCATAAGCCGGCCTACCTGGGCCGGGTTAACTTCATCAGTAGTTCAATGGTGTTAAAGCCCAAAGAGGCAGATAAGGGCCCAAGGCCTATAGTCGGTTTAGAACCTGTAGCCGTAAACCGGCCTGATGTATAGACTTGTGTGATAAGCTAGGAATAGAAAGGGACCAACCTGAATACGAGTATGAACCGGTGATTGGGACTCTGTAAACCTACGGGCGTCACCCGTGTATATAAGGGGATGACCCGGCGACGGTTCAGGACAGACAACCACAACTCGAGGTCTAGGCGAAGCTTGTTTGCTCTCTAAGCCCTCGAAACCCCATCAATTCCATCACAACTAGACGTAGGCTTTTACCTTCATTGAAGGGGCCGAACTAGTATAAACTCTCTGCGTCCTTGTGTCCGCTTTAACCCCTTCAAGCTAACCCGTTGCGATGGCTCCACGACTAAGTCCTTTCGCTAGGACATCTGCCGTGACAGACCCACGACACTACAGGTTCGAGAACTATGTAGACATGACCAAGATACCTCTCTGGTCAATAACCAACAACAGAACCTGGATGCTCATATTGGTTCCTACATATTCTACAAAGATCTTTATCGGTCGAATCATTATGACAACATATGTTATTCCCTTTGTCATCGGTATGTTACTTGCCCGAGATTCGATCGTCGGTATCTTCATACCTAGTTCAATCTCGTTATCGGCAAGTCTCTTTACTCGTTTCGTAATACGTCATACCGTAACTAACTCATTAGTCACATTCTTTGCAAGGCTTCTTATAATGTGCATTACCGAGAGGGCCCAGAGATACCTCTCCGGTACTCGGAGTGACAAATCCTAATCTCGATCTATGCCAACACAACAAACACCTTCGGAGATACCTGTAGATCATCTTTATAATCACCCAGTTACGTTGTGACATTTGATAGCACACAAGGCATTCCTCCGGCATCCGGGAGTTGCATAATCTCATAGTCGAAGGAATATGTATTTGACATGAAGAAAGCAATACCAATAAAACTGAACGATCAATATGCCACTACTAGAAAAAGGGCTATAGGTGGGATTGACACTAATGGCGCACCAGATAGGTAGTGCGCCATTAGTATATACTAATGGCGCACCACAATCTGGTGCGCCATTAGTGTTGAAAGTACTAATGGCGCACCTTGCCTAGGGTGCGCCATTAGTAACCTAAATTTTTTTTTGAACTAGCGCGTCTGTCCAAACACACTAATGGCGCATCCTGGCATGGTGCGCCATTACTAGTTGTAACTAGTAATGGCGCACTAGTACTAGAGTGCGCCACTAATGCTGTTTTTTTAATTATATTTTTTATTCCTTTTGTTGGAAAACTACTAATGGCGCACTGTCCCACCGTGCGCCATTACTAGTTCAAACTACTAATGGCGCACCGTTGGAGAGTGCGCCATTAGTATGATTTTCTTTTTCTTTTTTTTCGCAAAACTACTAATGGCGCATCAGATAGAGGTGCGCCATTAGTAACCTGGATTACTAATGGCGCATTTACTGCTGGTGCGCCATTAGTAAGTGGTCAGCAACAAGATATTTTGGGCAGCCTCTCCTACCCACACTCACTTTCTCCCCACTCCATTCTCTCCACCTTCTCCTTGTCTCGGGTGCCTCCTCTTTTTCACCTCATTTCCACCATAGATTCATTGAAATTAAGTGATTAAATTACCTTGTTTTGATAGGTAAGTAAGGGGGGAAGCTATATTTATGTTGTTCTCCCTACAACAATTTGCACATGCACTTTTTATGGCCTAGCTAGATCTATGTATGTTCGTGGTGTTGCATATGTTTGTGGTGTTGCATATGTGTTTGTGTTTGGAGGTGTACCGGTATTTGAAATGCGATGGTTGCCAATATTTTGCCGGAATGTTGATTCATTTCCGTTTCGGCGATAATTTTGGCATTAAGCCTTCTTTTTGGTCCTATTTTTAGGGAAAGTCATGCCAAATTTTTTCTTGGTTCTAAAAATATCGTTTTGCTCTACCCCACAGGCAACCATGGTCCGCACGATGACCGAAGGCATCGTGAATAGGTTTTTGAGGTCCGCGAAGGCCGAGATGCTTCAAAAGAATGAGACGGAGATAAGATGTCCGTGTCGAAGATGCAAGCTGGAAAGCCTTATTGCGGACCCGGATTCCGGGCAGGTGCGGGACCACCTGCTTTTGCGTGGTTTCATGGATGGCTATCGGTGGCAAGGTGATGAAGATGACTACGAAGTCGTCCATGGGGGCCGGGCAAGAAATGAGGAAGGGCAGCAAGGCAACCACCACGGCTCGGGCGGGCGAGAAGGCGAAGAATCCCCAGGAGATGATCACGATGGTGATGTTGTACACAGTCATCATGTAGAAGATGCAGGACATGATGATGAGGAAGATGGCGCCAGAGCAGACGACGGGCATGATCATGAAGATGATGATGCCGGCGGAGCATACGACGGTGGACCATCGATGGGCTGGGTGCAGGACCCTTATATTCAAGAGCTGCTTCTCAAGCAGACGGATAACGCAAGAGCCGCCGCCCGAGAGAAAGCCAAGGTGTATAAACTTGAGTTAGACGCGGTTACTCCATTGTATGAAGGATGCAGGCCCGAGAATACCCACCTGAAAGTAACGCTCATGGCTCTGGAGATGAAGGTAAAACACAAAATGACCGACGCATGCTTCGACGAGAACATGTCATTCTGGCACGAACGTCTTCCCAAGGGGAACAAGTGCCCGACTAGTTTGGAGGAGGTGAAGAAAATCGTGTGTCCTCTGGATTTACCGCACGTGAAATACCATGTCTGCATGAACAATTGCATCATTTATCGGGAAGAGCACGCGGAGTCTACCATATGTCCGGTGTGCGGCGTCACTCGATACAAGAAGAGGAAGAAAGCTCCTCGAAAAGTGGTGTGGTACTTTCCGATCACTCCTCGTCTGCAGCGGTATTTCGCGGATCCTAAGGTAGCAAAGCTCCCGCGTTGGCACGCGGATAGGGAGGAGAAGAAGCGAGAAGATGACGCAAATGATCCGGAGATAGATAAAAAGACAAGATGCTGAGTCACCCTAAGGATGCGAGCCAGTGGCAAGCGTTGAATTTTGAATACCCAGAATTTGGGAAGGATCCAAGGAACATCGTGCTGGGCGCGAGCA
This sequence comes from Aegilops umbellulata, assembly GCA_032464435.1. Taxonomy (NCBI): domain Eukaryota; kingdom Viridiplantae; phylum Streptophyta; class Magnoliopsida; order Poales; family Poaceae; genus Aegilops; species Aegilops umbellulata. Next base: position 562,354,845 of record CP136056.1, read on the forward strand.
CCGATGGAGTCAATCCGTTTGGCAGCCAGAGAAGCACACATAGCACCTGGCCTGTGTTTGTGTGGATGTACAACCTTCCCCCCTGGTTGTGCATGAAGAGGAAGTACATTCACATGAGTATGCTAATTGAAGGGCCGAAACAACCAGGGAACGACATCAATCTGTATCTGGGGCTGCTGAAGGAGGAGCTAGACACGCTGTGGAAAGCGCCAGCCAATACGTGGGACGCCGCAGAGAAAGAATATTTCCCTATGAGAGCCGCACTGCTCACGACAGTGCACGACTATCTCGGTTACGGATATCTCGCGGGGCAGGTAGTCCACGGATTTTCTGGATGCGTACGGTGCATGGATGACACAACGTATCGCCAGCTAGATAGAGATCCCGGGTCTTCAAAAACCGTGTTCATGGGACATCGAAGGTGGCTTCGCGACGATGACCCGTGGAGGAAACGCAACGATCTGTTCAATGGTGAAACCGAACCCCGAAAACGCCCGTGTACGAGGAGCGGCGAGGAAATAGACAAGTTGTTGAAAAATTGGAAAGACTGCCCACTGCTGGGAAAGAAGCAAAAGGCACCAGAGCCGGGAAAAAAGCGAAAGGCGCCAGAGCCGCTGCTGAAGGTATGGAAAACGAGGTCTGTTTTCTGGGACTTGCTGTACTGGAAGATCCACCGTGTGCCTCACAGCCTTGATGTCATGCATATCACGAAGAACGTGTGCGAGATTCTGCTTGGTACCCTGCTCAACATGCCAGAGAGGACCAAAGATGGGCCGAAAGCAAGGGCAGACTTGAAATCAATGGGCATCAGGCAGGAGCTTCACGCTATATATGATTATGATGATGATGATGAGGCGAAGCAGGACACAGAAAGTCGTCTCAAAGGCAAAAAGGCCAAGAAGACCGGAAATGACTACCCTCCCGCGTGCTTCACTCTAAGTCAGGAGGAGATCGAGTAGTTTTTCACCTGCCTCCTAGGAGTAAAACTTCCTTACGGTTACGCGGGGAAGATAAGCAGATACCTAGACCCAGCGAAGCAGAAGTTCAGCGGGATGAAGTCTCACGACTGTCACGTGCTGATGACGCAGATACTTCCAGTTGCAATCCGTGGGATCATGGACGCGCACGTCCGTGAAACGCTATTTGGCCTATGCAACTTCTTCGACGTCATCTCTCGGAAGTCGATTGGCGTGAGGCAACTCAGAAGGCTACAGGAAGAGGTCGTGGTGATACTATGCGAGCTTGAGATGTACTTCCCGCCCGCATTCTTCGACGTTATGGTGCATCTGCTGGTCCATATAGTGGAGGATATCATCCAACTCGGGCCGACGTTCCTGCACAGCATGATGCCGTTCGAAAGGATGAATGGTGTCATCAAAGGATACGTTCGCAACATGTCACGTCCAGAGGGAAGCATAGCCAGGGGCTTTCTGACCGAAGAGTGCATCTCGTACTGCACGAATTATCTAGGCATCGAGAACCCCGTTGGTCTGCCCGTCAACAGGCACCTCGGCAGGCTCGCTGGATGGGGTCACCGTGAGGGTCGCCGCGAAATGCATGTCGACTTCGAGGGTCGACTCGCCGACTTTGAAAGAGCAAACCTAGTCGCGCTACAACACATAGACATGGTCGATCCTTGGGTGGTAGAGCACAAAACCTTTATTAAGAAGACGTACAATGACCGAGGCCAACAGAGGACGGACGGAGATATACTCAAAGAGCACAACTCATGTTTCACGCGTTGGTTCAAGCAGAAGCTTCTGTCGTACCCTTTACATGAGGATTCTTCCGCGGAAGAACAACTCATATTCGCCTTGTCACAGGGCGCCGAGCACAACCTGATGACCTATGAGGCGTACGATATCAACGGCTACACATTCTACACCGAGGCCGAGGACATGAAGAGCGATGGTTATCAGAACTCCGGGGTAACGATGGAATCCTACACCGGTAACGACAAGGACAGATACTACGGAAGGATCGAGGAGATCTGGGAGCTGAGCTACGCTGGAGAGAAGGTCCCGATGTTCCGTGTCAGATGGGCCAAGAGCGTCCTAAAAGAAGACCGGTATTTCACCACCATGGTTATACCCGAAGCCAAATCCAAGACCGCGGGCGCAAACGTCACCGCGAAAAATGAGCCATGGGTACTGGCTTCCCAAGTGGACCAATGCTTCTTCATTACCGACCCGTCAAACACCAGTCGTGTTGTCGTGAGGAGAGGCAAAAGGAAGATCATCGGAATGGATGGAGTAGCCAATGAGCAAGACTTCGACAGGTACGGCGACCCGAGGATCGAACATGACGACGATGATGAAGTAGCAGCATACACCACAAGAAGAAGCAGGACCACCCTACCTAAAGGACGTCCGTTCCACAGAAGAACTCCATTTGCGAAAAAGAAGGGCAAGAAGATTGTATTTAATTAAATCGTAGCCTTCATTTCTCGATTGTATTTCATGGGCACTTTTTGAACTATCATGAATATTTTTAAATTTCATGGACACTCGATCTCGATTCCCCTCCATCTCGATCGCTATCCCACCTCGCCAGATCCGGTCCCACTCACCGCCGAGCACCCCCCGGTCCACCGGCCGCCGCCGCCGACCACCCGCACCCTCGATTCCCCTACTCAACTGCCGCCGCCGACCCCCCGCACCCCTCCCCTACTCAACCGCCGCCGCCGACCCCCTGCACCCTCCCCCGCTCCACCGGCATTACTGTTTGATGATATTTTTAAAAAAAATATTATTGTCTTATAAAAAAATATTACTGTTATGATTTAAACAAGTTTGAACATATTTAAACACAAATAAGTATCAAACAACATTTTAAATGCATAAAAAAAATTTGTGGAGCCTGGGAATCAAACCCAGGACCTCCTGGTGTGAGAACTAGCTGCTGACCAGTCGAGCTAGTAGAGAAGACTTGATGTGGATCAGGTTAGGTGGGAGATAAACCTGTTGGCTCGAGCTGAAATAAAAAAAATACTAATGGCGCACCAGGGTGAGGTGCGCCATTAGTATGGATGTACTTATGGCGCACCGAGGGGTGGTGCGCCATTTGAAAGACCCTTTAGTCCCGGTTGGGGAGGCGGACCGCGACTAAAGGGTACCCTTTAGTCGCGGTTGTTGTCCCCAACCGCGACTAAAGGGTCTTTCTGCGCTCACACCTATCCCCTCTCTCTCCCTCGCCCTCGCCCTCGATCCCCTTCCCCTCTCCTCCCCCGACGCCGCTGCCCCGCCGCCTCGACGCCGCTTCGCCGCCTCGACGCCGCCCCGTCATCCTCGTCTCCGCCCCGACGCCCCGACACCGCGACGCCGCCCTCTCCTCTCCCGACGCCGCCGCCCCGCCGCCCCGACGCCGCCGCTCTCCCCGTCGCGACCTCGTCGCCCCACCTAGTCGCCCCGTCCACACCACCGCCCCCGTGAGCTCCCACTCCTCCTCTCCCCCTCTCTCCCTCCCCCGTGAGCTTCTTACTTTACTGCTACATGCTGTTAGTGCAGTGCAAGTGCAAGTTTAGTGCAGTGTAAAATTTAAAGAATTATACTGTTAGTTTAGGTAAATTTCAAGTTCAAGGTTAGTGCAGTGCAAGTTTAAAGAATTATACTGTTAGTTTAGGTAAAATTTTGTGCATTTTTTAGTGTAATTTAAGTGTAAGTTCCAGTGAAATTATAGTGTAATTTCAATGTAGTTAATTTAGGGCATTTCATTGTCAGTGCCACTATATTTCCCAGGACATTTAACATCACAATTTCATGGTTATTACAGTGTAATTTCAAGGTTCTTGCAGTGTCAGTGCCACTATACTTTACCTATGTCTTATTTGCAGTCCATAGTTCTTGATTGGAGGCTTAATTTCTTTCTTTTTTTTCGCGAAAGAGTAGAGGCTTAATTTCTTCTCTCTGATAACTATTGCACACACTAGTGCTAGTTGATTGTTGAAAGGACGCATCTTCTGTGCTGATTGATAAGCCCATATATTACTTCTATTTATATAATCGGCAATCGGCATAACTATTTGATGTACTGCATAGAAGGACATAAAGCCTCTCCCTTCCTTTTTCTGGTGTTCAAACCTGTACGGCAAGATGGTTGTTTGCTTACTGTTTTATCTGTTATAGTGACTAAACATCAATGTATATGCTACTTTCTGCTTACCCTAGGTTCTAATGAAGATCTTCACCTTGTTAGCTGCATATAAGAACATTGTTTTTGTTTTTATAGATTTAGGAAAAAAAGTCTGGTATATTACTGTTATTTCCAATTATTAGAAGGAACGACATTATACTAGTTTTATATGTGCTGGAAGGAGGATTGCTTTATTTCGACAATCCTATTATTCTCCCTTTTCTACGAGACTCCTGCTGTGTTTGTAGTAAGGTAGTATATTTCACCGCTTACCTTTTGAACTGAAGGTGCATTGAACATAAAACAAAAAAGTCAAGTTGCCATCAGTTGATCATCCTACTTGTGTCTAGCTTAGTAGGTTCTTGCAGTGTAATTCTACCCTTGGTAATAAATTTTGATGAGCACAATTTTTTGAGCAAGCATAGATGAAAGCATCCACCTTTGGTGATTGCTAGAGTAGAAATGGTTTGTAATTAGCTTTGGAAGTCGGTTAGTAACCTTTGGTGTATGCTTATATGCTTTACGGCATATTTGCTGTACTCACAATATAATATAAATGTATGAGCATACCTTCTGTCGTCAATGCAGACAACAGTTCCTTGTAATGTACATACTCTTCCTTCTTTGCTTTTGGAGGAATGTCATTTCCTTATATCTTGTGCTGATGCTACTTAGTATTTTCTCACATCTTGAAGCTGGAAAGATAATACTCTATTTACCCTTTTTCATTTTTGCATATGGATAACTCTGTTTACCCGCCTTCTCATCTTGAGGCTAGTGTATGGTGTTTGCTTTATTCTGTCATCATTTGTAACTATGTCACAAATAAATTGTTCCTTCTTCTGTATTTGACAAGTAATGACTGTTGATAAGCTGAGGCATGTATTAAGCTGTTTCTTTGCTCTGAAGTACTTGTGATGCCTCTGAATTACTTGTGATCACATTGAGAAAGACTTGTAAAGATGATGATCATCTTTTACAGAAAACAATTTGTGATGATTTTGCTAGTTTGCTGGGTTTTGTCTCCGACCAGTGTGTCGTGATGAATTTGCAGGTACCCCGAGAGGCCCTTGAGTTTGCCGGAATGTCGATTAACTTCCGTTCCGGCAAATTTGGGTACTCCATATGTCCTATTTTCAGCAAAGGTCATGCTGAAATTTTCCGTGAATTTTAGCATGACTTTGCTAAAAATAGGACATATGGGGTACTTGTGACTAATGCATGGGCCGGGGTATCTTAGTAGTTAATTAAGTAGGATCAAGTGCCCCGGCGTACTTGTGACTAATGCTTAGGCTTTTAGGGTGCCTCGGCGTCGAAAAACCCTCAATGATAAAAGCTTAGATTTTAGGATGCCTCGGTGTTGACAAACCCTAAATGATGAGACCATGATCTTGTTCCTTGATAATAACCAACTTTTTGACCAAACTTTATTTCTATTTAGAGAGAAACATGTCCCACAACGATGAGGCCGGGGGTTCGGGCGGCAAGGCATTCTGGGAGCTGTCCCAGGAGATGGAGGAACAACCTCACTTGTATGAGGACACCGCCTTCCCCACCAATCCTGAGACCACTGATGGTGCCGCCGAGGATGACCCACTGATGCCACCACTGATGGTGCCGCCGAGGATGCCACCACTGATGATGGCGGCGCATGCACAGATGGCAGCCAGAAGAGGCAACGGAAGGACCGGCGCCCGACCGTGCTCCGCACCCTCAAGGAGGAAGTTACTGAAGTGGACTCCGACGGGAATCCAACGGCGCCCGCACGAATAGTCAAGGGGTACTCGCTTCAGCTCGGGTGCATTCTCCGGAGCACCGTCTCGATCAACACCGAGAACCTGAGGCATCCTGACCGAGGGAATTTGCGCAACCTCCTCTTCACGAAGCTGCACGAACGATACAAGTTCCCCGCTGAATTTGAAAACACAAGCCTCAAAGGGAATAAAGTGAACAATGCTGCCCTCACGAAGATGAGCAAGGCCCTGTCTACTTGGAAAAGCAATGTGAAGAGAATGATCGAGAAAGGTGAGAGTTATGAGAAGATCAAGGAGAAAAATCCTTCGATCACCGAAGATGACTACAACGACTTCAAGATCAATTGCTCGAGCACCGCACACTCCCAATCAAGTCAGTGGGGGAAAGAAATGCGGGAGCTGAACTTAGGGGAACACACACTCGGTCCCGGCGGTTATAGAGTGGCGGAGCCAAAATGGGACAAGGAGGAGGCGGACCGTGCCGAGCAAGGCCTACCGCCCCTCTTCGATAAATACGGTGACAAGCAGACCAGGAACTATGTCAGGGCCCGGTACAAGAAGGACCCGAAAACAAAGGAGCTTACCACGGATCCGAAGACCAGGGCGCTTGAGCTTGTTCTGGTAAGGAATACACCCCCGTGTAATTAGCTCCATATGGTTGCATTCTAATTAATGAAGCCAAATTTCTAAATGGTTCACATTCCTTCCGCAGGCGACAGAAAGCAGTAGCGCAGGGTCGACTAAGAGCAACCCTTGGGACACCACTCTAAATAGGGCGTTGAATGTAATGAAGAACAAGGATAAGCTCAGTAAGCCGACGTCAGCTGGTCGTGTGGCCGGCAAAGGCTTGTCGACAAAATGGGGGTCATACTATAACACTGGTGGGCGAAAGGAGAAAAAGACCAGCTTGGAAAGCCAGGCGCGCGAGGTTCAAGAACTCAAGGCACAGGTGGCGCGGATTCCGGAGATTGTCCCAGAGCAAGTGCAACAACAACTCGGAGCGACGATCACCGCCATTGTGCCTACCTTGATCCAGGGGTTGAGTGCGTGGATTGCGGGCGGCCAACAGGGGCCGCCCCCAATTCCTAGCTTCATGGCCAGCAACTCGCAGAACGCGATGGCGGGGCCATTGGTGTCTCCGACGCCGGCACGGGAGCTAATGCACCCGGGTGTACGTCGGCCGGCACCTCTGCAGCAAGCGGCCCCTCCGTCAACTGCACGCCCGCTGTTGGCGGTGCCTCGACATCAGCCGAGCTCGACGCCATCATCACGGTAACTAATTAGGCCTCTCTCGGTCGAGGACTTCATCTCCTTGCCTTTGACTGGGCATCCCTGACGCCCTACATGTTTTCGCAGGGCGCCGCCAACGTTCCGTGCACTCTCCTGCACTTCATGAACAATGAGTTGGTCGATGTCGCCAAGGGCAAAATCTTTCAACCGGGCAACCCCTTGTTCCACGGTACCCAGATGCCACCCAACGTGTTTAGGGTTCAACTGGTTCGGGTGCTGCCAGGCTGCGACGAGTTGTTACCTCCGATTCGACCCGTCGGGGCCGACGATGATGACGTGATGACCCTCAGCGCCTGCCTGAGCTGGCCCCTGCTTTGGCCGAAGAGCCAGATTCATTTGGGGGCGGGGGACACCACCCCAAAGACAACACCGCCAATCGTGCCGGCGCCAAGTCGGCCCCATGGCAAGACCGCCGCAACGGTGCCGGACATCCATATGCCACTGGATCCAAACATGCATATGGCACAAGATCAGAACGACGACGACGACGATACATTTGTCAACGTTGATCGGTACTTTGCCGATCATGGGTACGATGGCGACTTCATGGGGCCTCCTTCTCAAGAACCCAACCCAACAAAAGACGTGCGCGATCTAGCTGGTACCGCGGAGAAGCCAAGTTGCAACAGGCGTCGTCTGCCGTTTAGCTCTCAGGAGACGCCTCCAGCTGCCGACTTCACCGAGCCTCAGATAGGCGAGGTGCGAAATATTCTCAGCCCCAACACAATCAAGAAGGCGGTCTGTGAGCAGAACTCGGTCCCATTACAGGAGAAGAAGAAGGCACGCAAAAGAAAGACTAACAAGGGTGCGGGCCAGCCGGCACCGAGTACGATCCGTGCTCAGGACGGGCCACCTTCACCTGAGGATTTAATGAGGAGGGTGCATGTGGCGGGTAGGCCGATGCTACCGAGAAATATGCTCGATGTTGCAGCCGGTGCTATGCGGAGTCTGCATGACAGTGTTCTTTCTTTGGAGAAGCAGCGTCTCAGAGAGAAGGATGTGGCATACCCGGTTTTCGTGGCCAAGGTGCCAGAGGGCAAGGGCTTTGTGGATAACTACATCGGGGGTACGATCGTCCTGCGGTTTGATGACATCCACGCTATGTTGAACCTTCATCCGCTGCACTACACCTTCGTTCGGCTATTTTCGCTGAGTATGGAGATGCGGATCATTCGCGACAAGACCCCAGACATCGTGATAGTCGACCCCTTCTACATGCGTGCCAAGATCTTGGGCAGCGCTGGGGACCGGCAAGTCGCGAGTTCTTACCTCGAAGGCGTCATTCTGGCAAACCCAGATAAGGATAACTTCCTCGTGCCTTACTTTCCCGAGTAAGTCCTCCCCTCAACCGCCCCGTAACATACGAATTCTTAGATTTCGATCGTTTTTCTTTTAACATTCCGTGTTTTCTGCAGTAACACGCATTGCACGCTCATCCTCCTAAGCCCCAAATATTCCATGGCCATGTATGTCGACCCGGACCGTCAGTCGAACGTAGACTACACAAATGTCAAGAAGGTTCTTGATGATGTTCTCCCCGGCTACGCCCAATCTGGAGGCACCTTCAACAGGCCTATTCGTAAGTACGGCAAGCACATGTTCTCCCACAATACGACGTTCTGCTGCGTCAAGCAGCCGCCTGGCGGTCAGAAGGGTGCCTACTACGCCATCCATCACATGCGGGCGATCGTACGGGACCATCATCAACTTCTGCTACCGAGTAAACTCAACGATTGGGCCGCGAGCGTGTCGGCAATCCAGGACGCGGACATCAGACAAGAATTCTTTCGCATCCAGTCGGAGTTTGCGGAAATCATCCATCAAGTTGTCCTTCGTACCTCGGGGCAGTTCTACCTCAGAAATCAACCGTCCAACAGTGAGATAGACGGAATGCTACAAATGCAGGCTGACAACGCCCGTAATTTCATGACTCCCACGATAGACGGCGGCTTCATCCACGCTCCGGTCCCTTGAGTCGAGTCGAAAGCAGTGATGATGTGTCTAGTTCTGAAACATCGATTGGCTCATGTTGTAATTAAACTTTAATGAACTTGTAGTATGTCTCTTTGGTTTCGAGAGTCGTTCAACTTAGATGTAATTGATGCTATTAATGTCTTGCTTTTCTCTTCCGATCGTTCTGTTGCATACTTATATATTGCTTATGTATTGTCTGTGAATTGGTACTAACGTTTCGTTTCGCTAGTGCATAGCGATGCCGTCGTATGTCGTGTACAAGGGTAAGGTTCCCAGAGTCTACGACGACTGGGAGGAGTGTCGGAGACAGGTTCACCGATTCAGCGGAAACAGTTACAAAGGGTACACCACTAGGGCCGAGGCCGAATCTAGATACGCCCGCTATCTAGCACGAGAGGGGAGGGAGCGTTGGAGGAACCGGATGAAGACGAGTTTCATCGTGATGATGCTCATCGTGATGACCGCAGCTCTCTTCTATGTGATGGTAGTTTAGATGATCGATATCGACTTGTAATGTGAAGACAAACTCGCTACTCGCGGTCTCGAGACTTGTAATATAATGTTCTATCTTTGTTCGGTCTTTTCAATTCGGAGACTAATGTGATGAATTGTATTTGGAGACTAATATGATGAAATGTATTCAGAGACTAATCTTCTATTGTATTCGATGAATCTGTTGTTGATGTGTGCTGTCTATATTTTGTCCAATTATACATTTTGTAACCTGTGCAAAAAAACAGAAAATAAAAAAATAAAAAAAACCTAATATTCATACTAATGGCGCATCACATAACAGTGCGCCATTAGTATTCCAGAGGATACTAATGGCGCATCCTTATGCAGTGCGCCATTAGTATGCCGAGGTTACTAATGGCGCATCGCCCTGTGGTGCGCCATTAGTATACCAAAGCACCTGGCTATACATGGCCCTGGGAGGCATACTAATGGTGCACCATTTCCTATACTAATGGCGCACCTGTGGTGCGCCATTAGTAAGTATTACTAATGGCGTGCTACTAATGGCGCACCACTAATGCGCCATTAATGGCCAAATTAGGTGCGCCATTAGTAGCCCTTTTTCTAGTAGTGTGCTATGCTAATGGATGGGTCTTGTCCATCACATCATTCTCCTAATGATGTGATCCCGTTCATCAAATGACAACACATGTCTATGGTTAGGAAACTTAACCATCTTTGATTAATGAGCTAGTCTAGTAGAGGCTTACTAGGGACACAATGTTTTTGTCTATGTATCCACACATGTATCAAGTTTCCGGTTAATACAATTCTAGCATGAATAATAAACATTTATCATGATATAAGGAAATATAAAATAACAACTTTATTATTGCCTCTAGGGCATATTTCCTTCAGTCTCCCACTTGCACTAGAGTCAATAATCTAGTTCACATCGCCATGTGATTTAGCAGCAATAGTTCACTGATACGTCTCCAACCTATCTATAATTTTTGATTGTTCCATGCTATTATATTATCTGTTTTGGATGTTTTATATGCATTAATATGCTATTTTATATGATTTTTGGGACTAACCTATTAACCTAGTGCCCAGTGTCAGTTTCTGTTTTTTTCCTTGTTTTAGAGTTTCACAGAAAAGGAATACCAAACGGAGTCCAAACGAATAAAACTTTTGCGATGATTTTTCTTGGACCAGAAGACACCCAGGAGACTTGGAGTGCAAGTCAAAAGAGCCATGAGGCGGCCACAAGGGTGGAGGGCAGGCCCAGGGGGGTAGGGCGCGCCACCAGACCTTGTGGGCCCCTCAATGACCCCCCACTACTAGGGAAAACCCCAGCAGTAGCGCGGGTATTTTGCGTATCAGTAGCGCGGGAGAACGCGCTACTGATAAGGCGCTACAATTATTCCTTAGCAGGAGCGCGTTCAACGCACGCTGCTGCTAAGACATATAGCAGCAGCGTTTGTCCATTCCAGCTCTACTGCTAATATAGCTAGTTGTAGCGTGTTTACTCTCCATCGCTACTAGTATTCTTTTTCTCATTTTTTAATTTTTAGTGTATGTATATGCCGTTATACAAATTTTAGTACAATACCAATTATGAGGTTGTTATATCAATATGTCCATAACAGTGTGTCAAATGAAGGTGGATTAGATTCAAATGGAGGCAACATGTGGTGCATGTCAAAAGTATACTACTAATCGAAAATTGATCTAGTTTGGACTAGTAGTACTTTCGATGTGCACCACATGTTGCCTCCACTTGAATCTAATCCACCAACACAAGCTATTTAATCATCATCATAGTCATTACCACCAACAGTAGCTATTTAATCATCATAATCATAGTGTAGCACACATCATCATCTTCAAACTCATTCTAGCTAGCTAATCACCACCAACACTAGCTGCGGTATCTATCTAATCACCACCAACACTAGCTAATAATAATCATCATAGTCATTACGACCAACACTATCTATTTAATCATCATAACTCATTTCTAGCTAGCTAATCACTCCTGCTGCTCTCTCTTAGGTAAAATAGCATAAAACATGTGTAGCACTCCTGCTTCATCAAGTTGGAGCATGCAGATGAACCTGTCTCCTAATCATGGGCTGCGCTTCTGATTGCTGCCCCCTAGTACTTTTCTGCGATCGTTCACAATTTTGCTCCAGTCTTTCACTATCAAGCATTCCTCGCTATTAGAAATCCTGTATGCACTAAAGTGCATTGTAGGATATCTTGGCCGTAAGCTAACAATTCTCATGCGACCTTTAGTCTCGATCCAATGAGGCACAACATTCATCGAGAGTCCGTGTTGAAGAACATCGTATAGTAACATACTCAGCAATGAAGTTTAGCTTAAAAAATAATGTATGCAAAAGATGCACTGAGGACAAGTAGTAAAAATCTTACCATCTTTCCTAAATAGATGTTACCATAGTTCAGTACGACCACTATTGGTCGCACGTTTTGAGTACTAAGATTTTTAAGTCCAGAAAAATAATTTGTCTTGACAGTATGAAGATCCTCAAGCCATGAAACATAATGACGTATCTCCTCGCAGTTTAGTTCAGCCCCGGGACAGTGGACGGTCATGTCTACCAAGCGGCGGACATGTTTGCTTGAATGGAAATAAGTTGTCAATAGAATTAGTTGTCAACTATTTTTGAATAAACAATATCGAAGACATAAATATGGTTCAGAAACTCACATAATGGTATAACTGGAGGCGTCTGCACATCGACCTAGATGTCAATATTACCTTCAATATCATCTTCGGGACGAATATCAAAGGTGATAACCATATCAGGCTCAAATCCATAACCCTTGCATAGTGCTTGCCAAGTTTTGCATTCAAAATAGGTGTAGGTGTCTGCGTTGTATAATTTTGCGTGGAAAGTATAACCATGCTCAGTCTTCAAGTTAACTCATCAATTTTCAATCCTTTCTGAGTTCATTTGTTATTTTTCATGCATTTACTGATTTTTTCACCTATAAGACCCTGAAATTGAAAAGCATTTCAAATGAACTATGAAAAGGTTAAAAGTTGGCAAGGTATCATCATTTCACCCACATATCATGTTCAAGAAAGTAGAGAGGCTTACGGCAAAACATGGATGCACTTCGTGTACAAAACGAACAATCTCTTTCGAAGTATTAGGGCTTCATACGAAAACTCATCTGTTACAAAAGGATTTCCTTTTTTTGAACTTATTTGAACTCCATAGTTTTTCTATGTTCAAAATGCACCATTCAAAGCCACATCATTAATTTTCAACCCTTTCTGACTTCATTTGTTATTTTTCATGCATTTACTGATTTTTTCAGCTATAAGACCCTGAGATTGAAAAGCACTAGAAATGAACTCTGAAAAGGTTAAAAGTTGGCATGGTATCATCATTTCACCCACATAGCATGTGCAAGAAAGTAGAGAGGCTTACAGCAAAAACTGGATGCACTTCCTGTACAAAACGGACAATCTCTTTCGAAGTATCAGGGTTTCATACGGAAACTCATCTGTTACAAAAGGATTTCATTTTTTTTGAACTTATTTGAACTCCATAGTTTTTCTATGTTCAAAATGCACCATTCAAAGCCACATCATCAATTTTCAACCTTTTCTGACTTCATTTGTTATTTTTCATGCATTTACTGATTTTTTCCAGCTATAAGACACTAGTAGAAAAAGGGTCAAATGTGAGACACATTAGTCCCGGTTTGTAACAGAACCGGCACTAATGTGTCCATTAGTGCCGGTTCCAACGGCTAGGCGGGAGGAGATCTTTAGTACCGGTTCGTGGCGAACCTTTAGCACGGGTTCGTGCCACGAACCGGTACTAATGAAAGTGGTGGCAGGATGTTGTCAGAGTGGGGCCCCTCCAACACCTTTAGTACCGGTTCGTGCCACGAACCGGTACTAAAGGTCGTCCTATATAAACCCTTCGTCCACTAGCACTCTGTTCTTCCCCCTTTCCCCTTTCCCCTCTCCCTCTCCTCTGTTCTTTCCTTCTTCCTCTTGAGTTCATCACAAAATTTGCCCCAAATTTGTCAAGATTTGTAGGCCACCATCCATTCAAATGATCACAAAGGTTAGCAACTTTGTCCTTTCATCTCTCATTGCTAGATTAGCTCTTACATTGGTTTATATAGTGATTAATTGTGGGTTTTAGTAATTTGGGAGGAATTATATGTGGTAGTATTTGATTTACATGCAAATTGAGGTCAAAATAACACTTAGTTGGCATATGTAGGTGTGGTTTACTTAGTGCCTTCTAAATCTCCGTCGTAACCACCGTCGATCGCCCGCACCATCCCATCGCCGGCACCACCTTGTGGTGAGCCTCTTGTTCATGAAATTTTATATAAAAAATTAATGTTTGTGTGATTTGGATATATAGTTACTCGTATAATTATCTTACCCGTACGTTGTTTGTTATACATAGTGCCATGGTTTTGATATCCGTCCCCGTCGGCCCTCGTCCTTGTTATGATTCGGATGTGGTATATTCTCTTTTAAAACTATTTGTTGAATTTCGTGTTTATGAAAAATTATGCCCATCAAGTTGACATAGATATTTTTATCTAGGAGGTATGTGAACCGGAAATTCCAACCGACCCTATTGTCGAGAGGTTAAATTTAGTTGAAAGATAAAACGAGTATTTGAAAGAAAAATTGAAAAGAATTGAGGGGGAGAAGATGGAATTGGAGTTGCATGTTGCCGATGTCGTCGATGATCACAAGATCAAGATGGAGAAAATGCGCTTGAAGATTAGAAAGATTAGAAAATATGCCATTGATAGTGAGGCTTGGTATCATTACGCTGTTGGATCAATTGTTACCTTAGTTGCGATCTTCATCGCATTTGTTGTTGCATTTAAATGCTTTAGCTAGAGAGTTATTTGTTTGTTGCGTTTAAGTGTTGTATGAACTTTATGTATTGTATTAATTTGGTGTTTTCGGTGCTGTGTATTGAAGATGAGCCGGCAATGGATGTACGATAACCGATGCTCTCCCGAGTTCATTAATGGCGTGCATACTTTTCTGCTTGCGGCTGAGGCAAACAAGCGGGCGGATGGTTTTATGCCTTGTCCCTGTGCTGGCTGTAAGAATGGTCACAATTACTCTACATCAAGAACCATTCACGTCCACCTGTTTGAGTCTGGTTTCATGCCCCACTATAATGTTTGGACCAAGCACGGAGAAAGAGGGGTTATGATGGAAGACAATGAAGAAGAAGAGGACGACAACAGCTATCCTAGTCATGGGTTCCCAGAATACGATGATACAACAATGGGGGAAGAAGCTGAGCCGGTAATGCGGGAAGAAGCTGAGCCGGCAATGCGGGAAGAAGCTGAAGAAGAGGCATCAGATGAGCCCGGTGATGATCTCGGTCGGGCCATTGCCAATGCAAAGAGAAACTGCGCAAGTGATTTGGAGAAGAAGAAGTTGCAGCGCATGTTAGAGGATCACGAAAAATTGTTGTACCCGAATTGCGTAGGTGACAAGAAAAAGCTGGGCACCACACTGGAATTGCTGCAATAGAAGGCAGAGAATGGTGTATCTGACAAGGGATTTGGAAAGTTGCTGGTAATGACAAAGAATATGCTTCCAAAGGACACCGAATTGCCCGAGAGTACGTATGAAGCAAAGAAGGCTGTCTACCCTCTAGGGTTAGAGGTGCGGAAGATACATGCATGCCCTAATGATTGCATCCTCTATCACGGTGAGTACGAGGATTTGAACGCTTGCCCGGTATGCAGTGCATTGCACTATAAGATCAGCCGCGATGACCCTGGTGATGTCGAGAGCGAGCGCCCCAGGAAGAAGATTCCTGCCAAGGTGATGTGGTATGCTCCTTAATACCACGGTTGAAACGTTTGTTCCAAAACAAAGAGCATGCCAAGGCGATGCGATGGCACAGACAAGACCGTAAGAAAGACGGAAAGTTGAGAGTACCCGCTCACGGGTCGCAGTGGAGAAAAATCGAAAGAAAGTATGGGAAGGAGTTTGCAGATGACGCAAGGAACGTATGGTTTGGTCTAAGCGCAGATGGCATTCCTTTTGGGGAGCAGAGCAGCAACCATAGCACCTGGCCTATGACTCTATGTTTGTATAACCTTCCTCCTTGGTTGTGCATGAAGCGGAAGTTCATTATGATGCCAGTGCTCATCCAAGGCCCTAAGCAACCCGGCAACGACATTGATGTGTACCTAAGGCCATTAGTTGAAGAATGCTTACAACTGCGGAATGGAACAGGTGTACGTGCGTGGGATGAGCACATGGGGGAAGAATTTGACCTAAAGGTGTTGCTGTTCGTGACCATCAATGATTGGCCAGCTCTTAGTAACCTTGCAGGAAAGACAAACAAGGGATACCGCGCATGCACGCACTGTTTGGACGACACCGACAGTATATATTTGGCTAATTGTAAGAAGAATGTGTACCTGGGACATCGTCGATTTCTTCCGAGCAGGCATCCCGTAAGAAAGAAAGGCAAGCATTTCAAAGGTGAGGCGGATCACCGGACGAAGCCTCGCCACCGTACTGGTGCTGATGTACATGATATGGTCAAGGATTTGAAGGTGGTCTTTGGAAAGGGTCCTGGTGGACAACCTGTTCTGAATGACGCTGACGGACGCGCACCCATGTGGAAGAAGAAATCTATATTTTGGGACCTGCCCTATTGGAAAGACCTAGAGGTCCGCTCCACAATCAACGTGATGCACGTGATGAAGAATCTTTGTGTGACCCTGCTTGGCTTCTTGGGCGTGTATGGGAAGACAAAAGATACACCTGAGGCACGGGAGGACCAGCAACGTATGCACGGAAAAGACGACATACATCAGGGTCATGCAAGCTACGCTCTTACCAAAGAAGAGAAGGAACTCTTCTTTGAATGCCTGCTCAGTATTAAGGTACCGTCTGGCTTCTCGTCGAATATAAAGGGAATAATAAACATGGCAGAGAAAAAGTTCCAGAACCTAAAGTCTCATGACTGCCACGTGATTATGGCACAACTGCTTCCGGTTGCATTGAGGGGGCTTCTACCGGAAAACGTTCGATTAGCCATTGTGAAGCTATGTGCATTTCTCAATGCAATCTCTTAGAAGGTAATCGATCCAGAAATCATACCAAGGTTAGAGAATGATTTGGTGCAATGTCTTGTCAGTTTCGAGTTGGTGTTCCCACCATCCTTCTTCAACATCATGACACACGTCCTAGTTCACCTATGCGAAGATATTAACATTTTGGGTCCTGTATTTCTACACAATATGTTCCCCTTTGAGAGGTTCATGGGAGTCTTAAAGAAATATGTTCATAACCGTGCTAGGCCAGAAGGAAGCATCTCCAAGGGCCATGAAAATGAGGAGGTCATTGAGTTTTGTATTGACTTTATTCCTGACCTTAAGCCGATTGGTGTTCCTGAATCGCGGCATAAGGGCAGACTGGATGGAAAAGGCACGCTAGGAGGGGAACAAATAATATGTATGGACGGGCATTCTCTCACTGAAGCACACTACACAGTTCTACAGAATTCTGCCTTGGTGGCTCCGTATATGGATGAACACAAGAATTTGCTACGCTCCAAACACCCGGAGCGGTCTGATGACTGGATTACACGTGAACAAACCAGGAGTTTCGCCAGCTGGTTGCAGACACGTACCATGCATGATGCCTCTATTGAAGATGACCTATACTTGTTGTCCCAGTTACCATCTTCGAATATAATGACTTTCAAAAGGTACGAGATAAATGGTAATACATTTTACACGATCGCCCAAGATAAGAAGAGCACCAACCAAAACAGTGGTGTCCGCTTTGATGCAGAAACCAAGACGGGAAAGGAAACATATTATGGTTATATACATGACATATGGGAACTTGACTATCGACGTGGTTTGAAGGTCCCTTTGTTTCGGTGCAAATGGGTCAATATGACACTAGGCGGGGTAACGGAAGACCCGCAGTACGGAATGACAACAGTGGATCTCAACAATCTTGCGTATGCAGACGAACCATTCGACCTAGCCAATGATGTGGCACAGGTTTTCTATGTGAAGGACATGTCTACCAAGCTGAGAAAAAGAAAAGATAAGGAAGCGAATGCATCGTACGATGAGCCAAAGCGGCACATAGTTCTTTCTGGGAAGAGAAACATCATGGGAGTGGATAACAAGACAGGCATGTCAGGAGATTATGAAAAGTTTGATGAAATTGCTCCATTCACAGTGAATATTGACCCGAGCATCCCGTTAAATGATAAAGATTTTCCATGGTTACGGCGCAAAGGGACACACGTGAAGAAAAAGTTTCACACCCAAAGATCTGGGATGTGATCGGCTTCACTATCATCACTTTCTTCTATGTTTCACACCCAGGAGGGAATCTCTGTAATAGTTAGGGGTGTTTTGGCATTTGAAATGCGAATAAATTTTATGTGCAAACAAATTCTTTCATGCCTTTACTGATTTTTTCAGCTAAATTGAATATAATGATAAAACACACTAATATTAAACATAATAAAAAAGAATCACTGAAAAATGTATTTTTAAAGTTAAGTTATTCACAAACTAGTGATTCACACAAATTTCAAATAATTCAAAATTTAAACTATTCAAATTTGAAAACTACCGGCACTAACAGAAAGTTTCTAATTTTTTTACCTAAAGCAAAAATATTCACAAAGAAACTCCAAATACAGCAAAAAACAACTAAAAATAAATAAAACAAAATAAATAATGCAGAAAAGAAAAAACTAAATGAAAAAAGCCCACCTACTGGGCCACAGCGGCCTGCATACGACTAGAAACCCAAATTGTTACTGGGCCAGGATGCAGGCCCACTAGCCCAATAGGCCCATCAGGGCATAGCAGCAGACGTAGGCCCAGAAGTCCTGCTTAAAAGAGGAGCTCGAGAGAGCTACCGCACCGGGGCTTATAAACCAGTGCGGGAGCCCCTCGGCTAGCGAGGTGGGACTAAACTTGCCGCACCATACCTGCGCCAGCGCACCACCTTTAGTACCGGTTGGTGGAACCAACCGGTACTAAAGGTGTCCCCTATATATGAAAACACTTCCAAAAATTTCAGTTTCTCATCTCCCACTTCTCTCTGCCGCCACCCCGTCCCGCGCCGTCGCCGCCCCTGTCACGCCGTCCCTGTCGACTCCGTAATGCCCCCGTCCTCGTCGCGTCGTCCCCGTCGACTCCGCGGCGCCCCCATCGCCGGCCTGTGCTGGTCGCCGCACCAGCCCGTCGCCGTTCCCTAGCCTCGCCGCCGTCGCCTTGGATCGACCTCGCCTCGCCGTCGCCGTCGCCTCGCCGTCGCCGTCGCCTCGACCTCGCCCGCGCGCGCTGTGAGCCCCTCCCCCGGCCCCTCTGCTCCCTCCAATCGATCAAAGCCACCGCACGTCGGCGCCGGACGTAGCGCACACACACGCGCGCGCGCACACACACACACACTACATGCACACACACACACACACACACACACACACTACACGTGCACACACACAATTTTTCTTTTTTTTAGTTTTTAGTTTTTTCTGTTTTTCTGTTTCTTATACAAAGTTTTAGATGAATTAATTAATTAGATTAGATTAATGTCAAATAGTATATAAAAATGTTAGTTATAATATATATAATGTCAGAGGTTTTTTCTGTTTTTTATACAAATGTTATAGAAATGTTAGTTATATAGAAATGTTAGAAATTTTGGAAATGTTAGTTTTAGCTAGATGAATTAGATTAATTTCAAATTGCTAGACGATGATCGATGTTTTTTTATTTTCTTATATTTTTAGTTATAAAATTTAGAATTTGCATATATGAAATCACAATCCATCATTTAAAAAATGTTACTTTACTTTTGCGGCATATAGTATTTGTTGTCGACAATGCCCGGCCCGCATCCTCGCCGTCGCCCCGTTCGCGACGACGTCCTGCTTCAGAGGACCCATGTCCGGGACTGGGCTCCGCCGGGCTAGCACTGGGAGGTGCTACCTTCAGGGGCGCGACGCTTGGTGAGGAACCCGGCCCCGGGTCCCATCGTCGACCCTCATCTCCTTTGGTGGCGTTCGCGTGGGCCACTTTCGGTGCGGAGGGAGCCGGCCCCGCCGGAGGTGGTACGTCGCCGTGTCAGGCAGGAGGACGAGCACGTCCATCGCTACATGGCTGCTATGGACGTCAGGTTCTCCAATACCTGGCAGGTTCTTTGGGGAGATCACCCGAGCTATGATCCAGTGATGGTTCCTGTCGTGGTATTGTCACGGGGGGTGCGATACGACATATGCCACGAGGTGGCTTCGTGTGAGGGCAAGACTGCTGCCGGAATATCCAGGGACGGGTATGCGAGTAGCACGCGCTAGTTTACCCAGATTCGGGGCTCTCCGGAGAGATAACACCCCTACTCCTGCATGTCTGAGTATATGTGATATATCTGGTACAGAGTTGCTCCTGGAGCTGTATCTGGAAACAGTGCCACAGGCATCTGGTTTCATATATGGCATGGTGGCCGTTGCTCTTGGCCCAATGGGTGTGCATGCGTGTGTGAGAGGATGAATAGATGTGTGCTTGCTAGCTAGCTTATATAGTATGGAGTGGGCATGGGTGGTGGTGGCGTTGGTTGTAAGCTACCTTTGGTAGCTTACAAGCCAAGCTATGTAGGCATAGCTAGTGGCATGGTACATGTCATGCTTGTCCCTTGGGGTACTTTATAAATCAGTACCCAGGGGACACGGTACACTGTAGATGACGTCGCAGTATGGTCGTCCCGTCGATGTCTTGTCGGTGTCGGGTCAGGCTGCAGTTGGCAGCCGGCTGGTTGGCGCAGTCGGCAGCCGACAGCCGGCTGGTTGGCGCAGTCGGCAGCCGACAGCCGGCTGGTTGGCGCAGTCGACAGCCGGCAGCTGGCCGGGCAGAGCAGTCGGACGGGGAGCCGGCAGGAGCGGCCGGGCAGTCAGACTGAGGAGCTTTGGTAGCCCCGATGTCTTGATTTATTGTCTCGCCGTCTTCGGGGTATCTGTGTCCAATTACTCCAACAGTAGCCCCCAAGCCTCCGGGCAACTTGGCAAAGTTGGGCGGAGGTTTTTTGGCGGGTGTTCATGGAAATGATCATGAAAAAGACAAAGTTAGTCCACGCAGATATATCAAATGTTTGCTTTTAGCATTGCAAGTTTTATGCGGAGGGTGCCGACTTGGTTTCGTCCGAGCCCCCTTAATCTTGTTCGTGTTCCCTCCGCTTTTTGGCTTGTGCTCTCGCTCGCCGAACAGCAGCTCTGCGGTCTGTGGCAGAGAGTGGGCCGCGAAGTGGAGTGTACAGTACTCAGAGTCTGGGAGCAGATTCAACCGAGTAGATACTTGTAAAGGAAACGGCCGGATCGCCCGATTCGTTTTTCTTCCCGAACGTTTTTCGCGTGGGTGGCCTCCAGCGTTCACTCTTGCCAGCCGGACAGCCGCTCTGCGGTCTGTGACTGAGAGTGGGCCTTTGGTACCACGCACGCTACTAAACCGTCTGCGGGAACTAACGTCTCAGGCCAAGCGGCCAGCCCCCGGGCCAACTCTGGCTGGCGCCAGGGCGAACAGTGATGCAACTGTAATAAAATGCGGAGATAGCCCCCGAGCATCGCTCGGGGTTATCCGTGCTCTTGCAGTGCAAAAATATCTGGGTGAGGAGCTGACATTGATTTTCGTGTAGCCGATGCGGAGTTTGCCGAAGACAGCCAGCGCGGCTCGACGCTCGCGGAGTGCGCCGGCGCACCTGCTAGGTGCGGCCTTCGGGTGCTCGAAGGGGGCCCCGCCGGTCAGGCTCGACCGGCCAGGCGGCGAGGCGTCTTACAGTGCCCTTTTTCTTCTTTTTTCTCTTCTACCGGCTGCTGACAGCCGGACGAAACTCTTCTCTTACCTGCAATCTTCCGTGGGGGCGCGCCAGCGCACCCACTGGGTGTAGCCCCCGAGATTCTGGCAGACTGCTGAGCAGTCGAGCCGGATCTTCCGGCAACTACCTTGTCTTCTTCTTCGCGGGGGTGCGTCAGCGCACCCACTGGGTGTAGCCCCCGAGATTCGGGCGCTCGAGGATGGTCCAGCTGATCGGGCTTGACCGGCCAGGTTGCAAAGCGGGGCCACCCGGACAGGCCCCTCAGCCGGCGGCTGGCGGCGAGCCAGTCGGCCGAGTGGCGATGTGGGCAGGCGACCAGAGCAGCTGACGGAGTCCGCGCAGCCGGCCATGCACGCAGCTACTGCCGGCCACGCACTCGGCCGTGCATGTGGCCGTGCAACCTGCCATGTATGCATGCATATATATCTTGTTTTCTCTTTCTTTCTTTTTTTGCAAGGCCAGCGGGCTGGGGGCAGTCAGCCTTTGACTTTTCCTCTAGACGGACCTTTTCTTTTACTTCTTTTTTTTCAGCCGGCCACTTTCTCAGCCGGACGTAATGCTCTCTTTTTTTTCATGGCCAGCGGGACACTGACTTTTCCTCCCCGCACCCATCTGGCTGAGCAGTCGGCTTCTTTTTGTTCAGGAGCAGCCAACCACAGGGTGCGCTGATCGCAGCGGGCAGGCTGGGAGGCGGGGCAGCCGGTGCAGCCGGCGTGGCCAGGGGCGGATCCGCCAGAGCCAGCGCGCGGCCGCGGCAGGGGCACGAGCCGACGAGGCGCGGGCGGCCAGCCGACAGGCCAGGCGGAGGCGCGAGGTTGGGGGTGTCTGACTAATGTCTGGGTAGTGTATGAGGCATATCTGGTTTTCTTCTGGTCTTGGCGGTGCATGGCCATTGTACAGGAAGCATCTAACAATTATCTGGCCATTGCCTCGGAGGAGCAAAAGCGAGGGAGGCGCAGCACAGACGAGAGTGGACGCAAGCGGCACGCGGATGGATGTGGCCAACCGAAGCGAGGCAGCGCGGCGCGCACGGGCGGACGACGACGAGAACGCGCCGTCCCGCACGTTCGCTCTGGGGGCGGGTCGATGTCGAGCCCCCGAGCGCTACCGGAAAGACGGCGCGACGCCGTGGTGGAGATGACGAAGGAGAGGCCGACGGCGAGGACGTGCCACCCCCTCTCGCGGCCGCACCGGGGGCGTGTCAGTGTCGAGCCCTCGAGCGCTACCGGAGAGACGGCGCGACGCCGCGGTGACGATGACAAAGATGGTCCCGCCCGGACTGCGAAACCAGCAGCAGCGTGGAAGCAAAGTACCGCCCCATGGTGGGCGCCAACTATCGTGGTATTCTCACGGGGGGTGCGATACGACATATGCCACGAGGTGGCTTCGTGTGAGGGCAAGACTGCTGCCGGAATATCCAGGGACAGGTATGCGAGTAGCAGGCGCTAGTTTACCCAGGTTCGGGGCTCTCCGAAGAGATAACACTCCTACTCCTGCATGTCTGAGTATATGTGGTATATCTGGTACAGAGTTGCTCCTGGAGCCGTATCTGGAAATAGTGCCACAGGCATCTAGTTTCATTTATGCATGTATGTGGCATGGTGGCCGTTGCTCTTGGCCGAATGGGTGTGCAGGCGTGTGTGAGATGATGAATGGATGTGTGCTTGCTAGCTAGCTTATATAGTATGGAGTGGGCATGGGTGGTGCTGGCGTTGGTTGTAAGCTATGTAGGCATAGCTAGTGGCATGGTGCATGTCATGCTTGTCCCCTGGGGTACTTTATAAATCAGTATCCAAGGGACACGGTACACTGTAGATGACGTCGCAGTATGGTCGTCCCGTCGATGTCTTGTCGGTGTCGGGTCAGGCTGCAGTCGGCAGCCGGCTGGTTGGCGCAGTCGGCAGCCGACAGCTGGCTGGTTGGCGCAGTCGGCAGCCGGGCAGAGCAGTCGGACGGGGAGCCGGCAGGAGCGGCCGGATAGTCGGACTGAGGGGCTTTGCTAGCCCCGATGTCTTGATTTATTGTCTCGCCGTCTTCGGGGCATCCGTGTCCAATTACTCCGATAGTTCCTTCACTTTGGTTGTCCACCGCCCGCGCCTCAGGAACCGTGAGTGGCCTAGATTACTCTTTAGTATTCGATCTTTATTAGCTGCTAGATAGCTAGCTAGCTAGTGATGTATTCGATATATAATATTCAAGATGATTTATTCGAGATTATATATATATATATATATATATATATATATATATATATATATTATTCGAGACGATGTATTCGAGATTATATCTATTATTCGAGACGATGTATTCGAGATTATATTCGATGATGCTTATTATGTACTATGATTGATTCAGTTTTTCCTTATTAATTGATTGCATCCATGCATTGCAATTTGAATACTAAATTGTTTTATATTTCTTTTGGATTAGTTAAATAAAAGCTATGGCGGACAATACCGGCAGAGAGGGAGAACAGGCCCTGTACGATATCATACGCCATCCTCGCGGGCCAGATGATGATCCGAATGAAGAAGATTATGACGGCTCCGAATTTCTAAACAATACCGGGGAGGGTGATATGATATTCGATCGCGACGACCGAATTGATGAAGTCATGAACTATGATTATGATGATGACGAAGAAAATGTTGATCTTGAAACAACAAAGACCGGCGAGGTATATATATTTATATAAGCAGGCATCTGGTGATCATCACATGTTTTAAATGACTTCAAGATATATTAACGAATCGATCTTTCTTCTTTCAGCCATCCGGATCGAGCAAATCTTCAGGCAACAGGACGAAACGAGGCCCGAACAAAAAGTTGAAGGAGGGCGTAAAGTACAATATCGAGGCCATCAAACCTAATGGCGAACCATTAGCGCCTAAGAATATTGCGGACAAGTTCATTCGTCAGTGTGGAGTTCTTGTGAAGGACCAACTCCCGATCTCCCTTCAAGCATGGAGAGAGCCAGCAAAGCCACGTCCAGATGTTACTTTTGTCGACGACAAACAAAAAGGTCTGCTTTGGGAAACTCTCATGGAACATTTCACCCTACCAGATCATTTCACAGATGCAGATGTGGAGAAACTCAAGGACGCTGCTCTTAGGAAGATGGCGGTTGCATTCAACAACCACAAGAATCGTGTATGGGACAAGTACGTCAAGGGAGGAAGGAAGACTCCAGTATTCGAGGGAACACTAGAGAAGCAAAGTGCTCATTCGTACGATTTCGTGAAATTCAAGGATTCAGAATTAGCTAAGGAACGGTTGAGAATAAACAAGAAGAATGCCGAAAAAAAGGATAAGTTCCACAAGCTGGGGCCAGGTGGCTACGCGGTGGCAATGCCTAAGTGGGATAAGTCTGAGAAAGAGATGGAGGATGCAGGTGTCACTCCGGTTACTAGGAGCTGGCCCCCCAGGTGCAGGACTTGGTTCTATGCGCATGGGGGGGAGTTGGACCCGAAGACAGGCAAAGTTTCGACGAAGGCATGTCTGAACGGAGCCGACGATAAGCTACTTGTTGCAATAGAAGAGGCTCGATCGGGGGTGTTCCAGCCCAACAGAGAGAACGACGAGCTTACGCGTGCCCTGGGAAATCCTGAACACCCAGGAAGAACACGAGGCAAGGGCGCTATTCCGTGGTATGAGGGGTTTTCAGACTGGAACACCGACTACAGAACCCGTGCGAGAAAGAAGATTGCGGAGGAGAAGAAGAGGAAGATGGAGGAGCAGAGGAATCTGGACTATGAATGCCTTCAAGGCCTAGAATCAGCGCACGCGGACTTGGCAGTCAAATTCCAGCGGCAGCAGGAGCAGATCGACACACTTAGCCAGCAAAGGGGGTCTCAGCAGCTGCAGCAGCTAGCGGATGATCCAGCATTGGATAGCACCGCCCCATCCATGCCGAGAAGCAGCGTGGGTTCCGCCCCGGGCGACGCAATGCTGGATAGATACCCCGTGGATGACATCATGGAGAACACTAACTGCGAGCTACACTTCAAAATGAAGAACATATCCATGAAGGTGGCGGACGCCGTTGCTTTTACAAATCCCCCCGAGGCAACCTTCCATTGCAACCTGATTCCAGCGGGCTATGCTCGTGTCTTGGTTGATGAGGTGGTGGACCCATATTCGGGGCTACAGCTTGACATTCCTGGAGGTGACGTCGAGCACACATTGGGAGAGGCCATACATCGTATCATCCTATGGAGAAAGGATTGCATCGTCTTTCGAAGGCCACCGACACCACGTCACCCGACTCCTCGTCGAAGTCCGCCACCGAGTCAGCACACTCCCGCTCCACCAAGTCCACCAACGCGTGAGGCCACTCCTCCTCCTCCAAGTCCGGCAAAGTGTCAGGCCACTCCTCCTCCAAGTCCGACACAGCATCAGACGTCCACTCCTCCTCCAAGTCCGGCATAACTTCAAGCCACTCCTCCTCCAAGTCCGGCACAGCTTCAGGCCACTCCTCCTCGTCCAACTCAGCCACGTCAGCCGTCTCCGCCGCCTCAGCAATCACAGAAGAGAGCCGCCGCAGCTATGGTGCGTAGCGGTACAAGTCGAGGTAGTACGGGAGGTACAGGCGGAGGCAAGCGATTTCAATATGGTCCAAGCAGCCTCGCGCCTCTTCCGCAGAGGCCTTATGACAAGTCCGAGGGGGAAACCGCAGCCATATCAAAGGCCGCGGTGGAAGCTCATTTTGCACCGAAACCGCCACCGCCGCCAAGGGAGAAAGTGCCTGAGGAAAAGAATGACCACTTCATTCATATGGCTAGACCACCAGCTCCCAAGCCTGTTGACACAGACTATGAGCGCCACCTCAGGAAGTTAAATCGTGCACATATACAGAAAGAGGCGAGCTCGAGCTCGAGCAAATCAGCTGGCAAAAAATGCGATAAAACCGTTCCCCAGCTGGGAGAACAGGCGGTGCAATCAACCCCCTCGCTTGTTGTGCCAACAACACATAAGAGTACACGCGCCCAATATTATTGTGGGCAAACCGTTAACGTTCCCCAGCTAGGCGATGTGGTAATAACCGAGGAGCATATAATGCAGGCTGAAATCTCAAGATCACTGTTGAACAACTCATCGAGATCGAGCCCATGCCGATGCTTAGAGAGGAGGAAATAAAACGGAAATATGTCCGGGGCCAACCTTTGGTCAAGCCAGACGAGGTCAAGAAGCTCCCAACGAGAATGTATGAATTGCATCAATGGTACATGAACATTACCAAGATTTCCAATCGAGAGTCCCTCATGGTGAATGTCAAGAATGATCATTACTACCATGAGAAAGCTGTGTCCGTTGAGTATTCAGAACTATTTCAGTTATACAATCAAGACGCACTCGGCAAACCTATCGTCAGTTGCTATTGTCTGTAAGTGATTTCTTTCTGAGTCTCAAGCTAGCTATAGTGATCATTTTGATCAATCATTACCTGTAATTATCCTCACTATATTCTTTTCTGTGGTATTATGCAGGATGAAGATGTATGAAATGAAAAAAGGTGGACGCTATGGCATTGGGTTCATTGACCCAAATACCGTTAATGAATACACATGGAATTTAGATGCATATCATGAAAAAAGTGTAGAGGAAAGCATGCTAGAGTTCTTCAAGCGCCTCAATACCAATGAAGATATACTACTTCCTTACAACTTCCAGTGAGTCACACTGTCTTGTACTACAAATTCTATTTTTGCCTATTAGCTAGCTACATGTTTTTGCTTACACATGCCCGCTTAATTAAGACATGAAAACGTGTGTGCATGTAGACTTCACTGGATCTTGTGTATCATTAAAGTTGATGAAGGAACAGTTGAAGTACTGGACTCACTACTAAAAAAAAAGAACTGACTACAACATCTTGTTTGGGATAGTCAACAGGTAATTTCAATCATTATTAACTATATATCTCGGCCTATTTAGTTCGTCATTTCCTGATATGAACTATTTAATAACCCCTTTATTCATTTTCTTTGTCGGCAGGCAGGGCTTGGGCAAGGTTCATCAGCGTCACTCCAGGCCAATGGAAACGAAAACTGAAATGGTTTCGACCCAAGGTAAGTAATTAAGTAGTACTAGCTAGCTAGCTGCCATCTCTTTAATTATAATGCTTAATTAATTATTATCTGATCAAATTCCATTCTCGTAAAGGCCCTTGAGCAGGCGCAGGGGACTGATCTGTGTGCATACTGCGTTTGTGAGAACATTCGCATGATGGCGTCCAAAAGGAGCAGATCTCCAAGACAGGAATGGGTACGTTTGTCAGAACACTATTCACAATTTTTACACCATTATCGATATCTAGTCACACAACTAATACACATGCATATTGATCTCCTTCTTAACAGTTCACAGAGGTGCGGGAGAAGCTCCTACCAACGGAGCGTGTAGAAGCACTTCAAGAGGAAATAGCGGGATTTTTGCTCGACCAGGTCAAAGATCCGAACGAAGAATACCATTACCCGCTACCGCCCCCATGAACCACTTTCAATTGTCATCGTGCTCCGAAGGCACCAATTAGGCTAATGCCACTGGCTCCGAAGGCAACATGTAGGAGAAATTGTATATAGCCAGCTAATTGTATATATATATACATGTGTGTATGTGTGAATTAATATGGTGGTTTGTGAGACATTTGATGATATATATATGATCGGTTCTACTAGAAATTCTATTTATATATATGCATAACGTGTACAGTGTGTAGTATCGTAAAATACCAGCAAACGAAAAAGAATTAAATGGAAAACACAAAATTAAATGAAAAAGAAATCATAAACCCAAAACCCCTCAACCTTTTAATACCGGTTGGTGTCACCGTCCGGTACTAAAGGGCTCCCTGCCCTCGGAGCTGGCTCGTGCCACGTGGTTGCCCTTTAGCTCCGGTTCGTGCTGAACCGGTACTAAGGGGGGGGGGCTTTAGTGCCCACACTTTAGTGCCGGTTACCGAACCGGCACTAAAGGGCCTTACGAACCGGGGCTATTGCCCGGTTCTGCACTAGTGAGACCCTGAAATTGAAAAGCACTACAAACGAACTCTGAAAAGGTTAAAAGTTGGCATGGTATCATCATTTCACCACATAGCATGTGCAAGAAATTAGAGAGGCTTACGGCAAAAACAGGATGCACTTCGTGTACAAAACGGACAATCTCTTTCGAAGTATCAGGGTTTCATACGGAAACTCGTCTGTTACAAAGGGATTTCATTTTTTGAACTTATTTGAACTCCATACTTTTTTTGTGTTCAAAATGCACCATTCAAAGCCACATCATCAATTTTCAACCCTTTCTGACTTCATTTGTTATTTTTCATGCATTTACTGATTTTTTTTCAGCTATAAGACCCTGAAATTGAAAAGCACTACAAATGAACATGAATAGATAAGTGACCAAATTAATAGTAGTTCATCATCACATTAAAACCAAAGTACATACATAGTTCAAATTGAACAACATATAGCTCTCTAGAGCATCTAGTTAAACCATACATTGAAACTATATAAAACCTCTCAATACAACAACAAATGCAATCATAATCACAACTAAGGTAACAATTGATCCAACGGCATAATGATACCAAGCCTCGGTATGAATGGCATATTTTCTAATCTTTCTAATCTTCAACCGCATTGCATTCATTTTGATCTTGTGATCATCGACGACATCCGCAACATGCAACTCCAATATCATCTTCTCCTCCTCAATTTTTTTATTTTTTCCTTCAAGTAATTGTTTTCTTCTTCGACTAAATTTAACCTCTCGACAATAGGGTCGGTTGGAATTTCCGGTTCAACCACCTCTTACATAAATAAAATCTATGTCACGTTGGTCGGCATAATTGTCATAAACAATAAATGAAGCAAATAGTTATAAAACGATAATATATACCACATACTAATTATAGACAAGACGAGGGCCGACGGGGGCGGATACCAGAACCATCGCACTATATAATAACAAGGAATAATGAAAGTAAGAAAATTAGACAAGTATCTATCTCAAGTAAGATTTTTTTCTTTCAGAAATAAGACAAGAACAAAAGGCTCACCACGGTGGTGCCGGCGACGAGATTGGCGCGGGCGATCGACGGCGGTGAAGACGGGGAGAGGACGTGATGGACCGCTAAACCTAGAAAAATCTCGGGAAAAATGGAGCTCGGAGGTCGAGTTTCGAGAGAAGAAATATTAACTAGTGTGGCTCGGACATTTCATCGAGCACCTCATGTGCATAGGAGGTGAGCTAGAGCACCCAAATGCCCTCCCCTCGTCGGCCAGCAAAAAACAGAGCAGGGTGGAGTGCTCTGCTCGCTGGCGATGGGCTATATTTAAATCATTTCTTAGTTCGTACTTCATATTTAAATCATTTCTTAGTTCGTACTTCATATTTAAATCATTTCTTAGTTCGTACTTCATATAATTCAATTGTTTAGTTTCATTGGTATACTGATTATTCATAGAGTTTCATTGCACAATTTCCTTTCAAGAAGAACCTTTGGTTAGTTTCATCGGTACTACTCCCTCCATTTCTAAATATAATGATTCACTCACTTTAGACTACATACAGATGTATATAGGCTTATATTAGAGTGAGATTCACTCATTTTGCTCCGTATGTTGTCGATATTGAAATCTCTAGAAAAGATATATAAATATATTTAGGAACGGATGGAGTAGTTTTTTCTTTGCGAAATTATGGAGGGAGTAGTTATTTGTGAGCAAATTTGTTCATCAACCAGTTTATGATTCATGCCTTCCTCACTATACACATTCTGTCATTCATGAAATCAGTTTACAAGCCATGGGATTTACCGATCAGATGTTTCTAAAAACAGGATAGTTGAAGCCACTTGATTCCTACTAAATGGGATATTTGCACAGACTGTTTTTGTTCTTATCTCTTAATGTTGAAAGAAAACTGTTTGTAACAAAGTTCCCTTAATTTTATTCCATGGTATTTCGATATACATTATTTTGCCTTCTGGTGATGATGCTTAACCTGAACGTATGCAATTGTCATTTATGTGTCGCAATCATGGCCACACATATTTGCTCCCCAGAAAATTTGTATTTCATTCTAACTTCACTCTTGATATAATATTCATGTAATATTTTTTGTCTTTGTACAACAGTAAACTATATCAATGCTACCCTCCAATATAATTTATTTTGCAATATGTATTGCTACAAGTTATTCCTTTTAATGAGGGTTACTACATTGAGTGATTTAGATCCTGATGTTAATCATTCTACATAGACCTTTCACTATGTTCATAAGCATACTCTAGAGCTGTTCCAGTTCTTGGGACACACTGCTATCTTCAATCACGATTATAGATTTTGTTTTCTAACAAGATATTTTTGCCAACTCTAATTAGCATTTGCACGTCATTATGCCATTGTGTTGATTGTCTGGAGATGGTGATGTAGAGGACATTATCGAGGATGCTTCATGATTGTCTTCTTTCCAACAGAAAAGGCACTACACAGCAGTTGAGATATATATGTACCAAAAGATTACAATACAGAGTTTTCTTTTTGAGGATGACTACCCAAACACCACAAACTACATCACTTTGTGTATTCAGCTAGCATCAGTGGGCGTAGCGCTACCAGCACGTCCGCGGTCATCCTGCAGTCCCCCAAGTGTCTTGCTCTTGCAGCTAGTTCATGTGATTCTGCTGCCTCTTGACTGACTTGATTTGAACAGAAACGAATGCCATCATTGCTTCCTTTATCTTACTGACTAACAAGAACCATTCCGATCGGCAGATATCGTTTCCTCTCAGCACATTCGTCATCACTGCATTATCTGGTTTGATAATGATTGGTTCCCTGTACAGCCTCGACAGTGATTTCAGACCAACCCAAACTGCCATTCCCTTGGCTTTTCCACTGACTTGCATGTCACCATTTTTTCACTAGATGAGTAGCACCCCCATTTTATCCTGTGCTACTGTACCTGCCCAGCTTTGCCCCGTTTCCAACAGAAAGGCTGCGTCTGTGTTCAGTTTCAGCACACCAAAATGTGGGGCCTCCCACTTGGCAGAAGCATCGGTACCCTGGGGATTTATCGGACAGGTCGGATCAGTAAGGGACAAAGACCAACAGTTCGTGCCCTTTAGTCCATCAGGTGACTGCTATAGATTCTTGAATTCCTCCTAGCTATGCCATTTAGTCCATGAGGTGATTACAGTACAAAGTTCATTGCATCTAATGATTTAAATTGCTAGCACTTTGGGAGGCTAAAAGCGAAGCTATGGCACTTTGTTCCGCTATCCTAGCTATGCCCGCTATAGCTACAAATAGCTGCGCTATTTGGAATAGTACGCCATTAGCTTTTTTTTAGACACTCTCGCTAAGCTTTATTTATGTCACGACAATGTTTACTGGAATGAAAAGAAGATCACCAGGTTGTCCTAACCAAACATGGCGGCCAAACCCAATTGATAATGCATGCTTAGCGAGATTGTGAGCCTCGGTATTCGAGGTTCTAAACTCGTGGACAATATTACAAGAAAAACAAGTCGTAGCGCGTTCTATGATTTCATGTATAATTGCTCCGTACTCTGCTGAAGATCCCTGTTTAACTCCGTCCACCACAGTCTTGCAATCTGATGCAACATGAATCTTCTGCACATATAAATCATCCGCCAGTGCTAAAGCCTCTCTGACTCCCAGTAACTCAAGAGTTTCTGGATCAAGTAGATTTCTGAATGTAATGCAAGAAGCCCCCAAAAAACTGCCTTCTGAATCTCGACACGCCACAGCAACATCACCGTAGCTGCTGTTACGCGCATACGTGGGCCAAAAGGAAGCCCATAATCAATTGTACAATTTTTAAATTTAATCCAAAACAGAAAATTGTCATCTATATATACTGAATCACATAAAAAAACAAAACCGTAATAGGGTAACGTCCAATCTTTTTTGGCAGATGCTGCCTGCCGGCTGCATCTTGGATCTTCGGCGGCCGGCGACTACTTCACGGCTGCTCTTAGGACATCTCAGGATGTCCCAACCAGGCAAGAAATTTAATCGTGTGTACTAGTTCTGTACATGTTGATGAATTGATCGTTTGATTCTCTTGCGTCTTTAGTCTCACTAGACAAGACTAGTTTTGTAAGCTTAGTCGATGTTGGGCTGGAGCAGGCGAGTTTGCTCGGTCAGATGGGCCAACTCTGGCCGATAGCTGGTCCGCCCCATACAGGCCATTTGGGCACGAACAGCAAAACTTCAGGTAGAGTTGCTACCAAATTACATAATCCCACCTCGCTTTTTTATAGCAAATTCTACCTGTTTTTATATGTCCACGAGTTGCCTCATAGCAGTAGAGAGCGACACAGATCTCAACGAGAGAGACGCGAGAGAGGGAGGTGACCATCACGCCGAGTGGCCAGCGAGGGAGCTCTCCGGAGCAGAGGTGGATGAGCTTCGACGAGTGGAGGGAATGCAATGGAGGCGTCGGAGTTGGAGGCGCAGCAGGCTTGGCAGAGAGAGCCGGACGGACAAGGGAGCTCCGGGAGGAACGGCTGGCCGCAGGCAGGCGAGCGGTAGACCAGAGGGCTCGCCGGAGAAGGACGCGCGCGGAGGCTAGGCATGCTGCCTGAGCGACAGGAGGAGGGAGGCGCGGAGGAGATTGGAGTAGAGTTTGGTCATGGAGTTAATTTTCTCAGACTCACAAAAATGAGCTTAATCCAAGGAAATAGGAGTGGGCATGGATGCAACGTTTAGATTCAAACACATTTGACTTTAATTCCAATGGGTGAATAGGGAGTGAGGGTTTGGAAGGTCCAAAAATGTTGATATTTTTGGTGGAGCTTTGATAAATGGAGAAAGAATTATCGACAAGGTTTGGAGGTCAACTCGAAGCACAAAAGGCATGGGATTTATTTGCACGTGTGTTATGGTCAATCCCAAATTAATGGAATATTTTATAATAGCTCCCTAAATATTGGAAGGATATGTTATAAAGAGAAATCAGCATGTGAATCCCCTCGATTTAAATAGATCAACGATCTATGCAATTTATTTAGTTGAGTTTTTAAAGGGGGGTTGCATGACGACATAATGCAATGCAAATGATGCAAATGAATAATGCAACGAACAAAACAAATGGAACACATGACAGCAACGAAATAGCTGGAAGGCATCTGAAACGTTGGTCTCGGACTGTTACAACTCTCCTCCACTTACCAGAGATCTCACCCCGAGATCTTGGGATGACAACCGGAAGAGGAAGAGAAGAGGTAAAACTAAGTCGCTTCTTGACAAACGGGTGAAACCAAAGAACCTTGAGAGGTTCAAGAATCTTGCAAGAAATAATACAAACGGAGATGAACGAAGTTGAAAACACTCCGTTAGAAAAGAGGAACAAGGAACATTATGAGAATATTGTAGGTTGCAAACACATGAATCAAGAGCTCAAGGGGCAAAAAAAAATTAAAACCACTCCGGTTGAAAAGAGAAGCAAGATATATATTCTTCCACTCTATATGTTACTAGTGCTGTTGGTGTGAGATACAGAGGAGGGAGGAAGGGATGGAGAGATGAAAGAGTACTACGACGGTGCATCTTGCTTGAACTGGGTGAAGGGGCCACGTCATGTTCGCTCCGCACGTCGGCTATGGAGAGAGAGGGAGAGAGAAGCATGTGATCATGCCTAGGATGACCATGTCCTTAGTCCTTCCATACCCCACCTTCATGTGGCTACTCCCCTCTGTCGTACCATCTCTCCCCCGGCTTTGCATGCCCTAATACTGGTCCTCCTTGAGGCTGTGATGTTGCTGTCAAGGGAAGCGTGGTTGCGTTGATGCAGTCGGTTTGCTCCTACTGTTGATGACAGTGTGAACAAAAGAGCATCAATCGTTGTAAACTCTTTATTTTCTAAACGGCCATCTTATCTTTGAAGTGGGCAAGTATAAAATATGAATTCACATTAAGACAATGAAGAATTTAACGGAGTGAGAGATATAGCTCAGTATTTCACCACGATAGGTAAACTCCTTAATATCACGTGAACTTTGAAATTTACTTTATACCCATTGCAACGCACGGGCTCTTTTGCTAGTCACATAAAAAAACAAAACCGTAACGTCCAATCTTTTTTGGCAGATGCTGCCTGCCGGCTGCATCTTGGATCTTCGGCGGCCGGCGACTACTTCACGGCTGCTCTTACGACATCTCAGGATGTCCCAACCAGGCAAGAAATAAAATCGTGTGTCCTAGTTCTGTACATGTTGATGAATTGATCGTTTGATTCTCTTGCGTCTTTAGTCTCACTAGACAAGACTAGTTTTGTACGTATCTCATTTACTATATATTTTCCATGTTAATTCATGATCACAAATTGGCAAATTCTCAATGCTTATAGTGCCTTTTTTTTGTGGAGGCATGTCAAGCACACCTCTAGTACTTCACAAAGATTGGACCCAGTTTATTCTCATTGTATAGTTCCAGATCCGAATAAGAAGAATTATTTGCAGTGCATCTACTGCCCAAAGATTTGCAAGGGTGGGATTACTCGGAGAGAGAGAGAGAGAGAGAGAGAGAGAGAGAGAGAGAGAGAGAGAGAGAGAGAGAGAGAGAGAGAGAGAGAGAGAGAGAGAGAGAGAGAGAGAGAGAGAGGAACTTCATGAAAGGTAGAGTTGTCAAAAACTCTGCACCACCTCCATTGACAGGCCAAGATACCCTGGATCAGTTAAACACATCCAGAGCGTCCAGGGTATTTCAGGGGGTATAATTCGAAACTCGCTTGTGGGATCTGCCTTACTTCAAAGACCTCCTTTGCCCACACAACATCGACGTGATGCACACTGAAATGAATATCGCCGAGGCACTTTTTGTACATTGTTCGGCATAGACGGGAAGTCAAAGCATAATACTAAGGCTAGAGTCGATCAGGAGGCGCTATGTGATAAACCGTTACAAAACATGCAAGGACCAAAAGGAAAGCAGAACTAGACGAAGCCAAAGGCATGGTTCAATCTTGGAAGCCCGGCTATGAGGGAAATTATCTTGTGGGTGAAAATGGAGTTGATGTTCCCCGATGGTTATGCAGCGAATCTAAAGAGGGGAGCGAGTCTTGACAAATTGAAAATATTTGGTCTCAAGAGTCATGATTGGAACATATGGATTGAGCGGGTAATGCTGGTGATGTTGCGTGGCTTCATCCCTAAGGATGAATGGCTAGTACTGGAAGAGTTGAGCTATTTCTTCCATGTTGTTTGTGCGAAAGAACTATCGCCTGCTGTGCTATAAGAAATGGGAGAGTTGGCGCCGGAGTTGATCTGCAAGTTAGAGAAGATGTTTCCGCCGGGCTTCTTTAATCCAATGCAACACTTGATTTTGCATCTCCCGACCGAGGCAAGATTGGGGGGCCGTGCAAAATCATTGGTGCCACACAACTGAGAGGATGCAGAACACGCTCCGAGCAAAATGTAAAAATAAACGTCGAATTGAAGCATCGATGCCCGAGGCATTCATTACTGAGGAGGTGGCAAACTTCGTGACAACACACTACGAAGCCAAAAATCGTCATTTGCATAATCCGAAGCCTCGGTACAATGCTGGCGACCATAAATCTAACCTCAGCCAATATCGTTGGATGTCCAAGAATGGCGGACAATTTTGTTGTTTATCTTCACCAACCTATCAGAAGTGCGGCCATACATCGAGTAAGTTCTCGCGTACATTGTTTTGCAACTTCTAATTCCTTTGAACTGCTCTTATTCCTGGATATTTTTTGATACAGTCGATACGTCGCTAAATTCTCGGATGGAGCGGTGATCCAAAAGGAATCCATCGAAGAGTATGATATTCTGGCAAAGCAAGGAGGCGGCTTTCCCGGTTACATCTCTTGGTTCAAAAAACGGTAATTTCCATTAGACCATTATCATTTCTTCGTCTAATTTGTGGCTAATGCAACAATCCTTTCTTATTAAACTTGTAGGCTAATTCGGAGTCTATGGACGCCGAATTGAGACAAGTCGCTAATGGTTTTGACTCTAAGGTCCGTTCATTTGACAAATACGACATGAACGGGTATCTCTTTTGTACCTATGACAAAGAGCTATCTATGGCCGACCTAAAGTCTACAAATTGTTGTGTCTCTGCTATCGGCGATGGAGGTATCGAGTATTATGGGAGAGTTGAAGCAATTTATGAACTTCTATTCTATGGTCAAAACACACCGAATGTCGTAGTCTTCAAATGTAACTAGTTCCAGCCGAAGGAGACTAGAAGGACTCATGAACATATAGGGCTAGTCTAAATCAAACAATTCCCCCATTTAGATGTTCCCGATGTCTATATTACGGCACAACAGGCGACCCAAGTTTTCAATCTATCGTGGGCCTACCAAACTGATCCAAATCTGAATGGTTGGGATGTCGTTTATGAAGTGCCGCCATGTGTTAGACCACCTCCCCCCCCCAATGAAGAGGATTATGAACCTCACATTAACCCAGACATATATGAAGGTGAATTCTTCGAAAAAACACGTCTTTCCAAAAAAACGCTTCAAGAAACGCTCTACTTCACACCAGAACATTGAAGTAGACAACAACAGTAAACCTCGTGGCTGGAACCGGGACCAATGGTTATGGGCCAGGAGCGAGGCCCATTGGTCCCGGTTCGTTCCTAGAACCGGGATAAATGGGTCCAGACGAACCGGGAACAAAGCCCGCGAGGCCCTGGCCGGCCACCTGGGCTCATGAACCGGGACAAATGCACCCGTTGGTCCCGGTTCGTATAAGAACCGGGACTAATGGGCTGGCCAGGCCCGAATGAAAGCCCCTTTTCCTACTAGTGGGCGTGCGGAGGGCGACGGGAGAGCGCGCGGCGGCCGGGTGATGACGGCGGCGACAGCAGACGCACGCGCGCGTGTTGGATTTTGGGGAAGTGGGCGTTGGGGAAGAATAAAACAGTTGGTTAAGTGGAAAGTAGCAGCAGCGCGTTTCGTGATAA
Source organism: Aegilops umbellulata (assembly GCA_032464435.1). Lineage (NCBI taxonomy): Eukaryota > Viridiplantae > Streptophyta > Magnoliopsida > Poales > Poaceae > Aegilops > Aegilops umbellulata. The sequence continues at coordinate 562,392,323 of CP136056.1, forward strand.
GCGCTACTGTTACATTAGCTATAGTGCATGTCCATAAAACGCGCTGTTGCTACGCGTTTCTCCTTAATTTTTATTTTTCATTTATTTTCTTCACATTTTCTTTTTTTCCTTCCCCTTTTTCTATTTCTTTCATTTCATTTAGTTTTCTATATGTTTTTCACTTAATTTTCCTTTCCTTAGCAGTAGCGCTTGTGTAGCGACCCGACCTCAGATGGTCAAGTCTCTGTGCTTAAGTGTCATCCGTGGATCGGTATGCTGACACACACAGTACTCGAGGATTTATAACAGAGGCAAATCACATGTATAAAGTAACGTAAATACTATTACCTCAATACAAATAGCGGAAGTAACAACAAGGTTGTGGATTCCCATCAACACCAACGGCAAAGTTGAGTGTAGAAATCGTAACCCTAACGTATCACTTACTCGTCGTAAGATTCCTACAACATGAGATGTTCCAGCCACAAAGGGTCAGTACATTGAATGTAATGGCAAATTCACACCATAGGTTAATGATGAATAATAGCTATCACTACATGCATATTTGGCTGGTGGAAAAGCTCTATGGTTATAAATGTTTTACAAAAAGCCAATTTTTCCCTACTGCAAAGGAATATATTTTATTTAACTACCAAGTTGGAGAAGGTTCCTCCAACTCAATCCCAAAATAATAATCATTAACCCAATCAAATTAATTAAATAAAGTGTTGAGATCAACAGGATAATTCAAGAATCAGATACTCAAGATGTCCATAACCGGGGACACGACTCATCATGATTAGTTTGTACACTCTGCAGAGGTTTGCACACTTTTCCCCACAAGACTCGATCTCCTCCGTTGGATTTCTCGCACTACATGGTGTTTGAGAAACAGATGACCAAGGCACAGTCTTTCAGAAGCATTAATCTATCCCTGGATAGACAATACCAACCTACACCCCCTACATCTGCTAGCGTACCACTGGAAGAGGTCATGCAACATACTCAATTATGCTAGAGCCCATAATAGCTTGTGGCTGCACACGGAAGTTTCTAGCATGAATAATCTTTTAATCCCTTTGAGCCTGGGTGGCATTCCATAGGGTGATCACACGGGTCCTCCGGGATCCCCTTGGGCAAGCACTGGGTTCTCCAGGTGCCCGGGCAAACCACTGGGTGCTCCAGGGTGCCCCAACCAATCCACCCAGATGTATATTAAAGTAGCCACCTTAAATTTCCCTTAGATAATAATAACTCTCACATATTTCATGAATTCTCTCAAACCAACCCACGTCTACGAGCATAGCATAGCAGTATAAGCATAACGTAGTAGTAACTCCCAAGGTTTGAATGCAGGGCAATAGGTTCCTACCTAATCAACTACTTCCCAATACCCACATGTTATCAATCCTACTCATGCAATGTTTGAGGCTGTGTTTTGTCTTTCGGTTTGCATTATTTTTCGCTCCTCAGCGAGATGGACGAAATTCGGATATTTCAAAAAATTCGGTAAAATCTCGGACAAAATTACAAAACCAAAGTTTGAATTTTAAATGAAACTTGACCGAAATCTGGTCAAAATTCGGCCGGAATTTTTGAAAATAAGCAGAGCAGACACTGATGAGTACAAATATAAATGTTTACCAAACTAGCTTTGCAGATTAAAAACTCTGCATCAGTCCAACACATCAAAATAAGCTCCAAGAGAAAATGATTGAAACATGTACAGAGATTAGCCGATGGATTCATAACCCGTGTGTGCTGCAGAGCTGAGGAGGATTCGATGGATTCAGCCGCTGCCGGCAGAGGTCGGCAGCAGGGGCCGGGCCGACGGGAAGCCATGGAAGGGGCAGGAGCGGGAGGCTTGATCTGGTAGGCAGGCGGCGCCGCGTCTGGGCTGAGCGGCGCCGCCGCAAACACGGGAGGAGCAGGGAAAACATGAGTTGTGTAGGGTTAGGGCATTCAGTTCGATGGGTCCAACTTACGCTGACCGTGGGAAGGCTTCCGACGTTGGATTGGGCCAAAAGAAAGTTCAAACTGGGCCGAAATATTAGGCCGGTACAGACATTTACTGGGCCCTAGCGAGATGGACGAAATTCGGCCGAAAATTGATTTTTTCGGCCGAAAATCAAAATTGTGGTTTGAGGGTGAAACTAATGCATAAAAACTAGGTATAAAAGGGATATGATCAAAGTGTGAACTTGCCTGTACTGTTGATGAAGACGATTCGCACTCATAACTCCTCATGATTCTACTGATCACACATCGGACAATCTATCATAAGCAATCAATAGTAACCACACATAAGAAATCACTCAAAAGATCAGAAAGAACGAAGAAGGCAATTCAGAAAACATCAAAACCAAGCAAATAACCCTTGCAACATAAAACAATTTCTAACAGTACCAAAATTATGTATTTGGCCTTATCAGAAAGTTTAGGTCAAGAGCTTCGATTTGCAAAAAGAATCAATTACAACGGAGTTATAAAACTCAAGTTACGATCAAACGAGGTTCAAATACAAATCTGCTCTAATTCAAATATTAAAATTTTCAAAAACATGTTTAAGTTGATTATCTGGATAGAGGGGATCATAATAAAGAAATTGGCGTTAGTTTCACTGAATTTGGACAAACGGTTGGAAAGTTGTGATGGATTGAAAAACAAGGGCTAAACTGAAAAAATAAACTACAACTAGGTCCCTGGCCACGTGTCAGAAATCTATTGGTTAAAAACCGTTCGCTGCGAAGCCAAAGCAGTGAACGTTCACTAAGTAAAGAAAAATGATTACAATAAAATAAAAAACTAATCTAATCCTATCCATCTAACCTAGATCGGACGGACGAGGAGCACCGGCGGCTTACCGCGGTGGTGGGCGTCGACGTCGTCGGAGAAGGAGACGGCAACGACATCGGGGTCGTCGGGGTGGCTGCTCCTGTGGTCCTCCGGCGTGGCCGCGGGGTCGGGGAGAAGCGGCACGAGGAGGGGAAGGTGATGGCGGCGTCGGCGGAGGTCGAGGGTGATGGAACGGAGCGCGGCGGCGGCGGCAGTTCTCGTCGGAGGCGGGAACTCCGGCGAGGGCGGCGGTGGCTGCGGTTTGCGGCGAAGGAGGAGGAACGGGGCCCGGGCGGAGTATTTATAGGAGGGAGAGGCGGCTCCGAGGCGTGGAGGAGGCGCAAAGGCGGCGGGGAGAGTCCGGCGGCGACACGGTTCGCCGCCGGCGGCGGCTTTGCTCGGGACTCTGTCCCGAGCTGGAGATGGGGGTGGTGGCGCGACGCTGGGCCGGCTGGGCTGCGGCCTGGGGAACTAGGCCGGCCCGGTCCGGTCGGCCCTAATTTTGGTTTTTCTTAAAAAAACATTTTCGAGACAAAACAAAAATAATAAAGACAAAATAAATAAAAATATTATATAGACATATAATATATCAAAATTTTCATAAAAATATTTTCTACAATCTGGACATTTTTATAATGTCAAATAAAATCAACAAAAATTTAAATAAAGCAAAGAGTGCTACTGTTGAAATAAAATCCAATAAAAAATATTTTTAAAAATACCAAAATGATTTCAAATTTATTCCTGTCCAATTTTCTATTGTAGGGAATCATTTTACCTTATTTTCCATATATTTTATTTTTGGAGAAAAATAATTTGAATAAAACCCGAATAACTCCAAATTGAAAATAATAATTTCAAAGGGGCTTTTTAATTTGAAATCTTTGAAACTTCCAACTCGTATTTCATATGTTTTTTTAAGAAGTCATTTTATCTTCTCTCATGAAAATCATTGAGTTGCTTAAAGTTTCTGAGTTGGAAAATATTTCCAAATGAAATTCAAATATTTTCAAAAACCCTTTTCATTTATTTAAATGGAAGAAGTCATGTCATCTTCACTCCAGGGTTTTGTGAATGAAAAGTATTTGAATTCACGAAGATCATATTTGCAAAATGAAAGTTTGGGAAAGTCCTTTTATTCCCTCTCACTTAACTTTCAAAAAGTTTCGAATTTCACACAAGCAACCACACCACAATCAAACAATCAATCGAATCTATCTATTTAATATAACATTCCAAAATTTAGAATTTTGGGATGTTACAAACCTACCACCCTTAAAATGAATCTTGTCCTCAAGATTCGGAGAGGTTAGAAAGAAATAGGTTAGGGTTTGGGGTCTTCTTGAAATCCATCAATCATCAAGGGGGTCTGGGGTGCTACCACCCTTAGAAACATTGTTACGGTCCCATCCACACTCATATACTCCATCCTTATTCTTGATGGGGCTGGTATTATCAAATTCTCGGGAAAATTCCTTCTCACGGCTCTTCCGGTAGTGGCATATCCTTTACCGCAATTCTTCTGTCCTTTCATCTTGGTAAGGTTATTCTGGGATTGGGTCTTCTTAGCTGACGGGTCTGGCACCAATACTAAACAACTATCGATATCTCATGGTGGTCGACAATTTATGGTTTGCCCTGCAGGAAATGGGTCTGGGTTGAACCTACGATTGGCAGCAACTGCCTTGTACAAGGGAAAAAAATTGTCATACCATTCTAAGGTTTAAACAAGGTTTTGATCGTCGTCTCTCTACTATAGGTAAGTCACTCAGATTTACCATCCCGTATAGCAAGGCGAATAATAAGAGTAAGTCGATATGGTGATCAATCCATCCCACACCCAAATCATTACCCTGTATATGGTTTAGCGAATCTCGCATTCTAACACTCGGTCATCCTCACAGGCATTGCAGAATTTCTCTTGTCGACGAACTAAGTTCGGATAAATCCATTGATTCTGCAATCCAAACAAACATCTATCATACTTCACAACTCTTAGGTTTTGCGTTACTCCTATAAGATCGTCTATGGATAAACGTAACTTCTTCCAGGGTTTTTCCTTCAGCAACAATGTGCTTGCTTCTTGGCAGGTCCTGGGGCATGTGGGTTATGGCCCATCTCATCACTTATAAACCTTGAACTCATCATCGGGGCAACTGATCATTACTCCAACATCCCGCTTCCTAGCATTCTTAAATCCATCCAATCGTACTGTCTTCCTTCCTTCTATGGGTACCAAAACTAAGACGTCACTACAGGAATCAGCTAATTTGCCGTCAGCCAAGGCGGACGGCAAAGGCACGGATGGCAGACGGAAAAATTCACCGGCAAAGAAAGGATCGTAAAGACCTTCTTTGTCGTCTGCTTTCTGAAGCGGGCGGCAAAGGGGCCTTTGCCATCAGCGGCTGACGGCAAAGAAACCCGATGGCAATAAATTCGCTGTTAGTCTGTTAGGTGGCTAATGGCGGTATTTGCCGTCTGCGGTTGACGGCAAATAGCATCAGGCCTTTGCTGTCAGCCTAATGACGTCAGTTCGACGTCACAGCCCACCAAGGCTTTGCCGTCCGCTGCTGTCGTCAAAGGCTTTGTCGTCCACCACTGTAGGCAAACTGACCAAATGGGTCAGTTCCCAGGAAGCACAGTTGGTTGCCACGTGGCTTCTTTGCCGTCCGCGGAGGACGGCAAAGAGCCCATTGCCGTCGGTGGCTGACGGCAAAGACCCTGCATTGGCTCTTTTTTTCTGTTTTTTAATCCAACAATTTTTACAGCAAATATATATGACATATATAGATATATTTCACAGGGTTATTTCGCAGAAAACATATGACATATATAGTTCCATCCATTCATACATAGCAAGTTGCACATACACATTGTTCCATCATAGCAAGCTAAGAATACTAGAAGAGAATGAAAGAAAAAACAAGCACTCCATCATAGCAAGCTAGCTTCCGTGAAGTGAATGAGATCTGCAAAATGGCAAATAAGAAAGTTATAAAAAGGTGACTAGAAGAAGAATACTAGAAGAAGTATATGTCATTTATGAGCTAACTTAGGTGAAATGGATCATTTATGAGCCAACTTAGGTGAAATGGATCGTTTATGAGCTAACTAAGGTGAAATGGATCGTTTATGAGCTAACTAACGTGAAATGGATCGTTTATGAGCTAACTAAGGTGAAATGGATCGTTTATGAGCTAACTAAGGTGAAATGAATCATTTCTGAGCCAACTTAGTTGAAATGGATCGTTTATGAGCTAACCTAGGTGAAATGGATCGTTTATGAGCTAACCTAGGTGAAATGGATCGTTTATGAGCTAACTTAGGTAAAATGCATCATTTTAGAGCTAACCTAGCTGAAATGGATCGTTTATGAGCTAACTTAGGTGAAATGGATCATTTATGAGCTAACTTAGGTGAAATGGATCGTTTATTAGCTAACTAATGTGAAATGGATCATTTATGAGCTAACTAAGGTGAAATGGATCGTCTATGAGCTAACTAAGTTGAAATGGATCATTTATGAGCTAACTTAGTTGAAATGGATCTTATATGAGCTAACCTAGGTGAAATGGATCGTTTATGAGCTAACCTAGGTGAAATGGATTGTTTATGAGCTAACTTAGGTAAAATGCATCATTTTAGAGCTAACCAAGGTAAAATGGGTCATTTTGGAGCTAACCTAGGTAAAATGGGTCATTTTAGAGCTAACTGTTGGAAATATGCCCTAGAGGCAATAATAAAAGCATTATTATTATATTTCCTTATTCATGATAATTGTCTTTATTCGTGCTATAATTGTGTTATCCGGAAATCGTAATACATGTGTGAATAACAGACAACAATATGTCCCCAGTGAGCCTCTACTTGACTAGCTCGTTGATCAACAGATAGTCATGGTTTCCTGACTATGGACATTGGATGTCATTGATAACGAGATCACATCATTAGGAGAATGATGTGATGGACAAGACCCAATCCTAAACATAGCATAAGATCGCATAGTTCGTTTGCTAGAGTTTTCCAATGTCAAGTATCCTTTCCTTAGACCATGAGATCGTGTAACTCCCGGATACCGTAGGAGTGCTTTGGGTGTGCCAAATGTCACAACGTAACTGGGTGACTATAAAGGTATACTACGGGTATCTCTGAAAGTGTCTGTTGGGTTGACATGGATCGAGACTGGAATTTGTCACTCCGCTTGACGGAGAGGTATCACCGGGCCCTCTCGGTAATGCATCATCATAATGAGATCAATGTGATCAAAGTGTTTGATCACGGGATCATGCATTACGGTACGAGAAAAGTGACTTGCCGGTAACGAGATTGAACGAGGTATTGGGATACCGACGATCGAATCTCGGGCAAGTAAAATACCGATTGACAAAGGGAATCGTATATGGGATTAATTGAATCCTCGACATCGTGGTTCATCCGATGAGATCATCGTGGAGCATGTGGGAGCCAACATGGATATCCAGATCCCGCTGTTGGTTATTGCCCGAGAGCTGTCTCGGTTATGTCTGCATGTCTCCCGAACCCGTAGGGTCTACACACTTAAGGTTCGGTGACGCTAGGGTTGTAGGGATATGTATGTGCAGTAACCAGAATGTTGTTAGGAGTCCCGTATGAGATCCCGGACGTCACGAGGAGTTCCGGAATAGTCCGGAGGTAAAGAATTATATATAGGAAGTGTTGTTTCGGCCATCGGGACAAATTTCGGGGTTATCGGTATTGTACCGGGACCACCGGAGGGGTCCCAGGGGTCCACCAGGTGGGGCCACCTGCCCCGGTGGGCCACATGGGCCTTAGGGGGTGCGCCTTGGCCTGCTTGGGCCAAGGGGAACCAGCCCCAAAGGGCCCATGCGCCTAGGGTTCCAAAAGGGAGGAGTCCTAGTGGTGGAAGGCACCTCCTAGATGGCTTGGGGGGAGGGAAACCTCCCTGGCCGCCGCCCCCCTTGGGAGATCAGATCTCCCAGGGCCGGCGCCCCCCCCCAGAGGCCTATATAAAGGGGGGAGGGGAGGGGGGCAGCGCACCCTTTGCCCTGGCGCCTCCCTCTCCCTCTCCAACACCTCCTCCTCCTCCGTAGAGCTCGGCGAAGCCCTGTCGGAGTACTGCAGCTCCACCATCACCACGTCGTCGTGCTGCTGCTGGAGTCTTCTTCCCCAACCTCTCCTTTGCCTTGCTGGATCAAGAAGAAGGAGACGTTACGCTGACCTTAGGTGTGTTGAACGCGGAGGTGCCGTGCTTTCAGTGCTAGGATCTCCGGTGATTTGGATCACGGTGTGTACGACTACTTCATCCCCGTTCATTGAACGCTTCCGCTCGCGATCTACAAAGTGGTATGTAGATGCAATCTCTCTCTCCCATGACTCGTTGCTAGATGAACTCATAGATGGATCTTGGTGAAACCGTAGGAAAAATTTTAATTTTCTGCAACGTTCCCCAACAGTGGCATCATGAGCCAGGTTTATGCGTAGTTCTCTATTGCACGAGTAGAAAACAATTTGTTGTGGGCATAGATGTTGTCAACTCTTCTTGCCGCTACTAGTCTTATCTTGCTTCAGCGGTATTGTGGGATGAAGCGGCCCGGACCAACCTTACACGTACGCTTACGTGAGACCGGTTCCACCGACTAACATGCACTAGTTGCATAAGGTGGCTGGTGAGTGTCTGTCTCTCCCACTTTAGTTGGAGCGGATTCGATGAAAAGGGTCCTTATGAAGGGTAAATAGAAGTTGACAAATCACGTTGTGGCTTTCACGTAGGTTAGAAAACGTTCTTGCTAGAACCCTAATTCAGCCACGTAAAACTTGCAACAACAATTAGAGGACGTCTAACTTGTTTTTGCAGCAAGTGCTTTGTGATATGATATGGCCAAAGTTGTGATGAATGATGAATGATCTATATGTAATGTATGAGATGTTCATGCTATTGTAATAGGAATCACGACTTGCATGTCGATGAGTATGACAACCGGCAGGAGCCATAGGAGTTGTCTTTATTTTTTGTATGACCTGCGTGTCATTGAGAAACGCCATGTAAATTACTTTACTTTATTGCTAAACGCGTTAGCCATAGTAGTAGAAGTAATAGTTGGCGAGCAACTTCATGGAGACACGATGATGGAGATCATGATGATGGAGATCATGGTGTCAAGCCGGTGACAAGATGATCATGGAGCCCCAAGATGGAGATCAAAGGAGCTATGTGATATTGGCCATATCATGTCACGTTTATTATTTGATTGCATGTGATGTTTATCATGTTTTTGCATCTTGTTTACTTAGAACGACGGTAGTAAATAAGATGATCCCTCATAATAATTTCAAGAAAGTGTTCACCCTAACTGTGCACCGTTGCGACAGTTCGTTGTTTCGAAGCACCACGTGATGATCGGGTGTGATAGATTCTAACGTTCACATACAACAGGTGTAAGACAGATTTACACACGCAAAACACTTAGGTTGACTTGACGAGCCTAGCATGTACAGACATGGCCTCGGAACACAGAAGACCGAAAGGTCGAGCATGAGTCGTATAGAAGATGTTCACCGATGTTGACTAGTCCGTCTCACGTGATGATCGGACACGGCCTAGTTGACTCGGATCATGTAATACTTAGATGACTAGAAGAGGGATGTCTATCTAAGTGGGAGTTCATTAAATAATTTGATTAAATGAACTTTATTATCATGAACTTAGTCTAAAAATTATACAATATGTCTTGTAGATCAAATGGCCAACGTAGTCCTCAACTTCAACGCGTTCCTAGAGAAAACCAAGCTGAAAGACGATGGTAGCAACTATACGGACTGGGTCCGGAACCTGAGGATCATCCTCATAGCTGCCAATAAAGATTATGTCCTACGAGCACCGCTGGGTGACGCACCTATTCTTCCTGCAGAACAAGACGTTATGAACGCTTGGCAGTCACGCTGCGATGATTACTCCCTCGTTCAGTGCGGCATGCTTTACAACTTAGAGCCGGGGCTCCAAAACCGTTTTGAGAGACATGGAGCTTATGAGATGTTCGAAGAGCTGAAAATGGTTTTCCCAGCTCATGCCCGGGTTGAGAGATATGAAGTCTCCAACAAATTCTTTAGCTGTAAGATGGAGGAAAATGGCTCTGTCAGTGAACACATACTCAAGATGTCTGGGTTGCACAACCGCTTGACTCAACTGGAAGTTAATCTCCCGGATGAAGTGGTCATTGACAGAATTCTCCAGTCGCTTCCACCTAGCTACAAGAGCTTTGGGATGAACTACAATATGCAGGGGATGGTAAAGACCATTCCTGAGGTATATGTTATGCTGAAATCAGCAGAGGTAGAAATCAAGAAGGAGCATCAAGTGTTGATGGTGAATAAAACCACTAAGTTCAAGAAGGGCAAGGGTAAAAAGAACTTCAAGAAGGACGGCAAGGAAGTTGCCGCGCCCGGTAAGCAAGTTGCCGGGAAGAAGCCAAAGAATGGACCCAAGCCCGAGACTGAGTGCTTTTATTGCAAGGGAAGTGGTCACTGGAAGCGGAACTGCCCCAAAATACTTAGCGGACAAGATGGCCGGCAAAACCAAAGGTATATGTGATATACATGTAATTGATGTGTACCTTACCAGTACTCATAGTAGCTCTTGGGTATTTGATACCGGTGCAGTTGCTCACATTTGTAACTCAAAACAGGAGCTGCGGAATAAACGGAGACTGGCGAAGGACGAGGTGACGATGCGCGTCGGGAATGGTTCCAAGGTCGATGTGATCGCCGTCAGCACGCTGCCTCTACATTTACCTACGGGATTAGTTTTAAACCTCAATAATTGTTATTTAGTGCCAAGTTTGAGCATGAACATTGTGTCTGGATCTCGTTTAATTCGAGATGGCTACTCATTTAAATCCGAGAATAATGGTTGTTCCATTTATATGAGAGATATGTTTTATGGTCATGCTCCGATGGTTAATGGTTTATTCTTAATGAATCTCGTACGTGATGATACACATATTCATAGTGTGAATACCAAAAGAGTTAAAGTTGATAACAATAGTCCCACATATTTGTGGCACTGCCGCCTTGGTCACATAGGTGTCAAACGCATGAAGAAGCTCCATGCAGATGGACTTTTAGAGTCTCTTGATTATGAATCGTTTGACACGTGCGAACCATGACTCATGGGAAAAATGACCAAGACTCCGTTCTCAGGAACAATGGAGCGAGCAACCAACTTATTGGAAATCATACATACCGATGTGTGCGGTCCAATGAGTGTTGAGGCTCGCGATGGCTATCGTTATGTTCTCACCCTCACTGATGACTTGAGTAGATATGGGTATGTCTACTTAATGAAACACAAGTCTGAGACCTTTGAAAAGTTCAAGGAATTTCAGAGTGAGGTTGAAAATCAACGTGATAAATGGATCAAGTTTCTACGATCAGATCGTGGAGGAGAATACTTGATCATGAATTTGGCACACACTTAAGAAAATGTGGAATAGTTTCACAACTCACGCCGCCTGGAACACCTCAGCGTAATGGTGTGTCCGAACGTCGTAATCGCACTCTATTAGATATGGTGCGATCTATGATGTCTCTTACCGATTTACCGCTATCTTTTTGGGGCTATGCTTTAGAGACTGCCGCATTCACTTTAAATAGGGCTCCGTCGGAATACGTTGAGACGACACCGTATGAATTATGGTTTGGGAAGAAACCTAAGCTGTCATTTCTGAAAGTTTCGGGATGCGATGCTTATGTCAAGAAACTTCAACCTGAAAAGCTCGAACCCAAGTCGGAAAAATGCGTCTTCATAGGATACCCTAAAGAAACTGTTGGGTATACCTTCTACCTCAGATCCGAAGGCAAGATCTTTGTTGCCAAGAATGGATCCTTTCTAGAGAAAGAGTTTCTCTCGAAAGAAGTAAGTGGGAGGAAAGTAGAACTTGATGAAGTGTTACCTCTTGAACCGGAAAATGGCGAAACTCAAGAAAACGTTTCTGAGGTGCCTGCACCGACTAGAGAGGAAATTAATGATGATGATCAAGATCAAGCTCCTACTGAAATTCGAAGGTCCACAAGGACACGTTCCACACCAGAGTGGTACGGGAACCCTGTCTTGGAAATCATGTTGTTAGACAACGGTGAACCTTCGAACTATGAGGAAGCAATGGCGGGCCCGGATTCCGACAAATGGCTGGAAGCAATGAAATCCGAGATAGGATCCATGCATGAAAACGAAGTATGGACTTTGACTGACTTGCCCGTTGAACGGCGAGCGATAGAAAATAAACGGATCTTTAAGAAGAAGACAGACGCGGATGGTAATGTGACCATCTATAAAGCTCGGCTTGTCGCTAAGGGTTATCGACAAGTTCAAGGGGTTGACTACGATGAGACTTTCTCACCGGTAGCGAAGCTGAAGTCCGTCCGAATAATCTTAACAATTGCCGCATTCTACGATTATGAAATATGGCAAATGGACGTAAAAACGGCATTCCTTAATGGTTTCCTTAAGGAAGAATTGTATATGATGCAGCCGGAAGGTTTTGTCGATCCTAAGAATGCTGACAAGGTGTGCAAGCTCCAAAGCTCGATTTATGGGCTGGTGCAAGCATCTCGGAGTTGGAACATTCGCTTTGATGAGATGATCAAAGCGTTTGGGTTTACATAGACTTATAGAGAAGCCTGTGTTTACAAGAAAGTGAGTGGGAGCTCTGTAGCATTTATCATATTATATGTAGACGACATACTTTTGATGGGAAATGACATAGAACTCTTGGACAGCGTTAAGGCCTACTTGAATAAAAGTTTTTCAATGAAGGACCTTGGAGAAGCTGCTTATATATTAGGCATCAAGATCTATAGAGATAGATCGAGACGCCTCATAGGTCTTTCACAAAGCACATACCTTGATAAGATATTGAAGAAATTCAATATGGATCAATCTAAGAAAGGGTTCTTACCTGTGTTACAAGGTGTGAAATTGAGCTCAGCTCAATGTCCGACCACGACAGAAGATATAAAAGAGATGCGTGTCATCCCCTATGCCTCAGCCATAGGTTCTATTATGTATGCCATGCTGTGTACCAGACCTGATGTAAACCTTGCCGTAGGTTTGGTAGGAAGGTACCAAAGTAATCCTGGCAAGGAACACTGGACAGCGGTCAAGAATATCCTGAAGTACCTGAAAAGGACCAAGGAAATGTTTCTCGATTATGGAGGTGACGAAGAGCTCGTCGTAAAAGGTTACGTCGACGCTAGCTTCGACACAGATCTGGATGACTCTAAGTCACAAACCGGATACGTGTATATTTTGAATGGTGGGGCAGTAAGCTGGTGCAGTTGCAAGCAAAGCGTCGTGGCGGGATCTACATGTGAAGCGGAGTACATGGCAGCCTCGGAGGCAGCACATAAAGCAATTTGGGTGAAGGAGTTCATCACCGACCTCGGAGTCATACCCAATGCGTCGGGGCCAATCAAGCTCTTCTGTGACAACACTGGAGCTATTGCACTTGCAAAGGAGCCCAGGTTTCACAAGAAGACTAGGCACATCAAGCGTCGCTTCAACTCCATTCGTGAAAATGTTCAAGATGGATACATAGAAATTTGTAAAGTGCACACGGATCTGAATGTCGCAGATCCGTTGACTAAACCTCTCCCTAAGGCAAAACAGGATCAGCACCAGAACTCTATGGGTGTTCGATTCATCACAATGTAACTAGATTATTGACTCTAGTGCAAGTGGGAGACTGTTGGAAATATGCCCTAGAGGCAATAATAAAAGCATTATTATTATATTTCCTTATTCATGATAATTGTCTTTATTCGTGCTATAATTGTGTTATCCGGAAATCGTAATACATGTGTGAATAACAGACAACAATATGTCCCCAGTGAGCCTCTAGTTGACTAGCTCGTTGATCAACAGATAGTCATGGTTTCCTGACTATGGACATTGGATGTCATTGATAACGAGATCACATCATTAGGACAATGATGTGATGGACAAGACCCAATCCTAAACATAGCATAAGATCGCATAGTTCGTTTGCTAGAGTTTTCCAATGTCAAGTATCCTTTCCTTAGACCATGAGATCGTGTAACTCCCGGATACCGTAGGAGTGCTTTGGGTGAGCCAAACGTCACAACGTAACTGGGTGACTATAAAGGTATACTACGGGTATCTCTGAAAGTGTCTGTTGGGTTGACATGGATCGAGACTGGAATTTGTCACTCCGCTTGACGGAGAGGTATCACCGAGCCCTCTCGGTAATGCATCATCATAATGAGCTCAATGTGATCAAAGTGTTTGATCACGGGATCATGCATTATGGTACGAGAAAAGTGACTTGCCGGTAACGAGATTGAACGAGGTATTGGGATACCGACGATCGAATCTCGGGCAAGTAAAATACCGATTGACAAAGGGAATCATATACGGGATTAATTGAATCCTCGACATCGTGGTTCATCCGATGAGATCATCGTGGAGCATGTGGGAGCCAACATGGGTATCCAGATCCCGCTGTTGGTTATTGCCCGAGAGCTGTCTCGGTCATGTCTGCATGTCTCCCGAACCCGTAGGGTCTACACACTTAAGGTTCGGTGACGCTAGGGTTGTAGGGATATGTATGTGCAGTAACCCGAATGTTGTTCGGAGTCCCGGATGAGATCTCGGACATCACGAGGAGTTCCGGAATAGTCCGGAGGTAAAGAATTATATATAGGAAGTGCTGTTTCGGCCATCGGGACAAATTTCGGGGTTATCGGTATTGTATCGGGACCACCGGAGGGGTCCCGGGGGTCCACCAGGTGGGGCAACCTGCCCCGGTGGGCCACATGGGCCTTAGGGGGTGCGCCTTGGCCTGCTTGGGCCAAGGGGAACCAGCCCCAAAGGGCCCATGCGCCTAGGGTTCCAAAAGGGAGGAGTCCTAGTGGTGGAAGGCACCTCCTAGATGGCTTGGGGGGAGGGAAACCTCCCTGGCCGCCGCCCCCCTTGGGAGATCAGATCTCCCAGGGCCGGCGCCCCCCCCCAGAGGCCTATATAAAGGGGGGAGGGGAGGGGGGCAGCGCACCCTTTGCCCTGGCGCCTCCCTCTCCCTCTCCAACACCTCCTCCTCCTCCGTAGAGCTCGGCGAAGCCCTGTCGGAGTACTGCAGCTCCACCATCACCACGCTGTCGTGCTGCTGCTGGAGTCTTCTTCCCCAACCTCTCCTTTGCCTTGCTGGATCAATAAGAAGGAGACGTTACGCTGACCGTACGTGTGTTGAACGCGGAGGTGCCGTGCTTTCGGTGCTAGGATCTCCGGTGATTTGGATCACGGTGTGTACGACTACTTCATCCCCGTTCATTGAACGCTTCCGCTCGCGATCTACAAAGTGGTATGTAGATGCAATCTCTCTCTCCCATGACTCGTTGCTAGATGAACTCATAGATGGATCTTGGTGAAACCGTAGGAAAAATTTTAATTTTCTGCAACGTTCCCCAACACTAACTTGGGTAAAATGGATCATTTATGAGCTAATTAAGGTAAAATGGGTCATCTAAGAGCTAACTTAGGTTCAATGGATCGTTTATGAGCTAACTAAGGTAAAATGAATCATTTTAGAGCTAACTTAGGTAAACTGGATCGTTTATGAGCTAACTAAGCTAATTATGCCACTTTTGACATAAGTAAGCTAAGTACATGTCATTATTGAGCAAACCTAGTTAACTAAGCATATTAGAGCTAACTTAGGTCATTTTGGAGGAAACAAAGCTAAGTATAGATCGTTTTAGTGCTAACTTAGGTAAAATGGATGGTTTAGGAGGTTAGTAAGCTTATTAAGTCATTTTGGAGGAAATAAAGCTAAGTATAGGTCTTTATGCGTTTGTTAAGCAAAACACTAGAGAAACTTAAAGTGATCATGGAGGTGTAGGAGCGGGCTACTAATAATCTCGATCACTATCACTAATAAATGCAAAATCATCATCATCATCACTATCATCAATGACGTGCTCATAGGGTTCAGTGGCATCAACATGTGGAAGGCCACCTTGACGTAATCGGTCAAGCATTGACAGGTCATCCGCAGCAGTAACCTCTTCTTGTTCCGACTCTTCTTGTTCCTCCTCTGGGGTGATGTCGGATTCACTATCGCTGTCTACTTCAATGTTTTGGGGTGAAGTATAGCGGTTCTTAAAACGCTTTTTGGAAAGACGTGTCTCTTGGAAGAATTCTCCTTCATATGTGTCTGGGTTAATGTGAGGTTCATAACCCTCTTCCTTTGGGGGATATAGTCTAGCACATGGCGGTACTTCATAAACGACATCCCAAACTTTCATATTTGGATTAGTTTGGCAGGCCCACGGTAGATAGAATACTTGGGTCGCCTGTTGAGCCGTAATATAGACATCTGGAACATCTAAGTGGGTGCTTTGTTTGATTTCAACTAGCCCTATATGTTCATGAGTCCTTCTAGTCTCCTCCGGTTGAAACCAATAACATTTGAAGAGTACGACATTCGGCGGGTTTTCACCATAGAATTGAAGTTCATAAATTTCTTCAACTCTCCCATAATACTCGGTACCTCCTTCGCCGATAGCAGATACACAACAATTTGTAGACTTTTGGTCGGCCATAGATAGCTCTTTGCCATAGGTACGAAAGCGATACCCGTCGATGTCGTATTTTTCAAATGAGCGGACCTTATAGTCAAAACCATTAGCGACTTGTCTCAATTCGGCGTCCATAGACTCTGAATTAGCGTACAAGTTTAATACGAAACGATTGTTGCATTAGGCACAAATTAGCGAATGAAATGAAATGGTCTAATAGAAATTACCGTTTGTTTGAACCAAGAGATGAAACCGGGATAGCCGCCTCCTTGCTTTGCGAGAAGCTCATACTCTTCGACGGAATCCTTTTGGATCACCACTCCATACGAGAATATGGCGACGTATCGACTATATGAAACATCCAGGAATAAGAGCAATTCAAAGGAAATAGAATTTGCGAAACAATGTACCGAGAACTTACTTGATGTACGGCCGCACTTCTGTCAGGTTGTTGTACATATACAATGTAATGATCCGCCATTCTTTGTTATCCAAAGATACAAGTTTCGAACCACTGGCTGGTGCAAGATTCCCTTTGAATAGGCTGAGGTTGGATCCACCCTTTTGAGGTTTGTCAGCATTATACCGAGGCTTCGGATTATGCAAATGACGATTTTTGGCTTCGTAGTGTGCTGTCACGAAGTTTGCCGCCTCCTCAGTGATGAATGCCTCATCCATCGATGCTTCAATTCTACGTTTATTTTTACATTTTTGTCGATGCGTCTTCTACATCCTCTCAGTTGGGTAGCACCAATGATTTTGCATGGCCCCCCCAATCTTGCCTCGGTCGGGAGATGCAAAATCAAATGCTGCATTGGATTAAAGAAGCCTGGTGGAAAGATCTTCTCTGACTTGCAGATCAACTCCGGCGCCAACTCTACCATTTCTTCGAGCACGCCAGGCGATAGTTCTTTCACACAAAGAACATGGAAGAAATAGCTGAGTTCTGCCAGTACTAGCCATTCATCCTCAGGGATGAAGCCACGCAACATCACCGGCATTACCCGCTCAATCCATATGTGCCAATCATGACTCTTGAGACCAAATATCTTCAATTTATCAAGATTCGCTCCCCTCTTTAGATTCGCTGCATACCCATCGGGGAACATCAACTGCTGTTGCACCCACAATATAATTTCCCTCATAGCTGGCCTTCCAAGATTGAACCATGCCTTTGGCTTCGTCCAGTTCTGCTTTCCTTTCGGTTCTTTCATGTTTTGTAACGGCCTATCACATAGCGCCTCCAGATCGACTCTAGCCTTAGTATTATCCTTTGACTTCCCATCTATGCCGAACAATGTACCAAAAAGTGCCTCGGCGATATTCTTCTCAGTGTGCATCACGTCGATGTTGTGTGGGCAAAGGAGGTCTTTGAAGTAAGGCAGATCCCATAAGCATGTCTTGTGAGTCCAGGCGTGTTTAGAATTATACCCCTTGAAGTACCCTGGACGCTCTGGATCTAGCTCGAGAGCGTTTAACTGATCCAGGGTCTGTTGGCCTGTCAACGCAGGTGGTGCAGAGTTTTTGACAACTCTATCTCTGATGAAGTTCTTCTTGTCTTTCCTGAACTTATGGCGAGGATCTAGGAACTGTCTATGCATGTCGAAGCAAGAAAACTTGCGACCGGCCTGAAGCCAACGAAACTCAAGAGCTCCGTCCCTTGCATGTGGGGTGATGACCCACAAGTATAGGGGATGTATCGTAGTCCTTTCGATAAGTAAGAGTGTCAAACCCAACGAGGAGCAGAAGGAAATGATAAGCGGTGTTCAACAAGGTATTCTCTGCAAGTACTGAAATAAGTGGTAACAGATAGTTTTATGATAAGATAATTTGTAAGGAGCAACAAGTAACAAAAGTAAATAAAGTGCAGCAAAGTGGCCCAATCCTTTTTGTAGCAAAGGACAAGCCTGGACAAACTCTTATATATGGAAAAGCGCTCCCGAGGACACATGGGAATATCGTCAAGCTAGTTTTCATCACGTTCATATGATTCGCCTTCGGTACTTTGATAATTTGATATGTGGGGTGGACCGGTGCTTGGGTGTTGTTCTAACTTGAACAAGCATCCCACTTATGATTAACCTCTATTGCAAGCATCCGCAACTACAACAAAAGTATTAAGGTAAACCTAACCATAGCATGAAACATATGGATCCAAATCAGCCCCTTACGAAGCAACGCATAAACTAGGGTTTAAGCTTCTGTCACTCTAGCAACCCATCATCTACTTATTACTTCCCAATGCCTTCCTCTAGGCCCAAATAATGGTGAAGTGTTATGTAGTCGACGTTCACATAACACCACTAGAGGCTAGACAACATACATCTCATCAAAATATCAAACGAATACCAAATTCACATGACTACTAATAGCAAGACTTCTCCCTTGTCCTCAGGAACAAACGTAACTACTCACAAATCATATTCATATTCATAATAAGAGGGGTAATAATATTCATATAGGATCTGAACATATGATCTTCCACCAAATAAACCAACTAGCATCAACTACAAGGAGTAATCAACACTACTAGCAACCTACTAGCACCAATCCCGGACTCAGAGACAAGAATTGGATACAAGATATGAACTAGGGTTTTGAGAGGAGATGGTGCTGGTGAAGATGTTGATGGAGATTGCCCTCTCCCGATGAGATGAGCGTTGGTGATGATGATGGCGATGTTTTCCCCCTCCCGGAGGGAAGTGTCCTCGGCAGAACAGCTCTGCCTAAGCCCTAGATTAGTTCCGCCAAGGTTCCGCCTCGTGGCGGCAGAGTTTCGTCCCGAAAGGTTGCTTATGATTTTTTCCTTGACGAAAGATCTCATATAGCAGAAGATGGCCATCGGAGAGCCAACAGGGGGCCCACGAGGTAGGGGGCGCGCCCTGGGGGGTACCTTCTTCGTGGGCAAGAAGAAGACTATTTATAGGTGGGGACAGAATCCAGCTTTTGGGGCCAGATTCCTGGGAAGCTCGGAAGTTCTGATGACGCTCGGAAGTTCCGGCCAAGTTTTGTTGGAAATATGCCCTAGAGGCAATAATAAAAGCATTATTATTATATTTCCTTGTTCATGATAATTGTCTTTATTCGTGCTATAATTGTGTTATCCGGAAATCGTAATACATGTGTGAATAACAGACAACAACATGTCCCTAGTAAGCCTCTAGTTGACTAGCTCGTTGATCAATAGATAGTCATGGTTTCCTGACTATGGGCATTGGATGTCAATGATAACGAGATCACATCATTAGGAGAATGATGTGATGGACGAGACCCAATCCTAAACATAGCATAAGATCGCATAGTTCGTTTGCTGGAGTTTTCCAATGTCAAGTATCCTTTCCTTAGACCATGAGATCGTGTAACTCCCGGATACCGTAGGAGTGCTTTGGGTGTGCCAAACGTCACAACGTAACTGGGTGACTATAAAGGCATACTACGGGTATCTCCGAAAGTGTCTGTTGGGTTGACACGGATCGAGACTGGGATTTGTCACTCCGCTTGACGGAGAGGTATCACCGGGCCCACTCGGTAATGCATCATCATAATGAGCTCAATATGATCAAAGTGTTTGATCACGGGATCATGCATTACGGTACGAGTAAAGTGACTTGCCGGTAACGAGATTGAACGAGGTATTGGGATACCGACGATCGAATCTCGGGCAAGTAAAATACCGATTGACAAAGGGAATCGTATACGGGATTAATTGAATCCTCGACATCGTGGTTCATCCGATGAGATCATCGTGGAGCATGTGGGAGCCAACATGGGTATCCAGATCCCGCTGTTGGTTATTGCCCAAGAGCCGTCTCGGTCATGTCTGCATGTCTCCCGAATCCGTAGGGTCTACACACTTAAGGTTCGGTGACGCTAGGGTTGTAGGGATATGTATATGCAGTAACCCGAATGTTGTTCGGAGTCCCGGATGAGATCCCGGACGTCACGAGGAGTTTCGGAATGGTCCGGAGGTAAAGAATTATATATAGGAAGTGTTGTTTTGGCCATCGGGACAAATTTTGGGGTCACCGGTATTGTACCGGGACCACCAGAAGGGTCCCGGGGGTCCACCGGGTAGGGCCACCTGCCTCGGGGGGCCACATGGGCTCTAGGGGGTGTGCCTTGGCCTACATGGGCCAAGGGGAACCAGCCCCAAGAGGCCCATGCGCCTAGGGTTTTAAAGGGAAGGAGTCCCAGAAGGGGAAGGCACCTCCTAGGTGCCTTGGGGGGGAGGGAAACCTCCCCTTGGCCACCGCCCCAAGGAGATTGGATCTCCTAGGGCCGGTGCCCCCCTTGTCCCTCCTATATAAAGGGAGGGGAGGGGGGCAGCCGCACCCCCTTGCCTTGGCGCCTCCCTCTTCCTCTCCAACACCTCCTCCTCCTCCATAGAGCTCGGCGAAGCCCTGCCGGAGTACTGCAGCTCCATCACCACCACGCCGTCGTGCTGCTGCTGGAGCCATCTTCCTCAACCTCTCCTTTGCCTTGCTGGATCAAGAAGAAGGAGACGTTACGCTGACCGTACGTGTGTTGAACGCGGAGGTGACGTCCGTTCGGTGCTAGGATCTCCGGTGATTTGGATCACGTCGTGTATGGCTACTTCATCCCCGTTCTTTTGAACGCTTCCTCTCGTGATCTACAAAGGTATGTAGATGCATCCGATCACTCGTTGCTAGATGAACTCATAGATGGATCTTGGTGACACCGTAGGAAAAATTTTGTTTTCTGCAACGTTCCCCAACAGTGGCATCATGAGCTAGGTCTATGCGTAGTTCTCTATTGCACGAGTAGAACACAATTTGTTGTGGGCGTAGATGTTGTCAACTTTCTTGCCGCTACTAGTCTTATCTTGCTTCAGCGGTATTGTGGGATGAAGCGGCCCGGACCAACCTTACACGTACGCTTACGTGAGACCGGTTCCACCGACTAACATGCACTAGTTGCATAAGGTGGCTGGCGGGTGTCTGTCTCTCCTACTTTAGTTGGAGCGGATTCGATGAAAAGGGTCCTTATGAAGGGTAAATAGAAGTTGACAAATCACATTGTGGTTTTATGTAGGTAAGAAAACGTTCTTGCTAGAACCCTAATTCAGCCACGTAAAACTTGCAACAACAATTAGAGGACGTCTAACTTGTTTTTGCAGCAAGTGCTTTGTGATATGATATGGCCAAAGTTGTGATGAATGATGAATGATCTATATGTAATGTATGAGATGTTCATGCTATTGTAATAGGAATCACGACTTGCATGTCGATGAGTATGACAACCGGCAGGAGCCATAGGAGTTGTCTTTATTTTTGTATGACCTGCGTGTCATTGAGAAACGCCATGTAAATTACTTTACTTTATTGCTAAACGTGTTAGCCATAGTAGTAGAAGTAATAGTTGGCGAGCAACTTCATGGAGACACGATGATGGAGATCATGATGATGGAGATCATGGTGTCAAGCCGGTGACAAGATGATCATGGAGCCCCAAGATGGAGATCAAAGGAGCTATGTGATATTGGCCATATCATGTCACGTTTATTATTTGATTGCATGTGATGTTTATCATGTTTTGCATCTTGTTTACTTAGAACGACGGTAGTAAATAAGATGATCCCTCATAATAATTTCAAGAAGTGTTCCCCCTAACTGTGCACCGTTGCGACAGTTCGTTGTTTCGAAGCACCACGTGATGATCGGGTGTGATAGATTCTAACGTTCAAATACAACGGGTGTAAGACAGATTTACACATGCAAACACTTAGGTTGACTTGACGAGCCTAGCATGTACAGACATGGCCTCGGAACACAGAAGACCGAAAGGTCGAGCATGAGTTGTATAGAAGATACGATCAACATGAAGATGTTCACCGATGTTGATTAGTCCGTCTCACGTGATGATCGGACACGGCCTAGTTGACTCAAATCATGTTATACTTAGATGACTAGAGGAGGGATGTCTATCTAAGTGGGAGTTCATTAAATAATTTGATTAGATGAACTTTATTGTCATGAACTTAGTCTAAAACATTTACAATATGTCTTGTAGATCAAATGGCCAACGTAGTCCTCAACTTCAACGCGTTCCTAGAGAAAACGAAGCTGAAAGACGATGGCAACAACTATACGGACTGGGTCCGGAACCTGAGGATCATCCTCATAGCTGCCAAGAAAGATTATGTCCTATGAGCACCGCTGGGTGACACACCTGTTCTCCCTGCAGAAAAAGACATTATGAACGCTTGGCAGTCACGTTCTGATGATTACTCCCTCGTTCAGTGCGGCATGCTATACAGCTTAGAGCCGGGTCTCCAAAAGCGTTTTGAGAGACATGGAGCATATGAGATGTTCGAAGAGCTGAAAATGGTTTTCCAAGCTCATGCCCGGGTCAAGAGATATGAAGTCTCCGACAAATTCTTTAGCTGTAAGATGGAGGAAAATAGCTCTGTCAGTGAACACATACTCAAGATGTCTGGGTTGCACAACCGCTTGACTCAACTGGAAGTTAATCTCCCGGATGAAGCGGTCATTGACAGAATCCTCCAGTCGCTTCCACCTAGCTACAAGAGCTTTGTGATGAACTACAACATGCAGGGGATGGTAAAGACCATTCCTTATATATATGCTATGCTGAAATCAGCAGAGGTAGAAATCAAGAAGGAACATCAAGTGTTGATGGTGAATAAAACCACTAAGTTCAAGAAGGGCAAGGGTAAAAAGAACTTCAAGAAGGACGGCAAGGAAGTTGCCGCGCCCGGTAAGCAACTTGCCGGTAAGAAGCCAAAGAATGGACCCAAGCCCGAGACTGAGTGTTTTTATTGCAAGGGAAGTGGTCACTGGAAGCGGAACTGCCCCAAATACTTAGCGGACAAGAAGGCCGGCAAAACAAAAGGTATATGTGATATACATGTAATTGATGTGTACCTTACCAGTACTCGTAGTAGCTCTTGGGTATTTGATACCGGTGGAGTTGCTCACATTTGTAACTCAAAGCAGGAGCTGCGGAATAAACAGAGACTGGCGAAGGATGAGGTGACGATGCGCTTCGGGAATGGTTCCAAGGTCGATGTGATCGTCGTCGGCACGCTACCTCGGCACGCTACCTCTACATTTACCTACGGGATTAATTTTAAACCTCAATAATTGTTATTTAGTGCCAAGTTTGAGCATGAACATTGTGTCTGGATCTCGTTTAATTCGAGATGGCTACTCATTTAAATTTGAGAATAATGGTTGTTCTATTTATATGAGAGATATGTTTTATGGTCATGCTCCGATGGTTAATGGTTTATTCTTAATGAATCTCGTACGTGATGATACACATATTCATAGTGTGAATACCAAAAGAGTTAAAGTTGATAACAATAGTCCCACATATTTGTGGCACTGCCGCCTTGGTCACATAGGTGTCAAACGCATGAAGAAGCTCCATGCAGATGGACTTTTAGAGTCTCTTGATTATGAATCGTTTGACACGTGCGAACCATGACTCATGGGAAAAATGACCAAGACTCCGTTCTCAGGAACAATGGAGCGAGCAACCAACTTATTGGAAATCATACATACCGATGTGTGCGGTCCAATGAGTGTTGAGGCTCGCGGTGGCTATCGTTATGTTCTCACCCTCACTGATGTCCTGAGTAGATACGGGTATATCTACTTAATGAAACACAAGTCTGAGACCTTTGAAAAGTTCAAGGAATTTCAGAGTGAGGTTGAAAATCAAAGTGACAGAAAAATCAAGTTTCTACGATCAGATTGTGGAGGAGAATACTTGAGTCACGAATTTGGCACACACTTCAGAAAATGTGGAATAGTTTCACAACTCACGCCGCCTGGAACACCTCAGCGTAATGGTGTGTCCGAACGTCGTAATTGCACTCTATTAGATATGGCGCGATCTATGACGTCTCTTACAGATTTACCGCTATCTTTTTGGGGCTATGCTTTTGAGACTGCCGCATTCACTTTAAACAGGGCTCCGTCGAAATCCGTTGAGACGACACCGTATGAATTATGGTTTGGGAAGAAACCTAAGCAGTCGTTTCTAAAAGTTTGGGGATGCGATGCTTATGTCAAGAAACTTCAACCTGAAAAGCTCGAACCCAAGTCGGAAAAATGCGTCTTCATAGGATACCCTAAAGAAACTATTGGGTATACCTTCTACCTCAGATCCGAAGGCAAGATCTTTGTTGCCAAGAATGGATCCTTTCTAGAGAAGGAGTTTCTCTCGAAAGAAGTAAGTGGGAGGAAAGTGGAACTTGATGAAGTGTTACCTCTTGAACCGGAAAATGGCGCAACTCAAGAAAACGTTTCTGAGGTGCCTGCACCGACTAGAGAGGAAATTAATGATGATGATCAAGATGCTTCTGATCAAGTTCCTACTGAAATTCATAGGTCCACAAGGACACGTTCCGCACCAGAGTGGTACGGCAATCCTGTCTTGGAAATCATGTTGTTAGACAACGGTGAACCTTCGAACTATGAAGAAGCGATGGCGGTCCCGGATTCCGACAAATGGCTAGAAGCCATGAAATCCGAGATAGGATCCATGTATGAAAACGAAGTATGGACTTTGACTGACTTGCCCGTAGAGCGGCGAGCCATAGAAAATAAATGGATCTTTAAGAAGAAGACAGACGCGGATGGTAATGTGACCATCTATAAAGCTCGGCTTGTCGCTAAGGGTTATCGACAAGTTCAAGGGGTTGACTACGATGAGACTTTCTCACCGGTAGCGAAGCTGAAGTCCGTCCGAATCATGTTAGCAATTGCCGCATTCTACGATTATGAAATATGGCAAATGGACGTCAAAACGGCATTCCTTAATGGTTTCCTTAAGGAAGAATTGTATATGATGCAGCCGGAAGGTTTTGTCGATCCTAAGAATGCTGACAAGGTGTGCAAGCTCCAATGCTCGATTTATGGGCTGGTGCAAGCATCTCGGAGTTGGAACATTCGCTTTGATGAGATGATCAAAGCGTTTGGATTTACGTAGACTTATGGAGAAGCCTGCGTTTACAAGAAAGTGAGTGGGAGCTCTATAGCATTTCTCATACTATATGTAGATGACATACTTTTGATGGGAAATGATATAGAACTCTTGGAAAGCATTTAGGCCTACTTGAATAAGAGTTTTTCAATGAAGGACCTTGGAGAAGCTGCTTATATATTAGGCATCAAGATCTATAGAGATAGATCAAGACGCCTCATAGGTCTTTCACAAAGCACATACCTTGATAAGATATTCAAGAAGTTCAATATGGATCAATCTAAGAAGGGGTTCTTACCTGTGTTACAAGGTGTGAAATTGAGCTCAGCTCAATGTCCGACCACGGCAGAAGATATAGAAGAGATGAGTGTCATCCCCTATGCCTCAGCCATAGGTTCTATTATGTATGCCATCCTGTGTACCAGACCTGATGTAAACCTTGCCGTAAGTTTGGTAGGAAGGTACCAAAGTAATCCCGACAAGGAACACTGGACAGCGGTCAAGAATATCCTGAAGTACCTGAAAAGGACTAAGGAAATGTTTCTCGTTTATGGAGGTGACGAAGAGCTCGTCGTAAAGGGTTACGTCGACGCTAGCTTCGACACAGATCTGGATGACTCTAAGTCAAAAACCAGATACGTGTATATTTTGAATGGTGGGGCAGTAAGCTGGTGCAGTTGCAAGCAGAGCGTCGTGGCGGGATCTACATGTGAAGCGGAGTACATGGCAGCCTCGGAGGCAGCACATGAAGCAATTTGGGTAAAGGAGTTCATCACCGACCTCCGAGTCATACCCAATGCGTCGGGGCCAATCAAACTCTTCTGTGACAACACTGGAGCTATTGCACTTGCCAAGGAGCCCAGGTTTCACAAGAAGACTAGGCACATCAAGCGTCGCTTCAACTCCATTCTTGAAAATGTTCAAGATGGAGACATAGAGATTTGTAAAGTGCACACGGATCTGAATGTCGCAGATCCGTTGACTAAACCTCTCCCTAAGGCAAAACATGATCAGCACCAGAACTCTATGGGTGTTCGATTCATCACAATTTAACTAGATTATTGACTCTAGTGCAAGTGGGAGACTGTTGGAAATATGCCCTAGAGGCAATAATAAAAGCATTATTATCATATTTCCTTGTTCATGACAATTGTCTTTACTCGTGCTATAATTGTGTTATCCAGAAATCATAATACATGTGTGAATAACAGACAACAACATGTCCCTAGTAAGCCTCTAGTTGACTAGCTCGTTGATCAATAGATAGTCATGGTTTCCTGACTATGGGCATTGGATGTCAATGATAACGAGATCACATCATTAGGAGAATGATGTGATGGACGAGACCCAATCCTAAACATAGCATAAGATTGCATAGTTCGTTTGCTGGAGTTTTCCAATGTCAAGTATCCTTTCCTTAGACCATGAGATCGTGTAACTCCCGGATACCGTAGGAGTGCTTTGGGTGTGCCAAACGTCACAACGTAACTGGGTGACTATAAAGGCATACTACGGGTATCTCCGAAAGTGTCTGTTGGGTTGACACGGATCGAGACTGGGATTTGTCACTCCGCTTGACGGAGAGGTATCACCGGGCCCACTCGGTAATGCATCATCATAATGAGCTCAATATGATCAAAGTGTTTGATCACGGGATCATGCATTACGGTACGAGTAAAGTGACTTGCCGGTAACAAGATTGAACGAGGTATTGGGATACCGACGATCGAATCTCGGGCAAGTAAAATATCGATTGACAAAGGGAATCGTATACGGGATTAATTGAATCCTTGACATCGTGGTTCACCCGATGAGATCATCGTGGAGCATGTGGGAGCCAACATGGGTATCAAGATCCCGCTGTTGGTTATTGCCCGAGAGCCGTCTCGGTCATGTCTGCATGTCTCCCGAACCCGTAGGGTCTACACACTTAAGGTTCGGTGACGCTAGGGTTGTAGGGATATGTATATGCAGTAACCCGAATGTTGTTCGGAGTCCCGGATGAGATCCCGGACGTCACGAGGAGTTTCGGAATGGTCCGGAGGTAAAGAATTATATATAGGAAGTGCTGTTTTGGCCATCGGGACAAATTTCGGGGTCACCGGTATTGTACCGGGACCACCAGAAGGGTCCCGGGGGTCCACCAGGTGGGGCCACCTGCCTCGGGGGGCCACATGGGCTCTAGGGGGTGCGCCTTGGCCTACATGGGCCAAGGGGAACCAGCCCCAAGAGGCCCATGCGCCTAGGGTTTCAAAGGGAAGGAGTCCCACAAGGGGAAGGCACCTCCTAGGTGCCTTGGGGGGGAGGGAAACCTCCCCTTGGTCGCCGCCCCAAGGAGATTGGATCTCCTAGGGCCGGCGCCCCCCCTTGGCCCTCCTATATAAAGGGGGGAGGGGGGCAGCCGCACCCCCTTGCCTTGGCGCCTCCCTCTTCCTCTCCAACACCTCCTCCTCCTCCATAGAGCTCGGCGAAGCCCTGCCGGAGTACTGCAGCTCCATCACCACCACGCCGTCGTGCTGCTGCTGGAGCCATCTTCCTCAACCTCTCCTTTGCCTTGCTGGATCAAGAAGAAGGAGACGTTACGCTGACTGTACGTGTGTTGAACGGGGAGGTGCCGTCCGTTCGGTGCTAGGATCTCCGGTGATTTGGATCACGTCGTGTACGACTGCTTCATCCCCGTTCTTTTGAACGCTTCCGCTCGTGATCTACAAAGGTATGTAGATGCATCCGATCACTCGTTGCTAGATGAACTCATAGATGGATCTTGGTGAAACCGTAGGAAATTTTTTTGTTTTCTGCAACGTTCCCCAACAAGTTTGGGGCTACACAGAAAGTTTACATCCTCTCTGGTGTACCCTGGAAGCTGTAAACAGGGGACGGAAGCTCCGCTGCCCGAAAGTTCCGGGGGACTGAAATTCCAGTCAGGGTCTGGCAAGGTTCCGGGCTACACAAAAACTTTGCACAGAATAAGCAGTTTCTCTGGATGGCCCGGAAGCACCCCGGATCCATCCCGGATGTTCTGGTCCCCGGATGTTCCGGCCGTCCCGGAAGTTCCGGCCTGAACAGAAGCATTTAGCTGTGAGATATTTCATATCATGTGTGAAGTGAAGTTGATTCCCAGATGTTGTTATGATGCAACCCCTCTTAATAGTGCGGCTGCCCTTAGGACTCAAACAAAAGAAAACAATATGGCACTCTGCTTTTCCTTGGAACACTTTTTCCCTTTTTCCATCAAGAGGGGAATTAACCATCCATGCTCCACTTCCATTAGAAACGGTGCTGTTTACATTAGAGCATGTGGTTAGAAACACAAATGAAGTTGTCATCAATGTCAAAAACTATTTAGTGCAACAATGCACTTTCACCGGTGCTACGCCGAGAGACTTCAGTCACACAAGCAGAAGGCCTTGGTGCAGAAATTATTTGTACATCATTTGTATTTTCTAGAACATGTGGCTCAGATGCGAAGATTCGGGAATAAAGGGCTCAGCCATAGAAGATTCGGGCGCATCAACCGAAGGCGATCCACTGCCCTGATGCTCCAGATCCGAGATAGCCGGTTCGTCCGAGAAGACGCGCCTTGCACTAATTGCCAACTGGTGGGCTCCACATAGCAGCGTCAGGTGACGCCCGCTCTAGTGCGTGGCAGGGCAAACTATTTATGGGCCCCGCGACTATCGGCCTATCGCCCGCAGCGTCGGCCCGCCCACGCGTGGAAGGCATAGTGTCGTCGTGCCCTTGTAACCTTTGCAATATCAGAAGCCTTATACCCCTATTATTTGTACTAAAGAGTTGTTCTGTTTTATGCTAAGCAGTGCTGTATTCCAGAAGACTTGATCTCTTTGCTGGAACACGGGCCGGGTGCTCCGGTTCCTCTGAGCCGGGGTGCCACATCAAGCCCATCAGACTATTTTTTTTCTCAACCCGCCAAACATATTAACTAATACCCTGAAAATTTGATTTAATATTTTATAAAATCTGCCATGGTAGAATTTATATGGTATTATGTTCTGAACACCAATACACCATTTTTTAATCATTATTCTTAGCCACCGAACATTTTTTGTGACCCCAAACATTTTCTGTGACACTACGAATCATCCCAGAAAATGGACATGCCTAGTGACGCCCAAAATAGCCACCTAAAATCAGGCCAAAACTTCATGAAAGTTGCAAAGAGCGCTGCCCTGGGAGGAAAACACCTGGTGATGGTTGACCGTCACAGAAAATGATCTTTGGCGACGTTTCCTGTATCATCACCAGGGTTTTTGTCAATGAATAGAGCAGATTTTGTAGTGTATACTAGTAAATCAAATTATACTAAGTATAATTGGAATGAACAGTAAGTACAATATCAAATTATATTACAACTAATCTAAGTACACAATCGGTTTCTATACAAGTACATCAAATTGTACTAAGTATAATTGGAATGAACAGTAAGTACAATATCAAATTATATTACAACTAATCTAAGTACACAATCGGTTTCTATACAAGTACATCAAATTGTACTAAGTATAATTGGAATGAACACTATGTACAATATCAAATTATACTAGAACTAATCTAAGTATAAAATCTGGTCATGGACGTCCAAGGATTCAACCCTAAGTACAAAATCAAATTATACTACTACTAATCTAATTCTACCTATCAAAATTCAACCCTAAGTACAAAATCTGTTCATGGACGTCCATGGATTCAACCCTAAGTACAAAATCAATTTATACTACTAGTCTTCTAATTCTACACAGACGTTCATGGATTCCAATAGAATTATACTACGGCGGTGACGAGCTGTGAGGCCCGGAGGGGAAGGGAGAAGATCTAACATGCTAGTCCAGCAGCGAGGTCCGGAGTGGCGGCGGCGGCGCTGGTCAAGAGGTGGACTGAAATGAATGTGGGTGAATCGGATCAGAATGAGTTAGTTTTTTTCTGGGGGGTAGATAGTGGACTAGTGTTGGCTCCGCACTGGGACGCCGCGGCCTCCTCTTGCACCGGCGGCTACTCCCGCCACACCACCTCCCGCGAGCTGTTTGCGGCGACATCACGATAAAGATTGTTATTTCGGATACGCGCAGATCGTTATTCATGATCGATCAATTGAGAAGGGTGTGTCTATATATATATATATATATATATATATATATATATATATATATATATACTTGTTTGGAATATACTTCTTTCGTCCTAAAATAAGTGTCGTGAGTACCAATTTGGAATATACCAACACTAGCGAACAATTCACACGTGGATGGGAGGGTTGAGGCGACGGCTGAAAAAAATACGGGAGCGATGGGTTGATTTTTAAAAAGGTCGGGGTTTTTCTCGTAAACGTCCCTGGCGGATCAAGATATCAGACCAAGAATATCGCCTCCCTTTGACTAAAAAATACAAGCTTTATTTCATAAAAAAATGTATTTCTGTATTCATATTTAAAATAAGTTATAAGTAATAATACTTTGGTGAAATATAACACATATATTTTGCTAGTCAAAGTTGAACCAAAATACTACGAAAGGAGAATAATAAACCGGAACGGAAAAAAGTACTACATCAAACGGTTAATACGGGAAACAAAAGGTCTTAGACCACGCGCCTCCTTTGGGCAAGGATAATAGTGACTGACTAGATGACCCACAGAAGTCAGGCCCTACAGATCAGGGACCGAACAAACCGAGTACTTCTTCGTGCCACGAGACAAAGTCGTCGGTTACGGGGCCTGTCTCAGGTCTGGGTCGGTATCGGACTGGCGATTATCTATAAATACCAAATCGATCGACGCATCAATGCATCAGCAAAACACACAATTGATACCATGGAACAACGAGACCTCCGTCGTTCCGCGGCCGCCGCCGCGCCTTCCTATCCAATCAAGAAAGAGAGTCATTGTTTCTCAGAGAGAAAGAAAGATCACCATCACCAAGTCAGCGGCGGCATAACGGCGTCTATGCCCGACGACGTGCTTGCCGACATCTTCACCCGGTTGCCGGACATGGCCACCGTTGTCCGCTGCGCCGCCACGTGCCGGCGGTGGGGACACCTCGTGGCCACCAGGGCAGCGGTCATCTCCCCCTGCATGCCGCCCCTCGGCCGCTTCTTCCCCAGCCTTGCCGTTGGTCTCTTCCACCAGGAGAACGACTGGCCGCCCACTACGCGCACAAGGGACGCGCCATCGCCGCGGCCGTGTTTTATCGCAACGGCCTCAGGCACACGTTTCATCCGTGGTGATGGCCAGAGCTCTTTAGCTATCTTGGGACTAGATGAAGGCGACCGGCTTCTGGACCACTCCCGTCCCGTTGCATCCCGGAATGGCCGCCTCGTCCTTGAGCTCCGGTGCAACCCGCGCCAGGATTGTGCATCTGATGGCCTCTCGCTCGCCATCTGCAACCCGATGATGCTTGACAAAATCGATGTCATCCCGCCTTTGGTCTTAGTAGGCCAGAGCACTACAACGATAATGGACTACGGCTGCGCGTTGCTCACCGGCCACGATCTCAACCCTCAGTGCCACCAAGATTTCTTCCACATTCTGCTCATCTACAGCCACAATCATCCTGGCGGGCAGTCCACGGTGCTCCGATGCTACTCCTCGGATACGGGGCGCTGGGACCAGAGACTGAATCCATTGTCAAGATCCCCATCTCCAAGATAGGCAATATCGGGCCCGCTGTGGTACGCCGCGGGGTGGCATTCTGGGCTCTCGAACAGGGTGTGCTCGGGGTGCGCCTTGATTTGAAGGACCACACCATGGACATGCACATGGTGCCTTGCGACACCTCACGCACGGGTCCAAACAACCGACTCATGGGCATCTTGCCCGACAACCGGCTCTACTTAATGTATTATGGTTACATGGGAGCGTGGTTGGGGAAGCTTGTGTTGAAGCTACACTATCTCGAGTTTCCCAATGAAGATGACATGCAAACCGGCAAGATATGTAGAAAATGCAGAATTGTGTTGGTGGAGCAAATGGGGAAACTGATGATGGTGGTGACTCGCTATGTCCACACAATCAAGTTGTGGTGGTTTGGCGAGAAGAGCGGCATCCTGTTGTTCACAATGGGAGAAGGGAGCGGGCAACCTGGCACCTACATGTTGAAACTTGAGGAGAATGCCGTTCATAAGTTGGCCGATGATGGTCACTTATGGAAAAACTTGCTCGGGTACGAGATGGACATGACGGCGTACCTTACATCGTTCAGCTCAGGCATATATTCTTCAAACGAGTGAGTCATTCTGACTGGAGGTGATCACACAATTATATAGAGTACGAGTGCAACCGATGGAAGATGCTCGGATGTGGCACATTTAACCGGTTTGGATGACGGTCTAGTTGTGGCATTTATATTTTGATTGTGTATTTGATAATTATCGTTGAGTTAGTACAAAATTGTACTAAATCAGCGATAATCAATGTGGATCTGATTTAGAATATACGGATGTATGCATCGTAATGATGCAGAGGCTGAGCTCAATCCTGCATTAGGAAAAAAAAGGTGTTAACTGCATGGGTTATGCACCTCTCATTTGTTTGTTTGGACACTTAATTTACTCTGATCGATCAGAATTATGCACCTAGTTTCGTGCATCAGCAACGAATATGTTAAGTACTATCGAGTGTGTTAAGTTGAAACAACGGTATCTTATATTTACTCTGATGTCTTGCATTTTCTAGCCCTTGGAGCCTAGAACAACGTTATGAGTAACATCTAGCTTGTTTGTTTATCCTCACATCAATTTTAATCTTCCCCAGAGTCCAGAACGGTATCACTTAATCTCACAAGCTCCATCTCCATGTCATGCCGCTGCGGCGCTGCCATCTCTAGACTTCCATCAAAATTGGCTCTAGACTCTTGCCGCCGGCGTGTTCTTTTCGGTCTCTTATCTCTTCCGCCATCGAGCCAGACTTTTACATGTGCATCTCGCCGGTCGCCGGATGAGCTACGGCTAGCTCCGAGCAGTATCGTGTTTGGAAGGAATCAAGCTAGCTAGCTTCCACCGAGACCACCTCCGCCGCCGAGCAACTTCCGTCGCACCCGTCTAGCGTAAGCCACTACTGGAATCTAGGATTTCGTTGAGTTTCATGTTTTCGTCGAGTTCAAATTATCGAAAGCTAGACATTGTAATGTGTTTGCCGAGTTTGCTGTTAATTAGAGTCGGGAGTGACACGATACTCGGCAGACTTCGCTGTTTTCCTAGTGCAAGGCATAATGGACTTGACGGAAGAAAGAAAGTCGGCAGGGTCACACTTTCACCAAGTTCTGCTAGATATAAACACGGATAGGTGGACCATCCAAGGACCAGGCGATGAAGACATGATGGTCGTCCATGTTTGCCGAGTTTCCACTAACGGGTTTGCTATTTCACATCTAGATGTGAGATATTATCTCACATCTAACTCCCTCACCCTTAGGGACAAAACAAATCTTCCATGGATTTGTTTTGTCCCTAAGGGTGAGGGAGTTAGATGTGAGATAATATCTCATATCTAGATGTGACATAGAGAGACCCTTCCACTAATGCAAACTTGACAATCTTTTTGCAAAATGATGTTATATTGTGAGATGGAGGGAGTGTTATGGAATTGCAATTTCATAGTACCTTTTAGATAGTGCATTGCCAATCCGGGAGATGTACATTGGCAAGCTATTGAAAGAGTTATGCACTATCTGAAAGGTACTATGAACTATGGACTTCACTATACTGGATACCCGTCGGTACTTGAAGGGTATAGTGACGCGAATTGGGTCTCTGATATTGATGAGACGAAGGCCACAACTGGGTATATGTTAACTCTTGGAGGTGGTGCTATTTCTTGGAAGTCTTGCAAGAAAATGATTTTAACGAGATCGAGAATGGAAGCAGAATTAACAGCATTGGACACATCTGGTGTCGAAGCAGAATGACTTTGAGATCTTTTGATGAACTTGCCATTGGTTGAGAAGCTGGTTCCAGCCATCCTTATGAACTATGAAAATCAGACTGTTATTGTCAAGGTGAAGAGTTCAAAGAACAACATGAAGTTCAGCAAATACATAAGAATGAGATTAAAAGCTGTCAGTAAATTAAGAAACTTCAGAGTGATAGCGATGAATTATGTCCAAACGGCTAAGAATCTGGCAGATTCCTTTACTAAAGGGCTATCGTGTGTTGTGATAGATAATGCATCGAGGGACATGGGTATGAGACCCACATGAGTTGCCATGGTGGTAACCCATGATCGGAGATCCCGTCAAGTAGGACCTGAAAAAACAAGCCATTGATGAACTGAGAAGAGTAACTTTACTAACCCACTGCATTGTAGATGCAATACTCTCAGAAACTGTATGATAGGTTGACTACTATCTTAATGTTTTCCAAATCTTATATAAGCAACATGCTATCCTACAGAGTGGTCTTTGGAGAACACACTTATATGAGCTTGTACGGGAGAGGGCCAATTAGGTTTCTGGGGAGCAACTACGCGACAGCTCGCCTCCGGTCGACTACTTCCTCTACATCGCCCGCTTCTTTTTCATCGTCATCATGTCCACTGACGCCGAGAAGGTTGCCGCTGAGAAACCCGAAGCCGACAAGAAGGCCGCCTAGGACGCCGCTGGTACCGCCGCCGCCGCCGCCGCTTCTGCCTGACCTACTGAAGGGTATAACTCGTTTATATATCCTGCTCCTATTGTTTTCTGTTTTAGTCATGCTAGCGTTATACGTAGATGTGTCTGCAATTAGCGTAGTATGTACTTGCATGATTGAATATCAGCATGTGTTTATTTGTCATGGTAGTGATTTTTCTTGGATTAATTAATCAAAAAATTGCCTATTTACTCAGCAGTAACAATACAGTCTTGCTGCCTTGGAGTCATGACCGATTGAACAAAAGAATCTGGAATCAATCGACACCTTAGACAACCTTACCTTACCTTTTCTCCTACGTTTTTCCTTCGGGTTGAGTACATAGGCTCTCCCTGGTTCAAATCCCCTACCATGCACATTAGTATTATTTTACTTGCCTGCCCCACCTCCAATGAATTTTATTATCCAAATTTGTACCGTTCGCCAAATAGCTTCTGCATATAAGTATCAAACAACTTAGTACTACCTCACACTCAGTCTACATTTATTAGTTGATACGTCGTTACAAAGGGTTTACATGTCAAATTTCCCAATGATCATGCATGTAAGCACTATTGAAGATGCCCTATGCTCCATTCTAGATGTTCTTGGCAGCTATCGTGGCATCCACCATCTTGGGCTTGCCCAAGCCCTTGATCCTCTTTATCTCAGTGATTTCGCCCCACTTCTTTGTCTGAGCCGAGACATTCAACCTGCACGATATGTCATTCTAGTGGATGAAGAGCTTGATCAGCTCCTCCGAGGCATGGCCACAGATATAACAAGGTGGTACCCCGCGCGTTGCTGTGGGGTTTTGTACATGAGAGCTGGTGTAATGAAAAATGTTGAAATCATGAAAGCAAACTATACTTGCGTGCTCCATGCTTGCTATGTACATGTTGCCTGGCCTTGAGGCTGGCTGTTACATTTTGACAACTTTTGTTGATATGGCTGTAATCAATATTTTGGAAGCAATCTCACTGGAAATTTTGACATGACCTATCTTTATTTTTGTACCATTTGCACATGTAATAGGAAAATAGTATATATTGACAAAAATATAACGAAATCTACATAACCATAGCAATAAAATTGATAGAGGGTAGGTTTGGTGCACTCACTTAGCCATTTGGTGCCACTTCTCTTCACAAGCTTCACAAGGGGGTGTAGGTTTGCTTTTGGTTCCTCTTATGCACACAAGGTGTTTGATGAAATGCCCCAAGAGCCACACTTGAGGTTCCTCATTTATTTTTTCCTCCTCGATCGCGGTTAGCAACTTGAACCTTTCATGCATGTGTGTCATTGATAAAATATGCATGTGTGTTGTTCATTGTTTAATTTCTATTGTTTATAGCTAGTTAGTTTAACAAATGCATGATGGTTAATTATATATTTTATATTATAATAGTGCAGATGAATCGGCAATGGATGTACGGTAACCGACTCTCCCGCGAGTTCACTACGGGTTTGAAAGATTTCCTCGTAGTGGCTAATGCGAACAAGCAGAAGGGTTTTGTTATCTGTCCATGTGTTGACTGTAAGAATCAGAAGGGTTACTCTTCCTCAAGAGAAGTTCACCTGCACCTGCTTCGGCACGGTTTCATGCCAAGCTATAATTGTTGGACCAAGCATGAAGAAAGAGGGGTTATAATGGAAGAAGATGAAGAAGGGGATGATTTCATCGATGAAAGCTATCTTGCTCATTTCGGTGATACTTTCATGGAGGATGCTGAAGGTGAAGGGGAAGGTGAAGGGGAAGGTGAAGGGGAAGGTGAAGGGGAAGGTGAAGGTGAAGAAGAGGCACGTGATGAGACCGTTGATGATCTTGGTCGGACCATTGCTGATGCACGGAGACGCTGCGAAACTGAAAAGGAGAGGGAGAATTTGGATTGCATGTTAGAGGATCACAGAAAGTCGTTGTACCCCGAATGCGATGATGGTCTGAAAAAGCTGGGCTGCACACTGGATTTGCTGAAATGGAAGGCACACGCAGGTGTAGCTGACTCGGCATTTGAAAACTTGCTGAAAATGTTGAAGAATATGTTTCCAAAGAATAACGAGTTGCCCGCCAGTACGTACGAAGCAAAGAAGGTTGTCTGCCCTCTAGGTTTAGAGGTTCTGAAGATACATGCATGCATCAACGACTGCATCCTCTACCACGGTGAATACGAGAATTTGAATGAATGCCCGGTATGCACTGCATTGCGTTATAAGATCAGAGGCGATGACCCTGGTGACGATGTTGAGGGCGAGAAACCCAGGAAGAGGGTTCCCACCAAGGTGATGTGGTATGCTCCTATAATACCACGGTTGAAACGTCTGTTCAGGAACAAAGAGCATGCCAAGTTCTTGCGATGGCACAAAGAGGACCGTAAGTCGGACGGGGAGTTGAGACACACCGCAGATGGAACGCAATGGAGAAAGATCGACAGAGAGTTCAAAGATTTTGCAGCTGACGCAAGGAACATAAGATTTGGTCTAAGTACAGATGGCATGAATCCTTTTGGCGAGCAGAGCTCCAGCCATAGCACCTGGCCCGTGACTCTATGCATCTACAACCTTCCTCCTTGGTTGTGCATGAAGCGAAAGTTCATTATGATGCCAGTGCTCATCCAAGGTCCGAAGCAACCCGGCAACGACATCGATGTGTACCTAAGGCCATTAGTTGATGAACTTTTACAGCTGTGGGGCAGACCTGGTGTCCGTGTGTGGGATGAGCACAAAGAAGAGGAATTTGACCTACGAGCGTTGCTTTTCGTAACCATCAACGATTGGCCTACTCTTAGTAACCTTTCGGGACTGTCAAATAAAGGATACAATGCATGCACGCATTGCTTACATGAGACTGAAAGTGTACATTTGCCAAATTGTAAG
This sequence comes from Aegilops umbellulata, assembly GCA_032464435.1. Lineage (NCBI taxonomy): Eukaryota > Viridiplantae > Streptophyta > Magnoliopsida > Poales > Poaceae > Aegilops > Aegilops umbellulata. The sequence continues at coordinate 562,430,186 of CP136056.1, forward strand.
AAGAACGTGTACCTTGGGCATCGTCGATTTCTTCCGAAAATTCATCCAGTAAGAAAGAAAGGCAAGCATTACAACGGCAAGGCAGATCACCGGCCGAAGCCTGCAGAACGCACTGGTGCTGAGGTATTTGATATGGTCAAGGATTTGAAAGTCATCTTTGGAAACGGTCCTGGCGGACAATCAGTTCCGAAGGGAGCTGACGGGCACGCAGCCATGTGGAAGAAGAAATCTATATTCTGGGAGCTAGAATATTGGAAAGTCCTAGAAGTCCGCTCTGCAATCGACGTGATGCACGTTACGAAGAATATTTGCGTGAACCTCCTAAGCTTCTTGGGCGTGTATGGGAAGACAAATGATACAAAGGAAGCACGGCAGGACCAGCAACGTTTGAAAGACACTGATGACCGGCATCCGGAATGGTTTCAAGGTCGTGCCGGCTACGCTCTGACCAAAGAAGAGAAGGTCATCTTTTTTGAATGCCTGAGCAGTATGAAGGTCCCGTCTGCATTCTCGTCCAATATAAAGGGAATAATAAACATGGCGGAGAAAAAGTTCCAAAACCTGAAGTCTCACGACTGCCACGTGATTATGACGCAATTGCTTCCGATTGCTTTGAGGGGGCTCCTGCCGGAAAATGTTCGAGTAGCCATTGTGAAGCTATGTGCATTCCTCAATGCAATCTCTCAGAAGGTAATCAATCCAGAAGTTCTACCACGGTTACAGAATGATGTGATCCAATGTCTTGTCAGTTTCGAGTTGGTGTTCCCGCCATCCTTCTTCAATATTATGACGCACCTCCTGGTTCACCTAGTCGAAGAGATTTTCATTCTCGGTCCTGTATTTCTACACAATATGTTCCCCTTCGAGAGGTTCATGGGAGTATTAAAGAAATATGTTCGTAACCGTGCTAGGCCAGAAGGAAGCATCGCCAAGGGCTATGGAAATGAGGAGGTAATTGAGTTTTGTGTTGACTTTGTTCCTGACCTTAAGCCGATTGGTCTTCCTCGATCGCGGCACGAGAGGAGACTAAGTGGAAAAGGCACGATCGGAAGGAAATCAACGATATGTATGGACGGCCATTCTCTGACTGAAGCGCCACATTGTTCTTTCAGGGAAAAGAAACATCATGGGAGTGGAGGACAAGACAGACATGTCAGAAGATTATAATATGTTTGCTGAAATTCCGCCCTTCAAAGTGAACACCGACCCAAGCATTAAGTTAAATGATGAGGATGATCCATGGATACGGCACAATCGTAAGCAAGCAGGGACACAAGGGAAGAATTGATGTGTAATAATTTATTGTACCAAACTTTGTATTTGGTCGATGAACTGAATGATGTATCAAACCTTTTGTCAAACCTTCAAGGGATTAGTTTTATTTTTCTGCTTTTTTTGATATATAATTGTATTTTTAAGATTTTAAAATGAATTAGTTTTATTTTTCTGATTTTAAAAGGAAAAAGGAAGAAGAAGAAAGAAGGAAAAAGGAAAAAAAATAGAAGAAAAAAACAGAAGAAAAAAGGAAAAACATAAGAAAAAAACAAACAGAAGAAAAACAAAAGAAAAAAGGAAAAAGGAAGAAAGGAAGAAAAAAAAGAAGAAAAACAAGAAAAAGGAAGAAACAAACAGAAGAAAAAAACAGAAGAAAAAAGGAAGAAAAAAACAAAAGAAAAACAAGAATTTAAAATGAATTAGTTTTATTTTCTGATTTTTTTGATATATAATTGTATTTTTAAGATTTTAATAACATAAATAAATAAGTAATTAGAAACTTTAATAGCAAAAATAACTATCATAAAGTAAAATAATTAAGTAATTAGAAACAAAATAAAATAAAATAAATAAGTTTTTGTTGTAAGTAGAAACAAAACAAAATAAATAAAGCGAAAATGAAAACAAAAAACAGGCAAAAAATAAAAAATATGCCACCTACTGGGCCACCACGGCCTGAATACGACTAGAAACCCATTAATGGGCCAGGATTCAGGCCCGCAGAAGGCCCAGTAGGCCCACAGGCTCATAGTAACAGAATAGGCCCGTAAGCCTGCATTTGAGAGGAGCTCGAAGTGGTGAGCGCAGCCGCGCTTATAAACCACTGTCGAAGCCTCTCGGCTAGCGACGTGGGACTAAACATCCCACCGCACCGCACCAGTTCCAGCACAGACCCTTTAGTCCCGGTTGGGGAGGCGGACCGCGACTAAAGGGTAACCTTTAGTCGCGGTTGTTGTCCCCAACCGCGACTAAAGGCTCTTTCTGCGCGGGAACGAAAGCGGCGCCAAAACCCTTTAGTCGCGGTTGGTGTGGCGGACCGCGACTAAAGCTACCCTTTAGTCGCGGTCCGCCACACCAACCGCGACTAAAGGTCTGTCTATATATACTGCACTTAGCAGTTTCCGCCACTTCCCATTCTTCTCTCGACGCCGAAGCCCTGCCCCGACGCCGATCGACGCCGAAGCCCTGCCCCGACGCCGATCGACGCCGACGCCGACGCCCTGCCCCGACGCCGACGCCCTGCCCCCAGTGAGCGCCGCCGCCTCCGCCCCGAGTGAGTGCCGCCGCCGCCCGTGCCCTGCCCTAGCGCGCCGCCGCCGCCGCCCCTGCCCTGCCCTGCCCTTGCCCGCCGCCCGCCGCCCGCCGCCCCCCTGCCCGCCGCCCCTGGCCCTGCCCCTGGCCGCCGCCGCCGCCCGCGCGCCGCCCGCTGCCCGCCCCTGCCCAACAAAAATGAAAACAAAACAAAACCAAAAGAAAGAAGAAAAAAAAGGAAGAAGAAAAAAAAGGAAGAAGAAAAAAGGAAGAAGAAAAAAAGAAAGAAAAAGAAAGAAGAAAGAAAAAGGAAGAAGAAAAAAAGAAGAAAGAAAAAGGAAGAAGAAAAAGAAAGGAAGAAGAAAAAAAGAAAGAAGAAAAAGGAAGAAGAAAAAATGAAAGAAGAAAGAAAGAAGAAAGAAAGAAGAAAGAAAAAGGAAGAAGAAAAAACAAGAAAGAAAAAGGAAGAAGAAAAAAATGAAAACCAAAAATGAAAACGAAATGAAAACCAAAAGAAAGAAGAAAGAAAAAGGAAGAAGAAAAAAAGTAACTTAAAACTTGATAATTAACAAAAAACCGTAAAATTTGATAATTAACCAAATGGCGAGGGTTATACATGTGTGTTGTCCTCGCCTCCCTCTCCGTGATGCCGTCGTCTGCCGCCCCGTCTCGTGCTCTACCGCGACACCCTCTCCCACCCCTTCCTCGCCCCCTCCTTTTGCCACCGCCCTTTCGCCACCGCCACCGCCACCGCCCCCCTTCTTCACTTAATTAATTTGTTTTTACTACATGTTTTCAGGACTGACATAATGGCGGACGATAGAGCTGACCCGATTATGGACAACTATGATCCGGACGGTGAAGCACATATGTTCGGCATCATAAACGGCGATATTCTATATGTGCTGACCGGACAAGAAGAAGATGATATCTCTTCTTATCTGAACCTTGACGGTGAAGATGAAGTGCGCCGTCAGCAAGATGATGCCGAACAAACGTCGATAAACGACGATCTTCAAATGGAAGTAGCAACCACCTCCGGCGCCGAGGTATATATATACATTGAGCCTCTGGTGATACAAACTAACTGATTTGAATAAATATGTGTGTACTAACGCGCGCGACTCTCTTTCTTATTTTAGCCCTCGGCCGGATCGTCGAAACAATCGAGTACGTCGTCAAAGCGTGGCGCAACCAAGACGATGAAACAAGGAGAAACATGCACCATCGAGGTTGTCGACAGTGCAACCGGCAGGCCGCTGGAGCCCCGCAAGAACGCCACCAAGTTTGTCAGCCAATGCGGAGCCGTTGTTAGAGACAACGTCTCGATCACCGTCCAGGAGTGGAATGAGCCAAAGAAGGCACGAATTGCTGGTTTCAGTTTTGTCGATAAGAGAACAAAAAAAGATTGCTTCAAGAAGCTTATGGAACATTTCGTTCTACCTCCGGAATACAACAAATTCGATGAGGAGGGTAACAAGATTGAGGAAAACAAGGAGAGGAGGAGGCTAGTCAAACAGTTCGCTCTTCATAAGATGGCCGACGCATTCCGGAAATTCAAGCAAAATCTAGCCCATGACTTTGTCAAGCAGAACAAGACTCCGGATTTCAAAGGACAATATGAGAAACTGAAACATGATTGGCCAGAATTTGTGAAGCAAAAGAAATCGGAGCAGTTCATTCAAATATCGAAAAAAATAAGGAAAATGCGGCTAAGAAGGAGTACAATCATATTATGGGGCCAGGAGGGTATCGCCTTTGGCAGCCTAGGTTGGAGAAGATGGAGAACGAGCTGAGGGCACGAGGAATCCGTCCAGGTACGGAGGGATGAGACCCAAGGGCCAAAAGCTGGTGGTACGGGCATGGGGGAACGCTGAACCCGGAGACAGGGGAGTGTGTTTACCAGGGCAAAATAATTAAACCCACCCAAGCCCTTATTGACGCAATGAGGGATGCTCAAGAGGGGAAGATCAAGTTCAACAGAGAGAACGACGCACTGACAAAAGCCCTCGGGAATCCTGAACACGGAGGACGTGTACGAGGCATGGGGCACATTCCGTGGAAACTAGGGTTCCCCCAGAACGATGACCCGTACGGTTACAGAAGCCGTAAGAGAAAGATGGATCGGGAAGCAGATGTTGTGGCGCGGTTGGCATCGGAAATGGATGTGATGAAGAAAACCGTGAGTGTACTAGTAGCCGAAAGAGATGCAGCTCGGGCGCAGCATGAAGATGATCCAGCGGATCTCGGAAGCCAGCAGCGGAGAAGCAGCGTGGCTTCCACGGAGGCCCCACCGGCTGGTGCAGATGCACCGACGATCGAAATTACTGCACCGGAGCCTCTGGTGGTCGAAATTACTGCACCGGAGCCTCCTCGCTACCCCGTGGACGATATAAAGGAGATGAAAGAATGTCATCTGTATTATCCTATCGGGAACATGTCCATGAAGGTAGCCATCGGCGGTGCTTTACCATGTTTACCTGGAGCACTCCACCACAAGAACCCCATTCAAGATGGCTATGCTCGTGTCACGGTGGAGGACATAGTCCAAGGGTTTGAGGACCTGGAGATTGACATTGCTACACCTGAAGGGGAGAAAAGACTTGGAGATGTCAAGCGCCATTTCATTCTATGGCAAAAGAAGTTTATCAAGTTTCCAGGCGAGGCGCCAAGGACAACAAGTCCACCCCCCTACGGTGGTGGTGGTGGCGGTGGCGGTGGTGGTGGTGGTGGTGGTGGTGGTGGCGGTTCACCTACACCTCCGTCACGTCAGCCGACGCCTCCCAGTCCACAACATCCGGCGGGTGATCAGACGCCGCCCCCCAGTCCTCGTCCGGCGGGTGATCAGACGCCGCCCCCCAATCCACCTCCGGCAAAGAAGCAGAAGCAGTCCTGGATTATTAACCCGGACCCTTATGTACCTAAGACCACAAAGGTACTGGAGCCATCACTGAAGCCTCTCCCCACAAGGCCTTGGGAACGTAGTGCCGAGGAAACTGCCGCGGCCGCGGCTGCTGATCTTGAGAAATGGAAGGCGGACTGCAAGAAGAAAAGAGAACCCGAGCCCAAGCCAGTATTTTCTGATGAGCAAAAGAAGTGGGCTAAGTCATTTTTGAGCACACCGTCCCAAGCCGCGAAGAATCTGCCTGACGACTATGCACGTGAACTTCGTAGGCAGGCACTCATGTTGAAGGAGAAGAAAGAGCGGGCGGAGAACCAGGAGAACAAAGCCTTGGAGGAGGCCGAGAAAACGGAATTAGAAAGTAAAAAAAGCGGGAAACGAGTTGCCCAGCTCGGGGAACAAAGTAAACAATCGATTGCCCCGCTTATAGTGAAAGCCGCCGGTCCGGATGACCCCGATATCATAGCAGCTGCGGCAGCACATGGATTGACTGTAACGAGTGCCAGAGAACAAGCGGCCAACTTAGGTATTACTCTTCGTGAACTGTTAGGCCTTGATGAGGCGTCAGTGAAGGAGGTAGTAATTACATATGTGAAGAATGGGCCTCTCGTCGAGCCTGCGCAGGAAGAGGATCTACCTCCACAAATGAAAGGTCTGCTGAAATGGTACAAGGGTTACATAAAAAATAAAAACGCCAAAGAATATATTTATGCCGAAGTTAGATATGAGCATCACTTCAAACATTACTATGTACAAATTCATCTGAGTGAATTGTTCCAGCTTTTCAATCTGCGCGAGCTCGACAAATCTATCATCAGTTGCTACGTTCTGTAAGTGATTTATTTCTACCCCATCTCGTTCATATTGCCTGCACTATATATATGTCCTAACTATATTGTTGTGTCCGCTATTATACATGCAGAATGAAGATTAAGGAATGCAGAGTAAGGAACATCCATGATGTTGGGTTCATTGACCCACACATCGTTAATGGATATGTGTTGCAGCATCACCCCGCCGACATGGAGGCAGACCTGTGGCAGTTTCTTACAAAGCAGGAACTCAAAAGTGATATTCTATTTCCTTACCATTTTGGGTGAGTGTTTCTGTCTTGTGCACATTCTCTTTTGTTTAATCCATGCATGGTATGTGGCCGGCTAATTGATGAGTTATGCATGACGTACTGTGCATGTATCGTGTCCGCAGGTTCCACTGGATTCTGCTAGTAATTAAAGTTGACACCTCAGAATGTCTCGTCCACGACTCTCTGAATATGGATCCAAAGCTTTGGGGCGGCATGAGAAGAATGCTGCAGAAGTAATTATTTTCATTCATTTGCGCTCTATATCGATCGGCCTATTTCGTTCATTTCCTAATATCAAGTAACTAATAACTCTCTTGTTCATTTAATTTTCTTTGCCTCGTAGGGTTTGGAGACGGTTCGTAGATACAAAGGTCGGTGAATTCAAAAAAGAGCTAGAATTCAGAAAGTCAAAGGCTAAGAATGGTGGGGATATTCAGCCAGCGGGGACCAATCTATGTGGATACTATGTCTGTGAGATGATCCGGAGATACACCTCTGAGCGGGTTCCGAGTGATACCAATGCTCAGAGGAATAACCTCCGGATGATGCTTAGTCCAGAAGCTCGCTTCCGACCACTTCAAGAGGAACTAGTTGGATGGTTCAGGAGGGAAGTCCTCCATCCTAAAGAAGAACACCATTACGAGGACGTAGAACTTTATATGCATTAAATTATGTATGGAAACTTGTTCAAAATTGTATATGGTCATCCGATGATATTGAATATATATTGTATATTCCTCTTGAATTCTTTTTGGTTCTAATTTCAAATTTGTTTGAAATTGTACATTCATATGCATGTATGTAGTAGCGTAGAATATGTGAAACTCCTTCAAAATTAAAATAAAGCATAAAAGAAATAAAACAATACAAATTAAACAGAAAACAGGTTTAGGGGGGGCAGGTTTAGGGGGGGGGGCTAAAACCCTAAACCTGCGGCGGCCTTTAGTCGCGGTTGGCCAGAAGAACCGCGACTAAAGGTCCTCCGCCCCGACGGCCACCTGGCGCCCAGGTGGACGGGCCTTTAGTCGCGGTTCTTAAGCAACCGCGACTAAAGGGGGGGCCTTTAGTCCCGCCTGTTTGGTCGCGGTTGCGCAACCGCGACTAATGGCAGTTGCGAACCGCGACCAAAGGCCCTTTTTCCGCCAGTGGTCCTGCATGATATGTAAGAAGGTGCATATGCAAAATAATAAGAGAGGGGAGCTTGCATACCTATGCAATTAGCAATAGAGCTATGAATCTATGAGGCGAATGAGAGCAGCAAGAGAACAATGAGGGAGCAGACGAAATCACTTTATTTTTCTAGATCAGCAAATGGAAGAAAAAAAATTAAGCATGATAGCAGATACATATCTACATAATCCAAGAGTACTTAGTTTTGAGGGTTGTATAACCTCTTGTCATAGTATGGTAGAATACTGACAAATTCATAGATATAAACCCCAAGTGGTGGATTACATGAAACATTTACCTCGTGAAGTAACACTTGAAGGGCATAATTACATAACCTCTTGTCGTGATATGATAGCATACTGACAGAACCAAAGATAGAAACCCCAAGTGATGGATTACATGAAACATTAACCTAGTGAAATAAAAGTTGAAGGGCCTAATCATTTTTACTCGGAAGGCGATAATGTTCGGTTGTGTTTCTATCATCAAATGACAAAGTCTCTTGAAAAACTTGCAGGGGGGATTCGACTTATACGGAGTATGCTATTCAATAGCATGCAGGGGGGTGGGGGTCAGTTTGCTATACAATAAAAGTGGTTTGCAATCTAAGTTGCCACAACTTGTGGAAAGTCCATGTCGAATTCCAAGATACTCTTGAATAGCATGCAAAAAAAGTAGTCTTACCCGTTGCCTCTTTCCGGTCAGTTAATCTAGAAAAAAGGTACTGATTCATGTTGAAAAAATTGCATATGTGAAATTTGAGAGGTTGAACTCTAGCATTGACAGATTATTCCTATTGGAAATGAATACAATCAATCATGCATGGAACACATACATATCAGAAAATAATATGGGACAAACAGAGGTTGTGTGATTGTTTTTCTTCGATGAACCAAGCAGCTATCAATCCAGAGCGCAAGCTAACAGATTAAAAAAGCATAAGCTCATGGATAGAAAAAACTGGGAGTGGCTGAAAATAGGGAGCATCGACATACCAGAGTGGAGGGCTGAAGCCAAGGACACAAAGAATTGTGCGTGCTCCAGGACGTCTTTTTAGACAAAGGCAACGACGAGCGGAAGATTGAGTGGCAGGGTAATGGAGGGTGGAGTAATTATCCGCGATGCTACCGCTTCATGAGCAATAGTGGCTGTCGTTTCATGGTGGCGAGTAGAAGAAAGAGCGGCAGCAGCGGCGAGTAGAAGAGAGAGCGGTGGTTGGCGAGCGGAAGAGACAGATGTGCGATGAGTTTTTTTAGGATCAGATGTGCGATGAGTTAGATGGGCACTATTGGCTTGTTCCAAAAAATACACAATTGGGCTGGGAGCCGACGTGCAAAAAAAATACCGGTTTGACTGAACCGTGCGGCCACCTCTCATCTAGCCGAGTTTAGATCATCTTCAACCTTCCGCATAGGCATGGATGAAAATAATAGAAACACACAACTACCTGTAAATCGTAGCGTATTGAACAATTTAAACCATGGATTGCGTCAACTCTAAACATAAAAATTGTTCCCATATTCACATGGAACCCATTCCACCAGAGCGCACAAGATATTGTCCAGTAACGGAGGAGATCGAGAAAAGGAGCTAGGTCGACCATGGGGAGAGACCGGGCGCCCTGTGGAGAGAACCAAGCGAGGGAGCTGCGGCTTCCGATCGACTGGGGCACGATCATAGTTTATGTGCTGCCACGTGAAGCTAGGTTGAGAAAGCAACGGGGATGAGTTCTTGCGAGCCATGACTGCTTCTATTTTTTTGTGTGCTAGGCTGTGTATATCCGGTTCTGTCGAAGACGGCTGAGAGAGGATGAACAAAATGTTATTTTCACTTAGCGGTGGCAACTCTTCGTAAATTTCATCAATTCCTGATAGAACGGCTACAGACTGCTAGGATATACTGTATCAATATACGTCTGGAAGAATCCGGGTGATGTGGCTTCATGAGGAGCCAGGAAAATAAGCTAGTGGGGTGCCCCTATTTAGATATAGAAGATGGACATCACTTCCCATCATTTGAGCCCCTAAAAAAAATTTGTCAGCAAATTTTCAAGGTTGGGGGCCGGTGCCCCCCCCCCCTGCCACCCCCCACTAGCATATAGATCTACCATTGCTGGTCATCAACAATGGATCGGCATATCCTGTAGTGTGCAACGTGGGTGTTAGTGGAATCTATCGCTGCAGGTAAGGAAGGCGGCTAAGTTCTAGCATTAGTTAGGTGGAAAAGGCTGATATTGTGCGTGCCCATGAAGACCATGATCGCAACACAAGCTTCTGATTCTCCTCCTCTATGGGAGGCGAGGGCGCCATTTCCAAGCCCATGACCGCATCTATTGATCATTCTAGATGTCCGTATATGTGCTAGCTTTGAGGAGAATCCAGTATCAATCTTATAGAGACGGGGGAACGTTAGATTGCACAAGCCGAGGAGAGATTTTCCATATGGGTGATCGCCATTGGTCATATGGAGCGTGCTCCGTATCGATATGGACGCTAGGCATCAATAATTATGGGACCCACTCGTCAATGGGACACCTGAAGTTTCCTTTGCATCATATGGACTTTTACACGTAACTGCCATATGGAGTGTACTCTAAAAGGACGCTGCAAGGCCATATATGGCAACTCAGAAGCCAGATGGAGAACAATCCATAAATAATGGTGATCCCTAACAAGATGGTAACTCTGTTAGAGTGCCTTTTTTTGGCCAAAATCACCATAATGACAGTTATTATGGTGATTGGCCCGATATGACGACTCTGCAACAACTGCGTGACGACTTATGCTACCCAAGTTCAAGCTCTCACTCTTCTATGGTCTCACCAAAGTCCTTCGAGGTCTAGGACCCGACCACCCTACTAAATCCATTGGCTTTGTGCAATAACTAGTGGCTTGAGTTATCTTTACTTGAGCAATGGTCATGGGGCAAGAATAATATGCTGCCTGTAGTGGTGTTCTGTCACGGTACCCAAATCGAGTAATACGGGAGATCCTGAAGCGTGACATAGTGGCTCTGAGCCTTAATATCCTAGCCGCATGGATTGATGTGATTCTCCATTGGACCATAAAATCTCCCAAAAGAAAAACATAATACAACACCAAAGAATGAGGTTTTCAATCCTTGTAGACTATACCTAAATAATAATTAGTCTTTTCCCGGTTTATTCAAATTAGTGGTGGTTCTAGTGATCCCAACCTAATGGGAATAAAATCATTCACTAAATTATTAGTGATCACTATTCATTTATTGTAGATGATCCCATTGCAATGGACACTGCAAGATTGATCATGCTTCGCCCTAAGTACCTGTTGGCCACCAATTTTCGCAAGCAATTTTCCATTTTCAGTGCCCAATTAGCAAGACTTTTAGGAGTTCCCGCACAATATCTGCTTTCAAAAAACAATGGTTTATTTTACAACCGTTGGACCCCATAAACATATTTTGCAGTGAGTTTGACAAAACCACACACACTCGAGTTTGATACAGCAATTGGCTAAATAAACGGAGTATTTTCTGTGTACTTCCACACTCTGTTCCATTTGTGATGTATTTTGAGTATACTAAGTTGATCAGTGGTCAACATAGTTATTAGTATAACACTAGTGGTGTCTACTATATGGCACTGATTTTTAATGTCTGATTTGTAATTTTTTTGGCTTGCTATTCAAATCATATTGATAAAAAAATCAGAGTGCCAATAATTAATTCAATAATACATGCGTCGTAATAACCGTGGAGGATTGTATGGTATACAGTCAATGGGTTATACGTAGGTTCTTTTTGAGTTATATATAGAGGTAATATCACTGGTAGTCATAGAACTTATGTTGGATGTTCAGTTTGATGCTAAAACTTGTAAAATACAGATGTATGGTCATCTAACTTGTTGTTTGGTGCAAATACGTACACCCTTCCTGCATGGCCCGCCATGCATATCAGCGGGCCACATGTCAGTGGATAGGAGTAAATTTTTCAAGATAAGACTCACTTGTCAGTGAACGTGTAAGAGAAAAATGATAATTATCATTTGGAGGGGCGGTATTTGAACCACCGAGATTCAGAAGGCGAGCACAACAGGTGAACCTGCACATATAATGGCATTTGTTATTTCGAAAGGATAACTAGGTTATATAAGAGAGAATTCCTTATTTGGCCCCTTTTTAAAATATAGTTCCCTATAAAACAAAATCTTCCTTATTTGGACCTTGACTTAAATTTTGTTCCCTATTTGACACGTCCATACATTTTTCCTAGTAGTGTTAACTGGCACGTACAAAGACAGTTTTGCCCTTGATAGTAGTTTGTCAACAAAAATGGAAAGGGAGGTAGCGCCGCTCCTGTGTTGCTGGAGGCAGCCATGGGCTCGTGTACGCTGCTGCCATGAGCTCGTGTACACCAGCAGTGCTGGATTCTACCTCACGCACTCGCGGTCCGCAATGTTCGTGAAGGCTTTGGAGTTTTAGCACTTGATTAGATCGATCCCAGACACGGGAACAATTAGTATGGGGACAGCATACTGGACAGAGAACAATTAGAATCCATCATGGATACGTAAGGTATACAAAATCGAATACAGCTAGGAGATCCCCGTGATCTGATTGCACATTGTGTCTCTTTTTTTCTGACCCGAGAAAGAGAAATAAAAACGTCACTTCAAACGGTTCGAATACATCGACCAGTACAGCAATCAGATCTTCTACATGCTCGTGCTCGTCGGCGCGCTCAGGCAGTACACCGCCACGGCCAGAGCCGCGGCCGCGCGCTGCCCTGACGATGTGATGATGATTTAATTGTGCACAATGGGTAGTAACTATTCTTTTTTCTATAGCGAGTACTATCTTTATGTATATATAGTACTATTTTTAATTATTGAACTACAACAAAATATATCACCTTTTTTGCGGGCGAACAAAAAATATCACATTACATTTGCATGTAAATAATCAGGTCACATTCTGCATGAGGGGTAAAACGGTATTTCTGAGTCAGACTTAACACCGTTAGTTGTCAAAACTAAGGGAAGTGGCATATATGGAACAAAATAAAGTTTGAGTGTTAAAAAAGGAAAAAAAAAAGATATTTTTTGGGCCAAAAAAAGAAGCAAAATTTAAGAAAGGGCCAAATAAGGAATTCTCTCGTTATATATAACCCTTGAGTAAGAACACCTGGGCCAGCTAGCTTAAATGGGCTAGTGGAGCCCATTTTGCACCTTTGATTTTTTTAAATGTATGCAAATGGAACACAAAAATATTTGTATAATTTAAAGTAATCCAATTTTTTGTAAAATTACAACTAAAAAATATTATACAAAATTGTATTGCTCATAGATCAGGAAATTTTTGATATAAAATAAGGAAGCCACTAGGTCTCGAACCCACGAGGCCAAGACGAAATACACCCTTCACGCTCTATTACCTATACATATAGAAGATGATTAGTCAATCAAAAAGTTCAATATTAGCTTGAGTATTATATAAAAATTATTTAGTACAACGTAAGTAATAACATTATGTTCAAACATTTGTGTGTTACAAAAATTATACATACGAACGATGATTAGTGCATGAAACATTTAAATATAAACCTATGTATTATATTAGACACGACTAAATATTCATATCAACAATATAACTTTTAAATTATGAATATGTAATTACATTGAAATTGAAGGATACAAATGTGCATATAATTATTGAATTTTTTGTATAATTAAAATAATATTTGGGAATTCTAATTTTACAAATATTTGTATTATTTTAAATTATACGAAGATTTTCGAAATATATAAATATTTTTTAAAATATATAAGTTTTTAAAATAATACATGTGCAGTTTTGAAAGTAAGTTATTTTTTTATAACAAGAATATTTAAACTTTACTTATCTAACCAAGATCATAATTTACATACTACTGACAATTTTCTAAAAAAAATGGAAAGTGCAAAATGGGCTGCACTGATCATAGACCATTTGAGGTGATAGGCTAACGTGCTTTAAGGTAAGGATATAAGATATAGTTATCCTTGTAGTTCTGTAGGTTGCGAGTTCGATTGCTGGTCCGTCTGATTGATATTTATCATTTTTTTCTCTTATACTGCTCACTGACATATGGGACTCACCTGGGCTTTTCTGCGTGATTAAAAAATTGCGGAGTTATATAAAAAACATTTACTCCAAGTCACCGACATGTGGGCCATTGTCACACCACAAAACAAGTTAGATGACCATAAATCCGTATTTTACAAGTTTTAGTACCAAACTGAACATCTAGCGCAAGTTTTATGACCACCAATGATATTACCTCTTATATATATGGTGATTCTAGAGGCAACTCCTTGGAGATGGATTTGCAAGTTACAAGGTTATTACTTAGTATTGTTTACAAGTTATCAATAGTATGAGATCTCCAAACTTAATAAAGTTTATTATCTCTGTCCTGCGGGAGATTCAAGTCAAGAAGTAGAACTCTGTGAGGTCCTGTTTTGCCACATGTCGAACGGAGATGCACACAATTTAGCTAAGGCGTAATATTTTCTTCCTGCATGTCATCATAATTATCGTATGAATTCTCCACACTTTATTAGTTTAAGTTAACAGGAATAAAATCATTCACTAAATTATTAGTTACCACTATTCATTTATGGCAGATGACCCCATTGCAGTGGACACTACAGGATTGATCATGATTTGCCTTAAATACCAGTTGGCCACCAATTTTGGCAGGCAATTTTCCATTTTCTGCTCCCAACTAGTAAAAGCTTTAGGAGTTCACGCACAATATATATCTGCTTTAAAAATAATTGTTTTTTTACAACAGTTGGACCCATAAACATATTTTCAGTGACTTTGACAAAATGACACACATCGGAGTGTTATACTTAGACTGAATGCCACGTGGGTACACAAATGAGCTAAATAAATCGAGTATTTTTTCTTTACTTCCACACTCTATTCCTTCTGTGATGTACACTACAGGAATCAGCTACTTTGCCATCTGCCACGGCAGACGGCAAAGGCATGGACGGCGGACGGCAAAGGTCTTTGCCGTCTGCCGCGGACGGCAAAAGGCCACGGCAAAGTAAGGTCCGGCAAAGAGCTACTTTGCCATCTGCTTTGAGCAGCTGACGGCAAAGGGGCCTTTGCCATCAGCAGCTGACGGCAAAGAAAGCAGACGGCAATAATTACGTTGTTAGTCCGTTAGGTGGCTAACGGCGTGCTTTGCCGTCTGCCAGCAGACGACAAAGAAGCAAAGGTCTTTGCCGTCTGCCAGCAGACGGCAAAGTGTCCAAAGTGTCCAAATGCACAGACGGCAAATCTCCTTCTTTGCCATCTCTGTCATTGATTTACAGTATGTTCAGCAATTCATATTCATATGTATAGCCCATGCATATATCACAAATATCAACACAGACCACAGGAAAATAAGAACATCACAAAATCATCCATAAAAACAAATATATCATACCACCTGTATCACAAAGTAAGACAACACCACACAAGTGTCGACAAATAAGATCACAAAGGTTGGCCTCCACATAACACAAAACCTAGGTGAGCATCATGGGATCTAGCAGCAACAACACCTAACCTACTGGATGGACACTGCAGTCCAGACCCAACTCCACAAGCACACTACATACTAATTTGCGACCGCGCCGGTGGTGCAACCACCACAACCAAAATTAAAAAGGCAAGGGAGGTGGGGAAAGGAGAGACGCCGCGCCCGCAGCAGCAGCAGCTCAACGCAGTAGCAGCAGCCTGATGCAGCTGCTCCCCGGCTCATTGTCGTGCCCACAACAGCAGTAGCTCGGCGCAGGAGCAGCATCCCGACGTGTGGGGATTTCAATATTTACTGCATACAGACTGAAATGAGTGAATGAACACAATAAAACATGTTTATATAAATCCGATTCAGAAAAAAGTTAGAACAACTCGTATTTGTGAACGGAGGGAGCACTACATACTGTAAATTACTTGTTCCATCTAGTAATACATAATGTTGAAATGACATGTTTATATAAATGTCACATATAGAACTATCCAAAGCAATATGAAATGTATTGCAAAACCATTACTTCTGACAACTCTTCCATGCTCAGCCAATCATGCATGTCATTCCACAAGAGGAGCTCCAACCATGTATTACTAATAAATAATAGTATTAATCATCTTCAAACATAAAACATGTACTCCTACAAAGGCCCGAAAAAAAGCTAGTTATTTTAATATGTCTTTTGTTCATTCTCTTACGTAGTACAGAGTAGATTATCATACGATGATAGACATACTGCTACAAATCAACAAATGGACCATTTATTGGAGATTATAAGACGATGATAGCCACTGCCACAAATCAACAAATGCATCATTTATTGTTAGGACACAATACAAAAACAGAGGACATAGACAAGCACGCTATCTTACTGCCATCATCAAGACACCGAAATAATTAATCCACCGAAGACTTCATCTACAATTAACAAAAAAAGGGCACCGGCCATGACCAACCATTCGTAGATGTAAATATTCATGTGGTATATGTGTGAGAATGATATAAACCAATATTTTGAGGCAACATGTGCATAACATATGTGAAGGAAATATGCCCTAGAGGCAATAATAAAGTTATTATTTATTTCCTTAATTCATGATAAATGTTTATTATTCATGCTAGAATTGTATTAACCGGAAGCATAATACATGTGTGAATACATAGACAAACAGAGTGTCACTAGTATGCCTCTACTTGACTAGCTTGTTAATCAAAGATGGTTATGTTTCCTAACCATGAACAAAAAGTTGTTATTTGATTAACGGGGTCACATCATTAGTTGAATGATCTGATTGACATGACCCATTCCATTAGCTTAGCACCCGATCGTTTAGTATGTTGCTATTGCTTTCTTCATGACTTATACATGTTTCTTTGACTATGAAATTATGCAACTCCCGTTTGCCGGAGGAACACTTTGGGTGCTACCAAACGTCACAACGTAACTGGGTGATTATAAAGGAGTACTACAGGTGTCGCCAAAGGTAGATGTTGGGTTGGCGTATTTCGAGATTAGGATTTGTCACTCCGATCGTCGGAGAGGTATCTCTGGGCCCTCTCGGTAATGCACATCACTTAAGCCTTGCAAGCATTGCAACTAATGAGTTAGTTGCGGGATGATGTATTACAGAAAGAGTAAAGAGACTTGCCGGTAACGAAATTGAACTAGGTATTGGATACCGACGATCGAATCTCGGGCAAGTAACATACCGATGGACAAAGGGAACAACGTATGTTGTTATGCGGTCTGACCGATAAAGATCTTCGTAGAATATGTAGGAGCCAATATGGGCATCCAGGTCCCGCTATTGGTTATTGACCGGAGACGTGTCTCGGTCATGTCTACATTGTTCTCGAACCGTAGGGTCCGCACGCTTAAGGTTACGATGACAGTTATTATGAGTTTATGCATTTTGATGTACCGAAGGAGTTCGGAGTCCCGGATGTGATCATGGACATGACGAGGAGTCTCGGAATGGTCGAGACATAAAGATTGATATATTGGACGGCTATGTTCGGACATCCGAATGGTTCCGAGAGGTTTCGGATATTACCGGAGTGCCGGAGGGGTTACCGAAACCCCCCGGGGAAGTATGGGCCTTATTGGGCCGCGGGGGGAGAGAGAGGGCCGCGCCAGGAGGTGGCGCGTGCCCCCCATGAGGAGTCCGAATTGGACAAGGAGGGGGGGCGCGACCCCCCTTTCCCTCTCCCTCTCCCTCTCTTTCCTTCCCCCTTCCTCCTTCCTAGTTGGACTAGGAAAGGGGAGTCCTACTCCCACTAGGAGGAGGACTCCCCCTCCCTTGGCGCGCCTCTAGGGCCGGCCGGCCCTCCCCCCTTGCTCCTTTATATACGGGGGTAGTGGGGCACCCCAGGACACACAAGTTGATCTTCGTGATCGTTCCTTAGCCGTGTGCGGTGCCCCCCTCCACCATATTCCACCTCGGTCATATTGTAGCGGTGCTTAGGCGAAGCCCTGCGACAGTAGTACATCAAGATCGTCACCACGCCGTCATGCTGACGGAACTCCTCCCCGACGCTTTGCTGGATCGGAGCCCGGGGATCGTCATCGAGCTGAACGTGTGCCAAGAACTCGGAGGTGCCGGAGTAACGATGCTTGGATCGGTCGGATCGTGAAGACGTACGACTACATCAACCGCGTTGATATAACGCTTCCGCTTTCGGTCTACGAGGGTACGTAGACAACACTCTCCCCTCTCGTTGCTATGCATCACCATGATCTTGCGTGTGCGTAGGAAAATTTTGAAATTACTACGTTCCCCAACAATATGTTTGACTAAAATTTCTACAAAATAGCAGCTTAAATGCTCATAGATTAGAGTTGATTCCAGTAATTCTTAAACTTGTTTTGGACGGAAGTATATCTTAAACTCTCAAATTTCTCTGCTTTGCTAACCTTGAGAAGAAAAATTACACAACACCATCTCGCCGGATCTACTTATAATTCAGAGGGTCAATTCTAATTAACAACAAAAAAGGGAAATCTGCAGGGAAAAAGGTCTACTTGATCTTTTGATGGCACAGTGACCTGTTTGTTCAGGATAAAAAGAGTGCTCCTACTGGCCATGTCTTTGCTCTGCCAGGAGCTACATAACTAAGTTAGCTTGGGTGCGACTATGTACCTGAAAAACAACCTATGCGCTACTTTTAGGCTGGGCCTTTGCTGTGCTGATTGTTTCTTAGCATTGAGACACCACAATTCACTTAGTGTTTTAGTTACATCATGAAGACGACAGGCAATAGGCAAGTGGGGAAACACATCCCTATGGAAGAACAAACATTACACACAATTAAGCTACAGTACATAAAATCCAATCCAGCTAGCTAGTAGTCAGATCAACTAGCTACTACAAGGTAAATGAAGAAGTTGCTCTCTGATCTGCAGCTACATATATATCCATACTAGCTAGCCAGTAAGTGCCAATCAACTGTGGACAGAGACTGGATGAATAATCGTACCTGCAGGCTGCAACCCCGCGCACGCCGGCCGTCCAAGATCGTAGTTGCAGGTTGCAGAAGACCGGCCTCTGCTTGGAGGCACCTCGTCCCTCGACCTCTGCCTGGTACGTATACATGTTAGAGAGTGACCGGGGGCAGCAGCAGTAGCTCGGCGCAGGAGTAGCATCCCAACGGTGGAACTAGGGGAATTTCGTTTCGTGTGGGGATTGTACGTACCTGGACGTTGCGGCCGACCTGGATGGGGTTCGCCTTGGTCTCGATGCGGTCGTCGATGCGGGCGGGCTTGAGGTGGTTTATGGAGAGCTGCACGCTGGCCACCCTCCGATACCCCGACGCCATGTACCCGCCGATGCTCGCCGTCGACTCCGCCATCAGCGCCGAGACGCCGCGATTGAGAATCCTGAAGGGCTGCGACCATCCTGACCTCGCCGACGTCGCAGTGCCCGCAGCAACAGCCTGCCGCAACAGCAGCTCGACGCCGCTGGGGCCTCCTCGCGGTGTACCACCACCAGTGCCTGGGCGTGGCTCTCCTGGGCGAGGAGAGAAACCAGTCGGTGGAGATGGTGAGCGGGGAGAGGTGACCTCGGGGAGGAGAGCTGGGCGGTGGGGAACGACGGGGATCGCCGGAATCTGGCGGCGGCGTGGGGTGGAGAAAGGGGATCGAGGAGAACGAGAGAGATGGGATCCAACGTGGGTGTGGGTGTGGGTGTGCATCGTGGGTGGGGCCCGGGGTTGTGTGGGTCGTGGGTGGGTGTGTGCTAAGTCATCGATCCGTGCCGTCTGCCGGGGGCGGGGGCGGCTGTTAGATATGTTAGGTTATTTTCTTTGCCGTCTGCTTTCGGGCTCTTTGTCGTCTGCTAGCAGACGACAAAGAAAGTGGCCATTAGATTGTTCTGGTTAGTGGACCATCCATCCTCTTTGCTGTCTGCTAGCAGACGGCAAAGATTATATGTCGCCAGTTAGCTGACGGCAAAGAGCAGGCTGATGGCAAACATCCTCTTTGCCGTCCGCTCTTTCTTTGCCGTCAGCTTTCCATAAGCTGATGGCAAAGACCTTCTTTGCCGTCAGCTAGCAGACGGCAAAGAGCTGACTGACGGCGAAGATCCTGATTCCAGTAGTGGTATTTTGAAAATACTAAGATGATCAATGATCATGATAGTTATTAGTATAATGCTAGTGGTGTATATAGCACAATTTTATATTGTCGGATACATATTTTTGTTTGGCTGGCTATTCAAAACATACTGATATAAAATAATGTTTCCGAGTACCAATAATTAATCAATAATACATGCATCATTATCGCTGTGGAGGATTTTATGGTATACAATCAAAGTGTCATACGTAAGTTCCTTTTAAATTATATATGGTGATTCTAGAGACAACTCATTAGCTCCTTAGAGATGGATTTGCAAATTAGTACAAGGTTATTTATGTATTGTTTACAAGTTATCAATAGTACGAGGTCTCCAAACTTAAGAAAGTTTATTATCTACCCCTCAAAAAGAATGATTATTATCTCTCTCCTGCGGGAGATTCGTGTCAAGAAGCAGAACTCCGTGAGGTCCTATTTTGCCACAAGTTGAACGGAGATGCACACAATTTAGCTAAGGCGTAATGTTTTCTTCCTGTTTGTCGTCATAATTATCTTTTGAATTCTCCACACTTCCTTACTTCTGATGTTTTATCTTATTTTGAGAATTGTGTTTTTTGAGTTAAAATAAAGGTAGTTTTCTCCTATAGAAAAAGAGTGGCCTATGTGGGAATATCCTATTTGACGCATTATGTGTCAAACTGTTGATCTTTCGCAAACGAGCTGGCGATCTTGCGGTTACACGGGCAGGCCTGTTAACATGTTGCAGCATTTTTCGGTTTTGCGAATCTTCTAGAGTTTTCCAGCCGTTTTTTCTGGTTTTGAGAACCTTCTAGAAGGTTCCTGAACCGGTTTTTACTTTTTCTTTTTTATTTTTCAGTTACTTTTTTCCTTTTAGTTTCTTTCATTTTCTATTTTCATTTTTTGTTTCTTTTTCTTTTTTACTTTCGTTGAAAAAATTTATTTTTCAATAAGAATGTTCCTGTTTCAAAAAGAATGTTTGTGTTCTCAATTTTTTCTATATTTCAAAAAATGTCCGCTTTTCCAAAAATTGTTCATTTTTTAAAACTGTTTGTGTTTTAAAATCTTGCTCAGTAGTTCCGTAAATTGTTTGTATTATTTTCTTGTTTGCGTTTCCAAATTTTGTTCTGGCTTCCAGAAAATATCAGCGTTCCATAAATTGTTGTGTTTCTATTTTTTAGGAATTTCAGAAAATTTCCCTGTGTTGAAACGAAAGTTTGTGCTCTGAATTGTTTTCTGGATTATAAAAAAGTTCACTTTTGAAAAGAAATTGTGATTGTAAAAAAATGTTCATATCCACAAAAATTGTTAGATTTTATAAAAATGTTCGCATTCTATAAAATGTTTTGATTTTCTAAATTTTTGTTCATGGATATGAAAAGTGTTCGCATTTCATGTAGCTTTCACATTTTTGTTAAAAAATGTTGGTCCTTCGAAATTTAAAAAATAATCAGATCTGCGTTGTAGTTGGTCATTAAGGCTCTCCGCTGCTATATGGTCAACAGCGCGAGCTAGTTGAACTGGCCGGCAGGTCATCGTGTTTTGCGAGACGTCTTAGATTCGATCCGTCGGGGGAGCAATATAGTATATTTTTGCGTTGCTAACGTACTAGCCTCGTTCACCCTACCTTGCATCGCTAAAGTAGTAGCATGTGCGCTCAGCCGACAATCTGGCGCAAAGAGCGGCAGATAGGAGCTCCCGCCTATGTGGGCTAAATCCAGACAAACTTGGAGAAAGAAACATGCTCAATGGGGCGGAAAATCTAACGCACCTCGTAACGGTCCAGCCCACATGCTCACCATCACCCATCAGAGTCCATCACCGAGTTTCTCTCTCTCACCCATCAGAGTTCAACTGGCCGGCAGGTCATCGTCTTTTGTGAGACGTCTTAGATTCGATCCGTCGGGGGAGCGGCAGACAGGAGTTCCCGCCTATGTGGGCTAAATCCAGACAAACTTGGAGAAAGAAACATGCTAAATGGGCCGGAAAATCTAATGCACCTCGTAACGGTCCAGCCCACACGCTCACCATAGTCCCATCAGCGAGTTTCTGTCTCTCTCTCGCCGGAACCCCGCGGAAGAAAAAGAATCTCTCGCCGGGGAGGGGGCAAGCACAGCCGCGCCCCTCCTCGCCGTCGACGCTTCTCGAAGACCCTTGCGAAGGCCAGGATTTCTAGGCCAGGCACGGCGACCCCTCGCCGGAGCTCGCCGAGGTACATACATCTCGCCTCGTCTCATTGATCCGCCGTCGATTTCAGATTAATATCGCAGTGCTTCTTGCTGCAACCCACTCAATCAATATCGTGGCTGATTAATTTTATTTAATTTTATTTCTGCACATGTTTCTATATGTGGCGGAACAGAGAAGAGAGGGCACTTCTCTTCTTCTTCTTCAGATGTGCGGCTCAGCCAAAATTTGTGTCAGGTGCCGAAACAACCCGTGCTAATTAAGTATACTTGATTAATGAAATAGTGACGGGAAATACGTACTAGCAATCACATTGTAGTGCTCAGTCTTAGGTGCCCAGTCGTTGCTCAGGCGTGCAACGATAGGGGCAGGGTTATGGTGTTAGTTTCAGAGACAGGGAATCGGGTAGACCGATGACATGAGATGCATTCTTGGTGATGATACTGGCCTTAATTTGAGAGGATTACTGCATCTTCCTTCTAATTGACTGTATCAATTAACGCTAGGAACTGAGCAATTATTACAGTTTATGTATAAGTATCACAATGAACTAACAACATCACATCACCATGACAATACGCAAGTTATGATAGCTAATAAGATCAAAGTATGAGCATATATAAGCTGACTTATTACAACGTAAACATATTACGTAAAGTTGACAGTGAACAAGTTATGGTAGATTGTAAGATAGAAGTATGACCATGCAGGGTGGCATATTACAACTTAAACTCATAGCAATCACATGGCAAGGAACATAATTGTGTTGATAGCCAGTCTTATGTCTTCAGAGTTCAGGCCATGTTCACGCAATCCGAAACCATTTACCAACTTTAACCCATTTCACCAGAATAGCTGTTGTGAATCCAATGCCAAAGCCCAACCCAGCAAAGAGAAACAAGATAATATCAACATGATCATAGCATATATTTACTTGTGCCTCATTTGGATTACTTGAATTTCCACATGTTTTGGACAAAGGCAGTCCACAGAGCCCCAAATTCCCTTTATATGAGTTGTTCTCAAACGTTGCAAATTGACGTGATTGTGGTATCCTTCCATGCAGCTTGTTTTGAGATAAGTTCAGGGTGGCAAGAAATGTTAAATCTGTTAGTACTTGTGGAATCTCTCCAGAAAGCTCGTTCGAGGACAAGTCTAGTGATTCCAATTGACGCATCTCAGCCATTTGTGGTGGAATCTTTCCCGTAAATGCATTATGTGACATGTTAAATGTATGCAGCGAAATTAGCTTCCCAGTTGTTTCAGGAATTTGACTATCAAATGCATTATTTGAGAAGTCAATTGCGGTTAAGGTAGTCAAGACTTTTTCAAATGCCATGTATTGCCCTTTGTATGTGATTGCAACGGTATCATGGTAGTATCTGTACGGAATCTGGTGACTTAAAGTACTTCCTGTGTCATTGAACTTGGCCATCATAGATGTCAACCTCTGAAACCATTGTGGATGCAAATTGCCATGGAAGTTATTTGAGGATATATCAACGATTCGCAACTTTGGGAAGTATTCCTCAAATTTGCTATCTCTGAAAGTATAAGGAAGCAAGCCATAGAACTGATTGGATCTTAAAATAAGGACATATAGATTGGAAAGCCTACTCAACCAAGATGGAAAAGTGTCAATCATCTTATTGTTTCCAACGTCAAGGACCTCCAGGTCAACGCAGTTGGAAAGAGACCTAGGCAGCTGCCCCTGAATCTTATTGTCATGTAAATCTATTTTCTGGAGATTACAGTGCTCATTAACTTTATCAGGCAATGTTCCTTCAAAGTGGTTCTCTCTCAAATTTAATATAGCCAAGTGACCATCTTCCATTAGACATGATGGTATCAGCCCACTGAAGTTGTTATATGACAGGTCAAGGACTTCAAGTTTGCTTGCTTTGCAGATGGAATGCGATATGTGGCCACTTAGCTTATTTCTGGACAATTTGAGGTAAACTGTTTGGCTAAGGTAAACAGTGAAGTTTGACATAATAGAAGAGAATATATTGTTGGAATAATCCAAAACTTGAGGCAAACTCCATACTGTTGCCAACATGTTTGGCATTGGGATCTGGCCTTGGAGTCTATTGAAACTCACATCAAGAGATTCCAAACGACTATTTGGGAGAACATATGAAGTAAGTTGCATATCTGTGAATTTGTTGTGTGAAAGATTCAGACTTATAAGGCCATCATCCCATGTCTCCAATATCCATTTGGGTATAATCCCGTCTATTACGTTGCTTGAAAGGTCCAATATTTGGACATGATTAAGATGCATCAAGAATCTTGGAATTGTTGTCATGTTGCAAGACATAAGTCCTAACATCAAGAGTTTAGGTAGTACAGGAATGGTGGGTTCACTGCCTTCGCTGTCCAGGACATAGAACTTGTTGTTTGAGAGATTCAGGTTATAAAGTTTTCTTAACTTCCAAAGCGAACTCAATTGTACTAAACCTGTTAAGTTGTTTGTGTGAAGATCCAGGTCCACCAAACTTCTGAGTTCAAAGAATGATGCAGGGATCTGTCCACTAATTTGATTTTCACTCAAAGAAACAATTCTCATGCGTGAATATGTTGTATCAAACTCTTGTATTGGTCCAGAAAGCTTGTTTAGTGAAAGATCCAACTGTAACATGGCTGGAGATGTGAATAGATATGTTGGAATCTCTCCTGCAAATAGAGTTTAGCTCTTAAGTAGTGAAGTTGACAAAATGAATATTTGCAAAAAAAAAAAAAACCAAGAGCGGTGATATGTTTTCTAGAGAACCTTAAGCATACAAAGCTAACCTTGCTATCTCTGAAAGATTTACCAATGTTTGAGACGACAATCTTCAAAGGCCAAATGTTTTAACTAGTGCTAGGAATTAGAGTGGCTATGCCTTAATGAATTTTTCTTGTATAATTGTTTCTAGTATGTGTCCCTAAGAGTGCATGTTGTTTTGGAACTTAGAAGAATACACTAACAAGGAGGAGAAGATATATTTTCGTATAGTTGTTTCCTTAATCAAGATTGTTATGGATGCAAATTTTCTCTATTGATAGCCCAAGGGGCATATATATATTACACAAGACTGCTTGGTGTACAAGGAAAGAAAACATAGCTTAATAGGACTCCTACACCTAGTACTAATACTCCTTAACAAAGATCATGATTAACCGAATATTTCCACATTGTATACAATTAGAATATCACCACACACATTGTATGGAATAGCCTGGAAAGCATCTCTGAGAATTATTAACAAATTGTTGTAGAATTTCATTCATCTTTTCTCGATAGTTTTACTTTAGAAATCCTGACCTATATGTTCTTTAATGTTCTTATTAGGTACTAGAAAGAAGTGCTAATGGAAGCACTATTGTCTTTCAGTAAAAATAGCAAGACTCATACTTGGGGTATATGGCAAGGTAAATAAACATGATATCCATTAAATTAGCAGTAAAAAATCATATGGCAAGGTAATGATATCTACAACCTTGGAGTTGTTGTCCCCTTTTTATGTTGGACAGGTAGTGTGGTAGTTGACACTGATTTTTAATTCACATTGTTCTCCTTTTCTTTTTTATACTGAATTTTCATCTGGATCAAAATTAAGGTCATAACAAGTTATAGGTTTTAATAATAGTAGGTTGCACAAATTTAAATTATCAATTTACACTATTGCCTTTTTTAGTAGATAGTGAATTTCGTTTGGATAAAAATAGAAGGCAGAAATCAGTTATAGGTTCTAATTGTAGTAGCTTGCACAAACTTCTTTTTTCTCTTTTGATCTTCTGCACTGTTTTTGTTTGTAAGGGTGATTGATGACATGCTTAGGGATTCTAAAGTCATTTGCTAATAATAGCATATGGTATCTATTTATTTATACTCAAAATTTAGCACAGTTCTCATAAGAGTTTGATCTTATGTGTTATTGGTACTCTTCCTCACCAGTTTACCATCGGTTAGGAGCAAATATCATAGTTATTGTTCATGGAAAAGAGATGCATGTGTTGGTTTTTGTTATTTGTTTTTATTCTACCCACGATGTAAATAATTAGGTTGTGAATTGAATCTTACCTCTAAGATCATTCTGCGAAAGATCCAGATAAATCAGTTGAGTCAAGTTCATAATTGTACTTGGTATTCTGCGAGAAAACCTGCAGGCTGTTAATACTAATACTGTCAATTTGCTGAGATGTCCAAAATCTGTTGTTATTGGACCTGATAATTCACTATAAGAAATTTCCAATCTTCTAAGTTTCTTGAGATTGCCAATCGAAGATGGTATTGTCCCAGAGAAGGCACTACCAGAGATTCTCAATGAAGTCAACTTGTTGAGGTTGCCAATTGATGATGGTATTTGTCCAACAAAGCCACATTCAGTAATCTCCAAACTTGTCAAGTTGGTGAGGTTTCCAATCATCGGGGGCATTATCTTGGAGGAATAGCAATCAGAGAGGTGCAAGCTTGTCAAGTTCTTAAGGCTTCTAATCCATGAGAAAAATGGTCCTAACTCTCCTGAAAATTGAGCAAAAGAGAGCTGCAAAATTTGCAAGGAGTTGATCTTGTTGAACAATAAATCATTCGGCTCCATAGAAATTGACCCTCCTTCAAGACCTAGCTCACTCAGAGACAGAAGATTGCTAAAAGAGCTCAGCCTGACACCAGAGAAATTAGTGTACTGTAGATTCAAAGTCTCCAAAGAAGCCCCACTTGGAAATTCTGGTAAATGCCCTGACAGTTGTTGGTTGTGTGACACATCAAGGACTCTTATATTCTTGAGTTGAAATATTGTCTGAGGAAACCAACCACTGAAATTATTATAGCTGAGTTGAAGAACACTTAAATTGAGAAAATCCGTGAAGAATTCAGGAACTGCACCAGAAATTCCACCATTAAGCTTGAGGTTGACCACCGTAAGGGATCTAAGACTTGACAGAGAGGTGTGGATTGGACCATGGAGTAGGCAGTACACCATGCTAAGAATCTGAAGATGGGGGACAGCAATACCTAGACCACTGCTCCACTCCTCTCCGCTACTAGATATGTCCACTCCATCAAGGTACAACTCCCTCAGATTGGTGAGGTTTGCCAGTAAGATCTCAAAACTGGGCTCTCGTAACACCAGAAAGTTGTAGCCATCCAAGATAGAATAGAAATTTGGGATTTCATCAAATTCAACATTATGCAGTGAAGAAAGGTCCAATGACACAAGGCTTGTGAGTTTGCCGATGGCGATAGGAATCTGACCGTAGAAGCCTGAATAAGAAAGGTTGAGGTGAGTGAGCTTGGATAGCGTCTCGAAACCAACTGCCGGAATGTGAGATCCACCAAAATCGTTCATGCTGAGGTCGAGGTAGCGTAGGGAGGTGAGGTTGAAGAGCGCGGCATGGCACCCGTAGCTGTAAAGGCCACGGCCGCCGAGGTCAAGAACGGTGACGCTGCCGCCTCCGCCAGATACACCATCATCACAGCGAACGCCCTCCCAGCTGCAGCAGTCGGTACCAGGTTGCCATGATGGCAGGGTGGTGGTGGAGTAGTCGAAGATGAAAGACTGCTTTAGTTTGAGAAGTGCTGCAGCCTGGTCTAGATGGCAGTAAGAAGAATCTCTTGTATTACCATGGCCGTGGCCATGAGAAGATGTGGCTAGCCAGAATAGTTGGATCACTATGAATAGAGGAAGTAGGTGTGTAGCATGAGGCATCGGTTCATTTCCGAACTGCAACCAGGCTCCTAAGAATGATATAGAACATAGCACCATCTCTCTTTGCAAGAAAGAGTGTTCATTTTCTTGTTCTGAAACGCATGTGTTTGTTTTTCCTAAAGTGGGCCAACAGATGTTGTGCCATCTTGCAGTAATGTTATCAATCATGATGTTGATGACTTTGAACTCTGACCAAGTCTTCGGTCTGAAGCTTCAAAGATCAATTCAGAATTAATATGACGTGTTTGTTTTCTTCTCAGAAGGACGTGTTTGTTTTTCTTAACGAGAGCCAATGATGGTGTCATGGTGGAAGAACACTCCTAACGACCGAATCTGATGACTTTGAGGCCAAGCCACTACGGCCAAGTCTTGAGTCTCGCGCTTCAGAGATCAAGTCAGAATTTCTGACGGGCTAAGAGGGCGTACAGGTCAGTACATATTTTTCTTATGAGAGCCCAGTCCAATGTTGAGTGACAGATAATTATAATAAAGCGCCTGTGAAGAATTTAGGGGATCTCTTGGATTATCTTCGTGGCCTCAACATCAAGTTGTTGGGTTGCATATATAAAAATACCTACGGCATCTCATTTTCCCTGACATCGTCGATGCTTCCTCTGTTTTCTCTGCCAAGAGCCCAAGACTGACTAGCTTTCAGAAATGTAGAAGTGCAAGATATGGGCTGTGCAATCTCGATGTATTGATCGGTGCACCAGGCACGTATATATAAGTACAGAGGTGGGCCACAACCTCAACTATACAAAGGAAACAGGAGGTGGGCCCTACACACAAATATACACGTACACAATATACTCAACACCCCCCCCTCCCCGCGCAGTCGAAGCGGCGCCAGTGACGCAAAGGCTGGAACGAAACTCCTCGAGAGTAGAAGTCGGCAGTCCCTTCGTCATCACATCGGCGAACTGCTGAGCGGTCGGCACATGGAGAACCCGCATGCGTCCAAGAGCCACCTGCTCGCGCACAAAGTAATGTCCAGCTCGATGTGTTTAGTCCGGCGATGATGAACGGGGTTGGCGGAGAGGTACACCGCAGAGACGTTGTCACAGTAGACAACCGTAGCCTGGGAAACGTCGTGATGCAGCTCCTGCAGTAACTGTCGTAGCCAGGTGCACTCGGCAACGGCGTTGGCCACAACTCGGTACTCAGCCTCCGCGTTGGAGCGCGAAACTGTGGGTTGTCGCTTAGACGACCACGAGACAAGTGAAGGACCGAGATAGACGCAGTAGCCAGAGGTGGACCGACGAGTGTCAAGGCAGCCAGCCCAGTCAACATCAGAGTAGGCCACCATCTCCAGAGAAGTAGACGCCGTGAGTGTCAGTCCGAGGGTCATCGTGCCGCGGATGTAGCGAAGGATCCGCTTCACGAGAGTCCAATGAGAGTCATGAGGGGCGTGCATGTGGAGACACACCTGCTGAACAGCATACTGAAGATCCGGTCGAGTGAGAGTCAAGTACTGAAGAGCGCCGACAATAGACCGGTAGAAAGGAGCATCCGACGCAGGCAAGCCCGCAAGAGCAAAGACCTTGGCCTTCGTGTCAACAGGAGTAGCAGCAGGATGACAGTTGAGCATACCGGCACGCTCAAGAAGCTCATGTGCATACTTCTAATGATGAAGAAAGAAACCGTCCGGGCGGCGAACGACCTCAATGCCAAGGAAATAATGTAGAGCACCCAGGTCCTTAATAGCAAACTCGTCACCCAGCCGGAGAGTAATCTGCTGAAGAACAGCTGCGGAGGAGGCCGTCAGGATGATGTCGTCGACGTAAAGCAGCAAATATGCAGTCGTGTCACCGTGGCGATAGACAAACAGTGAGGCATCCGAGCGAGTAATGCTGAAGCCCAGTATCTGAAGAAACCCGGCGATCCGCTGGTACCAGGCGCGGGGTGCCTTCTTGAGCCCGTAAAGAGAGCGGGACAACAGACACACATGGCCGGGAAGTGAGGCGTCGACAAAACCGGTGGGTTGCTCACAATACACCTACTCCTCAAGATGGCCATGGAGAAAGGCGTTGGAGACATCCATCTGATGAACGGGCCAACCGCGGGACACGACGAGCTGGAGGACGGTGCGGATCGTGCCCGGTTTTACAACCGGGGCGAATGTCTCTATGAAGTCCACTCCAGCGCGCTGGCGAAAACCACGGACCACCCAACGAGCCTTGTAGCGCTCGAGAGTGCCATCCGAGCGGGTCTTATCTCTTATGGCGAAAGACCCACTTGCCGGTGATGACGTTGGCGCGAGGAGGCCGGGGAACCAGTGTCCAAGTGCGGTTCCGTTGGAGCGCATCGTACTCTTCCTGCATCGCCGCACGCCAGTGAGGATCACGGAGGGCGGCGCGAGCGGACACGGGAAGAGGCGACGGCTCCGCAGTGGAGGCGGCGAGGACATACTCGTCACTCGTGTACCGAAGGCTCGGACGATGAACGCCGGTACGAGCGCGGGTGACGGGGCCAGAGGGCGCCAGCGGAGCCACCGGCGAGGCAGCCGGCGAGGGAGCCGGCGTCGGGTTCGGCGAGGTGGTCGGCGTCGAGGCGGCTGAGGAAGCGGCCGAGCCGGCCGCGCCCGATCCTGCGGCGGGTGAGGGAGGGGCGCCAGGGGCGCCGTCAGAGCCGGCCGAGGAGGCCGAGGGGGCAGGCACCGACGTGAGGGCGCGAGGACCGCCAAATCCTGGAGGCGGTCCGCGGGCCAAACGGGACCGTCCGCCTGACGGAGTCGTCGAAGGGCCGCCGGTGGCCGGCGGTGACGAGACGACCAGGGGTACCTGCTGCTGAAACGGAAATACCATCTCATCAAAGTAAACGTGTCGGGAGGTGAGAACACGATGGGAGACGGGATCATAACAGCGGTAGCCCTTAGTGTTGGGTGGGTAGCCGAGAAAGATGCAGGCGACGGAGCGGGGTGCAAGCTTATGAGACACAGTAGCGGCGATGCTAGAGTAGCAAAGGCAGCCGAAGATGCGAAGCCCATCATAAGAGGGGGGTGCACCGAAGAGAAGATGATGAGGTGTAAAGTTCCCGCGAGTACGACATGGGCGGATGTTGATGAGGAGAGAAGCGGTGGCGAGAGCGTCAGGCCAAAAGCGCGGAGGCACATTGGCATGAAAGAGAAGAGTCCTAACGCAGTCATTGAGAGTGCGAAGGATGCGCTCAGCACGACCGTTCTGTTGCGAGGTGTACGGGCAAGTGAGACGAAAAATCGTGCCATGTGTGGTAAGAAGATTACGAACGGCGAGGTTGTCAAACTCCTTCCCGTTGTCTGTCTGCAACGCGAGAATGGGACGACCAAACTACGTGAGAACATAGGAGTAGAACGCGGCGAGAGTGGATATAACAACCGACTTGCGGCGCAACGGGAAGGTCCACACATAATGCGAAAAATCATCAAGTATGACAAGATAATAAAGAAAGCCCGTATTACTGGCAACAAGAGAGGTCCAAACATCACTATGAATTAACTCAAACGGGTACGGTGAAACAAAAGAAGAAGCCCTAAACGGAAGACGAGCATGTTTGCCGAGGCGACATGCATGACACGAGTGATCCTCGGTCTTATTACACGTGAAAGAAAAACTCCGAAGTATGTGGCGAAGGGTGGCAGGATTAGGATGACTCAAGCGAGCATGCCAAAGATCCACTCCGGTGGCGAGAGCGACAGGGGCGGCGAAAGTGGTGGAGGTGGCAGAGTGAACCGGGTAGAGCTCGTCGGGGCTGTCACATCGGTGGAGCACCATCCGCGTGCGAGCGTCCTTAACAGAAAAACCACATTCGTCAAATTCAACGGTAACCGGATTTTCACGTGTAAGAGAACGGACAGAAGCAAGATTTTTAATAAGTTCGGGAGAAATGAGAATATTAGACATGGATATAGGAGTGGAGTTAGACGGAAAATATGTATGACCAATATGAGTGATGGGAAGGGAAGAGCCGTCACCGATGGTGATGCGGTTGGAGGTGTGGACAGGATGAGCGGTGTGAAGGTTACCGGGGTACGCCGCCATGTGAGCGGTGGCGCCACTGTCCATGTACCAATCGCCACCGCCGGTGTAGCTGGACGGGGAGGGAGCATTGTGGAGAGCCGCCAGGAGGGCCGGGTCCCACGGTGCCGGCGGGAGAGGCGGCGCAGCCGTCAGGGGCAGCAGCGGCGGCCTTCCTGGCGGCGGCTGCTTACCGTAGGGCGCCGCGTAGGGCTGCGGCGCGGCGTAGTACGCCTAGTGTGGCTGCGGCCGAGTGTCGAGGAAACCCGGGGGAGGGGCCCGAGGAACCGGCATGGAGTAGGCGTGGACAACGCCAGTCCATGGGTTCTGGCCGGCGTACCACGGGGTCGGCTGAGGGGCCTGCTGTGGCGGGCAGGGCGCTCCTCCCTGAGCACCGCCGCCGCCCCCCTGCTTGCGGCCGCGACGACGACCGCGGCGACGACCCCCCCTCCCCCCCCGCTGGCCGCCGGCTGGGGCGGCGGGAAGGGGGCGGCCAGTGCGGGCGGGAACCCGGGCGGGAAGGCGGGCGCCGCCGGCTGGGGCGGCGTCGGGCGTGGCGGTGGCGGGGCCGAACCCCCGCGGGTGCCTGCGACGAGGGCGGTGTGGGTCGCACGAGTCCGTTCCACCCGCATCCGGCGCTCCTCCAACTTGAGGTACGCGACCACCTTGGCGAAGGTGGGCTCCGGGATGAGGGTGAGGTTGGAGGCGGCGTCCCCGAAGTCCTCGTTGAGGCCGCCGGAGAGAGTGCTGATGAGGAGTTCGTCGCCAATCTTTTCCCCGAGATCGCGGAGCTCATCGGCGAGCTTCTTGAGGCGCATGCAAAAATCATCGATGGATGAGTCAAGTTGCTGGCACCCGTAAAACTCACCATAGAGCAGGACCTTGCGCTGCAGCCGATTGTCGGTGAAGAGGCCGTTGAGCTTGGTCCAGACCGCATAGGCGTCGTCCTCGTCGTTCACCATGGTGTGGAAGAGGTCGCTGGAGATGATGAGGTAGAACCAGCGGATGATGGTGGCGTCGAGGATCATCCACTCCTAGTTGTTGATCATGAGCGCCGAGTCCATGGTGCCGTCCACGTGGCCGTGCAGGAGGTACTCACGGAACACAAGCGAAAAATAATGCTTCCAAGCGGAGTAGGAGGCGGTGGTGTGATCAAGCTTGACCGGAACACGCTCGTGGATGTTGAGGTCGCGGACGAGAGTGACATCGGGACCGGCAAATGGGTTGGAAACGGTGGACGAGGAGGAGCTCATGGCTAGGGTGCGGCGCGGGTGGGGGAGACGGGGTGCGGGTGCGGCGTGGGTGGGAGGGGAGGGGGAGGTTAGCGGCGCGGGTGGGAGGGGAGGGGAGGGTTGCGGCGGCGTGGGTGGGAGGGGAGGGGAGGGTTGCGGCGCGGGTGAGGGTGGCGGAAGCGGGAGCTCGCGGCGGCCGCGGCCTTGGAGAGGCGGCGGCGGCGGCGAGCGAGGTGGTGGGAGAGGCGGCGGTGACCAATGGCGGCGGCGGCGACCGGAAGGAGGGTGGCGGCGGCAGCTGGTGACAGCGGCGCGGAGGCGCGGCGCCGGCGGCGGCTAGGGTTAGGATCGTGCTGCGATAGATACCATGTAGAAGTGTAAGATATGGGCTGTGCAATCTTGATGTATTGATCGGTGCATCAGGCATGTATATATAATTACAGAGGTGGGCCACAACCTCAACTATACAAAGGAAACAGGAGGTGGGCCCTACACACAAATATATACGTACACAATATACTCAACAAGAACAATGGCATTTTCAACTGGAAGCCCACGATTCTGATATCTGGAGACTTGCAGTAAAAAAAGGAAAACGTGATACTGCCATTCAGAGTCAGCGTAAATTGCATGTTCATTTCTGTTAACCAATATTGTTCAGGTTATTTTTAAAATCAAGCAGAACAACTTATTACAATCACACCCAGCATAATTCAATCAGAATGGTATGTTTGGCCGCATCAACTATTCGATCAGACACTGGAATGCAAATTACACTATGTCTCCATGTTTTGTCGGGATTATGGTAATTATGAATTTATGGTAGTTTGGCATTCCTTTGCGCGATGAGCCTTCAACTGGAGACGGAAGCTTCCGTTATAGGCATTCTTCACAAGCATGTATCGTAAAAAATATAAAAACAGAGAAATGCAGCATAAGTCTTTTATGTAAAGGAAATCGCTATATGCCTGTCCGTTTGGTTTTAGCAATCTCCATTGGCATGATGTTGATATAGAATGACGAAAGAACAGTTAGCATGATGCTAACATGATTTATGCCCCTGGCACCCTCCATTTTCTTTGATTTCAGTATTGCGTGGACGAATATCACAGATGCTCCGAGGAATGTGTATAAACTAGCTATTTTTTTAAATAATACATTTTTTTATTAATTTGCACAAATATTACGCTCAAAAAATGATTTTCAAAAATAATACACCGTCGGCCCACAACAGGCCGACTGGTCCTAGTCGGCCCACAGCAGGCCGACTGAGGGCCTATCTGCTTGCTGCTGGCCGATTGGCCTGTCGGCCACCAAGTCAAGTCCAGTCGGCCAACTGGGGGCCGACAAGGTCCAGTCGGCCTGCTGTGGCCGACAGGAACTAATTAGCCTGCTGTGGGCCGATTGGTGCATGCATACCATATTATAGTTTTTTTGCCCCGTACGATATTATAGATTATTTTTTTTCTAAACTATGACGTATTTTCGTGCAACCCTTTCCCCTTAATATTTTCCCGCCAACTCTTTTCCGCCACCCGTTTCTCATCCACCTGTTTCCCGCCATATGTTCCCGCCACCCATTTCCCGCCATATGTTCCCCCCAACTCTTTCCCGCCACCCGTTTCCCGTCATATGTTCCCGCCAACTCTTTCCCGCCACCCGTTTTCCTCCATATGTTCCCGCCAACTCTTTCCCGCCATACTGCAGTCGTTCTTTCCCGCCATTTTCTCCTCTCTATCTATAAAACCCCCTTCAGACGGAGGTGGATAAGCATTCCAGTGTAGTGTAGTTGAGATGTCCCATTATCCTTTCGATCGTAGTTTTCACCCTGGGATGAGCAGGACTCTTCTGAGGCTAGCTACCGATTTCAGGATGGACAATAGGATAGTTCCATGGGACCAACTCACCGGTACACTACCGGAAAACGGGCATACGCCGACGGCCAAACCTATGCCTACGGCTGCCGTCGGCCTAGTTTGAGATATGCCGACAGCGCAATCCTGGCCGTCGGCTTACACTGGCCGTCGGGTTACGTGGATCTACGCCGACGGCCGCCGTCGGCATAGAATAGCCGTCGACCTAGGCGCAGACATGCCGACACCAGCCGTCGGCATAAATCCGCCGTCGGTATAACTGTGGGCCCGGCGACCCCGCCCGTGGCCACCGGCTAACGCCGTCAAACCTATGCCGACGGTCGGGACGGGCGGCCGTCGGCATATCTCCGCATGCCACGTCACCGATCCGCGGCGTAGGTATGCCGACGGCAGCCGTCGGCATAGCTGCCACGTCACCGATCCGCGACACGGCGCCGGCACCAGAACCCTGCGGTATCTATGCCGACGGCTTTGCCGTCGGCATAGATATTTTTTTACATACTTTTATTTTGCATATGTTTTTATGCTTATTAAAAAATATGTTTTCATGCTTTTTTATGTATTATATGAATATATATGTAGTTTGTAATTTTTTCCATAGATTATAAATATATATATATATATATATAGTTTGTATTTTTTTCGAGTACATTAATAATATGCTGTCATGTTCTTTTGAATATAGGTCCTTAAATTTTATTAAAATCAAAAACAGCTATGCGACATAAGTTGAGTGGCGATTGCAAACGCCCGGCACCCGTCTCCGGAGTGTGACCCCTCACGTCCGTAGTGTGCCCACCTCACGGCCGGCGCCGCCGCCAGCATCTGGAGTGCGAAAACAGCCGCATCGGGTCTATACGGAGGGGACGTTGCTCCGAAGTGTTTCTATGGGATGACCTACCACAACCCGATGGTGTTGTGGCATGTTCGAAGAGGCGGCACGCATCTCCGGGTCGTGGCCCCCCTAACGGACGGCGCCGCCGCCTGCACCGGGAGGGGAAAAAACGGACGCATCGGGTCTACACGGAGGGGATGTATAGCTGTCGTTTTGGCCCCGGATGTTGCTCCCAGGTGTCCCTCTGGGCTGACCTGACACAACTGGGTGGAGAGGTCCACTGTTTAAAGCCGGTCCGTGGAAAGTTAAAGGGCTAGATCTCTTGGTCAACCGCTCCAGGGTTAGGCGGAACGGGGGCCCTGGGGGTAGAAATGCCACCGGAGCGTCGCACCGGCCCCTCATACATGCGGGGTGGTGTTGTGGCATGTTCGAAGAGGCGGCACGCGAGTCCGGAGTGTGCCCCCCCTCACGGACGGCGCCGCCGTCGGCACCTGGAGGGGGGAAACGGATGCGCCGGGTCTACACGGAGGGGATCTTGCTGTGGGTATGGCCCGGTTGTTGCTCCAAAGTGTTCCTATGGGCTGACCTAACACAACCGGGTGGGGAGGTCCGCTGGTCGAAGCCCGTCCGTGCAAAGTCAAAGGGCTAGATCCCGTGGTCAAACGCTACAGGGTTAGGCGGGACGGGGGCCCTGGGGGTTAGCAATGCCACCGGAGCGTCGTACCGCGCCTCATACATGTGGGGTGGTGATGTGGCATGTCCGAAGAGGCGGCACGCGTCTCCGGTGCGTGGCCCCCCTCACGGGCGGCGCCGCCGGCGGCACCTGGAGGGGGGAAGCGAACGCGTCGGTCCCTCATTTTATATGTAAACGAAACTTTTCAATGCGTATGAAAATAATCTACACTAAAAATATATTTGAATACAGTTAATAATATTTTTATAAAAATGTTAAACATGTATAAAAGTTGTTGCAAAAAAATATATTAAAAATGCATTAAGAAAACATTAAAAATGCATATGAAATATTTTAATACAATGTACATTTTTTGTTAGTACAATTTAGCAAATAGTTATATCATAAAGAAATGTTGCTGACCGTGAATCATTTTTAATATAATTATATACCATGTATCATTCAAACAAAATTCAAGAACGTGTATTGGAAAAAAATAATATACCTATGCCTACGGCTTAGCCGTCGGCATAGGTACGGATGACACGTCACCGATCCAGAGCGCACCGACCAGGGCCTATGCCGACGGCAGCCGTCGGCATAGGTTACACGTCATCGATCCGCGGCGCTGTCCATCTGCCCTGGCCGCAGCTATGCCGACGGCTTCGCCGTCGGCATAGTTTGTTTTCCTTTTTTTTTCTTTTTTTCCATATATTATTATTATTATTATTATTATTATTATTATTATTATTATTATTATTAAGCATACAGTATGTGTTAATAAGCATATAGTATATGTTAATAAGCATATAGTATGTGTTAATAAGCATACATATAGTTTTTTTATTTTTCTTCACTGTTTTCTTTATTATTATTATTTAACTAACTTACATACAGTATGTGTTAATAAGTATACATACATTATTTTTCGGTTCTGTACAGAGCGGTGTGACCCCCCTCACAAACGGTGCCGCCGCCAGCCGGCAACTGGAATGGGGAACAGCCGCATCGGGTCTATACGAAGGGGACTTTGCTCCAAGTGTTCATATATATCGGATGACCTACCACAACCGGATGGTGTTATGCCATGTCCGAAGAGGCGGCACACATCTCCGGGGTGTGGCCCCGTCACGGACGGCGCCGCCGCCGGCACCTGGAGGGGGGGGGGGACGGACACGCCGGGTCTACATGGAGTGGATGTATCTGTGGGTTTGGCCGGATGTTGCTCCCGGGTGTCCCTATGGGCGGACCTGACACAACCGGGTGGAAAGGTCCACTGGTCAAAGCCCGTTCCTGCAAAGTCAAAGGGCTAGATCCCGTGGTCAAACGCTACAGGGTTAGGCGGGACGGGGACCCTGGGGGTAGCAATGCCACCGGAGCGTCGCACCGGGCCCTCATACATGCGGGGTGGTGTGGTGGCATGTCCGAAGAGGCGGCACCCGTCTCCGGGCTGTGCCCCCCTCACGGACGGCGCCGCTGCCGGCACCTGGAGGGGGGAAACGGACGCGCCGGGTCTACACGGAGGGGATCTTGCTGTGGGTCTGGCCCGGATGTTGCTCCAAAGTGTTCCTATGAGCTGACCTAACACAACCGGGTGGGGAGGTCCGCTGGACAAAGCCCGTCCGTGCAAAGTCAAAGGGCTAGATCCCGTGGTCAAACGCTACAGGGTTAGGTGGGACTGGGACCCTGGGGGTAGCAATGCCAACGGAGCGTCGCACCGGGCCCTCATACATGCGGGGTGGTGTTGTGGCATGTCCGAAGAGGCGGCACACGTCTCCGGGCTGTGCCCCCCCTCATGGACGGCGCCGCCGCCGGCACCTGGAGGGGGGAAACGGACGCGCCGGGTCTACACGGAGAGGATCTTGCTGTGGGTCTGGCCCGATTGTTGCTCCAAAGTGTTCCTATGGGCTAACCTAACACAACCGGGTGGGGAGGTCCGCTGGTCGAAGCCCGTCCGTGCAAAGTCAAAGGGCTAGATCCCGTGGTCAAACGCTACAGGGTTAGGCGGGACGGGGGCCCTGGGGGGTTAGCAATGCCACCGGAGCATCGTACCGCGCCTCATACATGTGGGGTGGTGTTGTGGCATGTCCGAAGAGGCGGCACGCGTCTCCGGTGCGTGGCCCCCCTCACGGACGGCGCCGCCGCCGGCACCTGGAGGGGGGAAACGGATGCGCCGTGTCTACACGGAGGGGATGTAGCAGTCGGTTTGGCCCGGATGTTGCTCCCAGGTGTCCCTCTGAGCTGACCTGACACAACCAAGTGGAGAGGTCCACAGTTCAAAGCCCATCCGTCGAAAGTCAAAGGGCTAGATCTCGTGGTCAACCGCTCCAGGGTTAGGCGGGACGGGGCCCTGGGGGGTAGCAATGCCACCGGAGCGTCGCACCGGCCCCTCATACATGCGGGGTGGTGTGGTGGCATGTCCGAAGAGGCGGCACGCGTCTCCGGGGTTTGGCCCCCCTCACTGACGGCGCCACCGCCGGCACCTGGAGGGGGAAACGGACGCGTCGGGTCTACACGGAGGGGAGAGGGCCGTCGGCATAGTTGCCCTTATCCATCCGGTCGCGCCCTCCACCACTCATTCCTCCCCTGTGTGTGGTTTCGGGAGAGGAGAGGGCCGAGCGGCTAAAAAAAATAAAAAATCTATATGTAATTATAATACATAAAAAAATTAAAAATGAAAAATATAACTATAATAAATTTAAAATCTATATGAAATAAAAAAGGATAGATATAACTATAAGAAAACATTAAAAAAATATATAAAAAGAAATAAAAATAAAAAAGAATATATATATATATATATATATGCCTACGGCTAAGCCGTCGGCATAGGTGCCACGTGGCGTCCTTTCCTATGCCGACGGCTTAGCCATCGGCATAGATCCACCTTATCCATTCACGGTCGACCCCCTCCACCCATTCCATCTCTCCCCCGACCCCGAGCTGCGCCTCCGCCGCACCCCCGACCCCGACCTGCGCCGCCGCCGCACACCCCACCCCGACCTGCCGCCGCCGCCGCACACCCCTCCGCTGTCGCCGCACCTCCCACTCCACCACGCCCCCTGCCGCCGCCGCACCTCCCACTCCCCTGCACACCCCTCCCCTTCCGCCGCCGCACCTCCCACTCCACCCGCGTCGTCGCCCCCGCCTCCACACTCGCCGTAGCCGCCGTCTCCACCCGCCGTCGCCCCGGCCTTCTCCCGACCCCGCTGCTGCCCCGGCCTCCCCCGACCTCACGCTGCCCCGGCCTCCCCCGACCCCGCCGCTACTCCTGCAGCCGGCCGCGGCTCCATCCGGCCCCATCCCTCCCGTCCCCAACCGCCCCTGCCTCACCATCCCCTCCACCGCCGCGCCCCCTGCCACGCCCCTCTCGGTGA
Organism: Aegilops umbellulata; assembly: GCA_032464435.1. NCBI lineage: Eukaryota > Viridiplantae > Streptophyta > Magnoliopsida > Poales > Poaceae > Aegilops > Aegilops umbellulata. Next base: position 562,469,873 of record CP136056.1, read on the forward strand.
GCTACATTTTTTTTGCATTTTTTGCTACTATAGGATGGATGAATGAATGCATGGATGAATGTTGGATGTTAGGTTAGATGATGATCTTGTCATTTGAGATCTTGTCATTTGGATGTTAGATGGATGTTGGATGTTAGATGTTGGATGTTGGATGTTAGATTTTTATCATGATGATCTTGTCATTTGAGATGTGCTCCAAAATTGGTATAAGATGGGTGATTATTTTTATCATGATGATCTCGTCGAGAAAATTGAACCGGACAAAATTTGACACTTGACAAAATATGATTTTTTTTCATAGTTTTAAGTGTCAATGCTTAATGTTAAGTAGCTATGTGAGATGTGCTCCAAAATTATGATATGATGAGTGGTTATTTAATCATGATGATCTTGCTAAAAAAATTGAAGGACAAAATTTGACACTTGACGAAACATGATTTTTTTTCATAGTTAAAAGTATCAATGCTTAATGTGAGGCGATGACTAATTTTTTTTTTCAATCGGTGTAATTAACAGGATTTGTGGTGTTCCGTCTTCGTGGAGTGATTGTCGACGTTGGAGGTCTTGGTCCACGATCGCCCCTCTCCTTTGATCGACTACATCGGAGGGTGAGCAACAATTACATGACCTCGTCCACTTTTTTTCCATGTCACTAGATTAAATTTTCACATCAAGTCGCGTAACCTAGGTCTCCCGTCCGAAAGGGTTGCATCGATAAATATGCATTCAATTGCATATTTATCACCGCAGCTCTTTCGGATTGTCCAGCGCTTTCCACGGACAGCCCGAGGATGTGTAGATTGGGTACGTTGTTCATGCTCTACCCCGTTCCGAGACAGGATTTCGGCGGCGCCTCCCTGTTGTTCTCCGGATGCACATTCTCTCAGCATTTTGCCGAGACGTGTATTTGGAGAACAGCGGGGAGGTGCTGCCGAAATTTTGTCTCGGAATGGGGTAGAGCATGGACAACGTACTCAATCTACACATTCTCGGGTGGGATTAGGACCCATCTTTACCTATTAGAGATGTCGGTGGATTAAATGTCGTTTTTCGTCAACCTTGTAAAAATAAAATATTGATGTGAGTAATTTAAATGAATCCTTAATTTTGTTGTGTGGCTTCCAATAAAGCAGAGATGGCAGATAATCAGTGGATGTATAGTGGGTTTTTCCGTCGGAATCAAGTAACAACAGAGTGGGTCGAGAAAACTGATGTGTTTTTGAAAGAGATATTCCGTAGTCCAATGAGGATGGTGCCAGAATGCCCGTGTGCCAAGTGTAAGAGACGTATCCGCAGAGATAAGAGTGAGATGACTAAGCACCTTCGCACGCATGGTTTTATGCCCAACTTTAATATGCCGATAAACTTTGCCCAGCAGGACCGTGGTAGAGAGGATGTGATACGACAACGCGTCGCTGGTTATGAGGACGATGGGGTTAGAGACATGCTAGATGACGTCTTTGCTGCACAGCGGACACCTTCGTCACATTCAGCGAATGAACCGGAGGAACCGGAGGAACCGGAGGAAACCGCAAAGGCCTTCCTGGAAATCTTGGCCTCGTCAAAGAAACCTCTCTATGAGGGTGCCAAGCTGTCTGTGCTGGATGCCATCTCGCAACTGATGGCAGTCAAGGCTGAGTACGGCTGTAGCCGAGGTTGCTTCGAAGCATTTCTGGGAGTATGGGCTAACAGCCTGCCTGAGGGCCATGAACTGCCGAAAACCATGTACGCTACGAAGAAAATCATGAAGGCGCTCTCCATGGACTATGAGAAAATTCATGTTTGTCCAAAGAATTGCCTTTTGTTTAGGCATGAGTATGCGGATGACAAGTACTGTAGGAAGTGCGGTTCCTCTCGGTATATTGAGGTGGTCGATAAACATGGTCAGAAGCAGCAGCTAAAAATCCCTGTGAAGGTTCTTCGGTATCTTGATTTTATCAAAAGACTGCAGCGCCTTTTCATCACCGAGGAGTCTGCCAAAATGATGAAGTGGCACAAGGAAGGGAAAAGGTACAATCCAAAAAAAATTGTACATCCATCAGGAGGTGAAGCATGGAAGTCATTCGATATAGAGTACCCGGAGGAAGCAGCCGAGGCTGGGAATGTCCGAATTGCTATAACAGGTGATGGGTTCAATCCATATGGTATGTCGTCTAATCCATACAGCTGTTGGCCCGTATTTGTTATTCCACTCAATCTCCCTCCCGGCACCATAATGCAACGGAAGACCATGTTCCTGTTGCTTATAATTCCGGGGCCTGAATATCCGGGGAAGAATTTGGGTGTGTTTATGCAGCCGTTGGTGGATGATTTGCACCATTCTTGGTACTTCCCGAGGTTGACATACGACCGACATCTGCAGAAAAATTTCTTGATGAAAGTTTGGCTACAATATTGCATGCATGACTTTCCCGGTTATGCCCTGTTCTGCGGATGGTGTACAAGTGGAAAGATGCCTTGCCCAGTGTGCATGCAGGCCTTGATTTTCATTTGGCTGAAGAAGGGTGGCAAGTATGTTGCACTTGACCTGCATCGACAGTTCCTCCCTCCAGACCATCCTGATAGGGAAGACAAGAAGAACTTCACAAAAGGCAAAGTTGTCCATGAAGTGAACGAGATTTCAACGTTTTCTGGTGCGGATGTGCTTGCTCAGCTGAAAGCTCTTAAGCCTGCCGGTGAAGGGAAAGGCAAAGACAAAGGCAAAGGAAAAGGTAAAGGGAAAAAGAATTTTGAAAATTATGGTGAGACGCACAACTGGACTCACATTACCCCCTTCACGCAGCTTCCCTATTTTAAGGACCTCAAACTTCCATACAACATAGACGTGATGCACACCGAAAAGAATGTCGCAGAGTCCCTTTTTCACACGATCCTCAACATTCCTGATAAGACAAAGGATAATGTTAATGCTAGAGTTGATCAACAGAATATTTGTGATAGACCACGTCTACACATGCAACCTCCCATCGGCAGTCGAAAATCTTGGTTCAAGCCAGATGCTGATTTCGTACTTAAAAAGGACCATAAGATGGAGACATTTAAGTGGCTGAAACACGTCGTGAAGTTCACTGATGGTTATGCGTCGAATATAAGTAAGGGGGTCAATCTTTCAACGGGCAGAGTGACCGGGCTCAAGAGTCATGACTATCACGTATGGATTGAGCGGATTATGCCGGTGATGGTTCGGGGCTATGTTCCCGAGCGTGTCTGGCGTGTGCTTGCGGAGTTAAGCCATTTCTTCCGCACGCTTTGTGCTAAAGAAGTATGTCCTGAGAAGATAAAAGAAATGCATAAGAAGGCGTCGGAGTTGATATGCAAGCTAGAGAAGATCTTCCCGCCAGGCTTCTTTACTCCGATGACACATCTCCTTTTGCACCTCCCGAACGAGGTATTGTTGGGGGGCCCTGTGCAGAATCGTTGGCAGTACGGCCCTGAGAGACAGAACAAGCATCTGAGACAGAAATGTGGAAACAAAGCTAAGATTGAAGCTTCCATAGCTGAGGCAGTTATCCTAGAGGAGGTGGCAGACCTCAGGACAGCCTACTATCCAGACCATGTTCCCACGTTGCACAATAAGGTGTCTCGATACAATACAGAAGAACCCAAGTATAAACCCAAGTTGCCTCTATTCATCGGGCAAGGTGGTAGGGCTGGATCCCCGAAACCTTATCTCATGCCACGAGATGAGTGGGAGGATGTCATGTTTTATATCTTGCACAACATCAAGGAAGTTGAGGATGAGTGGATGAGGTAATACCTTTGCACCATTCTTTTAGTCAATTCGTTATGTTCACTTTGCCTAGTTCTTATACTGCTTTTCTTATTGTAGTCGATTCGTTGAAGAAGAATGGACGGGAATGCTGCCTCCTTCTGAAGCGGAGGCACTTGCTCTTCTCCGAAAGGGTGCTGATGGAAGGAAAAATTTCGTTGCGTGGTTCATGGAGAAAGTAATTTTTCACACTTTGAATTAAACTCATGCGCCCTATAATTTCAATTAAACTCAAGCACCCTATAATTTCAATTAAACTTGTAGGGAAATGATCCGACCGAATCAATGGATGAAGAATTGAGATGGGTTTCCATGGGTTTTGATCCTTTCGTCATGACATGCGAAAAGTATGATGTGAATGGGTATCGCTTCCATACAGAGGAGCACCAGAACAGTCGGCCTGATCCCAAAACCATAAATACCGGAGTCTTCACTGAAGGAGATAATAAAGTAGATTACTACGGAAGGGTAGGAAAAATATACGAGCTTACATTCAAACGTGGCCGCGAACACCTAAGTCTCACTGTGTTCAAATGCCGATGGTTCGACCCCAAAAAGGGTCTGAGACATACGCCTTCTGTTGGTTTAGTTGAAGTTAAACCATCAACCGTCTATGCCGGAGCTGATCTCTTTATCGCCGCTACCCAGGCCACACAAGTATATTATCTGCCTTACCCATGCCAGAAAGAGTACCTAAAGGGTTGGGAAGTTGTGTTCAAGGTGTCGCCGCATGGTAAGCTACCGGACCCGAACGATGATGATTACTACAACATAAACCCCATGACATACGATGGAATGTTCTATCAAGAGGAACATGATGACGTGGTCCGAAACAACGAGGATGATGACTTGGGTTATGTTGACCTAGACCCAAACGACGACGACGCACGGATTGATGGTGAGGCAGTTGTGAATCAAAGAGACATAATTATGCTTGAAAAGTTAAATGAACACGCTGACGATGAGGAAGAGCCTCCACCTCCGTCAGACAACGAAGAAGATATGCGTGATAGTGATGATGAGACCGGTCCACAAATAGATTACAATAGTGATGATTCATATGGGTTCTAGAAAATGTAAGTTCTTTTAATGATTATTACAATAGTATGCTTAATGTGCTCTTCTGGTATTAATGTTTTTCCTGTATGCTTGTTTAATTGATATCCTTACTAATTGTTTATTCTCTTCTCAATGCAGGTTTGCTAATCATGGGCAAGTCCAGCGGCGCTAGTTTCCTCAGTAAATTTAAAGGACTTACTCGGAGTGGACGAGCCCACAAGGTTCCCTCCCGACTACGAGAGGATGACACCTCACAGGGAGGTGGAGGGGTCGGGGGAGGAGACCCTAGAGGAGGAGGCGGTGGGGGGAGAGCCCCTAGAGGAGGAGGAGGTAGGGGGAGAGGCAACCGGTGCAAAAAACTCCGGGCCGTGTCCGAAATAGGAGGGTCTTCTTCGATGCCCTCCTATACAGAGGCACCTTCTGAGTCTGAGGAGGAGGAGTATGTTTCTGATGGCGAGGAGGAGGAGGCCGAGGAGGAGGGTGAGGAGGAGGGTGAGGAGGAGGAGGCCGAGGAGGAGGGTGAGGAGGAGGGCGAGGAGGGTGGAGGGGAGGTTGATCCCGCATTGTGGGGTGACTTGCCACCGGGTGCTCCGCAGGGGTGGCTGCGTGGTAATGCCGGACTACCTACACCACCTTCTATCGAGGAGAACAAGTGGCTCATTCAACCTGTGGGGACAGAGTAAGTGCCTCTCAATCATATTTTCAACACATGACAATATTTTCTTATTGTACACATGCCAATCATTTGATTCTTTTGAAGAAACTGGATCCTTCGCGGAAAGGGCCGTAAACCGAACGGCCTTCTCACTGTCCTGTTGAAGGAGTTTTGGCCTGGCCTATTCTGCCCGCGGCCAGACAAGGACCCGCAGCAGCGGGTTTTGGCCATGAGCTGGGCCCACTACGAGGCTTGCAGCAACGCGGAGTATGGGACGGCCGCTAAGGCCGTGATCACCAAATTTTGGGTAAGTTCTCTTCTGAATCACTTGTCTTCAGTTCCGTTCATGGTTTATCATTGAATCACTCAACTCATGCCTTGTTTGCTTCTGGTTTATGCATGATTGCAGCAACTCTATAGAGTTCTTGACGAGCACAAGGCCAGAGCCGACGTGGTCCTGCTTGCGGCTGCGAAGAAGAAAGCTCGTCAGTTGCAGTACGAGGTGCGCTGGGTTGCCGTCTCGCAGTACTACCACTACTACCTGCACCAAAAGATGACCAAAACTCAAGCACAGAAGCAACGACTTACCTTGAACAAGGAGCAGTTCATGATGGTGACTATTACTAACTTTTCATTGTTTCAAGCAGTCAACTATATGTTTCGTGCTCACATGTCATGCTTCCAAAATTTGCATAGGTTGTTCCTCGTTGGTGCTATGGAAGGCATGACGGATGGGCGAGTTTGGTGGATAGGTGGCTCGGCGGCGATGCAGAGTTTGCTGCCAAGAGCATCAAGGCCCGGGCTAACCGTGGAAACGACGGGACACACGGCCAAGGAAACAGGAACCACTGGGGCTTCAGGGCCATGAAGGTATATCTATGTGCATGATGCATTTTTGTTCTTCTTTACCGTCATGTTCTTATGTATGGCTAACTTCTGTTTGACGTTGCAGGAGGACAAGTTGAAGAGGCCGCTCTCAGACATGGAGTCGTGGATGATGGCCCGCGAGCGGAGTCATCCCAAGGAGGGCGAGAGCAAGTACTACGGCAAGACCGAGGAGCACCTGGGGTCTTACACTCATCACTATCAGGAGTTGCATCCGGATGTTCCTGTTGCTGAGATCGCCCAGTCTCAGATCGACGACACGGCGGTGGTGGCCATCCAGGGGAAGTCACATGGCCGGTATCCGTGTTTCGATGGGTTGATCACTCCTTCGATCTCGTACACACAGCTTCGGGCTACACACTCGAGCCAGTTAGAGAGTACGGGGCGTTCACAGACTCCCTTAGCCCGCCAGCATGCTGTAAGTACTTCCCCTTTATCTTTTTCTCTCTAGCATTCTCAGTTTATTTTTAGCATTGCTCACTTAGAAACAACCTAATTTATGTAGGCATATAAGGAGTTTGTCGAGCTTAGGAATCTCGAGGTGCGGGAGTACTTGAAACGAGTGAAGGCAAACGATGATTACAACCATCAGATGATGACGGTTAGTTTTGCCCTCTTAAAACCAAGCTACATTTTTGTAGTTTCATTCCTTCTGACCTTTTAGTTTGCTTGTTTAACTAACATCCAGGCTATGTTGGCGTCTTGGAGTAACCGCACGGATCCACCACAAATGGGACCCCCACCACCACCTGCGGGAGACCCCCCACACGTGCCCACGTTCGATGAATGGGTGGCACTAGGCGGTAATAGTCCGGTTAGTACATTTGCCTAACTACTAGCAAACTAGTTCTCGTTCATTCAACACTATCATATCATATTTACCGTTAGAATCGTCTATGAAACATGTAGGGGACCAGTGGCTCGACTCCTGCTTCGTCGACCCCAGTCACTCCGATCTGGCAGAGTGATGCTGGTGGTGGTTTTGGCGGAGGTGGTCTTGGCGGTGGTGGTTTTGGCGGTGGTGGTTTTGGCGGAGGTGGTCTTGCCTGATGTCGATGATGATTCCGTGCATGTGGCCGTCGTGACATGCCTTTCATGTTCCTACTTTTACGATGTTCCATGTCTTGCACTACTTTTATGTTCATGAACTTCCGGCGGTGATGATGATGAACTTGAGTATGTTTAGATGATGATGATGAACTCGAGTATGTTTAGATGAACTTGAGTATGTTTAGATGATGAACTGTCATATTTCTGCATTATTTCATATTATTCTGCTTTGAAATGCTGTCAAATGAACTGGAAAAGAGAAAACAGGAAAAAAAAAACTATGCCTACGGCAAAGCCGTCGGCATATATAAGCCCAGGAGTTACCAGGGCTGGCCACGTGGCAGATCTATGCCGACGGCTTTGCCGTAGGCATAGATGGAAACCTATGCCGACGGCTATGCCGTAGGCACAGCCCTGTCGCCAGGAGGAACCAGGGAGCGGCACGTGGCACATCTATGCCTACGGCAAAGCCGTCGGCATAGATAAATCTATGCCTACGGCTTTGCCGTAGGCATAGCCATGCCACAAAGAGCACCACAGGACGCCACGTGGCAGAGCTATGCCGACGGCTTGGCCGTCGGCATAGGTTTGCATCTATGCCGACGGCCAAGCCGTCGGCATAGCTCTGCCACGTGGCATTGCGTGATTCGTTACCGCTTTTGACGGCGCCGTCCGTTGCCGTCAGACGGAAAACACTGCCGACGGCTAATCTATGCCGACGGCTGACGCACGGCCGTCGGCATAGGCCCCTATGCCGACGGCTATACTATGCCGACGGTATGACAAGACTACGCTGATGATATCTACGCCGACAGCCCTATGCCGACGGCCGCCGTAGGCATAGATCTATGCCGACGGCCTGGGGCCCTATGCCGACGGCCCGTGGCCGTAGGCATAGCCTGCGAGTCCGGTAGTGGTAGTGACACCATAATGAATGAGTTGGCTCACGAATTACGTAGGTCTGGGTGGCCTGAAAGGACCTATGAGGAGGTACGTAAAGAACTTCTTACGTTGCATGAAAGGTGGAAGAAGGTAGTGGAGCCGAAGAGTGAAACTTTCAGAAGGACTGCAGAAAAGAATCCATTTTTATGGACCGAGGAGAGCGAGGACGAAGATGATATCTTCATGCCGCCGCTTCCGGGTTCTGCATCGTCGAAGGGCAATAGTTCTTCATCGTCGAAGGGCAAGGTTTCTGCATCGTCGAAGGGCAAGAGTTCTTCATCATCGAAGGGCAAGGTTTTTGCATCGTCGTAGGGCAAGAGTTCTTCATCGTCGAAGGGCAAGCGTTCTTCATCATCGAAGGGCAAGAGTTCTGCATCGATGGAGGATGACGATGATGACTTCATGTAGTTTTTATGATGTATGTTGTGAAGGAAATATGCCCTCGAGGCAATAATAAAGTTATTATTTATTTCCTTATTTCATGATAAATGTTCATTATTCATGCTAGAATTGTATTAACCGGAAACATAATACATGTGTGAATACATAGACAAACAGAGTGTCACTAGTATGCCTCTACTTGACTAGCCCGTTAATCAAAGATGGTTATGTTTCCTAACCATGAACAAAGAGTTGTTATTTGATTAACGAGGTCACATCATTAGTTGAATGATCTGATTGACATGACCCATTCCATTAGCTTAGCACCCGATCGTTTAGTATGTTGCTATTGCTTTCTTCATGACTTATACATGTTCCTTTGACTATGAGATTATGCAACTCCCGTTTGCCGGAGGAACACTTTGGGTGCTACCAAACGTCACAACGTAACTGGGTGATTATAAAGGAGTACTACAGGTGTCACCAAAGGTAGATGTTGGGTTGGCGTATTTCAAGATTAGGATTTGTCACTCCGATCGTCGGAGAGGTATCTCTGGGCCCTCTCGGTAATGCACATCACTTAAGCCTTGCAAGCATTGCAACTAATGAGTTAGTTACGGGATGATGTATTACGGAAGGAGTAAAGAGACTTACCGGTAACGAGATTGCACTAGGTATTGGATACCGACGATCGAATCTTGGGCAAGTAACATACCGATGGACAAAGGGAACAACGTATGTTGTTATGCGGTCTGACCGATAAAGATCTTCGTAGAATATGTAGGAGCCAATATGGGCATCCAGGTCCCGCTATTGGTTATTGACCGGAGACGTGTCTCGGTCATGTCTACATTGTTCTCGAACCGTAGGGTCCGCACGCTTAAGGTTTCGATGACAGTTATATAATGAGTTTATGAGTTTTGATGTACCGAAGGAGTTAGGAGTCCCGGCTGAGATCGGGGACATGACGAGGAGTCTCGAAATGGTCGAGACGTAAAGATCGATATATTGGACGACTATATTCGGACATCGGAAGGGTTCTGAGTGGTTCGGGTATTTTCGGAGGTACCGGGGAGTTACGGGAATACGAGGAAGAAGCAATGGGCCTTGATGGGCCTTAGTGGGAAGGACCAGGAGGTGGCGCGCGCCCCTCCCAAGCCCAGTCCAAATTGGACAAGGGGTTTGGGGCGCGGCCCCTCTCTCCCTTCCTTCCCCTCTTCCCCTCTTTCCCCCCTTGACCTAGTTGGACTAGGAAAGGTGGAATCCTACTCCCGGTGGGAGTAGGACTCCCCTGGCGCGCCCAAACCTAGGGCCGGCCTCCTCCCTCCCTTGCTCCTTTATATACGGGGGCAGGGGGCACCCCATGGACACACAAGTTGATCTTCGTGATCGTTCCTTAGCCGTGTGCGGTGCCCCCTCCACCATATTCCACCTCGAATATATCGTTGCAGTGCTTAGGCGAAGCCCTGTGCCGGTAGAACATCAAGATTGTCACCACGCCGTCGTGCTGACGGAACTCCTCCCCGAAGCTTTGCTGGATCGGAGCTAGGGGTGCGTCATCGAGCTGAACGTGTGCCAAGAACTCGGAGGTGCCGGAGTAACGGTGCTTGGATCGGTCGGATCGGGAAGACGTACGACTACTTCTCTACGTTGCGTCAACGCTTCCGCTTCAGTCTACGAGGGTACGTAGACAACACTCTCCCCTCTCGTTGCTATGCATCACCATGATCTTGCGTGTGCGTAGGAAAATTTTGAAATTACTACGTTCCCCAACATGTTGTAAGTTTAGTCGTACGTACCGTTAATTTAGATGTAGTTCTATCTAGTTGTTTGTACTGTCTTGTTGTACGAGCATTATGTTCTATCTAAATATGATGTTGTTGTTCGCATAACAGAGTACTAAAATAGAGTAGGCATAGGTCTCATACATAAGTACATAGTCATTTGTCTCATACAAAGAATAGACATAAGTCTCATACAGAAGTAGATGGTCATGTCTCTACTGATAGATGGAAGCGTCAGTGACGACATCTCGCCTGGCGGGGAGGTGGATCTGGAAGCGGCGTCCATCCCAACCTATTATGTGGCCTAATGTTACGAGGAGGAATTTCAGATTCTCCTTGGTCATGCTGTGTATCCTGTGTGGGGCCTGGTGGAGGAGTCGAATGCATGTTCATCCACTGGGTGTGCTGCTACATCTGAGCCTGTATGTTCTCCTCGGGATATTGATCACTCCCCCACGTATCATGTGATGCCGACATAGACGCATGATATCCGTAGGCTCCTGCACGATGGAACGTTTAGTCATGAAGAATGAGGTCGCCTCAATTAATATTGAAAACAATAAATATGAAGACACTTACCTGCTGGTTGTGACGGCTACTCTGGCTCAAACACGAAGCTCGACGTGGGACCGTGCTGCTGTGGCTGTGGGGAAAACACGAAGCTCGACGTGGGACCATAGTGCTGTGGTTGCCGCCATGTTGAAAAGCCAGGTTGGTCAGGACGGGGTGGTCTGGTTGTCGGTTGATGTGCTAGACATGGACATGGTTGATGTCGGTGCATGGAGTGACGCGGCTGCTGCTGCTGGTGCTGAACAACGTCGGTTCTCCGGGTGCACGTGATAGCCTCGTACACAGTCCATATCTAGTTCTGAATTCATTCCAAGAAAGGCTGTAGCACTGGACGGTGCTGAAGAAGAGGTCCAGACGACAGTGACCGTCCAAAGGTGGTCACGTCATCATAGAGTTCGTGTGTCAAGGTAGCCTGCAAATTTCCATGACGATTAATAATGTCTGTCTCTTGCACGTCAAAGTATGTGGCAACATTACTTAAAGAAAATATATCTTACCGCGTACTGCCTAGAGCCCGAAGTGTCATAGCTTGGGTACATATCCGACGGAGTAGGATCCGGTATCTCCTCTGGGTGGGAGTGCTCAACGATGCGTAACCGTGTTCCGGTCATGTAGCGCCGCAAATAGAGATTGAATTCATTGAGATCAAAATTGTGATTTTCGTGCCATAGATGTGTGTTTGCTGTCTCCCATTCTATAACATACGGCTCTAGTCTAACTAGCCAGTCAGCAGTTGTCCTGGTCATGCCCTTCCTTGTCGTCCTAAAATTATGGTGTGTGTTCAACAATTACCTAAAGCTTCGAATGGAGTACTATGAAAGAGAATGCAACATTGAAAATCTGGTTAATACCTGTGGATGTGTGCTGGCACCGGGTTCTCTATAGGGGGAGGCGGCTCCAACTACAGAAGATCAAATTGCCTCAGAACGCTCTGTTGTGCCATCTCCTCGACGAAGACATCGAAGATGATCTTTGATTTTGTCATCCAGTAATCTCGGTCCCTTGTGCATAACACAGACATACCACCAGGGTATCTCGTTTGTATGGCTGCTTCCGTGTAGGGCTGCCAGATGACCCCGGTGTACGCATCGAACTGCTCGTTCAATGTTGTGTATCACTAGCAAAGCGTCTCTGCAGAAAACAAAAGTTAGTAGCCGCTAGCATCGAACTATCTCTTGTGCAGAAAAAGGTTGCATTAAACTATAACACGGTGCATACCTCACGACGTGTCCAACACAGAACGAAAGTAGGCATGTCGATGCCGCCAACATCAAACATGGCGTCTATAGGCTCACGAACCATAATTTTAGCCCTATAGGGCACATACATGGTGGCCCTATAGAGAACCTCTCCCACGACCACAACTATAGGAATAGAGGGCATCCAAGAAAGGTTGGCTTTCTCGATGTAACCTGGCAACCGTTGCACATACCTCGGTATGTAGCCGCTAAGACCGCCGAACCCCAACTCCTTTGTCTGATCTGACGGGCGATCACATGGACGCGGAGATGATGGAGGAGCTGGCCGCCATCATGGAGGCGAAGCACGCTAGGCGTGGCCTACATCATGGGGCACTCGTACACATAGTGTAAATCAAGGCCAGGAAGAGCTCCAACGTGTTCAAGAAGTTCGCCATCGACATAACCTACAACGCCGGTGTGGCCACCAGTAGTAGTAATTTGCATGCATGAGGCTAGCTAGCTATCGAAGCCGCGACCGGTCAACCTCGTCTACAAACGCAAAGCCCCACTGGCTAATCTAATTACCAGCCTCCTGTCGGCCTCCGCGAAGCCGACTGGGCCCTATCGGCTTACCCACGGCCGACTGGACGCCCCACAGGCCTAGTGGAGCGGCAGTGATCGTGGGATTGCCACTGTCGGCCTACCCACGGCCGATTGAGGCCTAACGGCTTACGCGTGGCCGACTGAAGCCAGTCGGCTTCCACAGGGCCGACGCTGTATTATTTTTAAAAATAATAATAATGGCGTAATATTTCTCTAAATTATTAAAAGAAAGTGTATTATTGAAAAATAAAATTAGTTATAAACTAGACTTGTACCAAGGAGCACAATCCCTTTATGGAGTAGGTTTCTCTTGACATCAACCGCAAAAAAAGAGGTTCCTCTTGACATATGAACTTAAATTCTATCACCTTATTTTCTAATTCATCGAACATGTCATTTCAATTTTATCTTGCTAATTCCTTCCCATGTTGTATTTTCTAGTATGATACATACACGACTCATAGTGACGAAAATATCAACACGTACTGTTTGACTGAGATCCGAGTAATATATGGGAGGGCATGCTTTTTTCATACTGATGTACCAAAAAAATGCATTTAGTCCGGATGGTGAAGTTCGTTTGCTGACGGAAAGAGGCAGTTACAAACGTGCGCAGTTCATTTATTACTTCCAGAGATAAACATGCATGACAAGTATTTTATCTGGTAATGTCTCTGCACAATGCGATAATTTGATTGGCAGGTACCAAAGACAACAGTCTAGGTTGTTTACGTCCGAAGGAAACTTGTGTTTGCAAAAGAGATTGGCACACGATTCCTACGAGAAAGCCTGATGAATCACTAACTGAACAGCTTAATTATTGTGTAGATAATTTTATAGTATTGGTCATGCTGTTTATAATTTGCTGTACTATAATTTTCAGGTACTTGTAGCCAGGTCCCAGGAAAATACATGGTTCTGGGATCTTGTGTCCCTCGACCTTGTTGCAGTTAAAGTGATTGAATCGAATCAGTAGCAGAGGGCAGTACAAGATCGAAGCCACTGATCTGTGTACTAAGCTCACATCTTCAGTCAGGGAATGTGGAAGAAGATGCTGGACGCTATTAACTGGTTGTCAAGGGTCTTGCAGCTCTGAAATTGGAACGTGAAGGTGAAGCACGCACTGGTGCAGCGTTACATGAACAGATGTACATATTACATGCAGCGGCCAGCCGGCCAGAGCAGTAGTTTGTACGTGAACAAGATGGATCCTTGTGTATTTGCTCAAGTTCAGCAAGAGTGATCATTTCCAGAGTGATCTCGGTGGCATACCAGCCGGACTCGCGCAGCCGCACACCCTTGACGGCATGGTCCACCTGATGTCAAGGAGGAACGGATGGATGCGACGGAGGGCCGGGAAGGAGCGGCGGGGCAGGCGGCTTCCCTGACCATCGACGGCGAAATTGAAGTGACGGGGCCCTCCGGCGGCTATTGTGATGGCCGGGGGCGGCGAAGGGATGGCGATGATTCTCGGGAAAGACCGAGGAGGGGCGGCGGGGTGTCGGCGATGGCCAAGAACAACAACATCGAGCCAGCGGAAAGCTGGTAGATCAGGGGGAACCGGCGGCCGCCGGTAGTGCGCGGGGTGGCGGCGTGGTCACGGCAGGGTCCGGGGAGGTCTGTGTACCGGCGGCGATGGCTTTCAGCCGCGGGCGGGAAGGTTCAGGGCGGCGGTTACCTGCGCGCGTGGGCGTGTGGCTTTTACATCACCATCCCAGGTAATGTATATTTGCATCACCGGAGGAAAATTTACATCATGCCCTAAAGTTATTTTGGCCCAAATTTACATCACAGGCAGCTGCTGGGGAGCCTTTTTTGGCCTCGGGTGATGTAAAAGTTAGGTTTACCTTATTGGCTTGCATCACCTATTGAGCCTTTTTTGGCCTCAGGTTTACAGATATGTGAGAGTGGAGTAGAGTTGAGGTTGCAAGATAGATTCGTGCGACTACCCATAGAAAACACGAACCCATCACACGTGTAGACAACTATAGATCGGCCATGTGCTTAGACAGTTAGACTCAGATGCCAATGAAAAGGCATGGGTTGTGTTCTCACACTTCTCGAGCTGGTGCAGCAAGTCAGTAGCGTAGGGTTGCAGAAGGTCGGAGCAATGATTCTGAAAACCTTCTTGTGGACAAATAAAGTCACATCTTCAGGGTATGTAAGAAAGAAGATGTTCAAGACACCGTTATTTAAGGAAGGTCTTGCATCTTTTGAAGTAAATTCTTGGTGTTTCAGCAAGCCATGTGCATGTAGAGTCTGGCCAACAAGACCATGATACATCCTTCTTAAAATCGTTTTCCATAAATAAGAGGTATGAGGCCCCCGCGTCGCCTCCCGCTCGGGCGACTTGGGTGGCACCCCAACCCTAACCGCCGTGGGGGCCTAAATCATCTTCCTCCCTTCCTTCCACCGCCGTCGGAGGACGCCGCCGGCCTGCGCCCGGAGGCCGACGACAGTGGCGGGAGTCCTTCCTCTCCCCCGTGTCTCAGGTGTGGCGGGGCCCCAACACGCGTGGAGGTGCGGCCGATCTAGAAGCGGTGGCGATGGCTTTGACGACGGCGGCGTCAAGGGCCTGGTGCACTACTCGGCGGCACCTCTGGCAAATCTGTTCTGGCCGGTGTAGCCAGCGATGGTGGTCATCTTCTTCGTCGGAGGTCACCGGCCAGAGGCTGGGTGGTTGGATCTCGAGATCCATCATCTAGTCCCGGTTGCGAGTTGGGGAGACATGGTTGCCGGTGAAAACCGAGCCGACGGCAGGCGATGGCGGCATTCTATGCTGTTACCTTGATGAATGCATCATTGTGTAACTACTGTCGACCCACTCGTGCTGCTCCGGGGGAAACCCTAGGATTTGGTGTTCCAGATCGGACGATGGCGGCACTGCCGTGTCGTTTCTCTCTTGTGAGCAGCGTTTGTGGAGCAGCGCTGGAAGTTAGAGGCAGGAGGTGGAACGGCTTCGTCTTGCATGGAGCTTTGGTGGAGATGTCAAATCATGTCTGACCGACAGGTGCTACGCTTTGTCATGCCTGGTCTACAGGTGCTACATACGGCAGATCTTTCAAAGATATCAAGCTATGTCGGCTGGTGGTAGTTTTAGGGACTAAAAATGGTGATAATTTTTTTAGGAGCGAACTCACGACTCGGTCATCGGCAGCCGTTCAGGGGCCAAAATAATAACTGGGCCCCTTGCCTCCATCTAAAGCCCATACGCACACCATCGGTCCTCTCCCCGCAGGAAAACAAGACTCGCGTTTGTCTCAAAAAAAAAGACTCGCGCCGGAGTGGGGAAAAACAGAGGCGCGCCCCTCCTCGCCGTCGACGACGACGCGGCGACGGCTCGAATGCCAGGTTGGTGGGCGGCCCTCGTTGTGCCGACGACTTCTGTTTCTGTGCCAGATACGGCGTCCCCACGCCGGAGGTCGCCGAGGTGCCGCAGGATCTCAACCGGATCGGCGCCGGGGCCGGAGGTACATATATCTCGCCGCTTCCCATCGACCAGAGGCTTAATTTGCAATGAGTTTTGTGGATGATTAGATTAGTTTTGTCGGAAGAGGGATAAGGAGGTGTATGATGCGGGACTGACAGGTGCGGTGGTACGAGGATTCAGGCTCAGCCGAAATTTGTTTCAGGTATCGAACGAACTCATACATGACATGATGATTATTCTTTCACAACGGGAAAGATTGCAGCTCGTCTCTGCGATATCTGTGCTGCAGATTACTAAATTTTATCCAGCGTCACTGTAAGGCACCTCCCTCCATGACTCTCATAGTTTGTGTCACTCAAATCCTAGTTTTACTGTTGGGGAGCATTAAGTGGTTATTTTCCAGTCAGGATTGTACATGGATCCTTGTGTTTCATCTTTCTTACCCGAAGGATTGTACATAGAGCAGATACAACCACTTAACACCAACAGATTAGAAAGAGGAAAACGGACAATACCTCATCTGTTTCGGTGCTGCAACAGCAATTAACACTAGAAATGTAGCATTGGTCTTACAACTTTTTGATAAGAAGTGTTCTTCTGTCTTCAGACCAGGTCACACAATACATTACACAAACATGACAATACACACATTATGATAGATGATGATAAGGTAGAAATGTTAACACATAAGAGTGGCAAATTACAGCAGCTCATAGCTCCCTCCAGTAATTGCAATAAGTACAACAAGAGTCTTGTGTCTTCAGACCAGTTCATGCAATCCGCAACCATTTGCCTATTTTCCTCCATTTCATCAGAATACCTGCTGTGAATCCAACACCAAAGCCCACCCCAACAAAGAGAAACAAAATAATGTCCACATGATCTTCGGAATTGCTTACTTCCTCCTCATTTGGATTGATCGAACTGACACATGGTTTGGACAAAGGTGGTCCACAAAGCCCTGCATTCCCTTCATATGAAGTGTTCTCAAATGTCAGAAACTGACGCGACTGTGGTATCCTTCCATCCAGCTTGTTTCTGCACAAGTCAAGGGTGCTAAGAAATGTTAAATCTGTTAACTCTTGTGGAATCTCCCCAGAAAGCTCGTTCCAGGATAGGTCTAATGACTCCAACTGACGCATCTCACCAATTTGTGGTGGAATCCTTCCGGTAAATGCATTATGCGACATGTTCAATGTGTGTAGTGAAACTAGACTTCGAACTGATTCGGGAATGTCACCCTCCAATGCATTATTTGAGAAGTCAATTGCGGTTAAGGTAGTCAAGACTTCTTCAAAAGTCACATATTGCCCTTTGTATGTGATTGCAACAGTATCATGGTAGTCTCTATAACATGTCTGATGGCTTAAGATATTTCCCGTGTCATTGAACTTTGCCATCATAGATGCGAACCTCTCAAACCATTGTGGATCCAAATTGCCAGAGAAATTGTTTGAAGCTATATCAATTATTTGTAACTTTGAAAGGTATTCCCTGGATTTTCTATCTTTTGTAGGATAAGTAAGCGAGCCATAGAACAGGTTGGATCCCAGAACGATTATACGAAGATCAGAGAGCCTACCCAGCCAAAATGGGAAAGTATCAACCATCCGATTGTTTCCAATGTCAAGAATCCCCAAGTGAGCGCAGTTGGAAAGAGACCTAGGAAGCTGCCCTTGAATATTATTGCCATGTAAATCTATTGTCTGGAGATTACAGTGGTCACTAACATTATCAGACAATGTTCCCTCAAAATGATTCTCCCTCAAATTTAATACGACCAAGCTTCTACCTTCTATAAGGCAGGAGGGTATTAACCCACTGAAGTTGTTGTATGACAAGTCCAGGACTTTGAGGTTGCTTGCATCACAAACTGAATGTGGTATATGCCCACTTATGTTATTTCTTAACAACTTGAGATACACAGTTTGTGAAAGATAAGCAGTGAAATTTGGCATAATAGAAGAGAATCTATCGTTTGAATAATCCAAGACTGCTTTCAACAGGTTTGGCATTGGGGCCCGGCCTTGAAGTCTATTGGAGCTGAGATCAAGAGAATCCAAACGACTGTGTGGGAGTAGATATGAACTGAGTTGCATATGTGTGAACATGTTGTTTGAAAGATTTAATTCTCTAAGGCTATCTTCCCACGTCTCCCATATCCATTGGGGTATAGTCCCCTGTATTATGTTGTTCGAAAGGTCCAATGTTTCGATATGGTTGATATGCATCAAGAACCTAGGCATTGTTGTCATGTTGCAAGACACTAGTCCTAAATTTGAGAGCTTAGGTAGTAAGGGCACTGTTGATTTATTGCCTTCTCCATCCAAGACGGATAGCCTGTTGTTTGATAGATCCAATGAAGCAAGCTTTCGTAAGTTCCAAAGTGAATTCAGTTCTACCAAACCTGTTAAGTTGTTTGATCTAAGATCCAGGTGTATCAAACTTGTGAGTTGAATGAATGATCCAGGAATTTGTCCACTAATTTGATTTTGACTCAAAGAAACAATTATCATGTGTGAATATAGAGTATGAAACTCTTGTATTGGTCCAGAAAGCTGGTTTGATGAAAGCTCCAACTGTAACATGGCTGGCAAAGTGAATAGATATGTTGGAATCTCTCCTGGAAATAGAGTTAACATCATAGGGAAGTCAACAAAATGCATATTTTGCAGTAAATATGTACCCCAAGAGTTGAGACATGTTTTCTAAAGAACCTTGAACACGGCAAAGTAAACCTGTTATCTATGAATGATAAACCAAAGTTTGAGACAATCTTCAGAGGCCAAATGTTTTAACTAGTGCTAGGAATTAGTGAATAGAATTTTTTGTATGCCCCTCAGAGTGCATCTTTTTGTATTACAAGAATACACTGAGAATGAGCAAAAGATAGATTCTTGCATGGTTTTGTTTTAAATCAAGATAAGCATCAATTGAATATTTCCGCACCTGTCTAAAAGTAGAACATTGGCACCCACAATATTCTCTAGAATAGCTTGGAAAATATCTCTTAGAATTAGTAATCAATTTTCAGACAATTTCATTAATCTTTTCTTGATAGTTTTATTTTTCTTTAAAGCCTGACCTATGTGCTCTTTAACGTCCGCAATATTCCCTGAAACGAAGTGTTAGTGGAAGCACTATTGTGTTCTAGTAAAAATATTAAGACTCGTACTTTTTCAATCGAAAACCATTGTATTTTCCAGACATCTGCAAGATATTTTGCTTCGTAATTATGTGCAAGATAAGTCAAAATATATCAAATAATGCAATGTTAAACCATCTGTGCAATAAATCTTTCTCATGTTATAAGATTAAAGCATTTGTCAACATTGTTCAGAAATTAAATGATTAATTATGTTTGGGGTATATGGCAAGCGAAATAAACATGATGTCCGTCATATTATAGATAACAGGTCATATTCTTCAAAAACGCAGTCCTTATTCGTAATGGTATCTACTCCCATGGAGTTGTTGTTCCCTTTTCATGCCAGGGAGGTAATGGGGCAGTTGACGTTGATCTTCGATCGGCACCATTTTCCTTTTCTAGTTTATAATAAATTTTATTTGGATCAAAATTAAGATTGAAATAACTTTATATGTTTTAGTAATAGTAACTTGCACAAACGTAATGTTTTTTCTCATTCGATGTTCTGTATTCTTTTTGTTAGGAAGGGTGGATGATGACTTGCTAGTGGATTCTAAACTCTGAAGTCAGTGAGTATTGTCATTTGCTAACAATACCATGGTATCTATTTATTTTGTACTCAAAACTTTAACACAATTCGTCATAAAAGTTTTATACTATCTGTTACATATCTACCATCGGTTAGGAGCTAATGTTTTATTTATTATTCATGACCAAGAGAAGCATGTGTTTATTTTCGTTATTTGTTTTTATTCTAGCTAAGATGTAAATACTTGGGTTGTGAATTGAATCTTACCTCTAAGATCATTCTGCGAAAGATCCAGATAAATCAGCTGAGTCAAGTTCATAATTGTACTTGGTATTATGCCAGAAACCCTGCAGGCTGTTAATACTAATACCGTCAATTTGCTGAGATGTCCAATATCTGTTGTTATTGGACCTGATAGGCCACTAAAAGATATTTCCAATCTTCTTAGTTTCTTGAGATTGCCAATTGAAGATGGGATTGTCCCAGAGAAGGCACATTGAGAGATTCTCAAGGAAGTCAACTTGTTAAGGTTCCTAATTGATGGTGGTATTTGCCCAAAGAAACCACAGTAAGTCATCTCTAAACTTTTCAAGTTGGTGATGTTGCCAATAAAAGGGGGCATTATCTTGGAGGAAAAGCAATCAGAGAGTTGCAAGCTTGTCAAGTTCTTAAGGCTACTAATCCATGAGAAAGATAGTCCTAACTCTCCTGAAAATTGAGCAAAAGGGAGCTGCAAATTTTGCAAGGAGTTGAGCTTGTTGAGGAATAAATCAGCCGGCTCCATAGAAATTGACCCTCCTTCAAGACCTAGCTCCCTCAGAGACATGAGGTTGCTAAAAGACCTTAGCCTGACACCAGAGAAATTAGTGTACTGTAGATTCAAAGTCTCCAAAGAAGACCCATTTAGAAATTCTGGTAAATGCCCTGACAATTGGTAGTTCTGTGACACATCAAGGACTCTCATATTCTTGAGTTGAAATATTGTCTGAGGAAACCAACCACTGAAGTTGTTATAGCTGAGTTGAAGAACACTTAAATTGAGAAAGTCTGTGAAGAATTCAGGAACCGCAACAGAAATTCCATCATTAAGCTTGAGGTCGACCACAGTAAGGGATCGGAGACTTGACAGGGAGGAGTGGACTGGACCACTAAGCATGCAGTTCGCCATGCTAATAACCTGAAGATGGGGGACAGCTTTAGCTAGATCACTACTCCACTCCTCTCTGCTACTAGATATGTCCACTCCATCAAGGTACAACTCCCTCAGATTGGTGAGGTTTGCCAGTAACGTCTTAAAGCTGGGCTCTCGTAACACCAGAAAGTTATAGCCATCCAAGATAGCATAGAGATTTGTGATTTCAGCTGATTCAATATTATGCAGTGAAGAAAGGTCCAATGATACGAGGCTTGTGAGTTTGCCGACGGCGATAGGAATCTGACTGTAGAAGCCTGAATAAGAAAGGTTGAGGTGAATGAGCTTGGATAGCCTCTCGAAGCCATCTGCCAAAATGCGAGATCCACCAAAATCGTTCATGCTGAGGTCGAGGTAGCATAGGGAAGTGAGGTTGAAGAGCGCGGCATGGCAGCCATAGCTGTAGAGGCCATGGCCGCCGAGGCCAAGAACTGTGACACTGCTGCTGCTGCTGCTGCCAGATACACCATCACAGTCCACGCCCTCCCAGAGACAGCAGTCGGTACCAGGTTGCCATGATGGCAGGGTGGTAGTGGAGTAGTCGAAGATGAATGACTGCTTTAGTTGGAGAAGTGCTGCAGCTTGGTCCGGATGGCAGAAGGAAGAAGCTGTGGCGTTATCATGGCCATGAGCATGGGAATCAGAAGTAGATGCAGCTACCGAGTAGAGTTGTGTGAGTGTGAAGAGGGCAAGTAGGTGAGTGCTGCCAGCCATTGGTGAACGGCAGCAAAGAGAATTATCTCCGTCTATTCCACTAGCAGGAAGCCGATGTATATTTATTTCAGAACTAAGGAGCCAAGCCAGCTGTGGCGTGCAGCGGTGGAAGAATTCTCGCCACGATATCGATGACTTTGAAAATTCAAAGTCCAAGTCTCCTGTCAGTGATCAAGCTGCAGCAGCTGCACCACTGCTAGCAAGGATGTGAACGAAAAGCTAGCAAGGATGTGACCTACACTTTCAACTAGGGGCCCATGATTTCGACATCTGAACTTTCAAGGAAAAAGGGAAGAGAAAGGGTGACTTGTATGCCCTCTTAGCTCCGTCAAAGTCCAAGTCAACCCGTGCGGATGACTTAGAAAAAGCCTAGAACTTAAATTATTTGAAAAGTAGGGAGTAGGTGGGTTATGTGTGAAGGAAGCTGGAGGTTGCAAAAGAGATTGGCCCGTGATTCCGTCGAGAAAGCCTGATGAATCGCTAACTGAACAGCTTAATTGAATTTTCTTGATAATTGTAGTTTGGTCAAGCAGTTCCTAACTTGTTGTATAATTTTCAGGAAGTTATGGTCAGATCCCACGAAAATTCATGGGTTCTGGGGGCTCGCATCCCTCGACCTGGATGTATGAAGATTCTGGTTGCAGCTCTGGAAGTGGAACCTGAAGCAACGCACTAATGGTTTTCCCAGCTGCGTTCCAGGCAGCGGCCAGACCAGTACTTTGTACAAGAACAAACAGTTCAGTGTTGACAGCACTTCAAACAGTTCAGTGTTGACAGCAAGGTTTTGGATCCCAAGCCGTCCTTTTTTCTTGAGGGTCATCGGAATTCGCGCTTACCACGGTAACCGCGAAATTCCGAAAAAAACTCGGACGGAATTTAAAATCAAAATTTGAATTCAAATATTTTTGACGTCGATATATTAAGTATTTTGCTCATAAGTATCATGAACTATTCTCTGGCGTAGTGGTTAGTGTACAGCAGCTACAGCTTGCACGTACGTCGCGAGTTCGACCGCTGGTCATTGCAGCATTTTTAAACTTTTGCTTTTTTTCAAAAAAAAACAAACATGCGCGAGGCAAGACTCGAACCCGCGAATTGCTGTTAAGGGAAAGATGCCGTTGCCGCTAGGCCACTACCAGTGTCTAAATTTCGTGTTTTGACCCTTTTCGCGTCTGAAACTGCCTTCCCTCCGCCGCCCACCGCATCCGGCTACTGTCGACGCCCCCAGGAGGAGGTCCTCCTGAACCCCCCGCCGGATCTGCCGCGCGCCGCCCTCCCCCGAACACCCGCCGGATCTGTCGCACGCCACCCTCCCTGGAACCCCTGCTGCGTGCAACCTCCCCCACTGCTGGCACGCTTCCTTCCTCGTCGCCGGCGCGCCTCCTTCCCCGCTGCCAGTACGCTTCATCCCCAATCGCTGGCGTGCCTCCTCTCCCGCTCCTGGTGCTTCCTCCTTCGTTGTGACCCCCGCCGCCCTTCCTTCTTCCTTGTGCTCAACGCCCGATCCGCTGTCCTGGCATCGCGCTGCTGACTCAACCCCCACTACCTCCCGACTATGTGCGCTGCTTCTCATCCAGAGCGATGACCGCCGATGTGGCCCTCCCTTTGTCCGCCCACGGCGGGTCCCAGCCGTAGACCTCTCCACCACCTCCCTTGTTGCTCCTTCATCGACCAGGACCTCTGTCGCTGCTCGATTTATCAACATCTGCCTTATTTCTCGCTGCTCTCCAGCACAACAGTGCTCAGGCCGTTCGCCGCTGCCAAATCGGGCCATTCAAGGATGCAGCACCAAGACGTTCAGCACCTCAGCCACTGGCATCCTGACGGCCCC
Source organism: Aegilops umbellulata (assembly GCA_032464435.1). Classification (NCBI taxonomy): domain Eukaryota; kingdom Viridiplantae; phylum Streptophyta; class Magnoliopsida; order Poales; family Poaceae; genus Aegilops; species Aegilops umbellulata. Next base: position 562,493,596 of record CP136056.1, read on the forward strand.
AATCCCTGTGCACCAATCCTGCGCGACGCCCGTCCTCCTAGGCTTTGGCCCTCTGGCTGGTGCAGCTTTCAGCGCTCATGTGGCTCCTGCAGAGATCTTCGTTGTTCCTTGCAGATGGCAACCCGAGCGATGTGATTTATCTTTCTTCGACCGCCTCGGCCGCTCACCAACACGGCCACCTGCAGTTCAGGTATTTCCCTGATGCTAACCACGAGGAGGTCTGCCCTCTCCCTAGTGCTCACGGGTATGACCATCCACCGCTGCTGCGACCTGTCTCCCGTGCAGACCAATCGGCCAGAGCTTCTTAGTACAACTATTGCCCTATGCATTACTCGCTTAAAAAGTGATTCGTTTATGCCACCTAGAACCACGCATGTGCATGTGCTCGCCACTACTTTCTCTCTCTAATTGCTTCTCAGTTCGACATCTCTCTCTCTCAGTCTAATTGCTTCCCAATACATCATCTGTCTATGTTCAACTTGTTCAAACAGATAGAAATCTTGTGTACTAACTTATTTTCTGGCCAAGTTTTGTCTGTATGTGATGCTACTAATTTAATATTGGAAAACCTTTCCCATGAGATGAGTGTGTGTTCAGGGTTGAAAAATTATTTTAAGATTCGCTTGTGGTTTTTCAGGGCTTAAATCATGTATTCTGTACACAGCAGTGAAGTTCAGTTTGCCAGAAAAAGTGGCGTTGCCACGGCCGATGCTAGCTGTTCGTGCATGGACGTCTGTGTATTCCGTTTGAAAACCTAGGAGCATGCCCAAAACGTTCAGAAGCCTAGGAGCATGCCCAAAATGTTTACAAACAGTGATGGTTTTGTTATCTTTTGTGTCTGTTTGATTTTTGTGAGAAGTTCACGCTAATATAACAACATGTCGTTGTATGAGAAGACGCATGATGATTTCATTTTCAGAAACTTTCAGAAGTTCAAGTGTACTACATGCAGAAGAAACTCATATATTTTCACGTAACCGAGATAAAGTTTAGAGTGATAATTGTCTGAAGTGCATGTACTACGCGGTGTGCATTTGTATGAAAAAGAAATCCAATATATTTTCCCGTCAATCAAATAAAAGAGCCGTTCAATATTTGGACAAAAGAAACATGTTATTTTTCGTTTTTAAATACCCCAAGAAGGTCAAATTAAGTAAATAGAGCAGTTCAGAAATAGTTTATAAAAAAGGATTATCTTTCTTTCTACGAAGAACCTAGAAGTGCAAATTAAAATAACGTAGCGGTCAAATATTCATTTAGACACAACGTTCAATGCTTGTTACAAACCCAAAGAAGGTAATTAAAAAAAGCATCTCAAACAATTTATATAAAAAATATTTTCTCTGTTAAAATAAACCTAGAAGTTAAAATTTTGAAATGGAGCGGCTCAATGTCTATCAAAAAGTAGGATTTTTTCCGTTACTAAAAGAAATAAAACGAGGAAGCCCAATTTAAAAATATGGAGAAGTTCGATTATTATAGAAAACTCAGATTTTCCTCGTTATTAAAGAATGAAAACAAGAAGTTCAAAAATAAAAAACAAGAAGTTCAACTTTAAAAAATAGAGGGCTTCAAAATTTCATTAAAATAATTAAAAAACAAACCAGGAAGTCCATATTAAAAACATTGAGAAGTTCGATGATTATAGGAAACTCATATTTTTCTCGTTATTAAAGAAAGAAAACAAGAAGTTCAAATATTAAATAAGAAGAAGTTCAACTTCTAAAAATAGAGAGCTTCAAAATTTCATAAAGAAGATTAAGAAATAAAACCAGGAAGTCCATATTAAAAAGATAAAGAAATTCGATGATTATAAAAAACTCAGTTTTTCCTCGTTATTAAAGAATGGAAATAAAGAAGTTCAAAAATAAAATAACAAAGACATTCAACTTTCAAAAATAGAGTGCTTCAAAATTTCATTAGAAAATTAAGAAATAAAACCAGGAAGTCCATATTAAAAAGATGGATAAGTTCGATGATTATAGAAAACTCAAATTTTCCTCGTCATTAAAAAATCAAAACAAGAAGTTCAAAAATAAAATAACAAGAAGTTCAACTATTAAAAATAGAGCGCTTCAAAATTCATAAAAACTTATTAAGAAAATCAGTTTAAAAATTTATAAAAAACTCAAAAAAATTCGCGTAACCGAGAGAAGTTCAGGTTGATAACTGACAGAAGTTTACGTACTACACGGTGCGCATTTTGTATTAAAAAAAGAATAAAAAAGAAAATGCTAAAAGTTTGTTGTTATAAGTTCAAGTCCTTCGTCAGAGAAAGTTTAAAAAATTATTCTGAGAGAGATTTGTACAAAAGGAATATCATTTGTGTAAAACTGACGAATGGATGAGAAAATTACAAACGAAAATACGTCACAGAAGTTCAACTGAAAACAGAAGGAAGTTCAACTACTACAGTGGACGAATTTCAGACGAAAAACTTGTAAAATCGTCGCGAATATGAAAAAACGATCAACACGGGAAAGTTGCGTGTTCACAACAGCTTTCCATTGGTATATCACTTGCTCAATTCCGACCAGTGGATGGAGAGCTACGAGTAGTGGATGGAGAGCTACGAGCAAAAAAATCATGTGAAAAACAGAGTGAAGTTCAGGTACACGCGCCGAGAAGTTCAGGTTCTTCACGTGGTGCATTTCCGAAGAATCTGTTTCGCGATAAAGGCAGAACGAATGATCTCGCCGTTTTCAAAATTACTTGAAAACGGCTATTAATTAGAGAAAACCATCAACATGAAAAAGTTTCGCATTTTCCGTAGCTTTTCAGTGGTATATTATTTGCCCCATTCCGATAAAGTTTGTAGAAATTACGGCGAAAATACGTTTTTATCCATCCTCAAAACTGACTTAAAATAGTAATGAATTGGGCGAAAAAATATATACCAAAAAGTTTCGCATTTCCTCAGGCTTTCCAACGTCATAGCAGTTGCTACATTCGGAAGTATGGTTAAAAAATTAGCTCGAAAATACACACTCGGTGTAACTTGGACCGTTTTATAAATCACTTTTAAACCATTTAAAATTATAAAAATCTTTCAACATGAAAAAGTAGCGCAATTTCATAAGCTTTCCAACACCATATTGTTTGCCTCAATTGGATTAGCCGTTTAGAGCATCTCTAGTGGCTTGTGTAAATTTGGTAGTCTATATCTTCACATACACAATGGTGTAATTTTTTTTCATTTTAGACAACCTCAGTTTTTCAGTGGATTGTCTAAATCTGGTAGTCTATGTCTCCAACGGCTATATTTTCAACAGCTACTTTTCCAACGGCTCTATTTCCAACGGCTATATTCCAGGTCTATATATACCACCCCTCCCACCTCTCATTCACCAATCCTGGTTGTGCCTTCTCATTCCTCTCCTAAATTCCTTTGTCTTCTCTCACACAACAGAATGATGAGTGGAAACATTTCTTCTTTGGATATGCTCATGAATTCGTCGTCGTCTTCATCTGACGACGACGAACTCATTCTTGTAGCATTCGCAGAGCGCGAGAAGGAAGAGCAGACGAACCGTCGACACCATGGCGGTTCCAAGCATGGACGTCAGACAATCAATCGAGCAAGAGATGCATGATTTGTTCTACTATGGAATGACTACTTCAAAGAAAGTCCTCGCTATCCCGAAAACTTATTTCGGCGAAGGTTCGTAATTAGTACATTTACTTAATGTCTGCCTATTTTTCACCTCCCTATCTCATTTACATTTTTACGAACAGGTTTAGGATGTCTCGTAATTTGTTTAATCGCATAGCTGAAACTATACTTGAACATGATTATGATGGTTATTTTACGCAAAAACGAAGTGCTTGTGGACTTCTTGGGTTGCATCCGTTGCAAAAGATGACCGCAGCAATGCGAATGCTAACTTATGGAATAGCAGCTGATAGTGCCGATGACTACATCCGGTCTGCAGAAGCTACTAATCTAGAGGCTTGCAAGAAGTTTGTGATCAAAATTTGTGAAGTCTTTGGGGACCAATACCTGAGATCTCCAAATGAAGAAGATACTGCAAGATTACTTGCAATAGGGGAGGAAAGAGGATTCCCTGGTATGTTAGGGAGTATAGATTGTATGTACTGGGGTTGGAAAAATTGCCCAAAAAATGGCATGGCATGTTTAAAGGTCATGTGAAAGAGCCCACAATGATCTTGGAAGCAGTTGCTTCCCAAGATCTTTGGATTTGGCATGCTTTCTTTGGTTTACCAGGGTCAAACAACGATCTGAATGTTCTTCAACGTTCTCATGTGTTTGCAAAGCTAGCTGAAGGTGAAGCTCCAGAAGTGAATTATACCATCAATGGTCATCAATACACAATGGGGTATTACCTTGCAGATGGCATATATCCACGGTGGGCAACATTTGTGAAGACCATACCATCTCCACAAACAAGAAAGAAGAAACATTTTGCCCAAAGGCAAGAGGCGGCTAGAAAGGATGTGGAACGAGCCTTTGGAGTTCTGCAATCCCGTTTCGCCATTGTCCGAGGACCTGCGAAAGGATGGAAACGTAAAGAAATCGGTGATGTCATGAAAGCTTGTGTCATAATGCACAATATGATAGTTGAAGACGAACGGCACACTGGTCAGCAAAACAACACTTATGAGGCAATGGGAGAAAGAGTTAGGGTGTCCTCTCCTCATGCGGAAGAGCTGAGTGCATTTATTCAGATGAATCAGCAAATTAGAAACAAAGATGAACATTCTCAGCTTCAAGATGATCTAGTTGAGCACCTCTGGCAGAAGTTTGGACACGAATGATGTAGTACAAGTAACTTTGTAGTCTATTTCCTTTCATCTAGTTTTTCATGTATGCATAAGAAATAGTTGAAGTGACAAATAGTTCAAGTCACAAATAGTTGAAGTGACAAATAATTCAAGTGACAAATAGTTCAAGTGATAGGAAATAGTAGACAGAACAACAAATGAAGGTCAACCAGATGTGTTCTGGCAGCGAGCAATGATCTCATCTTGTTTATCCTTGTAGAATTGCTTCTGTGCATCACTCATGTGAGATGTGTCCATGAGCATGATTTTCTCATCTAATTCAAACTGTTTCCGTGCATCCTCCTTCTCTTGCAATTCAAAAGCTCTCGCGTAGCGAGCAATTTTTGTGGCCTCTTTGATATCATCCTTCTCTATCTTCTGTGCCCACACACTTTCTAATGATAACTTGCAACCACTATCATTGGATTCAGAAGTTTTACCTTTCCTCAAACGTTCATTCTTGTCATGCTTCGTACCAGGAGGTCTTAGCTCTTCTTCAAGAGCATCAGTGCATGCGCCAAAGTCTTCATCGTTGGAGGTTGTACCCGGACTTGCATCCGAGGTCTTCTTTTGTTTCTTCTGAGGAAGCGGACGTGTCTGCCACTTTGGATACTTCTCAAACTCTATGTAGCAATGCATTAATGTAAATGGCTTCTTTTTCTCATCCAGTTCAATGTACATGCGGTGTGCATCTCTTTCCTGAAAAAGGAAATGAAGAGTTAACACTTCCATACAACTCATGGTATATTAGAAGCGAATTAGAGGATAGATGCATACCTTATCAGAGAGAGTCATTCCGCTGCAATTTCTATTTAATATCTGTTGAATACATGCATAGAACTTGCTCGTGAGCGCTGAAATAACGTTGTAACGACAAGTGAGTCCATTAGAACCACGCTCCGGCCATGACGGTTTTTTGTGAGCGTCGTAGTGATCTGAAATCCTACCCCAATATGTACTTGTATTCTGATCGGTCCCGGTCACCGCATCTAGACTAGTGTTTTCCCATGCTTGAATCAACACCAAGTCCTCAGCAGTTGACCAATTTTTCCCTTTTGTGGAGGCTCCTTTTGCTGATTTTGATTTCGCAGATTTTTTCCCCTTTTGTGGAGGCATCGTCACTTGTTCTGCAAGTGGGCTACAATCTGTTGTTCCATAACAATTTGTGTCACTAGATCCTACATTCATCATGTCCAGAAATGAGGAGTTGTTGATCTGTGTGTCCAGCTCATATGAGTTTTCCATCTGCACACAAAGAGCAGCAAAAACAATATTCAGATATTCAGAGAACAATACCAATATTCAGATACATGGAGCAGCAGCAATATTCAGATACAGGGAGCAGCAGCAATATTCAGAGAGCTGGCGCTCGCGCACACGCTACTGCTCGCAGCCGCTGCTCGCAGCCGGCGCCCCAGCACGCTCGCGCCTCACAGCCGCTCGCGCTCGTGCTCCAGCCGCTCGCGCCTCACAGCCGGCGCCCCAGCCGCTCGCGCTCCTGCCTCACAGCTGCTGCTCGCCGCCGGCGCCCCAGCCGCTCGCGCACATGCTCGCACCCGCGCAGCTCGCGCATCCCCCTCACACCCGCCGCTCGCAGCCGGCGCACCCGCCGCTCGCAGCCGGCGCACCCGCCGCTCGCGCACATGCTCGCCGCCGGCGCCGCGATCACAACCGGAGCCCCATCTCCCCGCCCCTTCTCTCGCATCTCCCTGCCCCATCCGCAAGGGCGACAGTGGCCGGCGGCGGCGGCCGGATTTGGCCTCAGATCCATCGGCCCCATCTCCCTGCCTTGTCTCTTCAATCACTCTCCCTCTCTCCGAATCGAAAAACCAGAGCGTACCTCAGCGACGGCGAGCTCCTCGGGGCAGTGGCGTGGTCGTCTTCTCGTCTCCAACTTCTCCGGATCGGCGCGGGAGCGAGTTCGGGAAGGGGCAGCTCTGTTTGGACGTCCTCGCTCCGTCGTCTAAATATGGACAATGCGTAGCGATTCAGGTGGATGTCTAAAATTTAGACTAGCACATACACAAGCCGCTGGACATATTTTTTGGCCTCTGATGGTCTATATTTGACATAGACTATGGGATACACAAGCCACTAGAGATGCTCTTAGAAATGACATCGAGAATACGAACATGGCTGTTCGGTTTGTGATATTTTACGAATTTTCAAATTACTCTTTAACCGTAGGGAATTAGAGAAAACTTTTAACATGTGGAAGGAGTGGTTTTGCAGCAGTTTTCCAACGCCATATTACTTGCCTCATTCCGATAAATGGTTTAGAAATGCGATCGAAATTACGATTCACGTTTTTTGTGTGAAGAAAAAACGGTTTTCAAAACTGCTCTTAAACCGGTTACATTTTGCAAAATTTTTAACTTGGGTCATGATACTCGTGTCCATAGCTTTCTAACGGTATATAGCAAGCCCTATTTGGGCAATGTTGCGGGAAGTTCAACCTAGCACAGGGGAAAGTTCAGGTCAAACAACTCAGGCAGTAAAATCACAAAAAACGCGAGTTCTTCACGACCCGAGTGCAAAATCCGCCTATGAGCGAGATTCCTATCTAAAACGAGTATTTAGTTGCTAAAAATCGTTTGAAGATTACACTTACATCACATGGAACACGACTAACTAGAAAAACTCGTGGTAGAAGGCACGGTTGCGAAGATAGCGCGAAGGTCGGGTTCGTACATAGAGAAGTTCAGGCGCGTTACTCAGGTAGTTCAGGTTGTGATCAGAATATTATTCTGATCCCGTGATCAGAATAGTGTTTATGTGTGTGTGTGTGTGTGTATATATATATATATATATATATATATATATATATATATATATATATATATATATATATATATATATATATATATATATATATATATATATATATGATGGGTCTATTCTAATAACACCCCTTAAGATCTTATTCTAATAACACTACTGCCTTATTCTGATAACACCCACCCGAACACAAAAAACAAAACAAACAAACTGCACGCAGTGAACGGAAAAAAGAACCCGCCCACCCCCACCGTACCTTCTTCCTCACCCACCCCACCCATCCCAGCTTTCATCCCTCGTGGGTTCCTCCCCAATCAGCACCCAAGCCCCCGCGCGCACCTGCCCTTTCCCACCTCTCCATCGATCTGGCCAGCCGCCGTGCGCTGGACGGCCACCTACCTACTTCCTTCTCCTGCGACGCCAGCCACCTCCTTCCTTCCTTTTCCTGTGACGCCGGCCGCCGCGGCATCCCACGTCCCACGCGCCACCCCATCCTCGCGCCGGCTCGGCTACCAGCAGAAGCCCCTGCCTTCCCGGCGACGGTCGGCTACCCCCACCGCCCTCGCATCTCCTCGCCACGGATTCAGCCCCCCACCGCTGGATCCAGCCCCGTCGGCTGGGTCCAGCTAGCCACGGCCTCCCCCGATACGCCGTCGATGGATCCAACAGTTATCTCCCCCAGCCACGGTGGCCTCCTCCTTTTGGCACGGATCCAGCACGCCCTCTCCTGTGAGAATCATGGCGCTGGGACACATCATGCTCTTCTCCTTCTGCTCGGGACCCGCCCCACCATCTCCTTCCTCCAGCGCCGCCGCTCGGGACCAGCCCTACCGCCTTCTTCCTTCGATGGCCCCACTGGCGCCCTAGATCCTGCGACGCAGCGGTCGCCCCCATCTCCTCCACCTCCCACCTCTGGGTCTGCCCGGCGACGGATCCGGCAGGACCCTCCTCCAACCCCTCCTACCGTGTCTGCCCGGCAACGGATCCGGCGGGATCCACCTCCATCTCCGTCCTCCCGTGCCAGCCCGGCAACGGATCCGGCAGGTCCCTCCTCCACCCCCTCCTATTGTGCTTGCCCGACGACGGATTCGGCGGGATCCTCCTTCACATCCGTCCCCTCGTGCCTGCCCACCGGCTGGAGACGTATCCTTCCTACACCTCCCTTTCCTATGCTCGTCGGTCATGGATCCGGCAAGATCCTCCACCTCTCTCCTCCCACACCTCCCTGGAGACGGATACGACAGGATCCTCCTGCAACTCCTTCCTCTATGGCGGCGTCGAGCTCTCTGCCCTCCCCTACAAAACGTGGTCCCTCTCTCCTTTCCTTCTTCCTCCTCTCCCCGCAAACTACCTCCGGCGAGGTCCAGTGCATGTCCATCCCCGGCGGCTCACGTGCAGTTTGGCCAGCGATTGTGTGAAGTACGACGTACGATGGCATGCAGTTCCGCGACCCTCCCTGGCGTGCGGTGCCCCAGCGTGCTGTGCAGCTTGCTCTGGCGTGCAGACTGTGCAGTGCAGCTCGCCCTGGCGTGCAGTGCAGCTCGTCCATGCGTGCAGGCATCCTCACCTGTAGCTTCTCTCCTTTTGTTCGCCTGCAGTTTAAAAGGAAGTGCATTTCTGAACAAAAAATGTTGTTTTTGTTTTAAGTTTGTCTCGCTCACTTTTTTGTTTTTCCGCGGTTGGCGGCAACGCCATATCGTTTTGAGCAGGAAAAGGCTCGATTGAGCTCCCATGGTGAAAAAAGTAGGCGCCGGCCACCACACGAGCGCGCTGGGAGCCAAGTGCCCTTCGCCTGGGATCCGTTTCCCATGGTGCTGCAGCGCGGTTCCTTTTTGTTTGTGAAATGTAGTGCGGTTCCTTGGCGGGCATGCTGCAATTCGCATCGACGGCACAATGCACTGCAGTTTTTGCCTTTTAGTTGTTTCCTCAGATCAGTTCACTTTAGTTTCTTCTGTGTGAGAGAGCAGAACAACAAAAGAGAAAAAAACTAAAATAAAAGAGAAAAAATGTGCACTTTAGTTTTTGCGAGTTAACTCCGTTCGCCAAGGACTTGTGTAGTTTATTAGGCTCCACCATGTAGTCCAGAAAAAAAAATGTAGATAACTAAACGGAATGATGGCCAAAAAACCACAACACACTTTTTATGTGTGTGGGAGTTCGTTTTGAACTGTCTGGGAGCTCACTCAGGCTCAAGAACAAAAACACGTATCACCTGCCTCGTTTAAGAATCATAGCAAAAAGCAGTACAGTGAAACCCGTGTGCAGTTACTTGGTCGACATTGCAATGCAGTTTTTGATTTGAAACAGTGCGTGTGATTTTTTGTTTTTGATTTGGTCGACATTGCAATGTGATTCACTTACTCCCGAACGTGAAAGGGCAGAAAATCTAATGTGGTTCACTTCTTGATGCACTAGAGTTCACTCGCTTCGTCCATACGGTCCACGCGTTTGGTCTACGCTCGTAGAAAAATATTAAGTATGAAAAAGGTCAACAAAAATGTCATGCAGTTCCCTTTCGGCGCCGTCGCGGTTCACTTTCGGAAGTGTTGAGGTCCACTTACATCCAATGTGAAGCGCACCCCACTTTTCGTCTAAGAAAATTTACGTCCGACAAAAGAAAACCATGCAGTGCACTTTTTTGTCCGATGAAGTGCGGGTTTTAGTATAAAGAAGTGCACTCCACCTCATTTGGTAAAATTTACGTCCCACAAAAAAGAAATCATGTAGTGCATTTGTCTGTCCAATGAAGTGCGGTTTTTAGTCTAAATAAGTGTGATTTTCTGTCTGATGCAGTACGCTCCGTTTACGGTAGTCTCAAGGTTCACTTTTATAGTATTGCGGTTCACCAAACACTCGACATGAAGTGCACTCCACCTCGTTTAAGAAAATTTATGTCCCTCAAAAAAGAAATCATGCAGTGCACTTGTTTGTCCGATGAAGTGCGGTTGTTCGTCCGATGCAGTGCGGTTTTAAGTCGGATGAAGTACCCACATTGATTTGGGTGTCGCGAAAAACAGTGTCCGAATTTTGGTAAATTTAAAACCGCTCTTAAATTGTAAGGAATTAGAGAGAGTGTTCTACATGAAAAAGTTGCTTCTCGTCGATATCTTTCCAACGGCATATTATTTGAATGATTTCGACAACCGGTTTGGAAAAATTTCGCGAAAAATGGCTGCTGCCACTCATCGTCCGCCGCATGATTTCAAAATTAACTTAAAACTATAAGGAATCTCAAAACCATTTCTACATATCAGAGTTGCACCTTATCCATAGATTTCGAACGACGTATTACTCGCCTCGTTTCGACAAACGGTTCAAAAACTAGAGCAAAAACAGTACCGAAAATTGCAAAAATGTCAATAAAACAGAATTCTGCGATTTAGTAAATTCGAAATTGCTCTTAAACCGTAACGAATTAGAGAAAATAATATACATGAAAAAGATGCGCCTCGACGATATATTTCCAACAGCATATCATTTGCCTTATTCCGATGAGCGGTTTAGAAAAAATCATGAAAAAACGCTCACTGCCACTCGTCATCCGCCGCACCATTTTTTAAATTGCTTTTAAACCGAGAGAAATCTCGAAAAGTGTTCAACATGGCAAAGTTGTGCCTAATCAATAGCTTTTCAACGGTATATTATACGTCTCGTTCCGATAAACGGCTAAAAAATTAGAGTGAAAACAGTACCGGAAAAACACTGCGGGCAGTTTTTTTCGACACGAAGTTCACTTGTGTGAGTACTGCAGCACACTTGGTTCAAACAATGACGTGCACTTGCATTGAGCGTGCAGTGCGGAAGTGTTATCAGAATAACTATTGCGATAATATTATCAGAATAGATCAGTTGTTTTTATATATATATAGACACACACACACACACACACACACACACACACACACACATATATATATATATATATATATATATACATATATATATATATATAGGATGGCTGTTTGGGACACCTAGGTGCCCAGGCTCCTTGCTTGTCTACCTTCGGATTGCTTTAAGATGTGTGTTGTTCTGTTAGGCGTAGACACTAACGGGTATACCCGTTTGCCGTATTAATGGCGAAAAGTTATTGTAATTTACTAATTAATTCCATTTAAATGCATGCTAATTAGCGACCACTTGCTCTAATTTGGGCGGAGGTATTAATTAGCATGCACGCACCAAATACTTGCTTAGAAAACAAGAATCTGCCTAATTTATTCATGCATGTACGTGTGAAACAATAAAAAAATTCTATACTAATTAATGCATAAAAAGAAATTATTAAAAATTGCCTAATTTTTTCTGTACATAGTAGTAGTATTACTAACATGCTTTTTAAACAGATTTAGGTGTGCGTATAGTGGATATTGTCATTTTTTGCCTCCCCTATGGGTATAAGAATAAACTTGTTCCTCCTTGTACTCTACGTAGTTGTTTTTAGGGTATATACTGAGAAATTTCACGTTGAGTATGCACTGTTATTTTTTTTTTGGAAAACTTGAGTATCCACTTATAAATATATTGGAGTACGTTTGTAGGTTTCTAATACCTAGAATAGGGTATATACGTGCATGCAAATTATTTGGAATAAATTATAGTGTATATACATCTGTATGTATCTAATACCTAGAATAAATCATAGGGTATGCACTGTTATGGGTATGTACCAATAAATTTCATGTCTGAGATATTCACAGGAATATCTTGAGAATGCAATTTTTTTTGAAAACTTGAGTATCCACTTATAAATATATCGGAGTACGTTTTGTAGGTTTCTAATACCTAGAATAAATTATAGGGTATATACGTGCATGTAAATTATTTGGAATAAATTATAGGGTATATACGTCTTTATGTATCTAATACGTAGAATAAATCAGAGGTTATATATGTGCATGCAAATTATTTGGAATAAATTGTAGGGTATATACATTTGTAGGTATCTAAAAATAGCTAGAATGAATCGTAGGATATATACGTTCATAGGCATATGTTCCAGTACGTAGAATCAATCATGCAGGAGTCATCTATAATTAATGATCGTGGAGGATACAAGTGCATGCACATGTAAAAGGAAAGCAATTTCTTTGGAAGGATAGTAAAGATTATTTATAAGCCCGAAATGCATTAGCGGGTTGGACCCGAACAAGGTGCCCAGGCACCTAGGTGCCCCAAACATTTTACCTATATATATATATATATATATATATATATATATATATATATATATATATATATATATATATATATATATATATACTACGACAAAATTCTATTTATATACATGCATAACGTGTACAATATGTAGTATCATAAAATACCAACAAATGAAAAAGAATTAAATGGAAAACACAAAATTAAAGGAAAAAGAAATCATGAACCCAAAACCCCCAAACCTTTTAGTACAGGTTGGTGTTACCAACCGGTACTAAAGGTCTCCTCGCCCTGGCGCTGGCTCGTTCTACGTGGTGGCCTTTTAGTGGCGGTTCGTGCTGAACCAGTACTAAGGGGGGGGGGACCTTTAGTCCCCACCCTTTAGTGCCGGTTACATAACCTGCACTAAAGGCCTTACGAACCGGTGATAATGCCCGGTTCTGCACTAGTGGAGGCCGAATCCCTCCCCTTCCTTCTCTCTTCTCTCCTTTCCTTTCCTTTAGGTGCGGCCCATATGGGGGGCGTAGCAACCCCCTGCTGGCTGCTGCATTTTCCCTCTTGGTCCATTAGGCCCATATAGTTTGCCGGGGGATGCCCGGAACCCCTTCCGGTGACCCGATACATACCCGGTACCCCGGAACACTTCCGGTGACCGAATACTATCGTCATATTATATATATATATATATATATATATATATATATATATATATATATACATATATATATATATATACCTCTTGACCATTTAGAGACTCCTCGTCATGTCCGTGATCTCATCCGGGACTCCGAACAACATTCGTTCACCAAATCACATAACTCATATAATACAAAATCGTCATCGAACGTTAAGCGTGCGGACCCTACGGGTTCGAGAACTATGTAGACATGACCGAGATACCTCTCCAGTCAATAACCAACAGCGGAACCTGGATGCTCATATTGGTTCCTACGTATTCTATGAAGATCTTTATCGGTCGAACCGTTATGACAACATACGTTATTCTCTTTGTCATCGGCATGTCACTTGCCCGAGATTCGATCGTCGGTATCTTCATACCTAGTTCAATCTCGTTACCGGCAAGTCTCTTTACTCGTTCCGTAATACATCATACTGTAACTAACTCATTAGTCACATTGCTTGCAAGGCTTCTTATGATGTGCATTACCGTGAGGGCCTAGAGATACCTCTCCGATACTCGGAGTGACAAATCCTAATCTCGATCTATGCTAACCCAACAAACACCTTCGGAGATACCTGTAAAGCTACTTTATAATCACTCAGTTACATTGTGATGTTTGATAGCACACAAGGCATTCCTCCGGTATCCGGGAGTTTCGTAATCTCATAGTCGAAGGAATGTATATTTGACATGAACAAAGAAAGCAATAGCAATAAAACTGAACGATCAATATGCTATGCTAACAGATATGACTTGTCCATCACATCATTATCCTAATGATGTGATCCCGTTCATCAAATGACAACACATGTCTATGGTTAGGAAACTTAACCATCTTTGATTAACGAGCTAGTCTAGTAGAGGCTTACTAGGGACACGGTGTTTTTGTCTATGCATCCACACATGTATCAAGTTTCCGATTAATACAATTCTAGCATGAATAATAAACATTTACCATGATATAAGGAAATATAAAATAACAACTTTATTATTGCCTCTAGGGCATATTTCCTTCAGTCGTCAGCTTCTTCGTGGGGAAGAAGAAGACTATTTATAGGTGGGGACAGAATCTAGCTGTTGGGGCCAGATTCCTGCGAAGCCCGGAAGTTCCGGCCAAGTTCTGGGCTACACAGAAAGTTTGCATCCTCTCTGGTGTACCCTGGAAGCTGTAAACAGGGGACGGAAGCTCCGCTGCCCGAAAGTTCCGGGGGACGGAAGTTCCAGTCAGGGTCCGGCAAGGTTCCGGGCTACACAGAAACTTTTCACAGAATAAGCAGTTTCTCTGGATGGCCCGGAAGCACCCCGGATCCATCCCGGATGTTCCGGCCGTCCCAGAAGTTCCGTCCTGAACAGAAGCATTAAGCTGTGAGATATTTCAGATCATGTGTGAAGTGAAGTTGATTCCCAGATGTTGTTATGATGCACCCCCTCTTAATAGTGCGGCTGCCCTAAGGACTCAAACAAAAGAAAACAATATGGCACTCTGCTTTTCCTTGGAACACTTTTTCTCTTTTTCCATCAAGAGGGGAATTTACCATCCATGCTCCACTTCTATTTGAAACGGTGTTGTTTACATTAGAGCATGTGGTAACAAACACAAATGAAGTTGTCATCGATGTCAAAAACTATTTAGTGCAATAATGCACTTTCACCGGTGCTACGCCGAGAGACTTCAGTCACACAAGCAGAAGGCCTTGGTGCAGAAATTATTTGTGCATCATTTGTATTTTCTAGAACATGTGGCTCAGATGCAGAAGATTCTGGAATAAAGGGCTCATCCATAGAAGATCCGGGCGCATCAACCGAAGGCGATCCACTGCCCTGATGCTCCAGATCCGAGATAGCCGGTTCGTCCGAGAAGACGCGCCTTGCACTAATTGCCAACTGGTGGGCTCCACATGGCAGCGTCAGGTAACGCGCGCTCTAGTGCTTGGTAGGGCAAACTATTTATGGGCCCCGCGACTGTCGGCTTGTCACCCGCAGCATCGGCCCGCCCACGCGTGGAAGGCATAGTGTCGCCGTGCCCTTGTAACCTTTGTAATATCAGAACCCTTATACCCCTATTATTTGTAATAAAGAGTTGTTGTGTTTTATGCTAAGCAGTGATGTATTCCAGAAGACTTGATTTCTTTGCTGGAACACGGGGTGCTCCGGTTCCTCTGAGCCGATCTCCAGAAGACTATTTTTTTTCTCAACCCGCCGAACATATTAACTAATACCCTGAAAATTTGATTTAATATTTTATGAAATCTGCCATGGTAGAATTTATATGGTATTATGTTCTGAACACCAATACACCATTTTTTAATCATTATTCTTAGCCACCGAACATTTTTTCTGACACCAAACATTTTCTGTGACACTATGAATCATCCCAGAAAATGGACATGCCTAGTGACGGCCAAAATAGCCACCTAAAATCAGGCCAAAACTTCATCAAAGTTGCAAAGAGCGCTGCCCCGGGAGGAAAACACCTGGTGATGGTTGACCGTCACAGAAAATGATCTTTGGCGACGTTTCCTGTTTCATCACCAGGGTTTTTGTCAATGAATAGAGCAGATTTTGTAGTGTATACTAGTAAATCAAATTATACTAAGTATAATTGGAATGAACAGTAAGTACAATATCAAATTATATTACAACTAATCTAAGTACACAATCGGTTTCTATACAAGTACATCAAATTGTACTAAGTATAATTGGAATGAACACTATGTACAATATCAAATTATACTAGAACTAATCTAAGTATAAAATCTGGTCATGGACGTCCAAGGATTCAACCCTAAGTACAAAATCAAATTATACTACTACTAATCTAATTCTACCAATCAAAATTCAACCCTAAGTACAAAATCTGTTCATGGACGTCCATGGATTCAACCCTAAGTGCAAAATCAATTTATACTACTAGTCTTCTAGTTCTACACAGACGTTCATGGATTCCAATAGAATTATACTACGGCGGTGACGAGCTGTGAGGCCCGGAGGGGAAGGGAGAAGATCTAACATGCTAGTCCAGCAGCGAGGTCCGGAGTGGCGGCGGCGGCGCTGGTCAAGAGGTGGACTGAAATGAATGTGGGTGAATCGGATCAGAATGAGTTAGTTTTTTTCTGGGGGGTAGATAGTGGACTAGTGTTGGCTCCGCACTGGGACGCCGCGGCTTCCTCTTGCACCGGCAGCTACTCCCGCCACACCACCTCCCGCGAGCTGTTTGCGGCGACATCTCGATAAAGATTGTTATTTCGGATACGCGCAGATCGTTATTCATGATCGATCAATTGAGAAGGGTGTGTGTGTGTGTATATGTATATATATATATATATATATATATATATATATATATATATATATATATATATATATATATATATACTTGTTTGGAATATACTTCTTTCGTCCTAAAATAAGTGTCGTGAGTACCAATTTGGAATATACCAACACTAGCGAACAATTCACACGTGGATGGGAGGGTTGAGGCGACGGCTGAAAAAAATACGGGAGCGATGGGTTGATTTTTAAAAAGGTCGGGGTTTTTCTCGTAAACGTCCGTGGCGGATCAAGATATCAGACCAACAATATCGCCTCCCTTTGACTAAAAAATACAAGCTTTATTTCATAAAAAAATGTATTTCTGTATTCATATTTAAAATAAGTTATAAGTAATAATACTTTGGTGAAATATAACACATATATTTTGCTAGTCAAAGTTGAACCAAAATACTACGAAAGGAGAATAATAAACCGGAACGGAAAAAAGTACTACATCAAACGGTTAATACGGGAAACAAAAGGTCTTAGACCACGCGCCTCGTTTGGGCAAGGATAATAGTGACTGACTAGATGACCCACAGAAGTCAGGCCCTACATATCAGGGACCGAACAAACCGAGTACTTCTTCGTGCCACGAGACAAAGTCGTCGGTTACGGGGCCTGTCTCAGGTCTGGGTCGGTATCGGACTGGCGATTATCTATAAATACCAAATCGATCGACGCATCAATGCATCAGCAAAACACACAATTGATACCATGGAACAACGAGACCTCCGTCGTTCCGCGGCCGCCGCGCGCCTTCCTATCCAATCAAGAAAGAGAGTCATTGTTTCTCAGAGAGAAAGAAAGATCACCATCACCAAGTCAGCGGCGGCATAACGGCGTCTATGCCCGACGACGTGCTTGCCGACATCTTCACCCGGTTGCCGGACATGGCCACCGTTGTCCGCTGCGCCGCCACGTGCCGGCGGTGGGGACACCTCGTGGCCACCAGGGCAGCGGTCATCTCCCCCTGCATGCCGCCCCTCGGCCGCTTCTTCCCCAGCCTTGCCGTTGGTCTCTTCCACCAGGAGAACGACTGGCCGCCCACTACGCGCACAAGGGACGCGCCATCGCCGCGGCCGCGTTTTATCGCAACGGCCTCAGGCACACGTTTCATCCGTGGTGATGGCCAGAGCTCTTTAGCTATCTTGGGACTAGATGAAGGCGACCGGCTTCTGGACCACTCCCGTCCCGTTGCATCCCGGAATGGCCGCCTCGTCCTTGAGCTCCGGTGCAACCCGCGCCAGGATTGTGCATCTGATGGCCTCTCGCTCGCCATCTGCAACCCGATGATGCTTGACAAAATCGATGTCATCCCGCCTTTGGTCTTAGTAGGCCAGAGCACTACAACGATAATGGACTACGGCTGCGCGTTGCTCACCGGCCACGATCTCAACCCTCAGTGCCACCAAGATTTCTTCCACATTCTGCTCATCTACAGCCACAATCATCCTGGCGGGCAGTCCACGGTGCTCCGATGCTACTCCTCGGATACGGGGCGCTGGGGACCAGAGACTGAATCCATTGTCAAGATCCCCATCTCCAAGATAGGCAATATTGGGCCCGCTGTGGTACGCCGCGGGGTGGCATTCTAGGCTCTCGAATAGGGTGTGCTCGGGGTGCGCCTCGATTTGAAGGACCACACCATGGACATGCACATGGTGCCTTGCGACACCTCACGCACGGGTCCAAACAACCGACTCATGGGCATCTTGCCCGACAACCGGCTCTACTTAATGTATTATGGTTACATGGGAGCGTGGTTGGCGAAGCTTGTGTTGAAGCTACACTATCTCGAGTTTCCCAATGAAGATGACATGCAAACCGGCAAGATATGTAGAAAATGCAGAATTGTGTTGGTGGAGCAAATGGGGAAACTGATGATGGTGGTGACTCGCTATGTCCACACAATCAAGTTGTGGTGGTTTGGCGAGAAGAGCGGCATCCTGTTGTTCACAATGGGAGAAGGGAGCGGGCAACCTGGCACCTACATGTTGAAACTTGAGGAGAATGCCGTTCATAAGTTGGCCGATGATGGTCACTTATGGAAAAACTTGCTCGGGTACGAGATGGATATGACGGCGTACCTTACATCGTTCAGCTCAGGCATATATTCTTCAAACGAGTGAGTCATTCTGACTGGAGGTGATCACACAATTATATAGAGTACGAGTGCAACCGATGGAAGATGCTCGGATGTGGCACATTTAACCGGTTTGGGTGACGGTCTAGTTGTGGCATTTATATTTTGATTGTGTATTTGATAATTATCGTTGAGTTAGTACAAAATTGTACTAAATCAGCGATAATCAATGTGGATCTGATTTAGAATATACGGATGTATGCATCGTAATGATGCAGAGGCTGAGCTCAATCCTGCATTAGGAAAAAAAGGTGTTAACTGCATGGGTTATGCACCTCTCATTTGTTTGTTTGGAAACTTAATTTACTCTGATCGATCAGAATTATGCACCTAGTTTCGTGCATCAGCAACGAATATGTTAAGTACTATCGAGTGTGTTAAGTTGAAACAACCGTATCTTATATTTACTCTGATGTCTTGCATTTTCTAGCCCTTGGAGCCTAGAACAACGTTATAAGTAACATCTAGCTTGTTTGTTTATCCTCACATCAATTTTAATCTTCCCCAGAGTCCAGAACGGTATCACTTAATCTCACAAGCTCCATCTCCGTGTCATGCCGCTGCGGCGCTGCCATCTCTAGACTTCCATCAAAATTGGCTCTAGACTCTTGCCGCCGGCGTGTTCTTTTCGGTCTCTTATCTCTTCCGCCATCGAGCCAGACTTTTACATGTGCATCTCGCCGGTCGCCGGATGAGCTACGGCTAGCTCCGAGCAGTATCGTGTTTGGAAGGAATCAAGCTAGCTAGCTTCCACCGAGACCACCTCCGCCGCCGAGCAACTTCCGTCGCACCCGTCTAGCGTAAGCCACTACTGGAATCTAGGATTTCGTCGAGTTTCATGTTTTCGTCGAGTTCAAATTATCGAAAGCTAGACATTGTAATGTGTCTGCCGAGTTTGCTGTTAATTAGAGTCGGGAGTGACACGATACTCGGCAGACTTCGCTGTTTTCCTAGTGCAAGGCATAATGGACTTGACGGAAGAAAGAAAGTCGGCAGGGTCACACTTTCACCAAGTTCTGCTAGATATAAACACGGATAGGTGGACCATCCAAGGACCAGGCGATGAAGACATGATGGTCGTCCATGTTTGCCGAGTTTCCACTAACGGGTTTGCTATTTCACATCTAGATGTGAGATATTATCTCACATCTAACTCCCTCACCCTTTGGGACAAAACAAATCCATTCACCCTTAGGGACAAAACAAATCTTCCATGGATTTGTTTTGTCCCTAAGGGTGAGGGAGTTAGATGTGAGATAATATCTCATATCTAGATGTGACATAGAGAGACCCTTCCACTAATGCAAACTTGACAATCTTTTTGCAAAATGATGTTATATTGTGAGATGGAGGGAGTGTTATGGAATTGCAACTTCATAGTACCTTTTAGATAGTGCATTGCCAATCCGGGAGATGTACATTGGCATGCTATTGAAAGAGTTATGCACTATTTGAAAGGTACTATAAACTATGGACTTCACTATACTGGATACCCGTCGGTACTTGAAGGATATAGTGACGCGAATTGGGTCTCTGATATTGATGAGATGAAGGCCACAACTGGGTATATGTAAACTCTTGGAGGTGGTGCTATTTCTTGGAAGTCTTGCAAGAAAATGATTTTAACGAGATCGAGAATGGAAGCACAATTAACAGCATTGGACACATCTGGTGTCGAAGCAGAATGACTTTGAGATCTTTTGATGAACTTGCCATTGGTTGAGAAGTTGGTTCCAGCCATCCTTATGAACTATGACAATCAGACTGTTATTGTCAAGGTGAAGAGTTCAAAGA
Source organism: Aegilops umbellulata (assembly GCA_032464435.1). NCBI lineage: Eukaryota > Viridiplantae > Streptophyta > Magnoliopsida > Poales > Poaceae > Aegilops > Aegilops umbellulata. Next base: position 562,514,244 of record CP136056.1, read on the forward strand.
ACAACATGAAGTTCAGCAAACACATAAGAATGAGATTAAAAGCTGTCAGTAAATTAAGAAACTTCAGAGTGATAGCGATGAATTATGTCCAAACGGCTAAGGATCTGGCAGATTCCTTTACTAAAGGGCTATCGTGTGTTGTGATAGATAATGCATCGAGGGACATGGGTATGAGACCCACATGAGTGCCATGGTGGTAACCCGTGATCGGAGATCCTGTCAAGTAGGACCTGAAAAAACAAGCCATTGATGAACTGAGAAGAGTAACTTTACTAACCCACTCCATTGTAGATGCAATACTCTCGGAACCTGTATGGTAGGTTGACTACTATCTTAATGTGTTCCAAATCTTATATAAGCAAGATGCTATCCTACAGAGTGGTCTTTGGAGAACACACTTATATGAGATTGTACGGGAGAGGGCCAATTAGGTTTCTGGGGAGCAACTACGCGACAGCTCGCCTCCGGTCGACTACTTCCTCTACATCGTCCGCTTCTTTTTCATCGTCATCATGTCCACTGACGCCGAGAAGGTTGCCGCCGAGAAACCCGAAGCCGACAAGAAGGCCGCCTAGGACGCCGCTGGTACCGCCGCCGCCGCCGCTGCCGCCGCTTCTGCCTGACCTACTGAAGGGTATAACTCGTTTATATATCCTGCTCCTATTGTTTTCTGTTTTAGTCATGCTAGCGTTATACGTAGATGTGTCTGCAATTAGCGTAGTATGTACTTGCATGATCGAATATCAGCATGTGTTTTTTGTCATGCTAGTGATTTTTCTTGGATTAATTAATCAAAAAATTGCATATTTACTCAGCAGTAACAATACAGTCTTGCTGCCTTGGAGTCATGACCGATTGAACAAAAGAATCTGGAATCAATCGACACCTTAGACAACCTTACCTTACCTTTTCTCCTACGTTTTTCCTTCGGGTTGAGTACATAGGCTCTCCCTGGTTCAAATCCCCTACCATGCACATTAGTATTATTTTACTTGCCTGCCCCACCTCCAATGAATTTTATTATCCAAATTTGTACCGTTCGCCAAATAGCTTCTGCATATAAGTACCAAACAACTTAGTACTACCTCACACAGTCTATATTTATTAGTTGATACGTCGTTACAAAGGGTTTACATGTCAAATTTCCCAATGATCATGCATGTAAGCACTATTGAAGATGCCCTATGCTCCTTTCTAGATGTTCTTGGCAGCTATCGTGGCATCCACCATCTTGGGCTTGCCCAAGCCCTTGATCCTCTTTATCTCAGTGATTTCGCCCCACTTCTTTGTCTGAGCCGAGACATTCAACCTGCACGATATGTCATTCTAGTGGATGAAGAGCTTGATCAGCTCCTCCGAGGCATGGCCACAGATATAACAAGGTGGTACCCCGCGCGTTGCTGTGGGGTTTTGTACATGAGAGCTGGTGTAATGAAAAATGTTGAAATCATGAAAGCAAACTATACTTGCGTGCTCCATGCTTGCTATGTACATGTTGCCTGGCCTTGAGGCTGGCTGTTGCATTTTGACAACTTTTGTTGATATGGCTGTAATCAATATTTTGGAAGCAATCTCACTGGAAATTTTGACATGACATATCTTTATTTTTGTACCATTTGCACATGTAATAGGAAAATAGTATATATTGACAAAAATATAACGAAATCTACATAACCATAGCAATAAAATTGATATATATATATATATATATATATATATATATATATATATATATATATATATATATATATATATATATATATATCCTAGTTCCATAAGGTGAATCCATATCTCACTGTATGCATAGGATCATCATGTAATTACTAATGGAAGTTTGATTGGGTTACAGTTTAAGCCACAATATAAATAATCTAGATAGAAGGCAATGCAGTTCAACCCATATATGGTTGCATAAGCTCAATCCATACATGTATATGATCAACCTGAAGTAGTACTAATAAGAGTATGACCAGGTTACAATTTAAGCCACAATATAACAAATTCAAATAGAAGTATAGTTCTTTGCTCCTTGCATGCTTGCTTGATGATGTCCTGCATGATATGTAAGAAGGTGCATATGCAAAATAATAAGAGAGGGGAGCTTGCATACCTATGCAATTAGCAATAGAGCTATGAATATATGAGGCGAATGAGAGCAGCAAGAGAACAATGAGGGAGCAGACGAAATCACTTTATTTTTCTAGATCAGCAAATGGAAGAAAAAAAATTAAGCATGATAGCAGATACATATCTACATAATCCAAGAGTACTTAGTTTTGAGGGTTGTATAACCTCTTGTCATAGTATGGTAGAATACTGACAAATTCATAGATATAAACCCCAAGTGGTGGATTACATGAAACATTTACCTCGTGAAGTAACACTTGAAGGGCATAATTACATAACCTCTTGTCATGATATGATAGCATACTGACAGAACCAAAGATAGAAACCCCAAGTGATGGATTACATGAAACATTAACCTAGTGAAATAAAAGTTGAAGGGCCTAATCATTTTTACTCGGAAGGCGATAATGTTCGGTTGTGTTTCTATCATCGAATGACAAAGTCTCTTGAAAAACTTGCAGGGGGGATTCGACTTCTACGGAGTATGCTATTCAATAGCATGCAGGGGGGTGGGGGTCAGTTTGCTATATAATAAAAGTGGTTTGCAATCTAAGTTGCCACAACTTGTGGAAAGTCCATGTCGAATTCCAAGATACTCTTGAATAGCATGCAAAAAAAGTAGTCTTACCTGTTGCCTCTTTTCGGTCAGTTAATCTGGAAAAAAGGTACTGATTCATGTTGAAAAAATTGCATATGTGAAATTTGAGAGGTTGAACTCTAGCATTGACAGATTATTCCTATTGGAAATGAATACAATCAATCATGCATGGAACACATACATATCAGAAAATAATATGGGACAAACAGAGGTTGTGTGATTGTTTTTCTTCGATGAACCAAGCAGCTATCAATCCGGAGCGCAAGCTAACAGATTAAAAAAGCATAAGCTCATGGATAGAAAAACTGGGAGTGGCTGAAAATAGGGAGCATCGACATACCAGAGTGGAGGGCTGAAGCCAAGGACACAAAGAATTGTGCGTGCTCCAGGACGTCTTTTTAGACAAAGGCAGCGGCGAGCGGAAGATTGAGTGGCAGGGTAATGGAGGGTGGAGTAATTATCCGCGATGCTACTGCTTCATGAGCAATAGTGGCTGTCGTTTCATGGTGGCGAGTAGAAGAAAGGGCGGCGGCAGCGGCGAGTAGAAGAGAGAGCGGTGGTTGGCGAGCGGAAGAGACAGATGTGCGATGAGTTTTTTTAGGATCAGATGTGCGATGAGTTAGATGGGCACTATTGGCTTGTTCCAAAAAATACACAATTGGGCTGGGAGCCGACGTGCAAAAAAAATACCGGTTTGACTGAACCGTGCGGCCACCTCTCATCTAGCCGAGTTTAGATCGTCTTCAACCTTCCGCATAGGCATGGATGAAAATAATAGAAACACACAACTACCTGTAAATCGTACCGTATTGAACAATTTAAACCATGGATTGCGTCAACTCTAAACATAAAAATTGTTCCCATATTCACATGGAACCCATTCCACCAGAGCGCACAAGATATTGTCTAGTAACGGAGGAGATCGAGAAAAGGAGCTAGGTCGACCATGGCGAGAGACCGGGCGCCCTGTGGAGAGAACCAAGCGAGGGAGCTGCGTCTTCCGATCGACTGGGGCACGATCATAGTTTATGTGCTGCCACGTCAAGCTAGGTTGAGAAAGCAACGGGGATGAGTTCTTGCGAGCCATGACTGCTTCTATTTTTGTGTGTGCTAGGTTGTGTATATCCGGTTCTGTCGAAGACGGCTGAGAGAGGACGAACAAAATGTTATTTTCACTTAGCGGTGGCAACTCTTCGTAAATTTCATCAATTCCTGATCGAACGGCTACAGACTGCTAGGATATACTGTATCAATATACGTCTGGAAGAATCCGGGTGATGTGGCTTCATGAGGAGCCAGGAAAATAAGCTAGTGGGGTGCCCCTATTTAGATATAGAAGATGGACATCACTTCCCATCATTTGAGCCCCTAAAAAAATTTGTCAGCAAATTTTCAAGGTTGGGGGCCGGTGCCCCTCCCCCCGCCACCCCCCACTAGCATATAGATCTACCATTGCTGGTCATCAACAATGGATCGGCATATCCTTTAGTGTGCAACGTGGGTGTTAGTGGAATCTATCGCTGCAGGTAAGGAAGGCGGCTAAGTTCTAGCATTAGTTAGGTGGAAAAGGCTGATATTGTGCGTGCCCATGAAGACCATGATCGCAACACAAGCTTCTGATTCTCCTCCTCTATGGGAGGCGAGGGCGCCATTTCCAAGCCCATGACCGCATCTATTGATCATTCTAGATGTCCGTATATGTGCTAGCTTTGAGGAGAATCCAGTATCAATCTTATAGAGACGGGGGAACGTTAGATTGCACAAGCCGAGGAGAGATTTTCCATATGGGTGATCGCCATTGGTCATATGGAGCGTGCTCCGTATCGATATGGACGCTAGGCATCAATAATTATGGGACCCACTCGTCAATGGGACACCTGAAGTTTCCTTCGCATCATATGGACTTTTACACGTAACTGCCATATGGAGTGTACTCTAAAAGGACGCTCCAAGGCCATATATGGCAACTCAGAAGCCAGATGGAGAACAATCCATAAATAATGGTGATCCCTAACAAGATGGTAACTCTGTTAGAGTGCCTTTTTTGGCCAAAATCACCATAATGACAGTTATTATGGTGATTGGCCCGATATGACGACTCTGCAACAACTGCGTGACGACTTATGCTACCCAAGTTCAAGCTCTCACTCTTCTATGGTCTCACCAAAGTCCTTCGAGGTCTAGGACCCGACCACCCTACTAAATCCATTGGCTTTGTGAAATAACTAGTGGCTTGAGTTATCTTTACTTGAGAAATGGTCATGGGGCAAGAATAATATGCTGCATGTAGTGGTGTTCTGTCACGGTACCTAAATCGAGTAATACGGGAGATCCGGAAGCGTGACATAGTGGCTCTGAGCCTTAATATCCTAGCCGCATGGATTGATGTGATTCTCCATTAGACCATAAAATCTCCCAAAATAAAAACATAATACAACACCGAAGAATGAGGTTTTCAATCCTTGTAGACTATACCTAAATAATAATTAGTGTTTTCCCGGTTTATTCAAATTAGTGGTGGTTCTAGTGATCCCAACCTAATGGGAATAAAATCATTCACTAAATTATTACTGATCACTATTCATTTATTGTAGATGATCCCATTGCAATGGACACTGCAAGATTGATCATGCTTCGCCCTAAGTACCTGTTGGCCACCAAATTTCGCAAGCAATTTTCCATTTTCAGTGCCCAATTAGCAAGACTTTTAGGAGTTCCCGCACAATATCTGCTTTAAAAAAATGGTTTATTTTACAACCGTTGGACCCCATAAACATATTTTGTAGTGACTTTGACAAAACCACACACACTCGAGTTTGATACAGCAATTGGCTAAATAAACCGAGTATTTTCTGTGTACTTCCACACTCTGTTCCATTTGTGATGTATTTTGAGTATACTAAGTTGATCAGTGGTCAACATAGTTATTAGTATAACACTAGTGGTGTCTACTATATGGCACTGATTTTTAATGTCTGATTTGTATTTTTTTTGGCTTGCTATTCAAATCATATTGATAAAAAAATCAGAGTGCCAATAATTAATTCAATAATACATGCGTCGTAATCACCGTGGAGGATTGTATGGTATACAGTCAATGGGTTATACGTAGGTTCTTTTTGAGTTATATATAGAGGTAATATCACTGGTAGTCATAGAACTTATGTTGGATGTTCAGTTTGATGCTAAAACTTGTAAAATACAGATGTATGGTCATCTAACTTGTTGTTTGGTGCAAATACGTACACCCTTCCTGCATGGACCGCCATGCATATCAGCGGGCCACATGTCAGTGGATAGGAGTAAATTTTTCAAGATAAGACTCACTTGTCAGTGAACGTGTAAGAGAAAAATGATAATTATCATTTGGAGGGGCGGTATTTGAACCAACGAGATTCAGAAGGCGAGCACAACAGGTGAACCTGCACATATAATGGCATTTGTTATTTGGAAAGGATAACTAGGTTATATAAAAGAGAATTCCTTATTTGGCCCCTTTTTAAAATATAGTTCCCTATAAAACAAAATCTTCCTTATTTGGACCTTGACTTAAATTTTGTTCCCTATTTGACACGTCCATACATTTTTCCTAGTAGTGTTAACTGGCACGTACGAAAACAGTTTTGCCATTGATAGTAGTTTGTCAACAAAAATGGAAAGGGAGGTAGCGCCGCTCCTGTGTTGCTAGAGGCAGCCATCACTGGTAGAAAAAGAGGCTTCCGTCCAGCCCCATTAGTCGCGGAACTGTAGGAACCGCGACTAATGAAGTCTTTAGTCGCGGTTCGGCAGACGAACCGCGACCAAAGGCCTGGGCCCAGGGCGCTCGGTGGCCAGCTGGTGCACGTGAGGGGCTTTAGTCGCGGTTGGCCAGGCCAACCGCGACTAAAGGTGCCCAAAGGCCTTTAGTCGCGGTTGGCCAGGCCAACCGCGACTAAAACTCCTCCCATATATATACCAGTTCAGCACACTCACTTAGCCATTTGGTGCCACTTCTCTTCACAAGCTTCACAAGGGGGTGTAGGTTTGCTTTTGGTTCCTCTTATGCACACAAGGTGTTTGATGAAATGCCCCAAGAGCGTGAAACAAACATGATATGAAGTGTTGGAGCCACACTTGAGGTTCCTCATTTATTTTTTCCTCCTCGATCGCGGTTAGCAACTTGAACCTTTCATGCATGTGTGTCATTGATAAAATATGCATGTGTGTTGTTCATTGTTTAATTTCTATTGTTTATAGCTAGTTAGTTTAACAAATGCATGATGGTTAATTATATATTTTATATTATAATAGTGCAGATGAATCGGCAATGGATGTACGGTAACCGACTCTCCCGCGAGTTCACTACGGGTTTGAAAGATTTCCTCGTAGTGGCTAATGCGAACAAGCAGAAGGGTTTTGTTATCTGTCCATGTGTTGACTGTAAGAATCAGAAGGGTTACTCTTCCTCAAGAGAAGTTCACCTGCACCTGCTTCGGCACGGTTTCATGCCAAGCTATAATTGTTGGACCAAGCATGAAGAAAGAGGGGTTATAATGGAAGAAGATGAAGAAGGGGATGATTTCATCGATGAAAGCTATCTTGCTCATTTCGGTGATACTTTCATGGAGGATGCTGAAGGTGAAGGGGAAGGTGAAGGTGAAGAAGAGGCACGTGATGAGACCGTTGATGATCTTGGTCGGACCATTGCTGATGCACGGAGACGCTGCGAAACTGAAAAGGAGAGGGAGAATTTGGATTGCATGTTAGAGGATCACAGAAAGTCGTTGTACCCCGAATGCGATGATGGTCTGAAAAAGCTGGGCTGCACACTGGATTTGCTGAAATGGAAGGCACAGGCAGGTGTAGCTGACTCGGCATTTGAAAACTTGCTGAAAATGTTGAAGAATATGTTTCCAAAGAATAACGAGTTGCCCGCCAGTACGTACGAAGCAAAGAAGGTTGTCAGCCCTCTCGGTTTAGAGGTTCTGAAGATACATGCATGCATCAACGACTGCATCCTCTACCGCGGTGAATACGAGAATTTGAATGAATGCCCGGTATGCACTGCATTGCGTTATAAGATCAGAGGCGATGACCCTGGTGACGATGTTGAGGGCGAGAAACCCAGGAAGAGAGTTCCCGCCAAGGTGATGTGGTATGCTCCTATAATACCACGGTTGAAACGTATGTTCAGGAACAAAGAGCATGTCAAGTTGTTGCGATGGCACAAAGAGGACCGTAAGTCGGACGGGGAGTTGAGACACACCGCAGATGGAAAGCAATGGAGAAAGATCGACAGAGAGTTCAAAGATTTTGCAGCTGACGCAAGGAACATAAGATTTGGTCTAAGTACAGATGGCATGAATCCTTTTGGCGAGCAGAGCTCGAGCCATAGCACCTGGCCCGTGACTCTATGCATCTACAACCTTCCTCCTTGGTTGTGCATGAAGCGGAAGTTCATTATGATGCCAATGCTCATCCAAGGTTCGAAGCAACCCGGCAACGACATCGATGTGTACCTAAGGCCATTAGTTGATGAACTTTTACAGCTGTGGGGCAGACCTGGTGTCCGTGTGTGGGATGAGCACAAAGAAGAGGAATTTGACCTACGAGCGTTGCTTTTCGTAACCATCAATGATTGGCCTGCTCTTAGTAACCTTTCGGGACTGTCAAATAAAGGATACAATGCATGCACGCACTGCTTACATGAGACTGAAAGTGTACATTTGCCAAATTGTAAGAAGAACGTGTACCTTGGGCATCGTCGATTTCTTCCGAAAATTCATCCAGTAAGAAAGAAAGGCAAGCATTACAACGGCAAGGCAGATCACCGGCCGAAGCCTGCAGAACGCACTGGTGCTGAGGTATTTGATATGGTCAAGGATTTGAAAGTCATCTTTGGAAAGGGTCCTGGCGGACAATCAGTTCCGAAGGGAGCTGACGGGCACGCAGCCATGTGGAAGAAGAAATCTATATTCTGGGAGCTAGAATATTGGAAAGTCCTAGAAGTCCGCTCTGCAATCGACGTGATGCACGTTACGAAGAATATTTGCGTGAACCTCCTAAGCTTCTTGGGCGTGTATGGGAAGACAAATGATACAAAGGAAGCACGGCAGGACCAGCAACGTTTGAAAGACCCTGATGACCGGCATCCGGAATGGTTTCAAGGTCGTGCCAGCTACGCTCTGACCAAAGAAGAGAAGGTCATCTTTTTTGAATGCCTGAGCAGTATGAAGGTCCCGTCTGGATTCTCGTCCAATATAAAGGGAATAATAAACATGGCGGAGAAAAAGTTCCAAAACCTGAAGTCTCACGACTGCCACGTGATTATGACGCAATTGCTTCCGATTGCTTTGAGGGGGCTCCTGCCGGAAAATGTTCGAGTAGCCATTGTGAAGCTATGTGCATTCCTCAATGCAATCTCTCAGAAGGTAATCAATCCAGAAGTTCTACCACGGTTACAGAACGATGTGATCCAATGTCTTGTCAGTTTCGAGTTGGTGTTCCCGCCATCCTTCTTCAATATTATGACGCACCTCCTGGTTCACCTAGTCGAAGAGATTTTCATTCTCGGTCCTGTATTTCTACACAATATGTTCCCCTTCAAGAGGTTCATGGGAGTATTAAAGAAATATGTTCGTAACCATGCTAGGCCGGAAGGAAGCATCGCTAAGGGCTATGGAAATGAGGAGGTAATTGAGTTTTGTGTTGACTTTGTTCCTGACCTTAAGCCGATTGGTCTTCCTCGATCGCGGCACGAGGGGAGACTAAGTGGAAAAGGCACGATCGGAAGGAAATCAACGATATGTATGGACGGCCATTCTCTGACTGAAGCACACCACACTGTACTGACCAATTCCAGCTTGGTGGCTCCGTACTTTGAGAAACACAAGAATATTTTACGCTCGGACAACCCGGGGAAGCCTGAATCCTGGATTAGGAAGTCCCACATGGAGACTTTCGGCAGTTGGTTGAGAAAACATTTAATGAATGACAATGATGTTGTAGATCAGCTGTACATGTTGGCCAAGACACCATCTTCGACTATAACGACTTTCCAAGGGTACGAGATAAATGGGAATACATTTTACACGATCGCCCAAGATAAAAAGAGCACCAACCAAAACAGTGGTGTCCGCTTTGATGCAGCAACCGAGAATGGGCAAAAGGTCACATATTATGGTTACATAGAGGAGATATGGGAACTTGACTATGGACCCTCCTTTAAGGTCCCTTTGTTCCGGTGCAAATGGTTCAAGCTAACAGGAGGTGGGGTAAAGGTGGACCAGCAATACGGAATGACAATGGTGGATTTCAACAATCTTGGTTACCTTGACGAACCATTCGTCCTAGCGAAATATGTCGCTCAGGTTTTTTATGTGAAGGACATGAGTAGCAAACCGAGGAAACGGAAAGATAAGAAAACGATCAGTACATCATGCGATGATCCAAAGCGCCACATTGTTCTTTCAGGGAAAAGAAACATCGTGGGAGTGGAGGACAAGACAGACATGTCAGAAGATTATAATATGTTTGCTGAAATTCCGCCCTTCAAAGTGAACACCGACCCAAGCATTAAGTTAAATGATGAGGATGCTCCATGGATACGGCACAATCGTAAGCAAGCAGGGACACAAGGGAGGAAATGATGTGTAATAATTTATTGTACCAAACTTTGTTGAATGGATCATGTGAATTATATTACCCGTGATGTGTTTGGTGTCCATTTTCGAATGATTCGAGATACCGCTGATGATACATGAAATTTGGAGTGATTTAGTCATACTCCTGCCTAGGCGTATAATATGCATACTCGTAGTCTTCATAGCCGCCGCCGTTGTACTGATAGTCGTCGCCTTCTAAGTTGCCGCCGTCGTCGCCGCTGCTGTCGTCGCTGTCGTCGGGCGGCGCTCGTGGCTCGAACTGAGGGTAGCGCAGGCGGGGGATATCGCCGGCCGTGATGTAGTCCATGACGCTCTGCAGAGTCCGGCCGTACCACCATAGCCGACGGCCGGCCTCGTGGAAGTTCCCAGGAGGCAGACCGTCCTCCTCATACCTAGCGAGCGCCCTCTCACGCCGATTGATGAAGAAGGCGTCCCAAGTATGCTGGTTATCGGGATGCCAGCGGGGATTCATCCGCTGCTCCGGCGTGAGTTTTATTTTTGAATTGAATTAGTTTTATTTTTCTTATTTTTTTGATATATTATTTGTATTTTTAGAATTTTGAATTGAATTAGTTTTATTTTTCTGAATTTTTTGATATAATATTTGTGTTTTTAACATATTGAATTGAATTAGTTCTATTTTTCTGAATTTTTTGATATATTATTTGTATTTTTAACATACTGAATTGAATTAGTTTTATTTTTCTTAGTTTTTTGATATATTATTTGTATTTTTAAGATTTTGAATTGAATTAGTTTTATTTTTCTGAATTTTTTGATATATTATTTGTATTTTTAACATTTTGAATTGAATTAGTTTTATTTTTCTTAATTTTTTGATATATTATTTGTATTTTTAGAATTTTGAATTGAATTAGTTTTATTTTTCTGAATTTTTGATATAATATTTGTGTTTTTAACATATTGAATTGAATTAGTTTTATTTTTCTGAATTTTTTGATATATTATTTGTATTTTTAAGATTTTGAAAAAGAAAAAGTATTTTGAAAAATACCTTTAGTCGCGGTTGGCCTGGCCAACCGCGACTAAAGGTCGTTGCGCGCGGGAACGCAAAAACCCGCCAAAAACCCTTTAGTCGCGGTTGGTCTCGCCAACCGCGACTAAAGGTTACCCTTTAGTCGCGGGTCGCCTCCCCAACCACGACTAAAGGGGGGGGGCTATAAATACAAGGGCCCGAACCGTCGCCTCCATTTTTCGTCTTCTCCGATTCTCTGCCGCGCCGAAGGCCTGCCGCCGTCGCCCTCGCCCTCGACGCCGCCACCGTCGCCCTCGCCCTCGACGCCGCCCGCCGTCGCCCTCGCCCTCGACGCCGCCCGCCGTCACCCGCCGCGCTGTCATCGTCGTCTCGCGCCCCGGCTGCCCCGTCCGCCGTATGCACACCGCGCCCCGCCCCGGCCCACGCGCGCCGCCCCCTCTCGCCCACGTACGGCGCCGCCGGCCGCTATCACCGGCCTCCCTCGCCCACCGCGCGCGCGCCGCCTCGCTCGCCCGCCCTCAACGCCGCCGACCGGCCTCGGTACTGCCGCGCGCGCACGCGCGCGCCTCTCAGAGAGCGAGATCGTGGAGAGAGAGAGGGGCGCCGCGGGCCACCGGAATTTTTTCTTTTTTTTTTCTTTTTTGTTCTTTTTAATTTTAACTAGTTAATTAGTTTAACAAAAACGGTAAAATAACTTAAAACTTGATAATTAACAAAAAAACCGTAAAATTTGATAATTAACCAAAAAAAAGTATATAAAACTTGATAATTAACAACAAAAAAAGTAAAACTCCGCGGTGTTTTTTTTTTGGGATCGAGAGGGGGCAACGAGGGTTATACATGTGTGTTGTCCTCGCCTCCCTCTCCGTGACGCCGTCGTCTGCCGCCCCGTCTCGCGCTCTACCGCGACACCCTCTCCCACCCCTTCCTCGCCCCCTCCTTTTGCCACCGCCCTTTCGCCACCGCCACCGCCACCGCCCCCCTTCTTCACTTAATTAATTTGTTTTTACTACATGTTTTCAGGACTAACATAATGGCGGACGATAGAGCTGACCCGATTATGGACAACTATGATCCGGACGGTGAAGCACATATGTTCGGCATCATAAACGGCGATATTCTATATGTGCCGACCGGACAAGAAGAAGATGATATCTCTTCTTATCTGAACCTTGACGGTGAAGATGAAGGGCGCCGTCAGCAAGATGATGCCGAACAAACGTCGATAAACGACGATCTTGAAATGGAAGTAGCAACCACCTCCGGCGCCGAGGTATATATATACATTGAGCCTCAGGTGATACAAACTAACTGATTTGAATAAATATGTGTGTACTAACGCGCGCGACTCTCTTTCTTATTTTAGCCCTCGGCCGGATCGTCGAAACAATCGAGTACGTCGTCAAAGCGTGGCGCAACCAAGACGGTGAAACAAGGAGAAACATGCACCATCGAGGTTGTCGACAGTGCAACCGGCAGGCCGCTGGAGCCCCGCAAGAACGCCACCAAGTTTGTCAGCCAATGCGGAGCCGTTGTTATAGACAACGTCTCGATCACCGTCCAGGAGTGGAATAAGCCAAAGAAGGCACGAATTGCTGGTTTCACTTTTGTCGATAAGAGAACAAAAGAAGATTGCTTCAAGAAGCTTATGGAACATTTCGTTCTACCTCCGGAATACAACAAATTCGATGAGGAGGGTAACCAGATTGAGGAAAACAAGGAGAGGAGGAGGCTAGTCAAACAGTTCGCTCTTCATAAGATGGCCGACGCATTCCAGAAATTCAAGCAAAATCTAGCCCATGACTTTGTCAAGCAGAACAAGACTCCGGATTTCAAAGGACAATATGAGAAACTGAAACATGATTGGCCAGAATTTGTGAAGCAAAAGAAATCGGAGCAGTTCATTCAAATATCAAAAAAAAATAAGGAAAATGCGGCTAAGAAGGAGTACAATCATATTATGGGGCCAGGAGGGTATCGCCTTTGGCAGCCTAGGTTGGAGAAGATGGAGAACGAGCTGAGGGCGCGAGGAATCCATCCAGGTAAGGAGGGATGGGACCCAAGGGCCAAAAGCTGGTGGTACGGGCATGGGGGAACGCTGAACCCGGAGACAGGGGAGTGTGTTTACCAGGGCAAAATAATTAAACCCACCCAAGCCCTTATTGACGCAATGAGGGATGCTCAAGAGGGGAAGATCAAGTTCAACAGAGAGAACGGCGCACTGACAAAAGCCCTCGGGAATCCTGAACACGGAGGACGTGTACGAGGCATGGGGCACATTCCGTGGAAAATAGGGTTCCCCCAGAACGATGACCCGTACGGTTACAGAAGCCGTAAGAGAAAGATGGATCGGGAAGCAGATGTTGTGGCGCGGTTGGCATCGGAAATGGATGTGATGAAGAAAACCGTGAGTGTACTAGTAGCCGAAAGAGATGCAGCTCGGGCGCAGCATGAAGATCATCCAGCGGATCTCGGAAGCCAGCAGCGGAGAAGCAGCGTGGCTTCCACGGAGGCCCCACCGGCTGGTGCAGATGCACCGACGATCGAAATTGCTGCACCGGAGCCTCTGGTGGTCGAAATTACTGCACCGGAGCCTCCTCGCTACCCCGTGGACGATATAAAGGAGATGAAAGAATGTCATCTGTATTATCCTATCGGGAACATGCCCATGAAGGTAGCCATCGACAGTGCTTTACCATGTTTACCTGGAGCACTCCACCACAACAACCCCATTCAAGATGGCTATGCTCGTGTCACGGTGGAGGACATAGTCCAAGGGTTTGAGGACCTGGAGATTGACATTGCTACACCTGAAGGGGAGAAAAGACTTGGAGATGTCAAGCGCCATTTCATTCTATGGCAAAAGAAGTTTATCAAGTTTCCAGGCGAGGCGCCAAGGACAACAAGTCCACCCCCCTACGGTGGTGGTGGTGGCGGTGGCGGTGGTGGTGGTGGTGGTGGTGGTGGCGGTTCACCTACACCTCGGTCACGTCAGCCGACGCCTCCCAGTCCACAATGTCCGGCGGGTGATCAGACGCCGCCCCCCAGTCCTCGTCCGGCGGGTGATCAGACGCCGCCCCCCAATCCACCTCTGGCAAAGAAGCAGAAGCAGTCCTGGATTATTAACCCGGACCCTTATGTACCTAAGACCACAAAGGTACCGGGGCCATCACTGAAGCCTCTCCCCACAAGGCCTTGGGAACGTAGTGCCGAGGAAACTGCCGCGGCCGCGGCTGCTGATCATGAGAAATGGAAGGCGGACTGCAAGAAGAAAAGAGAGCCCGAGCCCAAGCCAGTATTTTCTGATGAGCAAAAGAAGTGGGCTAAGTCATTTTTGAGCACACCGTCCCAAGCCGCGAAGAATCTGCCTGACGACTATGCACGTGAACTTCGTGGGCAGGCACTCATGTTGAAGGAGAAGAAAGAGCGGGCGGAGAACCAGGAGAACAAAGCCTTGGAGGAGGCCGAGAAAACGGAATTAGAAAGTAAAAAAAGCGGGAAACGAGTTGCCCAGCTCGGGGAACAAAGTAAACAATCGATTGCCCCGCTTATAGTGAAAGCCGCCGGTCCGGATGACCCCGATATCATAGCAGCTGCGGCAGCATATGGATTGACTGTAACGAGTGCCAGAGAACAAGCGGCCAACTTAGGTATTACTCTCCGTGAACTGTTAGGCCTTGATGAGGCGCCAATGAAGGAGGTAGTAATTACATATGTGAAGAATGGGCCTCTCGTCGAGCCTGCGCAGGAAGAGGATCTACCTCCACAAATGAAAGGTCTGCTGAAATGGTACAAAGGTTACATAAAAAATAAAAACGCCAAAGTATATATTTATGCGGAAGTTAGATATGAGCATCTCTTCAAACATTACTATGTACAAATTCATCTGAGTGAATTGTTCCAGCTTTTCAATCTGCGCGAGCTCGACAAATCTATCATCAGTTGCTACGTTCTATAAGTGATTTATTTCTACCCCATCTCGTTCATATTGCCTGCACTATATATATATCCTAACTATATTGTTGTGTCCGCTATTATACATGCAGAATGAAGATTAAGGAATGCAGAGTAAGGAACATCCATGATGTTGGGTTCATTGACCCACACATCGTTAATGGATATGTGTTGGAGCATCACCCCGCCGACATGGAGGCAGACCTGTGGCAGTTTCTTACAAAGCAGGAACTCAAAAGTGATATTCTATTTCCTTACCATTTTGGGTGAGTGTTTCTGTGTTGAGCACATTCTCTTTTGTTTACTCCATGCATGGTATGTGGCAGACTAATCGATGAGTTATGCATGACGTACTGTGCATGTATCGTGTCCGCAGGTTCCACTGGATTCTGCTAGTAATTAAAGTTGACACCTCAGAATGTCTCATCCACGACTCTCTGAATATGGATCCAAAGCTTTGGGGCGGCATGAGAAGAATTCTGCAGAAGTAATTATTTTCATTCATTTGCGCTCTATATCGATCGGCCTATTTCGTTCATTTCCTAATATCAAGTAACTAATAACTCTCTTGTTCATTTAATTTTCTTTGCCTCGTAGGGTTTGGAGACGGTTCGTAGATACAAAGGTCGGTGAATTCAAAAAAGAGCTAGAATTCAAAAGGTCAAAGGCTAAGAATGGTGGGGATATTCAGCCAGCGGGGACCAATCTATGTGGATACTATGTCTGTGAGATGATCCGGAGATACACCTCTGAGCGGGTTCCAAGCGATACCAATGCTCAGAGGAATAACCTCCGGATGATGCTTAGTCCAGAAACTCGCTTCCGACCACTTCAAGAGAAACTAGCTGGATGGTTCAGCAGGGAAGTCCTCCATCCTAAAGGAGAACACCATTACGAGGACGTAGAACTTTATATGCATTAAATTATGTATGGAAACTTGTTCAAAATTGTATATGGTCATCCGATGATATTGAATATATATTGTATATTCCTCTTGAATTCTTTTTGGTTCTAATTTCAAATTTGTTTGAAATTGTACATTCATATGCATGTATGTAGTAGCGTAGAATATGTGAAATTCCTTCAAAATTAAAATAAAGCACAAAAGAAATAAAACAATACAAATTAAACAGAAAACAGGTTTAGAGGGAGGGGGGGCAGGTTTAGGGGGGGGGGGCTAAAACCCCAAACCTGCGGCGGCCTTTAGTCGCGGTTGGCTAGAAGAACCGCGACTAAAGGTCCTCCGCCCCGACGGCCGCCTGGCGCCCACGTGGTCGGGCCTTTAGTCGCGGTTATTAAGCAACCGCGACTAAAGGGGGGGCCTTTAGTCCCGCCTATTTGATCGCGGTTGCGCAACCGCGACTAATGGCAGTTGCGAACCGCGACCAAAGGCCTTTTTTCCACCGGTGCATGGGCTCGTGTACGCTGCTGCCATGAGCTCGTGTACACCAGCAGTGCTGGATTCTACCTCACGCACCCGCGGTCCGCAATGTTCGTGAAGGCTTTGGAGTTTTAGCACTTGATTAGATCGATCCCAGACACGGGAACAATTAGTATGGGGACAGCATACTGGACAGAGAACAATTAGAATCCATCATGGATACGTAAGGTATACAAAATCGAATACAGCTAGGAGATCCCCGTGATTTGATTGCACATTGTGTCTCTTTTTTTCTGACCCGAGAAAGAGAAATAAAAACGTCACTTCAAACGGTTCCAATACATCGACCAGTACAGCAATCAGATCTTCGACATGCTCGTGCTCGTCGGCGCGCTCAGGCAGTACACCGCCACGGCCAGAGCCGCGGCCGCACGCTGCCCTGACGATGTGATGATGATTTAATTGTGCACAATGGGTAGTAACTATTCTTTTTTCTATAGCGAGTACCATCTTTATGTATATATAGTACAATTTTTAATTATTGAACTACAACAAAATATATCACCTTTTTTGCGGGCGAACAAAAAATATCACATTACATTTGCATGTAAATAATCAGGTCACATTCTGCATGGGGGGTAAAACGGTATTTCTGAGTCAGACTTAACACCGTTAGTTGTCAAAACTAACGGAAGTGGCATATATGGAACAAAATAAAGTTTGAATGTTAAAAAAGGAAAAAAAGATATTTTTTAGGCCAAAAAAGGAAGCAAAATTTAAGAAAGGCCAAATAAGGAATTCTCTCGTTATATATAACCCCTGAGTAAGAACACCTGGGCCAGCTAACTTAAATGGGCTAGTGGAGCCCATTTTGCACCTTTGATTTTTTTTTTAAATGTATGTAAATGGAATACAAAAATATTTGTATAATTTAAAGTAATCCAATTTTTTGTAAAATTACAACTAAAAAATATTATACAAAATTGTATTGCTCATAGATCAGGAAATTTTTGATATAAAATAAGGAAGCCACTAGGTCTCGAACCCACGAGGCCAAGACGAAATACACCCTTCACGCTCTATTACCTATACATACAGATGATGATTAGTCAATCAAAAAGTTCAATATTAGCTTGAGTATTATATAAAAAATATTTAGTACAACGTAAGTAATAACATTATGTTCAAACATTTGTGTGTTACAAAAATTATACATACGAACGGTGATTAGTGCGTGAAACATTTAAATATAAACCTATGTATTATATTAGACACGACTAAATATTCATATCAACAATATAACTTTTAAATTATGAATATGTAATTACATTGAAATTGAAGGATACAAATGTGCATATAATTATTGAAATTTTTGTATAATTAAAATAATATTTGGGAATTCTAATTTTACAAATATTTGTATTATTTTAAATTATAAGAAGATTTTCGAAATATATAAATATTTTTAAAATATATAAGTTTTTAAAATAATACATGTACAGTTTTGAAAATAAGTTATTTTTTTATAACAAGAATATTTAAACTTTATTTATCTAACCAAGATCATAATTTACATACTACCGACAAATTTCTAAAAAAAATGGAAAGTGCAAAATGGGCTGCACTGATCATAGACCATTTGAGGTGATAGGCCAACGTGCTTTAAGGTAAGGATATAAGATATAGTTATCCTTGTAGTTCTGTAGGTTGCGAGTTCGATTGCCGGTCCGTCTGATTGACATTTATCATTTTTTCTCTTATACTGCTCACTGAAATATGGGTCTCACCTGGGCTTTTCTGCGTGATTAAAAAATTGCGGAGTTATATAAAAAACATTTACTCCAAGTCACCGACATGTGGGCCATTGTCACACCACAAAACAAGTTAGATGACCATAAATCCGTATTTTACAAGTTTTAGTACCAAACTGAACATCTAGCGCAAGTTTTATGACCACCAATGATATTACCTCTTATATATATGGTGATTCTAGAGGCAACTCCTTAGAGATGGATTTGCAAGTTACAAGGTTATTACTTAGTATTGTTTACAAGTTATCAATAGTATGAGATCTCCAAACTTAATAAAGTTTATTATCTCTGTCCTGCGGGAGATTCAAGTCAAGAAGTAGAACTCTGTGATGTCCTGTTTTGCCACATGTCGAACGGAGATGCACACAATTTAGCTAAGGCGTAATATTTTCTTCCTGCTTGTCATCATAATTATCGTATGAATTCTCCACACTTTATTAGTTTAAGTTAACAGGAATAAAATCATTCACTAAATTATTAGTTACCACTATTCATTTATGGCACATGACCCCATTGGAGTGGACACTACAGGATTGATCATGATTTGCCTTAAATACCAGTTGGCCACCAATTTTGGCAGGCAATTTTCCATTTTCTGCTCCCAACTACTAAAAGCTTTAGGAGTTCACGCACAATATATATCTGCTTTAAAAATAATTGTTTTTTTACAACAGTTGGACCCATAAACATATTTTTAGTGACTTTGACAAAATGACACACATCGGAGTGTTATACTTAGACTGAATGCCACATGGGTACACAAATGAGCTAAATAAATCGAGTATTTTTTTCTTTACTTCCACACTCTATTCCTTCTGTGATGTATTTTGAAAATACTAAGATGATCAATGATCATGATAGTTATTAGTATAATGCTAGTGGTGTATATAGCACAATTTTATATTGTCGGATACATATTTTTGTTTGGCTGCCTATTCAAAACATACTGATATAAAATAATGTTTCCGAGTACCAATAATTAATCAACAATACATGCATCAGTTTGGCTGGCTATTTTTGTTTGGCTGGCTATTCAAAACATACTGATATACTTAGACTGAATGCCACGTGGGTAACCAATAATGTTAGTTGGCTAGAATAGATGTCTTAGTTGGCCAGCAGTTTTTGGCCAACATGCATGTTTAATTGGCCAGAAAACATGTTTTTTATTTCCACATATACTACATTTTTTCCAAAGTGTTCACTCAGAAACATGTATTAGTCAACTAATGTAGACGTCTATTCTAGTCAACAGAAACCGCGAAACAGAAAAATGTAGTATATGTGGAAATAAAAAACATGTTTTCTTGCCAATTAAACATGCATGTTGGCCAAAAACTGCTGGCCAACTAAGACATCTATTCTAGCCAACTAACACATATATTCTAGCCAACTGAATGCATTAGCTGTCCAACTGATATTGCATGTTGGCCAAAAACTGAAATAAATGCAACCTGGCCAGCTGAGACATCTATTCTAGCCAACTAAATAGCATTTAATGTTCAACTGAAAATATGTATGTTGGCCAAGTGGAAATGCTGGCAATTGAGACGTCTATTCTAGCGAAAACCAGAATTTTGTAGTGCAACGGGAAAAACACAGTAACTTTTGTCCATGGCTAATGAAGCCACAAACCATATTAACATATTCACACACATAATCTTGTCCCACGCATATATTCTGGTCCCACACCTATTGCAAACCATATTAATATGTTCAAATATACCAGATCTAGAAACATAAACGGCGATGAAAAACATATAACTATAATCTGTCCTCCAATTCTTCTTTCTTCTTTCACATGGATTTTCCTTCTCAAATGTAGCATCCAATTATGTGCAGAAAAATCTGAAATGAGCTCCTTGCGAAACGGAAACCTACAGATCATTGCAACAAAACAAAAAGAAGTCATGCTCTTGCCAATTATTTACTGCAAACTGTGCAACTAACATAACAACTCTGTGCAAACAAAAAAATTCATAACTGTCCCTGTTATAATATAGATTATGCTATGGTCATGTTGCTTTTGGAACTAAGATTGTCACAAAATGGTCTAAGTTTTTGGGTTGTTTGAAACACAGTTTTTCTGTAGTTACCAACTGATGACATCAATTACTTCTTTTTTATATATGTGCAGGGAGTGTGTGGCAGCATCCAGAAAACAAGGGAAAAGATGCTTGATCTCAATGAGTTGCCTCCAGATCTCAATGAGCTTCCTCATGATATGGATCAGCAGCAACCCAGCATACAACAAGGAAGCTGGACAGAAAATGGTCGATCTGTTTACTACACGCAGGCAAGTCGTGATGGTAACCCTACGGGCCATGACAATGTGGCAGGCCAGTCATCAGCCCGTGGTGCCCCTGTAGTGGTGTCTTTGCAGTCAGAGAGCCATACTCTTGATAACACAGGAACCGAGGCAAATGTTCCTGGTCCAACAAGGACTGAGCTAGGAGCTCGGGCTGTTGACGGAGCTGTGCAAGTAGAAGAAGGAGAGGATGAGGCTGGTTCTCAACCTATGGAACCCTATGTTGGCATGAAGTTTGACAGCCTGCAAATTGCTAAGGATCACTACAACAGCTACGCACTACGGATGGGTTTCTCTATCAAGATGAACACCTCTAGGCGGACACCCCGCACCAATGAATTGATAAAACAACAGTTTTGCTGCAACAAGTTCAAGAAGCCCAAAGCTGATGATGGAGGAGCTGAGGCTCCTCCTTTCCTGGACCCTATTCCAGATCCAAAATCTGTTAACAGTGATGAGGAGATGGAAGAAGAACCTCCAATATTTGCTGAAGAGGAGGCTGGTACTAGTAAGAAGAAGAAGAAGCGCAAACGCGAGACAATAAAGAAGACTGAATGCAAGGCGAAAATGTTGGTGAAGCTGATAGATGGGTGATGGGAGGTGATGCACTTTGTTCGTGACCACAATCATCCGCTCGTGAACAAACCTTCATTGTCCAAATACTTGAGATCCCACCAAGGCATCTCACCTGATGAGAAGGAGTTTCTGGGCATCTTGTATAACTGCAACTTGACTACAGGTGTGGTGTTTTTCTATATCCCTTGAAGAATTAAGTTTCTATATAGGCAGTCCAGTGTGCAACTGTTATGGTACTACTGTGCAACTGAAATGGCTTAACTATGCAACTGGTGTCCAACTTCCCATGCTTTTTGTATATCACTTTTGGTGCTTCTGGTGCAACTAAATTGTCTTTATTGTGCAACTACACAATGTCCTGTATGCAAAAAATTGCAAAGTGTTTTAAAAAAGGCGTAGCTAGGTGTCCATTTCCTGCGATTATCTTCTGTGCCAACACATGTCCTATTACTGTGCAACTGGATGTGCGCATTCGTGCAACTAAAAAAAAGGATATGCTTTTGTTTTTGTATTATGCAGGACGAATGATGCATGTAATGGCAGAGTTCTATGGATCTGAGATGATGGTGCCGTTCGGACCAAAGGCAATAACAAATCTTTGTACAAGTTTCCGTAGAGATGACACAAAGGAGGGTGATCTGATTGAGACAATTGCGCATTTCAAGGATATACAAAAAACCGATCCAGACTTCTTCTATAAGGTCAAATATGATGAAGAGGACAGAGTTGTCAACATATTTTGGGTGGATGGCTTAGCTCGAAAAGCTTATGCGGAGGCGTACCATGATTGCATATCGTTTGACACCACCTACATGACCAACATGTACAATATGCCGTTCGCGCCCTTCATATGAATAAACCGACATGGCCAATCTTTCATGCTGGGTTGCGCGTTTGTGAGGCAGGAGTTGTCATCGAGCTTTGATTGGGTCTTTGGAGCATTCCTAGAGGCTATGGATGGCAAACCTCCTGACAACTTCATCACCGATCAGGATGGTGCAATGAGGCAGTCAATAGAGAGCATCTTTCCAACCACCGTGCACCGCTGTTGTCGATGGCACATCATGAAAAAGGCTCAGGAAAAGGTTGGTTGGCTGTTGGGCCGGAATCCAGGACTCTATGATGATTTCAACAAGTGTGTTGACTTCAGCTTCACTATAGACGAGTTTGAGCAGAATTGGGCTGGGTTAATGATGTAGTATGAGGCTATGACACACACGCACTTTGAGAGATTGTACGAATACAGGTCAACTTGGGTGCCGTGCTACTTCAAACACAGCTTCTTCCCCTTCCTCCAGTCTACACAACGTAGTGAGGGGTTCAACGCCGTCCTGAAAAGATATGTGAACCCACACAACTCAATGCTGAACTTCGTCAAGCAATATGAAAAAATCCAGAACCACATCCTTGCCAAGGAAGGCTGCAATGATTACAGGACAGAACACCTTGAGATTGAGTTGTGGTCCAACTTCCCAATAGAGAAGCAAGCTTACAAAACCTATACTAGGGACCTTTACCGCAAGTTCAGAGAAGAGTTTGAGCTGATTGGACGTTATAATGCATTCCAAGTTGGTGCTGATGTATTTGAGCTCAGACCGAACCAGGAATTTGTTGCCAAATATGGTTCTCGAAACTACTTGGTGCAGGCAAGGGTGGAGGAGGGTTCCTATTTGTCTGAGTGCTGTAAAATGGACAAAGACGGCATCCTCTGTTGCCACATCCTCAAGGTGTTCACCCATGTTGGAGTTGATGTCATACCGGAAAGGTACCTGCTAAGACGGTGGACACCTACTGCTGTACCTAGTGCGCCAGGGACTGGTTATGAGCAACCGGATGAAATGCCTCCTCAATCAAAGAAGCAGATAAGGGAGAGGAACATGATATACGATTTTCGGAAACTAGCAAAGTTTGCGAGTGGTTCTGATCCAGCACAAGCTATTGTATACAAGCATATGCGTGCAGCACGTACCGAGATTGGCCACCTGAACAAGTCCAAGAAAAAGAAAAAAACGACTACTGCAACAGGGCCATCAGATGATGGCAACCCTCGAGGACCTCCTCCACCTCCAGGCAGCAATCAGGGGACTCATCGTCCAGGTAATTACCTGCCCCAACTCCTGATCTAACTAGGTGTGTAACTTCAGTTGCACACATCATTGTGCCCAGTTGCACACACCATGGTAACCACTTGGACAGAACATCCTGCCTAGTTGCGCACGCTGTGTTGGTTCAAGCATCCAAGATAACAACTAACTTATTTTTCCTGTTCTGGATATAGGTGATGTCAACCCTCAAGGACCTCCTTCCCCTCCTGGCTGTACACGGCATCCTCCGCCACCTCCTCCCCCGCGTGCTCCTCCCAATGGCCCTACAGGCAGCACTCAGGAGGCTCATCATCAAGGTAATTACCTGCCCCCAACTCCCCATCAAACTAGGTCTGTAACTCCAGTTGCACACATCATGGTGCTCAGTTGCACCGAACAGGCTACCTAGTTGCGCACGATGTGTTATTTCGATCATCAAAGGATAAACACAACTGACTTGTTTGTCCTGTTCTGCCTATAGGTGATGCCAACCCTCAAAGACCTCCTCCCCCGCCAGGCCCAACTACCATTGCCCTTTGTGGTACTCCAAATGGACCAACAGGCAGGACTCAGGAGGCTCATCGCCCAGGTTAGTGCCTTCACCGACTCCAAAACAAAAACTGGGTTGAGTGACTTTAGTTGCACATATCACAGTGCCTAGTTGCGTGCACTGTTTTAGTTTGAAGATCAACCTAAAAGTCTAACTTGTTTTTCATGTTCTGCCCATAGGCGACTGCAATCCAAGTACCATGACAGGCCGTGCTATTGTAGGTGTTTTTTCAACTTAACTTGCACACGGCAACCAGTTAGTTGCACAAAAATGTGTTGTGTGGTTGCACAGAATATCACTGTTGGTTGCACAATAACAAAAAAAATACTAAATTTTTATATGATTAATACACAGGTGATCGTGACGGTCCTACTGCCCCGTTGGAGGCTGCATCCCTTGCACAAGCTTCTGATGATTTTGTGCCCAGGGATCCTCCAAGGTCTACTACAAAGGGTAGGGCGAAGAGTCGACGGTACAAATCAGCGCTGGAGCTACACCCAAAAAAGAAAAACAAATGCAACCAGTGCCAATCTACAGAGCACACTGCTGGTCTGTGTCCACTAAGGCTCCTGTGATTCTGTTTCCTCATTTGTAACTTTGGAACAAAAAAGGGAAAGAATCATGTTTTCTTAGCAATGTTGGGACCAAAAAAGTGGACACATTCAGCATCTATAATTCCTCTTTATCTAATTTATGCTGCTTGAATTAGTTCATGCAATGTGTAAAAAAAGTTGCTATTTGTGCCTTTGTTGGCGACCAGTTAAATATTTAGTTGTTGAACAATTGTATATCCAATGCTCCTAATGTATCAACAAAAGTGATGATATTAAGTACTTCCTTGCGGTCATAGTGTGCAACTACAAAATGTGCTTAGTAAAATTGTACAAACCAACAACTTCCTCCATGGAGCAGGAAAAAGGAAAAGAAAGTACTGACCTACTCCTTGTCGTATCTAAGCAACTTCCTCCATGGGGCGGTGTTGTGCACGCTGGTGACCCAATCATATGCCAGCTTCTTTCTGATGTTGAGTACTTCCTTAGGATCGTAGTTGGGCAGTTGGCTACCATTCCACTCGGTGGCATTAAGCAGTGTGAACAACCCGCACTCACTACTGCAATGGGCGAACAAAAAAAATTTGTCAAATAAAATTAAAACCAAAAAAAGGTAATGTCGTACACTGCAACTGCTTATGTCCTACTGTGCAACTGCTTTTGTTCTAATGTGCAACTGCTTGTGTTCTGCTGCAACTCACTATGTGCCACTGTGCAACTGCTCACGTGCCAGTGTGCAACTACTTATGCACCACTCTGCAATTGGCTAGATAATCCATTAGAAACTCAACATTGAGAAGGAATGAAATGCTTATTTTCTTACTTGCCGAGCTGCTTCGGTACGTCAATGTCAATAATCTGGAAGTGGTCGATGCTGGACTTTGGGTAATGCTTCCTCCATAGATGTCGTACTGCCGCCGCGATGGTAGAGGCGGTGGTCATCAGGACAATGTTGTCCAGCGTCCTACTTGAGTCAAGAACTTCAAAGCGCCCGTCCCTCAGATTGACATTGAAGACCCAATAATGCCTCCCTCCCTGCTTATCGGTTACATCAGCGCACTCGAGCATTGGCAGCATGATCTGCAACCGTGAACGATTTCAGACACAAAAAAGACAGGCTGTAGCTAAGAAAAAAATAGTAAAAAAGACTTGGTCAAGTTAAAAACAGGTTGCAACAAGTATTTGCCAACTAACAGCTGTGTCATTTGCAACTGGACATGCTGTGGGTGCCAACTAAAGAAAAGATTGATCATGTGGGCACAACACTCACCAAGTCTTTCTTGTCGAGACGGTTCTTGTAATCAAATCTCTTGTTTATCTCATTCACATTGTGGATACCTTGCTGTAAATTTATCTGCATAGATTATAAAAACACATGGCCCAAAACTCATTAGTAGGTGAAAGGCCTCCCTCAAATGGTCAACGAAAAAAACTGCTACAGAACAAAAGATGAGGGTAAAAAGAAGGTTTTGGAAAAACTTACAGAAAACCTCAGTGGCATGACAACCTTCTTTGACCCTTCCGGTAAGTTATCCATGATGTGTAAGATTCCAGTCTCAATAACAATTTTTGACAACCATTGAACCGGCTTCATCGAATCAACTAACTCCTTTAAGGAAATATAGAAAGAACCATACCTGACTATCTCAGGGCTGATTTTTTTTTAAAGCAATAAAAAGACAAGTTAGGTCAAAGGGTCACATCAGCAAAAAAATGTGTATGAAATTGAAAACAGAACAGTGTGCAACTAAAATCCCTTTTCTGTGCAGCATGCTATCCTTTCTGTGCAACTAGGTGGCTGGTCCTGTGCAACTGAAAAATATATGTATGTAGGCTGTGGGGAGTTAGTTTACCTGGTAGCTTCATCATTTGCTCATTCGTGATGCCTGACCCAATACAAGAGGGCAACATAGAGCTTGTTCACTGTCTCATTGGTGGTGAAAGTCTTCTTCTTGCTGTAGTCGATGAATGGAGACCTTTGAGATGCTGCGGGCCTTATTACCCTCCTCTGTATTCGTGAAATAGGTGGTCCCGAAGAACTGCTCGTGCCAGCTTCTGGTTCTGCGCATATCGGGGTGTGGCAATTCTCTGGTGAACCAACATCTAGCTCTTGAGCTATTGCCTTGCTAGCATCAGCAGCAGCACATCCTTCATTCACAGATGCTGCGTCCAACTCACACTCATCAATGCTAATCACACCAGCTTCCGCTGTTTCTGCTGCTGGAGCAGGTGCTGGAGCGCCACCATCTATGCCGAGGTCAAAAGATGGTGCATCGCAGAACCCGTCACCATGATAAGACTTTGTTCTTCGTAAGGGTTCAAGGACCAGGGGATCTCCTTGCGGCACAAACACGGGTGCATCGTTCACTGACTTGGTTCGCAATACTGTTGTAGTTGGCGGCCTTGGAGGCTTGCACCTACTTATAATGTCGAACACCTCCTCTTGTGTTAATGGTTGCTGAAAGTCAGCTCTTGGGGACGGCACTTTGATAGTTGGATCACCTCCTTTTGTGTTTGTCATAGAAGCATCTCTATGAGTAGGCACCTTGGGACTTGCAGTTGCAGTGCTGCCTTCTTGGCCAGCTGTGGTGGTTTTGACTGTGACCATGCTGCTGACTGACACATCAGTTGGCACACTAGTATCTGTAGTTGGCATCTTTCCAGTCTGAGTTGGCAGCAACCTAGCAGAACTTGGCACCCCTGCATCAATGGCTGCGGCTCGCAGTTCTCTCTCGTCTCTGTACCCTAAATCTTTTGTGGCCTATTCCCCCTTTGTGCCCCTGGCAAACTTGACAATCTTCTGCTTTGGTGGTTTTGGTGGGACTGTTGAAAGGGGAGTCTTACCCTTCATCTGTTGAACTTCTCTGACATTGGTTGGCTCTCTGCTCACTACAGTTGGCAGCTGGTGATTCTTCTTCATTGAAACTGCTTTACGCTTCTGGACCACGTGAGGGTTTGCCATGGATGTTGCCTTGGTCTTGCTGGAGCTTAGGTCTGGGAGCTGCTTCAAATATTCCTTGTATTTTTCCTTTGAATGAACCCAGTCAAGACCCTTTCCTGCTTCCTCCATGTCAATTTAATTCTTTTCAGCTTCACTTGATAAAAACAGGCTCTTGTCAATGCCAAAGTTGATCTTCTCACACATATCTTTGTCGCTGAAATCTGGCACATGAAAGGTGTTTAGCAAAGCTGGCTCCAAGTTGCAGAGCTTGAACATATCAATGCTGCCCTGAGACTCTGCTTCGTCGTTTTTCTTTGACTTCGGCAAATCCTTGTCTTTCCAGCAAGTTTTGTCAATCAACATCTATAGTGTGCTCCTGCTACTCAATGGATTGCTGCTGCTCGCAGGGGTGGCAGAAGTGCTAGTCCTCCTGGATGTGTTGCCACCTGTACCACCAGAACCAGGGGCGTTGTCATCGTCATCGTCATCGCTGCTGTCGCTGCCTCCATTTGATCCCCCTTTATCATCACCATAACCATCCTCGTCTTCTTCATCATCGTCTTCTTCCCTCTCACTGCCATCAGGTGCTGTGCCTTTGTCTTCTCCCCTCTCACTGCCATCAACTGCTGCCCTTTTGTCCTCGTCCCCCTCTTTCGTCTCACCTTCTTCTTCCTCCTCCTCTACATCACTATCTTCTTCCTTGTCCTCCTCCACTCCTTTGTCCTCTTCTTGTTTGTCCTCCTCCTCCTCCTCTTCCTCTTCCTCCTCCTCCTCCTCCTCTGCATCTTCTTCATTGTTATCCTCATCCTTGTCCTCCTCCTCTGATTCATCCGCATCTGTGTCCTCATCGTCGTCAGCATCTATCGTTGCTTCTATTTCCTCGTCTTCTTCTGACTCATCCTCAACAAACTCTTCTTCTTCTTGTATGGTTGACCCCCGTCTCTTTCTTTTTGGAGCACGGCGTGTCGCCCCAGTTTGCATTGATGGCTGCTGTACGTAAGGATCAATATCGGGTTCCTCGTCATCGATCTTGACAACTGCTTCAATGAAGGTGCAACCTGTTTAGTTACAGCCTTGCACAGCTCATTGACCACTTTCGCAATCTTTGCCTTTTTCTGCATCAACACAAAAAAGATTGAGTACTGATTCAGTTAGAAAAAATAATATAAAGTAAAATGTCTGTAACTGACCATGATGTGATAAGCGAAAACGACCCGTACACACTTTCTGGCCAACTAAAAACATGATTCTAGCCAACTACACATGCACTGTGGTGCAAACTAAAAAACATGCACTTTGGTTGTAAATGAACACTATGGTTGTCCAAAAGAACATGTGCAACTACAGACGCTTATATGTGCAAGTGAACATACATCACAGCCAACTAAATTTTGTATTCTCGCAACTACAAAAGTTATACATGTGCAATTGAACATATGTCCCAGCCAATAGAAAAAAGATTTGGTAAAGTGGTACAAGTTTCTGTATGCAAAACACTAACCTGCGGATTGTAGGTTATTGGTAACTTGGATGCCACGAATGCTTCAGCTTGCAAAATTCCACCAAACAGTGGTGTCTGCTCCGTGCCTCTATATTCCTCTTTAAGATGATGTGAAAAAAAGAGAAACAGAAAATAACAAGGTTATCAAAATAGATTTTCTGTGTTGAACGAAACCACACATTACAACCTGTGCAACTACAACAACATACTGGGGTAGACAAAATCAACTATGCATATATGCAACTGAACAAAGACACAAAAATTATGCAACACACATGGCGCCTAATAAAAAGTTCTACCAACTGATGCAACACATCTGTGCAACAGGATTAGTAAAACTGTGCAACTTAAAAAAGATGGCGTGCCAATTTAACATGAACCTGTGTGCAGATCGCCAAACTTAAAGCTACAAGTTGTGCGACTACATGCATTGTTGTGCCAACTGATGGCAGTTTTCTGTGCAATTTCCAAAAGAGTGACCAGACATCAACAGAACATAGAAGGAAGACACTGTTGGAAAAAACAAAAAAGAACTCACCTGTAATTTGCCGAACACACCAGGAGAGATAGTATCCTTCTTGATCACCTTGGCAATTAGAGTACTGTCCCATTCATTCGATCGTATCGCGCAGTTGCTTACTGGGATGTCCTGTACGAGCGCATCAAGGTATAGTATCTGCGCCAGACCCAAAACAATAGAAAAATCCAACTTCAGTTGTTATGAGAATTTCAGCAAACTATAACTGCACAGAAAGAACATGAACAGATGGAAAAAAGTGGTCGTTTTCACTAACCATCAAATGATACAAGCAGCAGCACACAGTTTGCTTCTCCTGGTCCATGTTCCGGAAAGCTTCGTTAATGTGTTCTGCTACAAAGAGGCAGATGTTTGTATTCTTTAACATTTCATGATCTAGCACAAGTCCATAACACTTTGGGCTGAGCTTCAAGTCCGTGGTTGGTGCTAGAAAAGTGCTGAAGGCAACTGCAAGCCAGGCCATAAAGAATGTGTCGTCCGTTCTTCCGGCCATATCCTGAATCATCTTGAGCCATGTAGTGATCTGGGGATGAGAATTTCCAGTTATGTTGAAAGCCTGTCTGAATCTCCTAGTGGCATCCTTGTCAACTAAACATCTGACTTTTTGACCCCTGTTTGGGAGATCAAATACCCTCTGAACGCTGTCAGCATCGACACGGATCCTTCCCCTTCCTGGGAAAACCATTTCAGAGGTCTGTGGCTGGTAGGACTGCACCAGGAACTTAGTGAGGTCCGCTGGAAGTGTGTCTGATAAGTTCAATAGCCCCCCGAACAACCTCAAAACTAGCTCTGACTTCTGCAGTGGGGTAAGAGAGGCGTTGAAATTTGCAAACCGTGCTGGTGATGCCCTTATCCTGCCTGCTTGTGATGGTCGCTCCACATCTTCCCTTGGAGCCACCTCAAGTCCTTCACCGCTGCCCTGTTGATGAAAAAATGAAAGCATTACACAAACATTAAAACACAAGAGATAAAAACAAGAATGAAAAAAAAACTAGCAGTCATCATTTGGATCAGTATTAGAATGAGCTATATATTCATAAAATGGATAATGCCAACTAATATGATGTATTTGTGCAACTAATAAAGCTCATGAGGACAACTGCAAGACTGCCAGTGTGCAACCTTCAAAAAAAATAAAAAAGTACAAGACCTGGCAGCTACAAAAAGTTCAAGTGGATGTGCAACAATAAGAAAATGATACTGCAACACAAGAAAAACAGTAACTAAAAAACCCACAAAAAACTATTCAAATAGATCATAAAACACACACAAAAAACACACATACCTGAGCATCTGCTGCGGAAGATACGACGGCTTCTCCAGCAACTGCTGCCTGCACAAAAAAATGACCACCCATGTCACCTATGAAAAGATGTCAACTAGTAAACTGCAAGATGCCAACTAAATGCCAACTAATGTCAACTATATTTAAATCGATATGACTAGAGATGTCAACTACAAAAAGGTTGTTATTGACAGACTAGAAACAAAAATAGTGGTCCGAACTGCTGCATAATTTCATCACTGTGTAAAAAAGGGGTGAGAAAAACACTTATATTCGAGATTTTACTTACCCTAGAAGATGACTCAACTCCCTTGCCAAGTGCTGCACGTCTAGTCCGCTTTACAACATGGAACTGATCATCATCCTAAGAAAAAAATAAAAAGTCATGAGCATGGGAAAACACAAAAAAAATGTTATATGACCCAAACAAAACCAAAAGAAAATTGGCCTTGTGTCATCAGCATGCCGCTTACCTCAACATCCTCTCCCTCCTCAACACTCTGCGCAGGTCGTGGCTGGCGATTAGCGGGACGCTTCGAGTTCCGGCGAAGCGACTGACTTCCAGAGCGCTGATTAAGCAACCAAAAACAAAACATGAAAAAATAAACATTAGCATACATGCATAAGTTGGAAACAACTCAAAGACAAAAGAGAAAAAAGTGAAAAAAGATACATCTCCTTCATTGCCATCCGCATCTCCTCCTATTATAACCATTTTTGCCCTGCGGCAGGAAATACAACAAAAAAATAGTTAGAAGATGTGGACAGCCAACTACTACAATGATGCAGCCAACTGGGCAGTAAACCTTGTGCAAAACTGGACATCAAATAAGCCAACTAACTTTTTTCTGCCTAGTTATTACTTGCCAACTGTGACAAGCTCAGTGAGATAACTTATTCTGAAAAAAAAAACATCTCTAGTTGAACATGAGGGGAGGCACATGAAAACAACCACATCCACAACAAAAGGCTTGCACATTAAGAAAAATTAAAATGGAAAATTGGCAAGCATTGGTACTAATTTGCACAAATCAAGGGGTCCTAGTTGCCCAAAAGCAGGAGAATAACACATAAACCACCACAGCTGCTGGATTGGGTAGAATATATCGGAAAACTGGCAAGCATTGGTGCTAAAATTGCACAAACAACAGGGCCCTAGTTGCACACAACAGAGGGGGAAACATCCAACTCATGCGCTAAATGAGTTAGAAGATGCGCACAATGAATTACGGAACCAACTAGTACATGGATGCAGCCAACTAATCAGGCGACTTGTGCAACTGAACGACGCGTAGACAGAAAACCTAGTACAAAATAGCAAGCAAACCTAAGCAGGGCAACTAGTGTCCATTGTAAAACACATGGACAACCAACTTGACCACGAAAGCAGAGCAACTTGTGCAACTCAAAAAAAGTATATATATATATACAGCCAAAATTAATATATGGATGCATCCATCTATTTGTGCAAGTGAACAACATATAGGCGGTCGACCTAGTGCAAAACAGCAAACCAACTAAGCGGGACAAACTAGTGCAGGTGTAGAACATATGGACAGCCAACTAGTAAAAGTGATGCAGCCAACTGAGCAGGCAACTTGTGCAACTGAACAGTGTGTAGACACCCAACTAGCAAAAATTGGTGCAACTGCAGAACATAGGGACAGCCAACTACTATATGAATGAAGCCAACTGGATGGAATTTTGTGCAATTGGAACACAAGTGTCTACCAACTACACGGCAACTTCTCCAAAACTCGAACACAACTAAGAGACAACAAGTTCACTGAACCGCAAATGCATAGCCAACCAATTCATTCCTAAAACTTCCTGCAGCGGCCATGAACATCGAATCAATGATGAATCATGGGACAAAAACCACCGCCACCACTACCGCGCAAAAACGAACCAAAACACAGCGGAAAACACAGCAAGGGCTCCCCCCCTATGCAGCCCGCCACATCCGCCACCCTTTGACCTAGACACCACCTCTCCACCGGCGACGAGAGAGAGAGAGAGGGAGGATAGCAGAGCGCAGTCGCGGACGTCTGCCTCGAGCGCAAATCCAACAACCACATGCACCAACAACGCATTCCCCCCCACGAATCCCCGCCATTACAGATCCAATAACACTGCCGACTAGTCGAACAGAAGCACACCCATCCCACCCGAAAAGCGTCTACATCAAAACGACCGTGCGAGTAAGTTGACCACAGAAACCGCAGAAACCCTAAGAATCCCAGCCCGCCATACATTTCCGCCGCCGACGACCTCAAGACGACCTAGACCCCCGGCGACGAGACAGAGAAAGGACAGATGCACTGGATACCTGCAATGCCGACGAGGGCCAGCAGCGAATCCCCGCGCGGTCCACCGGAGATTTGGACAGCCGCGGCGCGATTTCGCCCCGGAGCGAGAGCGAGGGGAGGAGAGGAGCGGAGAATGGGGGAGGAACAGGAGAGAAAGGGGGAGAAAGAGCGAGAACGGCTCGCGTTTCGAAAACGGCCGCCCACGATCTACGCCGCGCCCGCTTACAGGTGGGTCCACGCCTCGTCCGGATGAGGACAAACCGCCCACGACCGCGCGGTTGGACGAGCCAACCAGGCGACACCTGGCGCTCCCCCGAGGCCGATCGCAAGCGATCGTGCAGTCGCGATCCGGCCGCCCGGAACGACTAGTTGGTGGCCGGCCACTTTTTAGAATTTGGGTTTTTTGTTTGCATTTCCAAATTTTGTTCTGACTTCCAAAAAATATCAGCGTTCCATAAATTGTTGTGTTTCTATTTTTTAGGAATTTCAGAAAATTTCCCTGTGTTGAAACGAATGTTTGTGCTCCGAATTGTTTTCTGGACTATAAAAAAGTTCACTTTTGAAAAGAAATCGTGATTGTAAAAAAATGTTCATATCCAAAAAAATTGTTAAATTTTAGAAAAATGTTCGCATTCTAAAAAATGTTTTGATTTTTTTTAATTTTTGGTCACGAATATGAAAAGTGTTCACGTTTCATGTAGCTTTCACATTTTTGTTAAAAAAATGTTGGACCTTTGAAATTTAAAAAACAATCGGATCTGCGTTGTAGTTGGTCATTAATGCTCTCCGCTGCTATATGGTCGACAGCGTGAGCTAGTTCAACTGGCCGGCAGGTCATCGTCTT
The DNA here is from genome assembly GCA_032464435.1 of Aegilops umbellulata. NCBI lineage: Eukaryota > Viridiplantae > Streptophyta > Magnoliopsida > Poales > Poaceae > Aegilops > Aegilops umbellulata. The sequence goes on from CP136056.1 coordinate 562,548,242, forward strand.
TTGCGAGACGTCTTAGATTCGATCCGTCGGGGGAGCAATATAGTATATTTTTGCGTTGCTAACGTACTAGCCTCGTTCACCCTACCTTGCATCGCTAAAGTAGTAGCATGTGCGCTCAGCCGACAATCTGGCGCAAAGAGCGGCAGATAGGAGCTCCCGCCTATGTGGGCTAAATCCAGACAAACTTGGAGAAAGAAACATGCTCAATGGGCCGGAAAATCTAACGCACCTCGTAACGGTCCAGCCCACACGCTCACCATCACCCATCAGAGTCCATCACCGAGTTTCTCTCTCTCACCCATCAGAGTTCAACTGGCCGGCAGGTCATCGTCTTTTGTGAGACGTCTTAGATTCGATCCGTCGGGGGAGCGGCAGACAGGAGCTCCCGCCTATGTGGGCTAAATCCAGACAAACTTGGAGAAAGAAACATGCTAAATGGGCCGGAAAATCTAATGCACCTCGTAACGGTCCAGCCCACACGCTCACCATAGTCCCATCAGCGAGTTTCTGTCTCTCTCTCGCCGAAACCCCGCGGAAGAAAAAGAATCTCTCGCCGGGGAGGGGGCAAGCACAGCCGCGCCCCTCCTCGCCGTCGACGCTTCTCGAAGACCCTTGCGAAGGCCAGGATTTCTAGGCCAGGCACGGCGACCCCTCGCCGGAGCTCGCCGAGGTACATACATCTCGCCTCGTCTCATTGATCCGCCGTCGATTTCAGATTAATATCGCAGTGCTTCTTGCTGCAACCCACTCAATCAATATCGTGGCTGATTAATTTTATTTAATTTTATTTTTGCACATGTTTCTATATGTGGCGGAACAGAGAAGAGAGGGCACTTCTGTTCTTCTTCTTCAGATGTGCGGCTCAGCCAAAATTTGTGTCAGGTGCCGAAACAACCCTTGCTAATTAAGTATACTTGATTAATGAAATAGTGACGGGAAATACGTACTAGCAATCACATTGTGGTGCTCAGTCTTAGGTGCCCAGTCGTTGCTCAGGCGTGCAACGACAGGGGCAGGGTTATGGTGTTAGTTTCAGAGACAGGGAATCGGGTAGACCGATGACATGAGATGCATTCTTGGTGATGATACTGGCCTTAATTTGAGAGGATTACTGCATCTTCCTTCTAATTGACTGTATCAATTAACGCTAGGAACTGAGCAATTATTACAGTTTATGTATAAGTATCACAATGAGCTAACAACATCACATCACCACGACAATACGCAAGTTATGATAGATAATAAGATCAAAGTATGAGCATATATAAGCTGACTTATTACAACGTAAACATATTACGTAAAGTTGACAGTGAACAAGTTATGGTAGATTGTAAGATAGAAGTATGACCATGCAGGGTGGCATATTACAACTTAAACTCATAGCAATCACATGGCAAGGAACATAATTGTGTTGATAGCCAGTCTTATGTCTTCAGAGTTCAGGCCATGTTCACGCAATCCGAAACCATTTACCAACTTTAACCCATTTCACCAGAATAGCTGTTGTGAATCCAATGCCAAAGCCCAACCCAGCAAAGAGAAACAAGATAATATCAACATGATCATAGCATATATTTACTTGTGCCTCATTTGGATTACTTGAATTTCCACATGTTTTGGACAAAGGCAGTCCACAGAGCCCCAAATTCCCTTTATATGAGTTGTTCTCAAACGTTGCAAATTGACGTGATTGTGGTATCCTTCCATGCAGCTTGTTTTGAGATAAGTTCAGGGTGGCAAGAAATGTTAAATCTGTTAGTACTTGTGGAATCTCTCCAAAAAGCTCGTTCGAGGACAAGTCTAGTGATTCCAATTGACGCATCTCAGCCATTTGTGGTGGAATCTTTCCCGTAAATGCATTATGTGACATGTTAAATGTATGCAGCGAAATTAGCTTCCCAGTTGTTTCAGGAATTTGACTATCAAATGCATTATTTGAGAAGTCAATTGCGGTTAAGGTAGTCAAGACTTTTTCAAATGCCATGTATTGCCCTTTGTATTTTCCAGACATCTGCAAGATATTTTTCTTCGTAATTATGTGCAAGATAAGTCAAAATATATCAAATAATGCAATGTTAAACCATCTGTGCAATAAATCTTTCTCATGTTATAAGATTAAAGCATTTGTCAACATTGTTCAGAAATTAAATGATTAATTACGTTTGGGGTATATGGCAAGCGAAATAAACATGATGTCCGTCATATTATAGATAACATGTCATATTCTTCAAAAACGCAGTCCTTATTCGTAATGGTATCTACTCCCATGGAGTTGTTGTTCCCTTTTCATGCCAGGGAGGTAATGGGGCAGTTGACGTTGATCTTCGATCGGCACCATTTTCCTTTTCTAGTTTATAATAAATTTTATTTGGATCAAAATTAAGATTGAAATAACTTTATATGTTTTAGTAATAGTAACTTGCACAAACGTAATGTTTTTTCTCATTCGATGTTCTGTATTCTTTTTGTTAGGAAGGGTGGATGATGACTTGCTAGTGGATTCTAAACTCTGAAGTCAGTGAGTATTGTCATTTGCTAACAATATCATGGTATCTATTTATTTTATACTCAAAACTTTAACACAATTCGTCATAAAAGTTTTATACTATCTGTTACATATCTACCATCGGTTAGGAGCTAATGTTTTATTTATTATTCATGACCAAGAGAAGCATGTGTTTATTTTCGTTATTTGTTTTTATTCTAGCTAAGATGTAAATACTTGGGTTGTGAATTGAATCTTACCTCTAAGATCATTCTGCGAAAGATCCAGATAAATCAGCTGAGTCAAGTTCATAATTGTACTTGGTATTATGCCAGAAACCCTGCAGGCTGTTAATACTAATACCGTCAATTTGTTGAGATGTCCAATATCTGTTGTTATTGGACCTGATAGGCCACTAAAAGATATTTCCAATCTTCTTAGTTTCTTGAGATTGCCAATTGAAGATGGGATTGTCCCAGAGAAGGCACATTGAGAGATTCTCAAGGAAGTCAACTTGTTAAGGTTCCTAATTGATGGTGGTATTTGCCCAAAGAAACCACAGTAAGTCATCTCTAAACTTTTCAAGTTGGTGATGTTGCCAATAAAAGGGGGCATTATCTTGGAGGAAAAGCAATCAGAGAGTTGCAAGCTTGTCAAGTTCTTAAGGCTACTAATCCATGAGAAAGATGGTCCTAACTCTCCTGAAAATTGAGCAAAAGAGAGCTGCAAATTTTGCAAGGAGTTGAGCTTGTTGAGGAATAAATCAGCCGGCTCCATAGAAATTGACCCTCCTTCAAGACCTAGCTCCCTCAGAGACATGAGGTTGCTAAAAGACCTTAGCCTGACACCAGAGAAATTAGTGTACTGTAGATTCAAAGTCTCCAAAGAAGACCCATTTAGAAATTCTGGTAAATGCCCTGACAATTGGTAGTTCTGTGACACATCAAGGACTCTCATATTCTTGAGTTGAAATATTGTCTGAGGAAACCAACCACTGAAGTTGTTATAGCTGAGTTGAAGAACACTTAAATTGAGAAAGTCTGTGAAGAATTCAGGAACCGCAACAGAAATTCCATCATTAAGCTTGAGGTTGACCACAGTAAGGGATCGGAGACTTGACAGGGAGGAGTGGACTGGACCACTAAGCATGCAGTTCGCCATGCTAATAACCTGAAGATGGGGGACAGCTTTAGCTAGATCACTGCTCCACTCCTCTCTGCTACTAGATATGTCCACTCCATCAAGGTACAACTCCCTCAGATTGGTGAGGTTTGCCAGTAACGTCTTAAAGCTGGGCTCTCGTAACACCAGAAAGTTATAGCCATCCAAGATAGCATAGAGATTTGTGATTTCAGCTGATTCAATATTATGCAGTGAAGAAAGGTCCAATGATACGAGGCTTGTGAGTTTGCCGACGGCGAAAGGAATCTGACTGTAGAAGCCTGAATAAGAAAGGTTGAGGTGAATGAGCTTGGATAGCCTCTCGAAGCCATCTGCCAAAATGCGAGATCCACCAAAATCGTTCATGCTGAGGTCGAGGTAGCATAGGGAAGTGAGGTTGAAGAGCGCGGCATGGCAGCCATAGCTGTAGAGGCCATGGCCGCCGAGGCCAAGAACTGTGACACTGCTGCTGCTTCTGCTGCCAGATACACCATCACAGTCCACGCCCTCCCAGAGACAGCAGTCGGTACCAGGTTGCCATGATGGCAGGGTGGTAGTGGAGTAGTCGAAGATGAATGACTGCTTTAGTTGGAGAAGTGCTGCAGCTTGGTCCGGATGGCAGAAGGAAGAAGCTGTGGCGTTATCATGGCCATGAGCATGGGAATCAGAAGTAGATGCAGCTACCGAGTAGAGTTGTGTGAGTGTGAAGAGGGCAAGTAGGTGAGTGCTGCCAGCCATTGGTGAACGGCAGCAAAGAGAATTATCTCCGTCTATTCCACTAGCAAGAAGCCGATGTATATTTATTTCAGAACTAAGGAGCCAAGCCAGCTGTGGCGTGCAGCGGTGGAAGAATTCTCGCCACGATATCGATGACTTTGAAAATTCAAAGTCCGAGTCTCCTGTCAGTGATCAAGCTGCAGCAGCTGCACCACTGCTAGCAAGGATGTGAATGAAAAGCTAGCAAGGATGTGACCTACACTTTCAACTAGGGGCCCATGATTTCGACATCTGAACTTTCAAGGAAAAAGGGAAGAGAAAGGGTGACTTGTATGCCCTCTTAGCTCCGTCAAAGTCCAAGTCAACCCGTGCGGATGACTTAGAAAAAGCCTAGAACTTCAATTATTTGAAAAGTAGGGAGTAGGTGGGTTATGTCTGAAGGAAGCTGGAGGTTGCAAAAGAGATTGGCCCGTGATTCCGTCGAGAAAGCCTGATGAATCGCTAACTGAATAGCTTAATTGAATTTTCTTGATAATTGTAGTTTGGTCAAGCAGTTCCTAACTTGTTGTATAATTTTCAGGAAGTTATGGTCAGATCCCACGAAAATTCATGGGTTCTGGGGGCTCGCATCCCTCGACCTGGATGTATGAAGATTCTGGTTGCAGCTCTGGAAGTGGAACCTGAAGCAACGCACTGATGGTTTTCCCAGCTGCGTTCCAGGCAGCGGCCAGACCAGTACTCTGTACAAGAACAAACAGTTCAGTGTTGACAGCACTTCAAACAGTTCAGTGTTGACAGCAAGGTTTTGGATCCCAAGCCGTCCTTTTTTCTTGAGGGTCACCGGAATTCGCGCTTACCACGGTAACCGCGAAATTCCGAAAAAAACTCGGACGGAATTTAAAATCAAAATTTGAATTCAAATATTTTTGACGTCGATATATTAAGTATTTTGCTCATAAGTATCATGAACTATTCTCTGGCGTAGTGGTTAGTGTACAGCAGCTACAGCTTGCACGTACGTCGCGATTTCGACCGCTGGTCATTGCAGCATTTTTAAACTTTTGCTTTTTTTCAAAAAAAAACAAACATGCGCGAGGCAAGACTCGAACCCGCGAATTGCTGTTAAGGGAAAGATGCCGTTGCCGCTAGGCCACTACCAGTGTCTAAATTTCGTGTTTTGACCCTTTTCGCGTCTGAAACTGCCTTCCCTCCGCCGCCCACCGCATCCGGCTACTGTCGACGCCCCCAGGAGGAGGTCCTCCTGAACCCCCCGCCGGATCTGCCGCGCGCCGCCCTCCCCCGAACACCCGCCGGATCTGCCGCACGCCGCCCTCCCTGGAACCCCTGCCGCGTGCAACCTCCCCCACTGCTGGCGCGCTTCCTTCCTCGTCGCCGGCGCGCCTCCTTCCCCGCTGCCAGTACGCTTCATCCCCAATCGCTGGCGTGCCTCCTCTCCCGCTCCTGGTGCTTCCTCCTTCGTTGTGACCCCCGCCGCCCCTTCCTTCTTCCTTGTGCTCAACGCCCGATCCACTGTCCTGGCATCGCGCTGCTGACTCAACCCCCACTACCTCCCGACTATGTGCGCTGCTTCTCATCCAGAGCGATGACCGCCGATGTGGCCCTCCCTTTGTCCGCCCACGGCGGGTCCCAGCCGTAGACCTCTCCACCACCTCCCTTGTTGCTCCTTCATCGACCAGGACCTTTGTCGCTGCTCGATTTATCAACATCTGCCTGATTTCTCGCTGCTCTCCAGCACAACAGTGCTCAGGCCGTTCGCCGCTGCCAAATCGGGCCATTCAAGGATGCAGCACCAAGACGTTCAGCACCTCAGCCACTGGCATCCTGACGGCCCCAATCCCTGTGCACCAATCCTGCGCGACGCCCGTCCTCCTAGGCTTTGGCCCTCTGGCTGGTGCAGCTTTCAGCGCTCATGTGGCTCCTGCAGAGATCTTCGTTGTTCCTTGCAGATGGCAACCCGAGCGATGTGATTTATCTTTCTTCGACCGCCTCGGCCGCTCACCAACACGGCCACCTGCAGTTCAGGTATTTCCCTGATGCTAACCACGAGGAGGTCTGCCCTCTCCCTAGTGCTCACGGGTATGACTAGCCACCGCTGCTGCGACCTGTCTCCCGTGCAGACCAATCGGCCAGAGCTTCTTAGTACAACTATTGCCCTATGCATTACTCGCTTAAAAAGTGATTCGTTTATGCCACCTAGAACCACGCATGTGCATGTGCTCGCCACTACTTTCTCTCTCTAATTGCTTCTCAGTTCGACATCTCTCTCTCTCAGTCTAATTGCTTCCCAATACATCATCTGTCTATGTTCAACTTGTTCAAACAGATAGAAATCTTGTGTACTAACTTATTTTCTGGCCAAGTTTTGTCTGTATGTGATGAAGGAAATATGCCCTAGAGGCAATAATAAAGTTATTATTTATTTCCTTAATTCATGATAAATGTTTATTATTCATGCTAGAATTGTATTAACTGGAAACATAATACATGCGTGAATACATAGACAAACAGAGTGTCACTAGTATGCCTCTACTTGACTAGCTCATTAATCAAAGATGGTTATGTTTCCTAGCCATGAACAAAGAGTTGTTATTTGATTAACGAGATCACATCATTAGTTCAATGATCTGATTGACATGACCCATTCCATTAGCATAGCACCCGATCGTTTAGTATGTTGCTATTGCTTTTATCCATGACTTATACATGTTCCTTTAACTATGAGATTATGCAACTCCCGTTTACCATAGGAACACTTTGTGTGCTACCAAACGTCACAACGTAACTGGGTGATTATAAAGGTGCTCTACAGGTGTCTCCGAAGGTACATATTGAGTTGGCGTATTTCGAGATTAGGATTTGTCACTCCGATTGTCGGAGAGGTATCTCAGGGCCTTCTCGGTAATGCACATCACATAAAGCCTTGCAAGCATTGCAACCAATGAGTTAGTTGCGAGATGATGTATTACAGAACGAGTAAAGAGACTTGCCGGTAACGAGATTGAACTAGGTATTGGATACCGACGATCGAATCTCGGGCAAGTAACATACCGATGACAAAGGGAACAACGTATGTTGTTATGCGGTCTGACCGATAAAGATCTTCGTAGAATATGTAGGAACCAATATGGGCATCCAGGTCCCGCTATTGGTTATTGACCGAGACATGTCTCGGTCATGTCTACATTGTTCTCGAACCGTAGGGTCCGCACGCTTAACGTTACGATGACAGTTATTATGAGTTTATGAGTTTTGATGTACCAAAGGAGTTCGGAGTCCCGGATGAGATCGGGGACATGACGAGGAGTCTCGAAATGGTCGAGACATAAAGATCGATATATTGGACGACTATATTCGGACATCGGAAGGGTTCTGAGTGGTCCGGGTATTTTCGGAGGTACCGAGGAGTTACGGGATTACGGGAGAAGTAATGGGCCTTGATGGGCTTTAGTGGGAAAAGGAAAAAGGCTGCTGCGCCCCCCCTCCCCTCTGGTCCGAATTGGACTAGGGAAAAGGGGGCCGGCCACCTCTCCTTCTCCTCCTATTCCTTCTCCCTTCCTCCCCTTTTGGTGGAATCCTACTAGGACTTGGAGTCCTAGTAGGACTCCATATCCTGGCCGCACCTTTTGCCTTCGCCGGCCTCCTCCTCCTCCATCCTTTATATACAGGGGCAGGGGGCACCCCATAGACACACAAGTTGATCTACGGGTCGTTCCTTAGCCGTGTGCGGTGCCCCCTTCCACCAAATTCCACCTCGGTCATATCGTTGCAGTGCTTAGGCGAAGCCCTGCGCCGGTAACACATCAAGATCGTCACCACGCCGTCGTGCTGACGGAACTCTTCCCCGACGCTTTGCTGGATCGGAGCCCGGGGATCGTCATCGAGCTGAACGTGTGCCAAGAACTCGGAGGTGCCGGAGTAACGGTGCTGTGATCGGTTGGATCGCGAGGAGAACGTACGACTACTTCCTCTACGTTGTGTCAACGCTTCCGCTTCGGTCTACGAGGGTACGTAGACAACACTCTCCCTTCTCGTTGCTATGCATCACCATGATCTTGCGTGTGCGTAGGATTTTTTTTTTGAAATTACTACGTTCCCCAACAGTGGCATCCGAGCCTAGGTTTTTATGGTATGATGTTATTTGCACGAGTAGAACACAAGTGAGTTGTGGACGATACAAGTCATACTGCCTACCAGCATGTCATACTTTGGTTCAGCGGTATTGTTGGACGAGACGATCCGGACCAACCTTACGCGTACGCTTACGCGAGACCGGTTCCCTCGACGTGCTTTGCACATAGATGGCTTGCGGAAGACTGTCTCTCCAACTTTAGTTGAACCGAGTGTGGCTACGCCCGGTCCTTGAGAAGGTTAAAACGGAGTCTATTTGACAAACTATCGTTGTGGTTTTGATGCGTAGGTAAGATGAGTTCTTGCTTAAGCCCGTAGCAGCCACGTAAAACTTGCAACAACAAATTAGAGGACGTCTAACTTGTTTTTGCAGGGCATGTTGTGATGTGATATGGTCAAGACATGATGCTAAATTTTATTGTATGAGATGATCATGTTTTGTAACCGAGTTATCGGCAACTGGCAGGAGCCATATGGTTGTCACTTTATTGTATGCAATGCAATCGCGATGTAATGTTTTACTTTATTACTAAGCGGTAGTGATAGTCGTGGAAGCATAAGATTGGCGAGACGACAACGATGCTACGATGGAGATCAAGGTGTCGCGCCGGTGACGATGGTGATCATGACGGTGCTGCGGAGATGGAGATCACAAGCACGAGATGATGATGGCCATATCATATCACTTATATTGATTGCATGTGATGTTTATCCTTTTATGCATCTTATCTTGCTTTGATTGACGGTAGCATTATAAGATGATCTCTCACTAAATTATCAAGAAGTGTTCTCCCTGAGTATGCACCGTTGCGAAAGTTCTTCGTGCTGAGACACCACGTGATGATCGGGTGTGATAGGCTCTACGTTCAAATACAACGGGTGCAAAACAGTTGCACACGCGGAATACTCAGGTTATACTTGACGAGCCTAGCATATAACAGATATGGCCTCGGAACACGGAGACCGAAAGGTCGAGCGTGAATCATATAGTAGATATGATCAACATAGTGATGTTCACCATTGAAACTACTCCATCTCACGTGATGATCGGACATGGTTTAGTTGATTTGGATCACGTGATCACTTAGAAGATTAGAGGGATGTCTATCTAAGTGGGAGTTCTTAAGTAATATGATTAATTGAACTTTAATATTATCATGAACATTAGTCCTGGTAGTATTAGCATATCTATGTTGTAGATCAATAGCTCGCATTGTTGCTTCCCTGTGTTTATTTTGATATGTTCCTAGAGAAAAATTGTGTTGAAAAATGTTAGTAGCAATAATGCGGATTGGATCCGTGATCTGAGGTTTATCCTCATTGCTGCACAGAAGAATTATGTCCTTGATGCACCGCTAGGTGACAGACCTATTGCAGGAGCAGATGCAGACATTATGAACGTTTTGCTAGCTCAATATGATGACTACTTAATAGTTTAGTGCACCATGCTTAACTGCTTAGAATCGGGACTTCAAAGACGTTTTGAACGTCATGGAGCATATGAGATGTTCCAGGAGTTGAAGTTAATATTTCAAGCAAATACCCGAGTTGAGAGATATGAAGTCTCCAACAAGTTCTATAGCTAAAAGATGGAGGAGAATCGCTCAACAAGTGAGCATGTGCTCAGATTGTCTGGGTACTACAATCGCTTGAATCAAGTGGGAGTTAATCTTCCAGATAAAATAGTGATTGACAGAATTCTCTAGTCACCATCACCAAGTTAGTAGAACTTCGTGATGAACTATAATATGCAAGGGATAACGGAAAATATTCCCAAGCTCTTCGCGATGCTAAAATCGGCGAAGGTAGAAATCAAAGAAAAACATCAAGTGTTGATGGTTGACAAAATCACTAGTTTCAAGAAAAGGGCAAAAGGAAAGAAGCGGAACTTCAAGAAGAACGGCAAGCAAGTTGCTGCTCAAGTGAAAAAGCCCAAGTCTGGTCCTAAGCCTGAGACTAAGTGCTTCTACTGCAAAGGGACTGGTCACTGGAAGTGGAACTACCCCAAGTGATTGGCGGATAAGAAGGATGGCAAAGTGAACATAAGTATATTTGATATACATGTTATTGATGTGTACTTTACTAGTGTTCATAGCAACCCCTCAGTATTTGGTACTAGTTCAAGTTGCTAAGATTAGTAACTCGAAACGGAAGTTGCAGAATGAACAAAGACTAGTTAAAGGGCAAGGTGACGATGTGTGTTGGAAGTGGTTCCAAGATTGATATGATCATCATCACACACTCCCTATACTTTCGGGATTAGTGTTGAAACTAAATAAGTGTTATTTGGTGTTTGCGTTGAGCATGAATATGATTTGATCATGTTAATTGCAATACGGTTATTCATTTAAGTTAGAGAACAATTGTTGTTCTGTTTACATGAATAAAACCTTCTATGGTCATACACACCAACGAAAATGGTTTGTTGGATCTCGATCGTAATGATACACATATTCATAATATTGAAGCCAAAAGATGCGAAGTTAATAATGATAGTGCAACCTATTTGTGGCACTGCCGTTTAGGTCATATTGGTGTAAAGCGCATGAAGAAACTCCATGCTGATGGGATTTTGGAATCACTTGATTATGAATCACTTGATGCTTGCGAACCATGCCTCTTGGGCAAGATGACTAAAACGCTGTTCTTCGGAACAATGGAGCAAGCAACAGATTTGTTGGAAATCATACATACTGATGTATGTGGTCCGATGAATATTAAGGCTCGCGACAAGTATCATTATTTTCAGAACTTCACAGATGATTTAAGCAGATATGGGTATATCTACTTGATGAAACATAAGTCTGAAACATTTGAAAAGTTCAAAGAATTTCAGAGTGAAGAGGAGAATCATCGTAACAAGAAAATAAAAGTTTCTACGATATGATCGTGGAGGAGAATATTTGAGTTACGAGTTTGGTCTTCAATTAAAACAATTTGGAATAGTTTCACAAATTCATGCCACCTGGAACACCACAGCATAATGGTGTGTCCGAACGTCATAACCGTATTTTATTGGATATAGTACAATCTATGATGTTTCTTACCGATTTACCAATATCGTTTTGGGATCATGCATTAGAGACAGCTGCATTCACGTTAAAAGGGGCACCATCTAAATCCGTTGAGACGACACCGTATGAACTATGGTTTAGCAATAAACCTAAGCTGTCGTTTCTTAAAGTTTGGGGCTGCGATGCTTATGTGAAAAAGCTTCAACCTGATAAGCTCGAACCCAAATCGGAGAAATGTGTCTTCATAGGATATCCAAAGGAAACTGTTGGATACACCTTCTATCACAGATCCGAAGGCAAGACTTTTGTTGCTAAGTTCGGAAACTTTCTAGAGAAAGAGTTTCTTTCGAAAGAAGTGAGTGGGAGGAAAGTAGAAAACTTGATAAGGTAATTGTACCTTCTCCCTTATTGGAAAGTAGTTCATCACAGAAATCTGTTCTTGTGACTACTACACCAATTAGTAAGGAAGCTAATGATGATGATCATGTAACTTCAAGATCAAGTTACTACCGAATCTCGTAAGTAAACTAGAGTGAGATCCGCACCAGAGTGATACGGTAATTCTATTCTGGAAGTCATGTTACTAGACCATGACGAACTTGCGAACTATGGGGAAGCGATGATGAGCCCAGATTCCGCGAAATGGTTAGAGGCCATGAAATCTGAAATATGATCCATGTATGAGAACAAAGTATGGACTTTGAGGGATTTGCCCGATGATCGGCAAGCCAAAGAAAATAAATGGATCTTCAAGAGGAAGACGGACACTGATAGTAGTGTTACTATCTACAAAGCTAGAATTGTCGCAAAAGGTTTTCGACAAGTTCAAGGTATTGACTACGATGAGAGTTTCTCACTCGTATCTATGCTTAAGTCTGTCCGAATCATGTTAGCAATTGTCGCATTTTATGAAATCCGGCAAATGGATAAACAAAACTACATTCCTTAATGGATTTATTAAAGAAGAGTTGTATACGATGCAACTAGAAGGTTTTGTCGATCCTGAAGGTGTTAACAAAATATGCAAGCTCCAGCGATCCATCTATGGACTGGTGCAAGCATCTCGGAGTTGGAATATACGCTTTGATAAGTTGATCAAAGCATATAGTTTATACAGACTTGCGGTGAAGCCTGTATTTACAAGAAAGTGAGTGGGACCACTACAGCATTTCTGATAAGTATATGTGAATGACATATTGTTGATCGGAAATAATGTAGAATTATTCTGCAAAGCATAAAGGAGAGTTTGAAAAGAGTTTTTCTAAGAAAGACCTCGGTGAAGATGCTTACATATTGAGCATCAAGGTCTATAGAGGTAGATCAAGACGCTTGATAAGTTTTTTCAATGAGTACATACCTTGACAAGTTTTTGAAGTAGTTCAAAATAGAACAGTCAAAGAAAGAGTTCTTGCCTGTGTCATAAAGGTGTGAAATTGAGTAAGACTCAAAGCCCGACCACGACAGAAGATAGAAAGAGAATGAAAGTCATTCCCTATGCCTCAGCCATAGGTTCTATAAAGTATGCCATGCTGAGTACCAGATCTATTGCATACCCTACCACTGAGTTTGACAAGGGAGTACAATAGTGATCTAGGAGTAGATCACTGGACAGCGGTCAAAATTATCCTTAGTGGAATAAGGATATGTTTCTCGATTATGGAGGTGACAAAAGATTCGTCGTAAAAGATTACGTCGATGCAAGTTTTGACACTAATCTAGATGACTCTAAGTCTCAATCTAGATACATATTGAAAGTGGGAGCAATTAGCTAAAGTAGCTCCGTGCAGAGTATTGTTGACATAGAAAATTTGCAAAATACTTACGGATCTGAATGTGACAGACCCGTGGACTAAAATTATCTCACAAGCAAAAAATGATCACACCTTAGTACTCTTTGGGTGTTAATCACATAGCGATGTGAACTAGATTACTGACTCTAGTAAACCCTTTGGGTGTTGGTCACATATCGATGTGAACTATGGGTGTTAATCACATGATGATGTGAACTATTGCTAGTAAATCACATGGCGATGTGAACTAGATTATTGACTCTAGTGCAAGTGGGAGACTGAAGGAAATATGCCCTAGAGGCAATAATAAAGTTATTATTTATTTCCTTAATTCATGATAAATGTTTATTATTCATGCTAGAATTGTATTAACTGGAAACATAATACATGTGTGAATACATAGACAAACAGAGTGTCACTAGTATGCCTCTACTTGACTAGCTCATTAATCAAAGATGGTTATGTTTCCTAGCCATGAACAAAGAGTTGTTATTTGATTAACGAGATCACATCATTAGTTGAATGATCTGATTGACATGACCCATTCCATTAGCATAGCACCCGATCGTTTAGTATGTTGCTATTGCTTTTATCCATGACTTATACATGTTCCTTTAACTATGAGATTATGCAACTCCCGTTTACCATAGGAACACTTTGTGTGCTACCAAACGTCACAACGTAACTGGGTGATTATAAAGGTGCTCTACAGGTGTCTCCGAAGGTACATATTGAGTTGGCGTATTTCAAGATTAGGATTTGTCACTCCGATTGTCGGAGAGGTATCTCAGGGCCTTCTCGGTAATGCACATCACATAAAGCCTTGCAAGCATTGCAACCAATGAGTTAGTTGCGAGATGATGTATTACAGAACGAGTAAAGAGACTTGCCAGTAACGAGATTGAACTAGATATTGGATACCGACGATCGAATCTCGGGCAAGTAACATACCGATGACAAAGGGAACAACGTATGTTGTTATGCGGTCTGACCGATAAAGATCTTCGTAGAATATGTAGGAACCAATATGGGCATCCAGGTCCCGCTATTGGTTATTGACCGGAGACATGTCTCGGTCATGTCTACATTGTTCTCGAACCGTAGGGTCCGCACGCTTAACGTTACGATGACAGTTATTATGAGTTTATGAGTTTTGATGTACCGAAGGAGTTCGGAGTCCCGGATGAGATCGGGGACATGACGAGGAGTCTCGAAATGGTCGAGACGTAAAGATCGATATATTGGACGACTATATTCGGACATCGGAAGGGTTCTGAGTGGTCCGGGTATTTTCGGAGGTACCGAGGAGTTACGGGATTACGGGAGAAGTAATGGGCCTTGATGGGCTTTAGTGGGAAAAGGAAAAAGGCTGCTGCGCCCCCCTCCCCTCTGGTCCGAATTGGACTAGGGAAAAGGGGGCCGGCCACCTCTCCTTCTCCTCCTATTCCTTCTCCCTTCCTCCCCTTTTGGTGGAATCCTACTAGGACTTGGAGTCCTAGTAGGACTCCATATCCTGGCCGCACCTTTTGCCTTGGCCGGCCTCCTCCTCCTCCATCCTTTATATACAGGGGCAGGGGGCACCCCATAGACACACAAGTTGATCTACGGGTCGTTTCTTAGCCGTGTGCGGTGCCCCCTTCCACCAAATTCCACCTCGGTCATATCGTTGCAGTGTTTAGGCGAAGCCCTGCGCCGGTAACACATCAAGATCGTCACCACGCCGTCGTGCTGACGGAAATCTTCCCCGACGCTTTGCTGGATCGGAGCCCGGGGATCGTCATCGAGCTGAACGTGTGCCAAGAACTCGGAGGTGCCGGAGTAACGGTGCTCTGATCGGTTGGATCGCGAGGAGAACGTACGACTACTTCCTCTACGTTGTGTCAACGCTTCCGCTTCGGTCTACGAGGGTACGTAGACAACACTCTCCCTTCTCGTTGCTATGCATCACCATGACCTTGCGTGTGCGTAGGAATTTTTTTTTGAAATTACTACGTTCCCCAACATGTGATGCTACTAATTTAATATTGGAAAACCTATCCCATGAGATGAGTGTGTGTTCAGGGTTGAAAAATTATTTTAAGATTCGCTTGTGGTTTTTCAGGGCTTTAATCATGTATTCTGTACACAGCAGTGAAGTTCAGTTTGCCAGAAAAAGTGGCGTTGCCACAGCCGATGCTAGCTGTTCGTGCATGGACGTCTGTGTATTCCGTTTGAAAACCTAGGAGCATGCCCAAAACGTTCAGAAGCCTAGGAGCATGCCCAAAATGTTTACAAACAGTGATGGTTTTGTTATCTTTTGTGTCTGTTTGATTTTTGTGAGAAGTTCACGCTAATATAACAACATGTCGTTGTATGAGAAGACGCATGATGATTTCATTTTCAGAAACTTTCAGAAGTTCAAGTGTACTACATGCAGAAGAAACTCATATATTTTCACGTAACCGAGATAAAGTTTAGAGTGATAATTGTCTGAAGTGCATGTACTACGCGGTGTGCATTTGTATGAAAAAGAAATCCAATATATTTTCCCGTCAATCAAATAAAAGAGCCGTTCAACATTTGGACAAAAGAAACATGTTATTTTTCGTTTTTAAATACCCCAAGAAGGTCAAATTAAGTAAATAGAGCAGTTCAGAAATAGTTTATAAAAAAGGATTATCTTTCTTTCCACGAAGAACCTAGAAGTGCAAATTAAAATAACGTAGCGGTCAAATATTCATTTAGACACAACGTTCAATGCTTGTTACAAACCCAAATAAGGTAATTAAAAAAAGCATCTCAAACAATTTATATAAAAAATATTTTCTCTGTTAAAATAAACCTAGAAGTTAAAATTTTGAAATGGAGCGGCTCAATGTCTATCAAAAAGTAGGATTTTTTCCGTTACTAAAAGAAATAAAACGAGGACGCCCAATTTAAAAAGATGGAGAAGTTCGATTATTATAGAAAACTCAGATTTTCCTCGTTATTAAAGAATGAAAACAAGAAGTTCAAAAATAAAAAACAAGAAGTTCAACTTTAAAAAATAGAGGGCTTCAAAATTTCATTAAAAAAATTAAAAAATAAACCAGGAAGCCATATTAAAAACATTGAGAAGTTCGATGATTATAGGAAACTCATATTTTTCTCGTTATTAAAGAAAGAAAACAAGAAGTTCAAATATTAAAAAAGAAGAAGTTCAACTTCTAAAAATAGAGAGCTTCAAATTTTCATAAAGAAGATTAAGAAATAAAACCAGGAAGTCCATATTAAAAAGATAAAGAAATTCGATGATTATAAAAAACTCAGTTTTTCCTCGTTATTAAAGAATGGAAATAAAGAAGTTCAAAAATAAAATAACAAAGACATTCAACTTTCAAAAATAGAGTGCTTCAAAATTTCATTAGAAAATTAAGAAATAAAACCAGGAAGTCCATATTAAAAAGATGGAGAAGTTCGATGATTGTAGAAAACTCAAATTTTCCTCGTCATTAAAAAATCAAAACAAGAAGTTCAAAAATAAAATAACAAGAAGTTCAACTATTAAAAATAGAGCGCTTCAAAATTCATAAAAACTTATTAAGAAAATCAGTTTAAAAATTTATAAAAAACTCAAAAAAATTCGCGTAACCGAGAGAAGTTCAGGTTGATAACTGACAGAAGTTTACGTACTACACGGTGTGCATTTTGTATTAAAAAAAGAATAAAAAAGAAAATGCTAAAAGTTTGTTGTTATAAGTTCAAGTCCTTCGTCAGAGAAAGTTTAAAAAATTATTCTGAGAGAGATTTGTACAAAAGGAATATCATTTGTGTAAAACTGACGAATGGATGAGAAAATTACAAACGAAAATACGTCACAGAAGTTCAACTGAAAACAGAAGGAAGTTCAACTACTACAGTGGACGAATTTCAGACGAAAAACTTGTAAAATCGTCGCGAATATGAAAAAACGATCAACACGGGAAAGTTGCGTGTTCACAACAGCTTTCCATTGGTATATCACTTGCTCAATTCCGACCAGTGGATGGAGAGCTACGAGTAGTGGATGGAGAGCTACGAGCAAAAAAATCACGTGAAAAACAGAGTGAAGTTCAGGTACACGCGCCGAGAAGTTCAGGTTCTTCACGTGGTGCATTTCCGAAGAATCTGTTTCGCGATAAAGGCAGAATGAATGATCTCGCCGTTTTCAAAATTACTTGAAAACGGCTATTAATTAGAGAAAACCATCAACATGAAAAACTTTTGCATTTTCCGTAGCTTTTCAGTGGTATATTATTTGCCCCATTCCGATAAAGTTTGTAGAAATTACGGCGAAAATACGTTTTTATCCATTCTCAAAACTGACTTAAAATAGTAATGAATTGGGAGAAAAAATATATACCAAAAAGTTTCGCATTTCCTGAGGCTTTCCAACGCCATACCAGTTGCTACATTCGGAAGTATGGTTAAAAAATTAGCTCGAAAATACACACTCGGTGTAACTTGGACCGTTTTATAAATCACTTTTAAACCATTTAAAATTATAAAAAACTTTCAACATGAAAAAGTAGCGCAATTTCATAAGCTTTCCAACACCATACTGTTTGCCTCAATTGGATTAGCCGTTTAGAGCATCTCTAGTGGCTTGTGTAAATTTGGTAGTCTATATCTTCACATACACAATGGTGTAAATTTTTTTCATTTTAGACAACCTCAGTTTTTCAGTGGATTGTCTAAATCTGGTAGTCTATGTCTCCAACGGCTATATTTTCAACAGCTACTTTTCCAACGGCTCTATTTCCAATGGCTATATTCCAGGTCTATATATACCACCCCTCCCACCTCTCATTCACCAATCCTGGTTGTGCCTTCTCATTCCTCTCCTGAATTCCTTTGTCTTCTCTCACACAACAGAATGATGAGTGGAAACATTTCTTCTTTGGATATGCTCATGAATTCGTCGTCGTCTTCATCTGACGACGACGAACTCATTCTTGTAGCATTCGCAGAGCGCGAGAAGGAAGAGCAGACGAACCGTCGACACCATGGCGGTTCCAAGCATGGACGTCAGACAATCAATCGAGCAAGAGATGCATGATTTGTTCTACTATGGAATGACTACTTCAAAGAAAGTCCTCGCTATCCCGAAAACTTATTTCGGCGAAGGTTCGTAATTAGTACATTTACTTAATGTCTGCCTATTTTTCACCTCCCTATCTCATTTACATTTTTACGAACAGGTTTAGGATGTCTCGTAATTTGTTTAATCGCATAGCTGAAACTATACTTGAACATGATTATGATGGTTATTTTACGCAAAAACGAAGTGCTTGTGGACTTCTTGGGTTGCATCCGTTGCAAAAGATGACCGCAGCAATGCGAATGCTAACTTATGGAATAGCAGCTGATAGTGCCGATGACTACATCCGGTCTGCAGAAGCTACTAATCTAGAGGCTTGCAAGAAGTTTGTGATCAAAATTTGTGAAGTCTTTGGGGACCAATACCTGAGATCTCCAAATGAAGAAGATACTGCAAGATTACTTGCAATAGGGGAGGAAAGAGGATTCCCTAGTATGTTAGGGAGTATAGATTGTATGCACTGGGGTTGGAAAAATTGCCCAAAAAATGGCATGGCATGTTTAAAGGTCATGTGAAAGAGCCCACAATGATCTTGGAAGCAGTTGCTTCCCAAGATCTTTGGATTTGGCATGCTTTCTTTGGTTTACCAGGGTCAAACAACGATCTGAATGTTCTTCAACGTTCTCATGTGATTGCAAAGCTAGCTGAAGGTGAAGCTCCAGAAGTGAATTATACCATCAATGGTCATCAATACACAATGGGGTATTACCTTGCAGATGGCATATATCCACGGTGGGCAACATTTGTGAAGACCATACCATCTCCACAAACAAGAAAGAAGAAACATTTTGCCCAAAGGCAAGAGGCGGCTAGAAAGGATGTGGAACGAGCCTTTGGAGTTCTGCAATCCCGTTTTGCCATTGTCCGAGTACCTGCGAAAGGATGGAAACGTAAAGAAATCGGTGATGTCATGAAAGCTTGTGTCATAATGCACAATATGATAGTTGAAGACGAACGGCACACTGGTCAGCAAAACAACACTTATGAGGCAATGGGAGAAAGAGTTAGGGTGTCCTCTCCTCATGCGGAAGAGCTGAGTGCATTTATTCAGATGAATCAGCAAATTAGAAACAAAGATGAACATTCTCAGCTTCAAGATGATCTAGTTGAGCACCTGTGGCAGAAGTTTGGACACGAATGATGTAGTACAAGTAACTTTGTAGTCTATTTCCTTTCATCTAGTTTTTCATGTATGCATAAGAAATAGTTGAAGTGACAAATAGTTCAAGTCACAAATAGTTGAAGTGACAAATAATTCAAGTGACAAATAGTTCAAGTGATAGGAAATAGTAGACAGAACAACAAATGAAGGTCAACCAGATGTGTTCTGGCAGCGAGCAATGATCTCATCTTGTTTATCCTTGTAGAATTGCTTCTGTGCATCACTCATGTGAGATGTGTCCATGAGCATGATTTTCTCATCTAATTCAAACTGTTTCCGTGCATCCTCCTTCTCTTGCAATTCAAAAGCTCTCGCGTAGCGAGCAATTTTTGTGGCCTCTTTGATATCATCCTTCTCTATCTTCTGTGCCCACACACTTTCTAATGATAACTTGCAACCACTATCATTGGATTCAGAAGTTTTACCTTTCCTCAAACATTCATTCTTGTCATGCTTCGTACCAGGAGGTCTTAGCTCTTCTTCAAGAGCATCAGTGCATGCGCCGAAGTCTTCATCGTTGGAGGTTGTACCCGGACTTGCATCCGAGGTCTTCTTTTGTTTCTTCTGAGGAAGCGGACGTGTCTGCCACTTTGGATACTTCTCAAACTCTATGTAGCAATGCATTAATGTAAATGGCTTCTTTTTCTCATCCAGTTCAATGTACATGCGGTGTGCATCTCTTTCCTGAAAAAGGAAATGAAGAGTTAACACTTCCATACAACTCATGGTATATTAGAAGCGAATTAGAGGATAGATGCATACCTTATCAGAGAGAGTCATTCCGCTGCAATTTCTATTTAATATCTGTTGAATACAAGCATAGAACTTGCTCGTGAGCGCTGAAATAACGTTGTAACGACAAGTGAGTCCATTAGAACCACGCTCCGGCCATGACGGTTTTTTGTGAGCGTCGTAGTGATCTGAAATCCTACCCCAATATGTACTTGTATTCTGATCGGTCCCGGTCACCGCATCTAGACTAGTGTTTTCCCATGCTTGAATCAACACCAAGTCCTCAGCAGTTGACCAATTTTTCCCTTTTGTGGAGGCTCCTTTTGCTGATTTTGATTTCGCAGATTTTTTCCCCTTTTGTGGAGGCATCGTCACTTGTTCTGCAAGTGGGCTACAATCTGTTGTTCCATAACAATTTGTGTCACTAGATCCTACATTCATCATGTCCAGAAATGAGGAGTTGTTGATCTGTGTGTCCAGCTCATATGAGTTTTCCATCTGCACACAAAGAGCAGCAACAGCAATATTCAGATATTCAGAGAACAATACCAATATTCAGATACATGGAGCAGCAGCAATATTCAGATACAGGGAGCAGCAGCAATATTCAGAGAGCTGGCACTCGTGCACACGCTACTGCTCGCAGCCGCTGCTCGCAGCCGGCGCCCCAGCACGCTCGCGCCTCACAGCCGCTCGCGCTCGTGCTCCAGCCGCTCGCGCCTCACAGCCGGCGCCCCAGCCGCTCGCGCTCGTGCCTCACAGCTGCTGCTCGCCGCCGGCGCCCCAGCCGCTCGCGCACATGCTCGCACCCGCGCAGCTCGCGCATCCCCCTCACACCCGCCGCTCGCAGCCGGCGCACCCGCCGCTCGCAGCCGGCGCACCCGCCGCTCGCGCACATGCTCGCCGCCGGCGCCGCGATCACAACCGGAGCCCCATCTCCCCGCCCCTTCTCTCGCATCTCCCTACCCCATCCGCAAGGGCGAAAGTGGCCGGCGGCGGCGGCCGGATTTGGCCTCAGATCCATCGGCCCCATCTCCCTGCCTTGTCTCTTCAATCACTCTCCCTCTCTCCGAATCGAAAAAACCAGAGCGTACCTCAGCGACGGCGAGCTCCTCGGGGCAGTGGCGTGGTCGTCTTCTCGTCTCCAACTTCTCCGGATCGGCGCGGGAGCGAGCTCGGGAAGGGGCAGCTCTGTTTGGACGTCCTCGCTCCGTCGTCTAAATATGGACAATGCGTAGCGATTCAGGTGGATGTCTAAAATTTAGACTAGCACATACACAAGCCGCTGGACACATTTTTTGGCCTCTGATGGTCTATATTTGACATAGACTATGGGATACACAAGCCACTAGAGATGCTCTTAGAAATGACATCGAGAATACGAACATGGCTGTTCGGTTTGTGATATTTTACGAATTTTCAAATTACTCTTTAACCGTAGGGAATTAGAGAAAACTTTTAACATGTGGAAGGAGTGGTTTTGCAGCAGTTTTCCAACGCCATATTACTTGCCTCATTCCGATAAACGGTTTAGAAATGCGATCGAAATTACGATTCACGTTTTTTGTGTGAAGAAAAAACGGTTTTCAAAACTGCTCTTAAACCGGTTACATTTTGCAAAAATTTTAACTTGGGTCATGATACTCGTGTCCATAGCTTTCTAACGGTATATAGCAAGCCCTATTTGGGCAATGTTGAGGGAAGTTCAACCTAGCACAGGGGAAAGTTCAGGTCAAACAACTCAGGCAGTAAAATCACAAAAAACGCGAGTTCTTCACGACCCGAGTGCAAAATCCGCCTATGAGCGAGATTCCTATCTAAAACGAGTATTTAGTTGCTAAAAATCGTTTGAAGATTACACTTACATCACATGGAACACGACTAACTAGAAAAACTCGTGGTAGAAGGCACGGTTGCGAAGATAGCGCGAAGGTCGGGTTCGTACAGAGAGAAGTTCAGGCGCGTTACTCAGGTAGTTCAGGTTGTGATCAGAATATTATTCTGATCCCGTGATCAGAATAGTGTTTATGTGTATATATATATATATATATATATATATATATATATATATATATATATATATATATATATAAAATGGGTCTATTCTAATAACACCCCTTAAGATCTTATTCTAATAACACTACTGCCTTATTCTGATAACACCCACCCGAACACAAAAAACAAAACAAACAAACTGCACGCAGTGAACGGAAAAAAGAACCCGCCCACCCCCACCGTACCTTCTTCCTCACCCACCCCACCCATCCCAGCTTTCATCCCTCGTGGGTTCCTCCCCAATCAGCACCCCAAGCCCCCGCGCGCACCTGCCCTTTCCCACCTCTCCATCGATCTGGCCCGCCGCCGTGCGCTGGACGGCCACCTACCTACTTCCTTCTCCTGCGACGCCAGCCACCTCCTTCCTTCCTTTTCCTGTGACGCCGGCCGCCGCGGCATCCCACGTCCCACGCGCCACCCCATCCTCGCGCCGGCTCGGCTACCAGCAGAAGCCCCTGCCTTCCCGGCGACGGTCGGCTACCCCCACCGCCCTCGCATCTCCTCGCCGTGGATCCAGCCCCCCACCGCTGGATCCAGCCCCGTCGGCTGGGTCCAGCTAGCCACGGCCTCCCCCGATACGCCGTCGATGGATCCAACAGTTATCTCCCCCAGCCACGGTGGCCTCCTCCTTTTGGCACGGATCCAGCACGCCCTCTCCTGTGAGAATCATGGCGCTGGGACACATCATGCTCTTCTCCTTCTGCTCGGGACCCGCCCCACCATCTCCTTCCTCCAGCGCCGCCGCTCGGGACCAGCCCTACCGCCTTCTTCCTTCGATGGCCCCACTGGCGCCCTAGATCCTGCGACGCAGCGGTCGCCCCCATCTCCTCCACCTCCCACCTCTGGGTCTGCCCGGCGACGGATCCGGCAGGACCCTCCTCCAACCCCTCCTACCGTGTCTGCCCGGCAACGGATCCGGCGGGATCCACCTCCATCTCCGTCCTCCCGTGCCAGCCCGGCAACGGATCCGGCAGGTCCATCCTCCACCCCCTCCTATTGTGCTTGCCCGACGACGGATTCGGCGGGATCCTCCTTCACATCCGTCCCCTCGTGCCTGCCCACCGGCTGGAGACGTATCCTTCCTACACCTCCCTTTCCTGTGCTAGTCGGTCATGGATCCGGCAAGATCCTCCACCTCTCTCCTCCCACACCTCCCTGGAGACGGATACGACAGGATCCTCCTGCAACTCCTTCCTCTATGGCGGCGTCGAGCTCTCTGCCCTCCCCTACAAGACGTCGTCCCTCTCTCCTTTCCTTCTTCCTCCTCTCCCCGCAAACTACCTCCGGCGAGGTCCAGTGCATGTCCATCCCCGGCGGCTCACGTGCAGTTTGGCCAGCGATTGTGTGAAGTACGACGTACGATGGCATGCAGTTCCGCGACCCTCCCTGGCGTGCAGTGCCACCAGCGTGCTGTGCAGCTTGCTCTGGCATGCAGACTGTGCAGTGCAGCTCGCCCTGGCGTGCAGTGCAGCTCGTCCATGCGTGCAGGCATCCTCACCTGTAGCTTCTCTCCTTTTGTTCGCCTGCAGTTTAAAAGGAAGTGCATTTCTGAAGAAAAAATGTTGTTTTTGTTTTAAGTTTGTCTCGCTCACTTTTTTGTTTTTCCGCGGTTGGCGGCAACGCCATATCGTTTTGAGCAGGAAAAGGCTCGATTGAGCTCCCATGGTGAAAAAAGTAGGCGCCGGCCACCACACGAGCGCGCTGGGAGCCAAGTGCCCTTCGCCTGGGATCGGTTGCCCATGGTGCTGCAGCGTGGTTCCTTTTTGTTTGTGAAATGTAGTGCGGTTCCTTGGCGGGCATGCTGCAATTCGCATCGACGGCACAATGCACTGCAGTTTTTGCCTTTTAGTTGTTTCCTCAGATCAGTTCACTTTAGTTTCTTTTGTGTGAGAGAGCAGAACAACAAAAGAGAAAAAAACTAAAATAAAAGAGAAAAAAATGTGCACTTTAGTTTTTGCGAGTTAACTCCGTTCGCCAAGGACTTGTGTAGTTTATTAGGCTCCACCATGTAGTCCAGAAGAAAAAAATGTAGATAACTAAACGGAATGATGGCCAAAAAACCACAACACACTTTTTATGTGTGTGGGAGTTCGTTTTGAACTGTCTGGAAGCTCACTCAGGCTCAAGAACAAAAACACGTATCACCTGCCTCGTTTAAGAATCATAGCAAAAAGCAGTACAGTGAAACCCGTGTGCAGTTACTTGGTCGACATTGCAATGCAGTTTTTGATTTGAAACAGTGCGTGTGATTTTTTGTTTTTGATTTGGTCGACATTGCAATGTAATTCACTTACTCCCGAACGTGAAAGGGCAGAAAATCTAATGTGGTTCACTTCTTGATGCACTAGAGTTCACTCGCTTCGTCCATACGGTCCACGCGTTTGGTCTACGCTCGTAGAAAAATATTAAGTATGAAAAAGGTCAACAAAAATGTCATGCAGTTCCCTTTCGGCGCCGTCGCGGTTCACTTTCGGAAGTGTTGAGGTCCACTTACATCCAATGTGAAGCGCACCCCACTTTTCGTCTAAGAAAATTTACTTCCGACAAAAGAAAACCATGCAGTGCACTTTTTTGTCCGATGAAGTGCGGGTTTTAGTATAAAGAAGTGCACTCCACCTCATTTGGTAAAATTTACGTCCCACAAAAAAGAAATCATGTAGTGCATTTGTCTGTCCAATGAAGTGCGGTTTTTAGTCTAAGTAAGTGTGATTTTCTGTCTGATGCAGTACGCTCCATTTACGGTAGTCTCAAGGTTCACTATTATAGTATTGCGGTTCACCAAACACTCGACATGAAGTGCACTCCACCTCGTTTAAGAAAATTTATGTCCCTCAAAAAAGAAATCATGCAGTGCACTTGTTTGTCCGATGAAGTGCGGTTGTTCGTCCGATGCAGTGCGGTTTTAAGTCGGATGAAGTACCCACGTTGATTTGGGTGTCGCGAAAAACAGTGTCCGAATTTTGGTAAATTTAAAACCGCTCTTAAATTGTAAGGAATTAGAGAGAGTGTTCTACATGAAAAAGTTGCTTCTCGTCGATATCTTTCCAACGGCATATTATTTGAATGATTTCGACAACCGGTTTGGAAAAATTTCGCGAAAAATGGCTGCTGCCACTCATCGTCCGCCGCATGATTTCAAAATTAACTTAAAACTATAAGGAATCTCAAAACCATTTCTACATATCAAAGTTGCACCTTATCCATAGATTTCGAACGACGTATTACTCGCCTCGTTTTGACAAACGGTTCAAAAACTAGAGCAAAAACAGTACCGAAAATTGCAAAAATGTCAATAAAACAGAATTCTGCGATTTAGTAAATTCGAAATTGCTCTT
The DNA here is from genome assembly GCA_032464435.1 of Aegilops umbellulata. Lineage (NCBI taxonomy): Eukaryota > Viridiplantae > Streptophyta > Magnoliopsida > Poales > Poaceae > Aegilops > Aegilops umbellulata. The sequence goes on from CP136056.1 coordinate 562,573,940, forward strand.
AAACCGTAACGAATTAGAGAAAATAATATACATGAAAAAGATGCGCCTCGACGATATATTTCCAACAGCATATCATTTGCCTTATTCCGATGAGCGGTTCAGAAAAAATCATGAAAAAACGCTCACTGCCACTCGTCATCCGCCGCACCATTTTTTAAATTGCTCTTAAACCGAGAGATATCTCGAAAAGTGTTCAACATGGCAAAGTTGCGCCTAATCAATAGCTTTTCAACGGTATATTATACGCCTCGTTCCGATAAACGGCTAAAAAATTAGAGTGAAAACAGTACCGGAAAAACACTGCGTGCAGTTTTTTTCGACACGAAGTTCACTTGTGTGAGTACTGCAGCACACTTGGTTCAAACAATGACGTGCACTTGCATTGAGCGTGCAGTGCGGAAGTGTTATCAGAATAACTATTACGATAATATTATCAGAATAGATCAGTTGTTTATATATATATATATATATATATATATATATATACTCTATTAATAACCCTGGGTGAAGAATTACTTATTCTTCACCCCGGTGGGACGACGCAGCCACTCGCAGGGTACCTGGCTCCAGCCGAGGTAATTTTTTGTTGCGGGGCAGCCGAGGTAATTTAACTTTTCCTAGCAACTGTTTAGCTAACCCACTCCCCGCAATTTCTGGAATATTGTGAACGGAAGCGGCGAGCGGCGGGTGGTTTCAGCGGCGAGCCGACGGCTGCCGCGGGTGGAGTCGGATGCGTGCGACACCAGGGGTGGCCCCATTTGCCGGCGGCAGCGTCGTGGCGAGTCGCGTTTCGAGATGTTTCGCGGCGTTTGGCAACCTCTTCCGCCGACGGCCGCGCCACGAGCCCACGACCCACCTCCATCGCTCGCTCCCTTCGTCGCCCTGGCGATGGCCCGACCTTCGTTCCCATTCCCAGATCTGAAGCTCCTGCCCTGGCCTCTTGTCGTCGCGCTGCGCCAGACTCCTCCCTGCCTTCCTTTTAACATGCACGGCAGCAGGATTGCTCCGATTGGACTGAGGCTCGCGAGAAGCGACCCCCTTCCTACGATTGGTCCATAGCCCTGAGGAGGTTGAGGTCGTCGCTGTCAACCCTCCAGCTAGCTCCGCTTAAGATCTCCGGCTCCATGGCTCCGTCTCCTACATGGCACCAACCCATTCCCAGGTTTTCTCGCTTTCTCTCTTCCCCTCTCTCACTCTGTAGGTGTTGTCATGCATGCGTGTGTGTTCTTATTAGTCATTTTGCTAATGATGCTTAGATTAATTAGCAAATTATGCAGGGCAAGTATTTTGCAGGAAGCAGCATTACTGTATTATTAAAGTGATAAAGACAGGAGTCAATTTACATCTTATCTGACCATCTTAGATCTTTCCTTACTAGCTAGATTTATGATTTAGATTTGCTCTGTGTATAGGTTTATTCTCATTCAGGAATCGGCTACTGTATCACAATAGCATTTCTGTCATTCTAATTCTCAAAGTATTTTAGAAATCCCATATTATTAATCGCTTAATTTATGACATAATTGGAGGAAATTTGATGGTTGCAAACCTAGATTTTTCCATTTTTCAAATGCCATGTAATTTTTTCGTATAGGTTTGATAGACATATCTTGGTCTAAATCTGCATTTGTGAATTCAGTTTCTTCATTTTTGTTGGCTTGATGATGCATTTCTGTCAGAGCATAGGTATACTATTGTTAGGTGAATTTAACCGTCGATTCATCTGTTTTCCATGTCATACAAAACAATAACCTTCTCTTCTTTAGGTTGTGATTTTAAAAATTGTTATAGCGTTCGTTGAGGAACCCCTGGAATTCTTCATGATGGATGACAAGATGTTTATTTTCCCTTGATTGTCATCATGTCATGATTCTTGTCCTCGATATTTTAACTCAAATCATGATCCGGGGGCATCAATTAGGAGTACATGTACTTCATCTTTGTGATTGTGCAGATCACGGTCATTTAGCCATTTATATATGTAGTAACTCTATTAATAAGCCCTGGTCGATCGACCAAGCCAGATTTCTCTTGGGTATAATCCAACGAACGTGATGTGCCTCTGACGTTCTTAACTCCAAGCGTGGGTAAAGTCTTTTAGGTGCCGATGTAAGTTTACGTTTGCAAAAATGATTTCTGTTTGTGGTACCTATAGCCCCCTTTCTCGGGCTCATTGTTTCCTATTCTAATTGTGGTGGCCGATTCCCTAAAAAATATCATGGTGGCATGCGGTTTTCGCCGATGGCCGGCATCTAAGTGGGCAGCGGGTGGGCGCGATGGCATGGTGGTCGGAAGAAAGGCTGGGCGGATTGGGGAGTGGCGGCTGACTACGGTGGGGGTGTGACGACGTGGTGCTCGGCGGCAATGTCGGCGAGGCGTGCAGGGCGTGGCCTCAGTGTTGGGCAAAGCGGCTTGTGGTAGTATGCTGGCCGCTGGAATGGTGTAGGGTGCTCATGGCGCTGCTTCAACTGCAAGCGATTTGTGCTGCTTGCTCCACTACGCTCTAGTGAGTTTAAGCAAGGTTTTGGTTTTCGGTTTGTGTTTTTTTCGCCCCGGAACGAGATGGCCGAAATTCGGCCATTTCAAATATTACTAGTAATAGGCCGAGGTGGATCATGCTTCCCCCTTTACTGATGATACGATAGTACTCCCTCCGTCCCATAATATATGATGTTATTACATCCAATAACGGAGGGAGTAGATAAGGACATTCATGAATTGTTCCGCTGGGGGGCCAACAAATTACATGTAATTATCTATTCCATGCCTTGGTTGTCACCATGATTTCAGATTACTTTTCTTAGGAAATAATTACTACACTAAATCATATAACGTCTGGTCACCCTATGAGGCAATCGCTACTCCAAATCATACATAAATAGTCACGGCCTGTTGTTTTAGTTGCTCAAAAAACTTGCTACAGCAAGAATTTTTGTTCATCCAGGCTGTGCTGCCAATTTTTTCTTTTATCAATTGGTGTTAGGTGCCCCTTTTCATCACGAGTATAGGCCGTTGTAGCCTGCTTCGATGGTACAAAATTCACATTCACGAGATGGGTTGTGGACAACTTCTAATCCTTATCCCTTTAGTTTTATGCTACTCCAATTGTATCTGGCACAATTTGATACACCACACGGTTTAGTGTGCATTGAAACAGTAGTTACAGAGTTTGGCCTCTCTGTCTTGTTTCTGTGTATACTTCTGATTCAGACCTGCAACCAGCGTGTTCGTGTGATTCTGATGAATTTGGTACATTCAAACTTCCATTGGGATTTCTCTCATTTTGATATTATTCCCAGTTTATGGTATTGAAGCCTCATGTAACCCTCGAGTGTTATATGTTCTTGTGTGTTGGCAGCCTCTACCTCTTTGTTGGTATGCTTTTAGCAACTCAAAATAATATGTCTTTTTCAGGTGTCTGTTCAAGTGGATATGAATGTTTCATCCGCTGGAGAGATTGTTGGACAGATGAAATTGATGGGAAATCTTTGGCCACCTGAAGGTTAAGCTGCTTGAAGAACAAGTTCAAACATGTATGATGGCAGTGAAGTTGCGCCTCTGAGTCTCTTTGCATCCTGATGTAATTAGTCCCGTAGTATTCAGTTCTGTAGTAATTATTTCTGAATATTTCCTACTGCTGGTTATCGAGTTCCAAGTGACATTCAATGTTCTCCAAAGGAATTTTATTTGTACTACTAGTAGGGATGATTTTCATTACGCGAGACATATCCCAGAACCATCACTTACTCTTCTATACATGGAATCTATTTATTATATGGCTTTGTTATTGCTGGGCCATGTCGTTGATTATATGATTTCACGGCCATCAGGCTAGTTCTTATATTGGCTTGCAAATTCTGTACATCAATGCCTCTCATGGTTCCTTTTTAGATTGGTTCCATAATCTATACGTTGGCTGCTGTTTTTTCTTTGTCCTGTATGCTATTTTGCATGGGTCATCAAATTTCTGAAGCCGGTTCTGAAATTTCTTAGGTCGATGCTTGCGGAAAGAGTCTGTACCGGATGAATTAGTGGACCATTTCCTTACAGTGAGCAAAAATGTCGTGTACAGAACAATTACTGGACTAGGTGGAGAATGACCATTAATAGATCTAGCAAAAATACCTGTGATATACGAATGCATCCTTATGTTCTAAAAAAATTAGAATGCAGCCTTGTCCTATAAAAAAACAGCAACACAACCCTATTGGTTGTCGTAAATTCACAGTAGCATCTTTTCATTTTTATAGTGTGATTTGGTTGCCCATACTGGCTTTCATAACCAGGCCGTAGCTTACATGCATGCATTATGTAAGATTACCTTGGTCCCTGGCCCCTTCTGTACGGTGAGAGACCGGTTTCTTTTCTCCCATCATAATCTTACCTCAAGTGTTTGTGGGATTGGACTGGGGTGAGGAATAAGAATTCCTCACCCAGGGTGACGAATAGCGCGACCCTATATATAGGATGTGTGTTGTTGTGTTACGCGTAGACACTAACGGGTATACCCGTTTGCCGTATTAATGGCGAAAAGTTATTGTAATTTACTAATTAATTCCATTTAAATGCATGCTAATTAGCGACCACTTGCTCTAATTTGGGCGGAGGTATTAATTAGCATGCACGCACCAAATACTTGCTTAGAAAACAAGAATCTGCCTAATTTATTCATGCATGTACGTGTGAAACAATAAAAAATTTCTATACTAATTAATGCATAAAAAGAAATTATTAAAAATTGCCTAATTTTTTCTGTACATAGTAGTAGTATTACTAACATGCTTTTTAAACAGATTTAGGTGTGCGTATAGTGGATATTGTCATTTTTTGCCTCCTCTATGGGTATAAGAATAAACTTGTTCCTCCTTGTACTCTACGTAGTTGTTTTTAGGGTATATACTGAGAAATTTCACGTCGAGGTATTTCACGTTGAGTATGCACTGTTATTTTTTTTTTGGAAAACTTGAGTATCCACTTATAAATATATTGGAGTACGTTTGTAGGTTTCTAATACCTAGAATAGGGTATATACGTGCATGCAAATTATTTGGAATAAATTATAGTGTATATACATCTGTATGTATCTAATACCTAGAATAAATCATAGGGTATGCACTGTTATGGGTATGTACCAATAAATTTCATGTCTGAGATATTCACAGGAATATCTTGAGAATGCACTTTTTTTTGAAAACTTGAGTATCCACTTATAAATATATCGGAGTACGTTTTGTAGGTTTCTAATACCTAAAATAAATTATAGGGTATATACGTGCATGTAAATTATTTGGAATAAATTATAGGGTATATACGTCTTTATGTATCTAATACGTAGAATAAATCAGAGGTTATATATGTGCATGCAAATTATTTGGAATAAATTGTAGGGTATATACATTTGTAGGTATCTAAAAATAGCTAGAATGAATCGTAGGATATATACGTTCATAGGCATATGTTCCAATACATAGAATCAATCATGCAGGAGTCATCTATAATTAATGATCGTGGAGGATACAAGTGCATGCACATTTAAAAGGAAAGCAATTTCTTTGGAAGGGTAGTAAAGATTATTTATAAGCCCGAAATGCATTAGCGGGTTGGACCCGAACAAGGTGCCCAGGCACCTAGGTGCCCCAAACATTTTACCTATATATATATACATATATATATATATACATATATATATATATATATATATATATATATATATATATACTACGACAAAATTCTATTTATATACATGCATAACGTGTACAATATGTAGTATCATAAAATACCAGCAAATGAAAAAGAATTAAATGGAAAACACAAAATTAAAGGAAAAAAAAATCATGAACCCAAAACCCCCAAACCTTTTAGTACAGGTTGGTGTTACCAACCGGTACTAAAGGTCTCCTCGCCCTGGCGCTGGCTCGTGCTACGTGGTGGCCTTTTAGTGGCGGTTCGTGCTGAACCAGTACTAAGGGGGGGGGGACCTTTAGTCCCCACCCTTTAGTGCCGATTACATAACCTGCACTAAAGGCCTTACGAACCGGTGATAATGCCCGATTCTGCACTAGTGGAGGCCGAATCCCTCCCCTTCCTTCTCTCTTCTCTCCTTTCCTTTCCTTCAGGTGCGGCCCATATGGGGGGCGTAGCAGCCCCCTGCTGGCTGCTGCATTTTCCCTCTTGGTCCATTAGGCCCATATAGTTTGCCGGGGGATGCCCGGAACCCCTTCCGGTGACCCGATACATACCCGGTACCCCGGAACACTTCCGGTGACAGAATACTATATATATATATATATATATATATATATATATATATATATATATATATATATATATATATATATATATATATATATATATATATATATATATATATATATATATATATATATATATATATATATATATATATATACCTCTTGACCATTTAGAGACTCCTCGTCATGTCCGTGATCTCATCCGGTACTCCGAACAACATTCGTTCACCAAATCACATAACTCATATAATACAAAATCGTCATCGAACGTTAAGTGTGCGGACCCTACGGGTTCGAGAACTATGTAGACATGACCGAGATACCTCTCCAGTCAATAACAAACAGCGGAACCTGGATGCTCATATTGGTTCCTACGTATTCTATGAAGATCTTTATCGGTCGAACCGTTATGACAACATACGTTATTCTCTTTGTCATCGGCATGTCACTTGCCCGAGATTCGATCGTCGGTATCTTCATACCTAGTTCAATCTCGTTACCGGCAAGTCTCTTTACTCGTTCCGTAATACATCATACTGTAACTAACTCATTAGTCACATTGCTTGCAAGGCTTCTTATGATGTGCATTACCGTGAGGGCCTAGAGATACCTCTCCGATACTCGGAGTGACAAATCCTAATCTCGATCTATGCTAACCCAACAAACACCTTCGGAGATACCTGTAAAGCTACTTTATAATCACTCAGTTACATTGTGATGTTTGATAGCACACAAGGCATTCCTCCGGTATCCGGGAGTTTCGTAATCTCATAGTCGAAGGAATGTATATTTGACATGAACAAAGAAAGCAATAGCAATAAAACTGAACGATCAATATGCTATGCTAACAGATAGGACTTGTCCATCACATCATTCTCCTAATGATGTGATCCCGTTCATCAAATGACAACACATGTCTATGGTTAGGAAACTTAACCATCTTTGATTAACGAGCTAGTCTAGTAGAGGCTTACTAGGGACACGGTGTTTTTGTCTATGCATCCACACATGTATCAAGTTTCCGATTAATACAATTCTAGCATGAATAATAAACATTTACCATGATATAAGGAAATATAAAATAACAACTTTATTATTGCCTCTAGGGCATATTTCCTTCAGTCGTCAGCTTCTTCGTGGGGAAGAAGAAGACTATTTATAGGTGGGGACAGAATCTAGTTGTTGGGGCCAGATTCCTGCGAAGCCCGGAAGTTCCGGCCAAGTTCTGGGCTACACAGAAAGTTTGCATCCTCTCTGGTGTACCCTGGAAGCTGTAAACAGGGGACGGAAGCTCCGCTGCCCGAAAGTTCCGGGGGACGGAAGTTCCAGTCAGGGTCCGGCAAGGTTTCGGGCTACACAAAAACTTTTCACAGAATAAGCAGTTTCTCTGGATGGCCCGGAAGCACCCCGGATCCATCCCGGATGTTCCGGCCGTCCCAGAAGTTCCGTCCTGAACAGAAGCATTAAGCTGTGAGATATTTCAGATCATGTGTGAAGTGAAGTTGATTCCCAGATGTTGTTATGATGCACCCCCTCTTAATAGTGCGGCTGCCCTAAGGACTCAAACAAAAGAAAACAATATGGCACTCTGCTTTTCCTTGGAACACTTTTTCTCTTTTTCCATCAAGAGGGGAATTTACCATCCATGCTCCACTTCTATTTGAAACGGTGTTGTTTACATTAGAGCATGTGGTAACAAACACAAATGAAGTTGTCATCGATGTCAAAAACTATTTAGTGCAATAATGCACTTTCACCGGTGCTACGCCGAGAGACTTCAGTCACACAAGCAGAAGGCCTTGGTGCAGAAATTATTTGTGCATCATTTGTATTTTCTAGAACATGTGGCTCAGATGCAGAAGATTCTGGAATAAAGGGCTCAGCCATAGAAGATCCGGGCGCATCAACCGAAGGCGATCCACTGCCCTGATGCTCCAGATCCGAGATAGCCGGTTCGTCCGAGAAGACGCGCCTTGCACTAATTGCCAACTGGTGGGCTCCACATGGCAGCGTCAGGTAACGCACGCTCTAGTGCGTGGCAGGGCAAACTATTTATGGGCCCCGCGACTGTCGGCTTGTCACCCGCAGCATCGGCCCGCCCACGCGTGGAAGGCATAGTGTCGCCGTGCCCTTGTAACCTTTGTAATATCAGAACCCTTATACCCCTATTATTTGTAATAAAGAGTTGTTCTGTTTTATGCTAAGCAGTGATGTATTCCAGAAGACTTGATTTCTTTGCTGGAACACGGGGTGCTCCGGTTCCTCTGAGCCGATCTCCAGAAGACTATTTTTTTTCTCAACCCGCCGAACATATTAACTAATACCCTGAAAATTTGATTTAATATTTTATGAAATCTGCCATGGTAGAATTTATATGGTATTATGTTCTGAACACCAATACACCATTTTTTAATCATTATTCTTAGCCACCGAACATTTTTTCTGACACCAAACATTTTCTGTGACACTATGAATCGTCCCAGAAAATGGACATGCCTAGTGACGGCCAAAATAGCCACCTAAAATCAGGCCAAAACTTCATCAAAGTTGCAAAGAGCGCTGCCCCGGGAGGAAAACACCTGGTGATGGTTGACCGTCACAGAAAATGATCTTTGGCGACGTTTCCTGTTTCATCACCAGGGTTTTTGTCAATGAATAGAGCAGATTTTGTAGTGTATACTAGTAAATCAAATTATACTAAGTATAATTGGAATGAACAGTAAGTACAATATCAAATTATATTACAACTAATCTAAGTACACAATCGGTTTCTATACAAGTACATCAAATTGTACTAAGTATAATTGGAATGAACACTATGTACAATATCAAATTATACTAGAACTAATCTAAGTATAAAATCTGGTCATGGACGTCCAAGGATTCAACCCTAAGTACAAAATCAAATTATACTACTACTAATCTAATTCTACCAATCAAAATTCAACCCTAAGTACAAAATCTGTTCATGGACGTCCATGGATTCAACCCTAAGTGCAAAATCAATTTATACTACTAGTCTTCTAGTTCTACACAGACGTTCATGGATTCCAATAGAATTATACTACGGCGGTGACGAGCTGTGAGGCCCGGAGGGGAAGGGAGAAGATCTAACATGCTAGTCCAGCAGCGAGGTCCGGAGTGGCGGCGGCGGCGCTGGTCAAGAGGTGGACTGAAATGAATGTGGGTGAATCGGATCAGAATGAGTTAGTTTTTTTCTGGGGGGTAGATAGTGGACTAGTGTTGGCTCCGCACTGGGACGCCGCGGCTTCCTCTTGCACCGGCAGCTACTCCCGCCACACCACCTCCCGCGAGCTGTTTGCGGCGACATCTCGATAAAGATTGTTATTTCGGATACGCGCAGATCGTTATTCATGATCGATCAATTGAGAAGGGTGTGTGTGTGTGTGTGTCTATATATATATATATATATATATATATATATATATATATATATATATATATATATATATATATATACTTGTTTGGAATATACTTCTTTCGTCCTAAAATAAGTGTCGTGAGTACCAATTTGGAATATACCAACACTAGCGAACAATTCACACGTGGATGGGAGGGTTGAGGCGACGGCTGAAAAAAATACGGGAGCGATGGGTTGATTTTTAAAAAGGTCGGGGTTTTTCTCGTAAACGTCCGTGGCGGATCAAGATATCAGACCAAGAATATCGCCTCCCTTTGACTAAAAAATACAAGCTTTATTTCATAAAAAAATTTATTTCTGTATTCATATTTAAAATAAGTTATAAGTAATAATACTTTGGTGAAATATAACACATATATTTTGCTAGTCAAAGTTGAACCAAAATACTACGAAAGGAGAATAATAAACCGGAACGGAAAAAAGTACTACATCAAACGGTTAATACGGGAAACAAAAGGTCTTAGACCACGCGCCTCGTTTGGGCAAGGATAATAGTGACTGACTAGATGACCCACAGAAGTCAGGCCCTACATATCAGGGACCGAACAAACCGAGTACTTCTTCGTGCCACGAGACAAAGTCGTCGGTTACGGGGCCTGTCTCAGGTCTGGGTCGGTATCGGACTGGCGATTATCTATAAATACCAAATCGATCGACGCATCAATGCATCAGCAAAACACACAATTGATACCATGGAACAACGAGACCTCCGTCGTTCCGCGGCCGCCGCCGCGCCTTCCTATCCAATCAAGAAAGAGAGTCATTGTTTCTCAGAGAGAAAGAAAGATCACCATCACCAAGTCAGCGGCGGCATAACGGCGTCTATGCCCGACGACGTGCTTGCCGACATCTTCACCCGGTTGCCGGACATGGCCACCGTTGTCCGCTGCGCCGCCACGTGCCGGCGGTGGGGACACCTCGTGGCCACCAGGGCAGCGGTCATCTCCCCCTGCATGCCGCCCCTCGGCCGCTTCTTCCCCAGCCTTGCCGTTGGTCTCTTCCACCAGGAGAACGACTGGCCGCCCACTACGCGCACAAGGGACGCGCCATCGCCGCGGCCGCGTTTTATCGCAACGGCCTCAGGCACACGTTTCATCCGTGGTGATGGCCAGAGCTCTTTAGCTATCTTGGGACTAGATGAAGGCGACCGGCTTCTGGACCACTCCCGTCCCGTTGCATCCCGGAATGGCCGCCTCGTCCTTGAGCTCCGGTGCAACCCGCGCCAGGATTGTGCATCTGATGGCCTCTCGCTCGCCATCTGCAACCCGATGATGCTTGACAAAATCGATGTCATCCCGCCTTTGGTCTTAGTAGGCCAGAGCACTACAACGATAATGGACTACGGCTGCGCGTTGCTCACCGGCCACGATCTCAACCCTCAGTGCCACCAAGATTTCTTCCACATTCTGCTCATCTACAGCCACAATCATCCTGGCGGGCAGTCCACGGTGCTCCGATGCTACTCCTCGGATACGGGGCGCTGGGGACCAGAGACTGAATCCATTGTCAAGATCCCCATCTCCAAGATAGGCAATATTGGGCCCGCTGTGGTACGCCGCGGGGTGGCATTCTAGGCTCTCGAATAGGGTGTGCTCGGGGTGCGCCTCGATTTGAAGGACCACACCATGGACATGCACATGGTGCCTTGCGACACCTCACGCACGGGTCCAAACAACCGACTCATGGGCATCTTGCCCGACAACCGGCTCTACTTAATGTATTATGGTTACATGGGAGCGTGGTTGGCGAAGCTTGTGTTGAAGCTACACTATCTCGAGTTTCCCAATGAAGATGACATGCAAACCGGCAAGATATGTAGAAAATGCAGAATTGTGTTGGTGGAGCAAATGGGGAAACTGATGATGGTGGTGACTCGCTATGTCCACACAATCAAGTTGTGGTGGTTTGGCGAGAAGAGCGGCATCCTGTTGTTCACAATGGGAGAAGGGAGCGGGCAACCTGGCACCTACATGTTGAAACTTGAGGAGAATGCCGTTCATAAGTTGGCCGATGATGGTCACTTATGGAAAAACTTGCTCGGGTACGAGATGGATATGACGGCGTACCTTACATCGTTCAGCTCAGGCATATATTCTTCAAACGAGTGAGTCATTCTGACTGGAGGTGATCACACAATTATATAGAGTACGAGTGCAACCGATGGAAGATGCTCGGATGTGGCACATTTAACCGGTTTGGATGACGGTCTAGTTGTGGCATTTATATTTTGATTGTGTATTTGATAATTATCGTTGAGTTAGTACAAAATTGTACTAAATCAGCGATAATCAATGTGGATCTGATTTAGAATATACGGATGTATGCATCGTAATGATGCAGAGGCTGAGCTCAATCCTGCATTAGGAAAAAAAGGTGTTAACTGCATGGGTTATGCACCTCTCATTTGTTTGTTTGGACACTTAATTTACTCTGATCGATCAGAATTATGCACCTAGTTTCGTGCATCAGCAACGAATATGTTAAGTACTATCGAGTGTGTTAAGTTGAAACAACGGTATCTTATATTTACTCTGATGTCTTGCATTTTCTAGCCCTTGGAGCCTAGAACAACGTTATAAGTAACATCTAGCTTGTTTGTTTATCCTCACATCAATTTTAATCTTCCCCAGAGTCCAGAACGGTATCACTTAATCTCACAAGCTCCATCTCCATGTCATGCCGCTGCGGCGCTGCCATCTCTAGACTTCCATCAAAATTGGCTCTAGACTCTTGCCGCCGGCGTGTTCTTTTCGGTCTCTTATCTCTTCCGCCATCGAGCCAGACTTTTACATGTGCATCTCGCCGGTCGCCGGATGAGCTACGGCTAGCTCCGAGCAGTATCGTGTTTGGAAGGAATCAAGCTAGCTAGCTTCCACCGAGACCACCTCCGCCGCCGAGCAACTTCCGTCGCACCCGTCTAGCGTAAGCCACTACTGGAATCTAGGATTTCGTCGAGTTTCATGTTTTCGTCGAGTTCAAATTATCGAAAGCTAGACATTGTAATGTGTCTGCCGAGTTTGCTGTTAATTAGAGTCGGGAGTGACACGATACTCGGCAGACTTCGCTGTTTTCCTAGTGCAAGGCATAATGGACTTGACGGAAGAAAGAAAGTCGGCAGGGTCACACTTTCACCAAGTTCTGCTAGATATAAACACGGATAGGTGGACCATCCAAGGACCAGGCGATGAAGACATGATGGTCGTCCATGTTTGCCGAGTTTCCACTAACGGGTTTGCTATTTCACATCTTGATGTGAGATATTATCTCACATCTAACTCCCTCACCCTTAGGGACAAAACAAATCCATTCACCCTTAGGGACAAAACAAATCTTCCATGGATTTGTTTTGTCCCTAAGGGTGAGGGAGTTAGATGTGAGATAATATCTCATATCTAGATGTGACATAGAGAGACCCTTCCACTAATGCAAACTTGACAATCTTTTTGCAAAATGATGTTATATTGTGAGATGGAGGGAGTGTTATGGAATTGCAACTTCATAGTACCTTTTAGATAGTGCATTGCCAATCCGGGAGATGTACATTGGCATGCTATTGAAAGAGTTATGCACTATTTGAAAGGTACTATAAACTATGGACTTCACTATACTGGATACCCGTCGGTACTTGAAGGATATAGTGACGCGAATTGGGTCTCTGATATTGATGAGATGAAGGCCACAACTGGGTATATGTAAACTCTTGGAGGTGGTGCTATTTCTTGGAAGTCTTGCAAGAAAATGATTTTAACGAGATCGAGAATGGAAGCAGAATTAACAGCATTGGACACATCTGGTGTCGAAGCAGAATGACTTTGAGATCTTTTGATGAACTTGCCATTGGTTGAGAAGCTGGTTCCAGCCATCCTTATGAACTATGACAATCAGACTGTTATTGTCAAGGTGAGGAGTTCAAAGAACAACATGAAGTTCAGCAAACACATAAGAATGAGATTAAAAGCTGTCAGTAAATTAAGAAACTTCAGAGTGATAGCGATGAATTATGTCCAAACGGCTAAGGATCTGGCAGATTCCTTTACTAAAGGGCTATCGTGTGTTGTGATAGATAATGCATCGAGGGACATGGGTATGAGACCCACATGAGTGCCATGGTGGTAACCCGGGATCGGAGATCCTGTCAAGTAGGACCTGAAAAAACAAGCCATTGATGAACTGAGAAGAGTAACTTTACTAACCCACTCCATTGTAGATGCAATACTCTCGGAAACTGTATGGTAGGTTGACTACTATCTTAATGTGTTCCAAATATTATATAAGCAAGATGCTATCCTACAGAGTGGTCTTTGGAGAACACACTTATATGAGCTTGTACGGGAGAGGGCCAATTAGGTTTCTGGGGAGCAACTACGCGACAGCTCGCCTCCGGTCGACTACTTCCTCTACATCGTCCGCTTCTTTTTCATCGTCATCATGTCCACTGACGCCGAGAAGGTTGCCGCCGAGAAACCCGAAGCCGACAAGAAGGCCGCCTAGGACGCCGCTGGTACCGCCGCCGCCGCCGCCGCTTCTGCCTGACCTACTGAAGGGTATAACTCGTTTATATATCCTGCTCCTATTGGTTTCTGTTTTAGTCATGCTAGCGTTATACGTAGATGTGTCTGCAATTAGCGTAGTATGTACTTGCATGATCGAATATCAGCATGTGTTTTTTGTCATGCTAGTGATTTTTCTTGGATTAATTAATCAAAAAATTGCCTATTTACTCAGCAGTAACAATACAGTCTTGCTGCCTTGGAGTCATGACCGATTGAACAAAAGAATCTGGAATCAATCGACACCTTAGACAACCTTACCTTACCTTTTCTCCTACGTTTTTCCTTCGGGTTGAGTACATAGGCTCTCCCTGGTTCAAATCCCCTACCATGCACATTAGTATTATTTTACTTGCCTGCCCCACCTCCAATGAATTTTATTATCCAAATTTGTACCGTTCGCCAAATAGCTTCTGCATATAAGTACCAAACAACTTAGTACTACCTCACACAGTCTATATTTATTAGTTGATACGTCGTTACAAAGGGTTTACATGTCAAATTTCCCAATGATCATGCATGTAAACACTATTGAAGATGCCCTATGCTCCTTTCTAGATGTTCTTGGCAGCTATCGTGGCATCCACCATCTTGGGCTTGCCCAAGCCCTTGATCCTCTTTATCTCAGTGATTTCGCCCCACTTCTTTGTCTGAGCCGAGACATTCAACCTGCACGATATGTCATTCTAGTGGATGAAGAGCTTGATCAGCTCCTCCGAGGCATGGCCACAGATATAACAAGGTGGTACCCCGCGCGTTGCTGTGGGGTTTTGTACATGAGAGCTGGTGTAATGAAAAATGTTGAAATCATGAAAGCAAACTATACTTGCGTGCTCCATGCTTGCTATGTACATGTTGCCTGGCCTTGAGGCTGGCTGTTGCATTTTGACAACTTTTGTTGATATGGCTGTAATCAATATTTTGGAAGCAATCTCACTGGAAATTTTGACATGACATATCTTTATTTTTGTACCATTTGCACATGTAATAGGAAAATAGTATATATTGACAAAAATATAACGAAATCTACATAACCATAGCAATAAAATTGATATATATATATATATATATATATATATATATATATATATATATATATATATCCTAGTTCCATAAGGTGAATCCATATCTCACTGTATGCATAGGATCATCATGTAATTACTAATGGAAGTTTGATTGGGTTACAGTTTAAGCCACAATATAAATAATCTAGATAGAAGGCAATGCAGTTCAACCCATATATGGTTGCATAAGCTCAATCCATACATGTATATGATCAACCTGAAGTAGTACTAATAAGAGTATGACCAGGTTACAATTTAAGCCACAATATAACAAATTCAAATAGAAGTATAGTTCTTTGCTCCTTGCATGCTTGCTTGATGATGTCCTGCATGATATGTAAGAAGGTGCATATGCAAAATAATAAGAGAGGGGAGCTTGCATACCTATGCAATTAGCAATAGAGCTATGAATATATGAGGCGAATGAGAGCAGCAAGAGAACAATGAGGGAGCAGACGAAATCACTTTATTTTTCTAGATCAGCAAATGGAAGAAAAAAAATTAAGCATGATAGCAGATACATATCTACATAATCCAAGAGTACTTAGTTTTGAGGGTTGTATAACCTCTTGTCATAGTATGGTAGAATACTGACAAATTCATAGATATAAACCCCAAGTGGTGGATTACATGAAACATTTACCTCGTGAAGTAACACTTGAAGGGCATAATTACATAACCTCTTGTCATGATATGATAGCATACTGACAGAACCAAAGATAGAAACCCCAAGTGATGGATTACATGAAACATTAACCTAGTGAAATAAAAGTTGAAGGGCCTAATCATTTTTACTCGGAAGGCGATAATGTTCGGTTGTGTTTCTATCATCGAATGACAAAGTCTCTTGAAAAACTTGCAGGGGGGATTCGACTTCTACGGAGTATGCTATTCAATAGCATGCAGGGGGGTGGGGGTCAGTTTGCTATATAATAAAAGTGGTTTGCAATCTAAGTTGCCACAACTTGTGGAAAGTCCATGTCGAATTCCAAGATACTCTTGAATAGCATGCAAAAAAAGTAGTCTTACCTGTTGCCTCTTTTCGGTCAGTTAATCTGGAAAAAAGGTACTGATTCATGTCGAAAAAATTGCATATGTGAAATTTGAGAGGTTGAACTCTAGCATTGACAGATTATTCCTATTGGAAATGAATACAATCAATCATGCATGGAACACATACATATCAGAAAATAATATGGGACAAACAGAGGTTGTGTGATTGTTTTTCTTCGATGAACCAAGCAGCTATCAATCCGGAGCGCAAGCTAACAGATTAAAAAAGCATAAGCTCATGGATAGAAAAAACTGGGAGTGGCTGAAAATAGGGAGCATCGACATACCAGAGTGGAGGGCTGAAGCCAAGGACACAAAGAATTGTGCGTGCTCCAGGACGTCTTTTTAGACAAAGGCAGCGGCGAGCGGAAGATTGAGTGGCAGGGTAATGGAGGGTGGAGTAATTATCCGCGATGCTACTGCTTCATGAGCAATAGTGGCTGTCGTTTCATGGTGGCGAGTAGAAGAAAGGGCGGCGGCAGCGGCGAGTAGAAGAGAGAGCGGTGGTTGGCGAGCGGAAGAGACAGATGTGCGATGAGTTTTTTTAGGATCAGATGTGCGATGAGTTAGATGGGCACTATTGGCTTGTTCCAAAAAATACACAATTGGGCTGGGAGCCGACGTGCAAAAAAAATACCGGTTTGACTGAACCGTGCGGCCACCTCTCATCTAGCCGAGTTTAGATCGTCTTCAACCTTCCGCATAGGCATGGATGAAAATAATAGAAACACACAACTACCTGTAAATCGTACCGTATTGAACAATTTAAACCATGGATTGCGTCAACTCTAAACATAAAAATTGTTCCCATATTCACATGGAACCCATTCCACCAGAGCGCACAAGATATTGTCTAGTAACGGAGGAGATCGAGAAAAGGAGCTAGGTCGACCATGGGGAGAGACCGGGCGCCCTGTGGAGAGAACCAAGCGAGGGAGCTGCGTCTTCCGATCGACTGGGGCACGATCATAGTTTATGTGCTGCCACGTCAAGCTAGGTTGAGAAAGCAACGGGGATGAGTTCTTGCGAGCCATGACTGCTTCTATTTTTTTGTGTGCTAGGTTGTGTATATCCGGTTCTGTCGAAGACGGCTGAGAGAGGACGAACAAAATGTTATTTTCACTTAGCGGTGGCAACTCTTCGTAAATTTCATCAATTCCTGATCGAACGGCTACAGACTGCTAGGATATACTGTATCAATATACGTCTGGAAGAATCCGGGTGATGTGGCTTCATGAGGAGCCAGGAAAATAAGCTAGTGGGGTGCCCCTATTTAGATATAGAAGATGGACATCACTTCCCATCATTTGAGCCCCTAAAAAAATTTGTCAGCAAATTTTCAAGGTTGGGGGCCGGTGCCCCTCCCCCCCGCCACCCCCCACTAGCATATAGATCTACCATTGCTGGTCATCAACAATAGATCGGCATATCCTTTAGTGTGCAACGTGGGTGTTAGTGGAATCTATCGCTGCAGGTAAGGAAGGCGGCTAAGTTCTAGCATTAGTTAGGTGGAAAAGGCTGATATTGTGCGTGCCCATGAAGACCATGATCGCAACACAAGCTTCTGATTCTCCTCCTCTATGGGAGGCGAGGGCGCCATTTCCAAGCCCATGACCGCATCTATTGATCATTCTAGATGTCCGTATATGTGCTAGCTTTGAGGAGAATCCAGTATCAATCTTATAGAGACGGGGGAACGTTAGATTGCACAAGCCGAGGAGAGATTTTCCATATGGGTGATCGCCATTGGTCATATGGAGCGTGCTCCGTATCGATATGGACGCTAGGCATCAATAATTATGGGACCCACTCGTCAATGGGACACCTGAAGTTTCCTTCGCATCATATGGACTTTTACACGTAACTGCCATATGGAGTGTACTCTAAAAGGACGCTCCAAGGCCATATATGGCAACTCAGAAGCCAGATGGAGAACAATCCATAAATAATGGTGATCCCTAACAAGATGGTAACTCTGTTAGAGTGCCTTTTTTGGCCAAAATCACCATAATGACAGTTATTATGGTGATTGGCCCGATATGACGACTCTGCAACAACTGCGTGACGACTTATGCTACCCAAGTTCAAGCTCTCACTCTTCTATGGTCTCACCAAAGTCCTTCGAGGTCTAGGACCCGACCACCCTACTAAATCCATTGGCTTTGTGCAATAACTAGTGGCTTGAGTTATCTTTACTTGAGAAATGGTCATGGGGCAAGAATAATATGCTGCATGTAGTGGTGTTCTGTCACGGTACCTAAATCGAGTAATACGAGAGATCCTGAAGCGTGACATAGTGGCTCTGAGCCTTAATATCCTAGCCGCATGGATTGATGTGATTCTCCATTAGACCATAAAATCTCCCAAAATAAAAACATAATACAACACCGGAGAATGAGGTTTTCAATCCTTGTAGACTATACCTAAATAATAATTAGTGTTTTCCCGGTTTATTCAAATTAGTGGTGGTTCTAGTGATCCCAACCTAATGGGAATAAAATCATTCACTAAATTATTACTGATCACTATTCATTTATTGTAGATGATCCCATTGCAATGGACACTGCAAGATTGATCATGCTTCGCCCTAAGTACCTGTTGGCCACCAAATTTCGCAAGCAATTTTCCATTTTCAGTGCCCAATTAGCAAGACTTTTAGGAGTTCCCGCACAATATCTGCTTTAAAAAAATGGTTTATTTTACAACCGTTGGACCCCATAAACATATTTTGCAGTGACTTTGACAAAACCACACACACTCGAGTTTGATACAGCAATTGGCTAAATAAACCGAGTATTTTCTGTGTACTTCCACACTCTGTTCCATTTGTGATGTATTTTGAGTATACTAAGTTGATCAGTGGTCAACATAGTTATTAGTATAACACTAGTGGTGTCTACTATATGGCACTGATTTTTAATGTCTGATTTGTATTTTTTTGGCTTGCTATTCAAATCATATTGATAAAAAAATCAGAGTGCCAATAATTAATTCAATAATACATGCGTCGTAATCACCGTGGAGGATTGTATGGTATACAGTCAATGGGTTATACGTAGGTTCTTTTTGAGTTATATATAGAGGTAATATCACTGGTAGTCATAGAACTTATGTTGGATGTTCAGTTTGATGCTAAAACTTGTAAAATACAGATGTATGGTCATCTAACTTGTTGTTTGGTGCAAATACGTACACCCTTCCTGCATGGACCGCCATGCATATCAGCGGGCCACATGTCAGTGGATAGGAGTAAATTTTTCAAGATAAGACTCACTTGTCAGTGAACGTGTAAGAGAAAAATG
Source organism: Aegilops umbellulata (assembly GCA_032464435.1). NCBI lineage: Eukaryota > Viridiplantae > Streptophyta > Magnoliopsida > Poales > Poaceae > Aegilops > Aegilops umbellulata. The sequence continues at coordinate 562,593,602 of CP136056.1, forward strand.
ATAATTATCATTTGGAGGGGCGGTATTTGAACCAACGAGATTCAGAAGGCGAGCACAACAGGTGAACCTGCACATATAATGGCATTTGTTATTTGGAAAGGATAACTAGGTTATATAAGAGAGAATTCCTTATTTGGCCCCTTTTTAAAATATAGTTCCCTATAAAACAAAATCTTCCTTATTTGGACCTTGACTTAAATTTTGTTCCCTATTTGACACGTCCATACATTTTTCCTAGTAGTGTTAACTGGCACGTACAAAAACAGTTTTGCCATTGATAGTAGTTTGTCAACAAAAATGGAAAGGGAGGTAGCGCCGCTCCTGTGTTGCTAGAGGCAGCCATCACTGGTAGAAAAAGAGGCTTCCGTCCAGCCCCATTAGTCGCGGAACTGTAGGAACCGCGACTAATGAAGTCTTTAGTCGCGGTTCGGCAGACGAACCGCGACCAAAGGCCTGGGCCCAGGGCGCTCGGTGGCCAGCTGGTGCACGTGAGGGGCTTTAGTCGCGGTTGGCCAGGCCAACCGCGACTAAAGGTGCCCAAAGGCCTTTAGTCGCGGTTGGCCAGGCCAACCGCGACTAAAGCTCCTCCCCTATATATACCAGTTCAGCACACTCACTTAGCCATTTGGTGCCACTTCTCTTCACAAGCTTCACAAGGGGGTGTAGGTTTGCTTTTGGTTCCTCTTATGCACACAAGGTGTTTAATGAAATGCCCCAAGAGCGTGAAACAAACATGATATGATGTGTTGGAGCCACACTTGAGGTTCCTCATTTATTTTTTCCTCCTCGATCGCGGTTAGCAACTTGAACCTTTCATGCATGTGTGTCATTGATAAAATATGCATGTGTGTTGTTCATTGTTTAATTTCTATTGTTTATAGCTAGTTAGTTTAACAAATGCATGATGGTTAATTATATATTTTATATTATAATAATGCAGATGAATCGGCAATGGATGTACGGTAACCGACTCTCCCGCGAGTTCACTACGGGTTTGAAAGATTTCCTCGTAGTGGCTAATGCGAACAAGCAGAAGGGTTTTGTTATCTGTCCATGTGTTGACTGTAAGAATCAGAAGGGTTACTCTTCCTCAAGAGAAGTTCACCTGCACCTGCTTCGGCACGGTTTCATGCCAAGCTATAATTGTTGGACCAAGCATGGAGAAAGAGGGGTTATAATGGAAGAAGATGAAGAAGGGGATGATTTCATCGATGAAAGCTATCTTGCTCATTTCGGTGATACTTTCATGGAGGATGCTGAAGGTGAAGGGGAAGGTGAAGGGGAAGGTGAAGGGGAAGGTGAAGGGGAAGAAGAGGCACGTGATGAGACCGTTGATGATCTTGGTCGGACCATTGCTGATGCACGGAGACGCTGCGAAACTGAAAAGGAGAGGGAGAATTTGGATCGCATGTTAGAGGATCACAGAAAGTCGTTGTACCCCGAATGCGATGATGGTCTGAAAAAGCTGGGCTGCACACTGGATTTGCTGAAATGGAAGGCACAGGCAGGTGTAGCTGACTCGGCATTTGAAAACTTGCTGAAAATGTTGAAGAATATGTTTCCAAAGAATAACGAGTTGCCCGCCAGTACGTACGAAGCAAAGAAGGTTGTCAGCCCTCTCGGTTTAGAGGTTCTGAAGATACATGCATGCATCAACGACTGCATCCTCTACCGCGGTGAATACGAGAATTTGAATGAATGCCCGGTATGCACTGCATTGCGTTATAAGATCAGAGGCGATGACCCTGGTGACGATGTTGAGGGCGAGAAACCCAGGAAGAGGGTTCCCGCCAAGGTGATGTGGTATGCTCCTATAATACCACGGTTGAAACGTCTGTTCAGGAACAAAGAGCATGTCAAGTTGTTGCGATGGCACAAAGAGGACCGTAAGTCGGACGGGGAGTTGAGACACACCGCAGATGGAAAGCAATGGAGAAAGATCGACAGAGAGTTCAAAGATTTTGCAGCTGACGCAAGGAACATAAGATTTGGTCTAAGTACAGATGGCATGAATCCTTTTGGCGAGCAGAGCTCCAGCCATAGCACCTGGCCCGTGACTCTATGCATCTACAACCTTCCTCCTTGGTTGTGCATGAAGCGGAAGTTCATTACGATGCCAATGCTCATCCAAGGTCTGAAGCAACCCGGCAACGACATCGATGTGTACCTAAGGCCATTAGTTGATGAACTTTTACAGCTGTGGGGCAGACCTGGTGTCCGTGTGTGGGATGAGCACAAAGAAGAGGAATTTGACCTACGAGCGTTGCTTTTCGTAACCATCAATGACTGGCCTGCTCTTAGTAACCTTTCGGGACTGTCAAATAAAGGATACAATGCATGCACGCACTGCTTACATGAGACTGAAAGTGTACATTTGCCAAATTGTAAGAAGAACGTGTACCTTGGGCATCGTCGATTTCTTCCAAAAATTCATCCAGTAAGAAAGAAAGGCAAGCATTACAACGGCAAGGCAGATCACCGGCCCAAGCCTGCAGAACGCACTGGTGCTGAGGTATTTGATATGGTCAAGGATTTGAAAGTCATCTTTGGAAAGGGTCCTGGCGGACAATCAGTTCCGAAGGGAGCTGACGGGCACGCAGCCATGTGGAAGAAGAAATCTATATTCTGGGAGCTAGAATATTGGAAAGTCCTAGAAGTCCGCTCTGCAATCGACGTGATGCACGTTACGAAGAATATTTGCGTGAACCTCCTAAGCTTCTTGGGCGTGTATGGGAAGACAAATGATACAAAGGAAGCACGGCAGGACCAGCAACGTTTGAAAGACCCTGATGACCGGCATCCGGAATGGTTTCAAGGTCGTGCCAGCTACGCTCTGACCAAAGAAGAGAAGGTCATCTTTTTTGAATGCCTGAGCAGTATGAAGGTCCCGTCTGGATTCTCGTCCAATATAAAGGGAATAATAAACATGGCGGAGAAAAAGTTCCAAAACCTGAAGTCTCACGACTACCACGTGATTATGACGCAATTGCTTCCGATTGCTTTGAGGGGGCTCCTGCCGGAAAATGTTCGAGTAGCCATTGTGAAGCTATGTGCATTCCTCAATGCAATCTCTCAGAAGGTAATCAATCCAGAAGTTCTACCACGGTTACAGAACGATGTGATCCAATGTCTTGTCAGTTTCGAGTTGGTGTTCCCGCCATCCTTCTTCAATATTATGACGCACCTCATGGTTCACCTAGTCAAAGAGATTTTCATTCTCGGTCCTATATTTCTACACAATATGTTCCCCTTCGAGAGGTTCATGGGAGTATTAAAGAAATATGTTCGTAACCATGCTAGGCCGGAAGGAAGCATCGCTAAGGGCTATGGAAATGAGGAGGTAATTGAGTTTTGTGTTGACTTTGTTCCTGACCTTAAACCGATTGGTCTTCCTCGATCGCGGCACGAGGGGAGACTAAGTGGAAAAGGCACGATCGGAAGGAAATCAACGATATGTATGGACGGCCATTCTCTGACTGAAGCACACCACACTGTACTGACCAATTCCAGCTTGGTGGCTCCGTACTTTGAGAAACACAAGAATATTTTACGCTCGGACAACCCGGGAAAGCCTGAATCCTGGATTAGGAAGTCCCACATGGAGACTTTCGGCAGTTGGTTGAGAAAACATTTAATGAATGACAATGATGTTGTAGATCAGTTGTACATGTTGGCCAAGACACCATCTTCGACTATAACGACTTTCCAAGGGTACGAGATAAATGGGAATACATTTTACACGATCGCCCAAGATAAAAAGAGCACCAACCAAAACAGTGGTGTCCGCTTTGATGCAACAACCGAGAATGGGCAAAAGGTCACATATTATGGTTACATAGAGGAGATATGGGAACTTGACTATGGACCCTCCTTTAAGGTCCCTTTGTTCCGGTGCAAATGGTTCAAGCTAACAGGAGGTGGGGTAAAGGTGGACCAGCAATACGGAATGACAATGGTGGATTTCAACAATCTTGGTTACCTTGACGAACCATTCGTCCTAGCGAAAGATGTCGCTCAGGTTTTTTATGTGAAGGACATGAGTAGCAAACCGAGGAAACGGAAAGATAAGAAAACGATCAGTACATCATGCGATGATCCAAAGCGCCACATTGTTCTTTCAGGGAAAAGAAACATCGTGGGAGTGGAGGACAAGACAGACATGTCAGAAGATTATAATATGTTTGCTGAAATTCCGCCCTTCAAAGTGAACACCGACCCAAGCATTAAGTTAAATGATGAGGATGCTCCATGGATACGGCACAATCGTAAGCAAGCAGGGACACAAGGGAGGAAATGATGTGTAATAATTTATTGTACCAAACTTTGTTGAATGGATCATGTGAATTATATTACCCGTGATGTGTTTGGTGTCCATTTTCGAATGATTCGAGATACCGCTGATGATACATGAAATTTGGAGTGATTTAGTCATACTCCTGCCTAGGCGTATAATATGCATACTCGTAGTCTTCATAGCCGCCGCCGTTGTACTGATAGTCGTCGCCTTCTAAGTTGCCGCCGTCGTCGCCGCTGCAGTCGTCGCTGTCGTCGGGCGGCGCTCGTGGCTCGAACTGAGGGTAGCGCAGGCGGGGGATATCGCCGGCCGTGATGTAGTCCATGACGCTCTGCAGAGTCCGGCCGTACCACCATAGCCGACGGCCGGCCTCGTGGAAGTTCCCAGGAGGCAGACCGTCCTCCTCATACCTAGCGAGCGCCCTCTCACGCCGATTGATGAAGAAGGCGTCCCAAGTATGCTGGTTATCGGGATGCCAGCGGGGATTCATCCGCTGCTCCGGCATGAGTTTTATTTTTGAATTGAATTAGTTTTATTTTTCTTAATTTTTTGATATATTATTTGTATTTTTAGAATTTTGAATTGAATTAGTTTTATTTTTCTGAATTTTTTGATATAATATTTGTGTTTTTAACATATTGAATTGAATTAGTTCTATTTTTCTGAATTTTTTGATATATTATTTGTATTTTTAACATATTGAATTGAATTAGTTTTATTTTTCTTAATTTTTTGATATATTATTTGTATTTTTAAGATTTTGAATTGAATTAGTTTTATTTTTCTGAATTTTTTGATATATTATTTGTATTTTTAACATTTTGAATTGAATTAGTTTTATTTTTCTTAATTTTTTGATATATTATTTGTATTTTTAGAATTTTAAATTGAATTAGTTTTATTTTTCTGAATTTTTGATATAATATTTGTGTTTTTAACATATTGAATTGAATTAGTTTTATTTTTCTGAATTTTCTGATATATTATTTGTATTTTTAAGATTTTGAAAAAGAAAAAGTATTTTGAAAAATACCTTTAGTCGCGGTTGGCCCTGGCCAACCGCGACTAAAGGTCGTTGCGCGCGGGAACGCAAAAACCCGCCAAAAACCCTTTAGTCGCGGTTGGTCTCGCCAACCGCGACTAAAGGTTACCCTTTAGTCGCGGGTCGCCTCCCCAACCACGACTAAAGGGGGGGGGGCTATAAATACAAGGGCCCGAACCGTCGCCTCCATTTTTCGTCTTCTCCGATTCTCTGCCGCGCCGAAGTCCTGCCGCCGTCGCCCTCGCCCTCGACGCCGCCACCGTCGCCCTCGCCCTCGACGCCGCCCGCCGTCGCCCTCGCCCTCGACGCCGCCCGCCGTCACCCGCCGCGCTGTCATCGTCGTCTCGCGCCCCGGCTGCCCCGTCCGCCGTATGCACACCGCGCCCCGCCCCGGCCCACGCGCGCCGCCCCCTCTCGCCCACGTACGGCGCCGCCGGCCGCTATCACCGGCCTCCCTCGCCCACCGCGCGCGCGCCGCCTCGCTCGCCCGCCCTCAACGCCGCCGACCGGCCTCGGTACTGCCGCGCGCGCACGCGCGCGCCTCTCAGAGAGCGAGATCGTGGAGAGAGAGAGGGGCGCCACGGGCCACCGGATTTTTTTTTGTTCTTTTTAATTTTAACTAGTTAATTAGTTTAACAAAAACGGTAAAATAACTTAAAACTTGATAATTAACAAAAAAACCGTAAAATTTGATAATTAACCAAAAAAAAGTATATAAAACTTGATAATTAACAACAAAAAAAGTAAAACTCCGCGGTGTTTTTTTTTGGGATCGAGAGGGGGCAACGAGGGTTATACATGTGTGTTGTCCTCGCCTCCCTCTCCGTGACGCCGTCGTCTGCCGCCCCGTCTCGCGCTCTACCGCGACACCCTCTCCCACCCCTTCCTCGCCCCCTCCTTTTGCCACCGCCCTTTCGCCACCGCCACCGCCACCGCCCCCCTTCTTCACTTAATTAATTTGTTTTTACTACATGTTTTCAGGACTAACATAATGGCGGACGATAGAGCTGACCCGATTATGGACAACTATGATCCGGACGGTGAAGCACATATGTTCGGCATCATAAACGGCGATATTCTATATGTGCCGACCGGACAAGAAGAAGATGATATCTCTTCTTATCTGAACCTTGACGGTGAAGATGAAGGGCGCCGTCAGCAAGATGATGCCGAACAAACGTCGATAAACGACGATTTTCAAATGGAAGTAGCAACCACCTCCGGCGCCGAGGTATATATATACATTGAGCCTCAGGTGATACAAACTAACTGATTTGAATAAATATGTGTGTACTAACGCGCGCGACTCTCTTTTTTATTTTAGCCCTCGGCCGGATCGTCGAAACAATCGAGTACGTCGTCAAAGCGTGGCGCAACCAAGACGATGAAACAAGGAGAAACATGCATCATCGAGGTTGTCGACAGTGCAACCGGCAGGCCGCTGGAGCCCCGCAAGAACGCCACCAAGTTTGTCAGCCAATGCGGAGCCGTTGTTAGAGACAACGTCTCGATCACCGTCCAAGAGTGGAATAAGCCAAAGAAGGCACGAATTGCTGGTTTCACTTTTGTCGATAAGAGAACAAAAAAAGATTGCTTCAAGAAGCTTATGGAACATTTCGTTCTACCTCCGGAATACAACAAATTCGATGAGGAGGGTAACAAGATTGAGGAAAACAAGGAGAGGAGGAGGCTAGTCAAACAGTTCGCTCTTCATAAGATGGCCGACGCATTCCGGAAATTCAAGCAAAATCTAGCCCATGACTTTGTCAAGCAGAACAAGACTCCGGATTTCAAAGGACAATATGAGAAACTGAAACATGATTGGACAGAATTTGTGAAGCAAAAGAAATCGGAGCAGTTCATTCAAATATCGAAAAAAATAAGGAAAATGCGGCTAAGAAGGAGTACAATCATATTATGGGGCCAGGAGGGTATTGCCTTTGGCAGCCTAGGTTGGAGAAGATGGAGAACGAGCTGAGGGCGCGAGGAATCCATCCAGGTACGGAGGGATGGGACCCAAGGGCCAAAAGCTGGTGGTACGGGCATGGGGGAACACTGAACCCGGAGACAGGGGAGTGTGTTTACCAGGGCAAAATAATTAAACCCACCCAAGCCCTTATTGACGCAATGAGGGATGCTCAAGAGGGGAAGATCAAGTTCAACAGAGAGAACGACGCACTGACAAAAGCCCTCGGGAATCCTGAACACGGAGGACGTGTACGAGGCATGGGGCACATTCCGTGGAAAATAGGGTTCCCCCAGAACGATGACCCGTACGGTTACAGAAGCCGTAAGAGAAAGATGGATCGGGAAGCAGATGTTGTGGCGCGGTTGGCATCGGAAATGGATGTGATGAAGAAAACCGTGAGTGTACTAGTAGCCGAAAGAGATGCAGCTCGGGCGCAGCATGAAGATCATCCAGCGGATCTCGGAAGCCAGCAGCGGAGAAGCAGCGTGGCTTCCACGGAGGCCCCACCGGCTGGTGCAGATGCACCGACGATCGAAATTACTGCACCGGAGCCTCTGGTGGTCGAAATTACTGCACCGGAGCCTCCTCGCTACCCCGTGGACGATATAAAGGAGATGAAAGAATGTCATCTGTATTATCCTATCGGGAACATGTCCATGAAGGTAGCCATCGGCAGTGCTTTACCATGTTTACCTGGAGCACTCCACCACAACAACCCCATTCAAGATGGCTATGCTCGTGTCACGGTGGAGGACATAGTCCAAGGGTTTGAGGACCTGGAGATTGACATTGCTACACCTGAAGGGGAGAAAAGACTTGGAGATGTCAAGCGCCATTTCATTCTATGGCAAAAGAAGTTTATCAAGTTTCCAGGCGAGGCGCCAAGGACAACAAGTCCACCCCCCTACGGTGGTGGTGGTGGCGGTGGCGGTGGTGGTGGTGGTGGTGGTGGTGGCGGTTCACCTACACCTCCGTCATGTCAGCCGACGCCTCCCAGTCCACAATGTCCGGCGGGTGATCAGACACCGCCCCCCAGTCCTCATCCGGCGGGTGATCAGACGCCGCCCCCCAATCCACCTCCGGTAAAGAAGCAGAAGCAGTCCTGGATTATTAACCCGGACCCTTATGTACCTAAGACCACAAAGGTACCGGGGCCATCACTGAAGCCTCTCCCCACAAGGCCTTGGGAACGTAGTGCCGAGGAAACTGCCGCGGCCGCGGCTGCTGATCATGAGAAATGGAAGGCGGACTGCAAGAAGAAAAGAGAGCCCGAGCCCAAGCCAGTATTTTCTGATGAGCAAAAGAAGTGGGCTAAGTCATTTTTGAGCACACCGTCCCAAGCCACGAAGAATCTGCCTGACGACTATGCACGTGAACTTCGTAGGCAGGCACTCATGTTGAAGGAGAAGAAAGAGCGGGCGGAGAACCAGGAGAACAAAGCCTTGGAGGAGGCCGAGAAAACGGAATTAGAAAGTAAAAAAAGCGGGAAACGAGTTGCCCAGCACGGGGAACAAAGTAAACAATCGATTGCCCCGCTTATAGTGAAAGCCGTCGGTCGGGATGACCCCGATATCATAGCAGCTGCGGCAGCATATGGATTGACTGTAACGAGTGCCAGAGAACAAGCGGCCAACTTAGGTATTACTCTTCGTGCATTGTTAGGCCTTGATGAGGCGCCAGTGAAGGAGGTAGTAATTACATATGTGAAGAATGGGCCTCTCGTCGAGCCTGCGTAGGAAGAGGATCTACCTCCACAAATGAAAGGTCTGCTGAAATGGTACAAAGGTTACATAAAAAATAAAAACGCCAAAGAATATATTTATGCGGAAGTTAGATATGAGCATCACTTCAAACATTACTATGTACAAATTCATCTGAGTGAATTGTTCCAGCTTTTCAATCTGCGCGAGCTCGACAAATCTATCATCAGTTGCTACGTTCTATAAGTGATTTATTTCTACCCCATCTCGTTCATATTGCCTGCACTATATATATATCCTAACTATATTGTTGTGTCCGCTATTATACATGCAGAATGAAGATTAAGGAATGCAGAGTAAGGAACATCCATGATGTTGGGTTCATTGACCCACACATTGTTAATGGATATGTGTTGGAGCATCACCCCGCCGACATGGAGGCAGACCTGTGGCAGTTTCTTACAAAGCAGGAACTCAAAAGTGATATTCTATTTCCTTACCATTTTGGGTGAGTGTTTCTGTCTTGAGCACATTCTCTTTTGTTTACTCCATGCATGGTATGTGGCAGGCTAATCGATGAGTTATGCATGACGTACTGTGCATGTATCGTGTCCGCAGGTTCCACTGGATTCTGCTAGTAATTAAAGTTGACACCTCAGAATGTCTCATCCACGACTCTCTGAATATGGATCCAAAGCTTTGGGGCGGCATGAGAAGAATGCTGCAGAAGTAATTATTTTCATTCATTTGCGCTCTATATCGATCGGGCTATTTCGTTCATTTCCTAATATCAAGTAACTAATAACTCTCTTGTTCATTTAATTTTCTTTGCCTCGTAGGGTTTGGAGACGGTTCGTAGATACAAAGGTCGGTGAATTCAAAAAAGAGCTAGAATTCAAAAGGTCAAAGGCTAAGAATGGTGGGGATATTCAGCCAGCGGGGACCAATCTATGTGGATACTATGTCTGTGAGATGATCCGGAGATACACCTCTGAGCGGGTTCCGAGTGATACCAATGCTCAGAGGAATAACCTCCGGATGATGCTTAGTCCAGAAGCTCGCTTCCGACCACTTCAAGAGAAACTAGCTGGATGGTTCAGCAGGGAAGTCCTCCATCCTAAAGGAGAACACCATTACGAGGACGTAGAACTTTATATGCATTAAATTATGTATGGAAACTTGTTCAAAATTGTATATGGTCATCCGATGATATTGAATATATATTGTATATTCCTCTTGAATTCTTTTTGGTTCTAATTTCAAATTTGTTTGAAATTGTACATTCATATGCATGTATGTAGTAGCGTAGAATATGTGAAACTCCTTCAAAATTAAAATAAAGCACAAAAGAAATAAAACAATACAAATTAAACAGAAAACAGGTTTAGAGGGAGGGGGGGCAGGTTTAGGGGGGGGGGGGCTAAAACCCCAAACCTGCGGCGGCCTTTAGTCGCGGTGGGCTAGAAGAACCGCGACTAAAGGTTCTCCGCCCCGACGGCCGCCTGGCGCCGACGTGGTCGGGCCTTTAGTCGCGGTTCTTAAGCAACCGCGACTAAAGGGGGGGCCTTTAGTCCCGCCTATTTGATCGCGGTTGCGCAACCGCGACTAATGGCAGTTGCGAACCGCGACCAAAGGCCCTTTTTCCACCGGTGCATGGGCTCGTGTACGCTGCTGCCATGAGCTCGTGTACACCAGCAGTGCTGGATTCTACCTCACGCACCCGCGGTCCGCAATGTTCGTGAAGGCTTTGGAGTTTTAGCACTTGATTAGATCGATCCCAGACACGGGAACAATTAGTATGGGGACAGCATACTGGACAGAGAACAATTAGAATCCATCATGGATACGTAAGGTATACAAAATCGAATACAGCTAGGAGATCCCCGTGATTTGATTGCACATTGTGTCTCTTTTTTTCTGACCCGAGAAAGAGAAATAAAAACGTCACTTCAAACGGTTCCAATACATCGACCAGTACAGCAATCAGATCTTCGACATGCTCGTGCTCGTCGGCGCGCTCAGGCAGTACACCGCCACGGCCAGAGCCGCGGCCGCACGCTGCCCTGACGATGTGATGATGATTTAATTGTGCACAATGGGTAGTAACTATTCTTTTTTCTATAGCGAGTACTATCTTTATGTATATATAGTACTATTTTTAATTATTGAACTACAACAAAATATATCACCTTTTTTGCGGGCAAACAAAAAATATCACATTACATTTGCATGTAAATAATCAGGTCACATTCTGCATGAGGGGTAAAACGGTATTTCTGAGTCAGACTTAACACCGTTAGTTGTCAAAACTAACGGAAGTGGCATATATGGAACAAAATAAAGTTTGAATGTTAAAAAAGGAAAAAAAGATATTTTTTAGGCCAAAAAAGGAAGCAAAATTTAAGAAAGGCAAATAAGGAATTCTCTCGTTATATATAACCCTTGAGTAAGAACACCTGGGCCAGCTAACTTAAATGGGCTAGTGGAGCCCATTTTGCACCTTTGATTTTTTTTTAAATGTATGTAAATGGAATACAAAAATATTTGTATAATTTAAAGTAATCCAATTTTTTGTAAAATTACAACTAAAAAATATTATACAAAATTGTATTGCTCATAGATCAGGAAATTTTTGATATAAAATAAGGAAGCCACTAGGTCTCGAACCCACGAGGCCAAGACGAAATACACCCTTCACGCTCTATTACCTATACATATAGAAGATGATTAGTCAATCAAAAAGTTCAATATTAGCTTGAGTATTATATAAAAAATATTTAGTACAACGTAAGTAATAACATTATGTTCAAACATTTGTGTGTTACAAAAATTATACATACGAACGATGATTAGTGCGTGAAACATTTAAATATAAACCTATGTATTATATTAGACACGACTAAATATTCATATCAACAATATAACTTTTAAATTATGAATATGTAATTACATTGAAATTGAAGGATACAAATGTGCATATAATTATTGAATTTTTTGTATAATTAAAATAATATTTGGGAATTCTAATTTTACAAATATTTGTATTATTTTAAATTATACGAAGATTTTCGAAATATATAAATATTTTTTAAAATATATAAGTTTTTAAAATAATACATGTGCAGTTTTGAAAGTAAGTTATTTTTTTATAACAAGAATATTTAAACTTTACTTATCTAACCAAGATCATAATTTACATACTACCGACAAATTTCTAAAAAAAATGGAAAGTGCAAAATGGGCTGCACTGATCATAGACCATTTGAGGTGATAGGCTAACGTGCTTTAAGGTAAGGATATAAGACATAGTTATCCTTGTAGTTCTGTAGGTTGCAAGTTCGATTGCTGGTCCGTCTGATTGATATTTATCATTTTTTTCTCTTATACTGCTCACTGACATATGGGTCTCACCTGGGCTTTTCTGCGTGATTAAAAAATTGCGGAGTTATATAAAAAACATTTACTCCAAGTCACCGACATGTGGGCCATTGTCACACCACAAAACAAGTTAGATGACCATAAATCCGTATTTTACAAGTTTTAGTACCAAACTGAACATCTAGCGCAAGTTTTATGACCACCAATGATATTACCTCTTATATATATGGTGATTCTAGAGGCAACTCCTTGGAGATGGATTTGCAAGTTACAAGGTTATTACTTAGTATTGTTTACAAGTTATCAATAGTATGAGATCTCCAAACTTAATAAAGTTTATTATCTCTGTCCTGCGGGAGATTCAAGTCAAGAAGTAGAACTCTGTGAGGTCCTGTTTTGCCACATGTCGAACGGAGATGCACACAATTTAGCTAAGGCGTAATATTTTCTTCCTGCTTGTCATCATAATTATCGTATGAATTCTCCACACTTTATTAGTTTAAGTTAACAGGAATAAAATCATTCACTAAATTATTAGTTACCACTATTCATTTATGGCAGATGACCCCATTGCAGTGGACACTACAGGATTGATCATGATTTGCCTTAAAAACCAGTTGGCCACCAATTTTGGCAGGCAATTTTCCATTTTCTGCTCCCAACTAGTAAAAGCTTTAGGAGTTCACGCACAATATATATCTGCTTTAAAAATAATTGTTTTTTTACAACAGTTGGACCCATAAACATATTTTCAGTGACTTTGACAAAATGACACACATCGGAGTGTTATACTTAGACTGAATGCCACGTGGGTACACAAATGAGCTAAATAAATCGAGTATTTTTTCTCTACTTCCACACTCTATTCCTTCTGTGATGTACACTACAGGAATCAGCTACTTTGCCATCTGCCACGGCAGACGGCAAAGGCATGGACGGCGGACGGCAAAGGTCTTTGCCGTCTGCCGCGGACGGCAAAAGGCCACGGCAAAGTAAGGTCCGGCAAAGAGCTACTTTGCCATATGCTTTCAGCGGCTGACGGCAAAGGGGCCTTTGCCATCAGCTGCTGACGGCAAAGAAAGCAGACGGCAATAATTACGTTGTTAGTCCGTTAGGTGGCTAACGGCGTGCTTTGCCGTCTGCCAGCAGACGACAAAGAAGCAAAGGTCTTTGCCGTCTGCCAGCAGACGGCAAAGTGTCCAAAGTGTCCAAATGCACAGACGGCAAATCTCCTTCTTTGCCATCTCTGTCATTGATTTACAGTATGTTCAGCAATTCATATTCATATGTATAGCCCATGCATATATCACAAATATCAACACAGACCACAGGAAAATAAGAACATCACAAAATCATCCATAAAAACAAATATATCATACGACCTGTATCACAAAGTAAGACAACACCACACAAGTGTCGACAAATAAGATCACAAAGGTTGGCCTCCACATAACACAAAACCTAGGTGAGCATCATGGGATCTAGCAGCAACAACACCTAACCTACTGGATGGACACTGCAGTCCAGACCCAACTCCACAAGCACACTACATACTAATTTGCGACCGCGCCGGTGGTGCAACCACCACAACCAAAATTAAAAAGGCAAGGGAGGTGGGGAAAGGAGAGACGCCGCGCCCGCAGCAGCAGCAGCTCAACGCAGTAGCAGCAGCCTGATGCAGCTGCTCCCCGGCTCATTGTCGTGCCCACAACAGCAGTAGCTCGGCGCAGGAGCAGCATCCCGACGTGTGGGGATTTCAATATTTACTGCATACAGACTGAAATGAGTGAATGAACACAATAAAACATGTTTATATAAATCCGATTCAGAAAAAAGTTAGAACAACTCGTATTTGTGAACGGAGGGAGCACTACAGACTGTAAATTACTTGTTCCATCTAGTAATACATAATGTTGAAATGACATGTTTATATAAATGTCACATATAGAACTATCCAAAGCAATATGAAATGTATTGCAAAACCATTACTTCTGACAACTCTTCCATGCTCAGCCAATCATGCATGTCATTCCACAAGAGGAGCTCCAACCATGTATTACTAATAAATAATAGTATTAATCATCTTCAAACATAAAACATGTACTCCTACAAAGGCCCGAAAAAAAGCTAGTTATTTTAATATGTCTTTTGTTCATTCTCTTACGTAGTACAGAGTAGATTATCATACGATGATAGACATACTGCTACAAATCAATAAATGGACCATTTATTGGAGATTATAAGACGATGATAGCCACTGCCACAAATCAACAAATGCATCATTTATTGTTAGGACACAATACAAAAACAGAGGACATAGACAAGCACGCTATCTTACTGCCATCATCAAGACACCGAAATAATTAATCCACCGAAGACTTCATCTACAATCAACAAAAAAAGGGCACCGGCCATGACCAACCATTCGTAGATGTAAATATTCATGTGGTATATGTGTGAGAATGATATAAACCAATATTTTGAGGCAACATGTGCATAACATATGTGAAGGAAATATGCCCTAGAGGCAATAATAAAGTTATTATTTATTTCCTTAATTCATGATAAATGTTTATTATTCATGCTAGAATTGTATTAACCGGAAACATAATACATGTGTGAATACATAGACAAACAGAGTGTCACTAGTATGCCTCTACTTGACTAGCTTGTTAATCAAAGATGGTTATGTTTCCTAACCATGAACAAAAAGTTGTTATTTGATTAACGGGGTCACATCATTAGTTGAATGATCTGATTGACATGACCCATTCCATTATCTTAGCACCCGATCGTTTAGTATGTTGCTATTGCTTTCTTCATGACTTATACATGTTTCTTTGACTATGAGATTATGCAACTCCCGTTTGCCGGAGGAACACTTTGGGTGCTACCAAACGTCACAACGTAACTGGGTGATTATAAAGGAGTACTACAGGTGTCACCAAAGGTAGATGTTGGGTTGGCGTATTTCGAGATTAGGATTTGTCACTCCGATCGTCGGAGAGGTATCTCTGGGCCCTCTCGGTAATGCACATCACTTAAGCCTTGCAAGCATTGCAACTAATGAGTTAGTTGCGGGATGATGTATTACGGAACGAGTAAAGAGACTTGCCGGTAACGAAATTGAACTAGGTATTGGATACCGACGATCGAATCTCGGGCAAGTAACATACCGATGGACAAAGGGAACAACGTATGTTGTTATGCGGTCTGACCGATAAAGATCTTCGTAGAATATGTAGGAGCCAATATGGGCATCCAGGTCCCGCTATTGGTTATTGACCGGAGACGTGTCTCGGTCATGTCTACATTGTTCTTGAACCGTAGGGTCCGCACGCTTAAGGTTACGATGACAGTTATTATGAGTTTATGCATTTTGATGTACCGAAGGAGTTCGGAGTCCCGGATGTGATCATGGACATGACGAGGAGTCTCGGAATGGTCGAGACATAAAGATTGATATATTGGACGGCTATGTTCGGACATCCGAATGGTTCCGAGAGGTTTCGGATATTACCGGAGTGCCGGAGGGGTTACCGGAACCCCCCGGGGAAGTATGGGCCTTATTGGGCCGCGGGGGGAGAGAGAGGGCCGCGCCAGGAGGTGGCGCGTGCCCCCCCATGAGGAGTCCGAATTGGACAAGGAGGGGGGGCGCGACCCCCCTTTCCCTCTCCCTCTCCCTCTCTTTCCTTCCCCCTTCCTCCTTCCTAGTTGGACTAGGAAAGGGGAGTCCAACTCCCACTAGGAGGAGGACTCCCCCTCCCTTGGCGCGCCTCTTGGGCCGGCCGGCCCTCCCCCCCTTGCTCCTTTATATACGGGGGTAGGGGGGCATCCCAGGACACACAAGTTGATCTTCGTGATCGTTCCTTAGCCGTGTGCGGTGCCCCCCTCCACCATATTCCACCTCGGTCATATTGTAGCGGTGCTTAGGCGAAGCCCTGCGACAGTAGTACATCAAGATCGTCACCACGCCGTCATGCTGACGGAACTCCTCCCCGACGCTTTGCTGGATCGGAGCCCGGGGATCGTCATCGAGCTGAACGTGTGCCAAGAACTCGGAGGTGCCGGAGTAACGATGCTTGGATCGGTCGGATCGTGAAGACGTACGACTACATCAACCGCGTTGATATAACGCTTCCGCTTTCGGTCTACGAGGGTACGTAGACAACACTCTCCCCTCTCGTTGCTATGCATCACCATGATCTTGCGTGTGCGTAGGAAAAATTTGAAATTACTACGTTCCCCAACAATATGTTTGACTAAAATTTCTACAAAATAGCAGCTTAAATGCTCATAGATTAGAGTTGATTCCAGTAATTCTTAAACTTGTTTTGGACGGAAGTATATCTTAAACTCTCAAATTTCTCTGCTTTGCTAACCTTGAGAAGAAAAATTACACAACACCATCTCGCCGGATCTACTTATAATTCAGAGGGTCAATTCTAATTAACAACAAAAAAGGGAAATCTGCAGGGAAAAAGGTCTACTTGATCTTTTGATGGCACAGTGACCTGTTTGTTCAGGATAAAAAGAGTGCTCCTACTGGCCATGTCTTTGCTCTGCCAGGAGCTACATAACTAAGTTAGCTTGGGTGCGACTATGTACCTGAAAAACAACCTATGCGCTACTTTTAGGCTGGGCCTTTGCTGTGCTAATTGTTTCTTAGCATTGAGACACCACAATTCACTTAGTGTTTTAGTTACATCATGAAGACGACAGGCAATAGGCAAGTGGGGAAACACATCTCTATGGAAGAACAAACATTACACACAATTAAGCTACAGTACATAAAATCCAATCCAGCTAGCTAGTAGTCAGATCAACTAGCTACTACAAGGTAAATGAAGAAGTTGCTCTCTGATCTGCAGCTACATATATATCCATACTAGCTAGCCAGTAAGTGCCAATCAACTGTGGACAGAGACTGGATGAATAATCGTACCTGCAGGCTGCAACCCCGCGCACGCCGGCCGTCCAAGATCGTAGTTGCAGGTTGCAGAAGACCGGCCTCTGCTTGGAGGCACCTCGTCCCTCGACCTCTGCCTGGTACGTATACATGTTAGAGAGTGACCGGGGGCAGCAGCAGTAGCTCGGCGCAGGAGTAGCATCCCAACGGTGGAACTAGGGGAATTTCGTTTCGTGTGGGGATTGTACGTACCTGGACGTTGCGGCCAACCTGGATGGGGTTCGCCTTGGTCTCGATGCGGTCGTCGATGCGGGCGGGCTTGAGGTGGTTTATGGAGAGCTGCACGCTGGCCACCCTCCGATACCCCGAGGCCATGTACCCGCCGATGCTCGCCGTCGACTCCGCCATCAGCGCCGAGACGCCGCCATTGAGAATCCTGAAGGGCTGCGACCATCCTGACCTCGCCGACGTCGCTGTGCCCGCAGCAACAGCCTGCCGCAACAGCAGCTCGACGCCGCTGGGGCCTCCTCGCGGTGTACCACCACCAGTGCCTGGGCGTGGCTCTCCTGGGCGAGGAGAGAAACCAGTCGGTGGAGATGGTGAGCGGGGAGAGGTGACCTCGGGGAGGAGAGCTGGGCGGTGGGGAACGACGGGGATCGCCGGAATCTGGCGGCGGCGTGGGGTGGAGAAAGGGGATCGAGGAGAACGAGAGAGATGGGATCCAACGTGGGTGTGGGTGTGGGTGTGCATCATGGGTGGGGCCCGGGGGTGTGTGGGTCGTGGGTGGGTGTGTGCTAAGTCATCGATCCGTGCCGTCTGCCGGGGGCGGGGGCGGCTGTTAGATATGTTAGGTTATTTTCTTTGCCGTCTGCTTTCGGGCTCTTTGTCGTCTGCTAGCAGACGACAAAGAAAGTGGCCATTAGATTGTTCTGGTTAGTTGACCATCCATCCTCTTTGCTGTCTGCTAGCAGACGACAAAGATTATATGCCGCCAGTTAGCTGACGGCAAAGAGCAGGCTGATGGCAAACATCCTCTTTGCCGTCCGCTCTTTCTTTGCCGTCAGCTTTCCGTAAGCTGATGGCAAAGACCTTCTTTGCCGTCAGCTAGCAGACGGCAAAGAGCTGACTGATGGCAAAGATCCTGATTCCAGTAGTGGTATTTTGAAAATACTAAGATGATCAATGATCATGATAGTTATTAGTATAATGCTAGTGGTGTATATAGCACAATTTTATATTGTCGGATACATATTTTTGTTTGGCTGGCTATTCAAAACATACTGATATAAAATAATGTTTCCGAGTACCAATAATTAATCAATAATACATGCATCATTATCGCTGTGGAGGATTTTATGGTATACAATCAAAGTGTCATACGTAAGTTCCTTTTAAATTATATATGGTGATTCTAGAGACAACTCATTAGCTCCTTAGAGATGGATTTGCAAATTAGTACAAGGTTATTTATGTATTGTTTACAAGTTATCAATAGTATGAGGTCTCCAAACTTAAGAAAGTTTATTATCTACCCCTCAAAAAGAATGATTATTATCTCTCTCCTGCGGGAGATTCGTGTCAAGAAGCAGAACTCCATGAGGTCCTATTTTGCCACAAGTTGAACGGAGATGCACACAATTTAGCTAAGGCGTAATGTTTTCTTCCTGTTTGTCGTCATAATTATCTTTTGAATTCTCCACACTTCCTTACTTCTGATGTTTTATCTTATTTTGAGAATTGTGTTTTTTGAGTTAAAATAAAGGTAGTTTTCTCCTATAGAAAAAGAGTGGCCTATGTGGGAATATCCTATTTGACGCATTATGTGTCAAACTGTTGATCTTTCGCACACGAGCTGGCGATCTTGCGGTTACACGGGCAGGCCTGTTAACATGTTGCAGCATTTTTCGGTTTTGCGAATCTTCTAGAGTTTTCCAGCCGTTTTTTTCTGGTTTTGAGAACCTTCTAGAAGGTTCCTGAACCGATTTTTACTTTTTCTTTTTTATTTCTCAGTTACTTTTTTCCTTTTAGTTTCTTTCATTTTCTATTTTCATTTTTTGTTTCTTTTTCTTTTTTACTTTCGTTGAAAAAATTTATTTTTCAATAAGAATGTTCCTGTTTCAAAAAGAATGTTTGTGTTCTCAATTTTTTCTATATTTCAAAAAATGTCCGCTTTTCCAAAAATTGTTCATTTTTTAAAACTGTTTGTGTTTTAAAATCTAGCTCAGTAGTTCCGTAAATTGTTTGTATTATTTTTTTGTTTGCGTTTCCAAATTTTGTTCTGGCTTCCAGAAAATATCAGCGTTCCATAAATTGTTGTGTTTCTATTTTTTAGGAATTTCAGAAAATTTCCCTGTGCTGAAACGAAAGTTTGTGCTCTGAATTGTTTTCTGGATTATAAAAAAGTTCACTTTTGAAAAGAAATTGTGATTGTAAAAAAATGTTCATATCCACAAAAATTGTTAAATTTTATAAAAATGTTCGCATTCTATAAAATGTTTTGATTTTCTAAATTTTTGTTCATGGATATGAAAAGTGTTCGCATTTCATGTAGCTTTCACATTTTTGTTAAAAAATGTTGGTCCTTCGAAATTTAAAAAATAATCAGATCTGCGTTGTAGTTGGTCATTAAGGCTCTCCGCTGCTATATGGTCAACAGCGCGAGCTAGTTGAACTGGCCGGCAGGTCATCGTCTTTTGCGAGACGTCTTAGATTCGATCCGTCGGGGGAGCAATATAGTATATTTTTGCGTTGCTAACGTACTAGCCTCGTTCACCCTACCTTGCATCGCTAAAGTAGTAGCATGTGCGCTCAGCCGACAATCTGGCGCAAAGAGCGGCAGATAGGAGCTCCCGCCTATGTGGGCTAAATCCAGACAAACTTGGAGAAAGAAACATGCTCAATGGGCCGGAAAATCTAACGCACCTCGTAACGGTCCAGCCCACACGCTCACCATCACCCATCAGAGTCCATCACCGAGTTTCTCTCTCTCACCCATCAGAGTTCAACTGGCCGGCAGGTCATCGTCTTTTGTGAGACGTCTTAGATTCGATCCGTCGGGGGAGCGGCAGACAGGAGTTCCCGCCTATGTGGGCTAAATCCAGACAAACTTGGAGAAAGAAACATGCTAAATGGGCCGGAAAATCTAATGCACCTCGTAACGGTCCAGCCCACACGCTCACCATAGTCCCATCAGCGAGTTTCTGTCTCTCTCTCGCCGGAACCCCGCGGAAGAAAAAGAATCTCTCGCCGGGGAGGGGGCAAGCACAGCCGCGCCCCTCCTCGCCGTCGACGCTTCTCGAAGACCCTTGCGAAGGCCAGGATTTCTAGGCCAGGCACGGCGACCCCTCGCCGGAGCTCGCCGAGGTACATACATCTCGCCTCGTCTCATTGATCCGCCGTCGATTTCAGATTAATATCGCAGTGCTTCTTGCTGCAACCCACTCAATCAATATCGTGGCTGATTAATTTTATTTAATTTTATTTCTGCACATGTTTCTATATGTGGCGGAACAGAGAAGAGAGGGCACTTCTCTTCTTCTTCTTCAGATGTGCGGCTCAGCCAAAATTTGTGTCAGGTGCCGAAACAACCCGTGCTAATTAAGTATACTTGATTAATGAAATAGTGACGGGAAATACGTACTAGCAATCACATTGTGGTGCTCAGTCTTAGGTGCCCAGTCGTTGCTCAGGCGTGCAACGATAGGGGCAGGGTTATGGTGTTAGTTTCAGAGACAGGGAATCGGGTAGACCGATGACATGAGATGCATTCTTGGTGATGATACTGGCCTTAATTTGAGAGGATTACTGCATCTTCCTTCTAATTGACTGTATCAATTAACGCTAGGAACTGAGCAATTATTACAGTTTATGTATAAGTATCACAATGAGCTAACAACATCACATCACCATGACAATACGCAAGTTATGATAGCTAATAAGATCAAAGTATGAGCATATATAAGCTGACTTATTACAACGTAAACATATTACGTAAAGTTGACAGTGAACAAGTTATGGTAGATTGTAAGATAGAAGTATGACCATGCAGGGTGGCATATTACAACTTAAACTCATAGCAATCACATGGCAAGGAACATAATTGTGTTGATAGCCAGTCTTATGTCTTCAGAGTTCAGGCCATGTTCACGCAATCCGAAACCATTTACCAACTTTAACCCGTTTCACCAGAATAGCTGTTGTGAATCCAATGCCAAAGCCCAACCCAGCAAAGAGAAACAAGATAATATCAACATGATCATAGCATATATTTACTTGTGCCTCATTTGGATTACTTGAATTTCCACATGTTTTGGACAAAGGCAGTCCACAGAGCCCCAAATTCCCTTTATATGAGTTGTTCTCAAACGTTGCAAATTGACGTGATTGTGGTATCCTTCCATGCAGCTTGTTTTGAGATAAGTTCAGGGTGGCAAGAAATGTTAAATCTGTTAGTACTTGTGGAATCTCTCTAGAAAGCTCGTTCGAGGACAAGTCTAGTGATTCCAATTGACGCATCTCAGCCATTTGTGGTGGAATCTTTCCCGTAAATGCATTATGTGACATGTTAAATGTATGCAGCGAAATTAGCTTCCCAGTTGTTTCAGGAATTTGACTATCAAATGCATTATTTGAGAAGTCAATTGCGGTTAAGGTAGTCAAGACTTTTTCAAATGCCATGTATTGCCCTTTGTATGTGATTGCAACGGTATCATGGTAGTATCTGTACGGAATCTGGTGACTTAAAGTACTTCCTGTGTCATTGAACTTGGCCATCATAGATGTCAACCTCTGAAACCATTGTGGATGCAAATTGCCATGGTAGTTGTTTGAGGATATATCAACGATTCGCAACTTTGGGAAGTATTCCTCAAATTTGCTATCTCTGAAAGTATAAGGAAGCAAGCCATAGAACTGATTGGATCTTAAAATAAGGACATATAGATTGGAAAGCCTACTCAACCAAGATGGAAAAGTGTCAATCATCTTATTGTTTCCAACGTCAAGGACCTCCAGGTCAACGCAGTTGGAAAGAGACCTAGGCAGCTGCCCCTGAATCTTATTGTCATGTAAATCTATTGTCTGGAGATTACAGTGCTCATTAACTTTATCAGGCAATGTTCCTTCAAAGTGGTTCTCTCTCAAATTTAATATAGCCAAGTGACCATCTTCCATTAGACATGATGGTATCAGCCCACTGAAGTTGTTATATGACAGGTCAAGGACTTCAAGTTTGCTTGCTTTGCAGATGGAATGCGATATGTGGCCACTTAGCTTATTTCTGGACAATTTGAGGTAAACTGTTTGGCTAAGGTAAACAGTGAAGTTTGACATAATAGAAGAGAATATATTGTTGGAATAATCCAAAACTTGAGGCAAACTCCATACTGTTGCCAACATGTTTGGCATTGGGATCTGGCCTTGGAGTCTATTGAAACTCACATCAAGAGATTCCAAACGACTATTTGGGAGAACATATGAAGTAAGTTGCATATCTGTGAATTTGTTGTGTGAAAGATTCAGACTTATAAGGCCATCATCCCATGTCTCCAATATCCGTTTGGGTATAATCCCGTCTATTACGTTGCTTGAAAGGTCCAATATTTGGACATGATTAAGATGCATCAAGAATCTTGGAATTGTTGTCATGTTGCAAGACATAAGTCCTAACATCAAGAGTTTAGGTAGTACAGGAATGGTGGGTTCACTGCCTTCGCTGTCCAGGACATAGAACTTGTTGTTTGAGAGATTCAGGTTATAAAGTTTTCTTAACTTCCAAAGCGAACTCAATTGTACTAAACCTGTTAAGTTGTTTGTGTGAAGATCCAGGTCCACCAAACTTCTGAGTTCAAAGAATGATGCAGGGATCTGTCCACTAATTTGATTTTCACTCAAAGAAACAATTCTCATGCGTGAATATGTTGTATCAAACTCTTGTATTGGTCCAGAAAGCTTGTTTAGTGAAAGATCCAACTGTAACATGGCTGGAGATGTGAATAGATATGTTGGAATCTCTCCTGCAAATAGAGTTTAGCTCTTAAGTAGTGAAGTTGACAAAATGAATATTTGCAAAAAAAAAAACCAAGAGCGGTGATATGTTTTCTAGAGAACCTTAAGCATACAAAGCTAACCTTGCTATCTCTGAAAGATTTACCAATGTTTGAGACGACAATCTTCAAAGGCCAAATGTTTTAACTAGTGCTAGGAATTAGAGTGGCTATGCCTTAATGAATTTTTCTTGTATAATTGTTTCTAGTATGTGTCCCTAAGAGTGCATGTTGTTTTGGATCTTAGAAGAATACACTAACAAGGAGGAGAAGATATATTTTCGTATAGTTGTTTCCTTAATCAAGATTGTTATGGATGCAAATTTTCTCTATTGATAGCCCAAGGGGCATATATATATTACACAAGACTGCTTGGTGTACAAGGAAAGAAAACATAGCTTAATAGGACTCCTACACCTAGTACTAATACTCCTTAACAAAGATCATGATTAACCGAATATTTCCACATTGTATACAATTAGAATATCAGCACACACATTGTATGGAATAGCCTGGAAAGCATCTCTGAGAATTATTAACAAATTGTTGTAGAATTTCATTTATCTTTTATCGATAGTTTTACTTTAGAAATCCTGACCTATATGTTCTTTAATGTTCTTATTAGGTACTAGAAAGAAGTGCTAATGGAAGCACTATTGTCTTTCAGTAAAAATAGCAAGACTCATACTTGGGGTATATGGCAAGGTAAATAAACATGATATCCATTAAATTAGCAGTAACAAATCATATGGCAAGGTAATGATATCTACAACCTTGGAGTTGTTGTCCCCTTTTTATGTTGGATAGGTAGTGTGGTAGTTGACACTGATTTTTAATTCACATTGTTCTCCTTTTCTTTTTTATACTGAATTTTCATCTGGATCAAAATTAAGGTCATAACAAGTTATAGGTTTTAATAATAGTAGGTTGCACAAATTTAAATTATCAATTTACACTATTGCCTTTTTTAGTAGATAGTGAATTTCGTTTGGATAAAAATAGAAGGCAGAAATCAGTTATAGGTTCTAATTGTAGTAGCTTGCACAAACTTCTTTTTTCTCTTTTGATCTTCTGCACTGTTTTTGTTTGTAAGGGTGATTGATGACATGCTTAGGGATTCTAAAGTCATTTGGTAATAATAGCATATGGTATCTATTTATTTATACTCAAAATTTAGCACAATTCTCATAAGAGTTTGATCTTATGTGTTATTGGTACTCTTCCTCACCAGTTTACCATCGGTTAGGAGCAAATATCATAGTTATTGTTCATGGAAAAGAGATGCATGTGTTGGTTTTTGTTATTTGTTTTTATTCTACCCACGATGTAAATAATTAGGTTGTGAATTGAATCTTACCTCTAAGATCATTCTGCGAAAGATCCAGATAAATCAGTTGAGTCAAGTTCATAATTGTACTTGGTATTCTGCGAGGAAACCTGCAGGCTGTTAATACTAATACTGTCAATTTGCTGAGATGTCCAAAATCTGTTGTTATTGGACCTGATAATTCACTATAAGAAATTTCCAATCTTCTAAGTTTCTTGAGATTGCCAATCGAAGATGGTATTGTCCCAGAGAAGGCACTACCAGAGATTCTCAATGAAGTCAACTTGTTGAGGTTGCCAATTGATGATGGTATTTGTCCAACAAAGCCACATTCAGTAATCTCCAAACTTGTCAAGTTGGTGAGGTTTCCAATCATCGGGGGCATTATCTTGGAGGAATAGCAATCAGAGAGGTGCAAGCTTGTCAAGTTCTTAAGGCTTCTAATCCATGAGAAAAATGGTCCTAACTCTCCTGAAAATTGAGCAAAAGAGAGCTGCAAAATTTGCAAGGAGTTGATCTTGTTGAACAATAAATCATTCGGCTCCATAGAAATTGACCCTCCTTCAAGACCTAGCTCACTCAGAGACAGAAGATTGCTAAAAGAGCTCAGCCTGACACCAGAGAAATTAGTGTACTGTAGATTCAAAGTCTCCAAAGAAGCCCCACTTGGAAATTCTGGTAAATGCCCTGACAGTTGTTTGTTGTGTGACACATCAAGGACTCTTATATTCCTGAGTTGAAATATTGTCTGAGGAAACCAACCACTGAAATTATTATAGCTGAGTTGAAGAACACTTAAATTGAGAAAATCCGTGAAGAATTCAGGAACTGCACCAGAAATTCCACCATTAAGCTTGAGGTTGACCACCGTAAGGGATCTAAGACTTGACAGAGAGGTGTGGATTGGACCATGGAGTAGGCAGTACACCATGCTAAGAATCTGAAGATGGGGGACAGCAATACCTAGACCACTGCTCCACTCCTCTCCGCTACTAGATATGTCCACTCCATCAAGGTACAACTCCCTCAGATTGGTGAGGTTTGCCAGTAAGATCTCAAAACTGGGCTCTCGTAACACCAGAAAGTTGTAGCCATCCAAGATAGAATAGAAATTTGGGATTTCATCAAATTCAACATTATGCAGTGAAGAAAGGTCCAATGACACAAGGCTTGTGAGATTGCCGATGGCGATAGGAATCTGACCGTAGAAGCCTGAATAAGAAAGGTTGAGGTGAGTGAGCTTGGATAGCGTCTCGAAACCAACTGCCGGAATGTGAGATCCACCAAAATCGTTCATGCTGAGGTCGAGGTAGCGTAGGGAGGTGAGGTTGAAGAGCGCGGCATGGCACCCGTAGCTGTAAAGGCCACGGCCGCCGAGGTCAAGAACGGTGACGCTGCCGCCTCCGCCAGATACACCATCATCACAGCGAACGCCCTCCCAGCTGCAGCAGTCGGTACCAGGTTGCCATGATGGCAGGGTGGTGGTGGAGTAGTCGAAGATGAAAGACTGCTTTAGTTTGAGAAGTGCTGCAGCCTGGTCTAGATGGCAGTAAGAAGAATCTCTTGTATTACCATGGCCGTGGCCATGAGAAGATGTGGCTAGCCAGAATAGTTGGATCACTATGAATAGAGGAAGTAGGTGTGTAGCATGAGGCATCGGTTCATTTCCGAACTGCAACCAGGCTCCTAAGAATGATATAGAACATAGCACCATCTCTCTTTGCAAGAAAGAGTGTTCATTTTCTTGTTCTGAAACGCATGTGTTTGTTTTTCCTAAAGTGGGCCAACAGATGTTGTGCCATCTTGCAGTAATGTTATCAATCATGATGTTGATGACTTTGAACTCTGACCAAGTCTTCGGTCTGAAGCTTCAAAGATCAATTCAGAATTAATATGACGTGTTTGTTTTCTTCTCAGAAGGACGTGTTTGTTTTTCTTAACGAGAGCCAATGATGGGGTCATGGTGGAAGAACACTCCTAACGACCGAATCTGATGACTTTGAGGCCAAGCCACTACGGCCAAGTCTTGAGTCTCGCGCTTCAGAGATCAAGTCAGAATTTCTGACGGGCTAAGAGGGCGTACAAGTCAGTACATATTTTTCTTATGAGAGCCCAGTCCAATGTTGAGTGACAGATAATTATAATAAAGCGCCTGTGAAGAATTTAGGGGATCTCTTGGATTATCTTCGTGGCCTCAACATCAAGTTGTTGGGTTGCATATATAAAAATACCTACGGCATCTCATTTTCCCTGACATCGTCGATGCTTCCTCTGTTTTCTCTGCCAAGAGCCCAAGACTGACTAGCTTTCAGAAATGTAGAAGTGCAAGATATGGGCTGTGCAATCTCGATGTATTGATCGGTGCACCAGGCACGTATATATAAGTACAGAGGTGGGCCACAACCTCAACTATACAAAGGAAACAGGAGGTGGGCCCTACACACAAATATACACGTACACAATATACTCAACCCCCCCCCCCCCCCCCCGCAGTCGAAGCGGCGCCAGTGACGCAAAGGCTGGAACGAAACTCCTCGAGAGTAGAAGTCGGCAGTCCCTTCGTCATCACATCGGCGAACTGCTGAGCGGTCGGCACATGGAGAACCCGCATGCGTCCAAGAGCCACCTGCTCGCGCACAAAGTAATGTCCAGCTCGATGTGTTTAGTCCGGCGATGATGAACGGGGTTGGCGGAGAGGTACACCGCATAGACGTTGTCACAGTAGACAACCGTAGCCTGGGAAACGTCGTGATGCAGCTCCTGCAGTAACTGTCGTAGCCAGGTGCACTCGGCAACGGCGTTGGCCACAACTCGGTACTCAGCCTCCGCGTTGGAGCGCGAAACTGTGGGTTGTCGCTTAGACGACCACGAGACGAGTGAAGGACCGAGATAGACGCAGTAGCCAGAGGTGGACCGACGAGTGTCAGGGCAGCCAGCCCAGTCAACATCGGAGTAGGCCACCATCTCCAGAGAAGTAGACGCCGTGAGTGTCAGTCCGAGGGTCATCGTGCCGCGGATGTAGCGAAGGATCCGCTTCACGAGAGTCCAATGAGAGTCATGAGGGGCGTGCATGTGGAGACACACCTGCTGAACAGCATACTGAAGATCCGGTCGAGTGAGAGTCAAGTACTGAAGAGCGCCGACAATAGACCGGTAGAAAGGAGCATCCGACGCAGGCGAGCCCGCAAGAGCAAAGACCTTGGCCTTCGTGTCAACAGGAGTAGCAGCAGGATGACAGTTGAGCATACCGGCACGCTCAAGAAGCTCATGTGCATACTTCTAATGATGAAGAAAGAAACCGTCCGGGCGGCGAACGACCTCAATGCCAAGGAAATAATGTAGAGCACCCAGGTCCTTAATAGCAAACTCGTCACCCAGCCGGAGAGTAATCTGCTGAAGAACAGCTGCGGAGGAGGCCGTCAGGATGATGTCGTCGACGTAAAGCAGCAAATATGCAGTCGTGTCACCGTGGCGATAGACAAACAGTGAGGCATCCGAGCGAGTAATGCTGAAGCCCAGTATCTGAAGAAACCCGGCGATCCGCTGGTACCAGGCGCGGGGTGCCTGCTTGAGCCCGTAAAGAGAGCGGGACAACAGACACACATGGCCGGGAAGTGAGGCGTCGACAAAACCGGTGGGTTGCTCACAATACACCTACTCCTCAAGATGGCCATGGAGAAAGGCGTTTGAGACATCCATCTGATGAACGGGCCAACCGCGGGACACGACGAGCTGGAGGACGGTGCGGATCGTGCCCGGTTTTACAACCGGGGCGAACGTCTCTGTGAAGTCCACTCCAGCGCGCTGGCGAAAACCACGGACCACCCAACGAGCCTTGTAGCGCTCGAGAGTGCCATCCGAGCGGGTCTTATCTCTTATGGCGAAAGACCCACTTGCCGGTGATGACGTTGGCGCGAGGAGGCCGGGGAACCAGTGTCCAAGTGCGGTTCCGTTGGAGCGCATCGTACTCTTCCTGCATCGCCGCACGCCAGTGAGGATCACGGAGGGCGGCGCGAGCGGACACGGGAAGAGGCGACGGCTCCGCAGTGGAGGCGGCGAGGACATACTCTTCACTCGTGTACCGGAGGCTCGGACGATGAACGCCGGTACGAGCGTGGGTGACGGGGCCAGAGGGCGCCAGCGGAGCCACCGGCGAGGCAGCCGGCGAGGCAGCCGGCGTCGGGTTCGGCGAGGTGGCCGGCGTCGAGGCGGCTGAGGAAGCGGCCGAGCCGGCCGCGCCCGATCCTGCGGCGGGTGAGGGAGGGGCGCCAGGGGCGCCGTCAGAGCCGGCCGAGGAGGCCGAGGGGGCAGGCACCGACGTGAGGGTGCGAGGACCGCCAAATCCTGGAGGCGGTCCGCGGGCCAAACGGGACCGTCCGCTTGACGGAGTCGTCGAAGGGCCGCCGGTGGCCGGCGGTGACGAGACGACCAGGGGTACCTGCTGCTGAAACGGAAATACCATCTCATCAAAGTAAACGTGTCGGGAGGTGAAAACACGATGGGAGACGGGATCATAACAGCGGTAGCCCTTAGTGTTGGGTGGGTAGCCGAGAAAGATGCAGGCGACGGAGCGGGGTGCAAGCTTATGAGACACAGTAGCGGCGATGCTAGAGTAGCAAAGGCAGCCGAAGATGCGAAGCCCATCATAAGAGGGGGGGTGCACCGAAGAGAAGATGATGAGGTGTAAAGTTCCCGCGAGTACGACATGGGCGGATGTTGATGAGGAGAGAAGCGGTGGCGAGAGCGTCAGGCCAAGAGCGCGGAGGCACATTGGCATGAAAGAGAAGAGTCCTAACACAGTCATTGAGAGTGCGAAGGATGCGCTCAGCACGACCGTTCTGTTGCGAGGTGTACGGGCAAGTGAGACGAAAAATCGTGCCATGTGTGGTAAGAAGATTACGAACGGCGAGGTTGTCAAACTCCTTCCCGTTGTCTGTCTGCAACGCGAGAATGGGACGACCAAACTACGTGAGAACATAGGAGTAGAACGCGGCGAGAGTGGATATAACAACCGACTTGCGGCGCAACGGGAAGGTCCACACATAATGCGAAAAATCATCAAGTATGACAAGATAATAAAGAAAGCCCGTATTACTGGCAACAAGAGAGGTCCAAACATCACTATGAATTAATTCAAATGGGTACGGTGCAACAAAAGAAGAAGCCCTAAACGGAAGACGAGCATGTTTGCCGAGGCGACATGCATGACACGAGTGATCCTCGGTCTTATTACACGTGAAAGAAAAACTCCGAAGTATGTGGCGAAGGGTGGCAGGATTAGGATGACCCAAGCGAGCATGCCAAAGATCCACTCCGGTGGCGAGAGCGACAGGGGCGGCGAAAGTGGTGGAGGTGGCGGAGTGAACCGGGTAGAGCTCGTCGGGGCTGTCACATCGGTGGAGCACCATCCGCGTGCGAGCGTCCTTAACAGAAAAACCACATTCGTCAAATTCAACGGTAACCGGATTTTCACGTGTAAGAGAACGGACAGAAGCAAGATTTTTAATAAGTTCAGGAGAAATGAGAATATTAGACATGGATATAGGAGTGGAGTTAGACGGAAAATATGTATGACCAATATGAGTGATGGGAAGGGAAGAGCCGTCACCGATGGTGATGCGGTTGGAGGTGTGGACAGGATGAGCGGTGTGAAGGTTACCGGGGTACGCCGCCATGTGAGCGGTGGCGCCACTGTCCATGTACCAATCGCCACCGCCGGTGTAGCTGGACGGGGAGGGAGCATTGTGGAGAGCCGCCAGGAGGGCCGGGTCCCACGGTGCCGGCGGGAGAGGCGGCGCAGCCATCAGGGGCAGCGGCGGCGGCCTTCCTGGCGGCGGCTGCTGACCGTAGGGCGCCGCGTAGGGCTGCGGCGCGGCGTAGTACGCCTAGTGTGGCTGCGGCCGAGTGTCGAGGAAACCCGGGGGAGGGGCCCGAGGAACCGGCATGGAGTAGGCGTGGACAACGCCAGTCCATGGGTTCTGGCCGGCGTACCACGGGGTCGGCTGAGGGGCCTGCTGTGGCGGGCAGGGCGCTCCTCCCTGAGCACCGCCGCCGCCCCCCTGCTTGCGGCCGCGACGACGACCGCGGCGACGACCCCCCCCCCCCCCCCCGCTGGCCGCTGGGGCGGCGGGAAGGGGGCGGCCAGTGCGGGCGGGAACCCGGGCGGGAAGGCGGGCGCCGCCGGCTGGGGCGGCGTCGGGCGTGGCGGTGGCGGGGCCGAACCCCCGCGGGTGCCTGCGACGAGGGCGGTGTGGGTCGCACGAGTCCGTTCCACCCGCATCCGGCGCTCCTCCAACTTGAGGTACGCGACCACCTTGGCGAAGGTGGGCTCCGGGATGAGGGTGAGGTTGGAGGCGGCGTCCCCGAAGTCCTCGTTGAGGCCGCCGGAGAGGGTGCTGATGAGGAGTTCGTCGCCAATCTTTTCCCCGAGATCGCGGAGCTCATCGGCGAGCTTCTTGAGGCGCATGCAAAAATCATCGATGGATGAGTCAAGTTGCTGGCACCCGTAAAACTCACCATAGAGCAGGACCTTGCGCTGCAGCCGATTGTCGGTGAAGAGGCCGTTGAGCTTGGTCCAGACCGCATAGGCGTCGTCCTCGTCGTTCACCATGGTGTGGAAGAGGTCGCTGGAGATGATGAGGTAGAACCAGCGGATGATGGTGGCGTCGAGGATCATCCACTCCTAGTCGTTGATCATGAGCGCCGAGTCCATGGTGCCGTCCACGTGGCCGTGCAGGAGGTACTCACGGAACACAAGCGAAAAATACTGCTTCCAAGCGGAGTAGGAGGCGGTGGTGTGATCAAGCTTGACCGGAACACGCTCGTGGATGTTGAGGTCGTGGACGAGAGTGACATCGGGACCGGCAAATGGGTTGGAAACGGTGGACGAGGAGGAGCTCATGGCTAGGGTGCGGCGCGGGTGGGGGAGACGGGGTGCGGATGCGGCGTGGGTGGGAGGGGAGGGGGAGGTTAGCGGCGCGGGTGGGAGGGGAGGGGAGGGTTGCGGCGGCGCGGGTGGGAGGGGAGGGGAGGGTTGCGGCGCGGGTGAGGGTGGCGGAAGCGGGAGCTCGCGGCGGCCGCGGCCTTGGAGAGGCGGCGGCGGCGGCGAGCGAGGTGGTGGGAGAGGCGGCGGTGACCAATGGCGGCGGCGGCGACCGGAAGGAGGGTGGCGGCGGCGGCTGGTGACGGCGGCGCGGAGGCGCGGCGCCGGCGGCGGCTAGGGTTAGGATCGTGCTGCGATAGATACCATGTAGAAGTGTAAGATATGGGCTGTGCAATCTTGATGTATTGATCGGTGCATCAGGCACGTATATATAATTACAGAGGTGGGCCACAACCTTAATTATACAAAGGAAACAGGAGATGGGCCCTACACACAAATATATACGTACACAATATACTCAACAAGAACAATGGCATTTTCAACTGGAAGCCCACGATTCTGATATCTGGAGACTTGCAGTAAAAAAAGGAAAACGTGATACTGCCATTCAGAGTCAGCGTAAATTGCATGTTCATTTCTGTTAACCAATATTGTTCAGGTTATTTTTAAAATCAAGCAGAACAACTTATTACAATCACACCCAGAATAATTCAATCAGAATGGTATGTTTGGCCGCATCAACTATTCGATCAGACACTGGAATGCAAATTACACTATGTCTCCATGTTTTGTCGGGATTATGGTAATTATGGATTTATGGTAGTTTGGCATTCCTTTGCGCGATGAGCCTTCAACTGGAGACGGAAGCTTCCGTTATAGGCATTCTTCACAAGCATCTATCGTAAAAAATATAAAAACAGAGAAATGCAGCATAAGTCTTTTATGTAAGGGAAATCGCTATATGCCTGTCCGTTTGGTTTTAGCAATCTCCATTGGCATGATGTTGATATAGAATGACGAAAGAACAGTTAGCATGATGCTAACATGATTTATGCCCCTGGCACCCTCCATTTTCTTTGATTTCAGTATTGCGTGGACGAATATCACAGATGCTCCGAGGAATGTGTATAAACTAGCTATTTTTTTAAATAATACATTTTTTTATTAATTTGCACAAATATTACGCTCAAAAAATGATTTTCAAAAATAATACACCGTCGGCCCACAACAGGCCGACTGGTCCTAGTCGGCCCACAGCAGGCCGACTGAGGGCCTATCTGCTTGCTGCTGGCCGATTGGCCTGTCGGCCACCAAGTCAAGTCCAGTCGGCCAACTGGGGGCCGACAAGGTCCAGTCGGCCTGCTGTGGCCGACAGGAACTAATTAGCCTGCTGTGGGCCGATTGGTGCATGCATACCATATTACAGTTTTTTTGCCCCCTACGATATTATAGATTATTTTTTTTCAAAACTATGACGTATTTTCGTGCAACCCTTTCCCCTTAATATTTTCCCGCCAACTCTTTTCCGCCACCTGTTTCTCATCCACCTGTTTCCCGCCATATGTTCCCGCCACCCATTTCCCGCCATATGTTCCCGCCAACTCTTTCCCGCCACCCGTTTCCCGTCATATGTTCCCGCCAACTCTTTCCCGCCACCCGTTTTCCTCCATATGTTCCCGCCAACTCTTTCCCGCCATACTGCAGTCGTTCTTTCCCGCCATTTTCTCCTCTCTACCTATAAAACCCCCTTCAGACGGAGGTGGATAAGCATTCTAGTGTAGTGTAGTTGAGATGTCCCATTATCCTTTCGATCGTAGTTTTCACCCTGGGATGAGCAGGACTCTTCTGAGGCTAGCTACCGATTTCAGGATGGACAATAGGATAGTTCCATGGGACCAACTCACCGGTAGTGACACCATAATGAATGAGTTGGCTCACGAATTACGTAGGTCTGGGTGGCCTGAAAGGACCTATGAGGAGGTACGTAAAGAACTTCTTACGTTGCATGAAAGGTGGAAGAAGGTAGTGGAGCCGAAGAGTGAAACTTTCAGAAGGACTGCAGAAAAGAATCCATTTTTATGGACCGAGGAGAGCGAGGACGAAGATGATATCTTCATGCCGCCGCTTCCGGGTTCTGCATCGTCGAAGGGCAATAGTTCTTCATCATCGAAGGGCAAGGTTTCTGCATCGTCGAAGGGCAAGAGTTCTTCATCATCGAAGGGCAAGGTTTTTGCATCGTCGTAGGGCAAGAGTTCTTCATCGTCGAAGGGCAAGCGTTCTTCATCATCGAAGGGCAAGAGTTCTGCATCGATGGAGGATGACGATGATGACTTCATGTAGTTTTTATGATGTATGTTGTGAAGGAAATATGCCCTAGAGGCAATAATAAAGTTATTATTTATTTCATTATTTCATGATAAATTTTTATTATTCATGCTAGAATTGTATTAACCGGAAACATAATACATGTGTGAATACATAGACAAACAGAGTGTCACTAGTATGCCTCTACTTGACTAGCCCGTTAATCAAAGATGGTTATGTTTCCTAACCATGAACAAAGAGTTGTTATTTGATTAACGAGGTCACATCATTAGTTGAATGATCTGATTGACATGACCCATTCCATTAGCTTAGCACCCGATCGTTTAGTATGTTGCTATTGCTTTCTTCATGACTTATACATGTTCCTTTGACTATGAGATTATGCAACTCCCGTTTGCCGGAGGAACACTTTGGGTGCTACCAAACGTCACAACGTAACTGGGTGATTATAAAGGAGTACTACAGGTGTCACCAAAGGTAGATGTTGGGTTGGCGTATTTCGAGATTAGGATTTGTCACTCCGATCGTCGGAGAGGTATCTCTGGGCCCTCTCGGTAATGCACATCACTTAAGCCTTGCAAGCATTGCAACTAATGAGTTAGTTACGGGATGATGTATTACGGAACGAGTAAAGAGACTTGCCGGTAACGAGATTGAACTAGGTATTGGATACCGACGATCGAATCTCGGGCAAGTAACATACCGATGGACAAAGGGAACAACGTATGTTGTTATGCGGTCTGACCGATAAAGATCTTCGTAGAATATGTAGGAGCCAATATGGGCATCTAGGTCCCGCTATTGGTTATTGACCGGAGACGTGTCTCGGTCATGTCTACATTGTTCTCGAACCGTAGGGTCCGCACGCTTAAGGTTTCGATGACAGTTATATAATGAGTTTATGAGTTTTGATGTACCGAAGGAGTTCGGAGTCCCGGCTGAGATTGGGGACATGACGAGGAGTCTCGAAATGGTCGAGACGTAAAGATCGATATATTGGACGACTATATTCGGACATCGGAAGGGTTCTGAGTGGTTCGGGTATTTTCGGAGGTACCGGGGAGTTACGGGAATACGAGGAAGAAGCAATGGGCCTTGATGGGCCTTAGTGGGAAGGACCAGGAGGTGGCGCGCGCCCCTCCCAAGCCCAGTCCGAATTGGACAAGGGGTTTGGGGCGCGGCCCCTCTCTCCCTTCCTTCCCCTCTTCCCCTCTTTCCCCCCTTGACCTAGTTGGACTAGGAAAGGTGGAATCCTACTCCCGGTGGGAGTAGGACTCCCCTGGCGCGCCCAAACCTAGGGCCGGCCTCCTCCCTCCCTTGCTCCTTTATATACGGGGGCAGGGGGCACCCCATGGACACACAAGTTGATCTTCGTGATCGTTCCTTAGCCGTGTGCGGTGCCCCCTCCACCATATTCCACCTCGAATATATCGTTGCAGTGCTTAGGCGAAGCCCTGCGCCGGTAGAACATCAAGATTGTCACCACGCCGTCGTGCTGACGGAACTCCTCCCCGAAGCTTTGCTGGATCGGAGCTAGGGGTGCGTCATCGAGCTGAACGTGTGCCAAGAACTCGGAGGTGCCGGAGTAACGGTGCTTGGATCGGTCGGATCGGGAAGACGTACGACTACTTCTCTACGTTGCGTCAACGCTTCCGCTTCAGTCTACGAGGGTACGTAGACAACACTCTCCCCTCTCGTTGCTATGCATCACCATGATCTTGCGTGTGCGTAGGAAAATTTTGAAATTACTACGTTCCCCAACATGTTGTAAGTTTAGCCGTACGTACCGTTAATTTAGATGTAGTTCTATCTAGTTGTTTGTAATGTCTTGTTGTACGAGCATTATGTTCTATCTAAATATGATGTTGTTGTTCGCATAACAGAGTACTAAAATAGAGTAGGCATATGTCTCATACATAAGTACATAGTCATTTGTCTCATACAAAGAATAGACATAAGTCTCATACAGAAGTAGATGGTCATGTCTCTACTGATAGATGGAAGCGTCAGTGACGACATCTCGCCTGGCGGGGAGGTGGATCTGGAAGCGGCGTCCATCCCAACCTATTAGGTGGCCTAATGTTACGAGGAGGAATTTCAGATTCTCCCTGGTCATGCTGTGTATCCTGTGTGGGGCCTGGTGGAGGAGTCGAATGCATGTTCATCCACTGGGTGTGCTGCTACATCTGAGCCTGTATGTTCTCCTCGGGATATTGATCACTCCCCCACGTATCATGTGATGCCGACATAGACGCATGATATCCGTAGGCTCCTGCACGATGGAACGTTTAGTCATGAAGAATGAGGTCGCCTCAATTAATATTGAAAACAATAAATATGAAGACACTTACCTGCTGGTTGTGACGGCTACTCTGGCTCAAACACGAAGCTCGACGTGGGACCGTGCTGCTGTGGCTGTGGGGAAAACACGAAGCTCGACATGGGACCATAGTGCTGTGGTTGCCGCCATGTTGAACTGCAAGGTTGGTCAGGACGGGGTGGTCTGGTTGTCGGTTGATGTGCTAGACATGGACATGGTTGATGTCGGTGCATGGAGTGACGCGGCTGCTGCTGCTGGTGCTGAACAACGTCGGTTCTCCGGGTGCACGTGATAGCCTCGTACACAGTCCATATCTAGTTCTGAATTCATTCCAAGAAGGGCTGTAGCACTGGACGGTGCTGAAGAAGAGGTCCAGACGACAGTGACCGTCCAAAGGTGGTCACGTCATCGTAGAGTTCGTGTGTCAAGGTAGCCTGCAAATTTCCATGACGATTAATAATGTCTGTCTCTTGCACGTCAAAGTATGTGGCAACATTACTTAAAGAAAATATATCTTACTGCGTACTGCCTAGAGCCCGAAGTGTCATAGCTTGGGTACATATCCGACGGAGTAGGATCCGGTATCTCCTCTAGGTGGGAGTGCTCAACGATGCGTAACCGTGTTCCGGTCATGTAGCGCCGCAAATAGAGATTGAATTCATTGAGATCAAAATTGTGATTTTCGTGCCATAGATGTGTGTTTGCTGTCTCCCATTCTATAACATACGGCTCTAGTCTAACTAGCCAGTCAGCAGTTGTCCTGGTCATGCCCTTCCTTGTCGTCCTAAAATTATGGTGTGTGTTCAACAATTACCTAAAGCTTCGAATGGAGTACTATGAAAGAGAATGCAACATTGAAAATCTGGTTAATACCTGTGGATGTGTGCTGGCACCGGGTTCTCTATAGGGGGAGGCGGCTCCAACTACAGAAGATCAAATTGCCTCAGAACGCTCTGTTGTGCCATCTCCTCGACGAAGACATCGAAGATGATCTTTGATTTTGTCATCCAGTAATCTCGGTCCCTTGTGCATAACACAGACATACCACCAGGGTATCTCGTTTGTATGGCTGCTTCCGTGTAGGGCTGCCAGATGACCCCGGTGTCCGCATCGAACTGCTCGTTCAATGTTGTGTATCACTAGCAAAGCGTCTCTGCAGAAAACAAAAGTTAGTAGCCGCTAGCATCGAACTATCTCTTGTGCAGAAAAAGGTTGCATTAAACTATAACACGGTGCATACCTCACGACGTGTCCAACACAGAACGAAAGTAGGCATGTCGATGCCGCCAACATCAAACATGGCGTCTATAGGCTCACGAACCATAATTTTAGCCCTATAGGGCACATACATGGTCGCCCTATAGAGAACCTCTCCCACGACCACAACTATAGGAATAGAGGGCATCCAAGAAAGGTTGGCTTTCTCGATGTAACCTGGCAACCGTTGCACATACCTCGGTATGTAGCCGCTAAGACCGCCGAACCCCAACTCCTTTGTCTGATCTGACGGGCGATCACATGGACGCGGAGATGATGGAGGAGCTGGCCGCCATCATGGAGGCGAAGCACGCTAGGCGTGGCCTACATCATGGGGCACTCGTACACATAGTGTAAATCAAGGCCAGGAAGAGCTCCAACGTGTTCAAGAAGTTCGCCATCGACATAACCTACAACGCCGGTGTGGCCACCAGTAGTAGTAATTTGCATGCATGAGGCTAGCTAGCTATCGAAGCCGCGACCGGTCAACCTCGTCTACAAACGCAAAGCCCCATTGGCTAA
The DNA here is from genome assembly GCA_032464435.1 of Aegilops umbellulata. NCBI lineage: Eukaryota > Viridiplantae > Streptophyta > Magnoliopsida > Poales > Poaceae > Aegilops > Aegilops umbellulata. The sequence goes on from CP136056.1 coordinate 562,631,572, forward strand.
TCTAATTACCAGCCTCCTGTCGGCCTCCGCGAAGCCGACTGGGCCCTATCGGCTTACCCACGGCCGACTGGACGCCCCACAGGCCTAGTGGAGCGGCAGTGATCGTGGGATTGCCACTGTCGGCCTACCCACGGCCGATTGAGGCCTAACGGCTTACGCGTGGCCGACTGAAGCCAGTCGGCTTCCACAGGGCCGACGCTGTATTATTTTTAAAAATAATAATAATGGCGTAATATTTCTCCAAATTATTAAAAAAAGTGTATTATTGAAAAATAAAATTAGTTATAAACTAGACTTGTACCAAGGAGCACAATCCCTTTATGGAGTAGGTTTCTCTTGACATCAACCGCAAAAAAAGAGGTTCCTCTTGACATATGAACTTAAATTCTATCACCTTATTTTCTAATTCATCGAACATGTCATTTCAATTTTATCTTGCTAATTCCTTCCCATGTTGTATTTTCTAGTATGATACATACACGACTCATAGTGACGAAAATATCAACACGTACTGTTTGACTGAGATCCGAGTAATATATGGGAGGGCATGCTTTTTTCATACTGATGTACCAAAAAAATGCATTTAGTCCGGATGGTGAAGTTCGTTTGCTGACGGAAAGAGGCAGTTACAAACGTGCGCAGTTCATTTATTACTTCCAGAGATAAACATGCATGACAAGTATTTTATCTGGTAATGTCTCTGCACAATGCGATAATTTGATTGGCAGGTACCAAAGACAACAGTCTAGGTTGTTTACGTCCGAAGGAAGCTTGTGTTTGCAAAAGAGATTGGCACACGATTCCTACGAGAAAGCCTGATGAATCACTAACTGAACAGCTTAATTATTGTGTAGATAATTTTATAGTATTGGTCATGCTGTTTATAATTTGCTGTACTATAATTTTCAGGTACTTGTAGCCAGGTCCCAGGAAAATACATGGTTCTGGGATCTTGTGTCCCTCGACCTTGTTGCAGTTAAAGTGATTGAATCGAATCAGTAGCAGAGGGCAGTACAAGATCGAAGCCACTGATCTGTGTACTAAGCTCACATCTTCAGTCAGGGAATGTGGAAGAAGATGCTGGACGCTATTAACTGGTTGTCAAGGGTCTTGCAGCTCTGAAATTGGAACGTGAAGGTGAAGCACGCACTGGTGCAGCGTTACATGAACAGATGTACATATTACATGCAGCGGCCAGCCGGCCAGAGCAGTAGTTTGTACGTGAACAAGATGGATCCTTGTGTATTTGCTCAAGTTCAGCAAGAGTGATCATTTCCAGAGTGATCTCGGTGGCATACCAGCCGGACTCGCGCAGCCGCACACCCTTGACGGCATGGTCCACCTGATGTCAAGGAGGAACGGATGGATGCGACGGAGGGCCGGGAAGGAGCGGCGGGGCAGGCGGCTTCCCTGACCATCGACGGCGAAATTGAAGTGACGGGGCCCTCCGGCGGCTATTGTGATGGCCGGGGGCGGCGAAGGGATGGCGATGATTCTCGGGAAAGACGGAGGAGGGGCGGCGGGGTGTCGGCGATGGCCAAGAACAACAACATCGAGCCAGCGGAAAGCTGGTAGATCAGGGGGAACCGGCGGCCGCCGGTAGTGCGCGGGGTGGCGGCGTGGTCACGGCAGGGTCCGGGGAGGTCTGGGTACCGGCGGCGATGGCTTTCAGCCGCGGGCGGGAAGGTTCAGGGCGGCGGTTACCTGCGCGCGTGGGCGTGTGGCTTTTACATCACCATCCCAGGTAATGTATATTTGCATCACCGGAGGAAAATTTACATCATGCCCTAAAGTTATTTTGTCCCAAATTTACATCACAGGCAGCTGCTGGGGAGCCTTTTTTGGCCTCGGGTGATGTAAAAGTTAGGTTTACCTTATTGGCTTGCATCACCTATTGAGCCTTTTTTGGCCTCAGGTTTACAGATATGTGAGAGTGGAGTAGAGTTGAGGTTGCAAGATAGATTCGTGCGACTACCCATAGAAAACACGAACCCATCACACGTGTAGACAACTATAGATCGGCCATGTGCTTAGACAGTTAGACTCAGATGCCAATGAAAAGGCATGGGTTGTGTTCTCACACTTCTCGAGCTGGTGCAGCAAGTCAGTAGCGTAGGGTTGCAGAAGGTCGGAGCAATGATTCTGAAAACCTTCTTGTGGACAAATAAAGTCACATCTTCAGGGTATGTAAGAAAGAAGATGTTCAAGACACCGTTATTTAAGGAAGGTCTTGCATCTTTTGAAGTAAATTCTTGGTGTTTCAGCAAGCCATGTGCATGTAGAGTCTGGCCAACAAGACCATGATACATCCTTCTTAAAATCGTTTTCCATAAATAAGAGGTATGAGGCCCCCGCGTCGCCTCCCGCTCGGGCGACTTGGGTGGCACCCCAACCCTAACCGCCGTGGGGGCCTAAATCATCTTCCTCCCTTCCTTCCACCGCCGTCGGAGGACGCCGCCGGCCTGCGCCCGGAGGCCGACGACAGTGGCGGGAGTCCTTCCTCTCCCCCGTGTCTCAGGTGTGGCGGGGCCCCAACACGCGTGGAGGTGCGGCCGATCTAGAAGCGGTGGCGATGGCTTTGACGACGGCGGCGTCAAGGGCCTGGTGCACTACTCGGCGGCACCTCCGGCAAATCTGTTCTGGCCGGTGTAGCCAGCGATGGTGGTCATCTTCTTCGTCGGAGGTCGCCGGCCAGAGGCTGGGTGGTTGGATCTCGAGATCCATCATCTAGTCCCGGTTGCGAGTTGGGGAGACATGGTTGCCGGTGAAAACCGAGCCGACGGCAGGCGATGGCGGCATTCTATGCTGTTACCTTGATGAATGCATCATTGTGTAACTACTGTCGACCCACTCGTGCTGCTCCGGGGGAAACCCTAGGATTTGGTGTTCCAGATCGGACGATGGCGGCACTGCCGTGTCGTTTCTCTCTTGTGAGCAGCGTTTGTGGAGCAGCGCTGGAAGTTAGAGGCAGGAGGTGGAACGGCTTCGTCTTGCATGGAGCTTTGGTGGAGATGTCAAATCATGTCTGACCGACAGGTGCTACGCTTTGTCATGCCTGGTCTACAGGTGCTACATACGGCAGATCTTTCAAAGATATCAAGCTATGTCGGCTGGTGGTAGTTTTAGGGACTAAAAATGGTGATAATTTTTTTAGGAGCGAACTCACGACTCGGTCATCGGCAGCCGTTCAGGGGCCAAAATAATAACTGGGCCCCTTGCCTCCATCTAAAGCCCATACGCACACCATCGGTCCTCTCCCCGCAGGAAAACAAGACTCGCGTTTGTCTCAAAAAAAAGACTCGCGCCGGAGTGGGGAAAAACAGAGGCGCGCCCCTCCTCGCCGTCGACGACGACGCGGCGACGGCTCGAATGCCAGGTTGGTGGGCGGCCCTCGTTGTGCCGACGACTTCTGTTTCTGTGCCAGATACGGCGTCCCCACGCCGGAGGTCGCCGAGGTGCCGCAGGATCTCAACCGGATCGGCGCCGGGGCCGGAGGTACATATATCTCGCCGCTTCCCATCGACCAGAGGCTTAATTTGCAATGAGTTTTGTGGATGATTAGATTAGTTTTGTCGGAAGAGGGATAAGGAGGTGTATGATGCGGGACTGACAGGTGCGGTGGTACGAGGATTCAGGCTCAGCCGAAATTTGTTTCAGGTATCGAACGAACTCATACATGACATGATGATTATTCTTTCACAACGGGAAAGATTGCAGCTCGTCTCTGCGATATCTGTGCTGCAGATTACTAAATTTTATCCAGCGTCACTGTAAGGCACCTCCCTCCATGACTCTCATAGTTTGTGTCACTCAAATCCTAGTTTTACTGTTGGGGAGCATTAAGTGGTTATTTTCCAGTCAGGATTGTACATGGATCCTTGTGTTTCATCTTTCTTACCCGAAGGATTGTACATAGAGCAGATACAACCACTTAACACCAACAGATTAGAAAGAGGAAAACGGACAATACCTCATCTGTTTCGGTGCTGCAACAGCAATTAACACTAGAAATGTAGCATTGGTCTTACAACTTTTTGATAAGAAGTGTTCTTCTGTCTTCAGACCAGGTCACACAATACATTACATAAACATGACAATACACACATTATGTTAGATGATGATAAGGTAGAAATGTTAACACATAAGAGTGGCAAATTACAGCAGCTCATAGCTCCCTCCAGTAATTGCAATAAGTACAACAAGAGTCTTGTGTCTTCAGACCAGTTCATGCAATCCGCAACCATTTGCCTATTTTCCTCCATTTCATCAGAATACCTGCTGTGAATCCAACACCAAAGCCCACCCCAACAAAGAGAAACAAAATAATGTCCACATGATCTTCGGAATTGCTTACTTCCTCCTCATTTGGATTGATCGAACTGACACATGGTTTGGACAAAGGTGGTCCACAAAGCCCTGCATTCCCTTCATATGAAGTGTTCTCAAATGTCAGAAACTGACGCGACTGTGGTATCCTTCCATCCAGCTTGTTTCTGCACAAGTCAAGGGTGCTAAGAAATGTTAAATCTGTTAACTCTTGTGGAATCTCCCCAGAAAGCTCGTTCCAGGATAGGTCTAATGACTCCAACTGACGCATCTCACCAATTTGTGGTGGAATCCTTCCGGTAAATGCATTATGCGACATGTTCAATGTGTGTAGTGAAACTAGACTTCCAACTGATTCGGGAATGTCACCCTCCAATGCATTATTTGAGAAGTCAATTGCGGTTAAGGTAGTCAAGACTTCTTCAAAAGTCACATATTGCCCTTTGTATGTGATTGCAACAGTATCATGGTAGTCTCTATAACATGTCTGATGGCTTAAGATATTTCCCGTGTGTCGTGGATTTGTCACGGCAGACGTCCTGGGAAGAGGACTTAGTCGTGGAGCCATCGCAACGGGTTAGCTTGAAGGGGTTAAAGTGGACACAAGGACACGGTTTTTATACTAGTTCGGCCCCTTCGATGAAGGTAAAAGCCTACGTCTAGTTGTGATGGGATTGATGGGTTTCGAGGGCTTAAGGAGCGATATGCTTCGCCTAAACCTCGAATTCTTCTTCTTTTTTCCCAAACCGCCGTCGGGTCGTCCCCTTATATACCCGGGTGACGCCCGTCCGTCTGCAAAGTCTCGACCTCCGGCTTATAAACGTGCCCGGGTCGGTCTCTCTATTCCTATCTTACAATACAAGTTGGCCCCAGGCCGGTTTACACCATAAGCCTTTAAACCGGTTATGAACCTTGGGCCTTTCTACTTCTCCTTGGGCTTTAACATCTCGGGTCTGTTGACGGCGGTCACCCGGGCCCTGCAGGCCGGTTTACCCCAGATAATAACATCCCCAACATTAGGCCCCAGATTGATTTGAACAGGTTCATGTCAATCCTTAATAAGACTCTGTCTTCAAATGTCTTCCAGTGACTTGTTTAAACCGTTGTTTCTCCGTCTCCTCTTGCTGTGGTAATCCGATATGACGTCAGCGCCGGCTACCGTCTCCTTTCGCTAACCCGCACGAATTAGGGCGACGGCTGGGCTTCCGAAATCTCCGACCCCTGGATTCGCGCGCCTGACACACGCGCCGCACCTTATAAATAAGACTTGAAGGCCATCTTCCTTTCCTCCCCTTCTTCGTCTTCCTCGCGACCCAGGCTTCAGAGCTCCGCCGCCGCCGTCAGCTGCTGCACCAACTCCGGCCGCTGCATCAACCTGATCGGATCAGAGCACCGCGGCGATTTTCCGCATCTGTTTGGACCCCGGTAAGGCCCCTGTTCTTGTTGCTTTAGATCTGTTCTAGGGTTCATCGTTCTGCTACTGTTTCTTGCTCATCCCCATAGCAGCCCTTGCGAACAGATAATGCTACCTGTATCTGGATTTGTAGTTCCTCTTAGCAGTCGCCATAAATCTGCACTCATTTCCTTAGATCTCACTCTTGTTCCTGCTTGTCGGACTTATGTTGTTCTGCTGTGAGCCCGACTTCATATTACCTGTTTTTATTTCTTTTTCCGCCCTAGCTGTAGATCCATTGTTTTGAAAGAATCCGTACGGGCTCTGTTTCTGCTTTCATACTCACAACTGTTTAGATCTGGCCGGTTTAACTCTTAGCAAAGCGAACAAACCGATCTACACATCCATTAGTCCCCTTGATGAACCGCCGGTTGATATTATTGTAGATAACCTGACTCTATATAAGAGCATCTTCGGTTTACTATCATACTTGCTCTCAAACCGGAATACCTTTGCCTTGTAGATTTCCTCATGGCAAAACAGGTGTATGAATGCAACTGGGTTCCCTCTTGCATCACTGAGACCCATCTAAACAACTTAGTTCTGACTGGTGCTTTGAGTAGCAAAAGTATCATCCATTGGAGGGTTCCAGGAGACGAATGTCCTCCTACCCCGCAGGAGGGAGAAGTGGTGGTGTTTGCGGATCACCTGGCCCGGGGGTTTAATCCACCCGGTTCAAAATTTTATCGGGATGTCTTGGCTAATTTTAGGCTGCGCCCACAAGATGTTGGTCCAAATTCAGTCACGAATATCTGCCATTTTCAAGTACTTTGCGAGGCGTACTTCCAAGAAGAACCTACTGCAGAGCTGTTCCGGGACTTTTTCCATTTGAACCGACGTACTGAATTTACCGACGGCCCTAATATGGAACTGGGTGGTATGGCGATTCAGAAAAGGAAAGAGGTGACTTATCCTCACGCCAAGTTGCATAGTCATCCGCAAGAATGGAATTGTACTTGGTTCTATTGCAAGGATAATTCCCCTGCCGATGAAAATCCACTGCCCGGTTTCCGTCCAGAGAGACTTAGCAACACTCACCCCTTCCCCCCACGGCTAACTGCCAAAGAGAGGAGTAAGTATGCCCCTCAGCTGTCCAAGCTCAGAGCCTTCATGGCTAATGGTTTAACGGGGGTTGATCTTGCTCGTTGCTGGATTTCATGGAGCATCCTGCCCCTTAGCATTCGCTCCGGTTTGATGTGCCAATACACGGGTCGGGTTGATGACCCTCTGAGGCACTGCAACATTCAGCTGACGGAGGACGAAGTCGCTGAAGCTGTGAAGAAGATGCTGAACGAACCGGAACCTGTTTGCGCTCAAACCGGCCTGCTTCCATTTTGTGCCACAAACAAACCACCTGCTGTAAGTAATTCCTCTGTTTATAGAATCTTTGATCTCCTTATATATATGTTGTTAACTCCAGTCCTTCCTGAGACAGGGAGATGATCCATTTTGGAGCAAGAAGTTACAAGAGCCGACCGAAAAGGTAACCCGACCCAAGACGAGGGTGAAGAAGCCTGCTCAGAGGAAAAGGAACACCGCTTCCAATACTCTGGATTTAGAGGAGGATGATGTGGGTAATCCGGACCTCGGGGTAGACCTCGATTCAGTTGGTTTGCTTTTTGTACGTCTTATTGATGATGATATTTGTCAGGATGACGCTGAAGTGAGCCATGCCGAAGGCCCAGAGGTAACTATTCTTTCTTCTGATGCCGTTCCTTTGCCTTTGAAAAAACCTCGCCAGGCAAATCGGAAAATTAAATTTTCTCACCCTCTTGCTTACTTGGATCCCAAATTTCTTGTGAAGACCCAGCAACATGAAGCTCGACGCACCACCCGTCATAGCGGCCAGGTAGTCACCTCCGCCGGTTTACCGAACAGCCCGGTTCGGAAACGCCGTTCAGAGGTCTCCGATTTATGCGCTAGCTTTCCTCCTAAAGCCGGTTTAACTCGCCAGCCTCTAAATCCATCTGACTCCGATTATCAGGTCACTTCCCATTCATCTTCCGGTGAATCTTCAGCTACTCAACTGCCACCGTTGAAGACAGTTATTGGGTAAGTTGGACCGATCACAACATATCTCTGTATGGGTCTCTTAATCCATCTTATACTGTTTTACCAATCTTTGGGTTTTTCCAGGGCTAAACCTAGATCGAGCAAGAAGGCTCGTCTGGATAACCCGGCTGAAGGAACTGCCGCTCCTGAACCGGAGAAAACTCCTGGTGCTGACGCTCTGGATCGTGAAGATACTCAGAACTATCTATCTCCGCAAGATGACATCTGCGCTGAAGAAAGGACTACCGAACCTGCTAGCCGTACTGATCCGCCTGCCAGTCCTGTTCGGGTTGAGGAATCCATCCCCCCTTCTGCAACTGCTGATAAACCGACAGGGCCACTGCAGAGCAGCGACTCCAAGGATGATGATGTCGTGATTACCGGTATTGGCCGCTCTGAACCGGGGAACACTGCTACTTTGGCCAAGCATACTGCCAAGGACGAAGTCTCGGCCATAAAGGGCAAATGGGACCTTGACTTATCTACGTACGCCTCTTTAAGCGCCCCGGATCTTTATTCTGGGTATCTGAACCGGCTGTACACCAGTCGGGATTATGAGGCTGCTATGATCAAGATGATGAAGGAGAAACTTGAGGTAACTCCCTTGTGCTTCATTCTATTGCAACTTTAGCTTATCAAATACTTCCAAACCGAGATGATAGTCCGGACCAGGCTGCTTTTGACAATTAAGGTCTGGTTTAGAAAACCCAAGGTTTCAACATCGGTCATAACCAGACAAACATCAACAGATAACCATTAGCCCCCAAGTGCCAAGCTTAAATACTTGTATTAATCTTGGGACTTTTTGTAATGGAAAACTTATGTTAAAATCAAATATGCATTAGCCCCCAAGTATCGAGCACATAACTTGCTTGTGTGGTTGATACTTCCAACCCGTGCAATATTTTCTGAATACTGTTGATGACCTGCTGCAGGGGGATTTGAAGACCAAAGAGAACCAAGTCTCGGACCTTCAGGAAGCTTTAAAAGCCCAGCAGATTGAAACTGAAAAAGCAAAGGAGGAATTGACCAAAGCCTTAACTGTTATGGAGCAGCTGAAAGCAAGCCGCAAAAAGGAGCAAGCCGATTGGGCTACTGAAAAAGCTCTTTTGACGAAGAGGGCTGAAAATGCCGAAGCTGCTCTTAAACCGGTGGTTGATGAGTTATCCACCGTGAAGCGACAAATACACTCCATGACCTCTGCCGTCTTTGGTAAACTTTTTCGATGCCCTTCTTCCAATTTGTACCTTGTTTGCCACACCCTATGTCCGGTTTGTAATCCACCTTGAAACACTGCAGGCTCACGTATTGGACACTTGGGTTCTGACGTGCGGATGAAACTCAAAGCTGCTTATACTCTGATTGAACAGTTATACACCGGAGCACAAAGAGCTATCACCACTGCATCGCATAACAACCCTGCGCCGTCTCTGATTCAAGACACATTAAAGAGGTTGTCCATGCTTCCAGCCCGGATTGAAGAATTGAAAAGATCAGCTGCTCGAACTGGAGCCATTACTGCCTTGATCCGGGCCAAAGCGTGGGTACCAGATTTCGATCCTGTCGAAGCGGCCCAAGGATACCCCAGCTTGAAGGAGGACGGTTCAGACTTTGGTGAAGACGATTTGAGGGCGATAAACCGGGCGGTGCGCCCCCTAGCTTGTCAATTCGCTGAGGAAGCAGATCTGTCACGTTACCAAGCCCAATACGACAACCAGAACAAACGAGTATCTGCCCCGGTCCCTGAAGCGGGAAACCTTGTTCCTCCAATCCGTAAGCATACTTACGCCCCAGACATTGAACCGTCTTCGCTGATTCATGAAGAAGCCGTCTTTCAAGCGCTAATGGGAATCGACTGGACCACTGCTGATTTCCAGCCAATGGGTAACCAAGATGGAGCTGAAGCGGCGCAAGACGATCCCCAGCCTTCGAACCGAGGCGGCGAACAGGCGTAATCAGTGCTCCGGTTCACCTTTGGCGAAGCTATAATCCGTCAGCGAACAATATATTCAGGCACTACGTTGCCTTGTAATAAGATAGTTTAATACTTCTGCATTTGAATGTGCCTTCGCGCACGGGTACTGATGCTCTTTCCAATGATGTTTCCATCTTATGTTTTCTGCCTTTACTGAGTACACAATGCGATTTTTCGACTACCTGAACCGTGCTGCGCCTTTGCCAAACCGGGCAATTTGCCTCCGGGTTAAAAAAAACGGACCAGGCTACGCCAGCTGAATCGGTTTAAGGATGCTTGACGTTCCGAAGAACTAAAAAAGACACCACAATCAAGGCAGAAAAACCAAACCAAATATGAAAAGGCAAAGCGATAATAAACGCATGCGAATAGTGGTTACTATGAACCGTTCAGTAGGCGTGACCATCGTCAAGACAAAACCGAGCCCCCAAGAGGTGTAGCTACGGTTTAGGCCGACTAGGTTCCTAACTGAATCGTGGCAAATATGCCGGCCAAATGGCATTGCATTGGTTCGTCAACCAAGCCCCCAAGTGACTCAATGGCCAAGGGCCGATCAAGTGGCATTGCGTTGGTTCGGACACGACCAAGCCCCCAAATGATTCATTGGCTAAAAAGCCGACCAGAAGGCATTACCATTATCAAGACATGACCGAGTTCCCCTAAGGCGTAATCTACGGTTCAAGTCGATTAGGTCCCCAACTGATTCAGTGGCAAATGTGCCAGCCAGAAGGCATTACCGTCGTCAAGACATGACCAAGCCCCCCGAAGGTGTAGCCACGGTTCAGGCCGACTAGGTCCCCAACTGACTTTATAGGGATAGCTACGTTCTCTTTGGTTCGAATACGACCTATGTTTGAACAGCTGTGTTCTCTTTGGTTCGAATACGACCTATGTTTGAACAGGAAGCCCCATGTTTGAATAGCTATGTTCTCTTTGGTTCGAATACGACCTATGTTTGAACAGGAAGCCTCATGTTTGAATAGCTATGTTCTCTTTGGTTCGAATACGACCTATGTTTGAACAGGAAGCCTCATGTTTGAACCGGGATATTGAACCGGATATTAAGAGCTGCACAGCCTGGCCGGAGACATCTTCCCTTGAACCGGCTTTTAAACCGGAATCTATATCTTGAACTTTGTGAAGCAACCTCCAGGGGCAAACACACATGATGTGAAGAACAGCAGAGACCCCGCTTTACTCGAGGCTCCGGTTTATTGTATTAATCATAATATATACATGGTCATGATATGTACATAAGCAGAGCCCAGGGCTCATGTATAATAAGGCCGTAGATGAGCTATGTTCCACGGCCTGCTGGTCTCCTCCTCTGATGTGCGTGAATCCTTGCGCTCTCGAATATCAATCAGGTAATATGACCCATTATTCAGATTCTTGCTGACCACAAAAGGTCCTTCCCAAGGCGGGGATAATTTATGCTGATCAGACTGATCCTGGATGAGCCGAAGCACCAAATCCCCCTCCTGAAAGGTTCTGGTCCTAACCCGACGGCTGTGGTAACGGCGAAGATCTTGCTGGTAAATCGCTGAACGGGCAGCTGCCAAGTCACGCTCCTCATCCAACAAGTCAAGAGCGTTCTGCCGTGCCTGCTCATTATCCGCTTCAACATATGCTGCCACGCGAGGTGAGTCATGTCGTATATCACTTGGGAGAACCGCCTCTGCTCCATAAACCATAAAAAACGGCGTAAACCCCGTGGATCTGTTAGGCGTGGTGTTGATGCTCCATAATACAGACGGTAGCTCCTCCACCCAACAACCCGGCGTCCTTTGCAAAGGGACTAGAAGCCGGGGTTTGATACCTCTCAAGATCTCTTGGTTCGCTCGTTCTGCCTGACCATTAGACTGTGGGTGCGCTACCGAAGAAACATCAAGCCGTATATGCTCCCGTGCACAGAACTCCTTCATGGCCCCCTTGGATAGATTGGTACCATTATCTGTGATGATGCTGTGTGGAAAACCAAACCGGAAGATCACCTTCTTTATAAACCGGACCGCCGTGGCTGCATCACACTTACTAACCGGTTCTGCCTCTACCCACTTTGTAAATTTGTCAACCGCCACCAGCAGATGGGTCTTCTTATCTTTGGAACGCTTAAAAGGCCCAACCATATCAAGCCCCCAAGTCGCAAACGGCCAAGTGATTGGAATCATCCTCAATTCTTGAGCCGGTATGTGTGCTCGTCTGGAAAATTTCTGGCAACCATCACATAATCTGACCAGGTCTTCTGCATCAGCATGAGCAGTTAACCAGTAGAAACCGTGGCGGAACGCTTTAGCCACCAATGATTTTGAACCGGCGTGGTGGCCGCAATCCCCTTCATGTATTTCTCGTAATATCTCGCATCCCTCCTTAGGGGATATGCACCGTTGCAGCGCTCCTGATACGCTGCGATGATGTAACTCTCCTTGGAAAATGGTCATAGACTTGGACCGTCGTACTATCTGTCGAGCCAAACTTTCATCTTCTAGCAACTCACCCCGGTTCATATATGCCAGGTAAGGGAGCGTCCAATCTGGGGTGGCGTGAAGGGCCGCCACTAACTGAGCCTCCGGATCAGGAACAGCCAACTCCAGCTCACCGGGCAGCTGTACCGATGGGTGGTACAATACATCTAAGAACACATTAGGTGGGACCGGTTTATGCTGAGAGCCCAAGCGACTTAAAGCGTCCGCTGCCTCATTCTTTCTGCGGTCCACATGATCCACTTGATAACCTTTGAAATGCCCAGCCACCATGTCCACTTCACGTCGGTACGCAGCCATAAGTGGATCCTTAGAATCCCAGGTGCCAGATACCTGCTGAGCCACCAGATCCGAATCACCAAAGCACCTAACTCTGCTCAAATTCATCTCTTTAGCCACCCGAAGACCATGAAGCAAAGCTTCATACTCCGCCGCATTATTTGTACAGGGGAACATCAAACGGAGGACGTAACAAAACTTATCTCCTCGTGGGGAAGTTAAAATGACTCCAGCCCCCGAGCCTTCCAATTGTCTTGACCCGTCGAAATGAACAGTCCAATAAGTGTTATCTGGCTTCTCCTCAGGCGCTTGCAACTCTGTCCAATCGTTTATGAAATCGACAAGTGCCTGTGACTTTATGGCCGTCCGGGGTACGTACCTTAAATCGTGCGGCCCGAGCTCGATAGCCCACTTGGCAATCCGACCGGTCGCCTCCCGGTTCTGTATGATGTCACCCAAAGGAGCAGAACTGACCACCGTGATTGGGTGTCCTTGAAAATATTGCCTCAGCTTCCGGCTTGCCATAAAAACGCCATATACCAGCTTCTGCCAATGCGGATACCTTTGTTTGGACTCGATAAGTACTTCACTGATATAGTAAACCGGCCGCTGAACCGGATGTTCCTTTCCAGCCTCCTTTCGTTCTACCACCATCGCCACACTGACTGCTCTGGCATTCGCTGCAACATATAACAGGAGTGGCTCTTTATCTACAGGGGCTGCCAACACTGGCGGATTGACTAGTTGTCGCTTCAAGTCCTCAAACGCTTTATCAGCCTCCGGACTCCAGACAAACTGATCCGTTTTCTTGAGCATTTGATACAAGGGGATCGCCTTTTCACCAAGGCGACTGATAAACCGGCTTAACGCCGCAATCCGCCCGGCCATGCGCTGAACATCATTGATGCATTTCGGTTTGGCCAGGGAGGTGATGGCTGTGATCTTTTCCGGATTGGCCTCAATTCCTCTATGGGACACTAAAAATCCCAACAGCTTGCCTGCAGGTACACCAAAAACACATTTAGCCGGGTTGAGCATCATTTGGTACACTCTCAAGTTATCGAAAGTCTCCTTCAAATCGTCAACTAGGGTCTCCTTCTTTCGTGACTTGACCACGATATCATCCACATAAGCATGCACGTTACGCCCAATCTGCTCGTGGAGGCAATTTTGCACACATCGTTGATAAGTAGCCTGCGCACTCTTAAGCCCAAAGGGCATAGATACATAGCAGAAGGCTCCAAAGGGAGTAATGAACGCTGTCTTCTCCTGGTCCTTAACTGCCATCTTGATCTGATGATAACCCGAATAAGCATCCAAAAAACTTAAACGCTCGCAACCTGCCGTAGCATCAATGATCTGATCAATCCGGGGGAGAGCAAAAGGATCTGCTGGGCAAGCTTTATTCAAGTCTGTGTAGTCCACGCACATGCGCCAGGTGCCGTTTTTCTTAAGAACTAGCACCGGATTAGCGAGCCATTCGGGATGAAAAACCTCAATGATAAACCCAGCTGCCAGGAGCCTGGCCACTTCCTCACCAATCGCTTTACGTCTTTCTTCATTAAACCGTCGTAAGAACTGCTTTACCGGCTTGTACTTAGGATCCACATTAAGGGTGTGCTCAGCGAGTTGCCTCGGTACACCAGGCATGTCAGATGGCTTCCATGCAAAGATGTCCCGATTCTCACGGATGAACTCGATGAGCGCGCTTTCCTATTTTGGATCCAAGTTTGCACTGATGCTGAACTGCTTGGATGAATCGCCAGGTACGAAGTCAACAAGTTTAGTTTCGGCCGCTGACTTGAACTTCAAGGCCGGATCGTGGTCCGTAGTCGGCTTTTTTAATGAAGTCATATCCTCCGGATCAACACTGTCTTTGTACTGCTTTAGCTCCTCCGTAGCACAAACCGATTCTGCATAAGTCGCATCTCCTTCCTCGCATTCCAAAGCGATTCGACGGCTCCCATGAACCGTTATAGTGCCCTTGTAACCTGGCATCTTAAGTTGCAGATACACGTAGCAGGGTCGTGCCATAAATTTTGCATAAGCTGGCTGTCCGAACAAAGCGTGGTACGGGCTTTGGATTTTAACCACTTCGAACGTCAGCGTCTCTGATCTGGAATCGTGACTATCGCCAAATACCACTTCAAGGGCTATCTTACCAACCGGATATGCAGACTTACCAGGCACCACCCCGTGGAACACTGTATTGGTCGGTTTGAGATCCTTATCTACCAGTCCCATACGACGGAAGGTCTCGTAATACAAGATGTTAATGCTGCTCCCTCCGTCCATGAGCACCTTGGTGAGCTTATAACCTCCCACCTGAGGCGCCACCACCAATGCTAACTGACCCGGATTATAAACCCTGGGAGGGTGATCCTCTCGGCTCCATATGATGGGCTGTTCTGACCAGCGCAGATAGTGAGGCGTGGCTGGTTCGATAGCACTAACTGCTCGCCTCTGAAGCTTTCTATCCCGTTTATCCAGGCTTGTAGTAAAGACATGATACTGTCCACCACTCAACTGTTTCGGGTTGCTCTGATAACCACTCTGATTACTCTGATTATTTTGGCTGACCTGTCCGCCCGGATTACCCTGGAACCCTGGACCGGGACCTGAACCGCCGCCGGAGCTGCGATCATTCTGGAAAGTGTTTGAGCTTTTGAACTCCTTCATGATATAACAATCCTTCCAAAGATGGGTTGCTGGTTCCTCCTTCGTTCCGTGCTTCGGACAGGGCTGGTTTAAGAAAAAGTTCAAACGCTCCGGATTAGGACCAGGATCTGTGCGGAAACTTGGCTGTTTCCCCTTGCGCCGCTGGCCCTTATTCTGTGCACTTGCATTGGCTACAAAGTCCATGCTCCCGTCCGGTTTACGCTTACCTCCGCCTCCATTACCTGTCGGTCGATGCTGCTGGCCTTTGGTGTTGCCATTCTTCCTTCCCTTCCCTGCTTTGTCATCACCAGAGTCAGGATCCTTGGTACTGTCAGAATCCGCATACTTCACTAAAGCGGTCATGAGCGTTCCTATGTCTGTACAATCACGCTTCATCCGGCCCAACTTTAGCTTCAAAGGGCCAAACCGACAGTTGCTTTCCAACAGTACTACAGCGGTGTCTGCGTTGATGCGATCTGATGAGTGCAAGACTTCTGATACTTGTCGTACCCAATGGGTAGTTGATTCCCCTTCTTCCTGAACGCAGGCTGCTAGGTCAACTATTGACATTGGCTGTTTGCACGTGTCCTTGAAGTTCTTGATAAACCGGGCGCGCAATTGGGCCCACGAGCTAATTGAATTAGGTGGCAGACTCTTTAGCCAAGTCCGGGCCGTTCCTTCTAACATCATAGTAAAATACTTGGCACACGCCGCGTCATCCACATCCAGCATCTCCATAGCCATTTCATAGCTCTCCACCCACGTCTCCGGAGGCTGATCTGCCGTGTAGTTTGGTACTTTGCGGGGGCCTTTGAAGTCTTTGGGCAGGCGTACGTTGCGCAAGGCGGGAACAAGGCACGGTACTCCCAAACAACTGGAAACCATCCCCGGTTCAGCCGCAACTGCTGGGAAGATAGGTGTAATCTGATGAGCCTGATGCTGTGCTGCCAATCCGGCCTCCCGTGCACGGGTGCGATCCACATTCTCATGAGCATTGTCAACGCCCGCCGGATTGTTGCCGCGGAGCGCTTCACGCCTGGCATTACTTGAAACGGCCGGCTCCTCCACGCGCCTGCTATAGCTCCCGCTGGGGCGAGGGGTGGAGTGAATCCGATCACGGCTTTGCGAATATGCTTCTTGCTGGGCCAACGCGGTCCTAAGGAGCTCCTTGACCCGGCGTGTTTCTTCATCCTGCGGTGAATCTCCTTCGATCGGAATGGCTTCCAACCGAGCCGCCGCCGCGACGAGGTTATCCATCGGGTTGGAATAATGACCTGACGGCGTTGGCATGGCCGGTGGCGTATCAGTGTTATGACGAGGCAGGTTTATAATCCGGTGCTGAACCGGGGCGCCGGCCGTCACCTCCGCACGGTTTACCCCCGGGGTGTTAAAGAGGTTTCGAGCGTCGAGGGCGGCGGGCAACCGAGACCGGGATTTTCTCTTCAGGACCTCCTGAGACGCCTTCTGGTCCATCATGAGCCTGTAAGCCTGTGCATCTAAAGCGGCGCGCTCCGCCGTCATCCTGATCTCTTCTGCTGCCAGCTCCGCTTTAGCCCGAGCGATCTGCTCTCTCACTTTGGCAATCTCAGCATTGTGAGCCTCCTGATCCACCGGGTTGGCTTCCGCTATGAGCGCTGCTAGTGCGTCAAACAGGTCTGACAAAACTTGGGCTGGTGAACCTGTAGGGCCTCCTGCCCGCGCAGCCGTTGCTGCTGCCGATACGGAGATCGCTGCTGCTACAGTTGATGATCGTGGCGCCGCCTGTGTTCCAGTCATGAAGATCCCAACCCGACAGGGCAGATCTGAGGGGTCCGGAATACTGTTGCCATCGGAACCGCCCTCAATCCGATCATCTTGTAGCTGGTAAAGAGATTCGGTTTCCCCGGTCGACGTTTCATCGCCGGAGTAGATGGCGGTTTCGTCACCAGATTCGGATCCTTCCTCGTAGCTTCCCCCGCGGATGACCCCCACGAAGGCGTGCTTTCTGATCGGTTTAGCCAGGGTCGATCTCGTGCACTGAGCCGTCTCGACGAGGTCGGCGCAGACGCCTAGCGCGGGGCCCGGTTCTCCGATCTTGCCGATGAAAACATGGATGCCGCCAAAGGGGACCCGGTACCCGTACTCGATCAAGCCGGCGTCGGGGCCCCAGCCTGTGCTGTCGATGTAGAGTTTTCCGCGGCGGCTCTTGGTCATCCGTCCCACAGCGTAACCCTCGAGTCCTTCAAAGCGGCCCTCCAAGAACCTGAAACCATCTCGCGATAGCCCCACGGTGGGCGCCAACTGTCGTGGATTTGTCACGGCAGACGTCCTGGGAAGAGGACTTAGTCGTGGAGCCATCGCAACGGGTTAGCTTGAAGGGGTTAAAGTGGACACAAGGACACGGTTTTTATACTAGTTCGTCCCCTTCGATGAAGGTAAAAGCCTACGTCTAGTTGTGATGGGATTGATGGGTTTCGAGGGCTTAAGGAGCGATATGCTTCGCCTAAACCTCGAATTCTTCTTCTTTTTTCCCAAACCGCCATCGGGTCGTCCCCTTATATACCCGGGTGACGCCCGTCCGTCTGCAAAGTCTCGACCTCCGGCTTATAAACGTGCCCGGGTCGGTCTCTCTATTCCTATCTTACAATACAAGTTGGCCCCAGGCCGGTTTACACCATAAGCCTTTAAACCGGTTATGAACCTTGGGCCTTTCTACTTCTCCTTGGGCTTTAACATCTCGGGTCTGTTGACGGCGGTCACCCGGGCCCTGCAGGCCGGTTTACCCCAGATAATAACATCCCCAACACCGTGTCATTGAACTTTGCCATCATAGATGCGAACCTCTCAAACCATTGTGGATCCAAATTGCCAGAGAAATTGTTTGAAGCTATATCAATTATTTGTAACTTTAAAAGGTATTCCCTGGATTTTCTATCTTTTGTAGGATAAGTAAGCGAGCCATAGAACAGGTTGGATCCCAGAACGATGATACGAAGATCAGAGAGCCTACCCAGCCAAAATGGGAAAGTATCAACCATCCGATTGTTTCCAATGTCAAGAATCCCCAAGTGAGCGCAGTTGGAAAGAGACCTAGGAAGCTGCCCTTGAATATTATTGCCATGTAAATCTATTGTCTGGAGATTACAGTGGTCACTAACATTATCAGACAATGTTCCCTCAAAATGATTCTCCCTCAAATTTAATACGACCAAGCTTCTACCTTCTATAAGGCAGGAGGGTATTAACCCACTGAAGTTGTTGTATGACAAGTCCAGGACTTTGAGGTTGCTTGCATCACAAACTGAATGTGGTATATGCCCACTTATGTTATTTCTTGACAACTTGAGATACACAGTTTGTGAAAGATAAGCAGTGAAATTTGGCATAATAGAAGAGAATCTATTGTTTGAATAATCCAAGACTGCTTTCAACAGGTTTGGCATTGGGGCCCGGCCTTGAAGTCTATTGGAGCTGAGATCAAGAGAATCCAAACGACTGTATGGGAGTAGATATGAACTGAGTTGCATATGTGTGAACATGTTGTTTGAAAGATTTAATTCTCTAAGGCTATCTTCCCACGTCTCCCATATCCATTGGGGTATAGTCCCCTGTATTATGTTGTTCGAAAGGTCCAATGTTTCGATATGGTTGATATGCATCAAGAACCTAGGCATTGTTGTCATGTTGCAAGACACTAGTCCTAAATTTGAGAGCTTAGGTAGTAAGGGCACTGTTGATTTATTGCCTTCTCCATCCAAGACGGATAGCCTGTTGTTTGATAGATCCAATGAAGCAAGCTTTCGTAAGTTCCAAAGTGAATTCAGTTCTACCAAACCTGTTAAGTTGTTTGATCTAAGATCCAGGTGTATCAAACTTGTGAGTTGAATGAATGATCCAGGAATTTGTCCACTAATTTGATTTTGACTCAAAGAAACAATTATCATGTGTGAATATAGAGTATCAAACTCTTGTATTGGTCCAGAAAGCTGGTTTGATGAAAGCTCCAACTGTAACATGGCTGGCAAAGTGAATAGATATGTTGGAATCTCTCCTGGAAATAGAGTTAACATCATAGGGAAGTCAACAAAATGCATATTTTGCAGTAAATATGTACCCCAAGAGTTGAGACATGTTTTCTAAAGAACCTTGAACACGGCAAAGTAAACCTGTTATCTATGAATGATAAACCAAAGTTTGAGACAATCTTCAGAGGCCAAATGTTTTAACTAGTGCTAGGAATTAGTGAATAGAATTTTTTGTATGCCCCTCAGAGTGCATCTTTTTGTATTACAAGAATACACTGAGAATGAGCAAAAGATAGATTCTTGCATGGTTTTGTTTTAAATCAAGATTAGCATCAATTGAATATTTCCGCACCTGTCTAAAAGTAGAACATTGGCACACACAATATTCTCTAGAATAGCTTGGAAAATATCTCTTAGAATTAGTAATCAATTTTCAGACAATTTCATTAATCTTTTCTTGATAGTTTTATTTTTCTTTAAAGCCTGACCTATGTGCTCTTTAACGTCCGCATTATTCCCTGAAACGAAGTGTTAGTGGAAGCACTATTGTGTTCTAGTAAAAATATTAAGACTCGTACTTTTTCAATCGAAAACCATTGTATTTTCTAGACATCTGCAAGATATTTTGCTTCGTAATTATGTGCAAGATAAGTCAAAATATATCAAATAATGCAATGTTAAACCATGTGTGCAATAAATCTTTCTCATGTTATAAGATTAAAGCATTTGTCAACATTGTTCAGAAATTAAATGATTAATTACGTTTGGGGTATACGGCAAGCGAAATAAACATGATGTCCGTCATATTATAGATAACAGGTCATATTCTTCAAAAACGCAGTCCTTATTCGTAATGGTATCTACTCCCATGGAGTTGTTGTTCCCTTTTCATGCCAGGGAGGTAATGGGGCAGTTGACGTTGATCTTCGATCGGCACCATTTTCCTTTTCTAGTTTATAATAAATTTTATTTGGATCAAAATTAAGATTGAAATAACTTTATATGTTTTAGTAATAGTAACTTGCACAAACGTAATGTTTTTTCTCATTCGATGTTCTGTATTCTTTTTGTTAGGAAGGGTGGATGATGACTTGCTAGTGGATTCTAAACTCTGAAGTCAGTGAGTATTGTCATTTGCTAACAATATCATGGTATCTATTTATTTTATACTCAAAACTTTAACACAATTCGTCATAAAAGTTTTATACTATCTGTTACATATCTACCATCGGTTAGGAGCTAATGTTTTATTTATTATTCATGACCAAGAGAAGCATGTGTTTATTTTCGTTATTTGTTTTTATTCTAGCTAAGATGTAAATACTTGGGTTGTGAATTGAATCTTACCTCTAAGATCATTCTGCGAAAGATCCAGATAAATCAGCTGAGTCAAGTTCATAGTTGTACTTGGTATTATGCCAGAAACCCTGCAGGCTGTTAATACTAATACCGTCAATTTGCTGAGATGTCCAATATCTGTTGTTATTGGACCTGATAGGCCACTAAAAGATATTTCCAATCTTCTTAGTTTCTTGAGATTGCCAATTGAAGATGGGATTGTCCTAGAGAAGGCACATTGAGAGATTCTCAAGGAAGTCAACTTGTTAAGGTTCCTAATTGATGGTGGTATTTGCCCAAAGAAACCACAGTAAGTCATCTCTAAACTTTTCAAGTTGGTGATGTTGCCAATAAAAGG
This sequence comes from Aegilops umbellulata, assembly GCA_032464435.1. Classification (NCBI taxonomy): domain Eukaryota; kingdom Viridiplantae; phylum Streptophyta; class Magnoliopsida; order Poales; family Poaceae; genus Aegilops; species Aegilops umbellulata. Next base: position 562,652,498 of record CP136056.1, read on the forward strand.
GGGCATTATCTTGGAGGAAAAGCAATCAGAGAGTTGCAAGCTTGTCAAGTTCTTAAGGCTACTAATCCATGAGAAAGATGGTCCTAACTCTCCTGAAAATTGAGCAAAAGAGAGCTGCAAATTTTGCAAGGAGTTGAGCTTGTTGAGGAATAAATCAGCCGGCTCCATAGAAATTGACCCTCCTTCAAGACCTAGCTCCCTCAGAGACATGAGGTTGCTAAAAGACCTTAGCCTGACACCAGAGAAATTAGTGTACTGTAGATTCAAAGTCCCCAAAGAAGACCCATTTAGAAATTCTGGTAAATGCCCTGACAATTGGTAGTTCTGTGACACATCAAGGACTCTCATATTCTTGAGTTGAAATATTGTCTGAGGAAACCAACCACTGAAGTTGTTATAGCTGAGTTGAAGAACACTTAAATTGAGAAAGTCTGTGAAGAATTCAGGAACCGCAACAGAAATTCCATCATTAAGCTTGAGGTTGACCACAGTAAGGGATCGGAGACTTGACAGGGAGGAGTGGACTGGACCACTAAGCATGCAGTTCGCCATGCTAATAACCTGAAGATGGGGGACAGCTTTAGCTAGATCACTGCTCCACTCCTCTCTGCTACTAGATATGTCCACTCCATCAAGGTACAACTCCCTCAGATTGGTGAGGTTTGCCAGTAACGTCTTAAAGCTGGGCTCTCGTAACACCAGAAAGTTATAGCCATCCAAGATAGCATAGAGATTTGTGATATCAGCTGATTCAATATTATGCAGTGAAGAAAGGTCCAATGATACGAGGCTTGTGAGTTTGCCGACGGCGATAGGAATCTGACTGTAGAAGCCTGAATAAGAAAGGTTGAGGTGAATGAGCTTGGATAGCCTCTCGAAGCCATCTGCCAAAATGCGAGATCCACCAAAATCGTTCATGCTGAGGTCGAGGTAGCATAGGGAAGTGAGGTTGAAGAGCGCGGCATGGCAGCCATAGCTGTAGAGGCCATGGCCGCCGAGGCCAAGAACTGTGACACTGCTGCTGCTGCTGCTGCCAGATACACCATCACAGTCCACGCCCTCCCAGAGACAGCAGTCGGTACCAGGTTGCCATGATGGCAGGGTGGTAGTGGAGTAGTCGAAGATGAATGACTGCTTTAGTTGGAGAAGTGCTGCAGCTTGGTCCGGATGGCAGAAGGAAGAAGCTGTGGCGTTATCATGGCCATGAGCATGGGAATCAGAAGTAGATGCAGCTACCGAGTAGAGTTGTGTGAGTGTGAAGAGGGCAATTAGGTGAGTGCTGCCAGCCATTGGTGAACGGCAGCAAAGAGAATTATCTCCGTCTATTCCACTAGCAAGAAGCCGATGTATATTTATTTCAGAACTAAGGAGCCAAGCCAGCTGTGGCGTGCAGCGGTGGAAGAATTCTCGCCACGATATCGATGACTTTGAAAATTCAAAGTCCAAGTCTCCTGTCAGTGATCAAGCTGCAGCAGCTGCACCACTGCTAGCAAGGATGTGAACGAAAAGCTAGCAAGGATGTGACCTACACTTTCTACTAGGGGCCCATGATTTCGACATCTGAACTTTCAAGGAAAAAGGGAAGAGAAAGGGTGACTTGTATGCCCTCTTAGCTCCGTCAAAGTCCAAGTCAACCCGTGCGGATGACTTAGAAAAAGCCTAGAACTTCAATTATTTGAAAAGTAGGGAGTAGGTGGGTTATGTCTGAAGGAAGCTGGAGGTTGCAAAAGAGATTGGCCCGTGATTCCGTCGAGAAAGCCTGATGAATCGCTAACTGAACAGCTTAATTGAATTTTCTTGATAATTGTAGTTTGGTCAAGCAGTTCCTAACTTGTTGTATAATTTTCAGGAAGTTATGGTCAGATCCCACGAAAATTCATGGGTTCTGGGGGCTCGCATCCCTCGACCTGGATGTATGAAGATTCTGGTTGCAGCTCTGGAAGTGGAACCTGAAGCAACGCACTGATGGTTTTCCCAGCTGCGTTCCAGGCAGCGGCCAGACCAGTACTCTGTACAAGAACAAACAGTTCAGTGTTGACAGCAAGGTTTTGGATCCCAAGCCGTCCTTTCTTCTTGAGGGTCACCGGAATTCGCGTTTACCACGGTAACCGCGAAATTCCGAAAAAAACTCGGACGGAATTTAAAATCAAAATTTGAATTCAAATATTTTTGACGTTGATATATTAAGTATTTTGCTCATAAGTATCATGAACTATTCTCTGGCGTAGTGGTTAGTGTACAGCAGCTACAGCTTGCACGTACGTCGCGAGTTCGACCGCTGGTCATTGCAGCATTTTTAAACTTTTGCTTTTTTTCAAAAAAAAACAAACATGCGCGAGGCAAGACTCGAACCCGCGAATTGCTGTTAAGGGAAAGATGCCGTTGCCGCTAGGCCACTACCAGTGTCTAAATTTCGTGTTTTGACCCTTTTCGCGTCTAAAACTGCCTTCCCTCCGCCGCCCACCGCATCCGGCTACTGTCGACGCCCCCAGGAGGAGGTCCTCCTGAACCCCCCGCCGGATCTGCCGCGCGCCGCCCTCCCCCGAACACCCGCCGGATCTGCCGCACGCCACCCTCCCTGGAACCCCTGCCGCGTGCAACCTCCCCCACTGCTGGCGCGCTTCCTTCCTCGTCGCCGGCGCGCCTCCTTCCCCGCTGCCAGTACGCTTCATCCCCAATCGCTGGCGTGCCTCCTCTCCCGCTCCTGGTGCTTCCTCCTTCGTTGTGACCCCCGCCGCCCCTTCCTTCTTCCTTGTGCTCAACGCCCGATCCGCTGTCCTGGCATCGCGCTGCTGACTCAACCCCCACGACCTCCCGACTATGTGCGCTGCTTCTCATCCAGAGCGATGACTGCCGATGTGGCCCTCCCTTTGTCCGCCCACGGCGGGTCCCAGCCGTAGACCTCTCCACCACCTCCCTTGTTGCTCCTTCATCGACCAGGACCTCTGTCGCTGCTCGATTTATCAACATCTGCCTGATTTCTCGCTGCTCTCCAGCACAACAGTGCTCAGGCCGTTCGCCGCTGCCAAATCGGGCCATTCAAGGATGCAGCACCAAGACGTTCAGCACCTCAGCCACTGGCATCCTGACGGCCCCAATCCCTGTTGGTGCACCAATCCTGCGCGACGCCCGTCCTCCTAGGCTTTGGCCCTCTGGCTGGTGCAGCTTTCAGCGCTCATGTGGCTCCTGCAGAGATCTTCGTTGTTCCTTGCAGATGGCAACCCGAGCGATGTGATTTATCTTTCTTCGACCGTCTCGGCCGCTCACCAACACGGCCACCTGCAGTTCAGGTATTTCCCTGATGCTAACCACGAGGAGGTCTGCCCTCTCCCTAGTGCTCACGGGTATGACCAGCCACCGCTGCTGCGACCTGTCTCCCGTGCAGACCAATCGGCCAGAGCTTCTTAGTACAACTATTGCCCTATGCATTACTCGCTTAAAAAGTGATTCGTTTATGCCACCTAGAACCACGCATGTGCATGTGCTCGCCACTACTTTCTCTCTCTAATTGCTTCTCAGTTCGACATCTCTCTCTCTCTCAGTCTAATTGCTTCCCAATACATCATCTGTCTATGTTCAACTTGATCAAACAGATAGAAATCTTGTGTACTAACTTATTTTCTGGCCAAGTTTTGTCTGTATGTGATGCTACTAATTTAATATTGGAAAACCTTTCCCATGAGATGAGTGTGTGTTCAGGGTTGAAAAATTATTTTAAGATTCGCTTGTGGTTTTTCAGGGCTTAAATCATGTATTCTGTACACAGCAGTGAAGTTCAGTTTGCCAGAAAAAGTGGCGTTGCCACGGCCGATGCTAGCTGTTCGTGCATGGACGTCTGTGTATTCCGTTTGAAAACCTAGGAGCATGCCCAAAACGTTCAGAAGCCTAGGAGCATGCCCAAAATGTTTACAAACAGTGATGGTTTTGTTATCTTTTGTGTCTGTTTGATTTTTGTGAGAAGTTCACGCTAATATAACAACATGTCGTTGTATGAGAAGACGCATGATGATTTCATTTTCAGAAACTTTCAGAAGTTCAAGTGTACTACATGCAGAAGAAACTCATATATTTTCACGTAACCGAGATAAAGTTTAGAGTGATAATTGTCTAAAGTGCATGTACTACGCGGTGTGTATTTGTATGAAAAAGAAATCCAATATATTTTCCCGTCAATCAAATAAAAGAGCCGTTCAATATTTGGACAAAAGAAACATGTTATTTTTCGTTTTTAAATACCCCAAGAAGGTCAAATTAAGTAAATAGAGCAGTTCAGAAATAGTTTATAAAAAAGGATTATCTTTCTTTCTACGAAGAACCTAGAAGTGCAAATTAAAATAACGTAGCGGTCAAATATTCATTTAGACACAACGTTCAATGCTTGTTACAAACCCAAAGAAGGTAATTAAAAAAAGCATCTCAAACAATTTATATAAAAAATATTTTCTCTGTTAAAATAAACCTAGAAGTTAAAATTTTGAAATGGAGCGGCTCAATGTCTATCAAAAAGTAGGATTTTTTCCGTTACTAAAAGAAATAAAACGAGGAAGCCCAATTTAAAAAGATGGAGAAGTTCGATTATTATAGAAAACTCAGATTTTCCTCGTTATTGAAGAATGAAAACAAGAAGTTCAAAAATAAAAAACAAGAAGTTCAACTTTAAAAAATAGAGGGCTTCAAAATTTCATTAAAAAATTAAAAAATAAACCAGCAAGTCCATATTAAAAACATTGAGAAGTTCGATGATTATAGGAAACTCATATTTTTCTCGTTATTAAAGAAAGAAAACAAGAAGTTCAAATATTAAATAAGAAGAAGTCCAAATTCTAAAAATAGAGAGCTTCAAAATTTCATAAAGAAGATTAAGAAATAAAACCAGGAAGTCCATATTAAAAAGATAAAGAAATTCGATGATTATAAAAAACTCAGTTTTTCCTTGTTATTAAAGAATGGAAATAAAGAAGTTCAAAAATAAAATAACAAAGACATTCAACTTTCAAAAATAGAGTGCTTCAAAATTTTATTAGAAAATTAAGAAATAAAACCAGGAAGTCCATATTAAAAAGATGGAGAAGTTCGATGATTATAGAAAACTCAAATTTTCCTTGTCATTAAAAAATCAAAACAAGAAGTTCAAAAATAAAATAACAAGAAGTTCAACTATTAAAAATAGAGCGCTTCAAAATTCATAAAAACTTATTAAGAAAATCAGTTTAAAAATTTATAAAAAACTCAAAAAAATTCGCGTAACCGAGAGAAGTTCAGGTTGATAACTGACAGAAGTTTACGTACTACACGGTGTGCATTTTGTATTAAAAAAAGAATAAAAAAGAAAATGCTAAAAGTTTGTTGTTATAATTTCAAGTGCTTCGTCAGAGAAAGTTTAAAAAATTATTCTGAGAGAGATTTGTACAAAAGGAATATCATTTGTGTAAAACTGACGAATGGATGAGAAAATTACAAACGAAAATACGTCACAGAAGTTCAACTGAAAACAGAAGGAAGTTGAACTACTACAGTGGACGAATTTCAGACGAAAAACTTGTAAAATCGTCGCGAATATGAAAAAACGATCAACACGGGAAAGTTGCGTGTTCACAACAGCTTTCCATTGGTATATCACTTGCTCAATTCCGACCAGTGGATGGAGAGCTACGAGTAGTGGATGGAGAGCTACGAGCAAAAAAATCACGTGAAAAACAGAGTGAAGTTCAGGTACACGCGCCGAGAAGTTCAGGTTCTTCACGTGGTGCATTTCCGAAGAATCTGTTTCGCGATAAAGGCAGAACGAATGATCTCGCCGTCTTCAAAATTACTTGAAAACGGCTATTAATTAGAGAAAACCATCAACATGAAAAAGTTTCGCATTTTTCGTAGCTTTTCAGTGGTATATTATTTGCCCCATTCCGATAAAGTTTGTAGAAATTACGGCGAAAATACGTTTTTATCCATTCTCAAAACTGACTTAAAATAGTAATGAATTGGGAGAATAAATATATACCAAAAAGTTTCGCATTTCGTCAGGCTTTCCAACGCCATACCAGTTGCTACATTCGGAAGTATGGTTAAAAAATTAGCTCGAAAATACACACTCGGTGTAACTTGGACCGTTTTATAAATCACTTTTAAACCATTTAAAATTATAAAAAACTTTCAACATGAAAAAGTAGCGCAATTTCATAAGCTTTCCAACACCATATTGTTTGCCTCAATTGGATTAGCCGTTTAGAGCATCTCTAGTGGCTTGTGTAAATTTGGTAGTCTATATCTTCACATACACAATGGTGTAAATTTTTTTCATTTTAGACAACCTCAGTTTTTCAGTGGATTGTCTAAATCTGGTAGTCTATGTCTCCAACGGCTATATTTTCAACAGCTACTTTTCCAACGGCTCTATTTCCAACGGCTATATTCCATGTCTATATATACCACCCCTCCCACCTCTCATTCACCAATCCTGGTTATGCCTTCTCATTCCTCTCCTGAATTCCTTTGTCTTCTCTCACACAACAGAATGATGAGTGGAAACATTTCTTCTTTGGATATGCTCATGAATTCGTCGTCGTCTTCATCTGACGACGACGAACTCATTCTTGTAGCATTCGCAGAGCGCGAGAAGGAAGAGCAGACGAACCGTCGACACCATGGCGGTTCCAAGCATGGACGTCAGACAATCAATCGAGCAAGAGATGCATGATTTGTTCTACTATGGAATGACTACTTCAAAGAAAGTCCTCGCTATCCCGAAAACTTATTTCGGCGAAGGTTCGTAATTAGTACATTTACTTAATGTCTGCCTATTTTTCACCTCCCTATCTCATTTACATTTTTACGAACAGGTTTAGGATGTCTCGTAATTTGTTTAATCGCATAGCTGAAACTATACTTGAACATGATTATGATGGTTATTTTACGCAAAAACGAAGTGCTTGTGGACTTCTTGGGTTGCATCCGTTGCAAAAGATGACCGCAGCAATGCGAATGCTAACTTATGGAATAGCAGCTGATAGTGCCGATGACTACATCCGGTCTGCAGAAGCTACTAATCTAGAGGCTTGCAAGAAGTTTGTGATCAAAATTTGTGAAGTCTTTGGGGACCAATACTTGAGATCTCCAAATGAAGAAGATACTGCAAGATTACTTGCAATAGGGGAGGAAAGAGGATTCCCTGGTATGTTAGGGAGTATAGATTGTATGCACTGGGGTTGGAAAAATTGCCCAAAAAATGGCATGGCATGTTTAAAGGTCATGTGAAAGAGCCCACAATGATCTTGGAAGCAGTTGCTTCCCAAGATCTTTGGATTTGGCATGCTTTCTTTGGTTTACCAGGGTCAAACAACGATCTGAATGTTCTTCAACGTTCTCATGTGTTCGCAAAGCTAGCTGAAGGTGAAGCTCCAGAAGTGAATTATACCATCAATGGTCATCAATACACAATGGGGTATTACCTTGAAGATGGCATATATCCACGGTGGGCAACATTTGTGAAGACCATACCATCTCCACAAACAAGAAAGAAGAAACATTTTGCCCAAAGGCAAGAGGCGGCTAGAAAGGATGTGGAACGAGCCTTTGGAGTTCTGCAATCCCGTTTTGCCATTGTCCGAGGACCTGCGAAAGGATGGAAACGTAAAGAAATCGGTGATGTCATGAAAGCTTGTGTCATAATGCACAATATGATAGTTGAAGACGAACGGCACACTGGTCAGCAAAACAACACTTATGAGGCAATGGGATAAAGAGTTAGGGTGTCCTCTCCTCATGCGGAAGAGCTGAGTGCATTTATTCAGATGAATCAGCAAATTAGAAACAAAGATGAACATTCTCAGCTTCAAGATGATCTAGTTGAGCACCTCTGGCAGAAGTTTGGACACAAATGATGTAGTACAAGTAACTTTGTAGTCTATTTCCTTTCATCTAGTTTTTCATGTATGCATAAGAAATAGTTGAAGTGACAAATAGTTCAAGTCACAAATAGTTGAAGTGACAAATAATTCAAGTGACAAATAGTTCAAGTGATAGGAAATAGTAGACAGAACAACAAATGAAGGTCAACCAGATGTGTTCTGGCAGCGAGCAATGATCTCATCTTGTTTATCCTTGTAGAATTGCTTCTGTGCATCACTCATATGAGATGTGTCCATGAGCATGATTTTCTCATCTAATTCAAACTGTTTCCGTGCATCCTCCTTCTCTTGCAATTCAAAAGCTCTCGCGTAGCGAGCAATTTTTCTGGCCTCTTTGATATCATCCTTCTCTATCTTCTGTGCCCACACACTTTCTAATGATAACTTGCAACCACTATCATTGGATTCAGAAGTTTTACCTTTCCTCAAACGTTCATTCTTGTCATGCTTCGTACCAGGAGGTCTTAGCTCTTCTTCAAGAGCATCAGTGCATGCGCCGAAGTCTTCATCGTTGGAGGTTGTACCCGGACTTGCATCCGAGGTCTTCTTTTGTTTCTTCTGAGGAAGCGGACGTGTCTGCCACTTTGGATACTTCTCAAACTCTATGTAGCAATGCATTAATGTAAATGGCTTCTTTTTCTCATCCAGTTCAATGTACATGCGGTGTGCATCTCTTTCCTGAAAAAGGAAATGAAGAGTTAACACTTCCATACAACTCATGGTATATTAGAAGCGAATTAGAGGATAGATGCATACCTTATCAGAGAGAGTCATTCCGCTGCAATTTCTATTTAATATCTGTTGAATACATGCATAGAACTTGCTCGTGAGCGCTGAAATAACGTTGTAACGACAAGTGAGTTCATTAGAACCACGCTCCGGCCATGACGGTTTTTTGTGAGCGTCGTAGTGATCTGAAATCCTACCCCAATATGTACTTGTATTCTAATCGGTCCCGGTCACCGCATCTAGACTAGTGTTTTCCCATGCTTGAATCAACACCAAGTCCTCAGCAGTTGACCAATTTTTCCATTTTTGTGGAGGCTCCTTTTGCTGATTTTGATTTCGCAGATTTTTTTCCCTTTTGTGGAGGCATCGTCACTTGTTCTGCAAGTGGGCTACAATCTGTTGTTCCATAACAATTTGTGTCACTAGATCCTACATTCATCATGTCCAGAAATGAGGAGTTGTTGATCTGTGTGTCCAGCTCATATGAGTTTTCCATCTGCACACAAAGAGCAGCAACAGCAATATTCAGATATTCAGAGAACAATACCAATATTCAGATACATGGAGCAGCAGCAATATTCAGATACAGGGAGCAGCAGCAATATTCAGAGAGCTGGCGCTCGCGCACACGCTACTGCTCACAGCCGCTGCTCGCAGCCGGCGCCCCAGCACGCTCGCGCCTCACAGCCGCTCGTGCTCGTGCTCCAGCCGCTCGCGCCTCACAGCCGGCGCCCCAGCCGCTCGCGCTCGTGCCTCACAGCTGCTGCTCGCCGCCGGCGCCCCAGCCGCTCGCGCACATGCTCGCACCCGCGCAGCTCGCGCATCCCCCTCACACCCGCCGCTCGCAGCCGGCGCACCCGCCGCTCGCAGCCGGCGCACCCGCCGCTCGCGCACATGCTCGCCGCCGGCGCCGCGCTCACAACCGGAGCCCCATCTCCCCGCCCCTTCTCTCGCATCTCCCTGCCCCATCCGCAAGGGCGACAGTGGCCGGCGGCGGCGGCCGGATTTGGCCTCAGATCCATCGGCCCCATCTCCCTGCCTTGTCTCTTCAATCACTCTCCCTCTCTCCGAATCGAAAAAACCAGAGCGTACCTCAGCGACGGCGAGCTCCTCGGGGCAGTGGCGTGGTCGTCTTCTCGTCTCCAACTTCTCCGGATCGGCGCGGGAGCGAGCTCGGGAAGGGGCAGCTCTGTTTGGACGTCCTCGCTCCGTCGTCTAAATATGGATAATGCGTAGCGATTCAGGTGGATGTCTAAAATTTAGACTAGCACATACACAAGCCGCTGGACACATTTTTTGGCCTCTGATGGTCTATATTTGACATAGACTATGGGATACACAAGCCACTAGAGACGCTCTTAGAAATGACATCGAGAATACGAACATGGCTGTTCGGTTTGTGATATTTTACGAATTTTCAAATTACTCTTTAACCGTAGGGAATTAGAGAAAACTTTTAACATGTGGAAGGAGTGGTTTTGCAGCAGTTTTCCAACGCCATATTACTTGCCTCATTCCGATAAACGGTTTAGAAATGCGATCGAAATTACGATTCACGTTTTTTGTGTGAAGAAAAAACGGTTTTCGAAACTGCTCTTAAACCGGTTACATTTTGCAAAAATTTTAACTTGGGTCATGATACCCGTGTCCATAGCTTTCTAACGGTATATAGCAAGCCCTATTTGGGCAATGTTGAGGTAAGTTCAACCTAGCACAGGGGAAAGTTCAGGTCAAACAACTCAGGCAGTAAAATCACAAAAAACGCGAGTTCTTCACGACCCGAGTGCAAAATCCGCCTATGAGCGAGATTCCTATCTAAAACGAGTATTTAGTTGCTAAAAATCGTTTGAAGATTACACTTACATCACATGGAACACGACTAACCAGAAAAACTCGTGGTAGAAGGCACGGTTGCGAAGATAGCGCGAAGGTCGGGTTCGTACAGAGAGAAGTTCAGGCGCGTTACTCAGGTAGTTCAGGTTGTGATCAGAATATTATTCTGATCCCGTGATCAGAATAGTGTTTATGTGTATATATATATATATATGATGGGTCTATTCTAATAACACCCCTTAAGATCTTATTCTAATAACACTACTGCCTTATTCTGATAACACCCACCCGAACACAAAAAACAAAACAAACAAACTGCACGTAGTGAACGGAAAAAAGAACCCGCCCACCCCCACCGTACCTTCTTCCTCACCCACCCCACCCATCCCAGCTTTCATCCCTCGTGGGTTCCTCCCCAATCAGCACCCCAAGCCCCCGCGCGCACCTGCCCTTTCCCACCTCTCCATCGATCTGGCCCGCCGCCGTGCGCTGGACGGCCACCTACCTACTTCCTTCTCCTGCGACGCCAGCCACCTCCTTCCTTCCTTTTCCTGTGACACCGGCCGCCGCGGCATCCCACGTCCCACGCGCCACCCCATCCTCGCGCCGGCTCGGCTACCAGCAGAAGCCCCTGCCTTCCCGGCGACGGTCGGCTACCCCCACCGCCCTCGCATCTCCTTGCCACGGATCCAGCCCCCCACCGCTGGATCCAGCCCCGTCGGCTGGGTCCAGCTAGCCACGGCCTCCCCCGATACGCCGTCGATGGATCCAACAGTTATCTCCCCCAGCCACGGTGGCCTCCTCCTTTTGGCACGGATCCAGCACGCCCTCTCCTGTGAGAATCATGGCGCTGGGACACATCATGCTCTTCTCCTTCTGCTCGGGACCCGCCCCACCATCTCTTTCCTCCAGCGCCACCGCTCGGGACCAGCCCTACCGCCTTCTTCCTTCGATGGCCCCACTGGCGCCCTAGATCCTGCGACGCAGCGGTCGCCCCCATCTCCTCCACCTCCCACCTCTGGGTCTGCCCGGCGACGGATCCGGCAGGACCCTCCTCCACCCCCTCCTACCGTGTCTGCCCGGCAACGGATCCGGCGGGATCCACCTCCATCTCCGTCCTCCCGTGCCAGCCCGGCAACGGATCCGGCAGGTCCCTCCTCCACCCCCTCCTATTGTGCTTGCCCGACGACGGATTCGGCGGGATCCTCCTTCACATCCGTCCCCTCGTGCCTGCCCACCGGCTGGAGACGTATCCTTCCTACACCTCCCTTTCCTGTGCTAGTCGGTCATGGATCCGGCAAGATCCTCCACCTCTCTCCTCCCACACCTCCCTAGAGACGGATACGACAGGATCCTCCTGCAACTCCTTCCTCTATGGCGGCGTCGAGCTCTCTGCCCTCCCCTACAAGACGTCGTCCCTCTCTCCTTTCCTTCTTCCTCCTCTCCCCGCAAACTACCTCCGGCGAGGTCCAGTGCATGTCCATCCCCGGCGGCTCACGTGCAGTTTGGCCAGCGATTGTGTGAAGTACGACGTACGATGGCATGCAGTTCCGCGACCCTCCCTGGCGTGCAGTGCCACCAGCGTGCTGTGCAGCTTGCTCTGGCGTGCAGACTGTGCAGTGCAGGTCGCCCTGGCGTGCAGTGCAGCTCGTCCATGCGTGCAGGCATCCTCACCTGTAGCTTCTCTCCTTTTGTTCGCCTGAAGTTTAAAAGGAAGTGCATTTCTGAACAAAAAATGTTGTTTTTGTTTTAAGTTTGTCTCGCTCACTTTTTTGTTTTTCCGCGGTTGGCGGCAACGCCATATCGTTTTGAGCAGGAAAAGGCTCGATTGAGCTCCCATGGTGAAAAAAGTAGGCGCCGGCCACCACACGAGGGCGCTGGGAGCCAAGTGCCCTTCGCCTGGGATCGGTTGCCCTTGGTGCTGCAGCGTGGTTCCTTTTTGTTTGTGAAATGTAGTGCGGTTCCTTGGCGGGCATGCTGCAATTCGCATCGACGGCACAATGCACTGCAGTTTTTGCCTTTTAGTTGTTTCCTCAGATCAGTTCACTTTAGTTTCTTTTGTGTGAGAGAGCAGAACAACAAAAGAGAAAAAAACTAAAATAAAAGAGAAAAAAATGTGCACTTTAGTTTTTGCGAGTTAACTCCGTTCGCCAAGGACTTGTGTAGTTTATTAGGCTCCACCATGTAGTCCAGAAGAAAAAAATGTAGATAACTAAACGGAATGATGGCCAAAAAACCACAACACACTTTTTATGTGTGTGGGAGTTCGTTTTGAACTGTCTGGAAGCTCACTCAGGCTCAAGAACAAAAACACGTATCACCTGCCTCGTTTAAGAATCATAGCAAAAAGCAGTACAGTGAAACCCGTGTGCAGTTACTTGGTCGACATTGCAATGCAGTTTTTGATTTGAGACAGTGCGTGTGATTTTTTGTTTTTGATTTGGTCGACATTGCAATGTGATTCACTTACTCCCGAACGTGAAAGGGCAGAAAATCTAATGTGGTTCACTTCTTGATGCACTAGAGTTCACTCGCTTCGTCCATACGGTCCACGCGTTTGGTCTACGCTCGTAGAAAAATATTAAGTATGAAAAAGGTCAACAAAAATGTCATGCAGTTCCCTTTCGGCGTCGTCGCGGTTCACTTTCGGAAGTGTTGAGGTCCACTTACATCCAATGTGAAGCGCACCCCACTTTTCGTCTAAGAAAATTTACGTCCGACAAAAGAAAACCATGCAGTGCACTTTTTTCTCCGATGAAGTGCGGGTTTTAGTATAAAGAAGTGCACTCCACCTCATTTGGTAAAATTTACGTCCCACAAAAAAGAAATCATGTAGTGCATTTGTCTGTCCAATGAAGTGCGGTTTTTAGTCTAAATAAGTGTGATTTTCTGTCTGATGCAGTACGCTCCGTTTACGGTAGTCTCAAGGTTCACTTTTATAGTATTGCGGTTCACCAAACACTCGACATGAAGTGCACTCCACCTCGTTTAAGAAAATTTACGTCCCTCAAAAAAGAAATCATGCAGTGCACTTGTTTGTCCGATGAAGTGCGGTTGTTCGTCCGATGCAATGCGGTTTTAAGTCGGATGAAGTACCCACGTTGATTTGGGTGTCGCGAAAAACAGTGTCCGAATTTTGGTAAATTTAAAACCGCTCTTAAATTGTAAGGAATTAGAGAGAGTGTTCTACATGAAAAAGTTGCTTCTCGTCGATATCTTTCCAACGGCATATTATTTGAATGATTTCGACAACCGGTTTGGAAAAATTTCGCGAAAAATGGCTGCTGCCACTCATCGTCCGCCGCATGATTTCAAAATTAACTTAAAACTATAAGGAATCTCAAAACCATTTCTACATATCAAAGTTGCACCTTGTCCATAGATTTCGAACGACGTATTACTCGCCTCGTTTTGACAAACGGTTCAAAAACTAGAGCAAAAACAGTACCGAAAATTGCAAAAATGTCAATAAAACAGAATTCTGCGATTTAGTAAATTCGAAATTGCTCTTAAACCGTAACGAATTAGCGAAAATAATATATATGAAAAAGATGCGCCTCGACGATATATTTTCAACAGCATATCATTTGCCTTATTCCGATGAGCGGTTTAGAAAAAATCATGAAAAAACGCTCACTGCAACTCGTCATCCGCCGCACCATTTTTTAAATTGCTCTTAAACCGAGAGAAATCTCGAAAAGTGTTCAACATGGCAAAGTTGCGCCTAATCAATAGCTTTTCAACGGTATATTATACGCCTCGTTCCGATAAACGGCTAAAAAATTAGAGTGAAAACAGTACCAGAAAAACACTGCGTGCAGTTTTTTTCGACACGAAGTTCACTTGTGTGAGTACTGCAGCACACTTGGTTCAAACAATGGCGTGCACTTGCATTGAGCGTGCAGTGCGGAAGTGTTATCAGAATAACTATTACGATAATATTATCAGAATAGATCAGTTGTTTATATATATATATATATATATATATATATATAGGATGGCTGTTTGGGACACCTAGGTGCCCAGGCTCCTTGCTTGTCTACCTTCGGATTGCTTTAAGATGTGTGTTGTTGTGTTAGGTGTAGACACTAACGGGTATACCCGTTTGCCGTATTAATGGCGAAAAGTTATTGTAATTTACTAATTAATTCCATTTAAATGCATGCTAATTAGCGACCACTTGCTCTAATTTGGGCGGAGGTATTAATTAGCATGCACGCACCAAATACTTGCTTAGAAGACAAGAATCTGCCTAATTTATTCATGCATGTACGTGTGAAACAATAAAAAAATTCTATACTAATTAATGCATAAAAAGAAATTATTAAAAATTGCCTAATTTTTTCTGTACATAGTAGTAGTATTACTAACATGCTTTTTAAACAGATTTAGGTGTGCGTATAGTGGATATTGTCATTTTTTGCCTCCCCTATGGGTATAAGAATAAACTTGTTCCTCCTTGTACTCTACGTAGTTGTTTTTAGGGTATATACTGAGAAATTTCACGTCGAGGTATTTCACGTTGAGTATGCACTGTTATTTTTTTTTTGGAAAACTTGAGTATCCACTTATAAATATATTGGAGTACGTTTGTAGGTTTCTAATACCTAGAATAGGGTATATACGTGCATGCAAATTATTTGGAATAAATTATAGTGTATATACATCTGTATGTATCTAATACCTAGAATAAATCATAGGGTATGCACTGTTATGGGTATGTACCAATAAATTTCATGTCTGAGATATTCACAGGAATATCTTGAGAATGCACTTTTTTTTGAAAACTTGAGTATCCACTTATAAATATATCGGAGTACGTTTTGTAGGTTTCTAATACCTAGAATAAATTATAGGGTATATACGTGCATGTAAATTATTTGGAATAAATTATAGGGTATATACGTCTTTATGTATCTAACACGTAGAATAAATCAGAGGTTATATATGTGCATGCAAATTATTTGGAATAAATTGTAGGGTATATACATTTGTAGGTATCTAAAAATAGCTAGAATGAATCGTAGGATATATACGTTCATAGGCATATGTTCCAATACGTAGAATCAATCATGCAGGAGTCATCTATAATTAATGGTCGTGGAGGATACAAGTGCATGCACATGTAAAAGGAAAGCAATTTCTTTGGAAGGGTAGTAAAGATTATTTATAAGCCCGAAATGCATTAGCGGGTTGTACCCGAACAAGGTGCCCAGGCACCTAGGTGCCCCAAACATTTTACCTATATATATATATATATATATATATACTACGAAAAAATTCTATTTATATACATGCATAACGTGTACAATATGTAGTATCATAAAATACCAGCAAATGAAAAAGAATTAAATGGAAAACACAAAATTAAAGGAAAAAGAAATCATGAACCCAAAACCCCCAAACCTTTTAGTACAGGTTGGTGTTACCAACCGGTACTAAAGGTCTTCTCGCCCTGGCGCTGGCTCGTGCTACGTGGTGGCCTTTTAGTGGCGGTTTGTGCTGAACCAGTACTAAGGGGGGGGGGGACCTTTAGTCCCCACCCTTTAGTGCCGGTTACATAACCTGCACTAAAGGCCTTACGAACCGGTGATAACGCCCGGTTTTGCACTAGTGGAGGCCGAATCCCTCCCCTTCCTTCTCTCTTCTCTCCTTTCCTTTCCTTCAGGTGCGGCCCATATGGGGGGCGTAGCAGCCCCCTACTGGCTGCTGCATTTTCCCTCTTGGTCCATTAGGCCCATATAGTTTGCCGGGGGATGCCCGGAACCCCTTCCGGTGACCCGATACATACCCGGTACCCCGGAACACTTCCGGTGACCGAATACTATCGTCATATTATATATATATATATATATATATATATACCTCTTGACCATTTAGAGACTCCTCGTCATGTCCGTGATCTCATCCGGGACTCCGAACAACATTCGTTCACCAAGTCACATAACTCATATAATACAAAATCGTCATCGAACGTTAAGCGTGCGGACCCTACGGGTTCGAGAACTATGTAGACATGACCGAGATACCTCTCCAGTCAATAACCAACTGCGGAACCTGGATGCTCATATTGGTTCCTACGTATTCTATGAAGATCTTTATCGGTCGAACCGTTATGACAACATACGTTATTCTCTTTGTCATCGGCATGTCACTTGCCCGAGATTCGATCGTCGGTATCTTCATACCTAGTTCAATCTCGTTATCGGCAAGTCTCTTTACTCGTTCCGTATTACATCATACTGTAACTAACTCATTAGTCACATTGCTTGCAAGGCTTCTTATGATGTGCATTACCGTGAGGGCCTAGAGATACCTCTCCGATACTCGGAGTGACAAATCCTAATCTCGATCTATGCTAACCCAACAAACACCTTCGGAGATACCTGTAAAGCTACTTTATAATCACTCAGTTACATTGTGATGTTTGATAGCACACAAAGCATTCCTCCGGTATCCGGGAGTTTCGTAATCTCATAGTCGAAGGAATGTATATTTGACATGAACAAAGAAAGCAATAGCAATAAAACTGAACGATCAATATGCTATGCTAACAGATAGGACTTGTCCATCACATCATTCTCCTAATGATGTGATCCCGTTCATCAAATGACAACACATGTCTATGGTTAGGAAACTTAACCATCTTTGATTAACGAGCTAGTCTAGTAGAGGCTTACTAGGGACACGGTGTTTTTGTCTATGCATCCACACATGTATCAAGTTTCCGATTAATACAATTCTAGCATGAATAATAAACATTTACCATGATATAAGGAAATATAAAATAACAACTTTATTATTGCCTCTAGGGCATATTTCCTTCAGTCGTCAGCTTCTTCGTGGGGAAGAAGAAGACTATTTATAGGTGGGGACAGAATCTAGCTGTTGGGGCCAGATTCCTGCGAAGCCCGGAAGTTCCGGCCAAGTTCTGGGCTACACAGAAAGTTTGCATCCTCTCTGGTGTACCCTGGAAGCTGTAAACAGGGGACGGAAGCTCCGCTGCCCGAAAGTTCCGGGGGACGGAAGTTCTAGTCAGGGTCCGGCAAGGTTCCGGGCTACACAGAAACTTTTCACAGAATAAGCAGTTTCTCTGGATGGCCCGGAAGCACCCCGGATCCATCCCGGATGTTCCGGCCATCCCAGAAGTTCCGTCCTGAACAGAAGCATTAAGCTCTGAGATATTTCAGATCATGTGTGAAGTGAAGTTGATTCCCAGATGTTGTTATGATGCACCCCCTCTTAATAGTGCGGCTGCCCTAAGGACTCAAACAAAAGAAAACAATATGGCACTCTGCTTTTCCTTGGAACACTTTTTCTCTTTTTCCATCAAGAGGGGAATTTACCATCCATGCTCCACTTCTATTTGAAACGGTGTTGTTTACATTAGAGCATGTGGTAACAAACACAAATGAAGTTGTCATCGATGTCAAAAACTATTTAGTGCAATAATGCACTTTCACCGGTGCTACGCCGAGAGACTTCAGTCACACAAGCAGAAGGCCTTGGTGTAGAAATTATTTGTGCATCATTTGTATTTTCTAGAACATGTGGCTCAGATGCAGAAGATTCTGGAATAAAGGGCTCAGCCATAGAAGATCCGGGCGCATCAACCGAAGGCGATCCACTGCCCTGATGCTCCAGATCCGAGATAGCCGGTTCGTCCGAGAAGACGCGCCTTGCACTAATTGCCAACTGGTGGGCTCCACATGGCAGCGTCAGGTAACGCGCGCTCTAGTGCGTGGCAGGGCAAACTATTTATGGGCCCCGCGACTGTCGGCTTGTCACCCGCAGCATCGGCCCGCCCACGCGTGGAAGGCATAGTGTCGCCGTGACCTTGTAACCTTTGTAATATCAGAACCCTTATACCCCTATTATTTGTAATAAAGAGTTGTTCTGTTTTATGCTAAGCAGTGATGTATTCCAGAAGACTTGATTTCTTTGCTGGAACACGGGGTGCTCCGGTTCCTCTGAGCCGATCTCCAGAAGACTATTTTTTTTCTCAACCCGCCGAACATATTAACTAATACCCTGAAAATTTGATTTGATATTTTATGAAATCTGCCATGGTAGAATTTATATGGTATTATGTTCTGAACACCAATACACCATTTTTTAATCATTATTCTTAGCCACCGAACATTTTTTCTGACACCAAACATTTTCTGTGACACTATGAATCGTCCCAGAAAATGGACATGCCTAGTGACGGCCAAAATAGCCACCTAAAATCAGGCCAAGACTTCATCAAAGTTGCAAAGAGCGCTGCCCCGGGAGGAAAACACCTGGTGATGGTTGACCGTCACAGAAAATGATCTTTGGCGACGTTTCCTGTTTCATCACCAGGGTTTTTGTCAATGAATAGAGCAGATTTTGTAGTGTATACTAGTAAATCAAATTATACTAAGTATAATTGGAATGAACAGTAAGTACAATATCAAATTATATTACAACTAATCTAAGTACACAATCGGTTTCTATACAAGTACATCAAATTGTACTAAGTATAATTGGAATGAACACTATGTACAATATCAAATTATACTAGAACTAATCTAAGTATAAAATCTGGTCATGGACGTCCAAGGATTCAACCCTAAGTACAAAATCAAATTATACTACTACTAATCTAATTCTACCAATCAAAATTCAACCCTAAGTACAAAATCTGTTCATGGACGTCCATGGATTCAACCCTAAGTGCAAAATCAATTTATACTACTAGTCTTCTAGTTCTACACAGACGTTCATGGATTCCAATAGAATTATACTACGGCGGTGACGAGCTGTGAGGCCCGGAGGGGAAGGGAGAAGATCTAACATGCTAGTCCAGCAGCGAGGTCCGGAGTGGCGGCGGTGGCGCTGGTCAAGAGGTGGACTGAAATGAATGTGGGTGAATCGGATCAGAATGAGTTAGTTTTTTTCTGGGGGGTAGATAGTGGACTAGTGTTGGCTCCGCACTGGGACGCCGCGGCTTCCTCTTGCACCGGCGGCTACTCCCGCCACACCACCTCCCGCGAGCTGTTTGCGGCGACATCACGATAAAGATTTTTATTTCGGATACGCGCAGATCGTTATTCATGATCGATCAATTGAGAAGGGTGTGTCTATATATATATATATATATATATATATATATATATATATATATATATATATATATATATATATATATATATATATATATATATACTTGTTTGGAATATACTTCTTTCGTCCTAAAATAAGTGTCGTGAGTACCAATTTGGAATATACCAACACTAGCGAACAATTCACACGTGGATGGGAGGGTTGAGGCGACGGCTGAAAAAAATACGGGAGCGATGGGTTGATTTTTAAAAAGGTCGGGGTTTTTCTCGTAAACGTCCCTGGCGGATCAAGATATCAGACCAAGAATATCGCCTCCCTTTGACTAAAAAATACAAGCTTTATTTCATAAAAAAATGTATTTCTGTATTCATATTTGAAATAAGTTATAAGTAATAATACTTTGGTGAAATATAACACATATATTTTGCTAGTCAAAGTTGAACCAAAATACTACGAAAGGAGAATAATAAACCGGAACGGAAAAAAGTACTACATCAAACGGTTAATACGGGAAACAAAAGATCTTAGACCACGCGCCTCCTTTGGGCAAGGATAATAGTGACTGACTAGATGACCCACAGAAGTCAGGCCCTACAGATCAGGGACCGAACAAACCGAGTACTTCTTCGTGCCACGAGACAAAGTCGTCGGTTACGGGGCCTGTCTCAGGTCTGGGTCGGTATCGGACTGGCGATTATCTATAAATACCAAATCGATCGACGCATCAATGCATCAGCAAAACACACAATTGATACCATGGAACAACGAGACCTCCGTCGTTCCGCGGCCGCCGCCGCGCCTTCCTATCCAATCAAGAAAGAGAGTCATTGTTTCTCAGAGAGAAAGAAAGATCACCATCACCAAGTCAGCGGCGGCATAACGGCGTCTATGCCCGACGACGTGCTTGCGGACATCTTCACCCGGTTGCCGGACATGGCCACCGTTGTCCGCTGCGCCGCCACGTGCCGGCGGTGGGGACACCTCGTGGCCACCAGGGCAGCGGTCATCTCCCCCTGCATGCCGCCCCTCGGCCGCTTCTTCCCCAGCCTTGCCGTTGGTCTCTTCCACCAGGAGAACGACTGGCCGCCCACTACGCGCACAAGGGACGCGCCATCGCCGCGGCCGCGTTTTATCGCAACGGCCTCAGGCACACGTTTCATCCGTGGTGATGGCCAGAGCTCTTTAGCTATCTTGGGACTAGATGAAGGCGACCGGCTTCTGGACCACTCCCGTCCCGTTGCATCCCGGAATGGCCGCCTCGTCCTTGAGCTCCGGTGCAACCCGCGCCAGGATTGTGCATCTGATGGCCTCTCGCTCGCCATCTGCAACCCGATGATGCTTGACAAAATCGATGTCATCCCGCCTTTGGTCTTAGTAGGCCAGAGCACTACAACGATAATGGACTACGGCTGCGCGTTGCTCACCGGCCACGATCTCAACCCTCAGTGCCACCAAGATTTCTTCCACATTCTGCTCATCTACAGCCACAATCATCCTGGCGGGCAGTCCACGGTGCTCCGATGTTACTCCTCGGATACGGGGCGATGGGGACCAGAGACTGAATCCATTGTTAAGATCCCCATCTCCAAGATAGGCAATATCGGGCCCGCTGTGGTACGCCGCGGGGTGGCATTCTGGGCTCTCGAACAGGGTGTGCTCGGGGTGCGCCTCGATTTGAAGGACCACACCATGGACATGCACATGGTGCCTTGCGACACCTCACGCACGGGTCCAAACAACCGACTCATGGGCATCTTGCCCGACAACCGGCTCTACTTAATGTATTATGGTTACATGGGAGCGTGGTTGGGGAAGCTTGTGTTGAAGCTACACTATCTCGAGTTTCCCAATGAAGATGACATGCAAACCGGCAAGATATGTAGAAAATGCAGAATTGTGTTGGTGGAGCAAATGGGGAAACTGATGATGGTGGTGACTCGCTATGTCCACACAATCAAGTTGTGGTGGTTTGGCGAGAAGAGCGGCATCCTGTTGTTCACAATGGGAGAAGGGAGCGGGCAACCTGGCACCTACATGTTGAAACTTGAGGAGAATGCCGTTCATAAGTTAGCCGATGATGGTCACTTATGGAAAAACTTGCTCGGGTACGAGATGGATATGACGGCGTACCTTACATCGTTCAGCTCAGGCATATATTCTTCAAACGAGTGAGTCATTCTGACTGGAGGTGATCACTCAATTATATAGAGTATGAGTGCAACCGATGGAAGATGCTCGGATGTGGCACATTTAACCGGTTTGGATGACGGTCTAGTTGTGACATTTATATTTTGATTGTGTATTTGATAATTATCGTTGATTTAGTATAAAACTGTACTAAATCAGCGATAATCAATGTGGATCTGATTTAGAATATACGGATGTATGCATCATAATGATGCAGAGGCTAGCTCAATCCTGCATTAGGAAAAAAAATATGGTGTTAACTGCATGGGTTATGCACCTCTCATTTGTTTGTTTGGACACTTAATTTACTCTGATCGATCAGAATTATGCACGTAGTTTCATGCATCAGCAACGAATATGTTAAGTACTATCGAGTGTGTTAAGTTGAAACAACGGTATCTTATATTTACTCTGATGTCTTACATTTTCTAGCCCTTGGAGCCTAGAACAACGTTATGAGTAACATCTAGCTTGTTTGTTTATCCTCACATCAATTTTAATCTTCCCCAGAGTCCAGAACGGTATCACTTAGTCTAGCAAGCTCCATCTCCATGTCATGCCGCTGCGGCGCTGCCATCTCTAGACTTCCATCAAAATTGGCTCTAGACTCTTGCCGCCGGCGTGTTCTTTTCGGTCTCTTATCTCTTCCGCCATCGCGCCAGACTTTTACATGTGCATCTCGCCGGTCGCCGGATAAGCTACGGCTAGCTCCGAGCAGTATCGTGTTTGGAAGGAATCAAGCTAGCTAGCTTCCACCCAGACCACCTCAGCCGCCGAGCAACTTCCGTCGCGCCCGTCTAGCGTAAGCCACTACTGGAATCTGGGATTTTGTCGAGTTTCATGTTCTCGTCGAGTTCAAATTATCGAAAGCTAGACATTGTAATGTGTCTGCCAAGTTTGCTGTTAATTAGAGTCGGGAGTGACACGATACTCGGCAGACTTCGTTGTTTTCCTAGTGCAAGGCATAATGGACTTGACGGAAGAAAGAAAATCGGCAGGGTCACACTTTCACCAAAGTTCTGCTAGATATAAACACGGATAGGTGGACCATCCAAGGACGAGGCGATGAAGACATGATGGTCGTCCATGTTTGCCCGGTTTCCACTAATGCAAACTCGACAATCTTTTTGCAAAATGATGTTATATTGTGAGATGGAGGGAGTGTTATGGAATTGCAATTTCATAGTACCTTTCAGATAGTGCATTGCCAATCCGGGTGATGTACATTGGCATGTTATTGAAAGAGTTATGCACTATCTGAAAGGTACTATGAACTATGGACATCACTATACCGAGCTTGTACGGGAGAGGGCCAATTAGGTTTTTGGGGAGCAGCTACGCGACTCCTCGCCTCCGGTCGACTACTTCCTCTACATCGTCCGCTTCTTTTTCATCGTCATCATGTCCACTGACGCCGAGAAGGTTGCCGCCGAGAAACTCGAAGACGACAAGAAGGCCGCCTAGGATGCCGCTGCTACTGCCGCCGCCGCCGCCACCGCCGCTTCTGCCTGACTGGAGGGTATAGCTCGTTTATCCTGCTCCTATTGTTTTCTGTTTTAGCCATGCTAGCGTTATACGTAGATGCGTCTGCAATTAGCGTAGTATGTACTTGCATGATCGAATATCAGCATGTGTTTATTTGCCATGCTAGTGATTTTTCTTGGATTAGATTAATCAAAAAATTGCCTATTTACTCAGGAGTAACAATACAGTCTTGCTGCCTTGGAGTCATGACCGATTGAGCAAAAGAATCTGGAATCAATCGACACCTTAGACAACCTTACCTTACCTTTTCTCCTACGTTTTTCCTTCGGGTTGAGTACATAGGCTCTCCCTGGGTTCAAATCCCTTACCATGCACATTAGTATTATTTTACTTGCCTGCCCCACCTCCAACGAATTTTATTATCCAAATTTGTACCGTTTGCCAAATAGCTTCTGCATATAAGTATCAAACAACTTAGTACTACCTCACACTCATTCTACATTTATTACTTGATACGTCGTTACAAAGGGTTTACATGTCAAATTTCCCAATGATCATGCATGTAAGCACTATTGAAGATGCCCTATGCTCCTTTCTAGATGTGCTTGGCGGCTATCATGGCATCCACCATCTTGGGCTTGCCCAAGCCCTTGATCCTCTTTATCTCAGTGATTTCGCCCCACTTCTTTGTCTGAGCCGAGACATTCAACCTGCACAATATGTCATTCTAGTGGATGAGGAGCTTGATCAGCTCCTCTGAGGCATGGCCACAGATATAACAAGGTGGTACCCCGCGCGTTGCGGCGGGGTTTTGTACATGAGAGCTGGTGTAATGATAAATGTTGAAATCATGAAAGTAAACTAAACTTGCGTGCTCCATGCTTGCTATGTACATGTTGCCTGGCCTTGAGGCTGGCTGTCACATTTTGACAACTTTTGTTGATATGGCTGTAATCAATATTTTGGAAGCAATCTCACTGGAAATTTTGACATGGCCTATCTTTATTTTTGTACCATTTGCACATGTAATAGGAAAATAGTATATATTGACAAAAATATAACGAAATCTACATAACCATAGCAATAAAATTGATAGAAGCCCATATATATATTCCTAGTTCCATAAGGTGAATCCATATCTCACTGTATGCATAGGATCATCATGTAATTACTAATGGAAGTTTGATTGTGTTACAGTTTAAGCCACAATATAAATAATCTAGATAGAAGGCAATGCAGTTCAACCCATATATGGTTGCATAAGCTCAATCCATACATGTATATGATCAACCTGAAGTAGTACTAATAAGAGTATGACTAGGTTACAATTTAAGCCACAATATAACAAATTTAAATAGAAGTATAGTTCATTGTTGCTTGCATGCGTGCTTGACGATGTCCTGCATGGTATGTAAGAAGGTGCATATGCAAAACAATAAGAGAGGGGAGCTTGCATACCTATGCAATTAGCAAATAGAGCTATGAATCTATGAGGCGAATGAGAGCAGCAAGAGAACAATGAGGGAGCAGACGAAATCACTTTATTTTTCTAGATCAGCAAATGGAAGAAAAAAATTAAGCATGATAGCAGATACATATCTACATAATCCAAGAGTACTTAGTTTTGAGGGTTGTATAACCTCTTGTCATAGTATGGTAGAATACTGACAAGTTCATAGATATAAACCCCAAGTGGTGGATTACATGAAACATTAACCTCGTGAAGTAACACTTGAAGGGCATAATTACATAACCTCTTCCTCTTGTCATGATATGATAGCATACTGACAGAACCAAAGATAGAAACCCCAAGTGATGGATTACATGAAACATTAACCTAGTGAAATAAAACTTGAAGGGCCTAATCATTTTTACCCGGAAGGCGATAATGTTCGGTTGTGTTTCTATCATCGAATGACAAAGTCTCTTGAAAAACTTGCAGGGGGGATTCAACTTCTACGGAGTATGCTATTCAATAGCATGCAGGGGGGTGGGGGTCAGTTTGCTATACAATAAAAGTGGTTTCCAATCTAAGTTGCCACAACTTGTGGAAAGTCCATGTCGAATTCCAAGATACTCTTGAATAGCATGCAAAAAAAAAGTAGTCTTACCCGTTGCCTCTTTCCGGTCAGTTAATGTGGAAAAAAAGGTACAGATTCATCTTCAAAAAACTACATATGTGAAATTTGAGAGGTTGAACTCTAGCATTGACAGATTATTCCTGTTAGAAATGAATACAATCAATCGTGCACGGAACACATACACATCAGAAAATAATATGGGATAAACAAAGGTTGTGTGATTGTTTTTCTTCGATGAACCAAGCAGCTATCAATCCGGAGCGCAAGCTAACAGATTCAAAAAGAATAATGTCATGGATAGGAAAAACTGGGAGTGGCTGAAAATAGGGAGCATCGGCATACCAGAGTGGAGGGCTGAAGCCAAGGACACGAAGAATTGTGCATGCTCCAGGACGTCTTTTTAAAGACAAAGGCAGCAGCGAGCGCAAGATTGAGTGGCAGGGTAATGGAGGATGGAGTAATTATCCGCGTTGAATGCTACCGTTTCATTAGCAATAGTGGCTACCGTTTCATGGTGGCGAGTAGAAGAAAGAGCAGCGACGGCGGCGAGTAGAAGAGAGAGCGGCGGCGGCGAGTGAAAGAGAGAGACGATGTGCGATGAGTTAGATGGGCACTACTGGGCTTGTTCCAGAAAATACACAATTGGGCTGGGAGCCGACGTGCAAAAAAATACCGATTTGACTGAACCGTGCGGCCGCCTCGGCCAGTTTAGATCGTCTTCAACCTTCCGCACAAGCATGGATGAAAATAATAGAAACGCACAGCTACCTGTAAATCTTACCGTATTGAACAATTTAGTCCATGGGTTATTAGTTTTAATCTTGTTACATGCATTAGTAGATTTTTTTTTATCGTGTCATGCATGCATGTTTAGTTACGAAGTTGCATGCTAGCTGGTTTGTTAGCTAGTTGAGTCCTTGCATGTACGTGTGTACGCCGATGGATGGATGTGTACACGTGAATTGAGTCGATGCATGTAAATAGGATCATTAGCCAGAAGCGTACGAGTTTACGTTGCGGCTATTAGTACGTGAGTTAGTTGAGCCACGATGCACTATCGTGGGATGGCACGAATCTGGTGGGTCGTGGCATAGAGTTCGGCCGGTTTAACTGGTCAAGTTTGCATGTAATCAAAAGATAAATAAGAGAAGAAAGCCAGAAAAGAGGACGGCAGTTGCGCCTCGCAAAATCCTGTATGTTCGTCTTCCTCCCTCTCTCGTTTGTCTCCACCGTGCTTGTATGTGTTTCCGGCCTGTGATCCAACATGGATTGCATCAACTCTAAACATAAAAATTGTTTCCCTATTCATCACGAACCCATTCCACCAGAGCGCACGAGATATTGTCCAGTAACAAAGGAGATCGAGAAAAGGAGCTAGGCCGTCCGTGGGGAGCGACCGGGCGCCCTGTCGAGAGAACCAAGCGAGGGAGCTGCGGCTTCCGACTGGGGTGCGATCATACTTTGTGTGCTGCCACGTCGAGCTAGTTTGAGAGAGCAACGGGGATGAGTTCTTGCGAGCCATGACCGCCTTTATTCTTTTGTGTGCTGCGCTGTTTATATCCGGTTCTGTCGAAGACGGCTGAGAGAGGTCGAACGAACGTTATTTTCACTTAGCGGTGGCAACTCTTCGTAAATTTCATCAATTTCCGATGGAACGGCTACAGACTGCTAGGCTATACAACCCTTTAACGGTGGCGCAAAGGGCGAACCCTTGCACGTGCCACGTCGGATTCACTACATTCAAACTAGCAAGGTGTTGTTCCATACGCGCACGCTTCTCTTCCCCAGATGCTGCCATCCCCTGCGCCCACCTTCTCCTCTTCCTCACGCCTTCTTTCCTCTCTCTGCCCATGGCGCATCCCACTTTCCTCTCGTTCTCCCAGCTAGGGTTGCCACCGCCGCCGCCCATGAATCCAGATCGATGGAGGTTGCTGGCAGGGCCCTAAGGTCAATGGCACCAAGGAGGAGGCAGAGTGGTTTTGTTGTGCTGGGTTGAGTGTCGGCCGGAGCAGGTCTGCCATGGAGATGGTCGTCCGCGGCGTCGTCCTCAGGCGGGGAGGGGAGGGCAAGATGAAGAGAGGACGGAGAGGGAGATGGCGAGCCCATGGAGAAGCACAACTGCTGTTCTGTCGATTGGCCATCACGGTGAAAACGCGTCGGGAGACAGAGGAGCGCCTCGATTTCTTTTCATCCCACCCCATCTCCTTTCCACATCCGGCTGGCGGCTAGGGTTTGCCGCCGCCGCCGCCACCACCACCACCACCGCAACCATCTCCACCGTCCATGCTCCTCCAGTGCCCTGACAAGCTCTGTTATCTTCTTCTGGACCTCCTTCAATTCCTCTCCCCCAATATCTGAACACCAGAACGACGGGGAGCGGGCAGAAGAGGTGCCTGCTGGTGGTGATGGCCTCCTCGTCGATTGCGGCGGCGCAGACGACGTCAACGGGCGGGGCCAACCAATCGAGGGCGACATCCAAGGGCCTCATCACGCTCAACGGTTCCGCCACCTTATTTCTTCAGTATGCACGCGCCTCCTCCCGATCCCCTCTTCCCCTCCACTACTCTCAGTATCTTATCGATTGATTCGATGGCAGGTTACGCGGCAAACAGGAGCGGCACTGTCATGAAATCCATGAGCGAAGACATCCAAAATGATTATTCCAACCAAAGATTGCTGGCTGCAATGCGTGACCATTTCGCATCAGTAAATTGTGTGAGATGGGCTAAGCATGGGCGCTATCTTGCTTCAGTATCAGATGAACAAGCACTCAAGCTATCCTAATTCATTGAAAGGAAAGCTGGTTCTGGTACATCTGAGTTTGGATGTGGAACAGAGGATAAATACGAGCTACTTCTACAGCCTTCTTACTTTCAGAGGAGTGGACTGCCGTCATATATGGGATAAAATTATTCCTAATAAGCATTCAGTATTCCTTTGGCTAGCTTTCAGAGGAAGATTAAATACCAAGGACAACATGATCAAGAAGAGCTGGACTGCCATCGTTCAGCATGATGGATGTGATATTTGCCCAGCTGCTGAAACCGTTAGCCACATCATGCTGAGATGCAAATTATCTGATGTTATTTGGCAGAAGGCTGGACTTTGGGCATCGGCCAAATCATCCCGAGTACTTATTGAGTTTTTTCTCTCAGCTGCGGATTGTAATTTATTTGGTAAGCTTTGGCACATCCTCTTCGCAGCATGCTCGGTCTCTTTGTGGACGGCTTGGAACGCTAGAGTGTTTGACAACTGTTTTTGGTCTGCGGCTCGAATGCTCGCTGAGTTGGCTGAACTCATCACACTCTGTAGACTCCAGGTGCCTCTTGATTCACCTTTTTTTTTACATCCCATAGAAGAAAGGGAAAGACATGTTTTTCAATTTTGATGTGCCATGAACTTACAATTTTTTTACTGGAACTATACAAGGCTTCAAAATTCAGTTATCAGAATATGAATTAATCCTAGATAACATATGCTATTGGTCGGCAGCTTACTGCCAGAAAAGTTGTGCTCTGAAGGGGTGCGAGGACTGCTAGGGATGTACAGGGTATGACACGTGGACAGGGTGCTTCCAATTGGTAATTCAAACTCTGGAAAACACAAATTCTCTCACATTATTACAGAAAGTGTTGCTAAATCACGACAGTTTAGAAGTACGTTACTGAATGTACTGAACCACATGTTAGTAGTGATCATGAATTGTGGAAACTTGATGATTATTATATATATTTTTTGCTAGCCCGCTTGCCGTAAGTTTGTTTCACCAACAGATAGTTGTATGTATGCACAGGTATGCAGCGCATTGCTCTGTTCCAAAGTGTGTGCCTGTCTAATTTTAATTTGATATTGTGTGTGTGCGTGCCTGTCTAATTTGCTGTTGTGTGTGATTTGGTCTGTCATTGTGCGTTCCTACTATCCTAAGGATTGCTGCCAAATTGTTGTTCGTCCAGGTTCTTTCAATTCTGCACCTGCTTCCTCTTCCTCTGCTTCGAATCGATCTTTCATAGGTACGAACCAAGATCTTTAAGCTCATGCATGTTCACTGTTTTCTGCAGAATTCGCGAATAAGTAAAACCTATATAGTGGATCGGACATTCTGTTTCCACTTCTCTACATCATGCTGCCCAGCGGGCATGGATATTCACCTGCACCAATTTGATTGATCCTATGTGCTACTTCACTTTATCAGCTAATTTTATACACTGTCCCTAAATGCCTAAGCCCAAATCGATGTTAATTCCCTGGGCAATTTTTTCTTTTAATACACCGTGGCAAAAATTTATCACCCAGGGTCAAACTCACAGTACTTCACTTTATACTTTCAATGCTTCTAATACACCTGCCGATGCTATATCGTTGTGGGCGTGGCATTTCAGTTTCTTCCTCAGGTGATGTTCCAATATAATATGTTCCATCAAGAATTGCATGTACCACTGGTAGAAAAAGAGGCTTCCGTCCAGCCCCATTAGTCGCGGAACTGTAGGAACCGCGACTAATGAAGTCTTTAGTCCCGGTTCGGCAGACGAACCGCGACCAAAGGCCTGGGCCCAGGGCGCTCGGTGGCCAGCTGGTGCACGTGAGGGGCTTTAGTCGCGGTTGGCCAGGCCAACCGCGACTAAAGGTGCCCAAAGGCCTTTAGTCGCGGTTGGCCAGGCCAACCGCGACTAAAGCTCCTCCCCTATATATACCAGTTCAGCGCACTCACTTAGCCATTTGGTGCCACTTCTCTTCACAAGCTTCACAAGGGGGTGTAGGTTTGCTTTTGGTTCCTCTTATGCACACAAGGTGTTTGATGAAATGCTCCAAGAGCCACACTTGAGGTTCCTCATTTATTTTTTTCCTCCTCGATCGCGGTTAGCAACTTGAACCTTTCATGCATGTGTGTCATTGATAAAATATGCATGTGTGTTGTTCATTGTTTAATTTCTATTGTTTATAGCTAGTTAGTTTAACAAATGCATGATGGT
The DNA here is from genome assembly GCA_032464435.1 of Aegilops umbellulata. Classification (NCBI taxonomy): domain Eukaryota; kingdom Viridiplantae; phylum Streptophyta; class Magnoliopsida; order Poales; family Poaceae; genus Aegilops; species Aegilops umbellulata. The sequence goes on from CP136056.1 coordinate 562,682,777, forward strand.
TAATTATATATTTTATATTATAATAATGCAGATGAATCGGCAATGGATGTACGGTAACCGACTCTCCCGCGAGTTCACTACGGGTTTGAAAGATTTCCTCGTAGTGGCTAATGCGAACAAGCAGAAGGGTTTTGTTATCTGTCCATGTGTTGACTGTAAGAATCAGAAGGGTTACTCTTCCTCAAGAGAAGTTCACCTGCACCTGCTTCGGCACGGTTTCATGCCAAGCTATAATTGTTGGACCAAGCATGGAGAAAGAGGGTTATAATGGAAGAAGATGAAGAAGGGGATGATTTCATCGATGAAAGCTATCTTGCTGATTTCGGTGATACTTTCATGGAGGATGCTGAAGGTGAAGGGGAAGGTGAAGGGGAAGGTGAAGGTGAAGAAGAGGCACGTGATGAGACCGTTGATGATCTTGGTCGGACCATTGCTGATGCACGGAGACGCTGCGAAACTGAAAAGGAGAGGGAGAATTTGGATCGCATGTTAGAGGATCACAGAAAGTCGTTGTACCCCGGATGCGATGATGGTCTGAAAAAGCTGGGCTGCACACTGGATTTGCTGAAATGGAAGGCACAGGCAGGTGTAGCTGACTCGGCATTTAAAAACTTGCTGAAAATGTTGAAGAATATGTTTCCAAAGAATAACGAGTTGCCCGCCAGTACGTACGAAGCAAAGAAGGTTGTCTGCCCTCTAGGTTTAGAGGTTCTGAAGATACATGCATGCATCAACGACTGCATCCTCTACCGCGGTGAATACGAGAATTTGAATGAATGCCCGGTATGCACTGCATTGCGTTATAAGATCAGAGGCAATGACCCTGGTGACGATGTTGAGGGCGAGAAACCCAGGAAGAGGGTTCCCGCCAAGGTGATGTGGTATGCTCCTATAATACCACGGTTGAAACGTCAGTTCAGGAACAAAGAGCATGCCAAGTTGTTGTGATGGCACAAAGAGGACCGTAAGTCGGACGGGGAGTTGAGACACACCGCAGATGGAACGCAATGGAGAAAGATCGACAGAGAGTTCAAAGATTTTGCAGCTGACGCAAGGAACATAAGATTTGGTCTAAGTACAGATGGCATGAATTCTTTTGGCGAGCAGAGCTCCAGCCATAGCACCTGGCCCGTGACTCTATGCATCTACAACCTTCCTCCTTGGTTGTGCATGAAGCGGAAGTTCATTATGATGCCAGTGCTCATCCAAGGTCCTATAAGCAACCCGGCAACGACATCGATGTGTACCTAAGGCCATTAGTTGATGAACTTTTACAGCTGTGGGGCAGACCTGGTGTCCGTGTGTGGGATGAGCACAAACAAGAGGAATTTGACCTACGAGCGTTGCTTTTCATAACCATCAACGATTGGCCTGCTCTTAGTAACCTTTCGGGACTGTCAAATAAAGGATACAATGCATGCACGCACTGCTTACATGAGACTGAAAGTGTACATTTGCCAAATTGTAAGAAGAACGTGTACCTTGGGCATCGTCGATTTCTTCCGAAAATTCATCCAGTAAGAAAGAAAGGCAAGCATTACAACGGCAAGGCAGATCACCGGCCGAAGCCTGCAGAACGCACTGGTGCTGAGGTATTTGATATGGTCAAGGATTTGAAAGTCATCTTTGGAAAGGGTCCTGGCGGACAATCAGTTCCGAAGGGAGCTGACGGGCACGCAGCCATGTGGAAGAAGAAATCTATATTCTGGGAGCTAGAATATTGGAAAGTCCTAGAAGTCCGCTCTGCAATCGACGTGATGCACGTTACGAAGAATATTTGCGTGAACCTCCTAAGCTTCTTGGGCGTGTATGGGAAGACAAATGATACAAAGGAAGCACGGCAGGACCAGCAACGTTTGAAAGACCCTGATGACCGGCATCCGGAATGGTTTCAAGGTCGTGCCAGCTACGCTCGGACCAAAGAAGAGAAGGTCATCTTTTTTGAATGCCTGAGCAGTATGAAGGTCCCGTCTGGATTCTCGTCCAATATAAAGGGAATAATAAACATGGCGGAGAAAAAGTTCCAAAACCTGAAGTCTCACGACTGCCACGTGATTATGACGCAATTGCTTCCGATTGCTTTGAGGGGGCTCCTGCCGGAAAATGTTCGAGTAGCCATTGTGAAGCTATGTGCATTCCTCAATCCAATCTCTCAGAAGGTAATCAATCCAGAAGTTCTACCACGGTTACAGAACGATGTGATCCAATGTCTTGTCAGTTTCGAGTTGGTGTTCCCGCCATCCTTCTTCAATATTATGACGCACCTCCTGGTTCACCTAGTCGAAGAGATTTTCATTCTCGGTCCTGTATTTCTACACAATATGTTCCCCTTCGAGAGGTTCATGGGAGTATTAAAGAAATATGTTCGTAACCGTGCTAGGCCAGAAGGAAGCATCGCCAAGGGCTATGGAAATGAGGAGGTAATTGAGTTTTGTGTTGACTTTGTTCCTGACCTTAAGCCGATTGGCCTTCCTCGATCGCGGCACGAGGGGAGACTAAGTGGAAAAGGCACGATCGGAAGGAAATCAACGATATGTATGGACGGCCATTCTCTGACTGAAGCACACCACACTGTACTGACCAATTCCAGCTTGGTGGCTCCGTACTTTGAGAAACACAAGAATATTTTACGCTCGGACAACCCGGGGAAGCCTGAATCCTGGATTAGGAAGGCCCACATGGAGACTTTGGCAGTTGGTTGAGAAAACATTTAATGAATGACAATGATGTTGTAGATCAGCTGTACATGTTGGCCAAGACACCATCTTCGACTATAACGACTTTCCAAGGGTACGAGATAAATGGGAATACATTTTACACGATCGCCCAAGATAAAAAGAGCACCAACCAAAACAGTGGTGTCCGCTTTGATGCAGCAATCGAGAATGGGCAAAAGGTCACATATTCTGGTTACATAGAGGAGATATGGGAACTTGACTATGGACCCTCCTTTAAGGTCCCTTTGTTCCGGTGCAAATGGTTCAAGCTAACAGGAGGTGGGGTAAAGGTGGACCAGCAATACGGAATGACAATGGTGGATTTCAACAATCTTGGTTACCTTGACGAACCATTCGTCCTAGCGAAAGATGTCGCTCAGGTTTTCTATGTGAAGGACATGAGTAGCAAACCGAGGAAACGGAAAGATAAGAAAACGATCAGTACATCATGCGATGATCCAAAGCACCACATTGTTCTTTCAGGGAAAAGAAACATCGTGGGAGTGGAGGACAAGACAGACATGTCAGAAGATTATAATATGTTTGCTGAAATTCCGCCCTTCAAAGTGAACACCGACCCAAGCATTAAGTTAAATGATGAGGATGCTCCATGGATACGGCACAACCGTAAGCAAGTAGGGACACAAGGGAAGAATTGATGTGTAATAATTTATTGTACCAAACTTTATATTTGGTCGATGAACTGAATGATGAATCAAACCTTTTGTCAAACCTTCAAGGGATTAGTTTTATTTTTCTGATTTTTTTTTGATATATAATTGTATTTTTAAGATTTTAAAATGAATTAGTTTTATTTTTCTGATTTTAAAAGGAAAAAGGAAGAAGAAGAAAGAAGGAAAAAGGAAAAAAACAGAAGAAAAAAACAGAAGAAAAAAGGAAAAACAGAAGAAAAAACAAACAGAAGAAAAAAGGAAAAACAGAAGAAAAAACAAACAGAAGAAAAACATAAGAAAAAAACAAACAGAAGAAAAACAGAAGAAAAAAGGAAAAAGAAAGAAAAGAAGAAAAAAAAGAAGAAAAACAAGAAAAAGGAAGAAACAAACAGAAGAAAAAAATAGAAGAAAAAAGGATGAAAAAACAGAAGAAAAACAAGAATTTAAAATGAATTAGTTTTATTTTCTGATTTTTTTGATATATAATTGTATTTTTAAGATTTTAATAACATAAATAAATAAGTAATTAGAAACTTTAATAGCAAAAATAATTATCATAAAGTAAAATAAATAAGTAATTAGAAACAAAATAAAATAAAATAAATAAGTTTTTTGTTGTAAGTAGAAACAAAACAAAATAAATAAAGCAAAAATGAAAACAAAAAACAGGCAAAAAATAAAAAATATGCCACCTACTGGGCCACCACGGCCTGAATACGACTAGAAACCAATTATTCGGCCAGGATTCAGGCCCGCAGAAGGCCCAGTAGGCCCACAGGCTCATAGTAACAGAATAGGCCCGTAAGCCTGCATTTGAGAGGAGCTCGAAGTGGTGAGCGCAGCCGCGCTTATAAACCACTGTCGAAGCCTCTCGGCTAGCGCCGCACCGCGCCAGTGCCAGCACATACCTTTAGTCGCGGTCCGCCACACCAACCGCGACTAAAGGATAGCTTTAGTCGCGGTCCGCCTCCCCAACCGCGACTAAAGGCTCTTTCTGCGCGGGAACGAAAGCGGCGCCAAAACCCTTTAATCGCGGTTGGTGTGGCGGACCGCGACTAAAGCTATCCTTTAGTCGCGGTTGGTGTGGCGGACCGCGACTAAAGCTACCCTTTAGTAGCGGTCCGCCACACCAACCGCGACTAAAGGTCTGCCTATATATACTGCACTTAGCAGTTTCCGCCACTTCCCATTCTTCTCTCGACGCCGAAGCCCCCTGCCCCGACGCCGATCGACGCCAAAGCCCTGCCCCGACGCCGACCGACGCCGACGCCGACGCCCTGCCCCGACGCCGACACCCTGCCCCCAGTGAGCGCCGCCGCCTCCGCCCCGAGTGAGCGCCGCCGCCGCCCGTGCCCTGCCCTAGCGCGCCGCCGCCGCCGCCCCTGCCCTGCCCTGCCCTTGCCCGCCGCCCCCCTGCCCGCCGCCCGCCGCCCCTGGCCCTGCCCCTGGCCGCCGCCGCCACCCGCGCGCCGCCCGCTGCCCGCCCCTGCCCGCCGCCCCTGCCAAAAAGGAAACAAGAAAAAAAAACAAGAAGAAAGAAAAAGGAAGAAGAAAAAAAAGAAAACAAAACAAAACCAAAAGAAACAAGAAAAAAAAGGAAGAAGAAAAAAAGGAAGAAGATAAAAGGAAGAAGAAAAAAAGGAAGAAGAAAAAAAGAAAGAAGAAAGAAAGAAGAAAGAAAAAGGAAGAAGAAAAAAAGAAGAAAGAAAAAGGAAGATGAAAAAAATGAAAACAAAACAAAACCAAAAGAAAGAAGAAAAAAAGGAAGAAGAAAAAAAAGGAAGAAGAAAAAAGGAAGAAGAAAAAAAGAAAGAAGAAAGAAAGAAGAAAGAAAAAGGAAGAAGAAAAAAAGAAAGAAGAAAAAGGAAGAAGAAAAAAAGAAAGAAGAAAGAAAGAAGAAAGAAAGAAGAAAGAAAAAGGAAGAAGAAAAAACAAGAAAGAAAAAGGAAGAAGAAAAAAATGAAAACCAAATGAAAACTAAAAGAAAGAAGAAAGAAAAAGGAAGAAGAAAAAAAGTAACTTAAAACTTGATAATTAACAAAAAACCGTAAAATTTGATAATTAACCAAATGGCGAGGGTTATACATGTGTGTTGTCCTCGCCTCCCTCTCCGTGACGCCGTCGTCTGCCGCCCCGTCTCGCGCTCTACCGAGATGGCGAGGGCTAAGCCTTGCAATGCGACAGTAGCTTCTTAAACTCTGCCCGAACTCTGTGTGTGGCCCCGTGTGGCTTTTGGGTGTTGTAAGACTTATTGATGTTACTCTGCCATTGAAGCTTTATTAATTTAAAGCCGGACGCATCTGGCGTCTTCGTTCTAAAAAAAAGTAGTCGAAGATGAAGGACTGCTTTAGTCCGAGAAGTGCCGAAGCCTGGTCGGGGTGGCAGAAAGAAGCAGCTGTAGCGTAACCAATGCCATTGGAATTGGATGCAGCTAGCGATAAGAGTTGTATCAATAAGAAGAGTGGAAGCAGGTGAGTAGCACAAGCCATTGGTTTGTTTGGACCTCTGCAACCAGACTCCTTAGAACGATATATAACATTGAACATGGTCTCTTCTTTGCGACAATTGTCATCGTCTAGTTCTTTCACTAGCAACGAGCCAGATGTGTTTTTTTTTGTTATGAAACAGATGTGTTTGTCATTTGTTTTCCTTAAAGAGAGCCAGATGTTGTGCAATGGTGGAAGAACTCTCCTGCTGTAATATTATTATTAATCACGATGTTGATGACTTTGAATTCTTACCAAGTCTTCACTCTCGAGGTGAAGTCAGTTTTAATCTGACGGGCTAAGAGTGCATACAGCTCAATACAGTGTTTTCTTATTAGAGGTCGGTAGGTCACCACTCACCACAACGTTGATTGATAGATAATGACAAGAAAGCACTTGCATGGAATTCCTAGGGAATCTTTTGGAGCATCTTTTTTGTCTCAACATCAGGTTGTTGGTTTACACACATGGAAATGATTATGGCATCTGATTTTTCTTCCCGTCACATGCTTGATATTTGATCTATATTATTCTGCCAAGATTCGTGAACATTCCGATCTGTGGCCTTTTCAGTTAGGTCCCATACCCTTGTTATAATACTATAATACAATTCAGACGTACCAGAACATATCTGTGACGCCAAGATTTTGTAGTCATACCGCGGTACCAATCTCAAAATTGTATTTCGACTTGTCATGAAAAATAACAGTGACAATAGCGCGTGCCAAGCTGCGCCATCCGGCACATGGAGGAGGGCTTGGAGTCAGCTGGCGGGCTGCAATTTCGATGCGGGTCAACAGCATGGCTGGCATGCCAACTTCTAGAATATGGAGCACATCCTGAATTTGTTTCAGGTACTGAAACAACTCGTGCAACTGCCCAGATAGCTAGTGATGTACGAAAGAAGACAACTCAGGATTGTAATCAAGCTTTTGTGTTTGATCTTTCAGCATTTTACGGAACGCACGAAACCACTTGACATCAACAGACTTAAATGACAGAACAATCCCACATCAGTTTCAGTGTTGCGACCGAAAACTGTCTCTGAACTCATGTCCAGAACACAAGCACATAAGCTGCCATGACAATCACAATGATACCAGGATCTAAATTTCTGAATCAAGCTGTGTTTGCCTCTGTTTGGTGTTACTATTAGAGTAGTCAAGTAGAGCAACCTCTTGTTAACGCGGTGCATGGAGTCAGCATAATTCAGACAAAATGTTCATCTTTGGCCTGTACAAAATGTCAGTACAAAACTAGAGCTCCTTTTTCAATCAGGGGAGGGTGAGGATTGAGGAAGGCTAGATAAAGAGGCCACGAATCCACGGGTATCGTGCTGACTAAGAACGGGCCACATCTGGAATCAAGACTAGGAAGGGGTGATGAGACTGCTACGGGGACTGCATCCATGGCTGTGGGAGATCTGCAAATGGACGCCAGAGCTGCAAGATGCAGCACTGCCATGGCATTAGTATCATAGGCAGGAAAGCAGGACAGATCTTTGATGACAGTCTTACAGTTTCTATATAAGCATCACAGTATGCTAACAATATTACATAAGCATCACAATACACAAATTATGATACATGATAATGTAGAAGTACAAGCATAGGGTGGCTTATTACAACTTAAACTTATAGCTCCCTCCAGCAATAGCATAAGTTTACTGACTCAATCTTGTCTCTTCAGATCATGTTCACAAAACCCGAAACCATTTGCCGATTTTCCTCCATTTCATCAAAATACCGGCAGTTAATCCAACGCCGAAACCCACCCCAACAAAGAGAAACAAGATAATATCAACATGATCCCCAGATGGTGCCTCATTTGGATTACTTGAATTGACACATGGTTTGGACAAAGGCGGTCCACATAGCCTTGCATTCCCTTCATATGAAGTGTTATCAAATGTGAAAAACTGACGTGACTGTGGTATCCTTCCATCCAACTTGTTTTCGCTCAAGTTTAGAGTACCAAGAAATGTTAAATTTGTTAACTCATGTGGAATCTCCCCAGAAAGCTCATTCCAGGACAGGTCTAGTGATTCCAACTGACTCATCTCTCCAATTTGTAATGGAATCCTCCCTTTAAATGCATTGTGTGACATGCTCAGGATATGCAGTGAAATTAGCCTTCCAATAGATTCAGGAATGTCACCATCCAGTGCATTATTTGAGAAGTCAACTATAGTTAAGGTAGACAAGATTTTCTCAAATGTCACATACTGCCCTTTGTATGTAATTGCAAGAGTATCATGGTAGTAGGAAGAACTGTGTGACATTTGACGGCCTAGGACATATCCAGTGTTATTTGACTTTGCCATCATAGATGACAAACACTTAAACCACTGTGCATCCAAACCACCGGAGAAGTTATTTGAGGATATATCAATGATTTGTAACTTTGGGAAGTATTCCCCAATTTTTTCATCTCTGGGAGGATAAGCAAGTGAACCATAAAACTGGTTGGATCTTAATACAAGGACACGAAGATTGGAAAGCCTACGCAGCCAAGATGGGAAAGTATCAACCATCTGATTCTTTCCAATGTCAAGAACCTCCAAGTCGACACAGCTGGAAAGAGACCTAGGCAGTCTACCTTCAAACTTGTTGCCATGTAAGTCTATTGTCTGAAGATTACAATTCTCATTAACATAGTAAGACAATGTTCCTTCAAAGTCATTCTCCCTCAAATTTAATATGGCCAAGCTTCTACCCTCAATCAGGCAGGATGGCATTAACCCATTGAAGTTGTTATGTGACAGGTCAAGGACTTCTAGCTTTCTTGCATCGCAAATAGAATATGGTATACTCCCACTTATGTTATTTTTTGACAACTTGAGATAAGCAGTTTGGCCAAGATAAGCAGTGAAGTTTGGCATAATAGAAGAGAATGTGTTGTTTGAATAATCCAGGACTTGCCCCTGGTTGTATAATGTTGTCAACATGTTTGGCATCGGGATCTGGCCTTGAAGTCTATTGTAGCTGAGATCAAGAGACTGCAAACGATTGCATGGTAGAGCATACGACGTGAGTTGCATATGTGTAAATATGTTGTTTGAAAGATTTAATTCTATCAATCTATCATCCCATTTTTCCCATATCCATTGAGGTATAGTCCCTTGTATTTTGTTTCTCGAAAGATCCAATATTTTGATATTATTGAAATCCACCAAAAGTGCAGGAATTATTGTCATGTTGCAAGATGCTAGTAGTAATATTGTGAGTTTAGGGAGCAAGGGTATTGTGGTTTTACTGCTTTCCCCATCCAGGATGGACAGCTGATTGTCCGAGAGGAACAATAATTCAACCTTTCTGAACTTCCAGAGTGAACTCAGTTGCACTAAACCTGTTAAGTTGTTTGACCTAAGATCCACGTCCACCAAATTTTTGAGTTGAAAGAACGATGCAGGAATCTGTCCACTAATTTGATTTCCACCCAAATAAATAATTTTCAACCGTGAGTATAGTGTATCAAACTCTTGTATCGGTCCAGAAAGTTGGTTTGACGAAAGATCCAACACGGACATTGTTGGAGAAGTGAGTAGAGACGATGGAATCTCGCCTGCAAAGAGTTAAAATGACATTAACATCATACCGAAGATGCCAAAATTCACATTCTGCATAATCTCAAGAAAATAGAGATGTTTTGCAGAGAATGGTTAAACCTGTCATAGGCGAATTGTTATAATCTAGTATCAAGAACATTCAACATTGATGTTGGTAGAGCGATGGATGCTCTACATGGCACATTACCATGAATTACAATTGTGTCAAATTGGTATGTCCCGTGCAATGTCCCATGTGTTGTGCTTAAGTGAAGATATAAAACATATGACTTTTAGAATGCATTAGCGCAAGAAGGTTGGTCATTCGTCGCACATTTATGACCTGTTTGGCTACCATCATTATATTTTGGTCTCTAGTTGACATATTTTTGTAGTATTCCTCTTTGTAACTGTGCGGTAATATATCATATGATTCTACGACTTTGTGATCCAAATCAGCTGGACTGATTTTACCATTCTAGTCAAAAGAATCCATTGCTTTACGATTCTATTGGTTATGATCCTGTCATTTGCAATCTTACAGCGGAGTCCCGATCCCAATGAAAATTGTGATACTAACTATTGAAGCCTAGGCCCTTCGTCTTGGAACCATTTTGGCTCTCTCAACTGGCTGTAATTGCCTTGCGGTTCTTACAGCCTTGCGGTTCATTTCAGTTGTATGGTGGCAATGCAAACAATGTCAAATGGTGAACACTCAACAGCGGGCCACGCCGAAGGGGACGATATGAGGTTTGCAATCTTATTTTGATGGTTTTCTCGGGAGGTGATATTTGAACATAGTCCTGACTGACACACACGATGACACATGTATTACCTAGCTTTGCAAGACAACGAACTCTAGGGCCTTTGCTCGATGAGCCAAAAGATTTTTCTTGGACCAACTTTGATGGATGATGTAAGTTTATTTTCTAGCTAATAAAATCCAGGTTGATATAAAATAATATTCAGGACAGAGATGCATGGGTTTATTTTCGTTTCCCATTCTATGTTTTCTTTGTTATGTGAATACTTGGGTTATGAATTGAAACTTACCTCTAAGGACATTGTGTGAAAGATCCAGAATTCTTAGTTGAGTCAAGTTGAAAAATGTACTTGGTATTCTTCCAGAAAACCTGCAATTCGTTAATGCTAGGCTCTTCAATCTTCTGAGATGTCCAATGGCTGTTGGTATTTGACCTGATAAGCCACTATTAGAGATTTCCAAGATTATTAGTTTCTTCAGATTGCCAATTAAAGGTGGTATTGTCCCAGAGAAGGCACAATCAGAGATTGACAAGATAATCAGTTTGTTGAGGTTGCAAAGTGATGGTGGTATTTGCCCAGAGAAGCCACAATTAGTGATTTCCAAGCTTGTCAAATTTGTGAGCTTGCCAATCAGGGGAGGCATTATCTTGGAAAAATGATAATCAGAGAGTTGCAACATTGTCAAGTTCTTAAGGCTACTAATCCATGAGAAAAAAGGTCCTAACTGACCCGAAAATTGCGCAAAAGAGAGCTGTAATTTCTTCAAAGAGTTGAGCTTGTTGAACAATAAATCAGTAGGCTCCATAGAGATTGACCTTCCATCGAGACCTAGATGCCTCAGGGACAAGAGGTTGCTAAAAGAGCCCAGCTTGATGCCAGAGAAATTAGTATATTGTAGATTCAAAGTCTCCAAAGAGGACCCATTTGGAAATTCTACAAAATGCCCTGAGAGTTCATTATTGTGTGACACATCAAGCACTCTTATGTTCTTGAGTTGAAAGATTGTCCGAGGAAACCAACCACTGAAGCTGTTAGAGCTGAGTCCAAGAACACTTAAGTCGAGAAAGTCCGCAAAGAATTCAGGAACCACTCCAGAAATATAATTACCAATGAGGTTGATCGTCGTAAGGGATCGGAGACTAGACAGGGAGCAGTTAATTGTACCTTGGAGCTGGCAGTATGGCATGCTAAGAACCTTGAGATGGGGGACAACTTTGCCTAGACCACTGCACCACTCTTCTCCGCTTCCAGATATATCCACGCCGTCAAGATAGAGTTCCCTCAGATTGGCAAGGTTTGCCATTAATGCCTCAAAGCTGGGCTCTCTTAGTAGGAGATTGTAATTAGACGACAGATCCAATGATACGAGGCTAGTGAGCTTGCCGATGCCGATCGGAATCTGGCCATAGAAGCCTGAGTTACAAAGGTTGAGGTGAGTGAGCTTGGATAGCTTCTCAAAGCCAGCTGCCGGAATGCGAGATCCAGCAAAATCGTTCTTGCTGAGGTTGAGGTAGCGTAGGGAGGTGAGGTTGAAGAGTGCGGCATGGCAGCCATAGCTGTAGAGGCCACGACCACCAAGGTCAAGTACAGTGACATGACCATCATCGCAGCCGACACCCTCCCAGAGGCAGCAGTCAGTACCAGGTTGCCACGAAGGCAGTGTGGTGGTGGAGTAGTCGAAGATGAAGGATTGCTTTAGATGGAGAAGTGTTCCAGCCTGATCCGGATGACAGTAAGCAGCTGATGGGTCGCCATGGCCATGGGAAGTAGATGTGACTAGTGAGTAGAGTTGTATGAGTATGAAGAAAGCAAGTACTAGGCGAGTAGCACGGGCCATCAGTTCGTTTAGACCTCTCTACAACAATCGGATTCAACAGAATGATATATAACATCACATCGTCTCTTCTTTGCGATAAATGTCATCAACTAGCTCTTTCGTTTAGACGTGTTTGTATTTTTGTTCTCACAAGGACGTGTTTGTTTTTCCTGATGACGGATATGGTGATGACTTTGAAGCCAATCCACTAAGACCAAGTCTTCGGTCTCGAGCTTCAGAGGCCAAATCAGCATTTCTGACGGCCTGAGAGGGTGTACAGGTGAGTAAAATTTTTTTATGAGAGCTCAGTCCAATGTTGACTGACTGATAATTACAATAAAGCGCCTGCGGAGAATTCTAGGGGATCTCTTGGATTATATTCTTGGCCTCAACATCAAGTTGTTGGTTTGCATATATAAAAATACCTATGGAATCTCATTTTTCCTTCACGTCCTTGATGCTTCCTCTGTTGTCTCTGTTTTCAACTAGAAGCCCATGATTTCGATATCTGAAGTTGGAACAAGAAAAAAATGAAAACATGACATTGTCATTCAGAATCAGCATAAGTTGCGTGTTCGTTTCTGTTAAACATTACTCCAATCAATTATCTCTACAATCAGATCCTACATAATTCAAACAGAAGGCAAATTCCAATGCACCGACATAAAGGGTGCGATTTGGTCTACTTTTTGTCCGTTTGGGTCGGCCAAGCGGACGCCGATGTCGGGTTTTGTCCATCGACCCGTAGGTGTGCCCCACGCGGGCCAACACATTTCAGATTTGAGGGCGGACATTGAATTAAAAAACATGATGAAACTACAGTTCATAAATTAAAATAAAACATCCGATTGAGCCAACAGATCTAGGCTGCAGCGGGCGTCCTCCTCCTCTCCTCATTGGTGAGGTCAACGTACAACGGCGCCTGCGCAAAGCGGAACGCCTGCTGGAAGTTTGCAAGCGCCACCGCCTACTGCTCCGCCTACGCCGCGCACCCGGCCTCCATCTCGCGCTCGGCCGTCAGCTCCCACGTCTTGGGCTCGTACAAGAGCTGCTGCTCCTCCTCCTCGTCGGGCCCTCCCAGCTAAACGGGCCGACACGCCACGTAGACGAGTGATGTGCTCGTCCACTGAATCCTGAGCCACAGCTCGAGCTCCTCCACCTCAGACTTGGGCTCGGGCGCAGGCGGTGCTTGTGGTGGTGGCGGTAAGGGCGTGTCGGCCTCCACTCCGCCTGCCGACTCAGCCAGGGCTTGCACAAGGCCAGGCCACCTGGCAGCTCCTCGCAGATCATCCTTGTGCCTCCTTGAGAGTCGCTTGGTAGGCGCCCTCCTCCTTCACCACGGGGCGCGTCCCCTAAACTCGACTAGCAGTGGTCATCGTGGTTATACCTGGCCATCCGTCGGGTCAGGCCGGGCTTCTGGCCGGGTCTACCAAAGCCCGGCGCAAAAAACCTAGGCCCGAGCCCGGCCATCGGGCCTAAAAATTAGGTCCAAGCCCAGCCAACAGTCAAAAAGCCCGTCGGGCCTTGGGCCAGGCCTCTTCCTTAAACTGCAAATACAAAGGCCTTAGGCCTCGTTCTCAAAAGCTAGGCCCTAGGCCCAGCCCATGGGCAAGGTCGGGTTGGGTTTTTTCGGGCCGGGCTGCCCATAAACTCCCAGTTCGACGAGTCCGTCTTGTAGTCTACTCCCTCCGTCCGGTGAAGAGTGAATATCTAGAGATTTTAGGACAAATTATGGAGTGAAGTAAAAAATGCATTGGAAAAGTGCAAGTCATCATCTCTCCCCTCTTTAATTAACCAACTCCCAATGAGCGAAGTGCATGTAGAAATTAGGAAAACAATGTGTAGCTTTTTATTGGTCTTAATTACCGTGTGATGAGAGAGAAGTATTTTTTTCTACTTTAAAGTGCATTGGGAGTAGGTGGGAGTAGGTGGCAGCGGAGCTTGGGCAGGAGCTCAGCACGTTGGTGGCGGATCTCTGCCGCCCATGCACGGTCTGACTACGACATTGTAGGCACGGGAACCCTATTCGGGTTGAGGTGACACCTGCGTGATAGGTTCATGCATCGGATCCCTATTGGGCTGGCGCGCAGGTCGTTATTCATGATCGATCAATTGAGAAGGGTGTGTGTATATATATGTGGACCGGAGTTCGTGTGGATGCCGGCTTGCTTGGAATATAAGTACAACACTAATAGGGACAAAAAATATACGGTAGCGATGGGTTGATTTTGAAAAGGTGCGCGGCGGATCAAGAATATCAGATCAAGAATATCGCCTCCCTTTGACTAAAAATATACAAGCTCTATTTCATAAAAAAAATATTGTCATATTCATATTTTAAAAAATAAGTTCTAAATAATAATACTTTCATGAAATATATAACATATACAATTTTTGGTAGTTAAAGTTGACCCAAAATGCAAAAAGAGAATAATAAACCGGAACCGAAAAAGTACTACATCAAACGGTTAATACGGGAAACAAAAGTTCTCGTGCCACGCGCCTCCTTTGGGCAAGGATAATAGTCACTGACTAAATGACCCACAGAAGCCAGGTCCTACAGATCAGGGACAGAACAAACCGAGTACGTCAAGTCTGGGTTCGGTCTGGCGATTTATTTATCTATAAGTACCAAATCGATCGACGCACAACACAATCGATCCCATGGGAGAACGAGACCTCCGTCGTTCCGCGGCCGCCGCCGCGCCTTCCTATCCAATCAAGAAAGAGACTCATTGTTTCTCAAAAAGAAAGGAAGATCACCATCATCAAGTCAGCGGCGGCATAACGGCGACTATCCCCGACGACGTGCTCGCCGACATCTTCACCCGGTTGCCGGACATGGCCACCGTTGTCCGCTGCGCCGCCACGTGCCGGCGGTGGGGACACCTCGTGGCCACCAGGGCAGCGGTCATCTCCCCCTGCATGCCGCCCCTCGGCCGCTTCTTCCCCAGCCTTGCCGTTGGTCTCTTCCACCAGGAGAACGACTGGCCGCCCACTACGCGCACAAGGGACGCGCCATCGCCGCGGCCGCGTTTTATCGCAACAGCCTCAGGCACACGTTTCATCCGTGGTGATGGCCAGAGCTCTTTAGCTATCTTGGGACTAGATGGAGGCGACCGGCTTCTGGACCACTCCCGTCCGGTTGCATCCCGGAATGGCCGCCTCGTCCTCGAGCTCCGGTGCAACCCGCGCCAGGATTGTGCATCTGATGGCCTCTCGCTCGCCATCTGCAACCCGATGATGCCTGACAAGATCGATGTCATCCCGCCTTTGGTCTTAGTAGGCCAGAACACTACAACGATAATGGACTACGGCTGCGCGTTGCTCACCGGCCACGAACCCTCAGTGCCACCAAGATTTCTTCCACATTCTGCTCATCTACAGCCACAATCATCCTGGCGGGCAGTCCACGGTGCTCCGATGCTACTCCTCGGATACGGGGCGCTGGGGACCAGAGACTGAATCCATTGTCAAGATCCCCATCTCCAAGATAGGCAATATCGGGCCCGCTGTGGTACGCCGCGGGGTGGCATTCTGGGCTCTCGAACAGGGTGTACTCGGGGTGCGCCTCGATTTGAAGGACCACACCATGGACATGCACATGGTGCCTTGCGACACCTCACGCACGGGTCCAAACAACCGACTCATGGGCATCTTGCCCGACAACCGGCTCTACTTAATGTATTATGGTTACATGGGAGCGTGGTTGGGGAAGCTTGTGTTGAAGCTACACTATCTCGAGTTTCCCAATGAAGATGACATGCAAACCGGCAAGATATGTAGAAAATGCAGAATTGTGTTGGTGGAGCAAATGGGGAAACTGATGATGGTGGTGACTCGCTATGTCCACACAATCAAGTTGTGGTGGTTTGGCGAGAAGAGCGGCATCCTGTTGTTCACAATGGGAGAAGGGAGCGGGCAACCTGGCACCTACATGTTGAAACTTGAGGAGAATGCCGTTCATAAGTTGGCCGATGATGGTCACTTATGGAAAAACTTGCTCGGGTACGAGATGGATATGACGGCGTACCTTACATCGTTCAGCTCAGGCATATATTCTTCAAACGAGTGAGTCATTCTGACTGGAGGTGATCACACAATTATATAGAGTATGAGTGCAACCGATGGAAGATGCTCGGATGTGGCACATTTAACCGGTTTGGATGACGGTCTAGTTGTGGCATTTATATTTTGATTGTGTATTTGATAATTATCGTTGATTTAGTATAAAACTGTACTAAATCAGCGATAATCAATGTGGATCTGATTTAGAATATACGGATGTATGCATCATAATGATGCAGAGGCTAGCTCAATCCTGCATTAGGAAAAAAAATATGGTGTTAACTGCATGGGTTATGCACCTCTCATTTGTTTGTTTGGACACTTAATTTACTCTGATCGATCAGAATTATGCACCTAGTTTCGTGCATCAGCAACGAATATGTTAAGTACTATCGAGTGTGTTAAGTTGAAACAACGGTATCTTATATTTACTCTGATGTCTTACATTTTCTAGCCCTTGGAGCCTAGAACAACGTTATGAGTAACATCTAGCTTGTTTGTTTATCCTCACATCAATTTTAATCTTCCCCAGAGTCCAGAACGGTATCACTTAGTCTAGCAAGCTCCATCTCCATGTCATGCCGCTGCGGCGCTGCCATCTCTAGACTTCCATCAAAATTGGCTCTAGACTCTTGCCGCCGGCGTGTTCTTTTCGGTCTCTTATCTCTTCCGCCATCGCGCCAGACTTTTACATGTGCATCTCGCCGGTCGCCGGATAAGCTACGGCTAGCTCCGAGCAGTATCGTGTTTGGAAGGAATCAAGCTAGCTAGCTTCCACCCAGACCACCTCAGCCGCCGAGCAACTTCCGTCGCGCCCGTCTAGCGTAAGCCACTACTGGAATCTGGGATTTTGTCGAGTTTCATGTTCTCGTCGAGTTCAAATTATCGAAAGCTAGACATTGTAATGTGTCTGCCAAGTTTGCTGTTAATTAGAGTCGGGAGTGACACGATACTCGGCAGACTTCGTTGTTTTCCTAGTGCAAGGCATAATGGACTTGACGGAAGAAAGAAAATCGGCAGGGTCACACTTTCACCAAAGTTCTGCTAGATATAAACACGGATAGGTGGACCATCCAAGGACGAGGCGATGAAGACATGATGGTCGTCCATGTTTGCCCGGTTTCCACTAATGCAAACTCGACAATCTTTTTGCAAAATGATGTTATATTGTGAGATGGAGGGAGTGTTATGGAATTGCAATTTCATAGTACCTTTCAGATAGTGCATTGCCAATCCGGGTGATGTACATTGGCATGTTATTGAAAGAGTTATGCACTATCTGAAAGGTACTATGAACTATGGACATCACTATACCGAGCTTGTACGGGAGAGGGCCAATTAGGTTTTTGGGGAGCAGCTACGCGACTCCTCGCCTCCGGTCGACTACTTCCTCTACATCGTCCGCTTCTTTTTCATCGTCATCATGTCCACTGACGCCGAGAAGGTTGCCGCCGAGAAACTCGAAGACGACAAGAAGGCCGCCTAGGATGCCGCTGCTACTGCCGCCGCCGCCGCCACCGCCGCTTCTGCCTGACTGGAGGGTATAGCTCGTTTATCCTGCTCCTATTGTTTTCTGTTTGAGCCATGCTAGCGTTATACGTAGATGCGTCTGCAATTAGCGTAGTATGTACTTGCATGATCGAATATCAGCATGTGTTTATTTGCCATGCTAGTGATTTTTCTTGGATTAGATTAATCAAAAAATTGCCTATTTACTCAGGAGTAACAATACAGTCTTGCTGCCTTGGAGTCATGACCGATTGAGCAAAAGAATCTGGAATCAATCGACACCTTAGACAACCTTACCTTACCTTTTCTCCTACGTTTTTCCTTCGGGTTGAGTACATAGGCTCTCCCTGGGTTCAAATCCCTTACCATGCACATTAGTATTATTTTACTTGCCTGCCCCACCTCCAACGAATTTTATTATCCAAATTTGTACCGTTTGCCAAATAGCTTCTGCATATAAGTATCAAACAACTTAGTACTACCTCACACTCATTCTACATTTATTACTTGATACGTCGTTACAAAGGGTTTACATGTCAAATTTCCCAATGATCATGCATGTAAGCACTATTGAAGATGCCCTATGCTCCTTTCTAGATGTGCTTGGCGGCTATCATGGCATCCACCACCTTGGGCTTGCCCAAGCCCTTGATCCTCTTTATCTCAGTGATTTCGCCCCACTTCTTTGTCTGAGCCGAGACATTCAACCTGCACAATATGTCATTCTAGTGGATGAGGAGCTTGATCAGCTCCTGCGAGGCATGGCCACAGATATAACAAGGTGGTACCCCGCGCGTTGCGGCGGGGTTTTGTACATGAGAGCTGGTGTAATGATAAATGTTGAAATCATGAAAGTAAACTAAACTTGCGTGCTCCATGCTTGCTATGTACATGTTGCCTGGCCTTGAGGCTGGCTGTCACATTTTGACAACTTTTGTTGATATGGCTGTAATCAATATTTTGGAAGCAATCTCACTGGAAATTTTGACATGGCCTATCTTTATTTTTGTACCATTTGCACATGTAATAGGAAAATAGTATATATTGACAAAAATATAACGAAATCTACATAACCATAGCAATAAAATTGATAGAAGCCCATATATATATTCCTAGTTCCATAAGGTGAATCCATATCTCACTGTATGCATAGGATCATCATGTAATTACTAATGGAAGTTTGATTGGGTTACAGTTTAAGCCACAATATAAATAATCTAGATAGAAGGCAATGCAGTTCAACCCATATATGGTTGCATAAGCTCAATCCATACATGTATATGATCAACCTGAAGTAGTACTAATAAGAGTATGACTAGGTTACAATTTAAGCCACAATATAACAAATTTAAATAGAAGTATAGTTCATTGTTGCTTGCATGCGTGCTTGACGATGTCCTGCATGGTATGTAAGAAGGTGCATATGCAAAACAATAAGAGAGGGGAGCTTGCATACCTATGCAATTAGCAAATAGAGCTATGAATCTATGAGGCGAATGAGAGCAGCAAGAGAACAATGAGGGAGCAGACGAAATCACTTTATTTTTCTAGATCAGCAAATGGAAGAAAAAAATTAAGCATGATAGCAGATACATATCTACATAATCCAAGAGTACTTAGTTTTGAGGGTTGTATAACCTCTTGTCATAGTATGGTAGAATACTGACAAGTTCATAGATATAAACCCCAAGTGGTGGATTACATGAAACATTAACCTCGTGAAGTAACACTTGAAGGGCATAATTACATAACCTCTTCCTCTTGTCATGATATGATAGCATACTGACAGAACCAAAGATAGAAACCCCAAGTGATGGATTACATGAAACATTAACCTAGTGAAATAAAACTTGAAGGGCCTAATCATTTTTACCCGGAAGGCGATAATGTTCGGTTGTGTTTCTATCATCGAATGACAAAGTCTCTTGAAAAACTTGCAGGGGGGATTCAACTTCTACGGAGTATGCTATTCAATAGCATGCAGGGGGGTGGGGGTCAGTTTGCTATACAATAAAAGTGGTTTCCAATCTAAGTTGCCACAACTTGTGGAAAGTCCATGTCGAATTCCAAGATACTCTTGAATAGCATGCAAAAAAAAAAGTAGTCTTACCCGTTGCCTCTTTCCGGTCAGTTAATGTGGAAAAAAAGGTACAGATTCATCTTCAAAAAACTACATATGTGAAATTTGAGAGGTTGAACTCTAGCATTGACAGATTATTCCTGTTAGAAATGAATACAATCAATCGTGCACGGAACACATACACATCAGAAAATAATATGGGATAAACAAAGGTTGTGTGATTGTTTTTCTTCGATGAACCAAGCAGCTATCAATCCGGAGCGCAAGCTAACAGATTCAAAAAGAATAATGTCATGGATAGGAAAAACTGGGAGTGGCTGAAAATAGGGAGCATCGGCATACCAGAGTGGAGGGCTGAAGCCAAGGACACGAAGAATTGTGCATGCTCCAGGACGTCTTTTTAAAGACAAAGGCAGCAGCGAGCGCAAGATTGAGTGGCAGGGTAATGGAGGATGGAGTAATTATCCGCGTTGAATGCTACCGTTTCATTAGCAATAGTGGCTACCGTTTCATGGTGGCGAGTAGAAGAAAGAGCAGCGACGGCGGCGAGTAGAAGAGAGAGCGGCGGCGGCGAGTGAAAGAGAGAGACGATGTGCGATGAGTTAGATGGGCACTACTGGGCTTGTTCCAGAAAATACACAATTGGCCTCGGAGCCGACGTGCAAAAAAATACCGATTTGACTGAACCGTGCGGCCGCCTCGGCCAGTTTAGATCGTCTTCAACCTTCCGCACAAGCATGGATGAAAATAATAGAAACGCACAGCTACCTGTAAATCTTACCGTATTGAACAATTTAGTCCATGGGTTATTAGTTTTAATCTTGTTACATGCATTAGTAGATTTTTTTTTATCGTGTCATGCATGCATGTTTAGTTACGAAGTTGCATGCTAGCTGGTTTGTTAGCTAGTTGAGTCCTTGCATGTACGTGTGTACGCCGATGGATGGATGTGTACACGTGAATTGAGTCGATGCATGTAAATAGGATCATTAGCCAGAAGCGTACGAGTTTACGTTGCGGCTATTAGTACGTGAGTTAGTTGAGCCACGATGCACTATCGTGGGATGGCACGAATCTGGTGGGTCGTGGCATAGAGTTCGGCCGGTTTAACTGGTCAAGTTTGCATGTAATCAAAAGATAAATAAGAGAAGAAAGCCAGAAAAGAGGACGGCAGTTGCGCCTCGCAAAATCCTGTGTGTTCGTCTTCCTCCCTCTCTCGTTTGTCTCCACCGTGCTCGTGTGTGTTTCCGGCCTGTGATCCAACATGGATTGCATCAACTCTAAACATAAAAATTGTTTCCCTATTCATCACGAACCCATTCCACCAGAGCGCACGAGATATTGTCCAGTAACAAAGGAGATCGAGAAAAGGAGCTAGGCCGTCCGTGGGGAGCGACCGGGCGCCCTGTCGAGAGAACCAAGCGAGGGAGCTGCGGCTTCCGACTGGGGCGCGATCATACTTTGTGTGCTGCCACGTCGAGCTAGTTTGAGAGAGCAACGGGGATGAGTTCTTGCGAGCCATGACCGCCTTTATTCTTTTGTGTGCTGCGCTGTTTATATCCGGTTCTGTCGAAGACGGCTGAGAGAGGTCGAACGAACGTTATTTTCACTTAGCGGTGGCAACTCTTCGTAAATTTCATCAATTTCCGATGGAACGGCTACAGACTGCTAGGCTATACAACCCTTTAACGGTGGCGCAAAGGGCGAACCCTTGCACGTGCCACGTCGGATTCACTACATTCAAACTAGCAAGGTGTTGTTCCATACGCGCACGCTTCTCTTCCCCAGATGCTGCCATCCCCTGCGCCCACCTTCTCCTCTTCCTCACGCCTTCTTTCCTCTCTCTGCCCATGGCGCATCCCACTTTCCTCTCGTTCTCCCAGCTAGGGTTGCCACCGCCGCCGCCCATGAATCCAGATCGATGGAGGTTGCTGGCAGGGCCCTAAGGTCAATGGCACCAAGGAGGAGGCAGAGTGGTTTTGTTGTGCTGGGTTGAGTGTCGGCCGGAGCAGGTCTGCCATGGAGATGGTCGTCCGCGGCGTCGTCCTCAGGCGGGGAGGGGAGGGCAAGATGAAGAGAGGACGGAGAGGGAGATGGCGAGCCCATGGAGAAGCACAACTGCTGTTCTGTCGATTGGCCATCACGGTGAAAACGCGTCGGGAGACAGAGGAGCGCCTCGATTTCTTTTCATCCCACCCCATCTCCTTTCCACATCCGGCTGGCGGCTAGGGTTTGCCGCCGCCGCCGCCACCACCACCACCACCGCAACCATCTCCACCGTCCATGCTCCTCCAGTGCCCTGACAAGCTCTGTTATCTTCTTCTGGACCTCCTTCAATTCCTCTCCCCCAATATCTGAACACCAGAACGACGGGGAGCGGGCAGAAGAGGTGCCTGCTGGTGGTGATGGCCTCCTCGTCGATTGCGGCGGCGCAGACGACGTCAACGGGCGGGGCCAACCAATCGAGGGCGACATCCAAGGGCCTCATCACGCTCAACGGTTCCGCCACCTTATTTCTTCAGTATGCACGCGCCTCCTCCCGATCCCCTCTTCCCCTCCACTACTCTCAGTGTCTTATCGATTGATTCGATGGCAGGTTACGCGGCAAACAGGAGCGGCACTGTCATGAAATCCATGAGCGAAGACATCCAAAATGATTATTCCAACCAAAGATTGCTGGCTGCAATGCGTGACCATTTCGCATCAGTAAATTGTGTGAGATGGGCTAAGCATGGGCGCTATCTTGCTTCAGTATCAGATGAACAAGCACTCAAGCTATCCTAATTCATTGAAAGGAAAGCTGGTTCTGGTACATCTGAGTTTGGATGTGGAACAGAGGATAAATACGAGCTACTTCTACAGCCTTCTTACTTTCAGAGGAGTGGACTGCCGTCATATATGGGATAAAATTATTCCTAATAAGCATTCAGTATTCCTTTGGCTAGCTTTCAGAGGAAGATTAAATACCAAGGACAACATGATCAAGAAGAGCTGGACTGCCATCGTTCAGCATGATGGATGTGATATTTGCCCAGCTGCTGAAACCGTTAGCCACATCATGCTGAGATGCAAATTATCTGATGTTATTTGGCAGAAGGCTGGACTTTGGGCATCGGCCAAATCATCCCGAGTACTTATTGAGTTTTATCTCTCAGCTGCGGATTGTAATTTATTTGGTAAGCTTTGGCACATCCTCTTCGCAGCATGCTCGGTCTCTTTGTGGACGGCTTGGAACGCTAGAGTGTTTGACAACTGTTTTTGGTCTGCGGCTCGAATGCTCGCTGAGTTGGCTGAACTCATCACACTCTGTAGACTCCAGGTGCCTCTTGATTCACCTTTTTTTTTACATCCCATAGAAGAAAGGGAAAGACATGTTTTTCAATTTTGATGTGCCATGAACTTACAATTTTTTTACTGGAACTATACAAGGCTTCAAAATTCAGTTATCAGAATATGAATTAATCCTAGATAACATATGCTATTGGTCGGCAGCTTACTGCCAGAAAAGTTGTGCTCTGAAGGGGTGCGAGGACTGCTAGGGATGTACAGGGTATGACACGTGGACAGGGTGCTTCCAATTGGTAATTCAAACTCTGGAAAACACAAATTCTCTCACATTATTACAGAAAGTGTTGCTAAATCACGACAGTTTAGAAGTACGTTACTGAATGTACTGAACCACATGTTAGTAGTGATCATGAATTGTGGAAACTTGATGATTATTATATATATTTTTTGCTAGCCCGCTTGCCGTAAGTTTGTTTCACCAACAGATAGTTGTATGTATGCACAGGTATGCAGCGCATTGCTCTGTTCCAAAGTGTGTGCCTGTCTAATTTTAATTTGATATTGTGTGTGTGCGTGCCTGTCTAATTTGCTGTTGTGTGTGATTTGGTCTGTCATTGTGCGTTCCTACTATCCTAAGGATTGCTGCCAAATTGTTGTTCGTCCAGGTTCTTTCAATTCTGCACCTGCTTCCTCTTCCTCTGCTTCGAATCGATCTTTCATAGGTACGAACCAAGATCTTTAAGCTCATGCATGTTCACTGTTTTCTGCAGAATTCGCGAATAAGTAAAACCTATATAGTGGATCGGACATTCTGTTTCCACTTCTCTACATCATGCTGCCCAGCGGGCATGGATATTCACCTGCACCAATTTGATTGATCCTATGTGCTACTTCACTTTATCAGCTAAGTTTATACACTGTCCCTAAATGCTTAAGCCCAAATCGATGTTAATTCCCTGGGCAATTTTTTCTTTTAATACACCGTGGCAAAAATTTATCACCCAGGGTCAAACTCACAGTACTTCACTTTATACTTTCAATGCTTCTAATACACCTGCCGATGCTATATCGTTGTGGGCGTGGCATTTCAGTTTCTTCCTCAGGTGATGTTCCAATATAATATGTTCCATCAAGAATTGCATGTACCACTGGTAGAAAAAGAGGCTTCCGTCCAGCCCCATTAGTCGCGGAACTGTAGGAACCGCGACTAATGAAGTCTTTAGTCCCGGTTCGGCAGACGAACCGCGACCAAAGGCCTGGGCCCAGGGCGCTCGGTGGCCAGCTGGTGCACGTGAGGGGCTTTAGTCGCGGTTGGCCAGGCCAACCGCGACTAAAGGTGCCCAAAGGCCTTTAGTCGCGGTTGGCCAGGCCAACCGCGACTAAAGCTCCTCCCCTATATATACCAGTTCAGCGCACTCACTTAGCCATTTGGTGCCACTTCTCTTCACAAGCTTCACAAGGGGGTGTAGGTTTGCTTTTGGTTCCTCTTATGCACACAAGGTGTTTGATGAAATGCTCCAAGAGTCACACTTGAGGTTCCTCATTTATTTTTTTCCTCCTCGATCGCGGTTAGCAACTTGAACCTTTCATGCATGTGTGTCATTGATAAAATATGCATGTGTGTTGTTCATTGTTTAATTTCTATTGTTTATAGCTAGTTAGTTTAACAAATGCATGATGGTTAATTATATATTTTATATTATAATAATGCAGATGAATCGGCAATGGATGTACGGTAACCGACTCTCCTGCGAGTTCACTACGGGTTTGAAAGATTTCCTCGTAGTGGCTAATGCGAACAAGCAGAAGGGTTTTGTTATCTGTCCATGTGTTGACTGTAAGAATCAGAAGGGTTACTCTTCCTCAAGAGAAGTTCACCTGCACCTGCTTCGGCACGGTTTCATGCCAAGCTATAATTGTTGGACCAAGCATGGAGAAAGAGGGTTATAATGGAAGAAGATGAAGAAGGGGATGATTTCATCGATGAAAGCTATCTTGCTGATTTCGGTGATACTTTCATGGAGGATGCTGAAGGTGAAGGGGAAGGTGAAGGGGAAGGTGAAGGGGAAGGTGAAGGTGAAGAAGAGGCACGTGATGAGACCGTTGATGATCTTGGTCGGACCATTGCTGATGCACGGAGACGCTGCGAAACTGAAAAGGAGAGGGAGAATTTGGATCGCATGTTAGAGGATCACAGAAAGTCGTTGTACCCCGGATGCGATGATGGTCTGAAAAAGCTGGGCTGCACACTGGATTTGCTGAAATGGAAGACACAGGCAGGTGTAGCTGACTCGGCATTTAAAAACTTGCTGAAAATGTTGAAGAATATGTTTCCAAAGAATAACGAGTTGCCCGCCAGTACGTACGAAGCAAAGAAGGTTGTCTGCCCTCTAGGTTTAGAGGTTCTGAAGATACATGCATGCATCAACGACTGCATCCTCTACCGCGGTGAATACGAGAATTTGAATGAATGCCCGGTATGCACTGCATTGCGTTATAAGATCAGAGGCAATGACCCTGGTGACGATGTTGAGGGCGAGAAACCCAGGAAGAGGGTTCCCGCCAAGGTGATGTGGTATGCTCCTATAATACCACGGTTGAAACGTCAGTTCAGGAACAAAGAGCATGCCAAGTTGTTGTGATGGCACAAAGAGGACCGTAAGTCGGACGGGGAGTTGAGACACACCGCAGATGGAACGCAATGGAGAAAGATCGACAGAGAGTTCAAAGATTTTGCAGCTGACGCAAGGAACATAAGATTTGGTCTAAGTACAGATGGCATGAATCCTTTTGGCGAGCAGAGCTCCAGCCATAGCACCTGGCCCGTGACTCTATGCATCTACAACCTTCCTCCTTGGTTGTGCATGAAGCGGAAGTTCTTTATGATGCCAGTGCTCATCCAAGGTCCTAAGCAACCCGGCAACGACATCGATGTGTACCTAAGGCCATTAGTTGATGAACTTTTACAGCTGTGGGGCAGACCTGGTGTCCGTGTGTGGGATGAGCACAAACAAGAGGAATTTGACCTACGAGCGTTGCTTTTCATAACCATCAACGATTGGCCTGCTCTTAGTAACCTTTCGTGACTGTCAAATAAAGGATACAATGCATGCACGCACTGCTTACATGAGACTCAAAGTGTACATTTGCCAAATTGTAAGAAGAACGTGTACCTTGGGCATCGTCGATTTCTTCAGAAAATTCATCCAGTAAGAAAGAAAGGCAAGCATTACAACGGCAAGGCAGATCACCGGCCGAAGCCTGCAGAACGCACTGGTGCTGAGGTATTTGATATGGTCAAGGATTTGAAAGTCATCTTTGGAAAGGGTCCTAGCGGACAATCAGTTCCGAAGGGAGCTGACGGGCACGCAGCCATGTGGAAGAAGAAATCTATATTCTGGGAGCTAGAATATTGGAAAGTCCTAGAAGTCCGCTCTGCAATCGACGTGATGGACGTTACGAAGAATATTTGCGTGAACCTCCTAAGCTTCTTGGGCATGTATGGGAAGACAAATGATACAAAGGAAGCACGGCAGGACCAGCAACGTTTGAAAGACCCTGATGACCGGCATCCGGAATGGTTTCAAGGTCGTGCCAGCTACGCTCGGACCAAAGAAGAGAAGGTCATCTTTTTTGAATGCCTGAGCAGTATGAAGGTCCCGTCTGGATTCTCGTCCAATATAAAGGGAATAATAAACATGGCGGAGAAAAAGTTCCAAAACCTGAAGTCTCACGACTGCCACGTGATTATGACGCAATTGCTTCCGATTGCTTTGAGGGGGCTCCTGCCGGAAAATGTTCGAGTAGCCATTGTGAAGCTATGTGCATTCCTCAATGCAATCTCTCAGAAAGTAATCAATCCAGAAGTTCTACCACGGTTACAGAACGATGTGATCCAATGTCTTGTCAGTTTCGAGTTGGTGTTCCCGCCATCCTTCTTCAATATTATGACGCACCTCCTGGTTCACCTAGTCGAAGAGATTTTCATTCTCGGTCCTGTATTTCTACACAATATGTTCCCCTTCGAGAGGTTCATGGGAGTATTAAAGAAATATGTTCGTAACCGTGCTAGGCCAGAAGGAAGCATCGCCAAGGGCTATGGAAATGAGGAGGTAATTGAGTTTTGTGTTGACTTTGTTCCTGACCTTAAGCCGATTGGCCTTCCTCGATCGCGGCACGAGGGGAGACTAAGTGGGAAAGGCACGATCGGAAGGAAATCAACGATATGTATGGACGGCCATTCTCTGACTGAAGCACACCACACTGTACTGACCAATTCCAGCTTGGTGGCTCCGTACTTTGAGAAACACAAGAATATTTTACGCTCGGACAACCCGGGGAAGCCTGAATCCTGGATTAGGAAGGCCCACATGGAGACTTTGGCAGTTGGTTGAGAAAACATTTAATGAATGACAATGATGTTGTAGATCAGCTGTACATGTTGGCCAAGACACCATCTTCGACTATAACGACTTTCCAAGGGTACGAGATAAATGGGAATACATTTTACACGATCGCCCAAAATAAAAAGAGCACCAACCAAAACAGTGGTGTCCGCTTTGATGCAGCAACCGAGAATGGGCAAAAGGTCACATATTATGGTTACATAGAGGAGATATGGGAACTTGACTATGGACCCTCCTTTAAGGTCCCTTTGTTCCGGTGCAAATGGTTCAAGCTAACAGGAGGTGGGGTAAAGGTGGACCAGCAATACGGAATGACAATGGTGGATTTTAACAATCTTGGTTACCTTGACGAACCATTCGTCCTAGCGAAAGATGTCGCTCAGGTTTTCTATGTGAAGGACATGAGTAGCAAACCGAGGAAACGGAAAGATAAGAAAACGATCAGTACATCATGCGATGATCCAAAGCGCCACATTGTTCTTTCAGGGAAAAGAAACATCGTGGGAGTGGAGGACAAGACAGACATGTCAGAAGATTATAATATGTTTGCTGAAATTCCGCCCTTCAAAGTGAACACCGACCCAAGCATTAAGTTAAATGATGAGGATGCTCCATGGATACGGCACAACCGTAAGCAAGTAGGGACACAAGGGAAGAATTGATGTGTAATAATTTATTGTACCAAACTTTATATTTGGTCGATGAACTGAATGATGAATCAAACCTTTTGTCAAACCTTCAAGGGATTAGTTTTATTTTTCTGATTTTTTTGATATATAATTGTATTTTTAAGATTTTAAAATGAATTAGTTTTATTTTTCTGATTTTAAAAGGAAAAAGGAAGAAGAAGAAAGAAGGAAAAAGGAAAAAAACAGAAGAAAAAAACAGAAGAAAAAAGGAAAAACAGAAGAAAAAACAAACAGAAGAAAAAAGGAAAAACAGAAGAAAAAACAAACAGAAGAAAAACATAAGAAAAAAACAAACAGAAGAAAAACAGAAGAAAAAAGGAAAAAGAAAGAAAAGAAGAAAAAAAGAAGAAAAACAAGAAAAAGGAAGAAACAAACAGAAGAAAAAAATAGAAGAAAAAAGGAAGAAAAAACAGAAGAAAAACAAGAATTTAAAATGAATTAGTTTTATTTTCTGATTTTTTTGATATATAATTGTATTTTTAAGATTTTAATAACATAAGTAAATAAGTAATTAGAAACTTTAATAGCAAAAATAATTATCATAAAGTAAAATAAATAAGTAATTAGAAACAAAATAAAATAAAATAAATAAGTTTTTTGTTGTAAGTAGAAACAAAACAAAATAAATAAAGCAAAAATGAAAACAAAAAACAGGCAAAAAATAAAAAAATATGCCACCTACTGGGCCACCACGGCCTGAATACGACTAGAAACCAATTATTCGGCCAGGATTCAGGCCCGCAGAAGGCCCAGTAGGCCCACAGGCTCATAGTAACAGAATAGGCCCGTAAGCCTGCATTTGAGAGGAGCTCGAAGTGGTGAGCGCAGCCGCGCTTATAAACCACTGTCGAAGCCTCTCGGCTAGCGAGGTGGGACTAAACATCCCACCGCACCGCGCCAGTGCCAGCACATACCTTTAGTCGCGGTCCGCCACACCAACCGCGACTAAAGGATAGCTTTAGTCGCGGTCCGCCTCCCCAACCGCGACTAAAGGCTCTTTCTGCGCGGGAACGAAAGCGGCGCCAAAACCCTTTAATCGCGGTTGGTGTGGCGGACCGCGACTAAAGCTATCCTTTAGTCGCGGTTGGTGTGGCGGACCGCGACTAAAGCTACCCTTTAGTAGCGGTCCGCCACACCAACCGCGACTAAAGGTCTGCCTATATATACTGCACTTAGCAGTTTCCGCCACTTCCCATTCTTCTCTCGACGCCGAAGCCCCCTGCCCCGACGCCGATCGACGCCAAAGCCCTGCCCCGACGCCGACCGACGCCGACGCCGACGCCCTGCCCCGACGCCGACACCCTGCCCCCAGTGAGCGCCGCCGCCTCCGCCCCGAGTGAGCGCCGCCGCCGCCCGTGCCCTGCCCTAGCGCGCCGCCGCCGCCGCCCCTGCCCTGCCCTGCCCTTGCCCGCCGCCCCCCTGCCCGCCGCCCGCCGCCCCTGGCCCTGCCCCTGGCCGCCGCCGCCACCCGCGCGCCGCCCGCTGCCCGCCCCTGCCCGCCGCCCCTGCCAAAAAGGAAACAAGAAAAAAAAACAAGAAGAAAGAAAAAGGAAGAAGAAAAAAAAGAAAACAAAACAAAACCAAAAGAAACAAGAAAAAAAAGGAAGAAGAAAAAAAGGAAGTAGATAAAAGGAAGAAGAAAAAAAGGAAGAAGAAAAAAAGAAAGAAGAAAGAAAGAAGAAAGAAAAAGGAAGAAGAAAAAAAAGGAAGAAGAAAAAAGGAAGAAGAAAAAAAGAAAGAAGAAAGAAAGAAGAAAGAAAAAGGAAGAAGAAAAAAAGAAAGAAGAAAAAAGGAAGAAGAAAAAAAGAAAGAAGAAAGAAAGAAGAAAGAAAGAAGAAAGAAAAAGGAAGAAGAAAAAACAAGAAAGAAAAAGGAAGAAGAAAAAAGTGAAAACCAAATGAAAACCAAAAGAAAGAAGAAAGAAAAAGGAAGAAGAAAAAAAGTAACTTAAAACTTGATAATTAACAAAAAACCGTAAAATTTGATAATTAACCAAATGGCGAGGGTTATACATGTGTGTTGTCCTCGCCTCCCTCTCCGTGACGCCGTCGTCTGCCGCCCCGTCTCGCGCTCTACCGAGATGGCGAGGGCTAAGCCTTGCAATGCGACAGTAGCTTCTTAAACTCTGCCCGAACTCTGTGTGTGGCCCTGTGTGGCTTTTGGGTGTTGTAAGACTTATTGATGTTACTCTGCCATTGGAGCTTTATTAATTTAAAGCCGGACGCATCTGGCGTCTTCGTTCTAAAAAAAAGTAGTCGAAGATGAAGGACTGCTTTAGTCCGAGAAGTGCCGAAGCCTGGTCGGGGTGGCAGAAAGAAGCAGCTGTAGCGTAACCAATGCCATTGGAATTGGATGCAGCTAGCGATAAGAGTTGTATCAATAAGAAGAGTGGAAGCAGGTGAGTAGCACAAGCCATTGGTTTGTTTGGACCTCTGCAACCAGACTCCTTAGAACGATATATAACATTGAACATGGTCTCTTCTTTGCGACAATTGTCATCGTCTAGTTCTTTCACTAGCAACGAGCCAGATGTGTTTTTTTTTGTTATGAAACAGATGTGTTTGTCATTTGTTTTCCTTAAAGAGAGCCAGATGTTGTGCAATGGTGGAAGAACTCTCCTGCTGTAATATTATTATTAATCACGATGTTGATGACTTTGAATTCTTACCAAGTCTTCACTCTCGAGGTGAAGTCAGTTTTAATCTGACGGGCTAAGAGTGCATACAGCTCAATACAGTGTTTTCTTATTAGAGGTCGGTAGGTCACCACTCACCACAACGTTGATTGATAGATAATGACAAGAAAGCACTTGCATGGAATTCCTAGGGAATCTTTTGGAGCATCTTTTTTGTCTCAACATCAGGTTGTTGGTTTACACACATGGAAATGATTATGGCATCTGATTTTTCTTCCCGTCACATGCTTGATATTTGATCTATATTATTCTGCCAAGATTCGTGAACATTCCGATCTGTGGCCTTTTCAGTTAGGTCCCATACCCTTGTTATAATACTATAATACAATTCAGACGTACCAGAACATATCTGTGACGCCAAGATTTTGTAGTCATACCGCGGTACCAATCTCAAAATTGTATTTCGACTTGTCATGAAAAATAACAGTGACAATAGCGCGTGCCAAGCTGCGCCATCCGGCACATGGAGGAGGGCTTGGAGTCAGCTGGCGGGCTGCAATTTCGATGCGGGTCAACAGCATGGCTGGCATGCCAACTTCTAGAATATGGAGCACATCCTGAATTTGTTTCAGGTACTGAAACAACTCGTGCAGCTGCCCAGATAGCTAGTGATGTACGAAAGAAGACAACTCAGGATTGTAATCAAGCTTTTGTGTTTGATCTTTCAGCATTTTACGGAACGCACGAAACCACTTGACATCAACAGACTTAAATGACAGAACAATCCCACATCAGTTTCAGTGTTGCGACCGAAAACTGTCTCTGAACTCATGTCCAGAAAACAAGCACATAAGCTGCCATGACAATCACAATGATACCAGGATCTAAATTTCTGAATCAAGCTGTGTTTGCCTCTGTTTGGTGTTACTATTAGAGTAGTCAAGTAGAGCAACCTCTTGTTAACGCGGTGCATGGAGTCAGCATAATTCAGACAAAATGTTCATCTTTGGCCTGTACAAAATGTCAGTACAAAACTAGAGCTCCTTTTTCAATCAGGGGAGGGTGAGGATTGAGGAAGGCTAGATAAAGAGGCCACGAATCCACGGGTATCGTGCTGACTAAGAACGGGCCACATCTGGAATCAAGACTAGGAAGGGGTGATGAGACTGCTACGGGGACTGCATCCATGGCTGTGGGAGATCTGCAAATGGACGCCAGAGCTGCAAGATGCAGCACTGCCATGGCATTAGTATCATAGGCAGGAAAGCAGGACAGATCTTTGATGACAGTCTTACAGTTTCTATATAAGCATCACAGTATGCTAACAATATTACATAAGCATCACAATACACAAATTATGATACATGATAATGTAGAAGTACAAGCATAGGGTGGCTTATTACAACTTAAACTTATAGCTCCCTCCAGCAATAGCATAAGTTTACTGACTCAATCTTGTCTCTTCAGATCATGTTCACAAAACCCGAAACCATTTGCCGATTTTCCTCCATTTCATCAAAATACCGGCAGTTAATCCAACGCCGAAACCCACCCCAACAAAGAGAAACAAGATAATATCAACATGATCCCCAGATGGTGCCTCATTTGGATTACTTGAATTGACACATGGTTTGGACAAAGGCGGTCCACATAGCCTTGCATTCCCTTCATATGAAGTGTTATCAAATGTGAAAAACTGACGTGACTGTGGTATCCTTCCATCCAACTTGTTTTCGCTCAAGTTTAGAGTACCAAGAAATGTTAAATTTGTTAACTCATGTGGAATCTCCCCAGAAAGCTCATTCCAGGACAGGTCTAGTGATTCCAACTGACTCATCTCTCCAATTTGTAATGGAATCCTCCCTTTAAATGCATTGTGTGACATGCTCAGGATATGCAGTGAAATTAGCCTTCCAATAGATTCAGGAATGTCACCATCCAGTGCATTATTTGAGAAGTCAACTATAGTTAAGGTAGACAAGATTTTCTCAAATGTCACATACTGCCCTTTGTATGTAATTGCAAGAGTATCATGGTAGTAGGAAGAACTGTGTGACATTTGACGGCCTAGGACATATCCAGTGTTATTTGACTTTGCCATCATAGATGACAAACACTTAAACCACTGTGCATCCAAACCACCGGAGAAGTTATTTGAGGATATATCAATGATTTGTAACTTTGGGAAGTATTCCCCAATTTTTTCATCTCTGGGAGGATAAGCAAGTGAACCATAAAACTGGTTGGATCTTAATACAAGGACACGAAGATTGGAAAGCCTACGCAGCCAAGATGGGAAAGTATCAACCATCTGATTCTTTCCAATGTCAAGAACCTCCAAGTCGACACAGCTGGAAAGAGACCTAGGCAGTCTACCTTCAAACTTGTTGCCATGTAAGTCTATTGTCTGAAGATTACAATTCTCATTAACATAGTAAGACAATGTTCCTTCAAAGTCATTCTCCCTCAAATTTAATATGGCCAAGCTTCTACCCTCAATCAGGCAGGATGGCATTAACCCATTGAAGTTGTTATGTGACAGGTCAAGGACTTCTAGCTTTCTTGCATCGCAAATAGAATATGGTATACTCCCACTTATGTTATTTTTTGACAACTTGAGATAAGCAGTTTGGCCAAGATAAGCAGTGAAGTTTGGCATAATAGAAGAGAATGTGTTGTTTGAATAATCCAGGACTTGCCCCTGGTTGTATAATGTTGTCAACATGTTTGGCATCGGGATCTGGCCTTGAAGTCTATTGTAGCTGAGATCAAGAGACTGCAAACGATTGCATGGTAGAGCATACGACGTGAGTTGCATATGTGTAAATATGTTGTTTGAAAGATTTAATTCTATCAATCTATCATCCCATTTTTCCCATATCCATTGAGGTATAGTCCCTTGTATTTTGTTTCTCGAAAGATCCAATATTTTGATATTATTGAAATCCACCAAAAGTGCAGGAATTATTGTCATGTTGCAAGATGCTAGTAGTAATATTGTGAGTTTAGGGAGCAAGGGTATTGTGGTTTTACTGCTTTCCCCATCCAGGATGGACAGCTGATTGTCCGAGAGGAACAATAATTCAACCTTTCTGAACTTCCAGAGTGAACTCAGTTGCACTAAACCTGTTAAGTTGTTTGACCTAAGATCCACGTCCACCAAATTTTTGAGTTGAAAGAACGATGCAGGAATCTGTCCACTAATTTGATTTCCACCCAAATAAATAATTTTCAACCGTGAGTATAGTGTATCAAACTCTTGTATCGGTCCAGAAAGTTGGTTTGACGAAAGATCCAACACGGACATTGTTGGAGAAGTGAGTAGAGACGATGGAATCTCGCCTGCAAAGAGTTAAAATGACATTAACATCATACCGAAGATGCCAAAATTCACATTCTGCATAATCTCAAGAAAATAGAGATGTTTTGCAGAGAATGGTTAAACCTGTCATAGGCGAATTGTTATAATCTAGTATCAAGAACATTCAACATTGATGTTGGTAGAGCGATGGATGCTCTACATGGCACATTACCATGAATTACAATTGTGTCAAATTGGTATGTCCCGTGCAATGTCCCATGTGTTGTGCTTAAGTGAAGATATAAAACATATGACTTTTAGAATGCATTAGCGCAAGAAGGTTGGTCATTCGTCGCACATTTATGACCTGTTTGGCTACCATCATTATATTTTGGTCTCTAGTTGACATATTTTTGTAGTATTCCTCTTTGTAACTGTGCGGTAATATATCATATGATTCTACGACTTTGTGATCCAAATCAGCTGGACTGATTTTACCATTCTAGTCAAAAGAATCCATTGCTTTACGATTCTATTGGTTATGATCCTGTCATTTGCAATCTTACAGCGGAGTCCCGATCCCAATGAAAATTGTGATACTAACTATTGAAGCCTAGGCCCTTCGTCTTGGAACCATTTTGGCTCTCTCAACTGGCTGTAATTGCCTTGCGGTTCTTACAGCCTTGCGGTTCATTTCAGTTGTATGGTGGCAATGCAAACAATGTCAAATGGTGAACACTCAACAGCGGGCCACGCCGAAGGGGACGATATGAGGTTTGCAATCTTATTTTGATGGTTTTCCCGGGAGGTGATATTTGAACATAGTCCTGACTGACACACACGATGACACATGTATTACCTAGCTTTGCAAGACAACGAACTCTAGGGCCTTTGCTCGATGAGCCAAAAGATTTTTCTTGGACCAACTTTGATGGATGATGTAAGTTTATTTTCTAGCTAATAAAATCCAGGTTGATATAAAATAATATTCAGGACAGAGATGCATGGGTTTATTTTCGTTTCCCATTCTATGTTTTCTTTGTTATGTGAATACTTGGGTTATGAATTGAAACTTACCTCTAAGGACATTGTGTGAAAGATCCAGAATTCTTAGTTGAGTCAAGTTGAAAAATGTACTTGGTATTCTTCCAGAAAACCTGCAATTCGTTAATGCTAGGCTCTTCAATCTTCTGAGATGTCCAATGGCTGTTGGTATTTGACCTGATAAGCCACTATTAGAGATTTCCAAGATTATTAGTTTCTTCAGATTGCCAATTAAAGGTGGTATTGTCCCAGAGAAGGCACAATCAGAGATTGACAAGATAATCAGTTTGTTGAGGTTGCAAAGTGATGGTGGTATTTGCCCAGAGAAGCCACAATTAGTGATTTCCAAGCTTGTCAAATTTGTGAGCTTGCCAATCAGGGGAGGCATTATCTTGGAAAAATGATAATCAGAGAGTTGCAACATTGTCAAGTTCTTAAGGCTACTAATCCATGAGAAAAAAGGTCCTAACTGACCCGAAAATTGCGCAAAAGAGAGCTGTAATTTCTTCAAAGAGTTGAGCTTGTTGAACAATAAATCAGTAGGCTCCATAGAGATTGACCTTCCATCGAGACCTAGATGCCTCAGGGACAAGAGGTTGCTAAAAGAGCCCAGCTTGATGCCAGAGAAATTAGTATATTGTAGATTCAAAGTCTCCAAAGAGGACCCATTTGGAAATTCTACAAAATGCCCTGAGAGTTCATTATTGTGTGACACATCAAGCACTCTTATGTTCTTGAGTTGAAAGATTGTCCGAGGAAACCAACCACTGAAGCTGTTAGAGCTGAGTCCAAGAACACTTAAGTCGAGAAAGTCCGCAAAGAATTCAGGAACCACTCCAGAAATATAATTACCAATGAGGTTGATCGTCGTAAGGGATCGGAGACTAGACAGGGAGCAGTTAATTGTACCTTGGAGCTGGCAGTATGGCATGCTAAGAACCTTGAGATGGGGGACAACTTTGCCTAGACCACTGCACCACTCTTCTCCGCTTCCAGATATATCCACGCCGTCAAGATAGAGTTCCCTCAGATTGGCAAGGTTTGCCATTAATGCCTCAAAGCTGGGCTCTCTCAGTAGGAGATTGTAATTAGACGACAGATCCAATGATACGAGGCTAGTGAGCTTGCCGATGCCGATCGGAATCTGGCCATAGAAGCCTGAGTTACAAAGGTTGAGGTGAGTGAGCTTGGATAGCTTCTCAAAGCCAGCTGCCGGAATGCGAGATCCAGCAAAATCGTTCTTGCTGAGGTTGAGGTAGCGTAGGGAGGTGAGGTTGAAGAGTGCGGCATGGCAGCCATAGCTGTAGAGGCCACGACCACCAAGGTCAAGTACAGTGACATGACCATCATCGCAGCCGACACCCTCCCAGAGGCAGCAGTCAGTACCAGGTTGCCACGAAGGCAGTGTGGTGGTGGAGTAGTCGAAGATGAAGGATTGCTTTAGATGGAGAAGTGTTCCAGCCTGATCCGGATGACAGTAAGCAGCTGATGGGTCGCCATGGCCATGGGAAGTAGATGTGACTAGTGAGTAGAGTTGTATGAGTATGAAGAAAGCAAGTACTAGGCGAGTAGCACGGGCCATCAGTTCGTTTAGACCTCTCTACAACAATCGGATTCAACAGAATGATATATAACATCACATCGTCTCTTCTTTGCGATAAATGTCATCAACTAGCTCTTTCGTTTAGACGTGTTTGTATTTTTGTTCTCACAAGGACGTGTTTGTTTTTCCTGATGACGGATATGGTGATGACTTTGAAGCCAATCCACTAAGACCAAGTCTTCGGTCTCGAGCTTCAGAGGCCAAATCAGCATTTCTGACGGCCTGAGAGGGTGTACAGGTGAGTAAAATTTTTTTATGAGAGCTCAGTCCAATGTTGACTGACTGATAATTACAATAAAGCGCCTGCGGAGAATTCTAGGGGATCTCTTGGATTATATTCTTGGCCTCAACATCAAGTTGTTGGTTTGCATATATAAAAATACCTATGGAATCTCATTTTTCCTTCACGTCCTTGATGCTTCCTCTGTTGTCTCTGTTTTCAACTAGAAGCCCATGATTTCGATATCTGAAGTTGGAACAAGAAAAAAATGAAAACATGACATTGTCATTCAGAATCAGCATAAGTTGCGTGTTCGTTTCTGTTAAACATTACTCCAATCAATTATCTCTACAATCAGATCCTGCATAATTCAAACAGAAGGCAAATTCCAATGCACCGACATAAAGGGTGCGATTTGGTCTACTTTTTGTCCGTTTGGGTCGGCCAAGCGGACGCCGATGTCGGGTTTTGTCCATCGACCCGTAGGTGTGCCCCACGCGGGCCAACACATTTCAGATTTGAGGGCGGACATTGAATTAAAAAACATGATGAAACTACAGTTCATAAATTAAAATAAAACATCCGATTGAGCCAACAGATCTAGGCTGCAGCGGGCGTCCTCCTCCTCTCCTCATTGGTGAGGTCAACGTACAACGGCGCCTGCGCAAAGCGGAACGCCTGCTGGAAGTTTGCAAGCGCCACCGCCTACTGCTCCGCCTACGCCGCGCACCCGGCCTCCATCTCGCGCTCGGCCGTCAGCTCCCACGTCTTGGGCTCGTACAAGAGCTGCTGCTCCTCCTCCTCGTCGGGCCCTCCCAGCTAAACGGGCCGACACGCCACGTAGACGAGTGATGTGCTCGTCCACTGAATCCTGAGCCACAGCTCGAGCTCCTCCACCTCAGACTTGGGCTCGGGCGCAGGCGGTGCTTGTGGTGGTGGCGGTAAGGGCGTGTCGGCCTCCACTCCGCCTGCCGACTCAGCCAGGGCTTGCACAAGGCCAGGCCACCTGGCAGCTCCTCGCAGATCATCCTTGTGCCTCCTTGAGAGGCGCTTGGTAGGCGCCCTCCTCCTTCACCACGGGGCGCGTCCCCTAAACTCG
The DNA here is from genome assembly GCA_032464435.1 of Aegilops umbellulata. Taxonomy (NCBI): domain Eukaryota; kingdom Viridiplantae; phylum Streptophyta; class Magnoliopsida; order Poales; family Poaceae; genus Aegilops; species Aegilops umbellulata. Next base: position 562,720,724 of record CP136056.1, read on the forward strand.
ACTAGCAGTGGTCATCGTGGTTATACCTGGCCATCCGTCGGGTCAGGCCGGGCTTCTGGCCGGGTCTACCAAAGCCCGGCGCAAAAAACCTAGGCCCGAGCCCGGCCATCGGGCCTAAAAATTAGGTCCAAGCCCAGCCAACAGTCAAAAAGCCCGTCGGGCCTTGGGCCAGGCCTCTTCCTTAAACTGCAAATACAAAGGCCTTAGGCCTCGTTCTCAAAAGCTAGGCCCTAGGCCCAGCCCATGGGCAAGGTCGGGTTGGGTTTTTTCGGGCCGGGCTGCCCATAAACTCCCAGTTCGACGAGTCCGTCTTGTAGTCTACTCCCTCCGTCCGGTGAAGAGTGAATATCTAGAGATTTTAGGACAAATTATGGAGTGAAGTAAAAAATGCATTGGAAAAGTGCAAGTCATCATCTCTCCCCTCTTTAATTAACCAACTCCCAATAAGCGAAGTGCATGTAGAAATTAGGAAAACAATGTGTAGCTTTTTATTGGTCTTAATTACCGTGTGATGAGAGAGAAGTATTTTTTTCTACTTTAAAGTGCATTGGGAGTAGGTGGGAGTAGGTGGCAGCGGAGCTTGGGCAGGAGCTCAGCACGTTGGTGGCGGATCTCTGCCGCCCATGCACGGTCTGACTACGACATTGTAGGCACGGGAACCCTATTCGGGTTGAGGTGACACCTGCGTGATAGGTTCATGCATCGGATCCCTATTGGGCTGGCGCGCAGGTCGTTATTCATGATCGATCAATTGAGAAGGGTGTGTGTATATATATGTGGACCGGAGTTCGTGTGGATGCCGGCTTGCTTGGAATATAAGTACAACACTAATAGGGACAAAAAATATACGGTAGCGATGGGTTGATTTTGAAAAGGTGCGCGGCGGATCAAGAATATCAGATCAAGAATATCGCCTCCCTTTGACTAAAAATATACAAGCTCTATTTCATAAAAAAAATATTGTCATATTCATATTTTAAAAAATAAGTTCTAAATAATAATACTTTCATGAAATATATAACATATACAATTTTTGGTAGTTAAAGTTGACCCAAAATGCAAAAAGAGAATAATAAACCGGAACCGAAAAAGTACTACATCAAACGGTTAATACGGGAAACAAAAGTTCTCGTGCCACGCGCCTCCTTTGGGCAAGGATAATAGTCACTGACTAAATGACCCACAGAAGCCAGGTCCTACAGATCAGGGACAGAACAAACCGAGTACGTCAAGTCTGGGTTCGGTCTGGCGATTTATTTATCTATAAGTACCAAATCGATCGACGCACAACACAATCGATCCCATGGGAGAACGAGACCTCCGTCGTTCCGCGGCCGCCGCCGCGCCTTCCTATCCAATCAAGAAAGAGACTCATTGTTTCTCAAAAAGAAAGGAAGATCACCATCATCAAGTCAGCGGCGGCATAACGGCGACTATCCCCGACGACGTGCTCGCCGACATCTTCACCCGGTTGCCGGACATGGCCACCGTTGTCCGCTGCGCCGCCACGTGCCGGCGGTGGGGACACCTCGTGGCCACCAGGGCAGCGGTCATCTCCCCCTGCATGCCGCCCCTCGGCCGCTTCTTCCCCAGCCTTGCCGTTGGTCTCTTCCACCAGGAGAACGACTGGCCGCCCACTACGCGCACAAGGGACGCGCCATCGCCGCGGCCGCGTTTTATCGCAACAGCCTCAGCCACACGTTTCATCCGTGGTGATGGCCAGAGCTCTTTAGCTATCTTGGGACTAGATGGAGGCGACCGGCTTCTGGACCACTCCCGTCCGGTTGCATCCCGGAATGGCCGCCTCGTCCTCGAGCTCCGGTGCAACCCGCGCCAGGATTGTGCATCTGATGGCCTCTCGCTCGCCATCTGCAACCCGATGATGCCTGACAAGATCGATGTCATCCCGCCTTTGGTCTTAGTAGGCCAGAACACTACAACGATAATGGACTACGGCTGCGCGTTGCTCACCGGCCACGAACCCTCAGTGCCACCAAGATTTCTTCCACATTCTGCTCATCTACAGCCACAATCATCCTGGCGGGCAGTCCACGGTGCTCCGATGCTACTCCTCGGATACGGGGCGCTGGGGACCAGAGACTGAATCCATTGTCAAGATCCCCATCTCCAAGATAGGCAATATCGGGCCCGCTGTGGTACGCCGCGGGGTGGCATTCTGGGCTCTCGAACAGGGTGTACTCGGGGTGTGCCTCGATTTGAAGGACCACACCATGGACATGCACATGGTGCCTTGCGACACCTCACGCACGGGTCCAAACAACCGACTCATGGGCATCTTGCCCGACAACCGGCTCTACTTAATGTATTATGGTTACATGGGAGCGTGGTTGGGGAAGCTTGTGTTGAAGCTACACTATCTCGAGTTTTCCAATGAAGATGACATGCAAACCGGCAAGATATGTAGAAAATGCAGAATTGTGTTGGTGGAGCAAATGGGGAAACTGATGATGGTGGTGACTCGCTATGTCCACACAATCAAGTTGTGGTGGTTTGGCGAGAAGAGCGGCATCCTGTTGTTCACAATGGGAGAAGGGAGCGGGCAACCTGGCACCTACATGTTGAAACTTGAGGAGAATGCCGTTCATAAGTTGGCCGATGATGGTCACTTATGGAAAAACTTGCTCGGGTACGAGATGGATATGACGGCGTACCTTACATCGTTCAGCTCAGGCATATATTCTTCAAACGAGTGAGTCATTCTGACTGGAGGTGATCACACAATTATATAGAGTATGAGTGCAACCGATGGAAGATGCTCGGATGTGGCACATTTAACCGGTTTGGATGACGGTCTAGTTGTGGCATTTATATTTTGATTGTGTATTTGATAATTATCGTTGATTTAGTATAAAACTGTACTAAATCAGCGATAATCAATGTGGATCTGATTTAGAATATACGGATGTATGCATCATAATGATGCAGAGGCTAGCTCAATCCTGCATTAGGAAAAAAAATATGGTGTTAACTGCATGGGTTATGCACCTCTCATTTGTTTGTTTGGACACTTAATTTACTCTGATCGATCAGAATTATGCACCTAGTTTCGTGCATCAGCAACGAATATGTTAAGTACTATCGAGTGTGTTAAGTTGAAACAACGGTATCTTATATTTACTCTGATGTCTTACATTTTCTAGCCCTTGGAGCCTAGAACAACGTTATGAGTAACATCTAGCTTGTTTGTTTATCCTCACATCAATTTTAATCTTCCCCAGAGTCCAGAACGGTATCACTTAGTCTAGCAAGCTCCATCTCCATGTCATGCCGCTGCGGCGCTGCCATCTCTAGACTTCCATCAAAATTGGCTCTAGACTCTTGCCGCCGGCGTGTTCTTTTCGGTCTCTTATCTCTTCCGCCATCGCGCCAGACTTTTACATGTGCATCTCGCCGGTCGCCGGATAAGCTACGGCTAGCTCCGAGCAGTATCGTGTTTGGAAGGAATCAAGCTAGCTAGCTTCCACCCAGACCACCTCAGCCGCCGAGCAACTTCCGTCGCGCCCGTCTAGCGTAAGCCACTACTGGAATCTGGGATTTTGTCGAGTTTCATGTTCTCGTCGAGTTCAAATTATCGAAAGCTAGACATTGTAATGTGTCTGCCAAGTTTGCTGTTAATTAGAGTCGGGAGTGACACGATACTCGGCAGACTTCGTTGTTTTCCTAGTGCAAGGCATAATGGACTTGACGGAAGAAAGAAAATCGGCAGGGTCACACTTTCACCAAAGTTCTGCTAGATATAAACACGGATAGGTGGACCATCCAAGGACGAGGCGATGAAGACATGATGGTCGTCCATGTTTGCCCGGTTTCCACTAATGCAAACTCGACAATCTTTTTGCAAAATGATGTTATATTGTGAGATGGAGGGAGTGTTATGGAATTGCAATTTCATAGTACCTTTCAGATAGTGCATTGCCAATCCGGGTGATGTACATTGGCATGTTATTGAAAGAGTTATGCACTATCTGAAAGGTACTATGAACTATGGACATCACTATACCGAGCTTGTACGGGAGAGGGCCAATTAGGTTTTTGGGGAGCAGCTACGCGACTCCTCGCCTCCGGTCGACTACTTCCTCTACATCGTCCGCTTCTTTTTCATCGTCATCATGTCCACTGACGCCGAGAAGGTTGCCGCCGAGAAACTCGAAGACGACAAGAAGGCCGCCTAGGATGCCGCTGCTACTGCCGCCGCCGCCGCCACCGCCGCTTCTGCCTGACTGGAGGGTATAGCTCGTTTATCCTGCTCCTATTGTTTTCTGTTTGAGCCATGCTAGCGTTATACGTAGATGCGTCTGCAATTAGCGTAGTATGTACTTGCATGATCGAATATCAGCATGTGTTTATTTGCCATGCTAGTGATTTTTCTTGGATTAGATTAATCAAAAAATTGCCTATTTACTCAGGAGTAACAATACAGTCTTGCTGCCTTGGAGTCATGACCGATTGAGCAAAAGAATCTGGAATCAATCGACACCTTAGACAACCTTACCTTACCTTTTCTCCTACGTTTTTCCTTCGGGTTGAGTACATAGGCTCTCCCTGGGTTCAAATCCCTTACCATGCACATTAGTATTATTTTACTTGCCTGCCCCACCTCCAACGAATTTTATTATCCAAATTTGTACCGTTTGCCAAATAGCTTCTGCATATAAGTATCAAACAACTTAGTACTACCTCACACTCATTCTACATTTATTACTTGATACGTCGTTACAAAGGGTTTACATGTCAAATTTCCCAATGATCATGCATGTAAGCACTATTGAAGATGCCCTATGCTCCTTTCTAGATGTGCTTGGCGGCTATCATGGCATCCACCACCTTGGGCTTGCCCAAGCCCTTGATCCTCTTTATCTCAGTGATTTCGCCCCACTTCTTTGTCTGAGCCGAGACATTCAACCTGCACAATATGTCATTCTAGTGGATGAGGAGCTTGATCAGCTCCTCCGAGGCATGGCCACAGATATAACAAGGTGGTACCCCGCGCGTTGCGGCGGGGTTTTGTACATGAGAGCTGGTGTAATGATAAATGTTGAAATCATGAAAGTAAACTAAACTTGCGTGCTCCATGCTTGCTATGTACATGTTGCCTGGCCTTGAGGCTGGCTGTCACATTTTGACAACTTTTGTTGATATGGCTGTAATCAATATTTTGGAAGCAATCTCACTGGAAATTTTGACATGGCCTATCTTTATTTTTGTACCATTTGCACATGTAATAGGAAAATAGTATATATTGACAAAAATATAACGAAATCTACATAACCATAGCAATAAAATTGATAGAAGCCCATATATATATTCCTAGTTCCATAAGGTGAATCCATATCTCACTGTATGCATAGGATCATCATGTAATTACTAATGGAAGTTTGATTGGGTTACAGTTTAAGCCACAATATAAATAATCTAGATAGAAGGCAATGCAGTTCAACCCATATATGGTTGCATAAGCTCAATCCATACATGTATATGATCAACCTGAAGTAGTACTAATAAGAGTATGACTAGGTTACAATTTAAGCCACAATATAACAAATTTAAATAGAAGTATAGTTCATTGTTGCTTGCATGCGTGCTTGACGATGTCCTGCATGGTATGTAAGAAGGTGCATATGCAAAACAATAAGAGAGGGGAGCTTGCATACCTATGCAATTAGCAAATAGAGCTATGAATCTATGAGGCGAATGAGAGCAGCAAGAGAACAATGAGGGAGCAGACGAAATCACTTTATTTTTCTAGATCAGCAAATGGAAGAAAAAAATTAAGCATGATAGCAGATACATATCTACATAATCCAAGAGTACTTAGTTTTGAGGGTTGTATAACCTCTTGTCATAGTATGGTAGAATACTGACAAGTTCATAGATATAAACCCCAAGTGGTGGATTACATGAAACATTAACCTCGTGAAGTAACACTTGAAGGGCATAATTACATAACCTCTTCCTCTTGTCATGATATGATAGCATACTGACAGAACCAAAGATAGAAACCCCAAGTGATGGATTACATGAAACATTAACCTAGTGAAATAAAACTTGAAGGGCCTAATCATTTTTACCCGGAAGGCGATAATGTTCGGTTGTGTTTCTATCATCGAATGACAAAGTCTCTTGAAAAACTTGCAGGGGGGATTCAACTTCTACGGAGTATGCTATTCAATAGCATGCAGGGGGGTGGGGGTCAGTTTGCTATACAATAAAAGTGGTTTCCAATCTAAGTTGCCACAACTTGTGGAAAGTCCATGTCGAATTCCAAGATACTCTTGAATAGCATGCAAAAAAAAAAGTAGTCTTACCCGTTGCCTCTTTCCGGTCAGTTAATGTGGAAAAAAAGGTACAGATTCATCTTCAAAAAACTACATATGTGAAATTTGAGAGGTTGAACTCTAGCATTGACAGATTATTCCTGTTAGAAATGAATACAATCAATCGTGCACGGAACACATACACATCAGAAAATAATATGGGATAAACAAAGGTTGTGTGATTGTTTTTCTTCGATGAACCAAGCAGCTATCAATCCGGAGCGCAAGCTAACAGATTCAAAAAGAATAATGTCATGGATAGGAAAAACTGGGAGTGGCTGAAAATAGGGAGCATCGGCATACCAGAGTGGAGGGCTGAAGCCAAGGACACGAAGAATTGTGCATGCTCCAGGACATCTTTTTAAAGACAAAGGCAGCAGCGAGCGCAAGATTGAGTGGCAGGGTAATGGAGGATGGAGTAATTATCCGCGTTGAATGCTACCGTTTCATTAGCAATAGTGGCTACCGTTTCATGGTGGCGAGTAGAAGAAAGAGCAGCGACGGCGGCGAGTAGAAGAGAGAGCGGCGGCGGCGAGTGAAAGAGAGAGACGATGTGCGATGAGTTAGATGGGCACTACTGGGCTTGTTCCAGAAAATACACAATTGGGCTGGGAGCCGACGTGCAAAAAAATACCGATTTGACTGAACCGTGCGGCCGCCTCGGCCAGTTTAGATCGTCTTCAACCTTCCGCACAAGCATGGATGAAAATAATAGAAACGCACAGCTACCTGTAAATCTTACCGTATTGAACAATTTAGTCCATGGGTTATTAGTTTTAATCTTGTTACATGCATTAGTAGATTTTTTTTATCGTGTCATGCATGCATGTTTAGTTACGAAGTTGCATGCTAGCTGGTTTGTTAGCTAGTTGAGTCCTTGCATGTACGTGTGTACGCCGATGGATGGATGTGTACACGTGAATTGAGTCGATGCATGTAAATAGGATCATTAGCCAGAAGCGTACGAGTTTACGTTGCGGCTATTAGTACGTGAGTTAGTTGAGCCACGATGCACTATCGTGGGATGGCACGAATCTGGTGGGTCGTGGCATAGAGTTCGGCCGGTTTAACTGGTCAAGTTTGCATGTAATCAAAAGATAAATAAGAGAAGAAAGCCAGAAAAGAGGACGGCAGTTGCGCCTCGCAAAATCCTGTGTGTTCGTCTTCCTCCCTCTCTCGTTTGTCTCCACCGTGCTCGTGTGTGTTTCCGGCCTGTGATCCAACATGGATTGCATCAACTCTAAACATAAAAATTGTTTCCCTATTCATCACGAACCCATTCCACCAGAGCGCACGAGATATTGTCCAGTAACAAAGGAGATCGAGAAAAGGAGCTAGGCCGTCCGTGGGGAGCGACCGGGCGCCCTGTCGAGAGAACCAAGCGAGGGAGCTGCGGCTTCCGACTGGGGCGCGATCATACTTTGTGTGCTGCCACGTCGAGCTAGTTTGAGAGAGCAACGGGGATGAGTTCTTGCGAGCCATGACCGCCTTTATTCTTTTGTGTGCTGCGCTGTTTATATCCGGTTCTGTCGAAGACGGCTGAGAGAGGTCGAACGAACGTTATTTTCACTTAGCGGTGGCAACTCTTCGTAAATTTCATCAATTTCCGATGGAACGGCTACAGACTGCTAGGCTATACAACCCTTTAACGGTGGCGCAAAGGGCGAACCCTTGCACGTGCCACGTCGGATTCACTACATTCAAACTAGCAAGGTGTTGTTCCATACGCGCACGCTTCTCTTCCCCAGATGCTGCCATCCCCTGCGCCCACCTTCTCCTCTTCCTCACGCCTTCTTTCCTCTCTCTGCCCATGGCGCATCCCACTTTCCTCTCGTTCTCCCAGCTAGGGTTGCCACCGCCGCCGCCCATGAATCCAGATCGATGGAGGTTGCTGGCAGGGCCCTAAGGTCAATGGCACCAAGGAGGAGGCAGAGTGGTTTTGTTGTGCTGGGTTGAGTGTCGGCCGGAGCAGGTCTGCCATGGAGATGGTCGTCCGCGGCGTCGTCCTCAGGCGGGGAGGGGAGGGCAAGATGAAGAGAGGACGGAGAGGGAGATGGCGAGCCCATGGAGAAGCACAACTGCTGTTCTGTCGATTGGCCATCACGGTGAAAACGCGTCGGGAGACAGAGGAGCGCCTCGATTTCTTTTCATCCCACCCCATCTCCTTTCCACATCCGGCTGGCGGCTAGGGTTTGCCGCCGCCGCCGCCACCACCACCACCACCGCAACCATCTCCACCGTCCATGCTCCTCCAGTGCCCTGACAAGCTCTGTTATCTTCTTCTGGACCTCCTTCAATTCCTCTCCCCCAATATCTGAACACCAGAACGACGGGGAGCGGGCAGAAGAGGTGCCTGCTGGTGGTGATGGCCTCCTCGTCGATTGCGGCGGCGCAGACGACGTCAACGGGCGGGGCCAACCAATCGAGGGCGACATCCAAGGACCTCATCACGCTCAACGGTTCCGCCACCTTATTTCTTCAGTATGCACGCGCCTCCTCCCGATCCCCTCTTCCCCTCCACTACTCTCAGTGTCTTATCGATTGATTCGATGGCAGGTTACGCGGCAAACAGGAGCGGCACTGTCATGAAATCCATGAGCGAAGACATCCAAAATGATTATTCCAACCAAAGATTGCTGGCTGCAATGCGTGACCATTTCGCATCAGTAAATTGTGTGAGATGGGCTAAGCATGGGCGCTATCTTGCTTCAGTATCAGATGAACAAGCACTCAAGCTATCCTAATTCATTGAAAGGAAAGCTGGTTCTGGTACATCTGAGTTTGGATGTGGAACAGATGATAAATACGAGCTACTTCTACAGCCTTCTTACTTTCAGAGGAGTGGACTGCCGTCATATATGGGATAAAATTATTCCTAATAAGCATTCAGTATTCCTTTGGCTAGCTTTCAGAGGAAGATTAAATACCAAGGACAACATGATCAAGAAGAGCTGGACTGCCATCGTTCAGCATGATGGATGTGATATTTGCCCAGCTGCTGAAACCGTTAGCCACATCATGCTGAGATGCAAATTATCTGATGTTATTTGGCAGAAGGCTGGACTTTGGGCATCGGCCAAATCATCCCGGGTACTTATTGAGTTTTTTCTCTCAGCTGCGGATTGTAATTTATTTGGTAAGCTTTGGCACATCCTCTTCGCAGCATGCTCGGTCTCTTTGTGGACGGCTTGGAACGCTAGAGTGTTTGACAACTGTTTTTGGTCTGCGGCTCGAATGCTCGCTGAGTTGGCTGAACTCATCACACTCTGTAGACTCCAGGTGCCTCTTGATTCACCTTTTTTTTTACATCCCATAGAAGAAAGGGAAAGACATGTTTTTCAATTTTGATGTGCCATGAACTTACAATTTTTTTACTGGAACTATACAAGGCTTCAAAATTCAGTTATCAGAATATGAATTAATCCTAGATAACATATGCTATTGGTCGGCAGCTTACTGCCAGAAAAGTTGTGCTCTGAAGGGGTGCGAGGACTGCTAGGGATGTACAGGGTATGACACGTGGACAGGGTGCTTCCAATTGGTAATTCAAACTCTGGAAAACACAAATTCTCTCACATTATTACAGAAAGTGTTGCTAAATCACGACAGTTTAGAAGTACGTTACTGAATGTACTGAACCACATGTTAGTAGTGATCATGAATTGTGGAAACTTGATGATTATTATATATATTTTTTGCTAGCCCGCTTGCCGTAAGTTTGTTTCACCAACAGATAGTTGTATGTATGCACAGGTATGCAGCGCATTGCTCTGTTCCAAAGTGTGTGCCTGTCTAATTTTAATTTGATATTGTGTGTGTGCGTGCCTGTCTAATTTGCTGTTGTGTGTGATTTGGTCTGTCATTGTGCGTTCCTACTATCCTAAGGATTGCTGCCAAATTGTTGTTCGTCCAGGTTCTTTCAATTCTGCACCTGCTTCCTCTTCCTCTGCTTCGAATCGATCTTTCATAGGTACGAACCAAGATCTTTAAGCTCATGCATGTTCACTGTTTTCTGCAGAATTCGCGAATAAGTAAAACCTATATAGTGGATCGGACATTCTGTTTCCACTTCTCTACATCATGCTGCCCAGCGGGCATGGATATTCACCTGCACCAATTTGATTGATCCTATGTGCTACTTCACTTTATCAGCTAAGTTTATACACTGTCCCTAAATGCTTAAGCCCAAATCGATGTTAATTCCCTGGGCAATTTTTTCTTTTAATACACCGTGGCAAAAATTTATCACCCAGGGTCAAACTCACAGTACTTCACTTTATACTTTCAATGCTTCTAATACACCTGCCGATGCTATATCGTTGTGGGCGTGGCATTTCAGTTTCTTCCTCAGGTGATGTTCCAATATAATATGTTCCATCAAGAATTGCATGTACCACTGGTAGAAAAAGAGGCTTCCGTCCAGCCCCATTAGTCGCGGAACTGTAGGAACCGCGACTAATGAAGTCTTTAGTCCCGGTTCGACAGACGAACCGCGACCAAAGGCCTGGGCCCAGGGCGCTCGGTGGCCAGCTGGTGCACGTGAGGGGCTTTAGTCGCGGTTGGCCAGGCCAACCGCGACTAAAGGTGCCCAAAGGCCTTTAGTCGCGGTTGGCCAGGCCAACCGCGACTAAAGCTCCTCCCCTATATATACCAGTTCAGCGCACTCACTTAGCCATTTGGTGCCACTTCTCTTCACAAGCTTCACAAGGGGGTGTAGGTTTGCTTTTGGTTCCTCTTATGCACACAAGGTGTTTGATGAAATGCTCCAAGAGCCACACTTGAGGTTCCTCATTTATTTTTTTCCTCCTCGATCGCGGTTAGCAACTTGAACCTTTCATGCATGTGTGTCATTGATAAAATATGCATGTGTGTTGTTCATTGTTTAATTTCTATTGTTTATAGCTAGTTAGTTTAACAAATGCATGATGGTTAATTATATATTTTATATTATAATAATGCAGATGAATCGGCAATGGATGTACGGTAACCGACTCTCCCGCGAGTTCACTACGGGTTTGAAAGATTTCCTCGTAGTGGCTAATGCGAACAAGCAGAAGGGTTTTGTTATCTGTCCATGTGTTGACTGTAAGAATCAGAAGGGTTACTCTTCCTCAAGAGAAGTTCACCTGCACCTGCTTCGGCACGGTTTCATGCCAAGCTATAATTGTTGGACCAAGCATGGAGAAAGAGGGTTATAATGGAAGAAGATGAAGAAGGGGATGATTTCATCGATGAAAGCTATCTTGCTGATTTCGGTGATACTTTCATGGAGGATGCTGAAGGTGAAGGGGAAGGTGAAGGGGAAGGTGAAGGGGAAGGTGAAGGTGAAGAAGAGGCACGTGATGAGACCGTTGATGATCTTGGTCGGACCATTGCTGATGCACGGAGACGCTGCGAAACTGAAAAGGAGAGGGAGAATTTGGATCGCATGTTAGAGGATCACAGAAAGTCGTTGTACCCCGGATGCGATGATGGTCTGAAAAAGCTGGGCTGCACACTGGATTTGCTGAAATGGAAGACACAGGCAGGTGTAGCTGACTCGACATTTAAAAACTTGCTGAAAATGTTGAAGAATATGTTTCCAAAGAATAACGAGTTGCCCGCCAGTACGTACGAAGCAAAGAAGGTTGTCTGCCCTCTAGGTTTAGAGGTTCTGAAGATACATGCATGCATCAACGACTGCATCCTCTACCGCGGTGAATACGAGAATTTGAATGAATGCCCGGTATGCACTGCATTGCGTTATAAGATCAGAGGCAATGACCCTGGTGACGATGTTGAGGGCGAGAAACCCAGGAAGAGGGTTCCCGCCAAGGTGATGTGGTATGCTCCTATAATACCACGGTTGAAACGTCAGTTCAGGAACAAAGAGCATGCCAAGTTGTTGTGATGGCACAAAGAGGACCGTAAGTCGGACGGGGAGTTGAGACACACCGCAGATGGAACGCAATGGAGAAAGATCGACAGAGAGTTCAAAGATTTTGCAGCTGACGCAAGGAACATAAGATTTGGTCTAAGTACAGATGGCATGAATCCTTTTGGCGAGCAGAGCTCCAGCCATAGCACCTGGCCCGTGACTCTATGCATCTACAACCTTCCTCCTTGGTTGTGCATGAAGCGGAAGTTCTTTATGATGCCAGTGCTCATCCAAGGTCCTAAGCAACCCGGCAACGACATCGATGTGTACCTAAGGCCATTAGTTGATGAACTTTTACAGCTGTGGGGCAGACCTGGTGTCCGTGTGTGGGATGAGCACAAACAAGAGGAATTTGACCTACGAGCGTTGCTTTTCATAACCATCAACGATTGGCCTGCTCTTAGTAACCTTTCGTGACTGTCAAATAAAGGATACAATGCATGCACGCACTGCTTACATGAGACTCAAAGTGTACATTTGCCAAATTGTAAGAAGAACGTGTACCTTGGGCATCGTCGATTTCTTCAGAAAATTCATCCAGTAAGAAAGAAAGGCAAGCATTACAACGGCAAGGCAGATCACCGGCCGAAGCCTGCAGAACGCACTGGTGCTGAGGTATTTGATATGGTCAAGGATTTGAAAGTCATCTTTGGAAAGGGTCCTAGCGGACAATCAGTTCCGAAGGGAGCTGACGGGCACGCAGCCATGTGGAAGAAGAAATCTATATTCTGGGAGCTAGAATATTGGAAAGTCCTAGAAGTCCGCTCTGCAATCGACGTGATGCACGTTACGAAGAATATTTGCGTGAACCTCCTAAGCTTCTTGGGCGTGTATGGGAAGACAAATGATACAAAGGAAGCACGGCAGGACCAGCAACGTTTGAAAGACCCTGATGACCGGCATCCGGAATGGTTTCAAGGTCGTGCCAGCTACGCTCGGACCAAAGAAGAGAAGGTCATCTTTTTTGAATGCCTGAGCAGTATGAAGGTCCCGTCTGGATTCTCGTCCAATATAAAGGGAATAATAAACATGGCGGAGAAAAAGTTCCAAAACCTGAAGTCTCACGACTGCCACGTGATTATGACGCAATTGCTTCCGATTGCTTTGAGGGGGCTCCTGCCGGAAAATGTTCGAGTAGCCATTGTGAAGCTATGTGCATTCCTCAATGCAATCTCTCAGAAGGTAATCAATCCAGAAGTTCTACCACGGTTACAGAACGATGTGATCCAATGTCTTGTCAGTTTCGAGTTGGTGTTCCCGCCATCCTTCTTCAATATTATGACGCACCTCCTGGTTCACCTAGTCGAAGAGATTTTCATTCTCGGTCCTGTATTTCTACACAATATGTTCCCCTTCGAGAGGTTCATGGGAGTATTAAAGAAATATGTTCGTAACCGTGCTAGGCCAGAAGGAAGCATCGCCAAGGGCTATGGAAATGAGGAGGTAATTGAGTTTTGTGTTGACTTTGTTCCTGACCTTAAGCCGATTGGCCTTCCTCGATCGCGGCACGAGGGGAGACTAAGTGGAAAAGGCACGATCGGAAGGAAATCAACGATATGTATGGACGGCCATTCTCTGACTGAAGCACACCACACTGTACTGACCAATTCCAGCTTGGTGGCTCCGTACTTTGAGAAACACAAGAATATTTTACGCTCGGACAACCCGGGGAAGCCTGAATCCTGGATTAGGAAGGCCCACATGGAGACTTTGGCAGTTGGTTGAGAAAACATTTAATGAATGACAATGATGTTGTAGATCAGCTGTACATGTTGGCCAAGACACCATCTTCGACTATAACGACTTTCCAAGGGTACGAGATAAATGGGAATACATTTTACACGATCGCCCAAGATAAAAAGAGCACCAACCAAAACAGTGGTGTCCGCTTTGATGCAGCAACCGAGAATGGGCAAAAGGTCACATATTATGGTTACATAGAGGAGATATGGGAACTTGACTATGGACCCTCCTTTAAGGTCCCTTTGTTCCGGTGCAAATGGTTCAAGCTAACAGGAGGTGGGGTAAAGGTGGACCAGCAATACGGAATGACAATGGTGGATTTCAACAATCTTGGTTACCTTGACGAACCATTCGTCCTAGCGAAAGATGTCGCTCAGGTTTTCTATGTGAAGGACATGAGTAGCAAACCGAGGAAACGGAAAGATAAGAAAACGATCAGTACATCATGCGATGATCCAAAGCGCCACATTGTTCTTTCAGGGAAAAGAAACATCGTGGGAGTGGAGGACAAGACAGACATGTCAGAAGATTATAATATGTTTGCTGAAATTCCGCCCTTCAAAGTGAACACCGACCCAAGCATTAAGTTAAATGATGAGGATGCTCCATGGATACGGCACAACCGTAAGCAAGTAGGGACACAAGGGAAGAATTGATGTGTAATAATTTATTGTACCAAACTTTATATTTGGTCGATGAACTGAATGATGAATCAAACCTTTTGTCAAACCTTCAAGGGATTAGTTTTATTTTTCTGATTTTTTTGATATATAATTGTATTTTTAAGATTTTAAAATGAATTAGTTTTATTTTTCTGATTTTAAAAGGAAAAAGGAAGAAGAAGAAAGAAGGAAAAAGGAAAAAAACAGAAGAAAAAAACAGAAGAAAAAAGGAAAAACAGAAGAAAAAACAAACAGAAGAAAAAAGGAAAAACAGAAGAAAAAACAAACAGAAGAAAAACATAAGAAAAAAACAAACAGAAGAAAAACAGAAGAAAAAAGGAAAAAGAAAGAAAAGAAGAAAAAAAAGAAGAAAAACAAGAAAAAGGAAGAAACAAACAGAAGAAAAAAATAGAAGAAAAAAGGAAGAAAAAACAGAAGAAAAACAAGAATTTAAAATGAATTAGTTTTATTTTCTGATTTTTTTGATATATAATTGTATTTTTAAGATTTTAATAACATAAATAAATAAGTAATTAGAAACTTTAATAGCAAAAATAATTATCATAAAGTAAAATAAATAAGTAATTAGAAACAAAATAAAATAAAATAAATAAGTTTTTTATTGTAAGTAGAAACAAAACAAAATAAATAAAGCAAAAATGAAAACAAAAAACAGGCAAAAAATAAAAAATATGCCACCTACTGGGCCACCACGGCCTGAATACGACTAGAAACCAATTATTCGGCCAGGATTCAGGCCCGCAGAAGGCCCAGTAGGCCCACAGGCTCATAGTAACAGAATAGGCCCGTAAGCCTGCATTTGAGAGGAGCTCGAAGTGGTGAGCGCAGCCGCGCTTATAAACCACTGTCGAAGCCTCTCGGCTAGCGAGGTGGGACTAAACATCCCACCGCACCGCGCCAGTGCCAGCACATACCTTTAGTCGCGGTCCGCCACACCAACCGCGACTAAAGAATAGCTTTAGTCGCGGTCCGCCTCCCCAACCGCGACTAAAGGCTCTTTCTGCGCGGGAACGAAAGCGGCGCCAAAACCCTTTAGTCGCGGTTGGTGTGGCGGACCGCGACTAAAGCTATCCTTTAGTCGCGGTTGGTGTGGCGGACCGCGACTAAAGCTACCCTTTAGTAGCGGTCCGCCACACCAACCGCGACTAAAGGTCTGCCTATATATACTGCACTTAGCAGTTTCCGCCACTTCCCATTCTTCTCTCGACGCCGAAGCCCCCTGCCCCGACGCCGATCGACGCCGAAGCCCTGCCCCGACGCCGACCGACGCCGACGCCGACGCCCTGCCCCGACGCCGACACCCTGCCCCCAGTGAGCGCCGCCGCCTCCGCCCCGAGTGAGCGCCGCCGCCGCCCGTGCCCTGCCCTAGCGCGCCGCCGCCGCCGCCCCTGCCCTGCCCTGCCCTTGCCCGCCGCCCCCCTGCCCGCCGCCCGCCGCCCCTGGCCCTGCCCCTGGCCGCCGCCGCCACCCGCGCGCCGCCCGCTGCCCGCCCCTGCCCGCCGCCCCTGCCAAAAAGGAAACAAGAAAAAAAAACAAGAAGAAAGAAAAAGGAAGAAGAAAAAAAAGAAAACAAAACAAAACCAAAAGAAACAAGAAAAAAAAGGAAGAAGAAAAAAAGGAAGAAGATAAAAGGAAGAAGAAGAAAGGAAGAAGAAAAAAAGAAAGAAGAAAGAAAGAAGAAAGAAAAAGGAAGAAGAAAAAAAGAAGAAAGAAAAAGGAAGAAGAAAAAAATGAAAACAAAACAAAACCAAAAGAAAGAAGAAAAAAAGGAAGAAGAAAAAAAAGGAAGAAGAAAAAAGGAAGAAGAAAAAAAGAAAGAAGAAAGAAAGAAGAAAGAAAAAGGAAGAAGAAAAAAAGAAAGAAGAAAAAAGGAAGAAGAAAAAAAGAAAGAAGAAAGAAAGAAGAAAGAAAGAAGAAAGAAAAAGGAAGAAGAAAAAACAAGAAAGAAAAAGGAAGAAGAAAAAAGTGAAAACCAAATGAAAACCAAAAGAAAGAAGAAAGAAAAAGGAAGAAGAAAAAAAGTAACTTAAAACTTGATAATTAACAAAAAACCGTAAAATTTGATAATTAACCAAATGGCGAGGGTTATACATGTGTGTTGTCCTCGCCTCCCTCTCCGTGACGCCGTCGTCTGCCGCCCCGTCTCGCGCTCTACCGAGATGGCGAGGGCTAAGCCTTGCAATGCGACAGTAGCTTCTTAAACTCTGCCCGAACTCTGTGTGTGGCCCTGTGTGGCTTTTGGGTGTTGTAAGACTTATTGATGTTACTCTGCCATTGGAGCTTTATTAATTTAAAGCCGGACGCATCTGGCGTCTTCGTTCTAAAAAAAAGTAGTCGAAGATGAAGGACTGCTTTAGTCCGAGAAGTGCCGAAGCCTGGTCGGGGTGGCAGAAAGAAGCAGCTGTAGCGTAACCAATGCCATTGGAATTGGATGCAGCTAGCGATAAGAGTTGTATCAATAAGAAGAGTGGAAGCAGGTGAGTAGCACAAGCCATTGGTTTGTTTGGACCTCTGCAACCAGACTCCTTAGAACGATATATAACATTGAACATGGTCTCTTCTTTGCGACAATTGTCATCGTCTAGTTCTTTCACTAGCAACGAGCCAGATGTGTTTTTTTTTGTTATGAAACAGATGTGTTTGTCATTTGTTTTCCTTAAAGAGAGCCAGATGTTGTGCAATGGTGGAAGAACTCTCCTGCTGTAATATTATTATTAATCACGATGTTGATGACTTTGAATTCTTACCAAGTCTTCACTCTCGAGGTGAAGTCAGTTTTAATCTGACGGGCTAAGAGTGCATACAGCTCAATACAGTGTTTTCTTATTAGAGGTCGGTAGGTCACCACTCACCACAACGTTGATTGATAGATAATGACAAGAAAGCACTTGCATGGAATTCCTAGGGAATCTTTTGGAGCATCTTTTTTGTCTCAACATCAGGTTGTTGGTTTACACACATGGAAATGATTATGGCATCTGATTTTTCTTCCCGTCACATGCTTGATATTTGATCTATATTATTCTGCCAAGATTCTTGAACATTCCGATCTGTGGCCTTTTCAGTTAGGTCCCATACCCTTGTTATAATACTATAATACAATTCAGACGTACCAGAACATATCTGTGACGCCAAGATTTTGTAGTCATACCGCGGTACCAATCTCAAAATTGTATTTCGACTTGTCATGAAAAATAACAGTGACAATAGCGCGTGCCAAGCTGCGCCATCCGGCACATGGAGGAGGGCTTGGAGTCAGCTGGCGGGCTGCAATTTCGATGCGGGTCAACAGCATGGCTGGCATGCCAACTTCTAGAATATGGAGCACATCCTGAATTTGTTTCAGGTACTGAAACAACTCGTGCAGCTGCCCAGATAGCTAGTGATGTACGAAAGAAGACAACTCAGGATTGTAATCAAGCTTTTGTGTTTGATCTTTCAGCATTTTACGGAACGCACGAAACCACTTGACATCAACAGACTTAAATGACAGAACAATCCCACATCAGTTTCAGTGTTGCGACCGAAAACTGTCTCTGAACTCATGTCCAGAACACAAGCACATAAGCTGCCATGACAATCACAATGATACCAGGATCTAAATTTCTGAATCAAGCTGTGTTTGCCTCTGTTTGGTGTTACTATTAGAGTAGTCAAGTAGAGCAACCTCTTGTTAACGCGGTGCATGGAGTCAGCATAATTCAGACAAAATGTTCATCTTTGGCCTGTACAAAATGTCAGTACAAAACTAGAGCTCCTTTTTCAATCAGGGGAGGGTGAGGATTGAGGAAGGCTAGATAAAGAGGCCACGAATCCACGGGTATCGTGCTGACTAAGAACGGGCCACATCTGGAATCAAGACTAGGAAGGGGTGATGAGACTGCTACGGGGACTGCATCCATGGCTGTGGGAGATCTGCAAATGGACGCCAGAGCTGCAAGATGCAGCAGTGCCATGGCATTAGTATCATAGGCAGGAAAGCAGGACAGATCTTTGATGACAGTCTTACAGTTTCTATATAAGCATCACAGTATGCTAACAATATTACATAAGCATCACAATACACAAATTATGATACATGATAATGTAGAAGTACAAGCATAGGGTGGCTTATTACAACTTAAACTTATAGCTCCCTCCAGCAATAGCATAAGTTTACTGACTCAATCTTGTCTCTTCAGATCATGTTCACAAAACCCGAAACCATTTGCCGATTTTCCTCCATTTCATCAAAATACCGGCAGTTAATCCAACGCCGAAACCCACCCCAACAAAGAGAAACAAGATAATATCAACATGATCCCCAGATGGTGCCTCATTTGGATTACTTGAATTGACACATGGTTTGGACAAAGGCGGTCCACATAGCCTTGCATTCCCTTCATATGAAGTGTTATCAAATGTGAAAAACTGACGTGACTGTGGTATCCTTCCATCCAACTTGTTTTCGCTCAAGTTTAGAGTACCAAGAAATGTTAAATTTGTTAACTCATGTGGAATCTCCCCAGAAAGCTCATTCCAGGACAGGTCTAGTGATTCCAACTGACTCATCTCTCCAATTTGTAATGGAATCCTCCCTTTAAATGCATTGTGTGACATGCTCAGGATATGCAGTGAAATTAGCCTTCCAATAGATTCAGGAATGTCACCATCCAGTGCATTATTTGAGAAGTCAACTATAGTTAAGGTAGACAAGATTTTCTCAAATGTCACATACTGCCCTTTGTATGTAATTGCAAGAGTATCATGGTAGTAGGAAGAACTGTGTGACATTTGACGGCCTAGGACATATCCAGTGTTATTTGACTTTGCCATCATAGATGACAAACACTTAAACCACTGTGCATCCAAACCACCGGAGAAGTTATTTGAGGATATATCAATGATTTGTAACTTTGGGAAGTATTCCCCAATTTTTTCATCTCTGGGAGGATAAGCAAGTGAACCATAAAACTGGTTGGATCTTAATACAAGGACACGAAGATTGGAAAGCCTACGCAGCCAAGATGGGAAAGTATCAACCATCTGATTCTTTCCAATGTCAAGAACCTCCAAGTCGACACAGCTGGAAAGAGACCTAGGCAGTCTACCTTCAAACTTGTTGCCATGTAAGTCTATTGTCTGAAGATTACAATTCTCATTAACATAGTAAGACAATGTTCCTTCAAAGTCATTCTCCCTCAAATTTAATATGGCCAAGCTTCTACCCTCAATCAGGCAGGATGGCATTAACCCATTGAAGTTGTTATGTGACAGGTCAAGGACTTCTAGCTTTCTTGCATCGCAAATAGAATATGGTATACTCCCACTTATGTTATTTTTTGACAACTTGAGATAAGCAGTTTGGCCAAGATAAGCAGTGAAGTTTGGCATAATAGAAGAGAATGTGTTGTTTGAATAATCCAGGACTTGCCCCTGGTTGTATAATGTTGTCAACATGTTTGGCATCGGGATCTGGCCTTGAAGTCTATTGTAGCTGAGATCAAGAGACTGCAAACGATTGCATGGTAGAGCATACGACGTGAGTTGCATATGTGTAAATATGTTGTTTGAAAGATTTAATTCTATCAATCTATCATCCCATTTTTCCCATATCCATTGAGGTATAGTCCCTTGTATTTTGTTTCTCGAAAGATCCAATATTTTGATATTATTGAAATCCACCAAAAGTGCAGGAATTA
Source organism: Aegilops umbellulata (assembly GCA_032464435.1). NCBI lineage: Eukaryota > Viridiplantae > Streptophyta > Magnoliopsida > Poales > Poaceae > Aegilops > Aegilops umbellulata. The sequence goes on from CP136056.1 coordinate 562,741,083, forward strand.
TTGTCATGTTGCAAGATGCTAGTAGTAATATTGTGAGTTTAGGGAGCAAGGGTATTGTGGTTTTACTGCTTTCCCCATCCAGGATGGACAGCTGATTGTCCGAGAGGAACAATAATTCAACCTTTCTGAACTTCCAGAGTGAACTCAGTTGCACTAAACCTGTTAAGTTGTTTGACCTAAGATCCACGTCCACCAAATTTTTGAGTTGAAAGAACGATGCAGGAATCTGTCCACTAATTTGATTTCCACCCAAATAAATAATTTTCAACCGTGAGTATAGTGTATCAAACTCTTGTATCGGTCCAGAAAGTTGGTTTGACGAAAGATCCAACACGGACATTGTTGGAGAAGTGAGTAGAGACGATGGAATCTCGCCTGCAAAGAGTTAAAATGACATTAACATCATACCGAAGATGCCAAAATTCACATTCTGCATAATCTCAAGAAAATAGAGATGTTTTGCAGAGAATGGTTAAACCTGTCATAGGCGAATTGTTATAATCTAGTATCAAGAACATTCAACATTGATGTTGGTAGAGCGATGGATGCTCTACATGGCACATTACCATGAATTACAATTGTGTCAAATTGGTATGTCCCGTGCAATGTCCCATGTGTTGTGCTTAAGTGAAGATATAAAACATATGACTTTTAGAATGCATTAGCGCAAGAAGGTTGGTCATTCGTCGCACATTTATGACCTGTTTGGCTACCATCATTATATTTTGGTCTCTAGTTGACATATTTTTGTAGTATTCCTCTTTGTAACTGTGCGGTAATATATCATATGATTCTACGACTTTGTGATCCAAATCAGCTGGACTGATTTTACCATTCTAGTCAAAAGAATCCATTGCTTTACGATTCTATTGGTTATGATCCTGTCATTTGCAATCTTACAGCGGAGTCCCGATCCCAATGAAAATTGTGATACTAACTATTGAAGCCTAGGCCCTTCGTCTTGGAACCATTTTGGCTCTCTCAACTGGCTGTAATTGCCTTGCGGTTCTTACAGCCTTGCGGTTCATTTCAGTTGTATGGTGGCAATGCAAACAATGTCAAATGGTGAACACTCAACAGCGGGCCACGCCGAAGGGGACGATATGAGGTTTGCAATCTTATTTTGATGGTTTTCTCGGGAGGTGATATTTGAACATAGTCCTGACTGACACACACGATGACACATGTATTACCTAGCTTTGCAAGACAACGAACTCTAGGGCCTTTGCTCGATGAGCCAAAAGATTTTTCTTGGACCAACTTTGATGGATGATGTAAGTTTATTTTCTAGCTAATAAAATCCAGGTTGATATAAAATAATATTCAGGACAGAGATGCATGGGTTTATTTTCGTTTCCCATTCTATGTTTTCTTTGTTATGTGAATACTTGGGTTATGAATTGAAACTTACCTCTAAGGACATTGTGTGAAAGATCCAGAATTCTTAGTTGAGTCAAGTTGAAAAATGTACTTGGTATTCTTCCAGAAAACCTGCAATTCGTTAATGCTAGGCTCTTCAATCTTCTGAGATGTCCAATGGCTGTTGGTATTTGACCTGATAAGCCACTATTAGAGATTTCCAAGATTATTAGTTTCTTCAGATTGCCAATTAAAGGTGGTATTGTCCCAGAGAAGGCACAATCAGAGATTGACAAGATAATCAGTTTGTTGAGGTTGCAAAGTGATGGTGGTATTTGCCCAGAGAAGCCACAATTAGTGATTTCCAAGCTTGTCAAATTTGTGAGCTTGCCAATCAGGGGAGGCATTATCTTGGAAAAATGATAATCAGAGAGTTGCAACATTGTCAAGTTCTTAAGGCTACTAATCCATGAGAAAAAAGGTCCTAACTGACCCGAAAATTGCGCAAAAGAGAGCTGTAATTTCTTCAAAGAGTTGAGCTTGTTGAACAATAAATCAGTAGGCTCCATAGAGATTGACCTTCCATCGAGACCTAGATGCCTCAGGGACAAGAGGTTGCTAAAAGAGCCCAGCTTGATGCCAGAGAAATTAGTATATTGTAGATTCAAAGTCTCCAAAGAGGACCCATTTGGAAATTCTACAAAATGCCCTGAGAGTTCATTATTGTGTGACACATCAAGCACTCTTATGTTCTTGAGTTGAAAGATTGTCCGAGGAAACCAACCACTGAAGCTGTTAGAGCTGAGTCCAAGAACACTTAAGTCGAGAAAGTCCGCAAAGAATTCAGGAACCACTCCAGAAATATAATTACCAATGAGGTTGATCGTCGTAAGGGATCGGAGACTAGACAGGGAGCAGTTAATTGTACCTTGGAGCTGGCAGTATGGCATGCTAAGAACCTTGAGATGGGGGACAACTTTGCCTAGACCACTGCACCACTCTTCTCCGCTTCCAGATATATCCACGCCGTCAAGATAGAGTTCCCTCAGATTGGCAAGGTTTGCCATTAATGCCTCAAAGCTGGGCTCTCTCAGTAGGAGATTGTAATTAGACGACAGATCCAATGATACGAGGCTAGTGAGCTTGCCGATGCCGATCGGAATCTGGCCATAGAAGCCTGAGTTACAAAGGTTGAGGTGAGTGAGCTTGGATAGCTTCTCAAAGCCAGCTGCCGGAATGCGAGATCCAGCAAAATCGTTCTTGCTGAGGTTGAGGTAGCGTAGGGAGGTGAGGTTGAAGAGTGCGGCATGGCAGCCATAGCTGTAGAGGCCACGACCACCAAGGTCAAGTACAGTGACATGACCATCATCGCAGCCGACACCCTCCCAGAGGCAGCAGTCAGTACCAGGTTGCCACGAAGGCAGTGTGGTGGTGGAGTAGTCGAAGATGAAGGATTGCTTTAGATGGAGAAGTGTTCCAGCCTGATCCGGATGACAGTAAGCAGCTGATGGGTCGCCATGGCCATGGGAAGTAGATGTGACTAGTGAGTAGAGTTGTATGAGTATGAAGAAAGCAAGTACTAGGCGAGTAGCACGGGCCATCAGTTCGTTTAGACCTCTCTACAACAATCGGATTCAACAGAATGATATATAACATCACATCGTCTCTTCTTTGCGATAAATGTCATCAACTAGCTCTTTCGTTTAGACGTGTTTGTATTTTTGTTCTCACAAGGACGTGTTTGTTTTTCCTGATGACGGATATGGTGATGACTTTGAAGCCAATCCACTAAGACCAAGTCTTCGGTCTCGAGCTTCAGAGGCCAAATCAGCATTTCTGACGGCCTGAGAGGGTGTACAGGTGAGTAAAATTTTTTTATGAGAGCTCAGTCCAATGTTGACTGACTGATAATTACAATAAAGCGCCTGCGGAGAATTCTAGGGGATCTCTTGGATTATATTCTTGGCCTCAACATCAAGTTGTTGGTTTGCATATATAAAAATACCTATGGAATCTCATTTTTCCTTCACGTCCTTGATGCTTCCTCTGTTGTCTCTGTTTTCAACTAGAAGCCCATGATTTCGATATCTGAAGTTGGAACAAGAAAAAAATGAAAACATGACATTGTCATTCAGAATCAGCATAAGTTGCGTGTTCGTTTCTGTTAAACATTACTCCAATCAATTATCTCTACAATCAGATCCTGCATAATTCAAACAGAAGGCAAATTCCAATGCACCGACATAAAGGGTGCGATTTGGTCTACTTTTTGTCCGTTTGGGTCGGCCAAGCGGACGCCGATGTCGGGTTTTGTCCATCGACCCGTAGGTGTGCCCCACGCGGGCCAACACATTTCAGATTTGAGGGCGGACATTGAATTAAAAAACATGATGAAACTACAGTTCATAAATTAAAATAAAACATCCGATTGAGCCAACAGATCTAGGCTGCAGCGGGCGTCCTCCTCCTCTCCTCATTGGTGAGGTCAACGTACAACGGCGCCTGCGCAAAGCGGAACGCCTGCTGGAAGTTTGCAAGCGCCACCGCCTACTGCTCCGCCTACGCCGCGCACCCGGCCTCCATCTCGCGCTCGGCCGTCAGCTCCCACGTCTTGGGCTCGTACAAGAGCTGCTGCTCCTCCTCCTCGTCGGGCCCTCCCAGCTAAACGGGCCGACACGCCACGTAGACGAGTGATGTGCTCGTCCACTGAATCCTGAGCCACAGCTCGAGCTCCTCCACCTCAGACTTGGGCTCGGGCGCAGGCGGTGCTTGTGGTGGTGGCGGTAAGGGCGTGTCGGCCTCCACTCCGCCTGCCGACTCAGCCAGGGCTTGCACAAGGCCAGGCCACCTGGCAGCTCCTCGCAGATCATCCTTGTGCCTCCTTGAGAGTCGCTTGGTAGGCGCCCTCCTCCTTCACCACGGGGCGCGTCCCCTAAACTCGACTAGCAGTGGTCATCGTGGTTATACCTGGCCATCCGTCGGGTCAGGCCGGGCTTCTGGCCGGGTCTACCAAAGCCCGGCGCAAAAAACCTAGGCCCGAGCCCGGCCATCGGGCCTAAAAATTAGGTCCAAGCCCAGCCAACAGTCAAAAAGCCCGTCGGGCCTTGGGCCAGGCCTCTTCCTTAAACTGCAAATACAAAGGCCTTAGGCCTCGTTCTCAAAAGCTAGGCCCTAGGCCCAGCCCATGGGCAAGGTCGGGTTGGGTTTTTTCGGGCCGGGCTGCCCATAAACTCCCAGTTCGACGAGTCCGTCTTGTAGTCTACTCCCTCCGTCCGGTGAAGAGTGAATATCTAGAGATTTTAGGACAAATTATGGAGTGAAGTAAAAAATGCATTGGAAAAGTGCAAGTCATCATCTCTCCCCTCTTTAATTAACCAACTCCCAATGAGCGAAGTGCATGTAGAAATTAGGAAAACAATGTGTAGCTTTTTATTGGTCTTAATTACCGTGTGATGAGAGAGAAGTATTTTTTTCTACTTTAAAGTGCATTGGGAGTAGGTGGGAGTAGGTGGCAGCGGAGCTTGGGCAGGAGCTCAGCACGTTGGTGGCGGATCTCTGCCGCCCATGCACGGTCTGACTACGACATTGTAGGCACGGGAACCCTATTCGGGTTGAGGTGACACCTGCGTGATAGGTTCATGCATCGGATCCCTATTGGGCTGGCGCGCAGGTCGTTATTCATGATCGATCAATTGAGAAGGGTGTGTGTATATATATGTGGACCGGAGTTCGTGTGGATGCCGGCTTGCTTGGAATATAAGTACAACACTAATAGGGACAAAAAATATACGGTAGCGATGGGTTGATTTTGAAAAGGTGCGCGGCGGATCAAGAATATCAGATCAAGAATATCGCCTCCCTTTGACTAAAAATATACAAGCTCTATTTCATAAAAAAAATATTGTCATATTCATATTTTAAAAAATAAGTTCTAAATAATAATACTTTCATGAAATATATAACATATACAATTTTTGGTAGTTAAAGTTGACCCAAAATGCAAAAAGAGAATAATAAACCGGAACCGAAAAAGTACTACATCAAACGGTTAATACGGGAAACAAAAGTTCTCGTGCCACGCGCCTCCTTTGGGCAAGGATAATAGTCACTGACTAAATGACCCACAGAAGCCAGGTCCTACAGATCAGGGACAGAACAAACCGAGTACGTCAAGTCTGGGTTCGGTCTGGCGATTTATTTATCTATAAGTACCAAATCGATCGACGCACAACACAATCGATCCCATGGGAGAACGAGACCTCCGTCGTTCCGCGGCCGCCGCCGCGCCTTCCTATCCAATCAAGAAAGAGACTCATTGTTTCTCAAAAAGAAAGGAAGATCACCATCATCAAGTCAGCGGCGGCATAACGGCGACTATCCCCGACGACGTGCTCGCCGACATCTTCACCCGGTTGCCGGACATGGCCACCGTTGTCCGCTGCGCCGCCACGTGCCGGCGGTGGGGACACCTCGTGGCCACCAGGGCAGCGGTCATCTCCCCCTGCATGCCGCCCCTCGGCCGCTTCTTCCCCAGCCTTGCCGTTGGTCTCTTCCACCAGGAGAACGACTGGCCGCCCACTACGCGCACAAGGGACGCGCCATCGCCGCGGCCGCGTTTTATCGCAACAGCCTCAGGCACACGTTTCATCCGTGGTGATGGCCAGAGCTCTTTAGCTATCTTGGGACTAGATGGAGGCGACCGGCTTCTGGACCACTCCCGTCCGGTTGCATCCCGGAATGGCCGCCTCGTCCTCGAGCTCCGGTGCAACCCGCGCCAGGATTGTGCATCTGATGGCCTCTCGCTCGCCATCTGCAACCCGATGATGCCTGACAAGATCGATGTCATCCCGCCTTTGGTCTTAGTAGGCCAGAACACTACAACGATAATGGACTACGGCTGCGCGTTGCTCACCGGCCACGAACCCTCAGTGCCACCAAGATTTCTTCCACATTCTGCTCATCTACAGCCACAATCATCCTGGCGGGCAGTCCACGGTGCTCCGATGCTACTCCTCGGATACGGGGCGCTGGGGACCAGAGACTGAATCCATTGTCAAGATCCCCATCTCCAAGATAGGCAATATCGGGCCCGCTGTGGTACGCCGCGGGGTGGCATTCTGGGCTCTCGAACAGGGTGTACTCGGGGTGCGCCTCGATTTGAAGGACCACACCATGGACATGCACATGGTGCCTTGCGACACCTCACGCACGGGTCCAAACAACCGACTCATGGGCATCTTGCCCGACAACCGGCTCTACTTAATGTATTATGGTTACATGGGAGCGTGGTTGGGGAAGCTTGTGTTGAAGCTACACTATCTCGAGTTTCCCAATGAAGATGACATGCAAACCGGCAAGATATGTAGAAAATGCAGAATTGTGTTGGTGGAGCAAATGGGGAAACTGATGATGGTGGTGACTCGCTATGTCCACACAATCAAGTTGTGGTGGTTTGGCGAGAAGAGCGGCATCCTGTTGTTCACAATGGGAGAAGGGAGCGGGCAACCTGGCACCTACATGTTGAAACTTGAGGAGAATGCCGTTCATAAGTTGGCCGATGATGGTCACTTATGGAAAAACTTGCTCGGGTACGAGATGGATATGACGGCGTACCTTACATCGTTCAGCTCAGGCATATATTCTTCAAACGAGTGAGTCATTCTGACTGGAGGTGATCACACAATTATATAGAGTATGAGTGCAACCGATGGAAGATGCTCGGATGTGGCACATTTAACCGGTTTGGATGACGGTCTAGTTGTGGCATTTATATTTTGATTGTGTATTTGATAATTATCGTTGATTTAGTATAAAACTGTACTAAATCAGCGATAATCAATGTGGATCTGATTTAGAATATACGGATGTATGCATCATAATGATGCAGAGGCTAGCTCAATCCTGCATTAGGAAAAAAAATATGGTGTTAACTGCATGGGTTATGCACCTCTCATTTGTTTGTTTGGACACTTAATTTACTCTGATCGATCAGAATTATGCACCTAGTTTCGTGCATCAGCAACGAATATGTTAAGTACTATCGAGTGTGTTAAGTTGAAACAACGGTATCTTATATTTACTCTGATGTCTTACATTTTCTAGCCCTTGGAGCCTAGAACAACGTTATGAGTAACATCTAGCTTGTTTGTTTATCCTCACATCAATTTTAATCTTCCCCAGAGTCCAGAACGGTATCACTTAGTCTAGCAAGCTCCATCTCCATGTCATGCCGCTGCGGCGCTGCCATCTCTAGACTTCCATCAAAATTGGCTCTAGACTCTTGCCGCCGGCGTGTTCTTTTCGGTCTCTTATCTCTTCCGCCATCGCGCCAGACTTTTACATGTGCATCTCGCCGGTCGCCGGATAAGCTACGGCTAGCTCCGAGCAGTATCGTGTTTGGAAGGAATCAAGCTAGCTAGCTTCCACCCAGACCACCTCAGCCGCCGAGCAACTTCCGTCGCGCCCGTCTAGCGTAAGCCACTACTGGAATCTGGGATTTTGTCGAGTTTCATGTTCTCGTCGAGTTCAAATTATCGAAAGCTAGACATTGTAATGTGTCTGCCAAGTTTGCTGTTAATTAGAGTCGGGAGTGACACGATACTCGGCAGACTTCGTTGTTTTCCTAGTGCAAGGCATAATGGACTTGACGGAAGAAAGAAAATCGGCAGGGTCACACTTTCACCAAAGTTCTGCTAGATATAAACACGGATAGGTGGACCATCCAAGGACGAGGCGATGAAGACATGATGGTCGTCCATGTTTGCCCGGTTTCCACTAATGCAAACTCGACAATCTTTTTGCAAAATGATGTTATATTGTGAGATGGAGGGAGTGTTATGGAATTGCAATTTCATAGTACCTTTCAGATAGTGCATTGCCAATCCGGGTGATGTACATTGGCATGTTATTGAAAGAGTTATGCACTATCTGAAAGGTACTATGAACTATGGACATCACTATACCGAGCTTGTACGGGAGAGGGCCAATTAGGTTTTTGGGGAGCAGCTACGCGACTCCTCGCCTCCGGTCGACTACTTCCTCTACATCGTCCGCTTCTTTTTCATCGTCATCATGTCCACTGACGCCGAGAAGGTTGCCGCCGAGAAACTCGAAGACGACAAGAAGGCCGCCTAGGATGCCGCTGCTACTGCCGCCGCCGCCGCCACCGCCGCTTCTGCCTGACTGGAGGGTATAGCTCGTTTATCCTGCTCCTATTGTTTTCTGTTTGAGCCATGCTAGCGTTATACGTAGATGCGTCTGCAATTAGCGTAGTATGTACTTGCATGATCGAATATCAGCATGTGTTTATTTGCCATGCTAGTGATTTTTCTTGGATTAGATTAATCAAAAAATTGCCTATTTACTCAGGAGTAACAATACAGTCTTGCTGCCTTGGAGTCATGACCGATTGAGCAAAAGAATCTGGAATCAATCGACACCTTAGACAACCTTACCTTACCTTTTCTCCTACGTTTTTCCTTCGGGTTGAGTACATAGGCTCTCCCTGGGTTCAAATCCCTTACCATGCACATTAGTATTATTTTACTTGCCTGCCCCACCTCCAACGAATTTTATTATCCAAATTTGTACCGTTTGCCAAATAGCTTCTGCATATAAGTATCAAACAACTTAGTACTACCTCACACTCATTCTACATTTATTACTTGATACGTCGTTACAAAGGGTTTACATGTCAAATTTCCCAATGATCATGCATGTAAGCACTATTGAAGATGCCCTATGCTCCTTTCCAGATGTGCTTGGCGGCTATCATGGCATCCACCACCTTGGGCTTGCCCAAGCCCTTGATCCTCTTTATCTCAGTGATTTCGCCCCACTTCTTTGTCTGAGCCGAGACATTCAACCTGCACAATATGTCATTCTAGTGGATGAGGAGCTTGATCAGCTCCTCCGAGGCATGGCCACAGATATAACAAGGTGGTACCCCGCGCGTTGCGGCGGGGTTTTGTACATGAGAGCTGGTGTAATGATAAATGTTGAAATCATGAAAGTAAACTAAACTTGCGTGCTCCATGCTTGCTATGTACATGTTGCCTGGCCTTGAGGCTGGCTGTCACATTTTGACAACTTTTGTTGATATGGCTGTAATCAATATTTTGGAAGCAATCTCACTGGAAATTTTGACATGGCCTATCTTTATTTTTGTACCATTTGCACATGTAATAGGAAAATAGTATATATTGACAAAAATATAACGAAATCTACATAACCATAGCAATAAAATTGATAGAAGCCCATATATATATTCCTAGTTCCATAAGGTGAATCCATATCTCACTGTATGCATAGGATCATCATGTAATTACTAATGGAAGTTTGATTGGGTTACAGTTTAAGCCACAATATAAATAATCTAGATAGAAGGCAATGCAGTTCAACCCATATATGGTTGCATAAGCTCAATCCATACATGTATATGATCAACCTGAAGTAGTACTAATAAGAGTATGACTAGGTTACAATTTAAGCCACAATATAACAAATTTAAATAGAAGTATAGTTCATTGTTGCTTGCATGCGTGCTTGACGATGTCCTGCATGGTATGTAAGAAGGTGCATATGCAAAACAATAAGAGAGGGGAGCTTGCATACCTATGCAATTAGCAAATAGAGCTATGAATCTATGAGGCGAATGAGAGCAGCAAGAGAACAATGAGGGAGCAGACGAAATCACTTTATTTTTCTAGATCAGCAAATGGAAGAAAAAAATTAAGCATGATAGCAGATACATATCTACATAATCCAAGAGTACTTAGTTTTGAGGGTTGTATAACCTCTTGTCATAGTATGGTAGAATACTGACAAGTTCATAGATATAAACCCCAAGTGGTGGATTACATGAAACATTAACCTCGTGAAGTAACACTTGAAGGGCATAATTACATAACCTCTTCCTCTTGTCATGATATGATAGCATACTGACAGAACCAAAGATAGAAACCCCAAGTGATGGATTACATGAAACATTAACCTAGTGAAATAAAACTTGAAGGGCCTAATCATTTTTACCCGGAAGGCGATAATGTTCGGTTGTGTTTCTATCATCGAATGACAAAGTCTCTTGAAAAACTTGCAGGGGGGATTCAACTTCTACGGAGTATGCTATTCAATAGCATGCAGGGGGGTGGGGGTCAGTTTGCTATACAATAAAAGTGGTTTCCAATCTAAGTTGCCACAACTTGTGGAAAGTCCATGTCGAATTCCAAGATACTCTTGAATAGCATGCAAAAAAAAAAGTAGTCTTACCCGTTGCCTCTTTCCGGTCAGTTAATGTGGAAAAAAAGGTACAGATTCATCTTCAAAAAACTACATATGTGAAATTTGAGAGGTTGAACTCTAGCATTGACAGATTATTCCTGTTAGAAATGAATACAATCAATCGTGCACGGAACACATACACATCAGAAAATAATATGGGATAAACAAAGGTTGTGTGATTGTTTTTCTTCGATGAACCAAGCAGCTATCAATCCGGAGCGCAAGCTAACAGATTCAAAAAGAATAATGTCATGGATAGGAAAAACTGGGAGTGGCTGAAAATAGGGAGCATCGGCATACCAGAGTGGAGGGCTGAAGCCAAGGACACGAAGAATTGTGCATGCTCCAGGACGTCTTTTTAAAGACAAAGGCAGCAGCGAGCGCAAGATTGAGTGGCAGGGTAATGGAGGATGGAGTAATTATCCGCGTTGAATGCTACCGTTTCATTAGCAATAGTGGCTACCGTTTCATGGTGGCGAGTAGAAGAAAGAGCAGCGACGGCGGCGAGTAGAAGAGAGAGCGGCGGCGGCGAGTGAAAGAGAGAGACGATGTGCGATGAGTTAGATGGGCACTACTGGGCTTGTTCCAGAAAATACACAATTGGGCTGGGAGCCGACGTGCAAAAAAATACCGATTTGACTGAACCGTGCGGCCGCCTCGGCCAGTTTAGATCGTCTTCAACCTTCCGCACAAGCATGGATGAAAATAATAGAAACGCACAGCTACCTGTAAATCTTACCGTATTGAACAATTTAGTCCATGGGTTATTAGTTTTAATCTTGTTACATGCATTAGTAGATTTTTTTTTATCGTGTCATGCATGCATGTTTAGTTACGAAGTTGCATGCTAGCTGGTTTGTTAGCTAGTTGAGTCCTTGCATGTACGTGTGTACGCCGATGGATGGATGTGTACACGTGAATTGAGTCGATGCATGTAAATAGGATCATTAGCCAGAAGCGTACGAGTTTACGTTGCGGCTATTAGTACGTGAGTTAGTTGAGCCACGATGCACTATCGTGGGATGGCACGAATCTGGTGGGTCGTGGCATAGAGTTCGGCCGGTTTAACTGGTCAAGTTTGCATGTAATCAAAAGATAAATAAGAGAAGAAAGCCAGAAAAGAGGACGGCAGTTGCGCCTCGCAAAATCCTGTGTGTTCGTCTTCCTCCCTCTCTCGTTTGTCTCCACCGTGCTCGTGTGTGTTTCCGGCCTGTGATCCAACATGGATTGCATCAACTCTAAACATAAAAATTGTTTCCCTATTCATCACGAACCCATTCCACCAGAGCGCACGAGATATTGTCCAGTAACAAAGGAGATCGAGAAAAGGAGCTAGGCCGTCCGTGGGGAGCGACCGGGCGCCCTGTCGAGAGAACCAAGCGAGGGAGCTGCGGCTTCCGACTGGGGCGCGATCATACTTTGTGTGCTGCCACGTCGAGCTAGTTTGAGAGAGCAACGGGGATGAGTTCTTGCGAGCCATGACCGCCTTTATTCTTTTGTGTGCTGCGCTGTTTATATCCGGTTCTGTCGAAGACGGCTGAGAGAGGTCGAACGAACGTTATTTTCACTTAGCGGTGGCAACTCTTCGTAAATTTCATCAATTTCCGATGGAACGGCTACAGACTGCTAGGCTATACAACCCTTTAACGGTGGCGCAAAGGGCGAACCCTTGCACGTGCCACGTCGGATTCACTACATTCAAACTAGCAAGGTGTTGTTCCATACGCGCACGCTTCTCTTCCCCACATGCTGCCATCCCCTGCGCCCACCTTCTCCTCTTCCTCACGCCTTCTTTCCTCTCTCTGCCCATGGCGCATCCCACTTTCCTCTCGTTCTCCCAGCTAGGGTTGCCACCGCCGCCGCCCATGAATCCAGATCGATGGAGGTTGCTGGCAGGGCCCTAAGGTCAATGGCACCAAGGAGGAGGCAGAGTGGTTTTGTTGTGCTGGGTTGAGTGTCGGCCGGAGCAGGTCTGCCATGGAGATGGTCGTCCGCGGCGTCGTCCTCAGGCGGGGAGGGGAGGGCAAGATGAAGAGAGGACGGAGAGGGAGATGGCGAGCCCATGGAGAAGCACAACTGCTGTTCTGTCGATTGGCCATCACGGTGAAAACGCGTCGGGAGACAGATGAGCGCCTCGATTTCTTTTCATCCCACCCCATCTCCTTTCCACATCCGGCTGGCGGCTAGGGTTTGCCGCCGCCGCCGCCACCACCACCACCACCGCAACCATCTCCACCGTCCATGCTCCTCCAGTGCCCTGACAAGCTCTGTTATCTTCTTCTGGACCTCCTTCAATTCCTCTCCCCCAATATCTGAACACCAGAACGACGGGGAGCGGGCAGAAGAGGTGCCTGCTGGTGGTGATGGCCTCCTCGTCGATTGCGGCGGCGCAGACGACGTCAACGGGCGGGGCCAACCAATCGAGGGCGACATCCAAGGGCCTCATCACGCTCAACGGTTCCGCCACCTTATTTCTTCAGTATGCACGCGCCTCCTCCCGATCCCCTCTTCCCCTCCACTACTCTCAGTGTCTTATCGATTGATTCGATGGCAGGTTACGCGGCAAACAGGAGCGGCACTGTCATGAAATCCATGAGCGAAGACATCCAAAATGATTATTCCAACCAAAGATTGCTGGCTGCAATGCGTGACCATTTCGCATCAGTAAATTGTGTGAGATGGGCTAAGCATGGGCGCTATCTTGCTTCAGTATCAGATGAACAAGCACTCAAGCTATCCTAATTCATTGAAAGGAAAGCTGGTTCTGGTACATCTGAGTTTGGATGTGGAACAGAGGATAAATACGAGCTACTTCTACAGCCTTCTTACTTCCAGAGGAGTGGACTGCCGTCATATATGGGATAAAATTATTCCTAATAAGCATTCAGTATTCCTTTGGCTAGCTTTCAGAGGAAGATTAAATACCAAGGACAACATGATCAAGAAGAGCTGGACTGCCATCGTTCAGCATGATGGATGTGATATTTGCCCAGCTGCTGAAACCGTTAGCCACATCATGCTGAGATGCAAATTATCTGATGTTATTTGGCAGAAGGCTGGACTTTGGGCATCGGCCAAATCATCCCGAGTACTTATTGAGTTTTATCTCTCAGCTGCGGATTGTAATTTATTTGGTAAGCTTTGGCACATCCTCTTCGCAGCATGCTCGGTCTCTTTGTGGACGGCTTGGAACGCTAGAGTGTTTGACAACTGTTTTTGGTCTGCGGCTCGAATGCTCGCTGAGTTGGCTGAACTCATCACACTCTGTAGACTCCAGGTGCCTCTTGATTCACCTTTTTTTTTACATCCCATAGAAGAAAGGGAAAGACATGTTTTTCAATTTTGATGTGCCATGAACTTACAATTTTTTTACTGGAACTATACAAGGCTTCAGAATTCAGTTATCAGAATATGAATTAATCCTAGATAACATATGCTATTGGTCGGCAGCTTACTGCCAGAAAAGTTGTGCTCTCAAGGGGTGCGAGGACTGCTAGGGATGTACAGGGTATGACACGTGGACAGGGTGCTTCCAATTGGTAATTCAAACTCTGGAAAACACAAATTCTCTCACATTATTACAGAAAGTGTTGCTAAATCACGACAGTTTAGAAGTACGTTACTGAATGTACTGAACCACATGTTAGTAGTGATCATGAATTGTGGAAACTTGATGATTATTATATATATTTTTTGCTAGCCCGCTTGCCGTAAGTTTGTTTCACCAACAGATAGTTGTATGTATGCACAGGTATGCAGCGCATTGCTCTGTTCCAAAGTGTGTGCCTGTCTAATTTTAATTTGATATTGTGTGTGTGCGTGCCTGTCTAATTTGCTGTTGTGTGTGATTTGGTCTGTCATTGTGCGTTCCTACTATCCTAAGGATTGCTGCCAAATTGTTGTTCGTCCAGGTTCTTTCAATTCTGCACCTGCTTCCTCTTCCTCTGCTTCGAATCGATCTTTCATAGGTACGAACCAAGATCTTTAAGCTCATGCATGTTCACTGTTTTCTGCAGAATTCGCGAATAAGTAAAACCTATATAGTGGATCGGACATTCTGTTTCCACTTCTCTACATCATGCTGCCCAGCGGGCATGGATATTCACCTGCACCAATTTGATTGATCCTATGTGCTACTTCACTTTATCAGCTAAGTTTATACACTGTCCCTAAATGCTTAAGCCCAAATCGATGTTAATTCCCTGGGCAATTTTTTCTTTTAATACACCGTGGCAAAAATTTATCACCCAGGGTCAAACTCACAGTACTTCACTTTATACTTTCAATGCTTCTAATACACCTGCCGATGCTATATCGTTGTGGGCGTGGCATTTCAGTTTCTTCCTCAGGTGATGTTCCAATATAATATGTTCCATCAAGAATTGCATGTACCACTGGTAGAAAAAGAGGCTTCCGTCCAGCCCCATTAGTCGCGGAACTGTAGGAACCGCGACTAATGAAGTCTTTAGTCCCGGTTCGGCAGACGAACCGCGACCAAAGGCCTGGGCCCAGGGCGCTCGGTGGCCAGCTGGTGCACGTGAGGGGCTTTAGTCGCGGTTGGCCAGGCCAACCGCGACTAAAGGTGCCCAAAGGCCTTTAGTCGCGGTTGGCCAGGCCAACCGCGACTAAAGCTCCTCCCCTATATATACCAGTTCAGCGCACTCACTTAGCCATTTGGTGCCACTTCTCTTCACAAGCTTCACAAGGGGGTGTAGGTTTGCTTTTGGTTCCTCTTATGCACACAAGGTGTTTGATGAAATGCTCCAAGAGTCACACTTGAGGTTCCTCATTTATTTTTTTCCTCCTCGATCGCGGTTAGCAACTTGAACCTTTCATGCATGTGTGTCATTGATAAAATATGCATGTGTGTTGTTCATTGTTTAATTTCTATTGTTTATAGCTAGTTAGTTTAACAAATGCATGATGGTTAATTATATATTTTATATTATAATAATGCAGATGAATCGGCAATGGATGTACGGTAACCGACTCTCCCGCGAGTTCACTACGAGTTTGAAAGATTTCCTCGTAGTGGCTAATGCGAACAAGCAGAAGGGTTTTGTTATCTGTCCATGTGTTGACTGTAAGAATCAGAAGGGTTACTCTTCCTCAAGAGAAGTTCACCTGCACCTGCTTCGGCACGGTTTCATGCCAAGCTATAATTGTTGGACCAAGCATGGAGAAAGAGGGTTATAATGGAAGAAGATGAAGAAGGGGATGATTTCATCGATGAAAGCTATCTTGCTGATTTCGGTGATACTTTCATGGAGGATGCTGAAGGTGAAGGGGAAGGTGAAGGGGAAGGTGAAGGTGAAGAAGAGGCACGTGATGAGACCGTTGATGATCTTGGTCGGACCATTGCTGATGCACGGAGACGCTGCGAAACTGAAAAGGAGAGGGAGAATTTGGATCGCATGTTAGAGGATCACAGAAAGTCGTTGTACCCCGGATGCGATGATGGTCTGAAAAAGCTGGGCTGCACACTGGATTTGCTGAAATGGAAGACACAGGCAGGTGTAGCTGACTCGGCATTTAAAAACTTGCTGAAAATGTTGAAGAATATGTTTCCAAAGAATAACGAGTTGCCCGCCAGTACGTACGAAGCAAAGAAGGTTGTCTGCCCTCTAGGTTTAGAGGTTCTGAAGATACATGCATGCATCAACGACTGCATCCTCTACCGCGGTGAATACGAGAATTTGAATGAATGCCCGGTATGCACTGCATTGCGTTATAAGATCAGAGGCAATGACCCTGGTGACGATGTTGAGGGCGAGAAACCCAGGAAGAGGGTTCCCGCCAAGGTGATGTGGTATGCTCCTATAATACCACGGTTGAAACGTCAGTTCAGGAACAAAGAGCATGCCAAGTTGTTGTGATGGCACAAAGAGGACCGTAAGTCGGACGGGGAGTTGAGACACACCGCAGATGGAACGCAATGGAGAAAGATCGACAGAGAGTTCAAAGATTTTGCAGCTGACGCAAGGAACATAAGATTTGGTCTAAGTACAGATGGCATGAATCCTTTTGGCGAGCAGAGCTCCAGCCATAGCACCTGGCCCGTGACTCTATGCATCTACAACCTTCCTCCTTGGTTGTGCATGAAGCGGAAGTTCTTTATGATGCCAGTGCTCATCCAAGGTCCTAAGCAACCCGGCAACGACATCGATGTGTACCTAAGGCCATTAGTTGATGAACTTTTACAGCTGTGGGGCAGACCTGGTGTCCGTGTGTGGGATGAGCACAAACAAGAGGAATTTGACCTACGAGCGTTGCTTTTCATAACCATCAACGATTGGCCTGCTCTTAGTAACCTTTCGTGACTGTCAAATAAAGGATACAATGCATGCACGCACTGCTTACATGAGACTCAAAGTGTACATTTGCCAAATTGTAAGAAGAACGTGTACCTTGGGCATCGTCGATTTCTTCAGAAAATTCATCCAGTAAGAAAGAAAGGCAAGCATTACAACGGCAAGGCAGATCACCGGCCGAAGCCTGCAGAACGCACTGGTGCTGAGGTATTTGATATGGTCAAGGATTTGAAAGTCATCTTTGGAAAGGGTCCTAGCGGACAATCAGTTCCGAAGGGAGCTGACGGGCACGCAGCCATGTGGAAGAAGAAATCTATATTCTGGGAGCTAGAATATTGGAAAGTCCTAGAAGTCCGCTCTGCAATCGACGTGATGGACGTTACGAAGAATATTTGCGTGAACCTCCTAAGCTTCTTGGGCGTGTATGGGAAGACAAATGATACAAAGGAAGCACGGCAGGACCAGCAACGTTTGAAAGACCCTGATGACCGGCATCCGGAATGGTTTCAAGGTCGTGCCAGCTACGCTCGGACCAAAGAAGAGAAGGTCATCTTTTTTGAATGCCTGAGCAGTATGAAGGTCCCGTCTGGATTCTCGTCCAATATAAAGGGAATAATAAACATGGCGGAGAAAAAGTTCCAAAACCTGAAGTCTCACGACTGCCACGTGATTATGACGCAATTGCTTCCGATTGCTTTGAGGGGGCTCCTGCCGGAAAATGTTCGAGTAGCCATTGTGAAGCTATGTGCATTCCTCAATGCAATCTCTCAGAAAGTAATCAATCCAGAAGTTCTACCACGGTTACAGAACGATGTGATCCAATGTCTTGTCAGTTTCGAGTTGGTGTTCCCGCCATCCTTCTTCAATATTATGACGCACCTCCTGGTTCACCTAGTCGAAGAGATTTTCATTCTCGGTCCTGTATTTCTACACAATATGTTCCCCTTCGAGAGGTTCATGGGAGTATTAAAGAAATATGTTCGTAACCGTGCTAGGCCAGAAGGAAGCATCGCCAAGGGCTATGGAAATGAGGAGGTAATTGAGTTTTGTGTTGACTTTGTTCCTGACCTTAAGCCGATTGGCCTTCCTCGATCGCGGCACGAGGGGAGACTAAGTGGGAAAGGCACGATCGGAAGGAAATCAACGATATGTATGGACGGCCATTCTCTGACTGAAGCACACCACACTGTACTGACCAATTCCAGCTTGGTGGCTCCGTACTTTGAGAAACACAAGAATATTTTACGCTCGGACAACCCGGGGAAGCCTGAATCCTGGATTAGGAAGGCCCACATGGAGACTTTGGCAGTTGGTTGAGAAAACATTTAATGAATGACAATGATGTTGTAGATCAGCTGTACATGTTGGCCAAGACACCATCTTCGACTATAACGACTTTCCAAGGGTACGAGATAAATGGGAATACATTTTACACGATCGCCCAAGATAAAAAGAGCACCAACCAAAACAGTGGTGTCCGCTTTGATGCAGCAACCGAGAATGGGCAAAAGGTCACATATTATGGTTACATAGAGGAGATATGGGAACTTGACTATGGACCCTCCTTTAAGGTCCCTTTGTTCCGGTGCAAATGGTTCAAGCTAACAGGAGGTGGGGTAAAGGTGGACCAGCAATACGGAATGACAATGGTGGATTTCAACAATCTTGGTTACCTTGACGAACCATTCGTCCTAGCGAAAGATGTCGCTCAGGTTTTCTATGTGAAGGACATGAGTAGCAAACCGAGGAAACGGAAAGATAAGAAAACGATCAGTACATCATGCGATGATCCAAAGCGCCACATTGTTCTTTCAGGGAAAAGAAACATCGTGGGAGTGGAGGACAAGACAGACATGTCAGAAGATTATAATATGTTTGCTGAAATTCCGCCCTTCAAAGTGAACACCGACCCAAGCATTAAGTTAAATGATGAGGATGCTCCATGGATACGGCACAACCGTAAGCAAGTAGGGACACAAGGGAAGAATTGATGTGTAATAATTTATTGTACCAAACTTTATATTTGGTCGATGAACTGAATGATGAATCAAACCTTTTGTCAAACCTTCAAGGGATTAGTTTTATTTTTCTGATTTTTTTGATATATAATTGTATTTTTAAGATTTTAAAATGAATTAGTTTTATTTTTCTGATTTTAAAAGGAAAAAGGAAGAAGAAGAAAGAAGGAAAAAGGAAAAAAACAGAAGAAAAAAACAGAAGAAAAAAGGAAAAACAGAAGAAAAAACAAACAGAAGAAAAAAGGAAAAACAGAAGAAAAAACAAACAGAAGAAAAACATAAGAAAAAAACAAACAGAAGAAAAACAGAAGAAAAAAGGAAAAAGAAAGAAAAGAAGAAAAAAAAGAAGAAAAACAAGAAAAAGGAAGAAACAAACAGAAGAAAAAAATAGAAGAAAAAAGGAAGAAAAAACAGAAGAAAAACAAGAATTTAAAATGAATTAGTTTTATTTTCTGATTTTTTTGATATATAATTGTATTTTTAAGATTTTAATAACATAAGTAAATAAGTAATTAGAAACTTTAATAGCAAAAATAATTATCATAAAGTAAAATAAATAAGTAATTAGAAACAAAATAAAATAAAATAAATAAGTTTTTTGTTGTAAGTAGAAACAAAACAAAATAAATAAAGCAAAAATGAAAACAAAAAACAGGCAAAAAATAAAAAAATATGCCACCTACTGGGCCACCACGGCCTGAATACGACTAGAAACCAATTATTCGGCCAGGATTCAGGCCCGCAGAAGGCCCAGTAGGCCCACAGGCTCATAGTAACAGAATAGGCCCGTAAGCCTGCATTTGAGAGGAGCTCGAAGTGGTGAGCGCAGCCGCGCTTATAAACCACTGTCGAAGCCTCTCGGCTAGCGAGGTGGGACTAAACATCCCACCGCACCGCGCCAGTGCCAGCACATACCTTTAGTCGCGGTCCGCCACACCAACCGCGACTAAAGGATAGCTTTAGTCGCGGTCCGCCTCCCCAACCGCGACTAAAGGCTCTTTCTGCGCGGGAACGAAAGCGGCGCCAAAACCCTTTAATCGCGGTTGGTGTGGCGGACCGCGACTAAAGCTATCCTTTAGTCGCGGTTGGTGTGGCGGACCGCGACTAAAGCTACCCTTTAGTAGCGGTCCGCCACACCAACCGCGACTAAAGGTCTGCCTATATATACTGCACTTAGCAGTTTCCGCCACTTCCCATTCTTCTCTCGACGCCGAAGCCCCCTGCCCCGACGCCGATCGACGCCAAAGCCCTGCCCCGACGCCGACCGACGCCGACGCCGACGCCCTGCCCCGACGCCGACACCCTGCCCCCAGTGAGCGCCGCCGCCTCCGCCCCGAGTGAGCGCCGCCGCCGCCCGTGCCCTGCCCTAGCGCGCCGCCGCCGCCGCCCCTGCCCTGCCCTGCCCTTGCCCGCCGCCCCCCTGCCCGCCGCCCGCCGCCCCTGGCCCTGCCCCTGGCCGCCGCCGCCACCCGCGCGCCGCCCGCTGCCCGCCCCTGCCCGCCGCCCCTGCCAAAAAGGAAACAAGAAAAAAAAACAAGAAGAAAGAAAAAGGAAGAAGAAAAAAAAGAAAACAAAACAAAACCAAAAGAAACAAGAAAAAAAAGGAAGAAGAAAAAAAGGAAGTAGATAAAAGGAAGAAGAAAAAAAGGAAGAAGAAAAAAAGAAAGAAGAAAGAAAGAAGAAAGAAAAAGGAAGAAGAAAAAAAGAAGAAAGAAAAAGGAAGATGAAAAAAATGAAAACAAAACAAAACCAAAAGAAAGAAGAAAAAAAGGAAGAAGAAAAAAAAGGAAGAAGAAAAAAGGAAGAAGAAAAAAAGAAAGAAGAAAGAAAGAAGAAAGAAAAAGGAAGAAGAAAAAAAGAAAGAAGAAAAAAGGAAGAAGAAAAAAAGAAAGAAGAAAGAAAGAAGAAAGAAAGAAGAAAGAAAAAGGAAGAAGAAAAAACAAGAAAGAAAAAGGAAGAAGAAAAAAGTGAAAACCAAAAGAAAGAAGAAAGAAAAAGGAAGAAGAAAAAAAGTAACTTAAAACTTGATAATTAACAAAAAACCGTAAAATTTGATAATTAACCAAATGGCGAGGGTTATACATGTGTGTTGTCCTCGCCTCCCTCTCCGTGACGCCGTCGTCTGCCGCCCCGTCTCGCGCTCTACCGAGATGGCGAGGGCTAAGCCTTGCAATGCGACAGTAGCTTCTTAAACTCTGCCCGAACTCTGTGTGTGGCCCCGTGTGGCTTTTGGGTGTTGTAAGACTTATTGATGTTACTCTGCCATTGGAGCTTTATTAATTTAAAGCCGGACGCATCTGGCGTCTTCGTTCTAAAAAAAAGTAGTCGAAGATGAAGGACTGCTTTAGTCCGAGAAGTGCCGAAGCCTGGTCGGGGTGGCAGAAAGAAGCAGCTGTAGCGTAACCAATGCCATTGGAATTGGATGCAGCTAGCGATAAGAGTTGTATCAATAAGAAGAGTGGAAGCAGGTGAGTAGCACAAGCCATTGGTTTGTTTGGACCTCTGCAACCAGACTCCTTAGAACGATATATAACATTGAACATGGTCTCTTCTTTGGGACAATTGTCATCGTCTAGTTCTTTCACTAGCAACGAGCCAGATGTGTTTTTTTTTGTTATGAAACAGATGTGTTTGTCATTTGTTTTCCTTAAAGAGAGCCAGATGTTGTGCAATGGTGGAAGAACTCTCCTGCTGTAATATTATTATTAATCACGATGTTGATGACTTTGAATTCTTACCAAGTCTTCACTCTCGAGGTGAAGTCAGTTTTAATCTGACGGGCTAAGAGTGCATACAGCTCAATACAGTGTTTTCTTATTAGAGGTCGGTAGGTCACCACTCACCACAACGTTGATTGATAGATAATGACAAGAAAGCACTTGCATGGAATTCCTAGGGAATCTTTTGGAGCATCTTTTTTGTCTCAACATCAGGTTGTTGGTTTACACACATGGAAATGATTATGGCATCTGATTTTTCTTCCCGTCACATGCTTGATATTTGATCTATATTATTCTGCCAAGATTCGTGAACATTCCGATCTGTGGCCTTTTCAGTTAGGTCCCATACCCTTGTTATAATACTATAATACAATTCAGACGTACCAGAACATATCTGTGACGCCAAGATTTTGTAGTCATACCGCGGTACCAATCTCAAAATTGTATTTCGACTTGTCATGAAAAATAACAGTGACAATAGCGCGTGCCAAGCTGCGCCATCCGGCACATGGAGGAGGGCTTGGAGTCAGCTGGCGGGCTGCAATTTCGATGCGGGTCAACAGCATGGCTGGCATGCCAACTTCTAGAATATGGAGCACATCCTGAATTTGTTTCAGGTACTGAAACAACTCGTGCAGCTGCCCAGATAGCTAGTGATGTACGAAAGAAGACAACTCAGGATTGTAATCAAGCTTTTGTGTTTGATCTTTCAGCATTTTACGGAACGCACGAAACCACTTGACATCAACAGACTTAAATGACAGAACAATCCCACATCAGTTTCAGTGTTGCGACCGAAAACTGTCTCTGAACTCATGTCCAGAAAACAAGCACATAAGCTGCCATGACAATCACAATGATACCAGGATCTAAATTTCTGAATCAAGCTGTGTTTGCCTCTGTTTGGTGTTACTATTAGAGTAGTCAAGTAGAGCAACCTCTTGTTAACGCGGTGCATGGAGTCAGCATAATTCAGACAAAATGTTCATCTTTGGCCTGTACAAAATGTCAGTACAAAACTAGAGCTCCTTTTTCAATCAGGGGAGGGTGAGGATTGAGGAAGGCTAGATAAAGAGGCCACGAATCCACGGGTATCGTGCTGACTAAGAACGGGCCACATCTGGAATCAAGACTAGGAAGGGGTGATGAGACTGCTACGGGGACTGCATCCATGGCTGTGGGAGATCTGCAAATGGACGCCAGAGCTGCAAGATGCAGCACTGCCATGGCATTAGTATCATAGGCAGGAAAGCAGGACAGATCTTTGATGACAGTCTTACAGTTTCTATATAAGCATCACAGTATGCTAACAATATTACATAAGCATCACAATACACAAATTATGATACATGATAATGTAGAAGTACAAGCATAGGGTGGCTTATTACAACTTAAACTTATAGCTCCCTCCAGCAATAGCATAAGTTTACTGACTCAATCTTGTCTCTTCAGATCATGTTCACAAAACCCGAAACCATTTGCCGATTTTCCTCCATTTCATCAAAATACCGGCAGTTAATCCAACGCCGAAACCCACCCCAACAAAGAGAAACAAGATAATATCAACATGATCCCCAGATGGTGCCTCATTTGGATTACTTGAATTGACACATGGTTTGGACAAAGGCGGTCCACATAGCCTTGCATTCCCTTCATATGAAGTGTTATCAAATGTGAAAAACTGACGTGACTGTGGTATCCTTCCATCCAACTTGTTTTCGCTCAAGTTTAGAGTACCAAGAAATGTTAAATTTGTTAACTCATGTGGAATCTCCCCAGAAAGCTCATTCCAGGACAGGTCTAGTGATTCCAACTGACTCATCTCTCCAATTTGTAATGGAATCCTCCCTTTAAATGCATTGTGTGACATGCTCAGGATATGCAGTGAAATTAGCCTTCCAATAGATTCAGGAATGTCACCATCCAGTGCATTATTTGAGAAGTCAACTATAGTTAAGGTAGACAAGATTTTCTCAAATGTCACATACTGCCCTTTGTATGTAATTGCAAGAGTATCATGGTAGTAGGAAGAACTGTGTGACATTTGACGGCCTAGGACATATCCAGTGTTATTTGACTTTGCCATCATAGATGACAAACACTTAAACCACTGTGCATCCAAACCACCGGAGAAGTTATTTGAGGATATATCAATGATTTGTAACTTTGGGAAGTATTCCCCAATTTTTTCATCTCTGGGAGGATAAGCAAGTGAACCATAAAACTGGTTGGATCTTAATACAAGGACACGAAGATTGGAAAGCCTACGCAGCCAAGATGGGAAAGTATCAACCATCTGATTCTTTCCAATGTCAAGAACCTCCAAGTCGACACAGCTGGAAAGAGACCTAGGCAGTCTACCTTCAAACTTGTTGCCATGTAAGTCTATTGTCTGAAGATTACAATTCTCATTAACATAGTAAGACAATGTTCCTTCAAAGTCATTCTCCCTCAAATTTAATATGGCCAAGCTTCTACCCTCAATCAGGCAGGATGGCATTAACCCATTGAAGTTGTTATGTGACAGGTCCAGGACTTCTAGCTTTCTTGCATCGCAAATAGAATATGGTATACTCCCACTTATGTTATTTTTTGACAACTTGAGATAAGCAGTTTGGCCAAGATAAGCAGTGAAGTTTGGCATAATAGAAGAGAATGTGTTGTTTGAATAATCCAGGACTTGCCCCTGGTTGTATAATGTTGTCAACATGTTTGGCATCGGGATCTGGCCTTGAAGTCTATTGTAGCTGAGATCAAGAGACTGCAAACGATTGCATGGTAGAGCATACGACGTGAGTTGCATATGTGTAAATATGTTGTTTGAAAGATTTAATTCTATCAATCTATCATCCCATTTTTCCCATATCCATTGAGGTATAGTCCCTTGTATTTTGTTTCTCGAAAGATCCAATATTTTGATATTATTGAAATCCACCAAAAGTGCAGGAATTATTGTCATGTTGCAAGATGCTAGTAGTAATATTGTGAGTTTAGGGAGCAAGGGTATTGTGGTTTTACTGCTTTCCCCATCCAGGATGGACAGCTGATTGTCCGAGAGGAACAATAATTCAACCTTTCTGAACTTCCAGAGTGAACTCAGTTGCACTAAACCTGTTAAGTTGTTTGACCTAAGATCCACGTCCACCAAATTTTTGAGTTGAAAGAACGATGCAGGAATCTGTCCACTAATTTGATTTCCACCCAAATAAATAATTTTCAACCGTGAGTATAGTGTATCAAACTCTTGTATCGGTCCAGAAAGTTGGTTTGACGAAAGATCCAACACGGACATTGTTGGAGAAGTGAGTAGAGACGATGGAATCTCGCCTGCAAAGAGTTAAAATGACATTAACATCATACCGAAGATGCCAAAATTCACATTCTGCATAATCTCAAGAAAATAGAGATGTTTTGCAGAGAATGGTTAAACCTGTCATAGGCGAATTGTTATAATCTAGTATCAAGAACATTCAACATTGATGTTGGTAGAGCGATGGATGCTCTACATGGCACATTACCATGAATTACAATTGTGTCAAATTGGTATGTCCCGTGCAATGTCCCATGTGTTGTGCTTAAGTGAAGATATAAAACATATGACTTTTAGAATGCATTAGCGCAAGAAGGTTGGTCATTCGTCGCACATTTATGACCTGTTTGGCTACCATCATTATATTTTGGTCTCTAGTTGACATATTTTTGTAGTATTCCTCTTTGTAACTGTGCGGTAATATATCATATGATTCTACGACTTTGTGATCCAAATCAGCTGGACTGATTTTACCATTCTAGTCAAAAGAATCCATTGCTTTACGATTCTATTGGTTATGATCCTGTCATTTGCAATCTTACAGCGGAGTCCCGATCCCAATGAAAATTGTGATACTAACTATTGAAGCCTAGGCCCTTCGTCTTGGAACCATTTTGGCTCTCTCAACTGGCTGTAATTGCCTTGCGGTTCTTACAGCCTTGCGGTTCATTTCAGTTGTATGGTGGCAATGCAAACAATGTCAAATGGTGAACACTCAACAGCGGGCCACGCCGAAGGGGACGATATGAGGTTTGCAATCTTATTTTGATGGTTTTCTCGGGAGGTGATATTTGAACATAGTCCTGACTGACACACACGATGACACATGTATTACCTAGCTTTGCAAGACAACGAACTCTAGGGCCTTTGCTCGATGAGCCAAAAGATTTTTCTTGGACCAACTTTGATGGATGATGTAAGTTTATTTTCTAGCTAATAAAATCCAGGTTGATATAAAATAATATTCAGGACAGAGATGCATGGGTTTATTTTCGTTTCCCATTCTATGTTTTCTTTGTTATGTGAATACTTGGGTTATGAATTGAAACTTACCTCTAAGGACATTGTGTGAAAGATCCAGAATTCTTAGTTGAGTCAAGTTGAAAAATGTACTTGGTATTCTTCCAGAAAACCTGCAATTCGTTAATGCTAGGCTCTTCAATCTTCTGAGATGTCCAATGGCTGTTGGTATTTGACCTGATAAGCCACTATTAGAGATTTCCAAGATTATTAGTTTCTTCAGATTGCCAATTAAAGGTGGTATTGTCCCAGAGAAGCCACAATTAGTGATTTCCAAGCTTGTCAAATTTGTGAGCTTGCCAATCAGGGGAGGCATTATCTTGGAAAAATGATAATCAGAGAGTTGCAACATTGTCAAGTTCTTAAGGCTACTAATCCATGAGAAAAAAGGTCCTAACTGACCCGAAAATTGCGCAAAAGAGAGCTGTAATTTCTTCAAAGAGTTGAGCTTGTTGAACAATAAATCAGTAGGCTCCATAGAGATTGACCTTCCATCGAGACCTAGATGCCTCAGGGACAAGAGGTTGCTAAAAGAGCCCAGCTTGATGCCAGAGAAATTAGTATATTGTAGATTCAAAGTCTCCAAAGAGGACCCATTTGGAAATTCTACAAAATGCCCTGAGAGTTCATTATTGTGTGACACATCAAGCACTCTTATGTTCTTGAGTTGAAAGATTGTTCGAGGAAACCAACCACTGAAGCTGTTAGAGCTGAGTCCAAGAACACTTAAGTCGAGAAAGTCCGCAAAGAATTCAGGAACCACTCCAGAAATATAATTACCAATGAGGTTGATCGTCGTAAGGGATCGGAGACTAGACAGGGAGCAGTTAATTGTACCTTGGAGCTGGCAGTATGGCATGCTAAGAACCTTGAGATGGGGGACAGCTTTGCCTAGACCACTGCACCACTCTTCTCCGCTTCCAGATATATCCACGCCGTCAAGATAGAGTTCCCTCAGATTGGCAAGGTTTGCCATTAATGCCTCAAAGCTGGGCTCTCTTAGTAGGAGATTGTAATTAGACGACAGATCCAATGATACGAGGCTAGTGAGCTTGCCGATGCCGATCGGAATCTGGCCATAGAAGCCTGAGTTACAAAGGTTGAGGTGAGTGAGCTTGGATAGCTTCTCAAAGCCAGCTGCCGGAATGCGAGATCCAGCAAAATCGTTCTTGCTGAGGTTGAGGTAGCGTAGGGAGGTGAGGTTGAAGAGTGCGGCATGGCAGCCATAGCTGTAGAGGCCACGACCACCAAGGTCAAGTACAGTGACATGACCATCATCGCAGCCGACACCCTCCCAGAGGCAGCAGTCAGTACCAGGTTGCCACGAAGGCAGTGTGGTGGTGGAGTAGTCGAAGATGAAGGATTGCTTTAGATGGAGAAGTGTTCCAGCCTGATCCGGATGACAGTAAGCAGCTGATGGGTCGCCATGGCCATGGGAAGTAGATGTGACTAGTGAGTAGAGTTGTATGAGTATGAAGAAAGCAAGTACTAGGCGAGTAGCACGGGCCATCAGTTCGTTTAGACCTCTCTACAACAATCGGATTCAACAGAATGATATATAACATCACATCGTCTCTTCTTTGCGATAAATGTCATCAACTAGCTCTTTCGTTTAGACGTGTTTGTATTTTTGTTCTCACAAGGACGTGTTTGTTTTTCCTGATGACGGATATGGTGATGACTTTGAAGCCAATCCACTAAGACCAAGTCTTCGGTCTCGAGCTTCAGAGGCCAAATCAGCATTTCTGACGGCCTGAGAGGGTGTACAGGTGAGTAAAATTTTTTTATGAGAGCTCAGTCCAATGTTGACTGACTGATAATTACAATAAAGCGCCTGCGGAGAATTCTAGGGGATCTCTTGGATTATATTCTTGGCCTCAACATCAAGTTGTTGGTTTGCATATATAAAAATACCTATGGAATCTCATTTTTCCTTCACGTCCTTGATGCTTCCTCTGTTGTCTCTGTTTTCAACTAGAAGCCCATGATTTCGATATCTGAAGTTGGAACAAGAAAAAAATGAAAACATGACATTGTCATTCAGAATCAGCATAAGTTGCGTGTTCGTTTCTGTTAAACATTACTCCAATCAATTATCTCTACAATCAGATCCTGCATAATTCAAACAGAAGGCAAATTCCAATGCACCGACATAAAGGGTGCGATTTGGTCTACTTTTTGTCCGTTTGGGTCGGCCAAGCGGACGCCGATGTCGGGTTTTGTCCATCGACCCGTAGGTGTGCCCCACGCGGGCCAACACATTTCAGATTTGAGGGCGGACATTGAATTAAAAAACATGATGAAACTACAGTTCATAAATTAAAATAAAACATCCGATTGAGCCAACAGATCTAGGCTGCAGCGGGCGTCCTCCTCCTCTCCTCATTGGTGAGGTCAACGTACAACGGCGCCTGCGCAAAGCGGAACGCCTGCTGGAAGTTTGCAAGCGCCACCGCCTACTGCTCCGCCTACGCCGCGCACCCGGCCTCCATCTCGCGCTCGGCCGTCAGCTCCCACGTCTTGGGCTCGTACAAGAGCTGCTGCTCCTCCTCCTCGTCGGGCCCTCCCAGCTAAACGGGCCGACACGCCACGTAGACGAGTGATGTGCTCGTCCACTGAATCCTGAGCCACAGCTCGAGCTCCTCCACCTCAGACTTGGGCTCGGGCGCAGGCGGTGCTTGTGGTGGTGGCGGTAAGGGCGTGTCGGCCTCCACTCCGCCTGCCGACTCAGCCAGGGCTTGCACAAGGCCAGGCCACCTGGCAGCTCCTCGCAGATCATCCTTGTGCCTCCTTGAGAGGCGCTTGGTAGGCGCCCTCCTCCTTCACCACGGGGCGCGTCCCCTAAACTCGACTAGCAGTGGTCATCGTGGTTATACCTGGCCATCCGTCGGGTCAGGCCGGGCTTCTGGCCGGGTCTACCAAAGCCCGGCGCAAAAAACCTAGGCCCGAGCCCGGCCATCGGGCCTAAAAATTAGGTCCAAGCCCAGCCAACAGTCAAAAAGCCCGTCGGGCCTTGGGCCAGGCCTCTTCCTTAAACTGCAAATACAAAGGCCTTAGGCCTCGTTCTCAAAAGCTAGGCCCTAGGCCCAGCCCATGGGCAAGGTCGGGTTGGGTTTTTTCGGGCCGGGCTGCCCATAAACTCCCAGTTCGACGAGTCCGTCTTGTAGTCTACTCCCTCCGTCCGGTGAAGAGTGAATATCTAGAGATTTTAGGACAAATTATGGAGTGAAGTAAAAAATGCATTGGAAAAGTGCAAGTCATCATCTCTCCCCTCTTTAATTAACCAACTCCCAATGAGCGAAGTGCATGTAGAAATTAGGAAAACAATGTGTAGCTTTTTATTGGTCTTAATTACCGTGTGATGAGAGAGAAGTATTTTTTTCTACTTTAAAGTGCATTGGGAGTAGGTGGGAGTAGGTGGCAGCGGAGCTTGGGCAGGAGCTCAGCACGTTGGTGGCGGATCTCTGCCGCCCATGCACGGTCTGACTACGACATTGTAGGCACGGGAACCCTATTCGGGTTGAGGTGACACCTGCGTGATAGGTTCATGCATCGGATCCCTATTGGGCTGGCGCGCAGGTCGTTATTCATGATCGATCAATTGAGAAGGGTGTGTGTATATATATGTGGACCGGAGTTCGTGTGGATGCCGGCTTGCTTGGAATATAAGTACAACACTAATAGGGACAAAAAATATACGGTAGCGATGGGTTGATTTTGAAAAGGTGCGCGGCGGATCAAGAATATCAGATCAAGAATATCGCCTCCCTTTGACTAAAAATATACAAGCTCTATTTCATAAAAAAAATATTGTCATATTCATATTTTAAAAAATAAGTTCTAAATAATAATACTTTCATGAAATATATAACATATACAATTTTTGGTAGTTAAAGTTGACCCAAAATGCAAAAAGAGAATAATAAACCGGAACCGAAAAAGTACTACATCAAACGGTTAATACGGGAAACAAAAGTTCTCGTGCCACGCGCCTCCTTTGGGCAAGGATAATAGTCACTGACTAAATGACCCACAGAAGCCAGGTCCTACAGATCAGGGACAGAACAAACCGAGTACGTCAAGTCTGGGTTCGGTCTGGCGATTTATTTATCTATAAGTACCAAATCGATCGACGCACAACACAATCGATCCCATGGGAGAACGAGACCTCCGTCGTTCCGCGGCCGCCGCCGCGCCTTCCTATCCAATCAAGAAAGAGACTCATTGTTTCTCAAAAAGAAAGGAAGATCACCATCATCAAGTCAGCGGCGGCATAACGGCGACTATCCCCGACGACGTGCTCGCCGACATCTTCACCCGGTTGCCGGACATGGCCACCGTTGTCCGCTGCGCCGCCACGTGCCGGCGGTGGGGACACCTCGTGGCCACCAGGGCAGCGGTCATCTCCCCCTGCATGCCGCCCCTCGGCCGCTTCTTCCCCAGCCTTGCCGTTGGTCTCTTCCACCAGGAGAACGACTGGCCGCCCACTACGCGCACAAGGGACGCGCCATCGCCGCGGCCGCGTTTTATCGCAACAGCCTCAGCCACACGTTTCATCCGTGGTGATGGCCAGAGCTCTTTAGCTATCTTGGGACTAGATGGAGGCGACCGGCTTCTGGACCACTCCCGTCCGGTTGCATCCCGGAATGGCCGCCTCGTCCTCGAGCTCCGGTGCAACCCGCGCCAGGATTGTGCATCTGATGGCCTCTCGCTCGCCATCTGCAACCCGATGATGCCTGACAAGATCGATGTCATCCCGCCTTTGGTCTTAGTAGGCCAGAACACTACAACGATAATGGACTACGGCTGCGCGTTGCTCACCGGCCACGAACCCTCAGTGCCACCAAGATTTCTTCCACATTCTGCTCATCTACAGCCACAATCATCCTGGCGGGCAGTCCACGGTGCTCCGATGCTACTCCTCGGATACGGGGCGCTGGGGACCAGAGACTGAATCCATTGTCAAGATCCCCATCTCCAAGATAGGCAATATCGGGCCCGCTGTGGTACGCCGCGGGGTGGCATTCTGGGCTCTCGAACAGGGTGTACTCGGGGTGCGCCTCGATTTGAAGGACCACACCATGGACATGCACATGGTGCCTTGCGACACCTCACGCACGGGTCCAAACAACCGACTCATGGGCATCTTGCCCGACAACCGGCTCTACTTAATGTATTATGGTTACATGGGAGCGTGGTTGGGGAAGCTTGTGTTGAAGCTACACTATCTCGAGTTTTCCAATGAAGATGACATGCAAACCGGCAAGATATGTAGAAAATGCAGAATTGTGTTGGTGGAGCAAATGGGGAAACTGATGATGGTGGTGACTCGCTATGTCCACACAATCAAGTTGTGGTGGTTTGGCGAGAAGAGCGGCATCCTGTTGTTCACAATGGGAGAAGGGAGCGGGCAACCTGGCACCTACATGTTGAAACTTGAGGAGAATGCCGTTCATAAGTTGGCCGATGATGGTCACTTATGGAAAAACTTGCTCGGGTACGAGATGGATATGACGGCGTACCTTACATCGTTCAGCTCAGGCATATATTCTTCAAACGAGTGAGTCATTCTGACTGGAGGTGATCACACAATTATATAGAGTATGAGTGCAACCGATGGAAGATGCTCGGATGTGGCACATTTAACCGGTTTGGATGACGGTCTAGTTGTGGCATTTATATTTTGATTGTGTATTTGATAATTATCGTTGATTTAGTATAAAACTGTACTAAATCAGCGATAATCAATGTGGATCTGATTTAGAATATACGGATGTATGCATCATAATGATGCAGAGGCTAGCTCAATCCTGCATTAGGAAAAAAAATATGGTGTTAACTGCATGGGTTATGCACCTCTCATTTGTTTGTTTGGACACTTAATTTACTCTGATCGATCAGAATTATGCACCTAGTTTCGTGCATCAGCAACGAATATGTTAAGTACTATCGAGTGTGTTAAGTTGAAACAACGGTATCTTATATTTACTCTGATGTCTTACATTTTCTAGCCCTTGGAGCCTAGAACAACGTTATGAGTAACATCTAGCTTGTTTGTTTATCCTCACATCAATTTTAATCTTCCCCAGAGTCCAGAACGGTATCACTTAGTCTAGCAAGCTCCATCTCCATGTCATGCCGCTGCGGCGCTGCCATCTCTAGACTTCCATCAAAATTGGCTCTAGACTCTTGCCGCCGGCGTGTTCTTTTCGGTCTCTTATCTCTTCCGCCATCGCGCCAGACTTTTACATGTGCATCTCGCCGGTCGCCGGATAAGCTACGGCTAGCTCCGAGCAGTATCGTGTTTGGAAGGAATCAAGCTAGCTAGCTTCCACCCAGACCACCTCAGCCGCCGAGCAACTTCCGTCGCGCCCGTCTAGCGTAAGCCACTACTGGAATCTGGGATTTTGTCGAGTTTCATGTTCTCGTCGAGTTCAAATTATCGAAAGCTAGACATTGTAATGTGTCTGCCAAGTTTGCTGTTAATTAGAGTCGGGAGTGACACGATACTCGGCAGACTTCGTTGTTTTCCTAGTGCAAGGCATAATGGACTTGACGGAAGAAAGAAAATCGGCAGGGTCACACTTTCACCAAAGTTCTGCTAGATATAAACACGGATAGGTGGACCATCCAAGGACGAGGCGATGAAGACATGATGGTCGTCCATGTTTGCCCGGTTTCCACTAATGCAAACTCGACAATCTTTTTGCAAAATGATGTTATATTGTGAGATGGAGGGAGTGTTATGGAATTGCAATTTCATAGTACCTTTCAGATAGTGCATTGCCAATCCGGGTGATGTACATTGGCATGTTATTGAAAGAGTTATGCACTATCTGAAAGGTACTATGAACTATGGACATCACTATACCGAGCTTGTACGGGAGAGGGCCAATTAGGTTTTTGGGGAGCAGCTACGCGACTCCTCGCCTCCGGTCGACTACTTCCTCTACATCGTCCGCTTCTTTTTCATCGTCATCATGTCCACTGACGCCGAGAAGGTTGCCGCCGAGAAACTCGAAGACGACAAGAAGGCCGCCTAGGATGCCGCTGCTACTGCCGCCGCCGCCGCCACCGCCGCTTCTGCCTGACTGGAGGGTATAGCTCGTTTATCCTGCTCCTATTGTTTTCTGTTTGAGCCATGCTAGCGTTATACGTAGATGCGTCTGCAATTAGCGTAGTATGTACTTGCATGATCGAATATCAGCATGTGTTTATTTGCCATGCTAGTGATTTTTCTTGGATTAGATTAATCAAAAAATTGCCTATTTACTCAGGAGTAACAATACAGTCTTGCTGCCTTGGAGTCATGACCGATTGAGCAAAAGAATCTGGAATCAATCGACACCTTAGACAACCTTACCTTACCTTTTCTCCTACGTTTTTCCTTCGGGTTGAGTACATAGGCTCTCCCTGGGTTCAAATCCCTTACCATGCACATTAGTATTATTTTACTTGCCTGCCCCACCTCCAACGAATTTTATTATCCAAATTTGTACCGTTTGCCAAATAGCTTCTGCATATAAGTATCAAACAACTTAGTACTACCTCACACTCATTCTACATTTATTACTTGATACGTCGTTACAAAGGGTTTACATGTCAAATTTCCCAATGATCATGCATGTAAGCACTATTGAAGATGCCCTATGCTCCTTTCTAGATGTGCTTGGCGGCTATCATGGCATCCACCACCTTGGGCTTGCCCAAGCCCTTGATCCTCTTTA
The DNA here is from genome assembly GCA_032464435.1 of Aegilops umbellulata. Classification (NCBI taxonomy): domain Eukaryota; kingdom Viridiplantae; phylum Streptophyta; class Magnoliopsida; order Poales; family Poaceae; genus Aegilops; species Aegilops umbellulata. Next base: position 562,774,827 of record CP136056.1, read on the forward strand.
TCTCAGTGATTTCGCCCCACTTCTTTGTCTGAGCCGAGACATTCAACCTGCACAATATGTCATTCTAGTGGATGAGGAGCTTGATCAGCTCCTCCGAGGCATGGCCACAGATATAACAAGGTGGTACCCCGCGCGTTGCGGCGGGGTTTTGTACATGAGAGCTGGTGTAATGATAAATGTTGAAATCATGAAAGTAAACTAAACTTGCGTGCTCCATGCTTGCTATGTACATGTTGCCTGGCCTTGAGGCTGGCTGTCACATTTTGACAACTTTTGTTGATATGGCTGTAATCAATATTTTGGAAGCAATCTCACTGGAAATTTTGACATGGCCTATCTTTATTTTTGTACCATTTGCACATGTAATAGGAAAATAGTATATATTGACAAAAATATAACGAAATCTACATAACCATAGCAATAAAATTGATAGAAGCCCATATATATATTCCTAGTTCCATAAGGTGAATCCATATCTCACTGTATGCATAGGATCATCATGTAATTACTAATGGAAGTTTGATTGGGTTACAGTTTAAGCCACAATATAAATAATCTAGATAGAAGGCAATGCAGTTCAACCCATATATGGTTGCATAAGCTCAATCCATACATGTATATGATCAACCTGAAGTAGTACTAATAAGAGTATGACTAGGTTACAATTTAAGCCACAATATAACAAATTTAAATAGAAGTATAGTTCATTGTTGCTTGCATGCGTGCTTGACGATGTCCTGCATGGTATGTAAGAAGGTGCATATGCAAAACAATAAGAGAGGGGAGCTTGCATACCTATGCAATTAGCAAATAGAGCTATGAATCTATGAGGCGAATGAGAGCAGCAAGAGAACAATGAGGGAGCAGACGAAATCACTTTATTTTTCTAGATCAGCAAATGGAAGAAAAAAATTAAGCATGATAGCAGATACATATCTACATAATCCAAGAGTACTTAGTTTTGAGGGTTGTATAACCTCTTGTCATAGTATGGTAGAATACTGACAAGTTCATAGATATAAACCCCAAGTGGTGGATTACATGAAACATTAACCTCGTGAAGTAACACTTGAAGGGCATAATTACATAACCTCTTCCTCTTGTCATGATATGATAGCATACTGACAGAACCAAAGATAGAAACCCCAAGTGATGGATTACATGAAACATTAACCTAGTGAAATAAAACTTGAAGGGCCTAATCATTTTTACCCGGAAGGCGATAATGTTCGGTTGTGTTTCTATCATCGAATGACAAAGTCTCTTGAAAAACTTGCAGGGGGGATTCAACTTCTACGGAGTATGCTATTCAATAGCATGCAGGGGGGTGGGGGTCAGTTTGCTATACAATAAAAGTGGTTTCCAATCTAAGTTGCCACAACTTGTGGAAAGTCCATGTCGAATTCCAAGATACTCTTGAATAGCATGCAAAAAGAAAAGTAGTCTTACCCGTTGCCTCTTTCCGGTCAGTTAATGTGGAAAAAAAGGTACAGATTCATCTTCAAAAAACTACATATGTGAAATTTGAGAGGTTGAACTCTAGCATTGACAGATTATTCCTGTTAGAAATGAATACAATCAATCGTGCACGGAACACATACACATCAGAAAATAATATGGGATAAACAAAGGTTGTGTGATTGTTTTTCTTCGATGAACCAAGCAGCTATCAATCCGGAGCGCAAGCTAACAGATTCAAAAAGAATAATGTCATGGATAGGAAAAACTGGGAGTGGCTGAAAATAGGGAGCATCGGCATACCAGAGTGGAGGGCTGAAGCCAAGGACACGAAGAATTGTGCATGCTCCAGGACATCTTTTTAAAGACAAAGGCAGCAGCGAGCGCAAGATTGAGTGGCAGGGTAATGGAGGATGGAGTAATTATCCGCGTTGAATGCTACCGTTTCATTAGCAATAGTGGCTACCGTTTCATGGTGGCGAGTAGAAGAAAGAGCAGCGACGGCGGCGAGTAGAAGAGAGAGCGGCGGCGGCGAGTGAAAGAGAGAGACGATGTGCGATGAGTTAGATGGGCACTACTGGGCTTGTTCCAGAAAATACACAATTGGGCTGGGAGCCGACGTGCAAAAAAATACCGATTTGACTGAACCGTGCGGCCGCCTCGGCCAGTTTAGATCGTCTTCAACCTTCCGCACAAGCATGGATGAAAATAATAGAAACGCACAGCTACCTGTAAATCTTACCGTATTGAACAATTTAGTCCATGGGTTATTAGTTTTAATCTTGTTACATGCATTAGTAGATTTTTTTTTATCGTGTCATGCATGCATGTTTAGTTACGAAGTTGCATGCTAGCTGGTTTGTTAGCTAGTTGAGTCCTTGCATGTACGTGTGTACGCCGATGGATGGATGTGTACACGTGAATTGAGTCGATGCATGTAAATAGGATCATTAGCCAGAAGCGTACGAGTTTACGTTGCGGCTATTAGTACGTGAGTTAGTTGAGCCACGATGCACTATCGTGGGATGGCACGAATCTGGTGGGTCGTGGCATAGAGTTCGGCCGGTTTAACTGGTCAAGTTTGCATGTAATCAAAAGATAAATAAGAGAAGAAAGCCAGAAAAGAGGACGGCAGTTGCGCCTCGCAAAATCCTGTGTGTTCGTCTTCCTCCCTCTCTCGTTTGTCTCCACCGTGCTCGTGTGTGTTTCCGGCCTGTGATCCAACATGGATTGCATCAACTCTAAACATAAAAATTGTTTCCCTATTCATCACGAACCCATTCCACCAGAGCGCACGAGATATTGTCCAGTAACAAAGGAGATCGAGAAAAGGAGCTAGGCCGTCCGTGGGGAGCGACCGGGCGCCCTGTCGAGAGAACCAAGCGAGGGAGCTGCGGCTTCCGACTGGGGCGCGATCATACTTTGTGTGCTGCCACGTCGAGCTAGTTTGAGAGAGCAACGGGGATGAGTTCTTGCGAGCCATGACCGCCTTTATTCTTTTGTGTGCTGCGCTGTTTATATCCGGTTCTGTCGAAGACGGCTGAGAGAGGTCGAACGAACGTTATTTTCACTTAGCGGTGGCAACTCTTCGTAAATTTCATCAATTTCCGATGGAACGGCTACAGACTGCTAGGCTATACAACCCTTTAACGGTGGCGCAAAGGGCGAACCCTTGCACGTGCCACGTCGGATTCACTACATTCAAACTAGCAAGGTGTTGTTCCATACGCGCACGCTTCTCTTCCCCACATGCTGCCATCCCCTGCGCCCACCTTCTCCTCTTCCTCACGCCTTCTTTCCTCTCTCTGCCCATGGCGCATCCCACTTTCCTCTCGTTCTCCCAGCTAGGGTTGCCACCGCCGCCGCCCATGAATCCAGATCGATGGAGGTTGCTGGCAGGGCCCTAAGGTCAATGGCACCAAGGAGGAGGCAGAGTGGTTTTGTTGTGCTGGGTTGAGTGTCGGCCGGAGCAGGTCTGCCATGGAGATGGTCGTCCGCGGCGTCGTCCTCAGGCGGGGAGGGGAGGGCAAGATGAAGAGAGGACGGAGAGGGAGATGGCGAGCCCATGGAGAAGCACAACTGCTGTTCTGTCGATTGGCCATCACGGTGAAAACGCGTCGGGAGACAGAGGAGCGCCTCGATTTCTTTTCATCCCACCCCATCTCCTTTCCACATCCGGCTGGCGGCTAGGGTTTGCCGCCGCCGCCGCCACCACCACCACCACCGCAACCATCTCCACCGTCCATGCTCCTCCAGTGCCCTGACAAGCTCTGTTATCTTCTTCTGGACCTCCTTCAATTCCTCTCCCCCAATATCTGAACACCAGAACGACGGGGAGCGGGCAGAAGAGGTGCCTGCTGGTGGTGATGGCCTCCTCGTCGATTGCGGCGGCGCAGACGACGTCAACGGGCGGGGCCAACCAATCGAGGGCGACATCCAAGGACCTCATCACGCTCAACGGTTCCGCCACCTTATTTCTTCAGTATGCACGCGCCTCCTCCCGATCCCCTCTTCCCCTCCACTACTCTCAGTGTCTTATCGATTGATTCGATGGCAGGTTACGCGGCAAACAGGAGCGGCACTGTCATGAAATCCATGAGCGAAGACATCCAAAATGATTATTCCAACCAAAGATTGCTGGCTGCAATGCGTGACCATTTCGCATCAGTAAATTGTGTGAGATGGGCTAAGCATGGGCGCTATCTTGCTTCAGTATCAGATGAACAAGCACTCAAGCTATCCTAATTCATTGAAAGGAAAGCTGGTTCTGGTACATCTGAGTTTGGATGTGGAACAGATGATAAATACGAGCTACTTCTACAGCCTTCTTACTTTCAGAGGAGTGGACTGCCGTCATATATGGGATAAAATTATTCCTAATAAGCATTCAGTATTCCTTTGGCTAGCTTTCAGAGGAAGATTAAATACCAAGGACAACATGATCAAGAAGAGCTGGACTGCCATCGTTCAGCATGATGGATGTGATATTTGCCCAGCTGCTGAAACCGTTAGCCACATCATGCTGAGATGCAAATTATCTGATGTTATTTGGCAGAAGGCTGGACTTTGGGCATCGGCCAAATCATCCCGGGTACTTATTGAGTTTTTTCTCTCAGCTGCGGATTGTAATTTATTTGGTAAGCTTTGGCACATCCTCTTCGCAGCATGCTCGGTCTCTTTGTGGACGGCTTGGAACGCTAGAGTGTTTGACAACTGTTTTTGGTCTGCGGCTCGAATGCTCGCTGAGTTGGCTGAACTCATCACACTCTGTAGACTCCAGGTGCCTCTTGATTCACCTTTTTTTTTACATCCCATAGAAGAAAGGGAAAGACATGTTTTTCAATTTTGATGTGCCATGAACTTACAATTTTTTTACTGGAACTATACAAGGCTTCAAAATTCAGTTATCAGAATATGAATTAATCCTAGATAACATATGCTATTGGTCGGCAGCTTACTGCCAGAAAAGTTGTGCTCTGAAGGGGTGCGAGGACTGCTAGGGATGTACAGGGTATGACACGTGGACAGGGTGCTTCCAATTGGTAATTCAAACTCTGGAAAACACAAATTCTCTCACATTATTACAGAAAGTGTTGCTAAATCACGACAGTTTAGAAGTACGTTACTGAATGTACTGAACCACATGTTAGTAGTGATCATGAATTGTGGAAACTTGATGATTATTATATATATTTTTTGCTAGCCCGCTTGCCGTAAGTTTGTTTCACCAACAGATAGTTGTATGTATGCACAGGTATGCAGCGCATTGCTCTGTTCCAAAGTGTGTGCCTGTCTAATTTTAATTTGATATTGTGTGTGTGCGTGCCTGTCTAATTTGCTGTTGTGTGTGATTTGGTCTGTCATTGTGCGTTCCTACTATCCTAAGGATTGCTGCCAAATTGTTGTTCGTCCAGGTTCTTTCAATTCTGCACCTGCTTCCTCTTCCTCTGCTTCGAATCGATCTTTCATAGGTACGAACCAAGATCTTTAAGCTCATGCATGTTCACTGTTTTCTGCAGAATTCGCGAATAAGTAAAACCTATATAGTGGATCGGACATTCTGTTTCCACTTCTCTACATCATGCTGCCCAGCGGGCATGGATATTCACCTGCACCAATTTGATTGATCCTATGTGCTACTTCACTTTATCAGCTAAGTTTATACACTGTCCCTAAATGCTTAAGCCCAAATCGATGTTAATTCCCTGGGCAATTTTTTCTTTTAATACACCGTGGCAAAAATTTATCACCCAGGGTCAAACTCACAGTACTTCACTTTATACTTTCAATGCTTCTAATACACCTGCCGATGCTATATCGTTGTGGGCGTGGCATTTCAGTTTCTTCCTCAGGTGATGTTCCAATATAATATGTTCCATCAAGAATTGCATGTACCACTGGTAGAAAAAGAGGCTTCCGTCCAGCCCCATTAGTCGCGGAACTGTAGGAACCGCGACTAATGAAGTCTTTAGTCCCGGTTCGGCAGACGAACCGCGACCAAAGGCCTGGGCCCAGGGCGCTCGGTGGCCAGCTGGTGCACGTGAGGGGCTTTAGTCGCGGTTGGCCAGGCCAACCGCGACTAAAGGTGCCCAAAGGCCTTTAGTCGCGGTTGGCCAGGCCAACCGCGACTAAAGCTCCTCCCCTATATATACCAGTTCAGCGCACTCACTTAGCCATTTGGTGCCACTTCTCTTCACAAGCTTCACAAGGGGGTGTAGGTTTGCTTTTGGTTCCTCTTATGCACACAAGGTGTTTGATGAAATGCTCCAAGAGCCACACTTGAGGTTCCTCATTTATTTTTTTCCTCCTCGATCGCGGTTAGCAACTTGAACCTTTCATGCATGTGTGTCATTGATAAAATATGCATGTGTGTTGTTCATTGTTTAATTTCTATTGTTTATAGCTAGTTAGTTTAACAAATGCATGATGGTTAATTATATATTTTATATTATAATAATGCAGATGAATCGGCAATGGATGTACGGTAACCGACTCTCCCGCGAGTTCACTACGGGTTTGAAAGATTTCCTCGTAGTGGCTAATGCGAACAAGCAGAAGGGTTTTGTTATCTGTCCATGTGTTGACTGTAAGAATCAGAAGGGTTACTCTTCCTCAAGAGAAGTTCACCTGCACCTGCTTCGGCACGGTTTCATGCCAAGCTATAATTGTTGGACCAAGCATGGAGAAAGAGGGTTATAATGGAAGAAGATGAAGAAGGGGATGATTTCATCGATGAAAGCTATCTTGCTGATTTCGGTGATACTTTCATGGAGGATGCTGAAGGTGAAGGGGAAGGTGAAGGGGAAGGTGAAGGGGAAGGTGAAGGTGAAGAAGAGGCACGTGATGAGACCGTTGATGATCTTGGTCGGACCATTGCTGATGCACGGAGACGCTGCGAAACTGAAAAGGAGAGGGAGAATTTGGATCGCATGTTAGAGGATCACAGAAAGTCGTTGTACCCCGGATGCGATGATGGTCTGAAAAAGCTGGGCTGCACACTGGATTTGCTGAAATGGAAGACACAGGCAGGTGTAGCTGACTCGGCATTTAAAAACTTGCTGAAAATGTTGAAGAATATGTTTCCAAAGAATAACGAGTTGCCCGCCAGTACGTACGAAGCAAAGAAGGTTGTCTGCCCTCTAGGTTTAGAGGTTCTGAAGATACATGCATGCATCAACGACTGCATCCTCTACCGCGGTGAATACGAGAATTTGAATGAATGCCCGGTATGCACTGCATTGCGTTATAAGATCAGAGGCAATGACCCTGGTGACGATGTTGAGGGCGAGAAACCCAGGAAGAGGGTTCCCGCCAAGGTGATGTGGTATGCTCCTATAATACCACGGTTGAAACGTCAGTTCAGGAACAAAGAGCATGCCAAGTTGTTGTGATGGCACAAAGAGGACCGTAAGTCGGACGGGGAGTTGAGACACACCGCAGATGGAACGCAATGGAGAAAGATCGACAGAGAGTTCAAAGATTTTGCAGCTGACGCAAGGAACATAAGATTTGGTCTAAGTACAGATGGCATGAATCCTTTTGGCGAGCAGAGCTCCAGCCATAGCACCTGGCCCGTGACTCTATGCATCTACAACCTTCCTCCTTGGTTGTGCATGAAGCGGAAGTTCTTTATGATGCTAGTGCTCATCCAAGGTCCTAAGCAACCCGGCAACGACATCGATGTGTACCTAAGGCCATTAGTTGATGAACTTTTACAGCTGTGGGGCAGACCTGGTGTCCGTGTGTGGGATGAGCACAAACAAGAGGAATTTGACCTACGAGCGTTGCTTTTCATAACCATCAACGATTGGCCTGCTCTTAGTAACCTTTCGTGACTGTCAAATAAAGGATACAATGCATGCACGCACTGCTTACATGAGACTCAAAGTGTACATTTGCCAAATTGTAAGAAGAACGTGTACCTTGGGCATCGTCGATTTCTTCAGAAAATTCATCCAGTAAGAAAGAAAGGCAAGCATTACAACGGCAAGGCAGATCACCGGCCGAAGCCTGCAGAACGCACTGGTGCTGAGGTATTTGATATGGTCAAGGATTTGAAAGTCATCTTTGGAAAGGGTCCTAGCGGACAATCAGTTCCGAAGGGAGCTGACGGGCACGCAGCCATGTGGAAGAAGAAATCTATATTCTGGGAGCTAGAATATTGGAAAGTCCTAGAAGTCCGCTCTGCAATCGACGTGATGCACGTTACGAAGAATATTTGCGTGAACCTCCTAAGCTTCTTGGGCGTGTATGGGAAGACAAATGATACAAAGGAAGCACGGCAGGACCAGCAACGTTTGAAAGACCCTGATGACCGGCATCCGGAATGGTTTCAAGGTCGTGCCAGCTACGCTCGGACCAAAGAAGAGAAGGTCATCTTTTTTGAATGCCTGAGCAGTATGAAGGTCCCGTCTGGATTCTCGTCCAATATAAAGGGAATAATAAACATGGCGGAGAAAAAGTTCCAAAACCTGAAGTCTCACGACTGCCACGTGATTATGACGCAATTGCTTCCGATTGCTTTGAGGGGGCTCCTGCCGGAAAATGTTCGAGTAGCCATTGTGAAGCTATGTGCATTCCTCAATGCAATCTCTCAGAAGGTAATCAATCCAGAAGTTCTACCACGGTTACAGAACGATGTGATCCAATGTCTTGTCAGTTTCGAGTTGGTGTTCCCGCCATCCTTCTTCAATATTATGACGCACCTCCTGGTTCACCTAGTCGAAGAGATTTTCATTCTCGGTCCTGTATTTCTACACAATATGTTCCCCTTCGAGAGGTTCATGGGAGTATTAAAGAAATATGTTCGTAACCGTGCTAGGCCAGAAGGAAGCATCGCCAAGGGCTATGGAAATGAGGAGGTAATTGAGTTTTGTGTTGACTTTGTTCCTGACCTTAAGCCGATTGGCCTTCCTCGATCGCGGCACGAGGGGAGACTAAGTGGAAAAGGCACGATCGGAAGGAAATCAACGATATGTATGGACGGCCATTCTCTGACTGAAGCACACCACACTGTACTGACCAATTCCAGCTTGGTGGCTCCGTACTTTGAGAAACACAAGAATATTTTACGCTCGGACAACCCGGGGAAGCCTGAATCCTGGATTAGGAAGGCCCACATGGAGACTTTGGCAGTTGGTTGAGAAAACATTTAATGAATGACAATGATGTTGTAGATCAGCTGTACATGTTGGCCAAGACACCATCTTCGACTATAACGACTTTCCAAGGGTACGAGATAAATGGGAATACATTTTACACGATCGCCCAAGATAAAAAGAGCACCAACCAAAACAGTGGTGTCCGCTTTGATGCAGCAACCGAGAATGGGCAAAAGGTCACATATTATGGTTACATAGAGGAGATATGGGAACTTGACTATGGACCCTCCTTTAAGGTCCCTTTGTTCCGGTGCAAATGGTTCAAGCTAACAGGAGGTGGGGTAAAGGTGGACCAGCAATACGGAATGACAATGGTGGATTTCAACAATCTTGGTTACCTTGACGAACCATTCGTCCTAGCGAAAGATGTCGCTCAGGTTTTCTATGTGAAGGACATGAGTAGCAAACCGAGGAAACGGAAAGATAAGAAAACGATCAGTACATCATGCGATGATCCAAAGCGCCACATTGTTCTTTCAGGGAAAAGAAACATCGTGGGAGTGGAGGACAAGACAGACATGTCAGAAGATTATAATATGTTTGCTGAAATTCCGCCCTTCAAAGTGAACACCGACCCAAGCATTAAGTTAAATGATGAGGATGCTCCATGGATACGGCACAACCGTAAGCAAGTAGGGACACAAGGGAAGAATTGATGTGTAATAATTTATTGTACCAAACTTTATATTTGGTCGATGAACTGAATGATGAATCAAACCTTTTGTCAAACCTTCAAGGGATTAGTTTTATTTTTCTGATTTTTTTGATATATAATTGTATTTTTAAGATTTTAAAATGAATTAGTTTTATTTTTCTGATTTTAAAAGGAAAAAGGAAGAAGAAGAAAGAAGGAAAAAGGAAAAAAACAGAAGAAAAAAACAGAAGAAAAAAGGAAAAACAGAAGAAAAAACAAACAGAAGAAAAAAGGAAAAACAGAAGAAAAAACAAACAGAAGAAAAACATAAGAAAAAAACAAACAGAAGAAAAACAGAAGAAAAAAGGAAAAAGAAAGAAAAGAAGAAAAAAAAGAAGAAAAACAAGAAAAAGGAAGAAACAAACAGAAGAAAAAAATAGAAGAAAAAAGGAAGAAAAAACAGAAGAAAAACAAGAATTTAAAATGAATTAGTTTTATTTTCTGATTTTTTTGATATATAATTGTATTTTTAAGATTTTAATAACATAAATAAATAAGTAATTAGAAACTTTAATAGCAAAAATAATTATCATAAAGTAAAATAAATAAGTAATTAGAAACAAAATAAAATAAAATAAATAAGTTTTTTATTGTAAGTAGAAACAAAACAAAATAAATAAAGCAAAAATGAAAACAAAAAACAGGCAAAAAATAAAAAATATGCCACCTACTGGGCCACCACGGCCTGAATACGACTAGAAACCAATTATTCGGCCAGGATTCAGGCCCGCAGAAGGCCCAGTAGGCCCACAGGCTCATAGTAACAGAATAGGCCCGTAAGCCTGCATTTGAGAGGAGCTCGAAGTGGTGAGCGCAGCCGCGCTTATAAACCACTGTCGAAGCCTCTCGGCTAGCGAGGTGGGACTAAACATCCCACCGCACCGCGCCAGTGCCAGCACATACCTTTAGTCGCGGTCCGCCACACCAACCGCGACTAAAGAATAGCTTTAGTCGCGGTCCGCCTCCCCAACCGCGACTAAAGGCTCTTTCTGCGCGGGAACGAAAGCGGCGCCAAAACCCTTTAGTCGCGGTTGGTGTGGCGGACCGCGACTAAAGCTATCCTTTAGTCGCGGTTGGTGTGGCGGACCGCGACTAAAGCTACCCTTTAGTAGCGGTCCGCCACACCAACCGCGACTAAAGGTCTGCCTATATATACTGCACTTAGCAGTTTCCGCCACTTCCCATTCTTCTCTCGACGCCGAAGCCCCCTGCCCCGACGCCGATCGACGCCGAAGCCCTGCCCCGACGCCGACCGACGCCGACGCCGACGCCCTGCCCCGACGCCGACACCCTGCCCCCAGTGAGCGCCGCCGCCTCCGCCCCGAGTGAGCGCCGCCGCCGCCCGTGCCCTGCCCTAGCGCGCCGCCGCCGCCGCCCCTGCCCTGCCCTGCCCTTGCCCGCCGCCCCCCTGCCCGCCGCCCGCCGCCCCTGGCCCTGCCCCTGGCCGCCGCCGCCACCCGCGCGCCGCCCGCTGCCCGCCCCTGCCCGCCGCCCCTGCCAAAAAGGAAACAAGAAAAAAAAACAAGAAGAAAGAAAAAGGAAGAAGAAAAAAAAGAAAACAAAACAAAACCAAAAGAAACAAGAAAAAAAAGGAAGAAGAAAAAAAGGAAGAAGATAAAAGGAAGAAGAAGAAAGGAAGAAGAAAAAAAGAAAGAAGAAAGAAAGAAGAAAGAAAAAGGAAGAAGAAAAAAAGAAGAAAGAAAAAGGAAGAAGAAAAAAATGAAAACAAAACAAAACCAAAAGAAAGAAGAAAAAAAGGAAGAAGAAAAAAAAGGAAGAAGAAAAAAGGAAGAAGAAAAAAAGAAAGAAGAAAGAAAGAAGAAAGAAAAAGGAAGAAGAAAAAAAGAAAGAAGAAAAAAGGAAGAAGAAAAAAAGAAAGAAGAAAGAAAGAAGAAAGAAAGAAGAAAGAAAAAGGAAGAAGAAAAAACAAGAAAGAAAAAGGAAGAAGAAAAAAGTGAAAACCAAATGAAAACCAAAAGAAAGAAGAAAGAAAAAGGAAGAAGAAAAAAAGTAACTTAAAACTTGATAATTAACAAAAAACCGTAAAATTTGATAATTAACCAAATGGCGAGGGTTATACATGTGTGTTGTCCTCGCCTCCCTCTCCGTGACGCCGTCGTCTGCCGCCCCGTCTCGCGCTCTACCGAGATGGCGAGGGCTAAGCCTTGCAATGCGACAGTAGCTTCTTAAACTCTGCCCGAACTCTGTGTGTGGCCCCGTGTGGCTTTTGGGTGTTGTAAGACTTATTGATGTTACTCTGCCATTGGAGCTTTATTAATTTAAAGCCGGACGCATCTGGCGTCTTCGTTCTAAAAAAAAGTAGTCGAAGATGAAGGACTGCTTTAGTCCGAGAAGTGCCGAAGCCTGGTCGGGGTGGCAGAAAGAAGCAGCTGTAGCGTAACCAATGCCATTGGAATTGGATGCAGCTAGCGATAAGAGTTGTATCAATAAGAAGAGTGGAAGCAGGTGAGTAGCACAAGCCATTGGTTTGTTTGGACCTCTGCAACCAGACTCCTTAGAACGATATATAACATTGAACATGGTCTCTTCTTTGCGACAATTGTCATCGTCTAGTTCTTTCACTAGCAACGAGCCAGATGTGTTTTTTTTTGTTATGAAACAGATGTGTTTGTCATTTGTTTTCCTTAAAGAGAGCCAGATGTTGTGCAATGGTGGAAGAACTCTCCTGCTGTAATATTATTATTAATCACGATGTTGATGACTTTGAATTCTTACCAAGTCTTCACTCTCGAGGTGAAGTCAGTTTTAATCTGACGGGCTAAGAGTGCATACAGCTCAATACAGTGTTTTCTTATTAGAGGTCGGTAGGTCACCACTCACCACAACGTTGATTGATAGATAATGACAAGAAAGCACTTGCATGGAATTCCTAGGGAATCTTTTGGAGCATCTTTTTTGTCTCAACATCAGGTTGTTGGTTTACACACATGGAAATGATTATGGCATCTGATTTTTCTTCCCGTCACATGCTTGATATTTGATCTATATTATTCTGCCAAGATTCTTGAACATTCCGATCTGTGGCCTTTTCAGTTAGGTCCCATACCCTTGTTATAATACTATAATACAATTCAGACGTACCAGAACATATCTGTGACGCCAAGATTTTGTAGTCATACCGCGGTACCAATCTCAAAATTGTATTTCGACTTGTCATGAAAAATAACAGTGACAATAGCGCGTGCCAAGCTGCGCCATCCGGCACATGGAGGAGGGCTTGGAGTCAGCTGGCGGGCTGCAATTTCGATGCGGGTCAACAGCATGGCTGGCATGCCAACTTCTAGAATATGGAGCACATCCTGAATTTGTTTCAGGTACTGAAACAACTCGTGCAGCTGCCCAGATAGCTAGTGATGTACGAAAGAAGACAACTCAGGATTGTAATCAAGCTTTTGTGTTTGATCTTTCAGCATTTTACGGAACGCACGAAACCACTTGACATCAACAGACTTAAATGACAGAACAATCCCACATCAGTTTCAGTGTTGCGACCGAAAACTGTCTCTGAACTCATGTCCAGAACACAAGCACATAAGCTGCCATGACAATCACAATGATACCAGGATCTAAATTTCTGAATCAAGCTGTGTTTGCCTCTGTTTGGTGTTACTATTAGAGTAGTCAAGTAGAGCAACCTCTTGTTAACGCGGTGCATGGAGTCAGCATAATTCAGACAAAATGTTCATCTTTGGCCTGTACAAAATGTCAGTACAAAACGAGAGCTCCTTTTTCAATCAGGGGAGGGTGAGGATTGAGGAAGGCTAGATAAAGAGGCCACGAATCCACGGGTATCGTGCTGACTAAGAACGGGCCACATCTGGAATCAAGACTAGGAAGGGGTGATGAGACTGCTACGGGGACTGCATCCATGGCTGTGGGAGATCTGCAAATGGACGCCAGAGCTGCAAGATGCAGCACTGCCATGGCATTAGTATCATAGGCAGGAAAGCAGGACAGATCTTTGATGACAGTCTTACAGTTTCTATATAAGCATCACAGTATGCTAACAATATTACATAAGCATCACAATACACAAATTATGATACATGATAATGTAGAAGTACAAGCATAGGGTGGCTTATTACAACTTAAACTTATAGCTCCCTCCAGCAATAGCATAAGTTTACTGACTCAATCTTGTCTCTTCAGATCATGTTCACAAAACCCGAAACCATTTGCCGATTTTCCTCCATTTCATCAAAATACCGGCAGTGAATCCAACGCCGAAACCCACCCCAACAAAGAGAAACAAGATAATATCAACATGATCCCCAGATGGTGCCTCATTTGGATTACTTGAATTGACACATGGTTTGGACAAAGGCGGTCCACATAGCCTTGCATTCCCTTCATATGAAGTGTTATCAAATGTGAAAAACTGACGTGACTGTGGTATCCTTCCATCCAACTTGTTTTCGCTCAAGTTTAGAGTACCAAGAAATGTTAAATTTGTTAACTCATGTGGAATCTCCCCAGAAAGCTCATTCCAGGACAGGTCTAGTGATTCCAACTGACTCATCTCTCCAATTTGTAATGGAATCCTCCCTTTAAATGCATTGTGTGACATGCTCAGGATATGCAGTGAAATTAGCCTTCCAATAGATTCAGGAATGTCACCATCCAGTGCATTATTTGAGAAGTCAACTATAGTTAAGGTAGACAAGATTTTCTCAAATGTCACATACTGCCCTTTGTATGTAATTGCAAGAGTATCATGGTAGTAGGAAGAACTGTGTGACATTTGACGGCCTAGGACATATCCAGTGTTATTTGACTTTGCCATCATAGATGACAAACACTTAAACCACTGTGCATCCAAACCACCGGAGAAGTTATTTGAGGATATATCAATGATTTGTAACTTTGGGAAGTATTCCCCAATTTTTTCATCTCTGGGAGGATAAGCAAGTGAACCATAAAACTGGTTGGATCTTAATACAAGGACACGAAGATTGGAAAGCCTACGCAGCCAAGATGGGAAAGTATCAACCATCTGATTCTTTCCAATGTCAAGAACCTCCAAGTCGACACAGCTGGAAAGAGACCTAGGCAGTCTACCTTCAAACTTGTTGCCATGTAAGTCTATTGTCTGAAGATTACAATTCTCATTAACATAGTAAGACAATGTTCCTTCAAAGTCATTCTCCCTCAAATTTAATATGGCCAAGCTTCTACCCTCAATCAGGCAGGATGGCATTAACCCATTGAAGTTGTTATGTGACAGGTCAAGGACTTCTAGCTTTCTTGCATCGCAAATAGAATATGGTATACTCCCACTTATGTTATTTTTTGACAACTTGAGATAAGCAGTTTGGCCAAGATAAGCAGTGAAGTTTGGCATAATAGAAGAGAATGTGTTGTTTGAATAATCCAGGACTTGCCCCTGGTTGTATAATGTTGTCAACATGTTTGGCATCGGGATCTGGCCTTGAAGTCTATTGTAGCTGAGATCAAGAGACTGCAAACGATTGCATGGTAGAGCATACGACGTGAGTTGCATATGTGTAAATATGTTGTTTGAAAGATTTAATTCTATCAATCTATCATCCCATTTTTCCCATATCCATTGAGGTATAGTCCCTTGTATTTTGTTTCTCGAAAGATCCAATATTTTGATATTATTGAAATCCACCAAAAGTGCAGGAATTATTGTCATGTTGCAAGATGCTAGTAGTAATATTGTGAGTTTAGGGAGCAAGGGTATTGTGGTTTTACTGCTTTCCCCATCCAGGATGGACAGCTGATTGTCCGAGAGGAACAATAATTCAACCTTTCTGAACTTCCAGAGTGAACTCAGTTGCACTAAACCTGTTAAGTTGTTTGACCTAAGATCCAAGTCCACCAAATTTTTGAGTTGAAAGAACGATGCAGGAATCTGTCCACTAATTTGATTTCCACCCAAATAAATAATTTTCAACCGTGAGTATAGTGTATCAAACTCTTGTATCGGTCCAGAAAGTTGGTTTGACGAAAGATCCAACACGGACATTGTTGGAGAAGTGAGTAGAGACGATGGAATCTCGCCTGCAAAGAGTTAAAATGACATTAACATCATACCGAAGATGCCAAAATTCACATTCTGCATAATCTCAAGAAAATAGAGATGTTTTGCAGAGAATGGTTAAACCTGTCATAGGCGAATTGTTATAATCTAGTATCAAGAACATTCAACATTGATGTTGGTAGAGCGATGGATGCTCTACATGGCACATTACCATGAATTACAATTGTGTCAAATTGGTATGTCCCGTGCAATGTCCCATGTGTTGTGCTTAAGTGAAGATATAAAACATATGACTTTTAGAATGCATTAGCGCAAGAAGGTTGGTCATTCGTCGCACATTTATGACCTGTTTGGCTACCATCATTATATTTTGGTCTCTAGTTGACATATTTTTGTAGTATTCCTCTTTGTAACTGTGCGGTAATATATCATATGATTCTACGACTTTGTGATCCAAATCAGCTGGACTGATTTTACCATTCTAGTCAAAAGAATCCATTGCTTTACGATTCTATTGGTTATGATCCTGTCATTTGCAATCTTACAGCAGAGTCCCGATCCCAATGAAAATTGTGATACTAACTATTGAAGCCTAGGCCCTTCGTCTTGGAACCATTTTGGCTCTCTCAACTGGCTGTAATTGCCTTGCGGTTCTTACAGCCTTGCGGTTCATTTCAGTTGTATGGTGGCAATGCAAACAATGTCAAATGGTGAACACTCAACAGCGGGCCACGCCGAAGGGGACGATATGAGGTTTGCAATCTTATTTTGATGGTTTTCCCGGGAGGTGATATTTGAACATAGTCCTGACTGACACACACGATGACACATGTATTACCTAGCTTTGCAAGACAACGAACTCTAGGGCCTTTGCTCGATGAGCCAAAAGATTTTTCTTGGACCAACTTTGATGGATGATGTAAGTTTATTTTCTAGCTAATAAAATCCAGGTTGATATAAAATAATATTCAGGACAGAGATGCATGGGTTTATTTTCGTTTCCCATTCTATGTTTTCTTTGTTATGTGAATACTTGGGTTATGAATTGAAACTTACCTCTAAGGACATTGTGTGAAAGATCCAGAATTCTTAGTTGAGTCAAGTTGAAAAATGTACTTGGTATTCTTCCAGAAAACCTGCAATTCGTTAATGCTAGGCTCTTCAATCTTCTGAGATGTCCAATGGCTGTTGGTATTTGACCTGATAAGCCACTATTAGAGATTTCCAAGATTATTAGTTTCTTCAGATTGCCAATTAAAGGTGGTATTGTCCCAGAGAAGGCACAATCAGAGATTGACAAGATAATCAGTTTGTTGAGGTTGCAAAGTGATGGTGGTATTTGCCCAGAGAAGCCACAATTAGTGATTTCCAAGCTTGTCAAATTTGTGAGCTTGCCAATCAGGGGAGGCATTATCTTGGAAAAATGATAATCAGAGAGTTGCAACATTGTCAAGTTCTTAAGGCTACTAATCCATGAGAAAAAAGGTCCTAACTGACCCGAAAATTGCGCAAAAGAGAGCTGTAATTTCTTCAAAGAGTTGAGCTTGTTGAAAAATAAATCAGTAGGCTCCATAGAGATTGACCTTCCATCGAGACCTAGATGCCTCAGGGACAAGAGGTTGCTAAAAGAGCCCAGCTTGATGCCAGAGAAATTAGTATATTGTAGATTCAAAGTCTCCAAAGAGGACCCATTTGGAAATTCTACAAAATGCCCTGAGAGTTCATTATTGTGTGACACATCAAGCACTTATGTTCTTGAGTTGAAAGATTGTCCGAGGAAACCAACCACTGAAGCTGTTAGAGCTGAGTCCAAGAACACTTAAGTCGAGAAAGTCCGCAAAGAATTCAGGAACCACTCCAGAAATATAATTACCAATGAGGTTGATCGTCGTAAGGGATCGGAGACTAGACAGGGAGCAGTTAATTGTACCTTGGAGCTGGCAGTATGGCATGCTAAGAACCTTGAGATGGGGGACAGCTTTGCCTAGACCACTGCACCACTCTTCTCCGCTTCCAGATATATCCACGCCGTCAAGATAGAGTTCCCTCAGATTGGCAAGGTTTGCCATTAATGCCTCAAAGCTGGGCTCTCTTAGTAGGAGATTGTAATTAGACGACAGATCCAATGATACGAGGCTAGTGAGCTTGCCGATGCCGATCGGAATCTGGCCATAGAAGCCTGAGTTACAAAGGTTGAGGTGAGTGAGCTTGGATAGCTTCTCAAAGCCAGCTGCCGGAATGCGAGATCCAGCAAAATCGTTCTTGCTGAGGTTGAGGTAGCGTAGGGAGGTGAGGTTGAAGAGTGCGGCATGGCAGCCATAGCTGTAGAGGCCACGACCACCAAGGTCAAGTACAGTGACATGACCATCATCGCAGCCGACACCCTCCCAGAGGCAGCAGTCAGTACCAGGTTGCCACGAAGGCAGTGTGGTGGTGGAGTAGTCAAAGATGAAGGATTGCTTTAGATGGAGAAGTGTTCCAGCCTGATCCGGATGACAGTAAGCAGCTGATGGGTCGCCATGGCCATGGGAAGTAGATGTGACTAGTGAGTAGAGTTGTATGAGTATGAAGAAAGCAAGTACTAGGCGAGTAGCACGGGCCATCAGTTCGTTTAGACCTCTCTACAACAATCGGATTCAACAGAATGATATATAACATCACATCGTCTCTTCTTTGCGATAAATGTCATCAACTAGCTCTTTCGTTTAGACGTGTTTGTATTTTTGTTCTCACAAGGACGTGTTTGTTTTTCCTGATGACGGATATGGTGATGACTTTGAAGCCAATCCACTAAGACCAAGTCTTCGGTCTCGAGCTTCAGAGGCCAAATCAGCATTTCTGACGGCCTGAGAGGGTGTACAGGTGAGTAAAATTTTTTTATGAGAGCTCAGTCCAATGTTGACTGACTGATAATTACAATAAAGCGCCTGCGGAGAATTCTAGGGGATCTCTTGGATTATATTCTTGGCCTCAACATCAAGTTGTTGGTTTGCATATATAAAAATACCTATGGAATCTCATTTTTCCTTCACGTCCTTGATGCTTCCTCTGTTGTCTCTGTTTTCAACTAGAAGCCCATGATTTCGATATCTGAAGTTGGAACAAGAAAAAAATGAAAACATGACATTGTCATTCAGAATCAGCATAAGTTGCGTGTTCGTTTCTGTTAAACATTACTCCAATCAATTATCTCTACAATCAGATCCTGCATAATTCAAACAGAAGGCAAATTCCAATGCACCGACACAAAGGGTGTGATTTGGTCTACTTTTTGTCCGTTTGGGTCGGCCAAGCGGACGCCGATGTCGGGTTTTGTCCATCGACCCGTAGGTGTGCCCCACGCGGGCCAACACATTTCAGATTTGAGGGCGGACATTGAATTAAAAAACATGATGAAACTACAGTTCATACATTAAAATAAAACATCCGATTGAGCCAACAGATCTAGGCTGCAGCGGGCGTCCTCCTCCTCTCCTCATTGGTGAGGTCAACGTACAACGGCGCCTGCGCAAAGCGGAACGCCTGCTGGAAGTTTGCAAGCGCCACCGCCTACTGCTCCGCCTACGCCGCGCACCCGGCCTCCATCTCGCGCTCGGCCGTCAGCTCCCACGTCTTGGGCTCGTACAAGAGCTGCTGCTCCTCCTCCTCGTCGGGCCCTCCCAGCTAAACGGGCCGACACGCCACGTAGACGAGTGATGTGCTCGTCCACTGAATCCTGAGCCACAGCTCGAGCTCCTCCACCTCAGACTTGGGCTCGGGCGCAGGCGGTGCTTGTGGTGGTGGCGGTAAGGGCGTGTCGGCCTCCACTCCGCCTGCCGACTCAGCCAGGGCTTGCACAAGGCCAGGCCACCTGGCAGCTCCTCGCAGATCATCCTTGTGCCTCCTTGAGAGTCACTTGGTAGGCGCCCTCCTCCTTCACCACGGGGCGCGTCCCCTAAACTCGACTAGCAGTGGTCATCGTGGTTATACCTGGCCATCCGTCGGGTCAGGCCGGGCTTCTGGCCAGGTCTACCAAAGCCCGGCGCAAAAAACCTAGGCCCGAGCCCGGCCATCGGGCCTAAAAATTAGGCCCAAGCCCAGCCAACAGTCAAAAAGCCCGTCGGGCCTTGGGCCAGGCCTCTTCCTTAAACTGCAAATACAAAGGCCTTAGGCCTCGTTCTCAAAAGCTAGGCCCTAGGCCCAGCCCATGGGCAAGGTCGGGTTGGGTTTTTTCGGGCCGGGCTGCCCATAAACTCCCAGTTCGACGAGTCCGTCTTGTAGTCTACTCCCTCCGTCCGGTGAAGAGTGAATATCTAGAGATTTTAGGACAAATTATGGAGTGAAGTAAAAAATGCATTGGAAAAGTGCAAGTCATCATCTCTCCCCTCTTTAATTAACCAACTCGCAATGAGCGAAGTGCATGTAGAAATTAGGAAGACAATGTGTAGCTTTTTATTGGTCTTAATTACCGTATGATGAGAGAGAAGTATTTTTTTCTACTTTAAAGTGCATTGGGAGTAGGTGGGAGTAGGTGGCAGCGGAGCTTGGGCAGGAGCTCAGCACGTTGGTGGCGGATCTCTGCCGCCCATGCACGGTCTGACTACGACATTGTAGGCACGGGAACCCTATTCGGGTTGAGGTGACACCTGCGTGATAGGTTCATGCATCGGATCCCTATTGGGCTGGCGCGCAGGTCGTTATTCATGATCGATCAATTGAGAAGGGTGTGTGTATATATATGTGGACCGGAGTTCGTGTGGATGCCGGCTTGCTTGGAATATAAGTACAACACTAATAGGGACAAAAAATATACGGTAGCGATGGGTTGATTTTGAAAAGGTGCGCGGCGGATCAAGAATATCAGACCAAGAATATCGCCTCCCTTTGACTAAAAATATACAAGCTCTATTTCATAAAAAAAATATTGTCATATTCATATTTTAAAAAATAAGTTCTAAATAATAATACTTTCATGAAATATATAACATATACAATTTTTGGTAGTTAAAGTTGACCCAAAATGCAAAAAGAGAATAATAAACCGGAACCGAAAAAGTACTACATCAAACGGTTAATACGGGAAACAAAAGTTCTCGTGCCACGCGCCTCCTTTGGGCAAGGATAATAGTCACTGACTAAATGACCCACAGAAGCCAGGTCCTACAGATCAGGGACAGAACAAACCGAGTACGTCAAGTCTGGGTTCGGTCTGGCGATTTATTTATCTATAAGTACCAAATCGATCGACGCACAACACAATCGATCCCATGGGAGAACGAGACCTCCGTCGTTCCGCGGCCGCCGCCGCGCCTTCCTATCCAATCAAGAAAGAGACTCATTGTTTCTCAAAAAGAAAGGAAGATCACCATCATCAAGTCAGCGGCGGCATAACGGCGACTATCCCCGACGACGTGCTCGCCGACATCTTCACCCGGTTGCCGGACATGGCCACCGTTGTCCGCTGCGCCGCCACGTGCCGGCGGTGGGGACACCTCGTGGCCACCAGGGCAGCGGTCATCTCCCCCTGCATGCCGCCCCTCGGCCGCTTCTTCCCCAGCCTTGCCGTTGGTCTCTTCCACCAGGAGAACGACTGGCCGCCCACTACGCGCACAAGGGACGCGCCATCGCCGCGGCCGCGTTTTATCGCAACAGCCTCAGGCACACGTTTCATCCGTGGTGATGGCCAGAGCTCTTTAGCTATCTTGGGACTAGATGGAGGCGACCGGCTTCTGGACCACTCCCGTCCGGTTGCATCCCGGAATGGCCGCCTCGTCCTCGAGCTCCGGTGCAACCCGCGCCAGTATTGTGCATCTGATGGCCTCTCGCTCGCCATCTGCAACCCGATGATGCCTGACAAGATCGATGTCATCCCGCCTTTGGTCTTAGTAGGCCAGGACACTACAACGATAATGGACTACGGCTGCGCGTTGCTCACCGGCCACGATCTCAACCCTCAGTGCCACCAAGATTTCTTCCACATTCTGCTCATCTACAGCCACAATCATCCTGGCGGGCAGTCCACGGTGCTCCGATGCTACTCCTCGGATACGGGGCGCTGGGGACCAGAGACTGAATCCATTGTCAAGATCCCCATCTCCAAGATAGGCAATATCGGGCCCGCTGTGGTACGCCGCGGGGTGGCATTCTGGGCTCTCGAACAGGGTGTACTCGGGGTGCGCCTCGATTTGAAGGACCACACCATGGACATGCACATGGTGCCTTGCGACACCTCACGCACGGGTCCAAACAACCGACTCATGGGCATCTTGCCCGACAACCGGCTCTACTTAATGTATTATGGTTACATGGGAGCGTGGTTGGGGAAGCTTGTGTTGAAGCTACACTATCTCGAGTTTCCCAATGAAGATGACATGCAAACCGGCAAGATATGTAGAAAATGCAGAATTGTGTTGTTGGAGCAAATGAGGAAACTGATGATGGTGGTGACTCGCTATGTCCACACAATCAAGTTGTGGTGGTTTGGCGAGAAGAGCGGCATCCTGTTGTTCACAATGGGAGAAGGGAGCGGGCAACCTGGCACCTACATGTTGAAACTTGAGGAGAATGCCGTTCATAAGTTGGCCGATGATGGTCACTTATGGAAAAACTTGCTCGGGTACGAGATGGATATGACGGCGTACCTTACATCGTTCAGCTCAGGCATATATTCTTCAAACGAGTGAGTCATTCTGACTGGAGGTGATCACACAATTATATAGAGTACGAGTGCAACCGATGGAAGATGCTCGGATGTGGCACATTTAACCGGTTTGGATGACGGTCTAGTTGTGGCATTTATATTTTGATTGTGTATTTGATAATTATCGTTGATTTAGTATAAAACTGTACTAAATCAGCGATAATCAATGTGGATCTGATTTAGAATATACGGATGTATGCATCATAATGATGCAGAGGCTAGCTCAATCCTGCATTAGGAAAAAAAATATGGTGTTAACTGCATGGGTTATGCACCTCTCATTTGTTTGTTTGGACACTTAATTTACTCTGATCGATCAGAATTATGCACCTAGTTTCGTGCATCAGCAACGAATATGTTAAGTACTATCGAGTGTGTTAAGTTGAAACAACGGTATCTTATATTTACTCTGATGTCTTGCATTTTCTAGCGCTTGGAGCCTAGAACAACGTTATAAGTAACATCTAGCTTGTTTGTTTATCCTCACATCAATTTTAATCTTCCCCAGAGTCCAGAACGGTATCACTTAATCTCACAAGCTCCATCTCCATGTCATGCCGCTGCGGCGCTGCCATCTCTAGACTTCCATCAAAATTGGCTCTAGACTCTTGCCGCCGGCGTGTTCTTTTCGGTCTCTTATCTCTTCCGCCATCGAGCCAGACTTTTACATGTGCATCTCGCCGGTCGCCGGATGAGCTACGGCTAGCTCCGAGCAGTATCGTGTTTGGAAGGAATCAAGCTAGCTAGCTTCCACCAAGACCACCTCCGCCGCCGAGCAACTTCCGTCGCACCCGTCTAGCGTAAGCCACTACTGGAATCTAGGATTTCGTCGAGTTTCATGTTTTCGTCGAGTTCAAATTATCGAAAGCTAGACATTGTAATGTGTCTGCCGAGTTTGCTGTTAATTAGAGTCGGGAGTGACACGATACTCGGCAGACTTCGTTGTTTTCCTAGTGCAAGGCATAATGGACTTGACGGAAGAAAGAAAGTCGGCAGGGTCACACTTTCACCAAGTTCTGCTAGATATAAACACGGATAGGTGGACCATCCAAGGACCAGGCGATGAAGACATGATGGTCGTCCATGTTTGCCGAGTTTCCACTAACGGGTTTGCTATTTCACATCTAGATGTGAGATATTATCTCATATCTAGATGTGACATAGAGAGACCCTTCCACTAATGCAAACTTGACAATCTTTTTGCAAAATGATGTTATATTGTGAGATGGAGGGAGTGTTATGGAATTGCAACTTCATAGTACCTTTTAGATAGTGCATTGCCAATCCGGGAGATGTACATTGGCATGCTATTGAAAGAGTTATGCACTATTTGAAAGGTACTATAAACTATGGACTTCACTATACTGGATACCCGTCGGTACTTGAAGGATATAGTGACGCGAATTGGGTCTCTGATATTGATGAGATGAAGGCCACAACTGGGTATATGTAAACTCTTGGAGGTGGTGCTATTTCTTGGAAGTCTTGCAAGAAAATGATTTTAACGAGATCGAGAATGGAAGCAGAATTAACAGCATTGGACACATCTGGTGTCGAAGCAGAATGACTTTGAGATCTTTTGATGAACTTGCCATTGGTTGAGAAGCTGGTTCCAGCCATCCTTATGAACTATGACAATCAGACTGTTATTGTCAAGGTGAAGAGTTCAAAGAACAACATGAAGTTCAGCAAACACATAAGAATGAGATTAAAAGCTGTCAGTAAATTAAGAAACTTCAGAGTGATAGCGATGAATTATGTCCAAACGGCTAAGGATCTGGCAGATTCCTTTACTAAAGGGCTATCGTGTGTTGTGATAGATAATGCATCGAGGGACATGGGTATGAGACCCACATGAGTGCCATGGTGGTAACCCGTGATCGGAGATCCCGTCAAGTAGGACCTGAAAAAACAAGCCATTGATGAACTGAGAAGAGTAACTTTACTAACCCACTCCATTGTAGATGCAATACTCTCGGAAACTGTATGGTAGGTTGACTACTATCTTAATGTGTTCCAAATCTTATATAAGCAAGATGCTATCCTACAGAGTGGTCTTTGGAGAACACACTTATATGAGCTTGTACGGGAGAGGGCCAATTAGGTTTCTGGGGAGCAACTACGCGACAGCTCGCCTCCGGTCGACTACTTCCTCTACATCGTCCGCTTCTTTTTCATCGTCATCATGTCCACTGACGCCGAGAAGGTTGCCGCCGAGAAACCCGAAGCCGACAAGAAGGCCGCCTAGGACGCCGCTGGTACCGCCGCCGCCGCCGCCGCCGCCGCTTCTGCCTGACCTACTGAAGGGTATAACTCGTTTATATATCCTGCTCCTATTGTTTTCTGTTTTAGTCATGCTAGCGTTATACGTAGATGTGTCTGCAATTAGCGTAGTATGTACTTGCATGATCGAATATCAGCATGTGTTTATTTGTCATGCTAGTGATTTTTCTTGGATTAATTAATCAAAAAATTGCCTATTTACTCAGCAGTAACAATACAGTCTTGCTGCCTTGGAGTCATGACCGATTGAACAAAAGAATCTGGAATCAATCGACACCTTAGACAACCTTACCTTACCTTTTCTCCTACGTTTTTCCTTCGGGTTGAGTACATAGGCTCTCCCTGGTTCAAATCCCCTACCATGCACATTAGTATTATTTTACTTGCCTGCCCCACCTCCAATGAATTTTATTATCCAAATTTGTACCGTTCGCCAAATAGCTTCTGCATATAAGTACCAAACAACTTAGTACTACCTCACACAGTCTACATTTATTAGTTGATACGTGGTTACAAAGGGTTTACATGTCAAATTTCCCAATGATCATGCATGTAAGCACTATTGAAGATGCCCTATGCTCCTTTCTAGATGTTCTTGGCAGCTATCGTGGCATCCACCATCTTGGGCTTGCCCAAGCCCTTGATCCTCTTTATCTCAGTGATTTCGCCCCACTTCTTTGTCTGAGCCGAGACATTCAACCTGCACGATATGTCATTCTAGTGGATGAAGAGCTTGATCAGCTCCTCCGAGGCATGGCCACAGATATAACAAGGTGGTACCCCGCGCGTTGCTGTGGGGTTTTGTACATGAGAGCTGGTGTAATGAAAAATGTTGAAATCATGAAAGCAAACTATACTTGCGTGCTCCATGCTTGCTATGTACATGTTGCCTGGCCTTGAGGCTGGCTGTTGCATTTTGACAACTTTTGTTGATATGGCTGTAATCAATATTTTGGAAGCAATCTCACTGGAAATTTTGACATGACATATCTTTATTTTTGTACCATTTGCACATGTAATAGGAAAATAGTATATATTGACAAAAATATAACGAAATCTACATAACCATAGCAATAAAATTGATATATATATATATATATATATATATATATATATATATATATATATATATATATATATATCCTAGTTCCATAAGGTGAATCCATATCTCACTGTATGCATAGGATCATCATGTAATTACTAATGGAAGTTTGATTGGGTTACAGTTTAAGCCACAATATAAATAATCTAGATAGAAGGCAATGCAGTTCAACCCATATATGGTTGCATAAGCTCAATCCATACATGTATATGATCAACCTGAAGTAGTACTAATAAGAGTATGACCAGGTTACAATTTAAGCCACAATATAACAAATTCAAATAGAAGTATAGTTCTTTGCTCCTTGCATGCTTGCTTGATGATGTCCTGCATGATATGTAAGAAGGTGCATATGCAAAATAATAAGAGAGGGGAGCTTGCATACCTATGCAATTAGCAATAGAGCTATGAATATATGAGGCGAATGAGAGCAGCAAGAGAACAATGAGGGAGCAGACGAAATCACTTTATTTTTCTAGATCAGCAAATGGAAGAAAAAAAATTAAGCATGATAGCAGATACATATCTACATAATCCAAGAGTACTTAGTTTTGAGGGTTGTATAACCTCTTGTCATAGTATGGTAGAATACTGACAAATTCTTAGATATAAACCCCAAGTGGTGGATTACATGAAACATTTACCTCGTGAAGTAACACTTGAAGGGCATAATTACATAACCTCTTGTCATGATATGATAGCATACTGACAGAACCAAAGATAGAAACCCCAAGTGATGGATTACATGAAACATTAACCTAGTGAAATAAAAGTTGAAGGGCCTAATCATTTTTACTCGGAAGGCGATAATGTTCGGTTGTGTTTCTATCATCGAATGACAAAGTCTCTTGAAAAACTTGCAGGGGGGATTCGACTTCTACGGAGTATGCTATTCAATAGCATGCAGGGGGGTGGGGGTCAGTTTGCTATATAATAAAAGTGGTTTGCAATCTAAGTTGCCACAACTTGTGGAAAGTCCATGTCGAATTCCAAGATACTCTTGAATAGCATGCAAAAAAAGTAGTCTTACCCGTTGCCTCTTTTCGGTCAGTTAATCTGGAAAAAAGGTACTGATTCATGTTGAAAAAATTGCATATGTGAAATTTGAGAGGTTGAACTCTAGCATTGACAGATTATTCCTATTGGAAATGAATACAATCAATCATGCATGGAACACATACATATCAGAAAATAATATGGGACAAACAGAGGTTGTGTGATTGTTTTTCTTCGATGAACCAAGCAGCTATCAATCCGGAGCGCAAGCTAACAGATTAAAAAAGCATAAGCTCATGGATAGAAAAAACTGGGAGTGGCTGAAAATAGGGAGCATCGACATACCAGAGTGGAGGGCTGAAGCCAAGGACACAAAGAATTGTGCGTGCTCCAGGACGTCTTTTTAGACAAAGGCAGCGGCGAGCGGAAGATTGAGTGGCAGGGTAATGGAGGGTGGAGTAATTATCCGCGATGCTACCGCTTCATGAGCAATAGTGGCTGTCGTTTCATGGTGGCGAGTAGAAGAAAGGGCGGCGGCAGCGGCGAGTAGAAGAGAGAGCGGTGGTTGGCGAGCGGAAGAGACAGATGTGCGATGAGTTTTTTTAGGATCAGATGTGCGATGAGTTAGATGGGCACTATTGGCTTGTTCCAAAAAATACACAATTGGGCTGGGAGCCGACGTGCAAAAAAAATACCGGTTTGACTGAACCGTGCGGCCACCTCTCATCTAGCCGAGTTTAGATCGTCTTCAACCTTCCGCATAGGCATGGATGAAAATAATAGAAACACACAACTACCTGTAAATCGTACCGTATTGAACAATTTAAACCATGGATTGCGTCAACTCTAAACATAAAAATTGTTCCCATATTCACATGGAACCCATTCCACCAGAGCGCACAAGATATTGTCTAGTAACGGAGGAGATCGAGAAAAGGAGCTAGGTCGACCATGGGGAGAGACCGGGCGCCCTGTGGAGAGAACCAAGCGAGGGAGCTGCGTCTTCCGATCGACTGGGGCACGATCATAGTTTATGTGCTGCCACGTCAAGCTAGGTTGAGAAAGCAACGGGGATGAGTTCTTGCGAGCCATGACTGCTTCTATTTTTTTGTGTGCTAGGTTGTGTATATCCGGTTCTGTCGAAGACGGCTGAGCGAGGACGAACAAAATGTTATTTTCACTTAGCGGTGGCAACTCTTCGTAAATTTCATCAATTCCTGATCGAACGGCTACAGACTGCTAGGATATACTGTATCAATATACGTCTGGAAGAATCCGGGTGATGTGGCTTCATGAGGAGCCAGGAAAATAAGCTAGTGGGGTGCCCCTATTTAGATATAGAAGATGGACATCACTTCCCATCATTTGAGCCCCTAAAAAAATTTGTCAGCAAATTTTCAAGGTTGGGGGCCGGTGCCCCCCCCCCCCGCCACCCCCCACTAGCATATAGATCTACCATTGCTGGTCATCAACAATGGATCGGCATATCCTTTAGTGTGCAACGTGGGTGTTAGTGGAATCTATCGCTGCAGGTAAGGAAGGCGGCTAAGTTCTAGCATTAGTTAGGTGGAAAAGGCTGATATTGTGCGTGCCCATGAAGACCATGATCGCAACACAAGCTTCTGATTCTCCTCCTCTATGGGAGGCGAGGGCGCCATTTCCAAGCCCATGACCGCATCTATTGATCATTCTAGATGTCCGTATATGTGCTAGCTTTGAGGAGAATCCAGTATCAATCTTATAGAGACGGGGGAACGTTAGATTGCACAAGCCGAGGAGAGATTTTCCATATGGGTGATCGCCATTGGTCATATGGAGCGTGCTCCGTATCGATATGGACGCTAGGCATCAATAATTATGGGACCCACTCGTCAATGGGACACCTGAAGTTTCCTTCGCATCATATGGACTTTTACACGTAACTGCCATATGGAGTGTACTCTAAAAGGACGCTCCAAGGCCATATATGGCAACTCAGAAGCCAGATGGAGAACAATCCATAAATAATGGTGATCCCTAACAAGATGGTAACTCTGTTAGAGTGCCTTTTTTGGCCAAAATCACCATAATGACAGTTATTATGGTGATTGGCCCGATATGACGACTCTGCAACAACTGCGTGACGACTTATGCTACCCAAGTTCAAGCTCTCACTCTTCTATGGTCTCACCAAAGTCCTTCGAGGTCTAGGACCCGACCACCCTACTAAATCCATTGGCTTTGTGCAATAACTAGTGGCTTGAGTTATCTTTACTTGAGAAATGGTCATGGGGCAAGAATAATATGCTGCATGTAGTGGTGTTCTGTCACGGTACCTAAATCGAGTAATACGGGAGATCCTGAAGCGTGACATAGTGGCTCTGAGCCTTAATATCCTAGCCGCATGGATTGATGTGATTCTCCATTAGACCATAAAATCTCCCAAAATAAAAACATAATACAACACCGAAGAATGAGGTTTTCAATCCTTGTAGACTATACCTAAATAATAATTAGTGTTTTCCCGGTTTATTCAAATTAGTGGTGGTTCTAGTGATCCCAACCTAATGGGAATAAAATCATTCACTAAATTATTACTGATCACTATTCATTTATTGTAGATGATCCCATTGCAATGGACACTGCAAGATTGATCATGCTTCGCCCTAAGTACCTGTTGGCCACCAAATTTCGCAAGCAATTTTCCATTTTCAGTGCCCAATTAGCAAGACTTTTAGGAGTTCCCGCACAATATCTGCTTTCAAAAAAAATGGTTTATTTTACAACCGTTGGACCCCATAAACATATTTTGTAGTGACTTTGACAAAACCACACACACTCGAGTTTGATACAGCAATTGGCTAAATAAACCGAGTATTTTCTGTGTACTTCCACACTCTGTTCCATTTGTGATGTATTTTGAGTATACTAAGTTGATCAGTGGTCAACATAGTTATTAGTATAACACTAGTGGTGTCTACTATATGGCACTGATTTTTAATGTCTGATTTGTATTTTTTTGGCTTGCTATTCAAATCATATTGATAAAAAAATCAGAGTGTCAATAATTAATTCAATAATACATGCGTCGTAATCACCGTGGAGGATTGTATGGTATACAGTCAATGGGTTATACGTAGGTTCTTTTTGAGTTATATATAGAGGTAATATCACTGGTAGTCACAGAACTTATGTTGGATGTTCAGTTTGATGCTAAAACTTGTAAAATACAGATGTATGGTCATCTAACTTGTTGTTTGGTGCAAATACGTACACCCTTCCTGCATGGACCGCCATGCATATCAGCGGGCCACATGTCAGTGGATAGGAGTAAATTTTTCAAGATAAGACTCACTTGTCAGTGAACGTGTAAGAGAAAAATGATAATTATCATTTGGAGGGGCGGTATTTGAACCAACGAGATTCAGAAGGCGAGCACAACAGGTGAACCTGCACATATAATGGCATTTGTTATTTGGAAAGGATAACTAGGTTATATAAGAGAGAATTCCTTATTTGGCCCCTTTTTAAAATATAGTTCCCTATAAAACAAAATCTTCCTTATTTGGACCTTGACTTAAATTTTGTTCCCTATTTGACACGTCCATACATTTTTCCTAGTAGTGTTAACTGGCACGTACAAAAACAGTTTTGCCATTGATAGTGGTTTGTCAACAAAAATGGAAAGGGAGGTAGCGCCGCTCCTGTGTTGCTAGAGGCAGCCATCACTGGTAGAAAAAGAGGCTTCCGTCTAGCCCCATTAGTCGCGGAACTGTAGGAACCGCGACTAATGAAGTCTTTAGTCGCGGTTCGGCAGACGAACCGCGACCAAAGGCCTGGGCCCAGGGCGCTCGGTGGCCAGCTGGTGCACGT
Source organism: Aegilops umbellulata (assembly GCA_032464435.1). Classification (NCBI taxonomy): domain Eukaryota; kingdom Viridiplantae; phylum Streptophyta; class Magnoliopsida; order Poales; family Poaceae; genus Aegilops; species Aegilops umbellulata. The sequence goes on from CP136056.1 coordinate 562,805,577, forward strand.
GAGGGGCTTTAGTCGCGGTTGGCCAGGCCAACCGCGACTAAAGGTGCCCAAAGGCCTTTAGTCGCGGTTGGCCAGGCCAACCGCGACTAAAGCTCCTCCCCTATATATACCAGTTCAGCACACTCACTTAGCCATTTGGTGCCACTTCTCTTCACACGCTTCACAAGGGGGTGTAGGTTTGCTTTTGGTTCCTCTTATGCACACAAGGTGTTTGATGAAATGCCCCAAGAGCGTGAAACAAACATGATATGAAGTGTTGGAGCCACACTTGAGGTTCCTCATTTATTTTTTCCTCCTCGATCGCGGTTAGCAACTTGAACCTTTCATGCATGTGTGTCATTGATAAAATATGCATGTGTGTTGTTCATTGTTTAATTTCTATTGTTTATAGCTAGTTAGTTTAACAAATGCATGATGGTTAATTATATATTTTATATTATAATAATGCAGATGAATCGGCAATGGATGTACGGTAACCGACTCTCCCGCGAGTTCACTACAGGTTTGAAAGATTTCCTCGTAGTGGCTAATGCGAACAAGCAGAAGGGTTTTGTTATCTGTCCATGTGTTGACTGTAAGAATCAGAAGGGTTACTCTTCCTCAAGAGAAGTTCACCTGCACCTGCTTCGGCACGGTTTCATGCCAAGCTATAATTGTTGGACCAAGCATGGAGAAAGAGGGGTTATAATGGAAGAAGATGAAGAAGGGGATGATTTCATCGATGAAAGCTATCTTGCTCATTTCGGTGATACTTTCATGGAGGATGCTGAAGGTGAAGGGGAAGGTGAAGGGGAAGGTGAAGGTGAAGAAGAGGCACGTGATGAGACCGTTGATGATCTTGGTCGGACCATTGCTGATGCACGGAGACGCTGCGAAACTGAAAAGGAGAGGGAGAATTTGGATCGCATGTTAGAGGATCACAGAAAGTCGTTGTACCCCGAATGCGATGATGGTCTGAAAAAGCTGGGCTGCACACTGGATTTGCTGAAATGGAAGGCACAGGCAGGTGTAGCTGACTCGGCATTTGAAAACTTGCTGAAAATGTTGAAGAATATGTTTCCAAAGAATAACGAGTTGCCCGCCAGTACGTACGAAGCAAAGAAGGTTGTCAGCCCTCTCGGTTTAGAGGTTCTGAAGATACATGCATGCATCAACGACTGCATCCTCTACCGCGGTGAATACGAGAATTTGAATGAATGCCCGGTATGCACTGCATTGCGTTATAAGATCAGAGGCGATGACCCTGGTGACGATGTTGAGGGCGAGAAACCCAGGAAGAGGGTTCCCGCCAAGGTGATGTGGTATGCTCCTATAATACCACGGTTGAAACGTCTGTTCAGGAACAAAGAGCATGTCAAGTTGTTGCGATGGCACAAAGAGGACCGTAAGTCGGACGGGGAGTTGAGACACACCGCAGATGGAAAGCAATGGAGAAAGATCGACAGAGAGTTCAAAGATTTTGCAGCTGACGCAAGGAACATAAGATTTGGTCTAAGTACAGATGGCATGAATCCTTTTGGCGAGCAGAGCTCCAGCCATAGCACCTGGCCCGTGACTCTATGCATCTACAACCTTCCTCCTTGGTTGTGCATGAAGCGGAAGTTCATTATGATGCCAATGCTCATCCAAGGTCCGAAGCAACCCGGCAATGACATCAATGTGTACCTAAGGCCATTAGTTGATGAACTTTTACAGCTGTGGGGCAGACCTGGTGTCCGTGTGTGGGATGAGCACAAAGAAGAGGAATTTGACCTACGAGCGTTGCTTTTCGTAACCATCAATGATTGGCCTGCTCTTAGTAACCTTTCGGGACTGTCAAATAAAGGATACAATGCATGCACGCACTGCTTACATGAGACTGAAAGTGTACATTTGCCAAATTGTAAGAAGAACGTGTACCTTGGGCATCGTCGATTTCTTCTGAAAATTCATCCAGTAAGAAAGAAAGGCAAGCATTACAACGGCAAGGCAGATCACCGGCCGAAGCCTGCAGAACGCACTGGTGCTGAGGTATTTGATATGGTCAAGGATTTGAAAGTCATCTTTGGAAAGGGTCCTAGCGGACAATCAGTTCCGAAGGGAGCTGACGGGCACGCAGCCATGTGGAAGAAGAAATCTATATTCTGGGAGCTAGAATATTGGAAAGTCCTAGTAGTCCGCTCTGCAATCGACGTGATGCACGTTACGAAGAATATTTGCGTGAACCTCCTAAGCTTCTTGGGCGTGTATGGGAAGACAAATGATACAAAGGAAGCACGGCAGGACCAGCAACGTTTGAAAGACCCTGATGACCGGCATCCGGAATGGTTTCAAGGTCGTGCCAGCTACGCTCTGACCAAAGAAGAGAAGGTCATCTTTTTTGAATGCCTGAGCAGTATGAAGGTCCCGTCTGGATTCTCGTCCAATATAAAGGGAATAATAAACATGGCGGAGAAAAAGTTCCAAAACCTGAAGTCTCACGACTGCCACGTGATTATGACGCAATTGCTTCCGATTGCTTTGAGGGGGCTCCTGCCGGAAAATGTTCGAGTAGCCATTGTGAAGCTATGTGCATTCCTCAATGCAATCTCTCAGAAGGTAATCAATTCAGAAGTTCTACCACGGTTACAGAACGATGTGATCCAGTGTCTTGTCAGTTTCGAGTTGGTGTTCCCGCCATCCTTCTTCAATATTATGACGCACCTCCTGGTTCACCTAGTCGAAGAGATTTTCTTTCTCGGTCCTGTATTTCTACACAATATGTTCCCCTTTGAGAGGTTCATGGGAGTATTAAAGAAATATGTTCGTAACCATGCTAGGCCGGAAGGAAGCATCGCTAAGGGCTATGGAAATGAGGAGGTAATTGAGTTTTGTGTTGACTTTGTTCCTGACCTTAAGCCGATTGGTCTTCCTCGATCGCGGCACGAGGGGAGACTAAGTGGAAAAGGCACGATCGGAAGGAAATCAACGATATGTATGGACGGCCATTCTCTGACTGAAGCACACCACACTGTACTGACCAATTCCAGCTTAGTGGCTCCGTACTTTGAGAAACACAAGAATATTTTACGCTCGGACAACCCGGGGAAGCCTGAATCCTGGATTAGGAAGTCCCACATGGAGACTTTCGGCAGTTGGTTGAGAAAACATTTAATGAATGACAATGATGTTGTAGATCAGCTGTACATGTTGGCCAAGACACCATCTTCGACTATAACGACTTTCCAAGGGTACGAGATAAATGGGAATACATTTTACACGATCGCCCAAGATAAAAAGAGCACCAACCAAAACAGTGGTGTCCGCTTTGATGCAGCAACCGAGAATGGGCAAAAGGTCACATATTATGGTTACAAAGAGGAGATATGGGAACTTGACTATGGACCCTCCTTTAAGGTCCCTTTGTTCCGGTGCAAATGGTTCAAGCTAACAGGAGGTGGGGTAAAGGTGGACCAGCAATACGGAATGACAATGGTGGATTTCAACAATCTTGGTTACCTTGACGAACCATTCGTCCTAGCGAAAGATGTCGCTCAGGTTTTTTATGTGAAGGACATGAGTAGCAAACCGAGCAAACGGAAAGATAAGAAAACGATCAGTACATCATGCGATGATCCAAAGCGCCACATTGTTCTTTCAGGGAAAAGAAACATCGTGGGAGTGGAGGACAAGACAGACATGTCAGAAGATTATAATATGTTTGCTGAAATTCCGCCCTTCAAAGTGAACACCGACCCAAGCATTAAGTTAAATGATGAGGATGCTCCATGGATACGGCACAATCATAAGCAAGCAGGGACACAAGGGAAGAAATGATGTGTAATAATTTATTGTACCAAACTTTGTTGAATGGATCATGTGAATTATATTACCCGTGATGTGTTTGGTGTCCATTTTCGAATGATTCGAGATACCGCTGATGATACATGAAATTTGGAGTGATTTAGTCATACTCCTGCCTAGGCGTATAATATGCATACTCGTAGTCTTCATAGTCGCCGCCGTTGTACTGATAGTCGTCGCCTTCTAAGTTGCCGCCGTCGTCGTCGCTGCTGTCGTCGCTTTCGTCGGGCGGCGCTCGTTGCTCGAACTGAGGGTAGCGCAGGCGGGGGATATCGCCGGCCGTGATGTAGTCCATGACGCTCTGCAGAGTCCGGCCGTACCACCATAGCCGACGGCCGGCCTCGTGGAAGTTCCCAGGAGGCAGACCGTCCTCCTCATACCTAGCGAGCGCCCTCTCACGCCGATTGATGAAGAAGGCGTCCCAAGTATGCTGGTTATCGGGATGCCAGCGGGGATTCATCCGCTGCTCCGGCGTGAGTTTTATTTTTGAATTGAATTAGTTTTATTTTTCTTAATTTTTTGATATATTATTTGTATTTTTAGAATTTTGAATTGAATTAGTTTTATTTTTCTGAATTTTTTGATATAATATTTGTGTTTTTAACATATTGAATTGAATTAGTTCTATTTTTCTGAATTTTTTGATATATTATTTGTATTTTTAACATATTGAATTGAATTAGTTTTATTTTTCTTAATTTTTTGATATATTATTTGTATTTTTAAGATTTTGAATTGAATTAGTTTTATTTTTCTGAATTTTTTGATATATTATTTGTATTTTTAACATTTTGAATTGAATTAGTTTTATTTTTCTTAATTTTTTGATATATTATTTGTATTTTTAGAATTTTGAATTGAATTAGTTTTATTTTTCTGAATTTTTTGATATATTATTTGTATTTTTAAGATTTTGAAAAAGAAAAAGTATTTTGAAAAATACCTTCAGTCGCGGTTGGCCTGGCCAACCGCGACTAAAGGTCGTTGCGCGCGGGAACGCAAAAACCCGCCAAAAAACCCTTTAGTCGCGGTTGGTCTGGCCAACCGCGACTAAAGGTTACCCTTTAGTCGCGGGTCGCCTCCCCAACCGCGGCTAAAGGGGGGGGCTATAAATACAAGGGCCCGAACCGTCGCCTCCATTTTTCGTCTTCTCCGATTCTCTGCCGCGCCGAAGGCCTGCCGCCGTCGCCCTCGCCCTCGACGCCGCCACCGTCGCCCTCGCCCTCGACGCCGCCCGCCGTCGCCCTCGCCCTCGACGCCGCCCGCCGTCGCCCGCCGCGCTGTCATCGTCGTCTCGCGCCCCGGCTGCCCCGTCCGCCGTATGCACACCGCGCCCCGCCCCGGCCCACGCGCGCCGCCCCCTCTCGCCCACGTACGGCGCCGCCGGCCGCTATCACCGGCCTCCCTCGCCCACCGCGCGCGCGCCGCCTCGCTCACCCGCCCTCAACGCCGCCGACCGGCCTCGGTACTGCCGCGCGCGCACGCGCGCGCCTCTCAGAGAGCGAGATCGTGGAGAGAGAGAGAGGGGCGCCGCGGGCCACCGGAATTTTTTCTTTTTTTTCTTTTTTTGTTCTTTTTAATTTTAACTAGTTAATTAGTTTAACAAAAACGGTAAAATAACTTAAAACTTGATAATTAACAAAAAAACCGTAAAATTTGATAATTAACCAAAAAAAAGTATATAAAACTTGATAATTAACAACAAAAAAAGTAAAACTCCGCGGTGTTTTTTTTTGGGATCGAGAGGGGGCGACGAGGGTTATACATGTGTGTTGTCCTCGCCTCCCTCTCCGTGACGCCGTCGTCTGCCGCCCCGTCTCGCGCTCCACCGCGACACCCTCTCCCACCCCTTCCTCGCCCCCTCCTTTTGCCACCGCCATTTCGCCACCGCCACCGCCACCGCCCCCCTTCTTCACTTAATTAATTTGTTTTTACTACATGTTTTCAGGACTGACATAATGGCGGACGATAGAGCTGACCCGATTATGGACAACTATGATCCGGACGGTGAAGCACATATGTTCGGCATCATAAACGGCGATATTCTATATGTGCCGACCGGACAAGAAGAAGATGATATCTCTTCTTATCTGAACCTTGACGGTGAAGATGAAGGGCGCCGTCAGCAAGATGATGCCGAACAAACGTCGATAAACGACGATCTTCAAATGGAAGTAGCAACCACCTCCGGCGCCGAGGTATATATATACATTGAGCCTCTGGTGATACAAACTAACTGATTTGAATAAATATGTGTGTACTAACGCGCGCGACTCTCTTTCTTATTTTAGCCCTCGGCCGGATCGTCGAAACAATCGAGTACGTCGTCAAAGCGTGGCGCAACCAAGACGATGAAACAAGGAGAAACATGCACCATCGAGGTTGTCGACAGTGCAACCGGCAGGCCGCTGGAGCCCCGCAAGAACGCCACCAAGTTTGTCAGCCAATGTGGAGCCGTTGTTAGAGACAACGTCTCGATCACCGTCCAGGAGTGGAATAAGCCAAAGAAGGCACGAATTGCTGGTTTCACTTTTGTCGATAAGAGAACAAAAAAAGATTGCTTCAAGAAGCTTATGGAACATTTCGTTCTACCTCCGGAATACAACAAATTCGATGAGGAGGGTAACAAGATTGAGGAAAACAAGGAGAGGAGGAGGCTAGTCAAACAGTTCGCTCTTCATAAGATGGCCGACGCATTCCGGAAATTCAAGCAAAATCTAGCCCATGACTTTGTCAAGCAGAACAAGACTCCGGATTTCAAAGGACAATATGAGAAACTGAAACATGATTGGCCAGAATTTGTGAAGCAAAAGAAATCGGAGCAGTTCATTCAAATATCGAAAAAAAATAAGGAAAATGCGGCTAAGAAGGAGTACAATCATATTATGGGGCCAGGAGGGTATCGCCTTTGGCAGCCTAGGTTGGAGAAGATGGAGAACGAGCTGAGGGCGCGAGGAATCCATCCAGGTACGGAGGGATGGGACCCAAGGGCCAAAAGCTGGTGGTACGGGCATGGGGGAACGCTGAACCCGGAGACAGGGGAGTGTGTTTACCAGGGCAAAATAATTAAACCCACCCAAGCCATTATTGACGCAATGAGGGATGCTCAAGAGGGGAAGATCAAGTTCAACAGAGAGAACGACGCACTGACAAAAGCCCTCAGGAATCCTGAACACGGAGGACGTGTACGAGGCATGGGGCACATTCCGTGGAAAATAGGGTTCCCCCAGAACGATGACCCGTACGGTTATAGAAGCCGTAAGAGAAAGATGGATCGGGAAGCAGATGTTGTGGCGCGGTTGGCATCGGAAATGGATGTGATGAAGAAGATCGTGAGTGTACTAGTAGCCGAAAGAGATGCAGCTCGGGCGCAGCATGAAGATCATCCAGCGGATCTCGGAAGCCAGCAGCGGAGAAGCAGCGTGGCTTCCACGGAGGCCCCACCGGCTGGTGCAGATGCACCGACAATCGAAATTACTGCACCGGAGCCTCTGGTGGTCAAAATTACTGCACCGGAGCCTCCTCGCTACCCCGTGGACGATATAAAGGAGATGAAAGAATGTCATCTGTATTATCCTATCGGGAACATGTCCATGAAGGTAGCCATCGGCAGTGCTTTACCATGTTTACCTGGAGCACTCCACCACAACAACCCCATTCAAGATGGCTATGCTCGTGTCACGGTGGAGGACATAGTCCAAGGGTTTGAGGACCTGGAGATTGACATTGCTACACCTGAAGGGGAGAAAAGACTTGGAGATGTCAAGCGCCATTTCATTCTATGGCAAAAGAAGTTTATCAAGTTTCCAGGCGAGGCGCCAAGGACAACAAGTCCACCCCCCTACGGTGGTGGTGGTGGCGGTGGCGGTGGTGGTGGTGGTGGTGGTGGTGGCGGTTCACCTACACCTCCGTCACGTCAGCCGATGCCTCCCAGTCCACAATGTCCGGCGGGTGATCAGACGCCGCCCCCCAGTCCTCGTCTGGCGGGTGATCAGACGCCGCCCCCCAATCCACCTCCGGCAAAGAAGCAGAAGCAGTCCTGGATTATTAACCCGGACCCTTATGTACCTAAGACCACAAAGGTACCGGAGCCATCACTGAAGCCTCTCCCCACAAGGCCTTGGGAACGTAGTGTCGAGGAAACTGCCGCGGCCGCGGCTGCTGATCATGAGAAATGGAAGGCGGACTGCAAGAAGAAAAGAGAGCCCGAGCCCAAGCCAGTATTTTCTGATGAGCAAAAGAAGTGAGATAAGTCATTTTTGAGCACACCGTCCCAAGCCGCGAAGAATCTGCCTGACGACTATGCACGTGAACTTCGTAGGCAGGCACTCATGTTGAAGGAGAAGAAAGAGCGGGCGGAGAACCAGGAGAGCAAAGCCTTGGAGGAGGCCGAGAAAACGGAATTAGAAAGTAAAAAAAGCGGGAAACGAGTTGCCCAGCTCAGGGAACAAAGTAAACAATCGATTGCCCCGCTTATAGTGAAAGCCGCCGGTCCGGATGACCCCGATATCATAGCAGCTGCGGCAGCACATGGATTGACTGTAACGAGTGCCAGAGAACAAGCGGCCAACTTAGGTATTACTCTTCGTGAACTGTTAGGCCTTGATGAGGCGCCAGTGAAGGAGGTAGTAATTACATATGTGAAGAATGGGCCTCTCGTCGAGCCTGCGCAGAAAGAGGATCTACCTCCACAAATGAAAGGTCTGCTGAAATGGTACAAAGGTTACATAAAAAATAAAAACGCCAAAGAATATATTTATGCGGAAGTTAGATATGAGCATCACTTCAAACATTACTATGTACAAATTCATCTGAGTGAATTGTTCCAGCTTTTCAATCTGCGCGAGCTCGACAAATCTATCATCAGTTGCTACGTTCTGTAAGTGATTTATTTCTACCCCATCTCGTTAATATTGCCTGCACTATATATATATATCCTAACTATATTGTTGTGTCCGCTATTATACATGCAGAATGAAGATTAAGGAATGCAGAGTAAGGAACATCCATGATGTTGGGTTCATTGACCCACACATCGTTAATGGATATGTGTTGGAGCATCACCCCGCCGACATGGAGGCAGACCTGTGGCAGTTTCTTACAAAGCAGGAACTCAAAAGTGATATTCTCTTTCCTTACCATTTTGGGTGAGTGTTTCTGTCTTGAGCACATTCTCTTTTGTTTACTCCATGCATGGTATGTGGCAGGCTAATCGATGAGTTATGCATGACGTACTGTGCATGTATCGTGTCCGCAGGTTCCACTGGATTCTGCTAGTAATTAAAGTTGACACCTCAGAATGTCTCATCCACGACTCTCTGAATATGGATCCAAAGCTTTGGGGCGGCATGAGAAGAATGCTGCAGAAGTAATTATTTTCATTCATTTGCGCTCTATATCGATCGGCCTATTTCGTTCATTTCCTAATATCAAGTAACTAATAACTCTCTTGTTCATTTAATTTTCTTTGCCTCGTAGGGTTTGGAGACGGTTCGTAGATACAAAGGTCGGTGAATTCAAAAAAGAGCTAGAATTCAAAAGGTCAAAGGCTAAGAATGGTGGGGATATTCAGCCAGCGGGGACCAATCTATGTGGATACTATGCCTGTGAGATGATCCGGAGATACACCTCTGAGCGGGTTCCGAGTGATACCAATGCTCAGAGGAATAACCTCCGGATGATGCTTAGTCCAGAAGCTCGCTTCCGACCACTTCAAGAGAAACTAGCTGGATGGTTCAGCAGGGAAGTCCTCCATCCTAAAGGAGAACACCATTACGAGGACGTAGAACTTTATATGCATTAAATTATGTATGGAAACTTGTTCAAAATTGTATATGGTCATCCGATGATATTGAATATATATTGTATATTCCTCTTGAATTCTTTTTGGTTCTAATTTCAAATTTGTTTGAAATTGTACATTCATATGCATGTATGTAGTAGCGTAGAATATGTGAAACCCCTTCAAAATTAAAATAAAGCATAAAAGAAATAAAACAATACAAATTAAACAGAAAACAGGTTTAGGGGGAGGGAGGCAGGTTTAGGGGGGGGGCTAAAACCCCAAACATGCGGCGGCCTTTAGTCGCGGTTGGCTAGAAGAACCGCGACTAAAGGTCCTCCGCCCCGACGGCCGCCTGGCGCCCACGTGGTCGGGCCTTTAGTCGCGGTTCTTAAGCAACCGCGACTAAAGGGAGGGGCCTTTAGTCCCGCCTATTTGATCGCGGTTGCGCAACCGCGACTAATGGCAGTTGCGAACCGCGACCAAAGGCCTTTTTTCCACCGGTGCATGGGCTCATGTACGCTGCTGCCATGAGCTCGTGTACACCAGCAGTGCTGGATTCTACCTCACGCACCCGCGGTCCGCAATGTTCGTGAAGGCTTTGGAGTTTTAGCACTTGATTAGATCGATCCCAGACACGGGAACAATTAGTATGGGGACAGCATACTGGACAGAGAACAATTAGAATCCATCATGGATACGTAAGGTATACAAAATCGAATACAGCTAGGAGATCCCCGTGATCTGATTGCACATTGTGTCTCTTTTTTTCTGACCCGAGAAAGAGAAATAAAAACGTCACTTCAAACGGTTCGAATACATCGACCAGTACAGCAATCAGATCTTCAGACATGCTCGTGCTCGTCGGCGCGCTCAGGCAGTACACCGCCACGGCCAGAGCCGCGGCCGCACGCTGCCCTGACGATGTGATGATGATTTAATTGTGCACAATGGGTAGTAACTATTCTTTTTTCTATAGCGAGTACTATCTTTATGTATATATAGTACTATTTTTAATTATTGAACTACAACAAAATATATCACCTTTTTTGCGGGCGAACAAAAAATATCACTTTACATTTGCATGTAAATAATCAGGTCACATTCTGCATGAGGGGTAAAACGGTATTTCTGAGTCAGACTTAACACCGTTAGTTGTCAAAACTAACGGAAGTGGCATATATGGAACAAAAAAAAGTTTGAATGTTAAAAAAGGAAAAAAAAGATATTTTTTAGGCCAAAAAAGGAAGCAAAATTTAAGAAAGGCCAAATAAGGAATTCTCTCGTTATATATAACCCTTGAGTAAGAACACCTGCGCCAGCTAACTTAAATGGGCTAGTGGAGCCCATTTTGCACCTTTGATTTTTTTTAAATGTATGTAAATGGAATACAAAAATATTTGTATAATTTAAAGTAATCCAATTTGTTGTAAAATTACAACTAAAAAATATTATACAAAATTGTATTGCTCATAGATCAGGAAATTTTTGATATAAAATAAGGAAGACACTAGGTCTCGAACCCACGAGGCCAAGACGAAATACACCCTTCACGCTCTATTACCTATACATACAGATGATGATTAGTCAATCAAAAAGTTCAATATTAGCTTGAGTATTATATAAATAATATTTAGTACAACGTAAGTAATAACATTATGTTCAAACATTTGTGTGTTACAAAAATTATACATACGAACGGTGATTAGTGCATGAAACATTTAAATATAAACCTATGTATTATATTAGACACGACTAAATATTCATATCAACAATATAACTTTTAAATTATGAATATGTAATTACATTGAAATTGAAGGATACAAATGTGCATATAATTATTGAAATTTTTGTATAATTAAAATAATATTTGGGAATTCTAATTTTACAAATATTTGTATTATTTTAAATTATACGAAGATTTTCGAAATATATAAATATTTTTTAAAATATATAAGTTTTTAAAATAATACATGTACAGTTTTGAAAATAAGTTATTTTTTTATAACAAGAATATTTAAACTTTATCTATCTAACCAAGATCATAATTTACATACTACCGACAAATGTCTAAAAAAAATGGAAAGTGCAAAATGGGCTGCACTGATCATAGACCATTTGAGGTGATAGGCCAACGTGCTTTAAGGTAAGGATATAAGATATAGTTATCCTTGTAGTTCTGTAGGTTGCGAGTTCGATTGCCGGTCCGTCTGATTGATATTTATCATTTTTTCTCTTATACTGCTCACTGAAATATGGGTCTCACCTGGGCTTTTCTGCGTGATTAAAAAATTGCGGAGTTATATAAAAAACATTTACTCCAAGTCACCGACATGTGGGCCATTGTCACACCACAAAACAAGTTAGATGACCATAAATCCGTATTTTACAAGTTTTAGTACCAAACTGAACATCTAGCGCAAGTTTTATGACCACCAATGATATTACCTCTTATATATATGGTGATTCTAGAGGCAACTCCTTAGAGATGGATTTGCAAGTTACAAGGTTATTACTTAGTATTGTTTACAAGTTATCAATAGTATGAGATCTCCAAAGTTAATAAATTTTATTATCTCTGTCCTGCGGGAGATTCAAGTCAAGAAGTAGAACTCTGTGAGGTCCTGTTTTGCCACATGTCGAACGGAGATGCACACAATTTAGCTAAGGCGTAATATTTTCTTCCTGCTTGTCATCATAATTATCGTATGAATTCTCCACACTTTATTAGTTTAAGTTAACAGGAATAAAATCATTCACTAAATTATTAGTTACCACTATTCATTTATGGCACATGACCCCATTGCAGTGGACACTACAGGATTGATCATGATTTGCCTTAAATACCAGTTGGCCACCAATTTTGGCAGGCAATTTTCCATTTTCTGCTCCCAACTACTAAAAGCTTTAGGAGTTCACGCGCAATATATATCTGCTTTAAAAATATTTTTTTTTACAACAGTTGGACCCATAAACATATTTTTAGTGACTTTGACAAAATGACACACATCGGAGTGTTATACTTAGACTGAATGCCACATGGGTACACAAATGAGCTAAATAAATCGAGTATTTTTTTCTTTACTTCCACACTCTATTCCTTCTGTGATGTATTTTGAAAATACTAAGATGATCAATGATCATGATAGTTATTAGTATAATGCTAGTGGTGTATATAGCACAATTTTATATTGTCGGATACATATTTTTGTTTGGCTGGCTATTCAAAACATACTGATATAAAATAATGTTTCCGAGTACCAATAATTAATCAACAATACATGCATCAGTTTGGCTGGCTATTTTTGTTTGGCTGGCTATTCAAAACTTAGACTGAATGCCACGTGGGTAACCAATAATGTTAGTTGGCTAGAATAGATGTCTTAGTTGGCCAGCAGTTTTTGGCCAACATGCATGTTTAATTGGCCAGAAAACATGTTTTTTATTTCCACATATACTACATTTTCCCCAAAGTGTTCACTCAGAAACATGTATTCGTCAACTAATGTAGACGTCTATTCTAGTCAACAGAAACCGCGAAACAGAAAAATGTAGTATATGTGGAAATAAAAAACATGTTTTCTTGCCAATTAAACATGCATGTTGGCCAAAAACTGCTGGCCAACTAAGACATCTATTCTAGCCAACTAACACATATATTCTAGCCAACTGAATGCATTAGCTGTCCAACTGATATTGCATGTTGGCCAAAAACTGAAATAAATACAACCTGGCCAGCTGAGACATCTATTCTAGCCAACTAAATAGCATTTAATGTTCAACTGAAAATATGTATGCTGGCCAAGTGGAAATGCTGGCAATTGAGACGTCTATTCTAGCGAAAACCAGAATTTTGTAGTGCAACGGGAAAAACACAGTAACTTTTGTCCATGGCTAATGAAGCCACAAACCATATTAACATATTCACACACATAATCTTGTCCCACGCATATATTCTGGTCCCACACCTATTGCAAACCATATTAATATGTTCAAATATACCAGATCTAGAAACATAAACGGCGATGAAAAACATATAACTATAATCTGTCCTCCAATTCTTCTTTCTTCTTTCACATGGATTTTCCTTCTCAAATGTAGCATCCAATTATGTGCAGAAAAATCTGAAATGAGCTCCTTGCGAAACGGAAACCTACAGATCATTGCAACAAAACAAAAAGAAGTCATGGTCTTGCCAATTATTTACTGCAAACTGTGCAACTAACATAACAACTCTGTGCAAACAAAAAAATTCATAACTGTCCCTGTTATAATATAGATTATGCTATGGTCATGTTGCTTTTGGAACTAAGATTGTCACAAAATGGTCTAAGTTTTTGGGTTGTTTGAAACACAGTTTTTCTGTAGTTACCAACTGATGACATCAATTACTTCTTTTTTATATATGTGCAGGGAGTGTGTGGCAGCATCCAGAAAACAAGGGAAAAGATGCTTGATCTCAATGAGTTGCCTCCAGATCTCAATGAGCTTCCTCATGATATGGATCAGCAGCAACCCAGCATACAACAAGGAAACTGGACAGAAAATGGTCGATCTGTTTACTACACGCAGGCAAGTCGTGATGGTAACCCTACGGGCCATGACAATGTGGCAGGCCAGTCATCATCCCGTGGTGCCCCTGTAGTGGTGTCTTTGCAGTCAGAGAGCCATACTCTTGATAACACAGGAACCGAGGCAAATGTTCCTGGTCCAACAAGGACTGAGCTAGGAGCTCGGGCTGTTGACGGAGCTGTGCAAGTAGAAGAAGGAGAGGATGAGGCTGGTTCTCAACCTATGGAACCCTATGTTGGCATGAAGTTTGACAGCCTGCAAATTGCTAAGGATCACTACAACATCTACGCACTACGGATGGGTTTCTCTATCAAGATGAACACCTCTAGGCGGACACCCCGCACCAATGAATTGATAAAACAACAGTTTTGCTGCAACAAGTTCAAGAAGCCCAAAGCTGATGATGGAGGAGCTGAGGCTCCTCCTTTCCTGGACCCTATTCCAGATCCAAAATCTGTTAACAGTGATGAGGAGATGGAAGAAGAACCTCCAATATTTGCTTAAGAGGAGGCTGGTACTAGTAAGAAGAAGAAGAAGCGCAAACACGAGACAATAAAGAAGACCGAATGCAAGGCGAAAATGTTGGTGAAGCTGATAGATGGGTGATGGGAGGTGACGCACTTTGTTCGTGACCACAATCATCCGCTCGTGAACAAACCTTCATTGTCCAAATACTTGAGATCCCACCAAGGCATCTCACTTGATGAGAAGGAGTTTCTGGGCATCTTGTATAACTGCAACTTGACTACAGGTGTGGTGTTTTTCTATATCCCTTGAAGAATTAAGTTTCTATATAGGCAGTCCAGTGTGCAACTGTTATGGTACTACTGTGCAACTGAAATGGCTTAACTATGCAACTGGTGTCCAACTTCCCATGCTTTTTGTATATCACTTTTGGTGCTTCTGGTGCAACTAGATTGTCTTTACTGTGCAACTACACAATGTCCTGTATGCAAAAAACTGCAAAGTGTTTTAAAAAAGGCGTAGCTAGGTGTCCATTTCCTGCGATTATCTTCTGTGCCAACACATGTCCTATTACTGTGCAACTGGATGTGCGCATTCGTGCAACTAAAAAAAGGATATGCTTTTGTTTTTGTATTATGCAGGACGAATGATGCATGTAATGGCAGAGTTCTATGGATCTGAGATGATGGTGCCGTTCGGACCAAAGGCAATAACAAATCTTTGTACAAGTTTCCGTAGAGATGACACAAAGGAGGGTGATCTGATTGAGACAATTGCGCATGTCAAGGATATACAAAAAACCGATCCAGACTTCTTCTATAAGGTCAAATATGATGAAGAGGACAGAGTTGTCAACATATTTTGGGTGGATGGCTTAGCTCGAAAAGCTTATGCGGAGGCGTACCATGATTGCATATCGTTTGACACCACCTACATGACCAACATGTACAATATGCCGTTCGCGCCCTTCATAGGAATAAACCGACATGGCCAATCTTTCATGCTGGGTTGCGCATTTGTGAGGCAGGAGTTGTCATCGAGCTTTGATTGGGTCGTTGGAGCATTCCTAGAGGCTATGGATGGCAAACCTCCTGACAACTTCATCACCGATCAAGATGGTGCAATGAGGCAGTCAATAGAGAGCATCTTTCCAACCACCGTGCACCGCTGTTGTCGATGGCACATCATGAAAAAGGCTCAGGAAAAGGTTGGTTGGCTGCTGGGCCGGAATCCAGGACTCTATGATGATTTCAACAAGTGTGTTGACTTCAGCTTCACTATAGACGAGTTTGAGCAGAATTGGGCTGGGTTAATGATGTAGTATGAGGCTATGACACACACGCACTTTGAGAGGTTGTACGAATACATGTCAACTTGGGTGCCGTGCTACTTCAAACACAGCTTCTTCCCCTTCCTCCAGTCTACACAACGTAGTGAGGGGTTCAACGCCGTCCTGAAAAGATATGTGAACCCACACAACTCAATGCTGAACTTCGTCAAGCAATATGAAAAAATCCAGAACCACATCCTTGCCGAGGAAGGCTGCAATGATTACAGGACAGAACACCTTGAGATTGAGTTGTGGTCCAACTTCCCAATAGAGAAGCAAGCTTACAAAACCTATACTAGGGACCTTTACCGCAAGTTCAGAGAAGAGTTTGAGCTGATTGGACGTTATAATGCATTCCAAGTTGGTGCTGATGTATTTGAGCTCAGACCGAACGAGGAATTTGTTGCCAAATATGGTTCTCGAAACTACTTGGTGCAGGCAAGGGTGGAGGAGGGTTCCTATTTGTCTGAGTGCTGTAAAATGGACAAAGACGGCATCCTCTGTTGCCACGTCCTCAAGGTGTTCACCCATGTTGGAGTTGATGTCATACCGGAAAGGTACCTGCTAAGACGGTGGACACCTACTGCTGTACCTAGTGCGCCAGGGACTGGTTATGAGCAACCGGATGAAATGCCTCCTCAATCAAAGAAGCAGATAAGGGAGAGGAACATGATATACGATTTTCGTAAACTAGCAAAGTTTGCGAGTGGTTCTGATCCAGCACAAGCTATTGTATACAAGCATATGCGTGCAGCACGTACCGAGATTGGCCACCTGAACAAGTCCAAGAAAAAGAAAAAAACGACTATTGCAACAGGGCCATCAGATGATGGCAACCCTCGAGGACCTCCTCCACCTCCAGGCAGCAATCAGGGGACTCATCGTCCAGGTAATTACCTGCCCCAACTCCTGATCTAACTAGGTGTGTAACTTCCGTTGCACACATCATTGTGCCTAGTTGCACACACCATGGTAACCACTTGGACAGAACATCCTGCCTAGTTGCGCACGCTGTGTTGGTTCAAGCATCCAAGATAACAACTAACTTATTTTTCCTGTTCTGGATATAGGTGATGTCAACCCTCAAGGACCTCCTTCCCCTCCTAGCTGTACACGGCATCCTCCGCCACCTCCACCCCCGCGTGCTCCTCCCAATGGCCCTACAGGCAGCACTCAGGAGGCTCATGATCGAGGTAATTACCTGCCCCCAACTCCCCATCAAACTAGGTCTGTAACTCCAGTTGCACACATCATGGTGCTCAGTTGTACCGAACAGGCGACCTAGTTGCGCACGATGTGTTATTTCGATCATCAAAGGATAAACACAACTGACTTGTTTGTCCTGTTCTGCCTATAGGTGATGCCAACCCTCAAAGACCTCCTCCCCCGCCAGGCCCAACTACCATTGCCCTTTGTGGTACTCCAAATGGACCTACAGGCAGGACTCAGGAGGCTCATCGCCCAGGTTAGTGCCTTCACCGACTCCAAAATAAAAACTGGGTTGAGTGACTTTAGTTGCACATATCATAGTGCCTAGTTGCGTGCACTGTTTTAGTTTGAAGATCAACCTAAAAATCTAACTTGTTTTTCATGTTCTGCCCATAGGCGACTGCAATCCAAGTACCATGACAGGCCGTGCTATTGTAGGTGTTTTTTCAACTTAACTTGCACACGGCAACCAGTTAGTTGCACAAAAATGTGCTGTGTGGTTGCACAGAATATCACTGTTGGTTGCACAATAACAAAAAAATACTAAACTTTTTATATGATTAATACACAGGTGATCGTGACGGTCCTACTGCCCCGTTGGAGGCTGCATCCCTTGCACAAGCTTCTGATGATTTTGTGCCCAGGGATCCTCCAAGGTCTACTACAAAGGGTAGGGCGAAGAGTCGACGGTACAAATCAGCGCTGGAGCTACACCCAAAAAAGAAAAACAAATGCAACCAGTGCCAATCTACAGAGCACACTGCTGGTCTGTGTCCACTAAGGCTCCTGTGATTCTGTTTCCTCATTTGTAACTTTGGAACAAAAAAGGGAAAGAATCATGTATTTTTAGCAATGTTGGGACCAAAAAAGTGGACACATTCAGCATCTATAATTCCTCTTTATCTAATTTATGCTGCTTGAATTAGTTCATGCAATGTGTAAAAAAAGTTGCTATTTGTGCCTTTGTTGGCGACCAGTTAAATATTTAGTTGTTGAACAATTGTATATCCAATGCTCCTAATGTATCAACAAAAGTGATGATATTGAGTACTTCCTTGCGGTCGTAGTGTGCAACTACAAAATGTGCTTAGTAAAATTGTACAAACCAACAACTTCCTCCATGGAGCAGGAAAAAGGAAAAGAAAGTACTGACCTACTCCTTGTCATATCTAAGCAACTTCCTCCATGGGGCGGTGTTGTGCACGCTGGTGACCCAATCATATGCCAGCTTCTTTCTGATGTTGAGTACTTCCTTAGGATCGTAGTTGGGCAGTTGGCTACCATTCCACTCGGTGGCATTAAGCAGTGTGAACAACCCGCACTCACTACTGCAATGGGCGAACAAAAAAATTTTGTCAAATAAAATTAAAACCAAAAAAAGGTAATGTCGTACACTGCAACTGCTTATGTCCTACTGTGCAACTGCTTCTGTTCTAATGTGCAACTGCTTGTGTTCTGCTGCAACTCACTATGTGCCACTGTGCAACTGCTCACGTGCTAGTGTGCAACTACTTATGCACCACTCTGCAACTGGCTACATAATCCATTAGAAACTCAACATTGAGAAGGAATGAAATGCTTATTTTCTTACTTGCCGAGCTGCTTCGGTACGTCAATGTCAATAATCTGGAAGTGGTCGATGCTGGACTTTGGGTAATGCTTCCTCCATAGATGTCGTACTGCCGCCGCGATGGTAGAGGCGGTGGTCATCAGGACAATGTTGTCCAGCGTCCTACTTGAGTCAAGAACTTCAAAGCGTCCGTCCCTCAGATTGACATTGAAGACCCAATAATGCCTCCCTCCCTGCTTATCGGTTACATCAGCGCACTCGAGCACTGGCAGCATGATCTGCAACCGTGAACGATTTCAGACACAAAAAAGACAGGTTGTAGCTAAGAAAAAAATAGTAAAAAAGACTTGGTCAAGTTAAAAACAGGTTGCAACAAGTATTTGCCAACTAACAGCTGTGTCATTTGCAACTGGACACGCTGTGGGTGCCAACTAAAGAAAAGATTGATCATGTGGGCACAACATTCACCAAGTCTTTCTTGTCGAGACGGTTCTTGTAATCAAACCTCTTGTTTATCTCATTCACATTGTGGATACCTTGCTGTAAATTTATCTGCATAGATTATAAAAACACATGGCCCAAAACTCATTAGTAGGTGAAAGGCCTCCCTCAAATGGTCAACGAAAAAAACTGCTACAGAACAAAAGATGAGGGTAAAAAGAAGGTTTTGGAAAAACTTACAGAAAACCTCAGTGGCATGACAACCTTCTTTGACCCTTCCGGTAAGTTATCCATGATGTGTAAGATTCCAGTCTCAATAACAATTTTTGACAACCATTGAACCGGCTTCATCGAATCAACTAACTCCTTTAAGGAAATGTAGAAAGAACCATACCTGACTATCTCAGGGCTGATTTTTTTTTGAAAGCAATAAAAAGACAAGTTAGCTCAAAGGGTCACATCAGCAAAAAAATGTGTATGAAATTGAAAACAGAACAGTGTGCAACTAAAATCCCTTTTCTGTGCAGCATGCTATCCTTTCTGTGCAACTAGGTGGCTGGTCCTGTGCAACTGAAAAAGATATGTATGTAGGCTGTGGGGAGTTAGTTTACCTGGTAGCTTCATCATTTGCTCCTTCGTGATGCCTGACCCAATACAAGAGGGCAACATAGAGCTTGTTCACTGCCTCATTGGTGGTGAAAGTCTTCTTCTTGCTGTAGTCGATGAATGGAGACCTTTGAGATGTTGCGGGCCTTATTACCCTCCTCTGTCTTCGTGTAATAGGTGGTCCCGAAGAACTGCTCGTGCCAGCTTCTGGTTCTGCGCATATCGGGGTGTGGCAATTCTCTGGTGAACCAACATCTAGCTCTTGAGCTATTGCCTTGCCAGCATCAGCAGCAGCACATCCTTCATTCACAGATGCTGCGTCCAACTCACACTCATCAATGCTAATCACGCCAGCTTCCGCTGTTTCTGCTGCTGGAGCAGGTGCTGGAGCGCCACCATCTATGCCGAGGTCAAAAGATGGTGCATCGCAGACCCGTCACCATGATAAGACTTTGTTCTTCGTAAGGGTTCAAGGACCAGGGGATCTCCTTGCGGCACAAACACGGGTGCATCATTCACTGACTTGGTTCGCAATACTGTTGTAGTTGGCGGCCTTGGAGGCTTGCACCTACTTATAATGTCGAACACCTCCTCTTGTGTTAATGGTTGCTGAAAGTCAGCTCTTGGGGACGGCACTTTGATAGTTGGATCACCTCCTTTTGTGTTTGGCATAGAAGCATCTCTATGAGTAGGCACCTTGGGACTTGCAGTTGCAGTGCTGCCTTCTTGGCCAGCTGTGGTGGTTTTGACTGTGACCATGCTGCTGACTGACATATCAGTTGGCACACTAGTATCTGTAGTTGGCATCTTTCCAGTCTGAGTTGGCAGCAACCTAGCAGAACTTGGCACCCCTGAATCAATGGCTGCGGCTCGCAGTTCTCTCTCGTCTCTGTACCCTAAATCTTTTGTGGCTTGTTCCCCCTTTGTGCCCCTGGCAAACTTGACAATCTTCTGCTTTGGTGGTTTTGGTGGGACTGTTGAAAGGGGAGTCTTACCCTTCATCTGTTGAACTTCTCTGACATTGGTTGGCTCTCTGCTCACTACAGTTGGCAGCTGGTGATTCTTCTTCATTGAAACTGCTTTACGCTTCTGGACCACGTGAGGGTTTGCCATGGATGCTGCCTTGGTCTTGCTAGAGCTTAGGTCTGGGAGCTGCTTCAAATATTCCTTGTATTTTTCCTTTGAATGAACCCAGTCAAGACCCTTTCCTGCTTCCTCCATGTCAATTTAATTCTTTTCAGCTTCACTTGATAAAAACAGGCTCTTGTCAATGCCAAAGTTGATCTTCTCACACATATCTTTGTCGCTGAGATCTGGCACATGAAAGGTGTTTAGCAAAGCTGGCTCCAAGTTGCAGAGCTTGAACATATCAATGCTGCCCTGAGACTCTGCTTCGTCGTTTTTCTTTGACTTCGGCAAATCCTTGTCTTTCCAGCAAGTTTTGTCAATCAACATCTATAGTGTGCTCCTGCTACTCAATGGATTGCTGCTGCTCGCAGGGGTGGCAGAAGTGCTAGTCCTCCTGGATGTGTTGCCACCTGTACCACCAGAACCAGGGGCGTTGTCATCATCATCGTCATCGCTGCTGTCGCTGCCTCCATTTGATCCCCCTTTATCATCACCATAACCATCCTCGTCTTCTTCATCATCGTCTTCTTCCCTCTCACTGCCATCAGGTGCTGTGCCTTTGTCTTCTCCCCTCTCACTGCCATCAACTGCTGCCCTTTTGTCCTCGTCCCCCTCTTTCGTCTCACCTTCTTCTTCCTCCTCCTCTGCATCACTATCTTCTTCCTTGTCCTCCTCCACTCCTTTGTCCTCTTCTTGTTTGTCCTCCTCCTCCTCTTCCTCTTCCTCCTCCTCCTCCTCTGCATCTTCTTCATTGTTATCCTCATCCTTGTCCTCCTCCTCTGATTCATCCGCATCTGTGTCCTCATCGTCGTCAGCATCTATCGTTGCTTCTATTTCCTCGTCTTCTTCTGACTCATCCTCAACAAACTCTTCTTCTTCTTGTATGGTTGACCCCCGTCTCTTTCTTTTTGGAGCACGACGTGTCGCCCCAGTTTGCATTGATGGCTGCTGTACGTAAGGATCAATATCGGGTTCCTCGTCATCGATCTTGACAACTGCTTCAATGAAGGTGCAACCTGTTTAGTTATAGCCTTGCACAGCTCATTGACCACTTTCGCAATCTTTGCCTTTTTCTGCATCAACACAAAAAAGATTGAGTACTGATTCAGTTAGAAAAAATAATATAAAGTAAAATGTCTGTAACTGACCATGATGTGATAAGCGAAAACGACCCGTACACACTTTCTGGCCAACTAAAAACATGATTCTAGCCAACTACACATGCACTGTGGTGCAAACTAAAAAACATGCACTGTGGTTGTAAATGAACACTATGGCTGTCCAAAAGAATATGTGCAACTACAGACGCTTATATGTGCAACTGAACATACATCACAGCCAACTAAATTTTGTATTCTCGCAACTACAAAAGTTATACATGTGCAATTGAACATACGTCCCAGCCAATAGAAAAAAATTTGGTAAAGTGGTACAAGTTTCTGTATGCAAAACACTAACCTGCGGATTGTAGGTTATTGGTAACTTGGATGCCACGAATGCTTCAGCTTGCAAAATTCCACCAAACAGTGGTGTCTGCTCCGTGCCTCTATATTCCTCTTTAAGATGATGTGAAAAAAAGAGAAACAGAAAATAACAAGGTTATCAAAATAGATTTTCTGTGTTGAACGAAACCACACATTACAACCTGTGCAACTACAACAACATACTGGGGTAGACAAAATCAACTATGCATATATGCAACTGAACAAAGACACAAAAATTATGCAACACACATGGCGCCTAAAAAAAAGTTCTACCAACTGATGCAACACATCTATGCAACAGGATTAGTAAAACTGTGCAACTTAAAAAAGATGGCGTGCCAATTTAACATGAACCTGTGTGCAGATCGCCAAACTTAAAGCTACAAGTTGTGCGACTACATGCATTGTTGTGCCAACTGATGGCAGTTTTCTGTGCAATTTCCAAAAGAGTGACCAGACATCAACAGAACATAGAAGGAAGACACTGTTGGAAAAAACAAAAAAGAACTCACATGTAATTTGCCGAACACACCAGGAGAGATAGTATCCTTCTTGATCACCTTGGCAATTAGAGTACTGTCCCATTCATTCGATCGTATCGCGCAGTTGCTTACTGGGATGTCCTGTACGAGCGCATCAAGGTATAGTATCTGCGCCAGACCCAAAACAATAGAAAAATCCAACTTCAGTTGTGATGAGAATTTCAGCAAACTATAACTGCACAGAAAGAACATGAACAGATGGAAAAAAGTGGTCGTTTTCACTAACCATCAAATGATACAAGCAGCAGCACACAGTTTGCTTCTCCTGGTCCATGTTCCGGGAAGCTTCGTTAATGTGTTCTGCTACAAAGAGGCAGATGTTTGTATTCTTTAACATTTCATGATCTAGCACAAGTCCATAACACTTTGGGCTGAGCTTCAAGGCCGTGGTTGGTGCTAGAAAAGTGCTGAAGGCAACTGCAAGCCAGGCCATAAAGAATGTGCCGTCCGTTCTTCCGGCCATATCCTGAATCATCTTGAGCCATGTAGTGATCTGGGGATGAGAATTTCCAGTTATGTTGAAAGCCTGTCTGAATCTCCTAGTGGCATCCTTGTCAACTAAACATCTGACTTTTTGACCCCTGTTTGGGAGATCAAATACCCTCTGAACACTGTCAGCATCGACACGGATCCTTCCCCTTCCTGGGAAAACCATTTCAGAGGTCTGTGGCTGGTAGGACTGCACCAGGAACTTAGTGAGGTCCGCTGGAAGTGTGTCTGATAAGTTCAATAGCCCCCCGAACAACCTCAAAACTAGCTCTGACTTCTGCAGTGGGGTTAGAGAGGCGTTGAAATTTGCAAACCGTGCTGGTGATGCCCTTATCCTGCATGCTTGTGATGGTCGCTCCACATCTTTCCTTGGAGCCACCTCAACTCCTTCACCGCTGCCCTGTTGATGAGAAAATGAAAGCATTACACAAACATTAAAACACAAGAGATAAAAACAAGAATGAAAAAAAAACTAGCAGTCATCATTTGGATCAGTAGTAGAATGAGCTATATATTCATAAAATGGATAATGCCAACTAATATGATGTATTTGTGCAACTAATAAAGCTCATGAGGACAACTGCAAGACTGCCAGTGTGCAACCTTCAAAAAAAATAAAAAAAGTACAAGACCTGGCAGCTACAAAAAGTTCAAGTGGATGTGCAACAATAAGAAAATGATACTGCAACACAAGAAAAACAGTAACTAAAAAACCCACATAAAACTATTCAAATAGATCATAAAACACACACAAAAAACACACATACCTGAGCATCTGCTGCGGAAGATACGACGGCTTCTCCAGCAACTGCTGCCTGCACAAAAAAATGACCACCCATGTCACCTATGAAAAGATGTCAACTAGTAAACTACAAGATGCCAACTAAATGCCAACTAATGTCAACTATATTTAAATCGATATGACTAGAGATGTCAACTACAAAAAGGTTGTTATTGACAGACTAAAAACAAAAATAGTGGTCCGAACTGCTGCATAATTTCATCACTGTGTAAAAAAGGGGTGAGAAAAACACTTATATTCGAGATTTTACTTACCCTAGAAGATGACTCAACTCCCTTGCCAAGTGCTGCACGTCTAGTCCGCTTTACAACACGGAACTGATCATCATCCTAAGAAAAAAAATAAAAAGTCATGAGCATGGGAAAACACAAAAAAATGTTATATGACCCAAACAAAACCAAAAGAAAATTGGCCTTGTGTCATCAGCATGCCGCTTACCTCAACATCCTCTCCCTCCTCAACACTCTGCGCAGGTCGTGGCTGGCGATTAGCGGGACGCTTCGAGTTCCGGCGAAGCGACTGACTTCCAGAACGCTGATTAAGCAACCAAAAAGAAAACATGAAAAAATAAACATTAGCATACATGCATAAGTTGGAAACAACTCAAAAACAAAAGAGAAAAAAGTGAAAAAAGATACATCTCCTTCATTGCCATCCGCATCTCCTCCTATTATAACCATTTTTGCCCTGCGGCGGGAAATACAACAAAAAAATAGTTAGAAGATGTGGACAGCCAACTACTACAATGATGCAGCCAACTGGGCAGTAAACCTTGTGCAAAACTGGACATCAAATAAGCCAACTAACTTTTTTCTGCCTAGTTATTACTTGCCAACTGTGACAAGCTCAGTGAGATAACTTATTCTGAAAAAAAAACATCTCTAGTTGAACATGAGGGGAGGCACATGAAAACAACCACATCCACAACAAAAGGCTTGCACATTGAGAAAAATTAAAATGGAAAATTGGCAAGCATTGGTACTAATTTGCACAAATCAAGGGGTCCTAGTTGCCCAAAAGCAGGAGAATAACACATAAACCACCACAGCTGCTGGATTGGGTAGAATATATCGGAAAACTGGCAAGCATTGGTGCTAAAATTGCACAAACAACAGGACCCTAGTTGCACACAACAGAGGGGGAAACTTCCAACTCATGCGCTAAATGAGTTAGAAGATGCGCACAATGAATTACAGAACCAACTAGTACATGGATGCAGCCAACTAATCAGGCGACTTGTGCAACTGAACGACGCGTAGACAGAAAACCTAGTACAAAATAGCAAGCAAACCTAAGCAGGGCAACTAGTGTCCATTGTAAAACACATGGACAACCAACTTGACCACGAAAGCAGAGCAACTTGTGCAACTCAAAAAAAGTATATATATATATACAGCCAAAATTAATATATGGATGCATCCATCTATTTGTGCAAGTGAACAACATATAGACGGTCGACCTAGTGCAAAACAGCAAACCAACTAAGCAGGACAAACTAGTGCAGGTGTAGAACATATGGACAGCCAACTAGTAAAAGTGATGCTGCCAACTGAGCAGGCAACTTGTGCAACTGAACAGTGTGTAGACACCCAACTAGCAAAAATTGGTGCAACTGCGGAACATAGGGACATCCAACTACTATATGAATGAAGCCAACTGGATGGAATTTTGTGCAACTGGAACACAAGTGTCTACCAACTACACGGCAACTTCTCCAAAACTCGAACACAACTAAGAGACAACAAGTTCACTGAACCGCAAATGCATAGCCAACCAATTCATTCCTAAAACTTCCTGCAGCGGCCATGAACATCGAATCAATGATGAATCATGGGACAAAAACCACCGCCACCACTACCGCGCAAAAACGAACCAAAACACAGCGGAAAACACAGCAAGGGCTCCCCCCCCTATGCAGCCCGCCACATCCGCCACCCTTTGACCTAGACACCACCTCTCCACCGGCGACGAGAGAGAGAGAGAGGGAGGATAGCAGAGCGCAGTCGCGGATGTCTGCCTCGAGCGCAAATCCAACAACCACATGCACCAACAACGCATTCCCCCCCCCCCCCCCCCACGAATCCCCGCCATTACAGATCCAATAACATTGCCGACTAGTCGAACAGAAGCACACCCATCCCACCCGAAAAGCGTCTACATCAAAACGACCGTGCGAGTAAGTTGACCACAGAAACCACAGAAACCCTAAGAATCCCAGCCCGCCATACATTTCCGCCGCCGACGACCTCGAGACGACCTAGACCCCCGGCGACGAGACAGAGAAAGGACATATGCACTGGATACCTGCAACGCCGACGAGGGCCAGCAGCGAATCCCCGCGCGGTCCATCGGAGATTTGGACAGCCGCGGCGCGATTTCGCCCTGGAGCGAGAGCGAGGGGAGGAGAGGAGCGGAGAATGGGGGAGGAACAGGAGAGAAAGGGGGAGAAAGAGCGAGAACGGCTCGCGTTTCGAAAACGGCCGCCCACGATCTATGCCGCGCCCGCTTACAGGTGGGTCCACGCCTCGTCCGGATGAGGACAAACCGCCCACGACCGCGCGGTTGGACGAGCCGACCAGGCGACACCTGGCGCTCCCCCGAGGCCGATCGCAAGCGATCGTGCGGTCGCGATCCGGCCGCCCGGAACGACTAGTTGGTGGCCGGCCACTTTTTAGAATTTGGGTTTTTTGTTTGCATTTCCAAATTTTGTTCTGACTTCCAAAAAATATCAGCGTTCCATAAATTGTTGTGTTTCTATTTTTTAGGAATTTCAGAAAATTTCCCTGTGTTGAAACGAATGTTTGTGCTCCGAATTGTTTTCTGGACTATAAAAAAGTTCACTTTTGAAAAGAAATCGTGATTGTAAAAAAATGTTCATATCCAAAAAAATTGTTGAATTTTAGAAAAATGTTCGCATTCTAAAAAATGTTTTGATTTTTTTTAATTTTTGGTCACGAATATGAAAAGTGTTCACGTTTCATGTAGCTTTCACATTTTTGTTAAAAAAATGTTGGACCTTTGAAATTTAAAAAACAATCGGATCTGCGTTGTAGTTGGTCATTAATGCTCTCCGCTGCCATATGGTCGACAGCGTGAGCTAGTTCAACTGGCCGGCAGGTCATCGTCTTTTGCGAGACGTCTTAGATTCGATCCGTCGGGGGAGCAATATAGTATATTTTTGCATTGCTAACGTACTAGCCTCGCTCGCTCTACCTTGCATCGCTAAAGTAGTAGCATGTGCGTTCAGCCGACAATCTGCCGCAAAGAGCGGCAGATAGGAGCTCCCGCCTATGTGGGCTAAATCCAGACAAACATGGAGGAAGAAACATGCTAAATGGGCCGGAAAATCTAACGCACCTCGTAACGGTCCAGCCCACACGCTCACCATCACCATCAAATTTCGAGGCTCACAATCTAGCGAAGCATGCTTTGGGACTGGGGTTTGGTCGCCATGTCTGGTTAGGCCACCCCGGTGATCTTACTTTTGTCCCTGTAAACATTGTGACGGTCTAATAAAAGCTTCGCTTGATTGTCTAAAAAAAAGCGAAGACCCTTGCGACGGCGAGGATTTCTGGGCCAGGCACGGCGAACCCTCGCCGGAGCTCACAGAGGCGCAGCAGCCTTGGTACCGGATCGGATCTCGCGAGGTACAGATATCTCGCCTCGTCTCATCGACCCGCCGTCGATTTCAGGTTGAACAAGGTGCTTCTTGCTGCAACCCACTCAATCAATATGGTGGCTGATTAATTTAATTTCTGCAGATGTGGCGGAAGAACAGAGAGGACACTTCTCTTCTTCTTCAGATATGGAGCTCAGCCAAAATCTGTGTCCGGTCAGTCAGGTACCGAGACAACTCGTGCTAATTAACTATTCTGTTGCTGAAATGGTGATGGGGAATACTAGCAATCTCAGAACTCAATCCAAAACACAAGCACATAAGCTACTATGATAAATGGGTCAACATTCCATCAGAATGACACCATGGTCTCGATCTCTGAACCGGCGGTCAGAAAACAAAACGAGGCACTGCAGTCAAAACAAAATCAAACTGTGTTTGTTCGTTGAATAGAATGACGTCCTGTTACAACCAATTAACGCCTAGCCAGCTTAACTAGCACAAAATTGTCATCGTTGGCTATCAGAAAATCGTTACAGGATTGGATCTATTTCTCGATCTGAGGAGGGTGAGGAATGGGGAGAGGAAGAGGTCAGGAATCCGAGGGCATCTTGCTGGTGTTGTCATGAGGGAATGATGATACTGTTGGATGATACAGCGGCTGGGGTCATGGGAGACCCGCAAGCGGGCATCTGCACCGAAATATGCAATTGGCGACAATAGGAGGAGGTTTGTGGTGTTAGTTTCAGAGGTAGCGAATCGGGATAGACCGATGACATGAGATGCATTCTGCATGATGATTACTTACCACTATGAATTTGAGAGGATTACTGCATCCCCCTTCTAATTGATAGTAGCACTTAGCACTATGAATTGAGCAATTATTACAGTTTATGTATAAGTATCACAATGAGGTAACGACATTACATAAGCATGATAATGCAAAAGTTATGATAGCTAATAAGGTCGAAGTATGAGCATATATCAGATGACTTATTACAACATAAACTTATAACTCCCTCCGTTAATAATATAAGTAACTGTGATGTTGGTGACATAGCAATGGTTGTTACTGTTTGATGTAAATAACGGTTTATCCAGCGACTTATCCGTTCGAAAGGCGGGTGGCGCATAGCAAGCCGAGCCCCGAATCTAGCAGAAGACTCTTGTAAATGTAGAATATAAACTCACTCTAGCTGAAGACTCTAATGCTAGGCCATATTTTGTCAACCTAAGAGAGTGCCTTCTCATAACTTCTGGCCTGATTTTTCTCAGGTTGCTTAATAGACTGAAATAACGGCATTATGGAAGTTCATCAATAACCAATCTTGAAGTATCTGGATTTGTGAATTGGTTTAGCAGCTTCTTGAAATAAAATTACTAGATTTTCCGGACGAGTACATGAGCCAAGAATAAGAACATATTTACTGTCTACTAATGCATTCCAGCCACAGTAGTAACCCACGCATGACACAACTGTAGTAGTGATATAGTTGAAGTAGATTACTCTGGTTCACATCAATATACGCCTGGTTCAATGTAATAATCAAAATAAACAGTGGTATGCCAATAGATGTCTGGTTCACTCTGGAAATCACAGCGCACAAACAAAAGACATCAACGTGATTAACACACGGAATGAAATAACAAATCTCACACATCCATTGGCCTGACCTGGCTGTATTTTGGCTTGGTATCTCAAGTTGTAAACCACCTTCCTGCTGGCTGCACATTCCCTTCACAGCATCACCACCGCCTTGCGAGGCCTAAAGCTCTTCTGATGAAATCTTATCTTGTCAGAGTTTTCTTCTTAGGCTAGCTAGCAAATGGATGAACAAGAAACATATGCCAAGTTAGTAGCAGATCGTCAATTACGGAGGCAATGTTTACACATCTAAAATGGAAAAACGAGGGAACAAAGGGGATTACAATCTAACGTGTTGGCGTTGGGATATCAACTCCCTTGGTGGGGATGTGCTGAATCTTTTGCCAGTTTGGATGTCCGACTGTTTTACAAGAGCTCATGAATTCCACATCACAGGAAGCAAGCTTAAACCACTTAAGAGACTTGGGAAGTGTTGGAAGAGACCGGATATTCTCGCATCTAATGATATCCAGTTTATTGAGCAACGTGAGGTGCTCCATATCGCCTGGTAACGCATCCCAGCTGGAGTTATGAAGACAGAGTACACGAAGACAAGGGAAAACCGCAATTTCAGGAGCAGGTCCAAGTTGACTCCATCCATATAATACAAGTTTTTGCAGTTGCAGGCCCTCTGGGCCACTATTCTGCTCACCCAACATCCAATCTGGGGACCTTGAACCCTTGTAGCCGTAGATGTGAAGTGTTTTAAGCCCCATATGAGGGCACAGGCCATCAAGTACCTCTGCTTCATCTTCTGGACTGCACCTTGTATCATCATCACCTTCCCAGTGCAGTTTCAGTTCCGTGAGCCTGTCCTTGGCAGCTAGATTGGCTTCAAGAGCTTCCTCCTTGCTTTTAACATTTTCAAGTCCACCAATCCGCAGGCTGCCATGAAGCTTGTTAAGATCCCTCAGCTGCTTTAACTCACAACCTTGTTCATTACTTACTGTGAAGCCTGGCATTGTTTGGAGTGACGTCAGCTTGCCTATGTTAGGAAATTTCATTGTCCCGCAGATTATGTGCTGCAAGTTCACAAGATCAAGAGAGGTAGATCCCAAAACATTGCAAGAACCAAAATCCAGCTGCTGGATATGGTGAAGTTTATTTAGGGCGCCTGGTAAGAGAACCGTGCGTCGGCGGTTTATCCTGAAAGCAAGATAGCGTAGGTCCTTTAATTGACTAATAGATTCTGGGACGAAAAACTTATCGGGTCTCCTTAGAAAATATGTATGTCTGACATGAACATGTAATGCCCGCAACTTAAGCAGCCTCTTGCATATACCCTCGATGACTTTTTCCTCAGCTGGTGTTTTCCATTCAAAAATATCAATAATGAGAGTGCGTAATTTTTTCAATTCAAGGATCTTTTCAATCATTTCTCCATCACAATTCTGAACATAAAGATGGCGGACATCTTGAGGGACATCCCCTTTCCAGCTTTCTCTTCCCTGGAAACTTGCATCATCGATCCTGTAGTAGTTACTTCCACAGACCTTGTCTAATAAATCATGCAGAAGACCATGAATTGTAAAGCAAACTGTATCAGAATTACTTCCTCCTGGTTGCAGAAATGAGTATGACACTAACTCTTGAATGTAGCACTTGGCTACATCTTCCATGTTCTCTTTTGCACAACTCGTCTTTACAAAGCCCCCTGCTATCCACAGGCGAACTAACCCGTCCATTCTCAGCTTGGATCTTCGAGGAAAAATATTGCAGAACTCAAAGCATCGCCTGATGTCTGGATTAAGCCGCTGATAGCTCCACCAAAGAGCATCCATGGTCTCATTCAACATGTCATTGTTTCCAGTTATTTTCCAAAAATGGATATCTGCATTTGTCCCAAGCTTTTCTGCCACCGTTACTGCTGCAATAGGTGATCGGTGTAGCTTTTTTGCAATCAGCCTGCCTACTCGTATAAATTCTTCATCAACAACACTTGTACCCCCAAGTGCATAATGCATAAACATAGAAAAGTATTGGTCCTCATCCAAATCAGGCATTTTAATAGGTTCATCAGCACACAGAGCTCTAGCTGCATCTTTTGTTCGAGCTGTCACTAGGATTTTGCTTCCTTTCTTCCCAACATTGAGTGGAGAGAGTAGTTCCTGCAGCTGTAGGTCGCTCTTGTTCTTCACCACGAGATCATCCAATATCAAGAAGAAACGTTTGTCACTCAACGATTCCTTCAACTTCTCTTCCAGCTCCCCACGATCCGAAAAACTGGAGTGCCAATCTTTGGTAATATCCTTCAGCATTTGATGAAATATATCATCCACGCTGAAAGTTTCCGAAAGATGAATGCACATAATGGTGTCAAAAAGTTTCTCCTCACACCCCTCTATGAAATCTCGAGTATATTGTGCAAAGGTAGTCTTCCCTGACCCCGCAAGACCATATATGCCAACCACAGAATAACATGGACTAGCACTCGAGCTTGGTGCATCACAATGTCGTGTCTCACGGAGCTTTGCCATGATATTATCACGCAACACCTCTCGACCAAATACCTTAAGCTTGCTAGCAGTTCTAATTCTGCACCTGTTCCTGTTGGCAATATCATCCGGCGTGTTCTTGCTGACTGCACACAAGAGTTGTGACTTCTTAACTTCATTAATGGTGCTTTGTACCTTCTCTATTCTTTTCTTCAAGTTCTGTCTTGAGATTGCTGCAAGTAAAAAACTGAACACAGTGGCATTCTCCTGCAAGAAGCAGATTTTCAAATGAGCATGGCAATCACATATATTCTACATTAGAGATAGGTCCTTATAGTGCTGATAAGATTAGATATCACTATTGGAAAAAATGTGTTGAAAAAGAAAATACAAAATACATTGGTAGGGAAAAACTGACCATGAGGAAAAATAAAGATGTGAAATGACTAAAAATAATATCCATTTTTTGCGGATTAAAAATAATATCATAATATATCTAAATTTTGAAGAACTCTTTGTGCGAACAGGGTTGGTTCAGATGGTAACAAATTAATCATGCATACACATACATACTATACTTAGATGTATTGGATCTTAGCCACCAACTGGTCATGGAACGTTGGCCCGTATAAACTTTTATATAGCAAGTTTGAAAGAGAAACTTTAAACGTGGAGTATATCAAGTATTTCTACAAATTTCTCACATTTGAGATTCTTTTCTCTTACCACATTACATGACAACTTGGATAAAAAAAGAATATTCCTGCCATGTGTTTACGGTTTATACCTACATGCATATACTCACAAAGTTTTACATAGGACTAGTTTAAACTTTAAACTGATAGTATATAGGTGAGGTTGGGTGTGTACCTGGTAACCTATGATGCCAACCACGTCATAGGACCAGTCTCGATACAAGCAGGCCAACTCAATCGCATGAACTATCGAGTAGAACATGGACCTACAACAGTTGATGAACAAGCCAAAGGAGTTGCACAAGCAACAGAACCATCTTCCTGAGAAATTTGAGGCTGCAGTCTCATAACATATGGTGGAGATGCTCTGCGCCCACTGCAGTAGCTGACACGATCCTCTCCGGAGGATGCCTGTAATCCCCAGAGAACTCCTGTTGAAGTAGTCACTGCAGGTCTGCACGGCATCATAGAGGATGTCACCACTGACGATCTTTTGCTTAGCATCATCAAAGATGTCTTCCGCTTCCTCCTGGGAATGCCTCAGCACGGCGGCCATCTTGTCCAGCATGGCTACATCAGGTTTCAGTTTCTCCGCTCTCTGCGTCATCCTCTCTTGATCCACTGCCCGCATCGCCTGCTGCAGTTCTGGGATGATGCAGTTCTCCAGTTCCAGGAGCTTCTTGGATGTGTCGAAGCCCAGACAGGAAAGGGTCTTGGGCAAGAGAAAGGCGACAATGGGTGAAAGCAACCAGCCCAGCACAATGACCCAGCCAGCTGTGCCAACATCCCAGCTAGTGGGCCTGGCCATGGAACGCTGCTTCAAAGGGACCGAGCGGATGATGCTCGAGAGCAACCATCCCAATACGTAGCACAATATGCTGGCCAGAAGTGTGGGGATAATGGGTCTCAGCAACCTGCCCAGCACAGTCATCAGCAACTGCCCTGGTCGGTTTCTGGGTCTTATCGTCACCATTTCTGTACCTTTGAGACCATAATAAATCGAACCCATCGATTGCACCATTTGATTTCTTGGATTGTTTTTATTAGCGGCTTCATTGTTCTCATCTTGAATTCCATCAGTTTCGTCCATGATTTCACCTCCCCCTGAAACCTTACCTTGAGCTCTGTAATATTCCTGGGCTTCATGTGTCACCAGGTGTCCTGTACCTTCGTCGCCAACATAAATGGAGCCCATCCATTGCACCTTAGGATTTCTTGGATCGTTCATAATAGCTTTCTGGCAGGCAGACCCTGCACCAACGTTCACACAACCAACTATTGCAGATATCTCTTTAATGCATGACAAGTGCTCAATAATGATCCCTTGTTTATCCACTGCCATTGCGTTGAAACCTAGCCTGAGCTTCTGGAGGTTAGGCATTGCATTCTCTTCAAATTTCAGCCAAGGCACAGTGCACGTGAACTTGAAGTATATGAGAACTGAGAACCCTCCCTTGCCAAAGACAATCATTTCTGCAGACGTTGTCATGACATGCAACGACAGAACAGTGAGGGCAGGTAACCCTTTCAGTATATCAGTATCTTCGTTCGATAGCTCCTTGACTGCAATATTAAGAACGCAGAGTTGCCCAAGTTCACCAAGCCATTTTGGGAGTCTGGAGAAGATGCAGCAACGACGCGACAACTCGAGTCTCCGAAGATGGGCTGGGGCAGGGGACACACTGCTGAAGCCATCAAATGAAATGATCATGCTTGAAGCACCAGTATCATTATCAGCCTGTAAAGTATTTACATTGGAGGAGCCTGTAGCAGGTACAAGAGTTACAGACTGCAGGATGCTGAGTTTCTTAAGGACTGAGCTCAGGAGTTGCATATTCTTTTCAAGGCATTCAGCTGGCGGTACTGTAGAACAGGTGAGCTGAAGATTCTGCAGATTTGTCAGCTTGTGAAGATCCATCAAATTGATCTTTGGGTTACTGTTGAGATCAAAATAACCCAGAGTACGAAGAGATGTCATATGGCCAACCCCACGAGGCAAAATAGACTCGCTCCGAAGGCGGAGGTGCAGCAACTTATCCAGATGAATAATATCAGATGGAACAACCGCTAATCTTGCATCTACCTGCAGAGTACCCAAGTGCTGCAGCCTTCGAATCTTGCCTGGAAGCTTGACAGTGATATTACACTCAATCTTCAGATATCTCAGTCGATATAGTTCACCAATTGAAGTGAGGTCAAAAGTCTTGTCTTGATCAGACCAAATATGAAGAATCAAAACTTGAAGAAGCCCATATTCTACAATGGAGGGTACACCTTTGAAGAATCCAGAAAATAGTAGTGATCTAACTTGGGATGTTCTCATATTGTCTGGTATAGTATTTGCACCTTTTGCACCTCCCAACTGGACAGACAGTCTACGGACCTTGTCAGGAAGTCCTAGAATTGTTTGAAAATAGTTCACAACAGTGACAAAGTTTTCCTCCATGGATTTTTGTCTGATAAGATCCAGTACCATGTGGTGAAGCGTACATGACAACACCTCACCATTATGATCGGTATCTACGGATTGGAGCAGTCCACTACTGACGAGAGCATCAAAATAACATCCCGCGGTGTTCTCTCTGTCTTGTCCGTGTACTGAGCCGATAAAATCTTCAGAAACCCATTGCTTCACCAATTCATCCTTCCTGGTCGTGTATCCTTCTGGATACATATTCATATATAACAAGCATGCCTTCAAATGGGGTGGAAGATTATTATACACAAGGTTTAGAGCTTCTTTCATCACTTCAGAACTAGGATATGTAGTACAACCACCCTCGGATTCTCCTGATTGATCATCATTAAGAGGAGTAATCTTATATATATGCTTTAACTGGTAACTGCAGCATGCCAGTGCTACATCCTCAACCTGTGTTGTCGCTATTATTCTGCAATAATCACCATCAGGGAGAGCTCGGATAATAATATCCCAGACTGGCGTGGACCATAGATCATCAATTATAATTAAGTACCTGCAGTTTTTTTCGGCCAAACGAAATATATTACTATTTTTACACAAAAGACAAGAGATAAACATAACAAGATACAGAAGGCAGGACCAAATTACACAGAAAATATGTATCACATACAAAGATCTGGCTAAAAAATCTCCTATTTTTGCCCCCCTAGTTGATAGACTTGATCTTTCAATTGGTATGACAGCAAGGTATCCCCTTTGCATTTAGTTTTACTATTTTACTCTTTTTTATCTAAAAAGGGTTAACAAAGCTTCATTTTGGCCTTGGTATGACAGCAAAGTATATTAGTTGCCATTAGATTCATTTTATGAATATCACAGTAGGATTTGTTTAATTAACTGATAGGAAATACCTTTTTCCTTGCAGATGTTTGGTGATACCGCCAGTAAGTCCTTGGACATCAGAAATGGTATGCGTCAGTGGCGCCTTGATTTGTGAGATCATGTCTGTGAGAAGCCTCCACATATCTGGATCTCGAGACACCCGTAGAAAAGCCCGGTACTGGAACTTCCCTCCATACTGGTGATAAAAGGTCCTCACAATTGCTGTCTTGTCAGCACTTGCAGGTCCAAAGATAGTTACCACCTTGAGTTTTTTCTCTATCACATTGTCGTCGTGCTCCAAGGCCAGCAGCTTGATGAGCTTGTCGACATGGAGTTGGATGGGAAATTGGGCCATGAGGTGGCTGACACTGCTGCTGGCGGCTTGTGAATAGTCATGTTTGCTGGTTTCCGGCAGAGAAATATTGAATCTTTCGCGTCTTTCATCTGCATCCTCCACACGAGCTAGCAATGCTGATAATTTTGCAATCATGGGGCCTCGCTTCAACCTTTTCACTTTTGGCAACGAAACCCAGGTGAGCCTACGGGAAACCCGAAAGATCTTGGATCCAAGAAGTTTCCCCCGAAAAATACGGATCTTACCCCTACCAGTACTGGAGTATTGGATGAAGTGCATGACCTCGTCGAGGTAGTCTGTTGTATCATAGCACAGATCCCGGACCTGCCTCATCCAGCACCTGGTAATGCTATCCTGCGGCGCCTCAAATAGATCCTTGCTCAATCCGTTGCACAATCCCTTTAGTCCTTGGCCGAGAAACTGGATCTCGACCTTAACCCTCTTCAGCCGACTGTCTTGCGAAGCAATGACAGAACGGAGCTTCTGGAAGAGAGGGCCCGAGGGCCCGAGCGAAACAGTAACCGAGTCCTCATCCATCTCTCTCGTCCCCTCAAGCCAAGCAGAATGGTGAGGATTGTTTTCCATGGCCGCCCGAATCTTTCTTTTCTTCAAGTTCCGTTTTGAGATAGCACCGACACCAATCTTTAACACCTGCAAGAGACAAAATCTCAAATGAGTATGGCAGTCACATATCATATCAAAAATCATTGGTAGAGCAAAATGACCATGAGGGAAAAATTAATTTGCTATTAGTGACTCCATATAATCGATATGGACTTTGCCCAAATAAAATACTATGTTTACTAATTTGAGACTCCCTCCATGTTAATTCTAGGAAAAACAACTAGGAAGTTGTGTTCTCATCCATCTGATATACTTCCTCCTTTCCGGTTTGTTGGGAGATCTCGAATATCTCATCAACGCAAATGGCGAGTGGAGGAGCAATTTTCGTACTTTGCAAAACTACCCAATCATGCAGGTGCAAAAATTATCTTTCTTCCATGAAAATTTACAGGCTCACAAAGACGTGAACATATCCATGTGTAATTCGTTTTTGAAAAAAAAATAGCATTTGAAATTTTGTTTCTCTTGCTTCAAGAAACATTTTCGAAAACATTTTGCCAAGTGTTAGCAAGGAATAGGGATACCACAAACGTATACGTATCTGAGATTTATCAACATACCACTAGTTACATGTATTTTCAAATGAGAGCGCACCTTGGAGCTTGCCTCTCTTGGCGTGTCAGGTGTATCTAGATGAAGTTCATTTGCAGCATCTTCGGTCTGTTCAAATAACCATAAAGGACACTTCGCTTCATCTGCTAGCTCAGAGCAACAGAAGTACAAATGGAGGTGTACACGATCTATCAAGATTATGTTTTGTGGGAGGGATATCATGGATGCCATGGGAGTGATCTTACCTGATG
The DNA here is from genome assembly GCA_032464435.1 of Aegilops umbellulata. NCBI lineage: Eukaryota > Viridiplantae > Streptophyta > Magnoliopsida > Poales > Poaceae > Aegilops > Aegilops umbellulata. The sequence continues at coordinate 562,843,296 of CP136056.1, forward strand.
TGAAGTAATCATGCTAGTTTTGACATATCCGCCCATAGTTTTTATCTGATTGAGTCTACTGATTATATGTTGTGCATCCGGTCTCTTTGCCGGGTTGAAGTCGATGCACGCTATTGCTATCTCAGCACATATGCGTACCTGTTCCATCTGTACGTCGCTATGTGATTTGTCCGCCATGTCACTCCAACTTTCAACTACCTATGAATAGAATTTGTGAGTTATGAAAAGAAACGCCATCTTCTAAAATATGAAATAAAAGTATGCAGTACTACTACATACTAGCCTCATACATGATGTCAACAGCTTACACAAAACCACATCAACTAAGACTTCAAAACTACAAACTAACAATAAAAAATTGTCAAGAAAATTAGGCTTTGCCCCTAGTTTCTTCTCACATATCGGAGGAAACAAAGTATCAATTAAATTAAAAATAAATATCCATCCAAAGTTCCAGCAGGAGACAACATGGACACGGGTGATGGGATTGCCCAACCAATCTCCCACAGAAAGAAGCTGGCCTTTCTTTTTCTTCTCACATACAGGGCCATTTAAGTTTGAGTTATCATTTTTTCTCACGAGAAAACACAAAACTTGCCCTAAGATGCATTGATAGGCCCCCCGCTAGCGCTAGGTCCCTCCCGCTAGGGTTCCCCCACCGCCCCCCCCCCCCCTCACGTCGCCGCCGGGTGCCGGCCGGGCGCGCGCCCCGACCCGTCCCCCTCCCCCTCCCCTTCCCTCCCTGTCCCGCCCCTGCGCCACCTCCCCGGGAGGTGGCCGGGGAGGCGTGCTCCTTCCTCTCCCTCTCGGCGTCTGCATCTAGTGCTCTCCCCCGCCGACACTGGCGGACGCCCCCGGCGCTGGCCCGGGTGGTGTCGGCGGCGGTGGGTCCTCCTGTCCCCACGTGCGCGGCTCCCCTTCACGGGGCGGAGGACGGCGGCGGTGCTGCTCGGCTGGGCGGCGGCCTGGCGACCCGGCGGCGGTCACCGGCGGCGGGCCAGGTGGCGGTGCTGCCTCTTGGCAGCGGGGCGGTGGCCGGCGACGCGCCCCGGCACAAATCTGGCCCCTGCGGGCCCCATCTGGGTTCTAGCGGTCCGTCCATTGGCGTGGCTGCGACGTCTTCTGCGAGGCGCGGAGGAGGAGCAGCTTGGACTTGAGGTGGTGGCGTGCCTTCTGCAGCGCGATGGCGGGAGCTTTACGGGCTTGAGGTCCCGGCCGGGCCTGTGGGCTCACGAGCCTGGTATGCTCCTGCTGTCGCGTCTGGTCGGTTACTCTCGGTGACGGTAGAGGTTGGGCCCTCCCGCGCGCCGACAACGCTGCTGTCCCTAGTCCCGGCTCCTCGTCTTTATTGAGCAGGCCCCTTTCGCGGCACCGTGGTGAGACGGCACGGAAGCTTCAAGACTGTTTTGGCGCAGTGGTGGTTTGTTTTGGTGGCGTGCTCCGGAGCGTCCGAGGTGAAGGTTGGGATCGGGAGAAATCCCTGTCGGCCGAACTGACATCGACGCGGTGGTGCCTGAGGGTGTCGCCAGACCTTTCTGGAGGGCGTCATTAGTACCCTTCCTCTCTCCTCGTCGCGTATCGGGGGAAACCCTTGGCAGCAGCGTCGTCATCATCGCGTCCCTTCTTGGAGGTGTTGATTGGTACCGGCGCTTCGGAGTATAGGAGCTTGGTGGAGGATCCCCGGTGGGCGCGGCGGTCGCGAAGTTTCTTTGTTTTTGTTGATCCGCCGGTGTCAGCATTTGTTTCTTTTCTTTTTCTCTTTCGTTTCTTTTGGGCGTGCCTGTGCTGCTTCCGCCCTAGCACCTATCTGGTTGTATCAGTGATGGTTTGCTTTGTTATACAAAGCGGGGGGAAACCCTATTTCGTAAGATGCATTGATAGAAAGAATAGATTTACATCTTTATAAGCCCAAGACCAGGCCGAATAATAGATCACTCAAGGCAAGACCATGGCCGACAACCGCCAGATAGATATTACGCCTAATCAAAACGAATATGAGTATAATACAACTCTTCTCTGAAAACTGTTACTCATCCAACCATATGTATTTTGAATGTTTGATTCCTTTTATTTTCGTTTTTATTTATTACTGCCTGCAGTGTTGCCGCTAAGAGCATGCTCTTTTTTGTTACATTTGTAAATCTCGGTGTTATCCTGATGCTTGGAAAGTTGAAAAGAAATGTTGTTAGATTTCTGCTGAAGCCTTATCATAGAAATATTAATGAAACAATGGTCATGGTGAAACCTACAAATCCTAGTTATCATATCTATAATGTCATAGGATCTATAATTGCTTTCAGTAAAAATATCTGTACCATGGTGGATTTTTGAGGGAGGGAGGGAGAGAGGGAGAGAGGGAGGGGGAGGGAGGAAGAGGGAGAGCAGGAGAGAGAGGGAGGGAGAGAGAGAGAGAGAGATTTTATGTTGCATCTTAAAAGAGAAGCAAGTAATCATTCGTTTCGAGGTACAGCCTTTATTTTTTAAACAAGACCTAATTTTTCTTACCATGTTGATGTCATGATACCCCTTCTTTCCAATGAGTATCTCCATGATTGTTACACCAACACTGTAGATATCATGATCATACGGATACCGGCATGTCATTTCAGTATGATTAAAACATTCTGGTGGCATATATCCACTGCAAAAATATATATCCTTCTGATTGGTTAATGAGCAAGGTAACATAGTGTCAAGTATAAATCGTAGCAGAAAAGAAGATTGAACTTTCAAGAGGCTTATCAAACTTACACTGTTCCACCGATTAAAGTAGTATCCCAGTCTTCTGATTCAACAACGCACCTAGATAGAGTGAAACCAGCAATTTTCGGCACGAAATTATCATCCAACAAAATGTTTCGGGGTTTTAGATCTAAGTGGACAATTCTTTTCTGATGGAGATAATTTAACCCCTGACAAATTCCTGTGATAATTTGAAAGCAGTCTGTCCACTGAAGTTTGTGAGATGTATCTACAAAGAGTAGATGATAAAGGCAGCTTAATATTATTTGACATATTTATTCAAATGTATAGATAATATGCGACATGGTGAACTGAAAATTGATGATTTTCAATGATGAAAATACAAGTTAAAAGAAACTTGACGTGCCACATGATCCTACCAGTGATATACTTATCAAGACTCCCTTTAGGAAGATACTCGAAGCAGAGCAACTGTTCTCGTACATCTGCCATGACCATTTTTCCGTTGTAGGTTGCCAAAATTCCCTGTGTGTTAACACAATATCCTAGAAACCGTACTACATTTTTGTGTTTCACCTTCACGAGACATTCAAGTTCTTGTTGGAACATGTCTTCATGCCTATACGTATTGGGCATCCTCTCAACTGCCACAGTCCTATTCCCAATCTTTCCCTAAAGTGAGAAGTTGCCTTGTCAGCAAAAGCTTCAGTGTTAAGACGAAGTTAAATCAAGACCCGGGAAGCTCAGAGTTACTGTACCTTATAAACCACAGAAAACCCACCTCTGCCAATTTCATGCGCATCAGAGAAATCATCGGTGATATCTCGCAGAAGTGTCAGCGGCAGGGCCATGGGCTCTGCCGTTCCATCAGATAGCATGCACTCCAGGTCCCTTCGTTCGATAGTAAATAGGCGTTCCATTTGCAATAAATGTCACGGAACCCCTACAACAAGAGCAAGTGCGTTATTTGTGAAGCTACCAGGCCCAGTCCCATCGATTCCTATTTTTTTTTCGTTCTATGATCATGGAAGGTATAAATGCAGAAAGATCACACGCTCCTCTGTTTTGCAATAGAAAATAAAGTTGCATAGCAGCACTTTCTGCCGGATCTTGTTTGGGCTTTGGGTACAAAGCAATCCATTTCAGTCCGATGACGAGCATGTAATTTGAACTAACATCGCATCTAACCAACAAGACGCGCTAGATGGGATCCAAACATGGACTCAGAGGTAAATATTGCTGAACAACAGTCATCTCTATTATTACTGGACACATCTTGGTTACAGTTTCGATTAGCAGAAGAAACACACAGATCACCTCCATGAAGTGATTGCGTAGGCAACTAGAACAAATGAGATGTGGGGAAGATACAGGGTCAAAATACTCTGGAGAAGCTCGTTTCAAGTTGATTACCTGCCGATCGAAGCCCTGCAGCTGCAACCTAGTCGAGCAGAAGATTTCTTCCGAGCTAGGTTGCCGGATCAATTCTCAAGCTGTCGAAGAAAGAGGGTAGGAGACTTCCATGGAAGCGAGATGAGATCTAGATCCTGCTGTGTGAAAAGGGATGAGATAGAGGATGGAGACTTAGGATTAAAGAAGCAACTCCGAGGTCAATATTTTACTTGAGTGTCTTACAGTAATCAGGCCGGGGCGACATCCAATCCCACCTTCTTTGTCTCCGCTCCGTCAGCAAAGCTCCACTTGCCGTCTCCCCTGTTTGGCTCCAACCACCCTCACCCACAGCTCCGAGCTCGCGCAGAAAAGAACACAGGGCTGTCAGCGAGGGCGAAGGCACCGAGAAGCTCCACAACTTCTCAACAATAATTAAAAGGAAACATTAAAAGGTACACACCTCAACAATAATTAAATAGCAAACTAGAAACCAATAATTAAACAGACATATGATGTAGGGGTGCTTCGGTACACACCTCTTAAAATACTTTACAACAACTTTTGATAAAAAGGTAGCATAGTCTACTTTATTTTTTATTTTTATTTTTTTGCGGCAAAGCTAGTCTACTTTACATGAGGCATAATTTAAAAATACACGCTGATATCTTAAAAATATATACTTTCTCTGATCCATATTACTTGTCTTAGATTTGTCCAAATACTTTTGTTTAGATACATACATCCATATCTGGACAAATTTAAGACAAATATTAATATGAATCGGAGGGAGTACTGTAATAAAATATCACAGCCGGCTTGACCCGCGGATGGATTCGTCGGTCCATTTGCCATCCTCCTACAGTCATTTAGTAGCCAACGTGTTGCACGGGAGTACATACAATTGCAGTGATCGTATATACTCTCTTTGTATTATAATATAAGACTTATTTGACACTGAGTACTTAAAAGCGTCTCCAATAATGTGTACAATATAAATGTGTTCTAAGTTTATATCAATGTTATCAATGGACAAAGGTGTCATACAACCATTCCAATAGGTTGTCGGTTAATTGTTCAATAGAGAATGAGGCAATAAATAACTTAGCTCTCTCTTTGCATCTTGGAGCTTACGCAAAGTTTGTTGGTTCAAGCTCATACTTCCCGGTCCGGATTTGTTTATTTGGTCTCTTATGTTTTGGGGCAAACATTGACTGTAGATTTAATTTGTGAAATATAGGTGATATCCTGTAAAACTCCCTCTGTCCCGAATTGCTTGTCGTAAAAATGAATGTATCTAGACATATTTTTAGTTCTAGATACATCCATTTTTATTCATTTTTGCGACAAGTAATTTAGGATGCAAGGAGCATATTATTGGATCGTATTCAAAACAAATTTCCTAGTCCTCTTTGGAGGTTGTCTTAGGAATTCAGGAAAAATTTTGCGCCGAGGCCCTCTCTTTTGAGGTTGTGCCTTTCAGAGGGGCTTATCACACTCTCTCGCTGACCAGCGTATGCGAAATTTATGGAAATCTCGTGTCACATGTACCTCTAACCTCAAGATGCTGACGCACGACGAGTTAATCCGAGTTAAGGGTGACTTCAATAAAACTCACAAAATGCGAGGTAGCTAACGCCAACTTATACGTCTCAAATGTATTTAAATTATTTGCTTGTTTCACGCTACTTTTATATCATAATTGCATCACTTTGGCACATTTTTATTGATTTATTTGACTATCCTATTAATCCAGTGCCTAGTTTTAGTTACTATTTTCTGCATATTTTTAGACTTTTCAGAAGGAAAAAACCCTCTCAAGGATTAAAAATCTGAAAAGTACAACTCTCTGAATCAGAAAACTTGACCCATTGGGAATGGGACAATGAGGGTTCCGGCTTCTGCTTCCTTGGAGAAAAAATGGAGGACGCTGAGGGTTAGGCCCCTGACGGGTCCAGAGTTGCCTATGTTGGCAAGAGAGGCCATCTCAATCCGCTTGCACAAATCTGGGTGCCTCTCCACTACATGGCGCGCCAACTGCCATGTTTTTCACCGGCAGTGTCACCGAGATTCGACTATTGAAGGAAATATGCCCTAGAGGCAATAATAAAGTTGTTATTTTATATTTCCTTATATCATGATAAATGTTCATTATTCATGCTATAATTGTATCAACCAGAAACTTGATACATGTGTGGACACATAGACAAAACACCGTGTCCCTAGTAAGCCTCTACTAGACTAGCTCGTTAATCAAAGATGGTTAAATTTTCTAACCATAGACATGTGTTCTCATATAATGAACGGGATCACATCATTAGGAGAATGATATGATGGACAAGACCCATCCGTTAGCTTAGCATATTGATTGTTCAGTTTTATTGCTATTACACTAGTAGAAAACATGGCTTTGGTTGGGGCCTGGCCAGCCCATTAGTCCCGGTTCAAGCACGAACCAGGACCCATGGCGGCATACGTCCCGGTTCGTGCGTCCAGGGGGCGGCCGGGCCTCGGGAGGCAGTCCCAGTTCGTGTGGACCCATTTGTCCCGGTTCTAGGTACAAACCGGGACCAATGGTCCTCGCTCCTGGCCCACAACCATTGGTCCCGGTTCGTGCCTAGAACCAGGACAGAAGGGTGGCCTTTAGACCCGGTTCGAGCGACGAACCGGGACCAATGAGGTGGCTATATATACCCCCTCGCCGACGAGCAGAACACTCCACACTGCTCTGTTTTTTGTGGCCGGTGAGGGAGAGCTTTGTGGTGCTCTAGCTCACTTCCTATGCACATGAGGTGTTCGATGAAATGCCCGAGCCACTAGTTAAGCTCTCTCCTCCCGAAACTCGACCTCCGAGCTCCATTTTCCCCGAGATTTGTCTAGGTTTAGTGGTCCATCACGTCCCGTCCCCGTCCTCACCACCGTCGATAGCCCGCGCCGATCTCGTCGCCGACACCACCGTGGTGAGCCTCTTGTTCTTATCTTCTTTCTAAAAGAAAAAATATTCTTACTTTAGATAGATACTTGTCTAATTTTCTTACTTTTATTATTGCTTATTATTATATAGTGCGATGGTTTTGGTATCCGCCCCTGTCGGCTCTCATCCCGTCTATGATTCGGATGTGGCATATATTATCTTTTTATAACTATTTGGTTCATTTATTGTTTATGACAATTATGCCGACCAATGTGACATAGATTTTATTTATGTAGGAGGTAGTTGAACCGGAAATTCGACCGACCTTATTGTCGAGAGGTTAAATTTACTTGAAGAAGAAAACAATTACTTGAAGGAAAAAATAAAAAAAATTGAGGAGGAGAAGATGATATTTGAGTTGCATGTTGCGGATGTCGTCGATAATCACAGGATCAAGATGGATGCAATGCGGTTGAAGATTAGAAAGATTAGAAAATATGTCATTCATACCGAGGCTTGGTATCATTTTGCCGTTGGATCAATTGTTACCTTGTTTGTGATTATGATCACATTTATTGTTGCATTGAAAGGTTTTACATTGTTTCAATGTATGGTTTAACTAGATGCTCTGGAGAGCTATATGTTGTTCAATGAGAACTATGTATGTATTTTGTTTTTAATGTGATGATGAACTTATATTAATTTGGTCACTTATCTATCCATGTGAATCTGTAATGGTTTTTGACACACATAATTATATATAATGCACGCAGTGCATCCAGTTTTTTCCGTAACCCTCTTAACTTTTTACCATATGCTATGTGGGTGAAATGATGATATCATGCCAACTTTCAACCTTTTCAGAGTTCATTTGTAGTGCTTTTCAATTTTGGGGTCATTTAACTCAAAAAAATCAGTAAATGCAGTAAAAATAACAAATGAAGTCAGAAAGGGTTGACAATTGATGATGTGGCTTTGAATGATGCATTTTGAACACACAAAAAGTCTGGAGTTCAAATAAGTTCAAAAAAATGAAATCTCTTTGTAACAGATGAGTTTCTGTATGAAACTCTGATACCTCGAAAGAGATTGTCCATTTTATGCACGAAGTGCATCTAGTTTTTGCCATAACCCTCTCAATTTTTTTACACATGCTATGTGGGTGAAATGATGCTACCATGCAAACTTTCAACCTTTTCAGAGTTCACTTGAAATGCTTTTGAATTTCAGGGTCTTATAGCTCAAAAAATCAGTAAATGCATGAAAAATAACAAATGAAGTCAGAAAGGGTTGAAAATTGATGATGTGGCTTTGAATGCTACATTTTGAACACACAAAAAGTCTGGAGTTCAAATAGGTTCAAAAAAATGAAACCCCTTTGTAACAGATGAGTTTCCGTATACAACCCTGATACTTCGAAAGAGATTTTACGTTTTGTACATGAAGTGCATCCAGTTTTTGCCGTAATCCTCTCAACTTTTTACCACATGCTATGTGGGTGAAATGATGATACCATGCCTACTTTCAACCTTTTCACAGTTCATTTGTAGTGCTTTTAAATTTTAGGGTCTTATTGCTCAAAAAATTTATTAAATGCATGAAAAATAACAAATGAAGTCAGAAAGGGTTGAAAATTGATGATATGGCTTTGAATGCTCCATTTTGAACACACAAAAAGTATGAAGTTCAAATAAGTTAAAAAAATGAAATTCCTTTGTAACAGATGAGTTTCCGTATGAAACTCTGATACTTCGAAAGATATTGTCCGTTTTGTACACGAAGTGCATCTAGTTTTTGCCGTAACCCTCTCAACTTTTTTGCACATACTATGTGGGTGAAATGATGATACCATGCGAACTTTCAACCTTTTCAGAGTTCATTATCATAAAATAATTATCAAAGTATTTTCTGTTCAAAACATTAAAAGCAAAAAGAATTTTAGAAAAGAACTTTTTTTGTTAGAAACTTAAATAGCATTAAGAATTATCATAAAATAAAATAAATAAGTAGAAACAAAATAAAATAAATAAGTAGAAACAAAAAAACTTTAATAAATAATTAGAAACAAAATAAAATAAAATAAACTTTAATAAAATAAGTAGGTAGAAACAAAGTAAAATAAAATAAACTTTAATAAATTAAATAATTAGAAACAAAATAAAATAAACTTTAATAAAAAAATAAATAAACTTTAATAAAATAAATAAAAATAGCAACAATAAGTATTTTGTTGTAAGTAGAAACAAAATAAAAAAATAAAGCAACAAAGAAAATAAAAAAACTGGGAAAAAATAAAAAATGCCACCTACTGGGCCACCACGGCGTGAATAGGACTAGAAACCCAGCTAGTTGGGCCAGGATTCAGGCCCGTGGAAGGCCCAGCAGGCCCACAGGCATAGTGGTGTCATATTAGGCCGATAGGCCTACAGTTCAGAGGAGTTCGAGAGGGAAGAGGCAGCGGAGCTTATAAACAGGTGCGGGGCGCTCTCAACTAGCGAGGTGGGACTAAACTCCCACCACCACCCTGCTGTGCAAGGCCATTGGTCCCGGTTGGTGGCACGAACCGGGACCAATGCCACCCTTTGGTCCCGGTCCATGGCACCAACCGGGACCAATGCCCCCCCTTTAGTCCCGGTTGGTGCCACCCACCGGGACCAAAGGTCTCTTTTAAGCAGCCCAAAGGGCGGGAAGCAGAGGCCTTTCGTCCCGGTGGGTGGCACCAACCGGGACTAAAGGGGGGCACTGGTCTCGGTTGCTACCACGAACCGGGACTAAAGCCTTTGTTATATAAGCCAGCAGTTGTGAAAATTTCGTTTCAGTTCTTCGATCCCTCCGACGACGCCGCCGGGCTGCCTGAGCTCGCCCCGTCGACGCCGTCGCCGCCCTCTGCCCCGTCGACGCCGCCGCCCCTGCCCCGACCACGCCGCCGTCGGCCCGCCCCGACCACGCCGCCGTTGCCCCGACCACGCCGCCGTCGCCCGTGGCCCCCGACCATGCCGCGCGCCCTCACCATGCCTCTGCCTCGCCCTGCCCGCCCCGATCGACCATGCCGCCGTTGCCCCTGTCCGACCACGCCGCCGTCGCCGCCCTCTACACCGACGCCATGCCTCTGCCCCTTCGCCGACCATGCCGCACCTCTCCTTGGTCAGGCCGGCGCCGCCCCCTTCCCCTGTCCTCTCCTCCCTGTTTTTTCCACATATATATGATGTTTTTTTCCAGATTATATGTATATGTGTGAGTATATGTATGTGTGTATATCTGATTATATGTCCTTTTTTTCAGATTTTTAGTTCATATATATGATGATTTGTGTTTTGCATTTTTATAAAAATGTATATATGTATGTATGTTCTCTGTGTGCATATGTTCATGTATGCAAAAGATAGATTCTTAGAAAAGTTTTATCTATGTATGTTCTCTGATTTAGTGCATTTTAAGTTAGTTTCATTTTTAGAAAAGTTATATATATTTAGGAAGAAGGAAGAGAAGGAAGGAAGAAGAAGAAAAAGTTTTATAAATGCAAAAGCTGCATTTTTAGAAAAAGTTTTATATATCTAGCTAGGAAGAAGGAATAAGGAAAAAGGAAGAAAAAGAAAAACTTCTATATATGCAAAAGTTACATTTTTAGAAAAACATTATCTAGGAAGAAGGAAGAAGGAAGAAGAAGAAAAATAAGAGGAGAGGAAAAAGGAAAATTAGAAGAGGAAGAAAGAGAAGAAGAAGGAGAAGAAGAGGAGAGGAAGAAGAGGAAAAAAGAAGAAAAAAAGAGGAGAAGAAGAAAGGAATAGAGGAGGAGAAGAACAAATAGAATTATTCTATTTTTTCTCCTCTTTTTTTCTTCTTTTTTTTCTTCGATCTCCTCCTCTATTCCTTTCTTCTTCTATTTTTTTCTTCTTCTTCCTCTTCTTGTTTTTTATCGGGTATGTTGTTGTCGACATACCCCCTCGCCGATTACTTCGACATGAGGGGGAGTCGATATACCTCCTCCCTGAAAACTTCAACATGAGGGGGGGGGGTCGAGGGTCGCCGAGGGTTCGAGGGGCGAGGGTCGGGAACTAGGGTAGAGGTCACCGAGGGTCGAGGGTCGTCGAGGGTTCGAGGGGCGAGGGGCCGAGGGTTCGAGGGTCGTCGAGGGGCCGAGGGTTCGAGGGTCATCGAGGGGTCGAGGGTCGAGGATCACCAAGCGTTGTTGTCGAGGCCACCCCAAACCCTTGAAGCATTGTCGAGGCCACCCCAAACCCTAGAGAAACATCGAGGCCACTAATATGATTCCTGGTTGTGATTAGGTAGCTAGGTCTACGTTTGCCACTAATATATCCACCTGCTGTCATGTTTGTATAATAATTGCCATGTTGTAATATTTGCAGAAACAATGGAGCACGGACAGGACAAGGCAGCAGAAGAGGTGTTGGGGGACATAATCTTAGCCGGAGCTGATGTCTTGTCGTATCTTAACGACAAAGATGGTCTGGAAGGACAGGGTGAAGAAGCAGGCTACGGTGATCGAACAATGGAGGAGGAAAGACATGATTATGATGGCTCCGGTGACAGATTGCCGGTGCAAGGAGACCGTGATGACGGCTCCGGTGACCGAACAGAGTCCGGCCAGGTATATATATTAATTAAGCCTGTGCTGACTAGGTAATTGATGCATTAATTGTTTTGGTATGTACACATATTAATTAACTCTCGTCTTTCTTGTTTTTTCTAGCCCTCCAGATCGAGCACAACTTCGGTAAGTAACGAGGCACAAAGAAAAAGTTGCACTCGGATGAAAGGTTTGAGATCACAGCAATCGCGCGTGATGGCCAACCGATTGAACCCATCCGGACCAAGGAAGCATTTTCTGCTCAGTGCGCAGTTTTTGTTAGGGACAAGACCCCGATCAGCATCCACCAATGGTTTAAGCCTAAGAAGAAAGACCCTGAAGTGTCTTATGTCAACGATATGTAGAAAGATGATCGTTGGACCGCGCTGAAGGCAAATTTCACCCTACCGCTAGAGGAGGATCCGGAGAAGCTAGTTCAAGAGCAATTGATCAAGTCTCATGCTCTTAAGAAGATGGCAGATCTATCCAGGAGGTGGAAGAATGAGCTAAAAACAACGTTCGTCGACAACGAAAAGACACCAGAATTCACCGGCCGGTATGAGAAGATCAGAGATCACTGGCCCGCATTTGTGGCCCACAAGACATCGGACAAGAGTAAGAAGATTTCAGTGACAAACAAGCAAAATGCTGCAGATAAGGAGCTTCACCATCGCACGGGGTCAGGTGGCTACCTCAAAGCCCGACCGTTGTGGGCCAAGGCTGAGGATGACCTGCTTGATAAAGGGGTCGAACCAGAGACATTGAACTGGCTAGACCGTTGCCGGACTTGGTTCTTCGGGGTTGGCGGAACCTTTGACCCTGTATCAGGGAAGTGCGTTTGGACGAATGGGCAAATTCGAATACTCGTCACGAAGCTTCAGGACTATATCGCAGCAGCGCAGCAAGGGACGTTTGTTCCAGAAAGAGAGAACAACGAGCTCACAATGGCCCTCGGGAATCCTGAGCACCCTGGACGGACACGAGGGACGCCAGGCTCCATTCCGTGGAAGGCTGGGTTTCTGGAGGCAGGCGGTTACAAATGCCAGGAGAGGAGGAAGAAAGTGGAGCAGAACCAACTGCAGGCACTGCATGCAAGGGTACAAGCGATAAAGGAACGAGAAGTAGTTCGCAGCAAGCGACCTGCCGAAGCTACCCCGCCATATCAGCGGAGAAGCAGCATGGCTTCCACCGAGCTACTTCAGCTGGACCCTATCTTCACGACTCCTGCTAGCTCCCTCGTGGATGCTATCACGGAGTCTCAACATTGCCACCTTATGACGCAATGGTAGAACTTCAAAGTCAAGGCGGCTGTCGGCTTTGTTCGACCTCCTGAACCCGGCGCAACTTTTCACTGCCGTCCAATTCCAGAAGGATATGCTAGGGTGATGGTGGACGAAATAACTGAGGGATTTGAGGACCTCCAGCTTAACCACCCTACCGGTGAAGGGGAGACTCGGATGGGTTCTGCTCTGAAGACTCCATGCCTATGGCAGAAGGAGCTCATCAACCTTCCGAACTGGACGCCTCCGCCTCCTCCTCCTCCTCTGGCGAGTCAGGGCACTCCGCCTCCTCCTCTAGCGAGTGATCAGGGCACTCCGGCGCGTCGTAGTCCTTCTCCTCCGCCTCGTAAGCAAGGAAAGAAGACAGCCACAGCCGCTCCGTCTGCTCTCGCGTCTACCAGTACAACCAGAGGCGGGAGGCAATACATATTCGGTCCTTCTCTCAAGCCTCTAAAGAAGTTACCACACGAGAGGAGCATGGAAGAAAACGCAAAAATCGCTAAAGCCGGAGTGAGGGACTTCTTTGAAGGGGTGAAAGCAAGGAAACATCCACCTACGAAGGAGAAGATAGATCCGGTGAAAGCAAAGCGCACTATCGATGCCCTGAAGAAACCACCAAAGTCTCTGCCGAAAAACAACTATGAGCGCATTACTGAAAAGGTATATACCGAAGCGGAGCGGTCGAGAAGTACTTTCAGTGATAGAAGATTAGCAGAACGACGAGCTGGGAAAATATTGCCCATCTTGGCGAAAAAGCGAACCAATCGTGCCCCCCCCCCCCGATCAAGGTGTCTAGCGATATCGTCGCTAATCATCCGGAGATTTTGCCCAATACCAATCTTGGAGATTACCTACCCGATGATGTACATTATGATTTCTTGGAGGTGGACGAACACAAATACCATTACGGGAAGCCTCTCGTCAAAGATGAAAAAACTCTAACAACGATGATGCGAAGATTCCATGATTGGTACATGAAAACCTGCAGAGAGTCTGGGGGGACGGATACTTTGATGCTGAGAGTTAAAGAGGAGTTCTTCCAGTTTTTCAATCAAAAGGCCCTCGATAAATTAACGGTCACTTGCTACTGCCTGTAAGTACTACTTCTATCATTAAGTCTCTCTATATAGCTCAGCTCTTTCATTGCATGTATTTATAATTATCCTGACTATATTATGCAGATTGAAGATCGTCGAATGCAGAAAAGCAGAAATCTATGATATTGGGTTCATTAACACAAATCTCATAGATGAATTTTCGGTTAAATTTCAAGCCAAAGAAACCGAGGCCAACTTGCTCAAATTGTTGGTAATAAATCAAAACAAAGATAAAATACTCTTTCCTTACAACTTCGAGTGAGTGTTACTGTCTTGTGCATATTCGGTTTCCCTTAATACTCGAGGTTATAGTAATTTAATTGATGAGTTATGCATGCGTGCGCAGCTTCCACTATATTCTCGTGGAGATTAAGCTTGAGCAGGGACTAGTAGCCGTCTTAGACTCGAGACGAAAAGATCCCGAGACCTATGCGAACATGACTAAAATTCTCAACAAGTAAGTTCAATCGATCATTATCGCACCATATCGGCAACTTTTTGTTCATTTCCTGATATCAAGTAATTGTTTTCTTTGTCTCACAGGGTTTGGAAAGTATTCACCGCACAAGCTCCAGGACTGCCGGGGGAGCTACAATTTACATACCTGAAAGTAAGTACTACTAGCTAGCTAGTTCCGCGCATCTCCCGTTGATTCTAGCTACTTTCATCAATGCCATTTATAATGCTTCATTATCAGTTTGATTGACCTATATTTCTCGTAAACTGCTTGTGGCAGGAACAAGGGAATGATTACTGTGGATACTACGTCTGCGAGTTCATCTACAATGCGACGGTCAAGAACAACCGAGGCTACTCTAAAAGACAATATGAAGTGCCTAAGCAACAATATTCACAATTTCATTTTATTACACCATCATTTCTGTTGAGTTTCATTCATATATATGTATTAACCCCCTTCTTCAAATTAGACGTGGCAGATGCGGAATGAACTCCTACCACAAGATCGCATGAAAGCAATTCAAGAGGAGTAGGCGGGATTCTTTCTTGACCACTTCATCTGTAAAGCCGGAGAATACCATGTGGAAGCTGAGTTCATATATAATTAGGGGATTATATTGTAAGAGCTCTTAATATTGTATATATGTAGCCAGTAGCGTTGGATAAATATACGAAAACTTGTTGTTCGACCAATCTCTCGGAGAAGGAGGGGTCGATCACTTCTCTCTGTATATATATGTTCATGACGATCTTCTGCACTTAATGGTTTCCTTCATTTGCTTACTAGCTAGCGTGTCGAGTCCTCTCTCTACGTATAGTACGTAGCGTCGATCAAGCACGGAGATAAGAGAGTGAAAGTGCGTTATATCGACTAGAGGGGGGGTGAATAGGCGATTTTTATGAAATTCTTCACTGAGGAATTTGCTCGTGAGGAAATTCCTTAGCGAAGAAATACTAGCAGCGGAATAAGTACTCATAAGTAAACATAACCGATTACATGCATGGTCATCATGATGAAATGAAGACAAACACAGAGTACAGAAAGCGTAGGCACAGGATAACTCTAGATGAAGACAAACGACTGAAGAAATTGAACTGAGGAATTTGTGAAAGTCTTCAGTCAAAGTCTTCAAACACAGATATGAACAAACAGACAACACAGTAATGAGGAAATGAAGGTGTTGAGGAAATGGAACCAGTAAGCTTGGTGAAGACAATGATTTGGTAGACCAGTTCCAACTGCTGTCTCAGTTGTACGTCTAGTTGGAGCGGCTGAGTATTTAAACTCGAGGACACACAGTCCCGGACACCCAGTCCTGAGCACGCAGCTCGGGACACCAAGTCCTCACCGTATTCTCCTTGAACTAAGGACACACAGTCCTCGTCCAATCACTCGTGGTAAGTCTTCAGGTGACTTCCAAACCTTCACAGACTTGGTCACTCGGCGATCCACAATTCCTCTTGGATGCTCTATACCTTGACGCCTAGCCGTCTGGAAGAAGCACAGTCTTCAAAGGTAACAAGCATCGGATCCATGCAGGATCAATTTCTTCAGTGATGCTCAATCACTTTGGGTTTGTAGGTGTTTTGGGTTTGGGTTTGGATTTTCCTCACTTGATGATTTTCGCTCAAAGTCCTCGGAGGATGGGTTGCTCTCAAATGACAGGTGTCAAGTTCACGCGGAGTATCCAACCAGCTAGTGGTTGAAGGGGGCGGCTATTTATAGCCTAGGGAGCAGCCCGACATGATAAGACATAAATGCCCTTCAATGATATGACTGTTAGGTGGACAAGTTATTTTAGGACAGCGGGCGCGTGGCACAGCAACGGTCGGAAATTTGGAGTACAAATTCCTCAGGGCTATCATGTTCCTCACTGTGTAGGCAATTCGCACTGGCGAATTCCTAACTCCTCAGTCAGAGCAAAGTCCTTAGTGACCAGAAGAACTGCGTCTCTGTCACTAAAGAAATTGACTGAACTGTATGAGATTTCCAATGGCTTCACTCGAAGGGATTGGTAGGTGTAGGATTTGAGTTGAGCATCACATGGAAATTTTCTCCTTAGTATTTCCTCGACCCCCTTTAAAAGTACGGTGTTTCCTATGACTCAAGAAAGAGAAAAATGAAACTACGAAAACAAAGTCTTCACGCTTCACGTTCCTCGAACGAATACCATGTCTTCAAGGTCACACCAATTTCTTCACTTTCAAAGTCTTCAGAAAGTCTTCAGAATATCAAAGTCTTCAGTCGAAGAACTTCATTTTTAGGGGTCGACTTTTACTGTAAATATCAAACTCCTCATAGACCTATAGACCTGTGTACACTCATAAACACATCAGATGCTTAACCTATAAGTCTTCAATACACCAAAATCAGTAAGGGGCACTAGATGCACTTACAATCTCCCCCTTTTTGGTGATTGATGACAACATAGGTTAAGTTTTCAACGGGGATAAATATATGAAGTGTAGAAACTAATATTGAGGAATTTGATTGCAAGATATAGAAGAACTCCCCCTGAAGTTGTGCATAGTGAGGAATTTGCTTTTGAGGCAATGCACACTTGAAGAGTTAAATCATGGAGATCTCCCCCTATATCTTGTAATTCATACACGCATTTGATACATGATTTGAAGAATTTGAAATGCATGATGAAATATGGTGCCTGATGCAATTCAGCATGCGTGCGATAACATTAATGAGGAATAAGCATGCAGAATAGCGCATCAAAAGTATCAGAGCTCAAGCATGTATCGAAGTATCAGAGCACCGAGCACCATAGGGTTTAAGATTACAACTCGATCCAATAAAAGTTTCGGAAGAACGAGATTTGCAACTTAAAAAAATATGCCCTTATTATAGACCCGCTTGAAGACTAACTCAGATTTCTCCCCCTTTGTCATCAAATGACCAAAAGGATCGAAACTGAGGACTAACGCCCCTGAAGATATTCAAGTTGATGGAGGAGCGCCAGTGTTGTTGGGGTCGGTTGTTGAAGTAGGGCCTGCTGCAGTGTTGTCCAAGTCTTCATTTTCATCAGTGTCGCGCGATGAAGAATATGAACTGGCCACCAGAGAAGGAACCTTGACCTTCTTGAATTTCTTCGGCGGAGGTGCCGACCAGGCAAATTCTTCTTTGAGGCCCATGTTCTCCAAATCTTCAACACTATATACTTGAGACAGAACAGCCCAGGTGCGGTTGAGGGTTTCATGAAGGTAGTAATGGTTTTTCTTCACTGCATTGTGTGTGGCAGTCATGTTGTGAAGAATTGAACCAAACTGACGCTTGACCCATTTGTGATTGCGATCAACCTTTTCATGAAGATTGAGGAGTAACTCACGATTAGTCATCACCCTGGGTGCTGTGGCTTGAGGATTTGTCTTGGCAGTATTAGCAGCAGAGTCATGTGTGGCAGAGTCATCATTGGTGGAATAAGAAGCAGCCTTGCGAAATTGACCATCCAATGGACGAATGCCTTCATCTATCACAGCAGTGGCCTTGCCCTTTTCATCAGCTCAGGAAAATGTCCTTTTGAGGACTTCAATAGGAGCCAAGTAGCTGCAGTGGTTGAGAGTTTCAGCCTTGTAGTTGAGTGAAGACCTTGTCCTGATGAATCTCATAATCCAAGGTGCATAAGGCTTCAGCTCAAATGGTGACATAGTAATGTTGGCCAGAGTCCTCATGAAGAAATCATGGAAGTTTATGGGAATGCCATGTATGATATGGAAAAGCATATTCTTCATGATGCCAACAATTTCTTCATCGGAAGAATCGTGTCCTTTGATGGGACATATTGTCTTCGTCAGAATGCGATAGACAGTCCTAGGCACATACAGCAATTCCTTGACGAGGAATTTGGTGCGAGGTGATTGCCCTGGCTTCAGAGGCTTCATGAGCACTTGCATATAGTGGTTTGACAGTTCAGGTTCATCATACACGCAACGCGCATCTTCAGTGGGTGGACTAAGAGAAAGGCAGCGAAGCAATTCAGTTGCTGGGGCCTTGTAATGTGTATTTTCAGTCATCCAGTCCAGAACCCATGAATTGACATCTTCAGAGTTGCCAGTGATGTGCAGTGTAGCATAGAACTGAAGAATAAGTTCTTCATTCCAATCGCATATATCTGTGCAGAAGTTGAGTAGCCCAGCGTCGTGAAGAACACTGAGGACTGGCGTAAAGCACAGCATAGATTCCATATCCACGTGAGGAATATGTGCATGGTCGAAGACTTTGTCTTTGTTGTAAAGCACTGAGGAATAGAAATTTGCTTGCCTCTTCCTTATGCGAGCAGAGTCATAAGGATTGTATTCAGTGAAGAATACGTGCTCGCCATAGAAGTCTTCAGCCTTGAATTTCTGTTTGCGTGAGAATGGATCCTTTGGCCTTGGCAGAGGAGTGTCAGTGAGTTGCATCACGACCTCAGGAATCACAAGCTCAGGTTCTTAAGGCTGAGGAATTTCAGGATTTTCCTCAGGTGCAGTCACCTTGTCTGTTTCAGCAGCAGTTTCTTCAGCACTAGTGGCTGGAATTTCTTCATTCACAGAAGCAGTGGGATGAGTTGCATCAGAGCCCAATTTTACGGTTGGTGAAGGAGAGTGAGGAATTTGCTGCAGGGGAGTGAAGAGTGGGGAATTGGGATGCTGACTTTCCCAAAAGTCGTCATTCATTACTGGAGTTGTGCTTCCAATATCCACATCTTCATCATCAATTTCTTCAACACCAGCCTCTTCAGCATCAAACTGAGGCATTGGTGATGAGACTATTGGGGTTGAAGGGATTGTATCCACTTCAATTTCTTCATCAATCTGCTCTGAGGAAGCAGCAGACTGAGTTTCTTCATCTGATCCACTTGGGATCTCATAATCTTCACCAAAAGGAACAAGGTCTTTGATGGCATGGAGGAGATAGGAACAACATCAATTGGATTGGCAAATGAGCTGGTCATGGGCTTCATCTTCTTTTGGACTGAAGATTCTAAAGCACTTGATGCTTTCCTTTTCTTCACTGCAGCTCGCTCTGCAGCCTTGGTTTTCTTCACATCTAAAGCAGAGGGAAGAATTGGAGTTGGAGTTGGTGCAGGTGGAGCTGAGGAATCTGGTTCATTTTCTTCAGGCACAACTGATGCAGTTGCCCTGGTCTCTTCATTTTCTTCAGGCGCACCACTAGTGGATGCCCTGGCAATTTCATCAACGGCTGGAGCAGAGTCATCAGCCTTGGAACTAGCATTTTCTTCAGCAGCCTAAACTTCATCAGCGGTACTGGCATGTTCTTCAGTTTGCTGAACAGATGCTTCAGCTTGAGGAATTTGTTGCTTTGAGGCAGTACCCTTGGTGAAGGTATCAGTCAGCCTCACAAATCTGACCTTGGCTCCTTGCCAATCAGCATAGTACGAGTCAAAGTTGTCGCTGAGGGCTTTGATCTCAGCCTGCATCTTGACAAGTTCCTCAGGCTTCATTTTGAGAACATTTTTCTTCAGCAGCTTCTCTTTGCGGTACTGGGATTTCTTGATCTCTCTGGCCCTATCATATTTCCACTTCTCCTCTTGGATGAAGTGAGTCAGCATGTGACTTTGGCCAGGTGTCAGCTTGAAATCAGGCATAGGAGTGTTGTGATCCTTGTGCCAGAGATCAATATAGTCTAGGATCGCCCTTGGATCCAAAAGCAGGGGCACAGGTGTGCCTTTGGCTTTAGCAGCCCTTTCTTGGAGGTCTCTGATGATGTCAGCGAGTTCTTCTTCACCAGCTTCATCATCATCAGATGGCACAGTGAAGACCACTTGCTTCTTTGGACTTGGGCGAGTGCCGCGTCCAGTGGTAGCCTTTTTTTTCAGTAACGAGGGTCCAGCTGAGGATTTTGATGCAGCTGAGGAACTAGCTGAGACACCAGAGGCAATAGAGATGCGAGTTGTCCTTTGGCATGAGGCCAGATGCACAGGAGCTGAGGACTTTGTGGGAGCAAGAGCAGCATGAGGAATTTGCTTTGAAGATTTTGAAGATTCTGGCCGTGAGGGCGCAGCTGAGGAACTTGGCCGTGAGGGCATTGAAGGTGAAGCACTTGGCTTACGAGCAGGCTTCTTCATCATTGATTTCCTCGGCTTGGCAGAAGCCTCAGTGGCAGCAGCAGCAGAAGATTCTTCATTGAATTTCCTCACTGCTTCTTTTGCTTGCTTTTGCAGTTTACGCTGGCGCTTGGCCCATTCTTGAGGAAATTCCTCACCTCTTCTGATGCTAGAGGGATCAGCCACTTGGCCAGGTGCCAATGGAGGGCGTTGACATGGAGGGTTTACGGCGAATTTCTTCATGTACTTAGGAGTAACATATCTGTACTCCCTCTATTCTCTTGCCCATCTCCTTTCAATCTTCTGTATGCGCACCTTGCGCTGATTTCTATCTTCTTCAGGAGGTGTGCAGTACCCAGCATAAATGTCCTCAGGGATTTCAAATGCAGTCATGACCTCTGGTCTCTTTCCTCCTTTCTGCGGACTTTTACCTTCAGCCATTTTCTTCAGATGAGGAATTTGAACAATGGAATTCTCTGAAGAAGTATGCAACTTTTCTTCGAGGAACGCTGCAAATAAGTTAAGTTGATGAGAACCTAAGGATTCAGCAGCGGACATGTGTACCTGTGAACAGAGTATAGTTGCGAGGAATTTGAAGAGGTCATATGCGTTCTCAGAGGGTTTTCATAAAGAACAAGTTTTGAGGAATTTGACCAGATTCGTCTTGAGGAATTTCACTAAGCTCCATATATATCTTAGGTTCCAGAGTTGTATAGATTGAGAACCCACACAATTGAGGAATCTTGAAGAAATTTAGACTTAGGGAAATGAATCAAGAACAGAGAATAAGTGAGGTGTTTTGTGTGTGAGGATTTGAAGAATAAAAACACCTTTGAAGATTTTGTAGAAAAACTTCGAATCAAAGAGGGCAGTAAAAATAGCTTTTAATTACCTTGAATGAAGAACACGACGAACTGTGAGTTGGAACAGTGAAGTTCGTCAATGCAGATCTTCCACGCCCTAACTTGGCGGAGGAAGACGTCTACGGCGGCGGCGGAGGTGAAGATTTCCGCTGTCGGCGCGAGTACGTCGGCGATGAGGTCGAGGCAGTGAAGCTTTTCCTCACCGGCGACGATGAAGTAGCGACGGCGCTAGGGTTTGGAGAGCTCAAGCGAGGTAAAGGAAGTGAGGATGGCAACGGAGGGGTATTTATAGCCGCAGTGAAAAACTGCTCTTCCGAAGATTTAGGACTAACATGCCCCTGGCCGTTCTCCTTCACTTGACATGTGTCACCCACGTACTGTGTAGTGGAGATCGTGTAAGATCGTGGGTGAGTAAAATAATCCATCGTGGGAAGTGGAACGGATTGCGCGGCAAAACCGAAGGTTTGGATAAGATTAGTTTTAACGTTCCGTTAGCAATTTCTTCAGCTGACAAGGACACAGTGAAGAATTTGAACGAGTTTCAAATAAAACGCACATGAAGAATTTGTGAATAGACTGGATTGAGTATAGCATAGAGGGGAAGGGTCCGATCACATTCACTTAGCGAAAAAAAAGTTCCAACTTGAAGAAATAGCTATAAGTGAATGCTGTAGAGGACATAAACTCATATATATATATATATATATATATATATATATATATATATATATATATATATATATATATATATATATAGCAAATGAAGAAAAATGACGGCACAAGTGAAGACTTTGTAAAGTTTGAAGAATTTGAAAAACTGAAGAATTTAAAAAGTTGAGGAAAAACTCAAATTGAAGATTTTCAACTTTTGTGGTGGCGTGACCCACCGTGTAAGAATGATGATTTCAGACACCGCGTACAATTGTCGTTGGGTTCTGAGAATCAAATTCTTCATTAATTTCTTCACACTTAGAGTGTTATTCTTCATTGATTGAAGAAAAACGTTTCTTCATGTGTTGCACATCTAAGTCATCAATTATGCATAAGTGTTAGGATGAGTGCATTTTCAAAGTACATTCAAAGATTCTAAGATATTTAGCTCACACCGCAACTTGCTAAATCTCTTCTCATCCAAGGGCTTAGTGAAGATATCGGCTAGCTATTCTTCAGTCTTCACATGCTCAATAGAAATGTCGCCCTTCAACACATGATCATGAAGAAAATGATGACGAATCTGAATGTGCTTTGTCTTCGAGTGCTGATCTGGGTTGCGAGCAATCTTGATGGCACTCTCATTGTCACAGAGGAGAGGCACATTCTTCACGTTGACTCCATAGTCCTTGAGTGTTTGCTTCATCCATAGTAGTTGAGCACAGCAAGAACCAGCAGCAATGTACTCAGCTTCAGCAGTAGACAGTGATACGCAGTTCTGTTTCTTCGAGGACCAACAGACCAAGGATCGTCCGAGGAAATGACAAGTACCAGATGTTGACTTGCGATCCACATGGTCACTAGCATAGTCAGAATCAGAATATCCAATGAGGTCAAAGTCTGAGCCCTTGGGGTACCATAATCCTAGTGTTGGTGTGTGAGCTAGATATCGAAGAATATGCTTCACAGCCGTATGGTGTGATTCCTTCGGTGCAGCTTGAAATCGTGCACACATGCAAACACTAAGCATTATATCTGGCCTAGATGCACATAAGTACAATAAAGAGCCAATCATGGAGCGGTATACCTTGTGATCGAAGTCAGTACCATTTTCATCAGTGCATAGATGACCATTTGTGGGCATAGGAATTTTGAGACCTTTGCAATCTTGCATGCCGAATTTCTTCAGGACATCCTTGAGGTATTTCTCCTGAGATATGAATATCCCATTGTGCTTTTGACGAATTTGTAGACCTAAGAAGAATTTCAATTCTCCCATCATAGACATTTGATATTCTTCACTCATCATATAGGCAAATTCATCACTATAACGTTGGTCAGTACAGACAAAGATGATATCATCAACATATATTTGGCACACAAACAGTTCACCATCATATGATTTAGTAAAAAGAGTGGGATCGAGTGAACCGGGTGTGAAGCCTTTCTTCATGAAGAATTCCTTCAATGTGTCATACCACGCCCGTGGGGCCTACTTGAGGCCATAGAGGGCCTTGTTAAGTCTGAACACTTTGTCAGGATGTTTTGGATCTTCAAAACCTGGTGGTTGAGCAACATATACTTCTTCCTCAATCTTACCATTGAGGAATGCACTTTTCACATCCATTTGGTATAAGATGATATCATGATGGTTAGCATAAGCAAGTAATATGCGAATAGCTTCAAGTCTAGAAACAGGTGCAAAAGTTTCATCGAAATCAATTCCTTCAACCTGTGTGTAGCCTTGAGCTACTAGTCGTGCCTTATTCCTCACCACAACACCATTTTCATCTTGCTTGTTGCGGTAGATCCACTTTGTACCAATGATGTTATGCTTGCGAGGATCGGGACGATTGACCAGTTCCCATACGTTGTTGAGCTTGAACTGATGTAATTCTTCTTGCATGGCCTGAATCCACTCAGGCTCCAGAAATGCTTCATCTACCTTAGTGGGCTCTGTGATAGAGACAAAAGCAAAGTGCCCACAAAAGTTAGATAGATGTGAAGCTTTTGAGCGTGTGAGAGGACCTGGTGCTCTAATGTCATCAATGATCTTCTCCACTTGCACTTCTTTTGTAATGCGAGGGTGAGTTGGTTGCCGTTGAGGAATTTGATCAACATTTTCTTCAGCATCAATTTCCTCGGCATTTTCTTGAGGTGCATCAGTTCGACGTTCTTCACGTTCTGGAACGAATTCTTCAGCAGATTCTTCAGTAGGAATGATATCTTCAGTAGCCTTGTGCTTGATCGATTCCTCAGGTGCTGGTTCATCTAACACAGAAGGTAGGTGCTCTCTTTGCGAGCCATTAGTTTCATCGAACCGCACATCTACAGTTTCAACAATCTTGTGAAGAACATTGTTGAAGACTCTGTAGGTGTGCGAGTCCTTTCCGTAACCAAGCATGAAACCTTCATGTGCTTTCGGTGCAAATTTAGAGTTGTGATGAGGATCTCTAATCCAGCATTTAGCACCGAAGACTTTGAAATAACTCACATTGGGTTTCTTGTCAGTGAGGAGTTCATAGGCAGTCTTCTTGAAGAATTTGTGAAGATATACTCTGTTGATGATATGGCACGCAGTATCAATTGCATCAACCCAGAAACGACGAGGGATTTTGTACTCATCGAGCATAGTGCGAGCCATCTCAGCAAGAGTCCTGTTCTTGCGCTCCACAACGCCATTCTGTTGAGGAGTATAAGGAGCAGATAATTCATGAGTAATACCGAGTTCATCAAGATAGTCACTGAGACCCGAATTCTTGAACTCAGTGCCATTGTCACTTCTGATGTGCTTGATCTTCACACCAAAGTTAGTTGAAGCCCTCGAGGAAAATCGTTTGAAGACTTCCTGCACTTCAGTTTTGTAAGAGACAAGGTGCACCCATGTGTAACGAGAGTAATCATCAACAATAACAAAACCATATTGAGATGCTTCATAAGAGACAGAGGAATAATGGTTAGGACCGAAGAGATCCATGTGAAGCAATTCGAATGGACGAGTAGTGGTCATGATAGTCTTCGCTGGATGCTTGGCCTTGGTCATCTTTCCAGCTTCACAGGCACTGCATAAGTGATCCTTGAGGAATTTGACATTCTCAATGCCAATGACATTCTTCTTCTTCGCAAGCGTGTGCAGATTCCTCATGCCTGCATGACCAAGTCGTCGATGCCATAGCCATCCTTCTGAAGGTTTTGCAAGTAGGCACACGGCAGGTTGTGACTCTGCAGAGAAATCAACAATATACAAGTCTCCTCTCCTAAAGCCTTCGAAGACTTTGGATTTGTCAGATTCCATAATCACAACACAACGATACTTGCCGAAGACAACAACCATATCAAGATCACAAAGCATTGAGACAGACATAAGATTGTATCCTAAGGACTCAACAAGCATGACTTTGTCCATGTGTCGATCCTTTGTGATAGAAACCTTACCTAGACCCAATACCTGACTTTTGCTTTTATCAGTGAAGATGATATGCAGATTCTTGTCACCGGTCATGTGATTTGTACATCCACTATCAAGTACCCATTCAGTGGCTTTGGGTTGATCAACCTGCAGATGAATTAGTGCAACTTACGAACCTCATATACTTCAGTAGTGAAGAATATGATATCACAATTCATCAGATCAATTTCATCAAGCAGTAGAACCGATAAAACAAAGGGAGGACGTGTGAAATGAAGGTTCATTTCATCATGGTTAGCCTGCGTCCTTTCAGGCAATTTTTGTCAGGTCCCCAGCAAATTCTTCAGACGTTACAGCACGTCTGGAGACCTGACCCTGCAGAAGAGATTAGTTCTTTTTCTTCACCATCCACATCTGAAGGGGTGGCAAAGAGTTCATCACTCTGCGAGCTCCATATGAGAATGGTGGCAAAGCATCCAAACCATTCCGTTTCACATAAGAGGGGTTAGGGTAAGCATATGAATAAGCAGAGAAATTCTTCGAGGACTTATGAACATAATAATTTGAAGAATAATGCTCATATTCATAGCCCTTGGCTCTTCCCTGCGAAACAGAGTTGTTAGCACGATGATGTTTATATGAGGACTTTGATCCATGTGAGGAATTTGATCCTCTTGAGGAATTTGGTCTGTATGAGGGCTTGGATCCATATGAAGAATTTGGTCCGTATGAAGAATTAGATCTGGGGTTCCTTTTCTTCACAGGTGGTGTTATGAGGACATTCACCTGAAGACTTTCAAGGCAGCTTTTGGGAACCCAGATTTTCTTCATAGGGGAACCGTTCCTGCAGTTAGTGCCAACATATCTAGCAAATACTTCACCATTCTGATTTTTGAACAGTTTATAGTTGGAGTCAAATGACTCATCAGAAGAATGAGAATATTCACATGTATAGCCAGATAAATCAGATGGATCAACTGGAGATCCCTTTGCAGCAACCCATGAGGTTTTAGGGTACTGCTCAGGCTTCCAATAAGTACCATCCGCATTGAGTTTCCTCTCAAAGGCAATACCCTCTTTCCTAGGGTTCCTGTTGAGGATCTGCTTTTTAAGCACATCACAAAGAGCCTGATGCCCTTTGAGGCTTTTGTACATGCCTGTCATGTACAATTCCTTCAGCCCTGCATCGTCAGTGATACTAGCAATGTCCTCAGATGAGGAATTAGTGATAGCAGAGACAGGTGAAGAATTTGTAACATTTGAAGCATTTGAACATTCAGGTGAAGAATTAGCAAATTCTCGTTCAATGCATTTTAAACATGGAGGAATAAATTCTTCCCGAGCAGCGCTGATTTGTTGAGCAAGTAATGAATCGCGCTCCTTCTGAAGATCTTCATAACTCACTTTTAGCTTCTCAAGATCTTGCTTCTTTTGAAGATATTCATAAGAAAGCTTCTCATGATCAGATAAGAGAGTGTTATGATGATTTTGAAGGTTGTCAAGCTTAGTCTGAAGTCTCTGAAGATTTTCAGTCAAGGCCTTAGTGCGATCCATTTCTTCACCCAACATATCATCACTTTTGTCTAGCATGTTTTGAACCTTTTCAAAAGCCTTTTGTTGTTGCACAGCAATCTTAGCAAGTTTAGAGTACCTAGGCTTAAGATTTTCATCAGATTCATCATCACTAGATTCAGAGGAGGCGTATTTGAGTACCTTGGCACCCTTTGCCATGAAGCAATAGGTGGGAGCGTAGTCATCACTGCCTTCGTCAGCCTTGTTGGTGAGATCACTTTCTTCAGCGTTGAAGATGGATTTGCTGACGAATGCAGTAGCGAGGGCTAGGCTCGCCACACCAGACTCAGAGTCTTCAGATTGTTCCTCTTCCTCATTTTCTTCAGATTCAGCCTCAGAGTCCATTTCCTTGCCAATGAATGCCCGAGCCTTCTTGGAGCTGCTCTTCTTGTGAGTCGAAGACTTCGAGGATTTTGATGATGAAGATTTTGAGGATTTCTTCTTTTTCTTCGCATCATCAGAACTATAATCCTTGTATTTCTTCTTCTTTGATTCCTTTTCGCACTAAGGACAATCTTGAATGTAATGTCCTGGTTTCTTGCACTTGTGACAAAGCCTCTTCTTATAGTCACTAGTTGAGGAATCGTTGCTCCTTGAGGATTTTCCAAAACGACCACGTCTTGAGAACTTCTGGAATTTCTTCACAAGCAGCGCCAAATCATGACTTAGTTCTTCAGGATCACCAAGGCTGCTATCAGAGTCTTCATCTTCGGACTCAGATACTACCTTGGCCTTCAGTGCACGTGATCTGCCATAGCTCGAACCGTAGAGATCTCTCTTCTCAGCAAGCTGGAACTCATGAGTGTTTAGCCTCTCGAGGATATCAGTGGGGTCAAGTGACTTGTAATCAGCACGCTCTTGAATCATCAGCGCCAGAGTGTCAAATGAGGAATCAAGCGATCTCAGCAATTTCTTCACCACCTCATGGTCGGTGATGTCAGTGGCACCAAGTGCTTGAAGCTCATTTGAGATGTCAGTGAGGCGATCGAAGGTTTGCTGAACATTTTCATTGTTGAGTCTTTTGAAGCGGTTGAAGATATTGCGAAGAACATCAACTCGAGAATCACGCTGAGTTGAAACTCCTTCATTGACTTTGGACAGCCTATCCCAGATCAGCTTAGCAGTTTCCAAAGCACTCACTCTACCATACTGTCCTTTGCTCAGATGGCCACATATGATATTCTTCGCTTGGGAATCAAGTTGCTTGAATCTCTTCACATCGGTAGCGTTCAGTGAGGGTGAGACGGAGGGAACACCATTTTCCACAACATACCAGAGATCGTTATCAATTGCCTCAAGATGCATGCGCATCTTGTTCTTCCAGTAGGGGTAGTCCGTCCCATCAAAGGTAGGACACCCAGCAGAGACCTTGATCATACCTGCGGTCGACATAACTAAAACTCCAGGCGGTTAAACCAAAATCACACAGAACAAGGGAGTACCTTGCTCTGATACCAATTGAAAGTGCGTTATATCGACTAGAGGGGGGGTGAATAGGCGATTTTTATGAAATTCTTCACTGAGGAATTTGCTCGTGAGGAAATTCCTTAGCGAAGAAATACTGGCAGCGGAATAAGTACTCAGAAGTAAACATAACCGATTACATGCATGGTCATAATGATGAAATGAGGACAAACACAGAGTACAGAAAGCGTAGGCACAGGATAACTCTAGATGAAGACAAACAGACTGAACAAATTGAACTAAGGAATTTGTGAAAGTCTTTAGTCAAAGTCTTCAAACACAGATATGAACAAACAGACAACACAGTAATGAGGAAATGAAGGTGTTGAGGAAATGGAACCAGTAAGCTTGGTGAAGACAATGATTTGGTAGACCAGTTCCAACTACTGTCTCAGTTGTACGTCTGGTTGGAGCGGCTGAGTATTTAAACTCGAGGACACACAGTCTCGGACACCCAGTCCTGAGCACGCAGCTCGGGGCACCAAGTCCTCACCGTATTCTCCTTGAACTAAGGACACACTGTCCTCGTCCAATCACTCGTGGTAAGTCTTCAGGTGACTTCCAAACCTTCACAGACTTGGTCACTCGGCGATCCACAATTCCTCTTGGATGCTCTAGACCATGACGCCTAACCATCTGGAAGAAGCACAGTCTTCAAAGGTAACAAGCATCGGATCCACGCAGGATTAATTTCTTCAGTGATGGTCAATCACTTTGGGTTTGTAGGTGTTTTGGGTTTGGGTTTGGATTTTCCTCACTTGATGATTTTCGCTCAAAGTCCTCGGAGGATGGGTTGCTCTCAAATGACAGGTGTCAAGTTCACGCGGAGCAGCCAACCAGCTAGTGGTTGAAGGGGGCGGCTATTTATAGCCTAGGGAGCAGCCCGACATGATAAGACATAAATGCCCTTCAATGATATGACCGTTAGGTGGACAAGATATTTTAGGACAGCTGGTGCGTGGCACAGCAACGGTCGGAAATTTGGTGTACAAATTCCTCAGGGCTATCATGTTCCTCACTGTGTAGGCAATTCACACTGGCGAATTCCTAACTCCTCAGTCAAAGCAAAGTCCTCAGTGACCAGAAGAACTGCGTCTCTGTCACTGAAGAAATTGACTGAACTGTATGAGATTTCCAATGGCTTCACTCGAAGGGATTGGTAGGTGTAGGGTTTGAGTTGAGCATCACATGGAAATTTTCTCCTTAGTATTTCCTCGACCCCCTTTAACAGTACGGTGTTTCCTATGACTCAAGAAAGAGAAAAATGAAACTACGAAAACAAAGTCTTCACGCTTCACATTCCTCGAACGAATACCATGTCTTCAAGGTCACACCAATTTCTTCACTTTCAAAGTCTTCAGAAAGTCTTCAGAATATCAAAGTCTTCAGTCGAAGAACTTCATTTTTAGGGGTCGACTTTTACTGTAAATATCAAACTCCTCATAGACCTATAGACCTGTGTACACTCATAAACACATCAGATGCTTAACCTATAAGTCTTCAATACACCAAAATCACTAAGGGGCACTAGATGCACTTACAGAGAGGACACTTATCTCTATTAGCTAGCTAACACAATATATGAAACCCCTAAATTAACCATACAAAACCCACAACCGCCCCCCCCCTTCAAAAAAAAACAAAAACTTCAGCTCCTGCCAGCTGCTGACGCGTGGATGCCTTTTGGTTCCGGTAGGTGCCACCAACTGGGACCAAAGGCCCTCCTGCCTGGGCTCGCCGCAGCGGCCACGTGGAGGCCCATCTATCCCGGTTGGTGTAAGAACCGAGACTAAAGGTGTAGGGCTTTAGTACCGACCCTTTAGTCCCGGTTCACCAACCAGGACAAATGGGCCTTACGAACCGGGACAAATGGCCCTTTTTCTACCAGTGTTGCTTCTTTCATGCCAAATACATATTCTTTCAACTATGAGATTATGCAACTCCCGGATACTAGAGGAATACCTTGTGTGCTACTAAACGTCACAACGTAACTGGGTGATTATAAAGATTCTCTACAGGTATCTCTGAAGGTGTTTTTTTGGCTTGGCATAGATCAAGATTAGGATTTGTCACTCCGAGTATCGGAGAGGTATCTCTGGGCCCTCTCGGTAGTGCACATCATAAGAAGCCTTGCAAGCAAAGTGACTAATGAGTTAGTCGCGGGATGATGTATTATGGAGCAAGTAAAGAGACTTCCCGGTAATGAGATTGAACTAGGTATGAAGATACCGACGATCGAATCTCCGGCAAGTAACATACCGATGACAAAGGTAATAACGTTGTTGTCATAACGGTTCAACCGATAAAGATCTTCATAGAATATGTAGGTGCCAATATGAGCATCTAGGTTCCACTATTGGTTATTGACCGGAGACATGTCTCGGTCATGTCTACATAGTTCTCGGACCCGTATGGTCCGCACGCTTAACGTTCGATGACGATTTAGTAATATATGAGTTATGTGATTTGGTAACCGAATGTTGTTCGGAGTCCCGGATGAGATCACGAACTTGACGAGGAGTCTCGAAATGGTCGAGAGGTAAAAATTGATATATAGGACGATGGTATTCATACACCGGAAGTGTTTTGGAGGATAGCAGATACTTATTGGGTCACCGGAAGGTGTTTTGGGTACCCCGGGCAATCCTATGGGCCATATGGGCCTTGTGAATGAACACTCCAGCACACAAGGGGCTGGTGCGCCTTATAAGGCTATAGGAGGAGGAGAAGGAAAGGGGGAAGGGCAAGGAAAGTGTGGATTAGGATTCCCACTTCCTTCCCTCACCCCCTCTTTCCTTCCCCTTCATGCATACATGGAAAGGGGGCGCAGGGCAAGGCAGGGCCCCTAGGGGGCAGCGGCCAACCCTAGGGCGCCCCTGGCTGCCTCCCCTCCCCTCCCACCTATATATATGTGGGGAGGGGGCGCCTCACAAGTACACAACAACATCTGTTAGCCGTGTGCTATGCCTTCCTCCATAGTTTACACCTCCGTCCATATCTTCGTAGTGCTTAGGCGAAGCCCTCTGCGGATCACTTCACCATCACCGTCACCATGCCATCGTGTTGACAAAACTCTCCCTCGACACTTTGCTGGATCAAGAGTTCGAGGCACGTCATCGAGCTGAACATTTGCAGAACTCAGAGGTGTCGTACGTTTGGTACTTGATCGGTCGGAACGAGAAGAAGTTTGACTACATCAACCGCGTTGTGAAACTCTTCCGCTTTCGGTCTACGAGGGTACGTGGACACACTCTTCCCCTCTCATTGCTATGCATCTCCTAGATAGATCTTGTGTGAGCGTAGGATTTTTTTTGAAATTGCATGGTACGTTTCCCAACAGTGGCATCCGAGCCACGTATGTGCATAGATGATATGCACGATTAGAACACAAAGAGTTGTGGGCGGTGATCGTTACACTGCTTATCACCAATTTCTTATTTGGATTCGGCGGTATTGCTAGATGAAGCGGCTCGGACCAACCTTACATAACCATGTTCATGAGACCGGTTCCACCGACAGACATGCAACTACTTTTGCATAAAGGTGGCTGACGGGTGTCTGTTTCTCCAACTTTAGTTGAATCAAATTTGACTGCGGTTGGTCCTTGTTGAAGGTTAAAACAACAAACTTGATAAATCATTGTTGTGGTTTTGATGCGTAGGTAAGAACAAGTTCTTGCTAGAACCCCGTAGCAGCCACATAAAACTTGCAACAACAAAGTAGAGGACGCCTAACTAGTTTTTGTAGGGCATGTTGTGATGTGATATGGTCAAGACATGATGGGATATACATTATTGTATGAGATGATCATGTTTTGTAAAAGTTACTAGCAACCGGCAGTAGCCTTATGGTTGTCTCTTTATTGTATGAAATTCAAACGCCATGTAATTGCTTTACTTTATCACTATGCGTTCGATAGTTGTAGAAGAAATAGTTGGTGAGACGACCACGACGCTACGGTGGAGATCAAGGTGTCAAGCCAGTGACAATGGAGATCATGACGATGCTTTGGAGATGGAGATCAAAAGCACAAGATGATGATGGCCATATCATGTCACATATTTTGATTGCATGTGATGTTTATCTTTTATGCATATTATTTTGCTTAGTACGGCGGTAGCATTATAAGACGATTACTTAACTAAATTTTAAGATATAAGTGTTCTCCTTGAGTATGCACCGTTGCGACAGTTCATCATGTTGAGACACCACATGATGATCGGGTGTGATAGACTCTACGTTCACATACAACGGGTGCAAGACAGTTTTGCACATGCGGAATATTCGGGTTAAACTTGACGAGCCTGTCATGTACAGACATGGCCTCCGAACACTGGAGACGGAAAGGTCGAACGTGAAGCATATAGTAGATATGATCAACATAGAGATGTTCACCATTGATGACTACTCCATCTTACGTGGTGATCGGACATGGTTTAGTTGATTTGGATCACGTATCATTTAGACGACTTGAGGGTTGTTTATCTAAGTGGGAGTTCTTAATTAATATGATTAATTGAACTTAATTTATCATGAACATAGTCCCGATAGTATTTGCATATCTATGTTATAGATCAATAGCTCACGATATAGCTCCTATATATTTTTGATATGTTCCTAGAGAAAAGTTGAAAGATAATAGTAGCAATGATGCGGATTGGGTCTGTGATCTGAGGATTATCCTCGTTGCTGCACAGAAGAGTCATGTCCTTCATGCACCGCTAGATGACAAACCTGTTGCAGGAGCAGATACAGACGTTATGAACGTTTTGCAAGCTCGATACGATGACTACTTGATAGTTTAGTGCACCATGCTTTATGGCTTAGAACCGGGACTTTAAAAATATTTTGAATGCAATGGAGCATATGAGATGTTCCAAGAGTTGAAAATGATATTTCAGACTCATGCCCGTGTTAAGAGGTATGAGACCTCTGACAAGTACTTTGCCTACAAGATGGAGGAGAATAGCTCAGCTAGCGAGCATGTGCTCAGAATGTTTGGGTACTACAATTGCTTGAATCAAGTGGTAGTTAATCTTCCAGATAAAATAGTGATTGACAGAGTTCTCTAGTCACTATCACCAAGTTACTAGAACTTCGTGATGAACTACAATACGTAAGGGATGACGAAAACGATTTCCAAGCTCTTCGCGATGCTGAAATCGGCGAAGGTAGAAATCAAGAAATAGCATCAAGTATTTGTGACACCCCAAAATTTTAATCTTGTTTTACTAATTAAAATTTTGCCAGGAAATTAAAACATTTATTTTCTGGGCTCCCTTTTGATTTTTGAACCTTTTTCTCCCTTGCCATTATGGAGTTTTTCCCATAGAGAAAACTTTTCAAATATGTTATTGGACTTGTTTAACCTCTCAAGAAAAACTTTCCTTTTATTAGTAGAACTAATTACATAATTAATTTGCTTGATCTTTATTTTTCTTGAAAAATGGTTTTCCATGGTTATATGGCCATATTTGAACTACAACCATTTGATAAATTTACTTAAAATTCCAACCAAAATTTGGTGATGTCAGGTGATGTTTTTAAATAACTTTTATGCAAAAATATATTTTATTCATGAAATAATTTGAGCTCTACACCCAATTTTCTTCTCTGGTCCAGTGGGCAATTTTGCACTACAACCCATTTAAATACTTCGTTCTAGCCTCCACCAAAATTATGGGATGATAGTAGCAGCATATGATTCAACTTTATGCAAAAACCCAATGATGTTATTTGAAAGTTTTGAGTGGATCAACCTCATCTTCATTCTGGTCCAACATGATGGTTTGTACAGCAATCATATTCTTGCTTGCTCTTTGGCCCTTGAGCTTTCTCATGCTTGTAGTGCACCTTGCCAAACCCTTAAGTCCAGGAGAGTGGGCCCATTGGATGACTCTAAGTGCTTGCAATCATGCCCTTTTCTTTCTGTCCAAAACTGAAGTTTTGCAAAACTTGCACTGACAAGTTTATCCTTTTAACAAACTAACCTCACCACCCTCTCTTTCAACTAAAGAGACCCCACTCTGGAAGTTTTGGCCACCCCAAGAGATGCCTAGGTGCATGTGGCATTCTGTCGAGCACCCTGTAGGCATGACCAGTTTTGACATGAGTCTTAGCTTGCACTGTGATCTTGCTTCCCTTGCCTAACTACTTTGTCCAATAGACTCCTCGCTACTCATAACCTAGGTCTGCTAATTCCCAGCCTCACCCGAGACCTCTAACACGCCCTGACATTTCGTCGAGCACGTCCCGTGCGTGCTCTGGGCGCAAGCAGAGCGCGCGTTTTGCACGTGCCGCGCCCGAGCCGCCACATCGCGCCCCTGGTTTTGCCCACGCCACAGATCGGCGCCACGCACTCCCCCTTCTCACCAGAACGCGCCAAGCAGCCCTGGTGCCCCGCAGCACCGCCGTCAGGGCCCTTGGCGGCATGGCGGCGTCCGCAGTGCGCCTCTGCCAGGTCGGTGCCGCCCAGGCCTCTCCCGCTCGCCACCTGCCCCTGGAACAGCTCATCCTCATCCTCTCAAGTGTCCCCTAGCTCTCATCGTCGCCACGACGCCCTGACGCTACAGGGAGGCGGTTCGCCGATGACCTTATCCACGGCCGCCGCTAACCGACCTCGTTGCGGTATATAAGGAGACCCCCGAACCCATTCAAGCACACAGGCAACCTCAGAATGCTCCCCTGGTTCTCCCGTGGCAGCCAATCGACCCAGGGAGGTCTTCTTCCCCACCTACGGCAACCGCAGCCGCCGCCACTATCCCCGCCATTCCGGCGCCACCAAAGCCTCCCCCTCTCCACTCTCTTCACCAGAAACTCCCTCTCCCCCTCATGAATCCATCCCTCTACTCGATTTGGAACGGGACTCATTGCGGGGAAAAATCACTTTGCCCGACGACCACCGTCCGCCGCGAAGCTCACCGCCGTCCGCTCCGTCCACCCCAGAGTCCATATCAACCACCGGAGTGACCGTCTTGATCCCCTGAGCACGCTGATGTCCTCCGTTCTTCGAACGATGCCGTCATTCGCCGGTGAGCCTCGCCGGAGCCCCGCCTCTGTTTCGGCCGGAGGAGGCGACGCGCGCGTGGACTGGTCAAACCTGACCAGTGGGCCAGGCGGGTCCACTGTCAGCGACCCAATGCCGATCCACGCGAGCATAAGTGGAAACGTATTTTTAGAATACGCCTTCGACGTGGTCAGTCCGAATCGTTTTCTTTTCTGTTTTATTTTCTTTTCAAAAACAGATTTTGACCACAACTTTCACTGCCTGCAACTTTTTAAATATAACTCCAAATGAATTGATTCTTTTTCCTACATCTCCCAAATATTGTCTAGTTTATTTCCATTTTCCAAGAAATTTTTTTGTGCTGTTTTCAAACTATGTGTTAATTTAAATAGAGAAGGAGAAAGCTTTCAAAAAGTTTTGGAGAGCACCCCCACCTCTCCACACCTTGAAGGCAAGCATTCTGAACCCCGGCATAATATTTTTGGTGTGTTCGTTGGCACGTTTATAACACCACCTCATTTCGGAGAACTTGTTATTTCATGTGATATGATCATTTGCATGAATGCATATAAGAGATTTCCTTGCTGTTGGAAATGAATACACTTGTGATGGTGATCATCCTCATGTGCCTTGCATGCATGCCGGAAGGAATCTGGGAAAGCCTCTGCCTTGGGTAGGCATGAGCTTGCCGCCGGTCTCCGTCGGGACGGGTGTGTCCGGTATGGCATAGTAATGTATAATGAGTGTTGATTGTGTTGTTTGAAATATATTTGTTATACATGTCATGCAGGGAAAATTATAAACCTCCTGAGTCGACCGTAGATCGAGTCTTGTTCCAGTAACCCCCACACTTGTTTCATGCTACCACTTGTCCCTGCCACAGGTAGGGTACGGTTCAGTAATTTGTCAACCCCTTTCTAGCACACACCGTACAGAGGGGCCGGTATGAGGGTACCAAGGCCATTGATTAAAGCCAGTCATCCGGTCAGGGGGCATGGGTGTTTCGGTTGTAGCCGAGGGGGTAGCTTTCCCCAGTTATGTGCACAGTATAAATGTTGTGATCCCATGCTAATCGAGGTTGTAGCCTCCCCACTTAGAATTTTGCTTAACACAGTCGTGGGTGATTCCAGACACCGGTAAGTTAAGCTGGTGTGTGCAAGTCAGGTGCGTTTTCATTTAAAAGACCGTAGACGGGATTAGTCCCGATGGACTAAAGGAACCCGTTACTCGTGGGTAAAGAGTACACCCTCTGCAGAGATTAAACCTATTCGAATAGCCGTGTCCATGGTTAAGGACTACAGTCTGGGTTGGGTCAAGTGTCGGTCTTAGTGTCGGTCTTCGGAGGAGAAACTACTAAACCAGAACGTGGATCATGACTGATGACTTGTGATAATTATGTTATGTTTATTATGGACTAACCCATTATATTATTTGAATTATTGAGTATCCCTGGGACGGTTCTACCTCCTGGATATTCAATGTGATTATTTACTCTATAAGCCCTTTATGTGGTGTCGCTGAGACGCCCGACTGTGGCATTGCTTGTTGTTTACTTTCGACATAAGCCCTTTCTGCAATGTCGCTCAGACGTCCGACTGTGGCATGCTTGTTATTTATTTTGATATAAGCCCTTTCTGCGATGTCGCTCAGACGTCCGACTGTGGCACGCTTGTTATTTATTTCGATATAAGCCCTTTCTGCGATGTCGCTCCGACGTCCGACTGTGGCACGCATGTCAGTTGCTCTTCGATATAAGCCCTTTATGTGGTGTCGCACAGACGCCCGACTGCGGCATTCGATTTCCACTCCATTATTGCTTATTTGTGTTGCATATGAATGACTTGCATGCATGCATCAGAGAATTTATTCTATTACTGACAATGTGATCATAGAATAATTCAGCGCTCGATTACCATTTATATTATACCCGTGTTCATCATGTTTGCGAGTACATTCAAAGTACTCACTGGCTTGTCCCTGGCTATTGTCTTGGCCAGATTTCTTGCACGGAGAGGAGCGACGCGATGACAGCCCCGGAACCTAAGCAGTGGTGGTAGCAGCCTCGCGAAGATAGGAGTTGACCTGGTCAGCTGTTCTTGTGGGAAATGGAGTCCCCTAGACGCCGATGATTTCAGACTGCTTCCGCCATCATCCACTAGAACCATTTGTTGTACTCACAGGCCAGAATGGTCTTGTACTACATATGTTGTATTTTTGCTTGGAATTTCTGTATCAAGTTGGTGCCTCATCAGCTAACAGTTATCCTGGGGCTGGTGAGCACAACGACCATTTTCTGGAATTTAGTACCCGGAAAACCGGTCGCGACAAACTTGGTATTAGAGCCAGGCTGACCATTGGCTAATCCTATCTTAGCCAGGTCAATAAACTTAGGCAAACCAACCCACCAGACCATAACCAAACCCCAGCCAAGCTTCTCGTGCAAGATAGCCACACAGTGACCCGACACCTTTTGGCAGTCGGTGCCCAACCTATCAACCTAGCTTGTCTATCCCGCACCAGTGACCAGCACCCAAGATATCTCATTCGCAAGCATGCGAAGGAAGACTCCATCCCCTTTTTCTATAAAAAGGGCACGCTAGCCCCAAACCAGTACCGCACAGCCTCTACCCCAAACCGAGCCATAATGCCTGGCCCCGTAGTACACAATGAGAGCACAACAACCAACCTTGGAGGTTTTGTGACCATACTCGCAAACCTCACCCGCCATGCCTATGCGTTAGAAGAGCCCCCAGAATATGTTGTGTACCAAGGACCCATGAGCGGTGAGGACCGTCAATTCTGGGCCACTGTGCACATCTACGGTAGGGGTCTAGCACCCGAGCACCCCTACAGGTTCACCGGAAGGACAACTTCTTTTGAGCCACAAGCCATCCAACTAGCTGCTCGAGAGGCTATAGTTCATCTCCGGCACTTGTCGCCCAGAGTTAACTGTCGCTCGTTCCATTACTACCCCAGACGGGAAGGGTATGGTAGACCACCCCAAGTTGCCAACGGAGATCACGAGACGAATCCTGCATTGTTGCACCTGTTGCGCTATGTAGGAGCACTAGAGGGACTGTTCGATCAAATCACCATTGATCTGATTGCAGCTCGTGGGGAGCTGGTTCGTCGAGCCCCGGCGAGAGAAGAAAACGAGCCCGACGTCGACAACCCAGTCATGTTGTTCGGACACCCGATCGAGACCCTGAGGTCAGCCCCATCCATCAACCAAGGTGCTTTGATGACACCAGAAGTGCTTCGTCGCCTTTTGGGAGCACACTCCAACCAGATTGTGGCCAACAATTCCCGAGATGGTCATCATCGCTACCCCGAGCCTGCAGCTCCTCAACCCTCTCCAGCTAATTCTAACGGTGAGACCCGTGGAGAAACCTCGACATCCACAAGGCACACCCGCTTGGATGTAAATGAAGTAGACTAAGCCACTCGAGTAGTGTCGAGTCCCAGTGTATCCTCGCTTTATAATCGTGTGACCTTGTAAATTAACGCAGCCTGTCATCGTGCCTCTGTTATTTAAATAGTAACCTTGCAAGGATATATCAACCTGCAGTTACATTTTATTCTGAGCACAGCTACCAAAACCACCTCGACAAACCCCATAGTGATACGTCACTTCAATGAAATGTGTGTATCTGTGGCTTTGACCCCGACCCTTGGAGCTGAACTGGCAAATTCATTATCTTTCACCACGGTAAAACAACCCAGCTCCAGTGCTATAAAAAGGCCACCTCGTGACCTTGCCAAGCACCCCTCACCTTGTGCGCCATTTCCTGCCATGCCGAGCCCTAGCATTTATCTGAGAACTCCAGATGCAACCCCAGGTAGTTTTGTAAAAATATTGTGGGACTTTACCTGCAGTACCATAGGTTCTACCCAGCCACCCCAGTACGAGCTGTTCAAATCGAGAATCACCCCTTCCACCTCAAGATACTGGGCAGCAGTACACATCCCTCCAGTAAACCCAAACCAAGACCCAACGGAGGTCTCCTTCGTGGGGAAATCCATGCCGACCCCGCATATGGCCGTAGAAGCTGCAGCATACGAAGCGCTTGCCCGTCTTCGATTCGCGGTGCCCTATGCCAGCGAACGAGGGTATTATTACTTTCCGAGCCGTGCAGCACCCGGAGAAGTGACATCTTTTCCTAGTGGACGGATTGAGAGAGACCCCATACTTGCCAACCTTGTCCAGTACGTCATCGCTCAAGAATGTTTGACCCAGCAAGTAATCGGTTATCTCCAGAGTCTCGCGGATTTAAATCATCAGGTCGCCATCGGCAGACCACTGAGGCCCGACCAGGAGAGACACATACATCGACTGGTCAATCCACTTTCCTCGATAGAAGAAGAGTGTATCCCAGTACCAGAGACGTTTTCTCGGGAGCCCGTCCAGTCACCGTTTGCATTATAGACGTCGCTGATGTGTCCATTTTTGCAACATTTATTTTTAAGTTGCAACTTATGTGTGGTACCCCGAGTTTGCACGGCGAGTTAATCATTTAGTTTCTATTAATGTAGGTAGTTTTGTTGCGGTTTGACTCTATTATAATACTATTGTTCTCTAGCGAAAAATCCTGGAGTGAGATTTCTTTTCCCTGAGTTGCTGCATCGTACGTCTTATCACGACGTGGATCATTTTATTTCACACAGCACCACGGCAGCAGACTCACAACCGCTCTAAGCAAATCTCGAGGACGAGATTTTTTCTTAAGGGGGGTAGTGTTGTGACAGCCCA
Organism: Aegilops umbellulata; assembly: GCA_032464435.1. Classification (NCBI taxonomy): domain Eukaryota; kingdom Viridiplantae; phylum Streptophyta; class Magnoliopsida; order Poales; family Poaceae; genus Aegilops; species Aegilops umbellulata. The sequence continues at coordinate 562,883,497 of CP136056.1, forward strand.
AAATTTTAATCTTGTTTTACTAATTAAAATTTTGCCAGGAAATTAAAACATTTATTTTCTAGTCTCCCTTTTTATTTTTGAACCTTTTTCTCCCTTGCCATTATGGAGTTTTTCCCATAGAGAAAACATTTCAAATATGTTATTGGACTTGTTTAACCTCTCAAAAAAACTTTCCTTTTATTAGTAGAACTAATGACATAATTAATTTGCTTGATCTTTATTTTTCTTGAAAAATGGTTTTCCAAGGTTATATGGCCATATTTGAACTACAACCATTTGATAAATTTACTTAAAATTCCAACCAAAATTTGGAGATCTCAGGTGATGTTTTTAAATCACTTTTATGCAAAAAATATCTTTTATTCATGAAATAATTTGAGCTCTACACCCAATTTTCTTCTCTGGTCCAGTGGGCAATTTTGCACTACAACCCATTTAAATACTTCGTTCTAGCCTCCACCAAAATTATGGGATGATAGTAGCAACATATGATTCAACTTTATGCAAAAACCCAGTGATGTTATTTGAAAGTTTTGAGTGGATCAACCTCATCTTCATTCTGGTCCAACATGATGGTTTGTACAGCAACCATATTCTTGCTTGCTCTTTGGCCCTTGAGCTTTCTCATGCTTGTAGTGCACCTTGCCAAACCCTTAAGTCCAGGAGAGTGGGCCCATTGGATGACTCTAAGTGCTTGCAATCATGTCCTTTTCTTTCTGTCCAAAACTGAAGTTTTGCAAAACTTGCACTGACAAGTTTCTCCTTTTAACAAACTAACCTCACCACCCTCTCTTTCAACTAAAGAGACCCCACTCTAGAAGTTTTGGCCACCCCAAGAGATGCCTAGGTGCATGTGGCATTCTGTCGAGCACCCTGTAGACATGACCAGTTTTGACATGAGTCTTAGCTTGCATTATGGTCTTGCTTCCCTTGCCTAACTACCTTGTCCAATCGACTCCTCGCTACTCATAACCTAGGTCTGCTAATTCCCAGCTTCACCCGATACCTCTAACACGCCCTGACATTTCGTCGAGCACGTCCCGTGCATGCTCTGGGCACGAGCAGAGCACGCGTTTTGCACGTGCCGCGCCCGAGCCGCCACGTCGCGCCCCTGGTTTTGCCCACGCCACAGAGCCGAGCCACGCACTCCCCCTTCCCACCAGAACGCGCCAAGCAGCCCTGGTGCCCCGCAGCACCGCCGTCAGGGCCCTTGGCGGCACGCCGGCGTGCGCAGCGCGCCTCTGCCAGGTCGGTGCCGCCCAGGCCTCTCCCGCTCGCCACCTGCCCCTGGAACAGCTCATCCTCATCCTCTCGAGTGTCCCCTAGCTCTCGTCGTTGCCACGACGCCCTGACACTACAGGGAGGCGGTTCGCCGACGACCTTATCCACGTCCGCCGGAGAGGAGGGAGGAGAAACCGTGAGGGGAGGGGAGGGGAAGAGAGGAGGGAGGAGGAGGTCGCCGTAGAGGAGGAGGAGGTCGCCGGAGAGGAGGAGGAGGAGGTCGTCGGAGAGGAGGAGGAGGAGGTCGCCGGAGAGGAGGAGGGTAGTATGGTGGAGGAGAGAAGGGAAGCTGGAGTGGAGGAGAGGAGGAGATGGAGTGGAGGAGAGGTGGAGTGGAGGAGAAAAATGAAGAGGTAAGGAGGAGAGGACCACGCCCAGCCATATATACGGCATAGTAACGGCGACCACGGGCAGGTGCGCCATAACTAACTTTTTTTTTATTTTTTTATTTTGAATTTTGAAGGCGGGAAGATACTAATGGCGCACCATGGGCAGGTGCGCCATTAGTAATTTTATTTTTATTTTTTTGACTTATTGTGACTTATGAAGGCGGGAAGATTGTAATGGCGCCCCATGGGCAGGTGCGCCATTAGTAAGCTTGAATTTTTTTGAATTTTTTTGCCTCTGTATATCTTAAAAGCCCCATAACTTTTTTCTGTTAGGTTTTTGAGGATTTTGAAAATGTTTAACGGGGTTCCCCGATTAAATTCCGATGTAACTTTTCGAGTAGATGATTTTTCATATAAAAAACTTTTTCATCCGAGTTCGTACGCAAAAGTTATGCCCATTTTACAAATTCTCGAGAGATTTCGCAAATAAAGTCGAAATTCATATTTGTAAATTTTCACAACAACTAGACCACATATCACATGGGAAATTTATTTTATTTTATCTTATTGACATTTCCATCATTTTTTTTTATTTTTTTAAAACTGAAAAGGCGGTCCACCGGGGGGGTGCATTCGGTGGAAGTGGTGGCCAAGTTACTAATGGCGCACCACTCCCACTATGCGCCATTAGTAGTTTTGAAAAAAAAATACTAATGGCGCACCATGGATGTGGTGCGCCATTAGTATTTGCACACTAATGGCGCACCAACACATGGTGGGCCATTAGTATTTAGTAATGGCGCACCACATGTACAGTGCGCCATTAGTGTCCATATTGGCTATAGCTGTTTTTGTAGTAGTGTCATGGTAAAAGAGATCCAGTCATAGTCATACCCAATATAAATTAATAGTAATGGATGCAAATGATAGCAGTGCTCTCCAGCTGGTGCTTTTTAATAAGAGGGTGATGACTCAACATAAAAGTAAATAGATAGGCCCTTCGCAGAGGGAAGCAGAGATTTGTAGACGTGCCAGAGCTCGGATTTAAAGCAGAGATAAATAATATTTTGAGCGGCATGCTTTCATTGTCAACATAACAACCAAGAGATGGCGATATCTTCCATGCTACACACATTATAGGCGGTTTCCAAATAGAATGGTGAAGTTTATACTCCCCCTCCACCAACAAGCATCAATCCATGGCTTGCTCGAAACAACGAGTGCCTCCAACTAACAACAGACCCAGGGGGAGTTTTGTTTGCAATTATTTTGATTTGATTTGCATAAAGCATGGGACTGGGCATCCCGGTGACCAGCCATTTTCTCGTGAGTGAGGAGCAGAGTCCACTCCTCTTGAGAATAGCCCGCCTAGCATTGAAGATATAGACAGCCCTAATTGATACATGAGCTATTCGAGCATACAAAACAGAATGTTATTTGAAGGTTTAGAGTTTGGCACATACAAATTTACTTGGAACGGCAGGTAGATACCGCATATAGGAAGGTATAGTGGACTCATATGGAATAACTTTGGGGTTTAAGGGATTGGATGCACAAGCAGTATTCTCACTTAGTACAAGTGAAGGCTAGCAAAAGACTGGGAAGCGACCAACTAGGGAGCGACAACAGTCATGAACATGCATTAAAATTAATAAACATTGAGTGCAAGCATGAGTAGGATATAATCCACCTTGAACATAAATATCATGAAGGCTATGTTGATTTTGTTTCAACTACATACGTGATCATGTGCCAAGTCAAGTCAATTGAATCATTCAAAGGAGGATACCACCCTACTATACCACATCACAACCATTTTAATAGCATGTTGACACGCAAGGTAAACCATTATAAACTCCTAGCTAATTAAGCATGGCATAAGCAACTATAATCTCTAACTGTCATTGCAAACATGGTTATTCATAATAGGCTGAACCAGGACCGATGAACTAATCATATTTACAAAAACAAGAGAGGTTGAGTTCATACCAGCTTCTCTCATCTCAATCAGTCCATCATAAATCGTCACAATTGCCTTTCACTTGCACGACCGAATGATGTGAATAATAATAATAGTGCACGTGCATTGGACTAAGCTGGAATCTACAAGCATTCAATAAATAGGAGAAGACAAGGCAATATGGGCTCTTGGTTAAATCAACAATAATGCATATAAGAGCCACCTCAACAATTTCATGATGGTATTCTCCTATCGACCCCCAAAGAAAAGAAAAGAATTAAAACTATTTTCACGGGAAAGCTCCCAACACTACAGGAAACAGGAGATTTGCCGTCAATACTTTCTTTGCCGTCAGCATTTTGTCGGGGCAGAAGGCAAATTAAGGGTTTGCCGTCATTATCAGACGGCAAAAAACAGATAACGGCGAATACATATTTTGCCGTCTGCAATAAAAATCACAGACGGCAAAGGGTCTTTGCAGTCTGCAATTTTATTTACAAACGGCAAAGAACTCACTTCGCCGTCTGTAATAAAAAATGTAGCCAGCAAAGACTTTGCCGTCTGTGTTTTTTGTTACAGACGGCAAAGAGCTCGCTTTGCCGTCTGTAGAAAAAACCGCAGACGGCAAAGAGAAAGCACAGCACGCGGATCCACCTCGTGGATCGATGACGTGGCAGCAATCCACCACCGCGCGCTGCTCCTTTGTGCACGATCCACCTCCACCTCTTATCCTCTTCTCTCTTTGTCTCCCTTATCCTCTTGTCTCTCTCCCGTCCCCCACGCCTCTGCTCCCTCCCAGCCGAGATCCACTTCTACCTCCCGCCGTTCCCCAAGCCGCCGACGAGCACCATCTGAAGCTCCGCCGCCCCTACTTCCGTCTCATTCCTCCTGCCTATATTCCTCGTTCTCTATCTATCCCCTATGCCTCATCCCTTGCCCTCTCCCTCTCAGGCACCCGACGCCATGGACGACCGCGGAGCTTCGCGCCACCCGACGTCAACCGCATCGCCGCCCCAAGGGATTCGTGCGCGTGGCCACTTGAGCCGCCCGCGTGCTAGTTCCATCCGCCGGTGTGTGCCGCCCCAGCAGCAGGTTCGGTAATGACTCTCGGCCCAGCCGCGTCACTGCTCCTGCCCAAGCCGGCCTCCGCTTTCGGACCCCGCCACCGGCGCGTTGGCATGCCCGTCCTCGTCGCACTGTTGTTGCCTCTAGTATGCTTGATGGCTGTGACAGGGGCCCTGTACACATTTGGTTTGGTTGCAGCGCTCCAACTTCCCGGTGGATCTAGGCTGCCCATGCTAGCAACGTGTGTGTTGCTTTCTTGATGCATTTTAAGTGGATCTGAATTTGATGTATTGCACTTGTCCGTGTGTGAATCTGATGTGGAGAACACTTAGAAGTTGCTACTCGTAGGATATTCTTGCTTGTATGTATACATGTGAAGAATGGCTAGCTTGTAAATCCGTTTTTTTGTTAAAGAAATATACATTCATTTTCATTGGATCTGTATTGCAAATCTCTGTAGTGACGCCAAAGAATGGCATGCTCGCCAAAGCAGAAGTGGCCGCCCTCTGAACGCTTCGACTGACGTTATTTTAAAAATTAAAATAAAAACAATCTTTGCTTAAAAAAATAAAAACAATCTTTGCTGTCTGTATTTTAGTCTTGACGACGGCAAAGAAAATGTTTTGACTGACGGCACCGTCTGTTATTTATAAGGTTGGCGGCGAATTAAATTTGGCTGATGGCAAAGTCTTTGCCATCTTCCAGATAAAAAGCTGACGGCAAAGTATTCTTTGCCTTTGCCGTCTGAGTTTGCCGTCTGCTTCCTGACGGCAAAATCTTTGCCGTCTGGATTTCGGTCTTTGCCGTCTGTGATCCACAGACGGCAAATTACATGTTTCCTGTAGTGCAACAAGCAAAAGAAGAACAGGAAATATTTTTGGGTTTTCTTTTAATTATTACTACTACAACAAGAAAAGTAAACTAGCTACAACTACAGCAAGAACAGGAAATATTTTTGGGTTTCATTTTTATTTATTGTTTTCCATTCAACTCGACGCTAGCTACTACATATAGCAATGAAGGAACCATTACACAAGATCGTCATGAACATATATAGAGAGAAGTTGACCTCTCTTTCTTCGAGCTTGGTCGAACAACAAGTTTTTGTATATCTATCCGACGCTACTACATATATACAATATAACATCTCTTATGATCCCTGACATCATGGTATTCTCCGTCTTTAGGTATGACGTGGTCAATAAAGAATCCCACCAATTCCTCTTGAATTGCTCGTATGAGATCATGTAGTAGGAGTTCGTCCCGCTTCTGCCAGATCTAATTTAAAGAAGGGGGTCAATATACATACATACATACATACATACATATATATATATATATATATATATATATATATATATATATATATATGAATGAAACTCAACACAGTTGAATGTACAACAAACAACAACAAAGCCTTTAGTCCCAAACAAGTTGGGGTAGGCTAGAGGTGAAACCCATAAACTCTCGCGACCAACTCATGGCTCTGGCACATGGATAGCAAGCTTCCACGCACCCTTGTCCATAGCTAGTTCTTTGGTGATACTCCAATCCTTCAGGTCTCTCCTGACGGACTCCTCGCATGTCAAATTTGGTCTACCCCGACCTCTCTTGACATTCTCGGCATGCTTTAGCCGTCCGCTATGCACTGGAGTTTCGTAAATAAGCAGATAACAATATGTGAAAAGCTCGTAGGCATTGGATCGGTAATGGAGAATTATGCCGGATGCGATTCATCATGTAACAATCATAACATAGGGTGACACAGAACTAGCTCCAATTCATCAATGTAATGTAGGCATGTATTCCGAATATAGTCATACGTGCTTAAGGAAAAGAACTTGCATGACATCTTTTGTCCTACCCTCCCGTGGCAGCGGGGTCCTAGCGGAAACTAAGGGATATTAAGGCCTCCTTTTAATAGAGTACCGGATCAAAGCATTAACACATAGTGAATACATGAACTCCTCAAACTACGGTCATCACCGGGAGTGGTCCCGATTATTGTCACTTCGGGGTTGCCGGATCATAACACATAGTAGGTGACTATAGACTTCCAATATAGGATCAAGAACTCACATATATTCATGAAAACATAATAGGTTAAGATCTGAAATCGTGGCACTCGGGCCCTAGTGACAAGCATTAAGCATAGCAAAGTCATAGCAACATCAATCTCAGAAGTGGATACTAGGGATCAAACCCTAACAAAACTAACTCGATTACATGATAAATCTCATCCAACCCATCACCGTCCAGCAAGCCTACGATGGAATTACTCATGCACGGCAGTGAGCATCATGAAATTGGTGATGGAGGATGGTTGATGATGATGACGACAACGGATTCCCCTCTCCGGAGCCTCGAACGGACTTCAGATCAGCCCTCCCGAGAGAGTTTAGGTCTTAGCGGTGGCTCCGTATCGTAAAACGTGATGAATCTTTCTCTCTGATTTTTTTCTCCCCGAACAAGAATATATGGAGTTGAAGTTGAGGTCGGTGGAGCTCCAGGGGGCCCACGAGGTAGGGGGGCGCGCCCCCCACCCTCGTGGACAGGGTGTGGGCCCCTTGGCCTTGATTCTTTCGTCAGTATTTTTTATTATTTCCAAAAATAATCTCCGTGAAGTTTCAGGTCATTCTGATAACTTTTGTTTCTGCACATAAATAACACCATGGCAATTCTGCTGAAAACAGCGTTAGTCCGGGTTAGTTCCATTCAAAACATGCAAGTTAGACTCCAAAACAAGGGCAAAAGTGTTTGGAAAAGTAGATACGACGGAGACGTATCAACTCCCCCAAGCTTAAACATTTGCTTGTCTTCAAGCAATTCAGTTGATAAACTGAAAGTAATAAAGAAAAAACATTTACAAACTCGGTTTGCTCTTGTTGTTGTAGACATGTAAACCCAGCATTCAAGTTTTTAGGAAATATTATGACTAACATATTCACAATGACATTTAGGTCTCATGTTTACTCATATCAATAGCATAATGAACTAGCGAGCAATAATAATATATCTCGGATGACAACACTTTCTCAAAACAATCATGATATGATATAACAAGATGGTATCTCGCTAGCCCTTTCTGAGACCGTAAAACATAAATGCAGAGCACCTTTAAAGATCAAGGACTTACTAAACATTGTAATTCACACTACTAGGAAAAGGGCTACTAATGGTGCACCAGTTTTGCCTACTAATGGCGCATCACTGGTGCGCCACTAGTATCACGCCACTAGTATTTTTTTACTAATGGCGCACCACTGGTGCGCCATTAGTATAGGCCACTGGTGTGCCATTAGTATTTTTGAATTTTGAAGGCGGGAAAATAGTAGTGGCGCACCGTCTAACCCCCACCGTGCGCCATTGCTATTTTTGAATTTTGAATTTCGATCTGGATCGTGATTTTTTCCCCATTTTTTGCTCGTCTTTTTTGCTCGTTTTTTTTGCTCGTTTTTTGGCATGATATTATTTCAAATTTTGTTCCTGTTTTCGGATCTTCTACGTTCTTTTGCCGTGTTCTTCTGCCGGAGAGGAGTTCGCCGGAGAGGAGGAGGAGGTCACCGGAGAGGCGCTTGCCTACATCGCCGGAGAGCAGGAGGAGGTCGCCGGAGAGGAGTTCAGCGGAGCATCGGAGACGAGGAAGGAGAAACCATGAGGGAATGGGAGGAGAGGAGGGAGGAGGAGCTCACCGGAGAGGAGGGAGGATGAGCTCACCGGAGAGGAGGGAGGACGAGCTCACCGGAGAGGAGGGAGGAGGAGCGCACCGGAGAGGAGGGAGGGAAAACCGTGAGGGGAGGGGAGGGGAGGAGAGGAGGGAGGAGGAGGTCGCTGGAGAGGAGGAGGAGGTCACCAGAGAGGAGGAGGAGGAGGTCGCCGTAGAGGAGGAGGAGGAGGTCACCGGAGAGGAGGAGGGTAGTATAGTGGAGGAGAGAAGGGAAGATTGAGTGCAGGAGAGGAGGAGATGGAGTGGAGGAGAGGTCGAGTGGAGGAGAAGAATGAAAAGGTAAGGAGGAGAGGACCACGCCCAGCCATATATACGACATAGTCACGGCGCACCGCGGGCAGGTGCGCCATTACTAACTTTTTTTTATTTTTTTTATTTATTTTGAATTTTGAAGGCGGGAAGATACTAATGGCGCACCATGGGCAGGTGCGCCATTAGTAATTTTATTTTTATTTTTTTGACTTATGGTGAATTTTGAAGGCGGGAAGATAGTAATGGCGCCCCATGGGCAGGTGCGCCATTAGTAAGCTTGAATTTTTTTGAATTTTTTTGCCTCTGTAGATCTTAAAAGCCCCATAACTTCTTTCTGTTAGGTTTTTGAGGATTTGGAAAATGTTTAACGGGGTTCCCCGATTAAATTCCGATGTAACTTTTCGAGTAGATGATTTTTCATATAAAAAACTTTTTCATCCGAGTTCGTACGCAAAAGTTATGCCCATTTTACAAATTCTCGAGAGATTTCGCAAATAAAGTCGAAATTCATATTTGTAAATTTTCACAACAACTAGACCACATATCACATGGGAATTTTATTTTATTTTATTTTATTGACATTTCCATCATTTTTTTATTTTTTTAAAACTGAAAAGGCGGCCCACCGGGGGGGGGGGTGCATTCGGTGGAAGTGGTGGCCAAGTTACTAATGGCGCACCACTCCCACTATGCGCCATTAGTAGTTTTGAAAAAAAAAATTTACTAATGGCGCACCGTGGATGTGGTGCGCCATTAGTATTTGCACACTAATGGCGCACCAACACATGGTGCATCATTAGTATTTAATAATGGCGCACCACATGTACAGTGCACCATTAGTGTCCATATTGGCTATAGCTGTTTTTGTAGTAATGTCATGGTAAAAGAGATCCAGTCATAGTCAAACCCAATATAAATTAATAGTAATGGATGCGAATGATAGCAGTGCTCTCCAGCTGCTGCTTTTTAATAAGAGGGTGATGACTCAACATAAAAGTAAATAGATAGGCCCTTCGCAGAGGGCAGCAGAGATTTGTAGAGGTGCCAGAGCTCGGATTTAAAGCAGAGATAAATAATATTTTGAGCGGAATACTTTCATTGTCAACATAAACAACCAAGAGATGGCGATATCTTCCATGCTACACACATTATAGGCGGTTCCCAAATAGAATGGTGAAGTTTATACTCCCCCTCCACCAACAAGCATCAATCCATGGCTTGCTCGAAACAACGAGTGCCTCCAACTAACAACAGTCCCAGGGGGAGTTTTGTTTGCAATTATTTTGATTTGATTTGCATAAAGCATGGGACTGAGCATACAAAACAGAATTTCATTTGAAGGTTTAGAGTTTGGCACATACAAATTTACTTGGAACAGCAGGTAGATACCGCATATAGGAAGGTATAGTGGACTCATATGGAATAACTTTGGGGTTTAAGGGATTGGATGCACAAGCAGTATTCCCGCTTAGTACAAGTGAAGGCTAGCAAAAGACTGGGAAGCGACCAACTAGAGAGCGACAACAGTCCTGAGCATGCATTAAAATTAATAAACATTGAGTGCAAGCATGAGTAGGATATAATCCACCATGAACATAAATATCATGAAGGCTATGTTGATTTTGTTTCAACTACATGCGTGAACATGTGCCAAGTCAAGTCAATTGAATCATTCGAAGGAGGATACCACCCTACTATACCACATCACAACCATTTTAATAGCATGTTGACACGCAAGGTAAACCATTATAAATTCCTAGCTAATTAAGCATGGCATAAGCAACTATAATCTCTAACTGTCATTGCAAACATGTTTATTCATAATAGGCTGAATCAGGAACGATGAACTAATCATATTTACAAAAACAAGAGAGGTCGAGTTCATACCAGCTTCTCTCATCTCAATCAGTCCATCATAAATCGTCACAATTGCCTTTCACTTGCACGACCGAATGATGTGAATAATAATAATAGTGCACGTGCATTGGACTAAGCTGGAATCTACAAGCATTCAATAAACAGGAGAACACAAGGCAATATGGGCTCTTGGTTAAATCAACAATAATGCATATAAGAGCCACCTCAACAATTTCATGATGGTCTTCTCCTATCGACCCCCAAAGAAAAGAAAAGAATGAAAACTATTTACACGGGAAAGCTCCCAACAAGCAAAAGAAGAACAGGAAATATTTTTTGGGTTTTCTTTTAATTATTACTACTACAGCAAGAAAAGTAAACTAGCTACGACTACAACTAATTTATTTTGTTTTCTTAAGGTTTTTCAAACACACAAGAAGAAAGCTTAAAAAGGAAAATAAACTAGCATGGATATTACAGTGAAAGAGTAGGAAAACCGACAACTAGCATGAGTGTGTGAACATAAATGTAATGTCGGTGAGAAATACGTACACCCCCAAGCTTAGGCTTTTGGCCTAAGTTGGTCTATTGCCACGGAAGGCCTAACGGATATCCAAAGTTGTAGTTGGGGTCGTACTGAGATGCAGCGGCTATCGCATCGTGGGTTGCAGCTTGGAGGCGGGCTGTCTCCGTCCTCCTCTTATACTCGTCCGCCTCCTCTCTGGTTATAAAATATCTCCCTTTTGCCTGAAAGTCAAAGAAAGTAGAAGCAGGGAGAGCGACGTGATAGGTGCGTCGTCTGTCAAAGATTTGTCTGTACTGGAGGAACTGATCGTTCCTCTCAACAAACTGGTGACGAACCATAGCCTCATAATCTAAATAAATAGGAGGCAACTCAATATCATCCTCACGTATGGTTACACCCAGAAAATTAGCTAAACGGGTTGCATAAATTCCACCAAAGAAATCTCCATTAAAATGTATTATTATGCAACCTACGTGCAACAATGGCTCCCAAATTATAATGTTTATCTCCTAACACGACACTCCTGAGAACACTGATGTCAGGGACACACATGTGACATGCTTCATCCTTACCACTTATGCACCTACCTATGAAGAGACCAAAATAATGTATAGCAGGAAAATGAATGATCCCTATGGTAGCTTGTGCTATGTCTCTAGATTCCCCCACAGTTATACTAGCAAGAAAATCTTTAAATTCAGATTTGCGAGGTTCACTAGCGCTACCCCATTGGGGAAGTTTGCAAGCAGTGGTAAAATCCTCTAGGTCCATAGTATAAGAATTTTCATAAAGATCAAACATGACAGTTTGAGAATTGCGTAAAGATGAAAATTCAAACCTCTTTACAAAGGAACTAGTGAGATAGTGGTACTGACGACACTTATCTGCCTCGAAGCTGACAAGACCAGCGTTGCGCACATATGCGTTAAATTCTTCCTTGAATCCTGCCTGATCCACGAAGTCCTCGGAAGGCCATTCACAAGCCCGCACTGGAGCGTCCCTTGGTGGTTCATCATCAGCATCGCGCATTGCAAGCCTGGGTCCTTGCTTCCTTGAAGGACCACCTTGGTACATTTTCCTAAACATATTTCTTCCTCTGAAAAATTTCTGAAATTTTTAGTAACTTCATACAAAACTGAACCAAGCTCAACAAAATTGATAGCAACTACTCCTACTAGTGCCTAGGGACTATAGCATGCATTAGGACTACTTGGAACCATATAAATTTGACATGCAAGCTCAAGAACATGGTCACCTAGTCAGCACAAATTTGCAATGAATAAAGCACTAGAAAAAAACTAATTGGACCAATGGAGGAGTCACATACCAAGCAACAATCCCCCAAAGCAGTTTTGTGAGAGGTGCTTTGAGCAGGGTGATCGAAAATTGCAGCAAAATGAGCTAGAACTCGTGCTTGAGCTGGTTGGTGATTTTTTGGGAGGAAGAAGGAGTGTGTGGGTGCAGGAATAAGTGGAGGGGAGCCACCATGGGCCCACGAGGTAGGGGGCGCGCCCTGGACCCTCGTGCCCAGGTGCTTGCTCCCCATGATGTGTTCTCAGTGCCAGATATTCTCAAATATTCCAGAAAAAAAATCATATTTCAATTTCGGGGCATTTGGAGAACTTTTATTTTCGGGGTATTTTTATATTGCACGGATAATTCAGAAAACTGACAGAAAAATACTACTTTTACTTTATTTCAACTAAATAACACAAAGTAGAAGGAGGGTACAGAAGGTTGTGCTTTCTAACTTCATCCATCTCATTCTCATCAAAAGGAATCCACTAACAAGGTTGATCAAGTCTTGTTAACAAACTCATTCCGAATAACATGGAACCGGAGAAATTTCGAATAACACTATGTTACCTCAACGGGGATATGCACATCCCCAATAATAAGAATATCATATCTCTTTTTGACAGTAGGAAGAGGAAATTCAAAGCCTCCAAAAATAATCAATGGAATTTTTCCAATAGAATTGATAATGTGGACTTGATGTTGTTTCCTCAGAAAGTGTACCGTATGCTACTTACCATTAACATGAAAAGTGACATTGCCTTTGTTGCAATCAATAACAGCCCCTGCAGTATTCAAAAAGGGTCTTCCAAGAATAATGGACATACTAACGTCCTCAGGAATATCAAAAATAACAAAGTCCGTTAAAATAGTAATGTTTGCAACCACAACAGGCACATCCTCACAAATACCGACAGGTATAACGGTTGATTTATCAGCCATTTGCAAAGATATTTCAGTAGGTGTCAACTTATTCATATCAAGTCTACGATATAAAGAGAGAGGCATAACACTAACATTGGCTCCAAGATCACATAAGGCAGTTTTAACATAGTTTCTTTTAATGGAGCATGGTATAGTGGGTACTCCTGGATCTCCTAACTTCTTAGGTATTCCACCCTTAAAAGTATAATTAGCAAGCATGGTGGAAATTTCAGCTTCCGGTATCTTTCTTTTATTAGTAACAATTTCTTTCATATACTTGGCATATGGATTCATTTTGAGCATATCAGTCAAACGCATACGTAAAAAGATAGGTCTAATCATTTCAGCAAAGCGCTCAAAATCATCATGATCCTTTTTCTTGGATGGTTTGGGAGGAAAAGGCATGGGTTTCTGAACCAATGGTTCTCTTTCTTTGCCATGCTTCCTAGAAATAAAGTCTCTCTTATCATAACGTTGATTCTTTGATTGTGGGTTATCAAGATCAACATCAGGTTCAATTTCTACATCATTATCATTGCTAGGTTGAGCATCAACATGAACATCATCATTAGCATTTTCACTAGGTTCGTGTTCATTACCAGATTGAGTTTCAGCATCAGAGATAGAAATATCATTTGGATTCTCAGGTGGTTCAGCAATAGGTTCACTAGAAGCATGCAAAGTCCTATCATTTTTTCTTCTTTTTAGAAGGACTAGGTGCATCTACATTATTTCTTTGAGAATCTTGCTCAATTCTCTTAGGATGGCCTTGAGGATACAAAGGTTCCTGAGTCATTTTACCAGTTCTATTAGCCACTCTAACATCATTGTCATTATTCTTACTATTCAATTCATTGAGCAAATCATTTTGAGCCTTAAGTACTTGTTCTCCTTGAGTGGTAACCATAGAAGCATGTTTACTAATGAGTTTAAGTTCACCTTTAACTCTAGACATATAATCACCCAAGTTTTCAAGCATATAAGAATTGTGTTTCAATTCTACGAACATAAGCATTGAAGTTTTCTTGTTTGACAATAAAATTATCAAACTCCTCTAAGCATTGGCTAGCAGACTTATAACGAGGAATATCACCTTCATCAAATCTATAGAGAGAATTTACGTTTACTACCTGTGTCGGGTTATCAAGACCATGAGTTTCTTTAATAGGTGATGAATTAAGACCGTGTATTTCTTCAACAGGCGGTAAATTGAGACCATGTATTTCTTCAACAGGAGGTAAATTCTTAACATCTTCAGCTTTTATACCCTTTCCTTTCATAGATTTCTTTGCCTCTTGCATATCTTCAGGACTGAGAAATAGAACACCCCTTTTCTTCGGAGTTGGTTCAAGAGTTGGCTCAAGAAGTGTCTAATTATTTTCATTTGTCAACATATTATTCAATAGAATTTCAGCTTCATCTGGTGTTCTTTCCCTGAAAACAGAACCAGCACAACTATCCAGGTCGTCTCTGGAAGCATCGGTCAGTCCATGATAAAAGATATCAAGTATTTCATTTTTCTTAAGAGGATGATCTGGCAAAGCATTGAGTAATTGGAGAAGTCTCCCCCAAGCTTGTGGGAGACTCTCTTCTTGTTTCTTATGAGCAGGGAAATATTTAGCAGAGAAGTAATAAATCATATCCTGGGGACTATGCACACAACCAGGATCAAGAGAATTAAACCATATCTTAGCATCACCCTTTAATGAGAACGGAAATATTTGAAGGATATAATAGTAGCGAGTTTTCTCATCATTAGTGAACAGGGTGGCTATATCATTTAATTTATTAAGATGATCCACAATAGTTTCAGATTCATAGCCATAAAAAGGATCAGATTCAACCAAAGTAATTATATCAGGATCAACAAAGAATTCATAGTCATTATCAGTAACAAAGATAGGTGAAGTAGCATAAGTAGGATCATATTTCATTCTAGCATTCAGAGTTTTTTGTTTTAGCTTAGCTAATAATTTCTTAAGATCACTTCTATCATTGCAAGCAAGAAAGTCTCTAGCAGTTTCTTCATCCATAACATAGCCCTCAGGCACAACAGGTAATTCATATTATTGGGAGAGTCTTCATCATCACTATCATCAATATTATCAGTTTCAATAATTTCATTCTCTAGCCCTAGCAAGTTGTTCATCAAGAAATTCACCAAGTGGCATAGTAGTATCAAGCATAGAAGTAGTTTCATCATAAGTATCATGCATAGCAGAAGTGGCATGATCCATAACATAAGACATATCAGAATTAATAGCAGAAGCAGGTTTAGGTGTCGCAAGCTTACTCAAAACAGAAGGTGAATCAAGTGCAGAGCTAGATGGCAGTTCCTTACCTCCCTTCGTAGTTGAGGGATAAATTTTTGTTTTCGTGTCTTTCAAGTTCTTCATAGTGACCAGCAGATATAAATCCCAAGTGACTCAAAGAATAGAGCTATGCTCCCTGGAAATGGCACCAGCAAATAGTCTTGATAACCCACAAGTATAGGGGATCACAACAGTTTTCGAGGGTAGAGTATTCAATCCAAATTTATTGATTCGACACAAGGGGAGCCAAAGAATATTCTCAAGTATTAGCAGTTGAGTTGTCAATTCAACCACACCTGGATAACTTAGTATCTACAGCAAAGTATTTAGTAGAAAAGTAGTATGGAAGAATGGTAACGATAGCAAAAGTAATATTTTTAGGTTTTGTAATGATTGGACAGTAGCAACGGAAAAGTAAATAAGCAGATAACAATATGTGACAAGCTCGCAGGCATTGGATCGGTGATGGAGAATTGTGCCGGATACGGTTCATCATGTAACAATCATAACATAGGGTGACACAGAACTAGCTCCAATTCATCAATGTAATGTAGGCATGTATTCCGAGTATAGTCATACGTGCTTATGGAAAAGAACTTGCATGACATCTTTTGTCCTACCCTCCCGTGGCAGCGGGGTCCTAGCTGAAACTAAGGGATATTAAGGCCTCCTTTTAATAGAGTACCGGACCAAAGCATTAACACATAGTGAATACATGAACTCCTCAAACTACGGTCATCACCGGGAGTGGTCCCGATTATTGTCACTTCGGGGTTGCCGGATCATAACACATAGTAGGTGACTATAGACTTGCAATATAGGATCAAGAACTCACATATATTCATGAAAATATAATAGTTTCAGATCTGAAATCATGGCACTCGGGCCCTAGTGACAAGCATTAAGCATAGCAAAGTCATAGCAACATCAATCTCAGAACATAGTGGATACTAGGGATCAAACCCTAACAAAACTAACTCGATTACATGATAAATCTCATCCAACCCATCACCGTCTAGCAAGCCTACGATGGAATTACTCACGCATGATGGTGAGTGATAACCCACAAGTATAGGGGATAGCAACAGTTTTCGAGGGTAGAGTATTCAACCCAAATTTGTTGATTTGACACAAGGGGAGCCCAAGAATATTCTCAAGTATTAGCAGTTGAGTTGTCAATTCTACCACACCTGAATAACTTAGTATCTGCAGCAAAGTATTTAGTAGCACAGTAATATGATAGTGATTGTAACGGTAACAAAAGAGTAATGCAATTAATAGTAAATATTTTTGGTATTTTGTAGTGATTCTAACAATAGCAACGGGAAACTAAATAAGCGTAAACCAGTATATGGAAAGCTCGTAGGCACCGGATCAGTGATGGATAATTATGCCGGATGTGGTTCATCATGTAACAGTCATAACATAGGGTGACACAGAACTAGCTCCAATTCATCAATATAATGTAGGCATGTATTCCGAATATAGTCATACGTGCTTATGGAAAAGAACTTGCATGACATCTTTTGTCCTACCCTCCCGTGGCAGCGGGGTCCTAATGGAAACTAAGGGATATTAAGGCCTCCTTTTAATAGAGAACTGGAACAAAACATTAGCACATAGTGAATACATGAACTCCTCAAACTACGATCATCACCGGGAGTGGTCCCGATTATTGTCACTTCGGGGCTGCCGGATCATAACACATAGTGGGTGACTATAGACTTGCAAGATAGGATCAAGAACTCACATATATTCATGAAAACATAATAGGTTCAGATCTGAAATCATGGCACTCGGTCCCTAGTGACAAGCATTAAGCATAGCAAAGTCATAGCAAAGTCATAGCAACATCAATCTCAGAACATAGTGGATACTAGGGACCAAACCATAACAAAACTAACTCGATTACATGATAAATTTCATCCAACCCATCACCGTCCAGCAAGCCTACGATGGAATTACTCACGCACGGTGGTGAGCATCATGAAATTGGTGATGGAGGATGGTTGATGATGACGACGGCGATCAATCCCCCTCTCCGGAGCCCCGAACAGACTCCAGATCAGCCCTCCCGATAGGTTTTAGGGCTTGGGGGCGGCTCCATATCGTAAAACGCGATGATTTCTTCTCTCTGTTTTTTTTCTCCCCGAAAGCCAATATATAGAGTTGGACTTGGCGTCGGAGGGCATCCAGGGGGCCCACGAGGTAGGGGGCGCGCCCTAGAGGGGGGGGCGCCCCCACCCTCGTGGACAGGGTGTGGGCCCCCTGGTCTTCATCTTTGGCGAGGATTTTGTATTATTTATTGTAAGGTGTTCTGTGGAGTTTCAGGTCATTCCGAGAATATTTTCTTTCTGCACATAAAACAACACCATGGCAATTCTGCTGAAAACAACGTCAGTCCGGGTTAGTTCCATTCAAATCATGCCAGTTCGAGTCCAAAACAAGGGCAAAAGTGTTTGGAAAAGTAGATACGACGGAGACGTATCAACTCCCCCAAGCTTATACCCTTGCTTGTCCTCAAGCAATTCAGTTGACAAACTGAAAGAAAGAAAAACTTTTACAAACTATGTTTGCTCTTGTTGTTGTAACTATGTCAAGCCATCATTCAATTTTTCAGCATATATCATAAGTAACCATATTTGCAATAATTCTCAGGTCTCATAATTTCTCATATCAATAGCATAATCAACTAGCAAACCATAATAATAAATCTCGGATGACAACACTTTCTCAAAACAATCATAATATGATATAACAAGATGGTATCTCGCTAGCCCTTTCTGAGACCGCAAAACATAAATGCAGAGCACCTTCAAAGATCAAGGACTGACTAGACATTGTAACTCATGGTAAAAGAGATCCAATCATAGTCACACCCAATATAGATTAATAGTGATGAATGCAAATGAAGGTTGTGCTCTCCAGCTAGTGCTTTTTAATAAGAGGGTGATGACTCAACATAAAAGTAAATGGATAGGCCCTTCGCAGAGGGAAGTAGGGATTTGTAGAGGTGCCAGAGCCCAGTTTTGAAATAGAGATAAATTGCATTTTGAGCAGTATACTTTCATTGTCAATGTAACAACTAAGAGATAGCGATATCTTCCATGCTAAACAAATTATAGGCGGTTCCCAAACAGAATGGTAAAGTTTATACTCCCCCTCCACCAACAAGCATCAATCCATGACTTGCTCGAAACAACGAGTGTCTCCAACATACATCAGGTCCCACGGGAGTTTTGTTTGCAATTAATTTCGATTTAGTTTGCATAAAGCATGGGACTGGGCATCCCGGTGACCAGCCATGTTCTCGTGAGTGAGGAGCGGAGTCCGCTCCTCTTGAGAATAACCCGCCTAACACGGAAGATAAGGACAACCTTGGTTGATATCTGAGCTATTCGAGCATACAAAACAGAATATTTATTTGTAGGTTTAGAGTTTGGCACATACAAATTTACTTGGAACGGCAGGTAGATACCGCATATAGGAAGATATAGTGGACTCATCTGGAATAACTTTGGGGTTTAAGGGATTGGATGCACAAGCAGTATTCCCGCTTAGTACAAGTGAAGGCTAGCAAAAGACTAGGAAGCGACCAACTAGAGAGCGACAACAGCCATGTACATGCATTAAAATTAATAAACATTGGATGCAAGCATGAGTAGGATATAATCCACCATGAACATAAATATCGTGAAGGCTATGTTGATTTGTTTCAACTACATGTGTGAACATGTGCCAAGTCAAGTCACTTAAATCATTCAAAGGAGGATACCACCCCATCATACCACATCACAACCATCTCAATAGCATGTTGGCACGCAAGATAAACCATTATAACTCATAGCTAATCAAGCATGGCACAAGCAACGATGATCTCTAATTGTCATTGCAAACATGTTTATTCACAATAAGCTGAATCAAGAACGAGGGACTCATCATATTTACAAAAACAAAAGAGGTCGAGTTCATACCAGCTTTTCCCATCTCAGTCAGTTCATCATATATCATCATAATTGCCTTTCACTTGCACGACCGAATGGTGTGAATAATAATAAGAGTGCACGTGCATTGGACTAAGCTGGAATCTGCGAGCATTCAATAAAAGGAGAAGACAAAGCAATATGGGCTCTGGGTTAAATCAACATTAAAGCATATAAGAGCCACTACAACAATTTAATTATGGTCTTCTCCTACTGACCCTCAAAGAAAAGAAGAGAAATAAAACTATTTACACGGGAAAGCTCCCAACAAGCAAAAGAAGAACGGGAAATATTTTTGGGTTTTCCTTTTTAGTTACTACTACAGCAAGAAAGTAAATTACTACTAATTTTTTTGATTTTCTTAAGGTTTATCAAACACACAAGAGGAAAGCAGGAAAAAGGAAATAAACTAGCATGGATATTACGGTGAAAGAGTATGAGCACCGACATCTGGCAATGAGTGTGTGTGAACATAAATGTAATGTCGGTGAGAAATACGTACTCCCCCAAGCTTAGGCTTTTGGCCTAAGTTGGTCTATTGCTAGGGATAGCCTGACGGATACCCGTAGGTGTAGCTGGGGTCGTACTGCGATGAAGAGTAGTTGGGATCATACTGTGATGACGAAGAGGGCTCTGACTGCCACTGGCTGACAGTCGTCTCTGGATCCCAAGAATAAACAGATTGTCGTGGAGGCTCATCTTGTGGTTCCGGTTCTCGGGCTAGTGCAGGATTTTTGTAGGCTTGGATAGCAGCCCACGTAACGAGATAGGGACCTGCAAAATTAAACAAAGAAGGAGCAGGCAACGTAATAGTTTCAGGATAATGTTTATCAAAGTATAACTTGTATTTGAGCTCTCCATTCCTGTCCTTAACAAGAAAATCATGGGCTATCATGCTCTTATAGTATAGATAAGCATTAGGCAGCAATTTTTCTTCTTTCTCATAATGCCTAATAGCTATGTTAAAGTGTGCAGCAAGGCGTGAAGCATAAATGCCTCCAAAGATGGGACCCTTAGTACGGTTCATACTTAACCTTCTAGCAATAATTCCGCCCATGCTAACAGTGTTATCGCGGTATAAACCATGGAACAAAATGATAATATCAGGAACGCTAAAGTTCCCACAGTTCCCACGACCTATCAAGCATCGACTAGCAAATAAAGCAAAATAGCGTAACACGGGAAAATGTATGCTAGTGATCCTCGCATCAGAAACCTTCCTGGTTTCTCCCACAGAGATAAGATTAATAAATGGTTCCAACTCCTTACTGGGTGGTTCCTCTAAAGTGCCCTCAGGGGGTATGTTGCGGACTACGCAAAATTCAGACAATGGCATTTTCTTCACAACGTCATATAAATGAAACTCTACTGAAGGAGGTGATTCCTTAGGATAAAAGTAGAAGTTTTGCACAAAAGTATTTGTGAGTAAGAGATACTGTGGACGTTGGTCGCGGACGAAGTCGGTGAGGCCGACATTTTCAATCAATGAATAGAAATCCTCATAAATCCCGGCCTCTCTCAAGAAATTATCAGAAGGCCATTCACACAGCCGGATTTCCGCGGTACGAGGCAAATTATATTTGGGCCTCGGAGCTTCTTCATCTTGTTTATCCATTGAGCTTCGGCTCGATGAGCCCCTCAAAATTCTCTTCATCTTTTTTCTGAAATAATCTGAAATTTTTAGTAACTTCAAACAAAAGTGAACCAACTTCAATAAAAATGATAGCAACTACTCCTAGAAGTGCCTAGAGCCTATATCAAGCATTAGAACTACTTGGAACCATATAAATTTGACATGCAAGCTCAAGAGCATGGTCACCTATGCAGCATAAATTTGCAAAGAATAAAGTACTAGGACAAAAACTAATTTGACCAATGGAGGAGTCACATACCAAGTAACAATCTCCCCAAGTAGTTTTGCGAGAGGTGCTTTGAGCAAGGAGATCGAAAATCACAGCAAAAGTGGCTGGAACTCGTGCTTGAGTTGGTTTTTTGGGTTTGTGTGAGACAGAGGAAGAAGATGGGTGCTGGGATAAGTGGAGGAGGGCCACCATGGGTCCACGAGGCAGGGGGCGCGCCCTAGAGGGGGGGGCGCCCACCACCATTGTGGCCAGGTGGCAGCTCCTCCCGAGGTAATTTTTGCACAGAAAATTCTCAAATATTCCCGAAAAAATCATATTAAATTGGCATGTCATTCTAAAGACTTCTATTTTCGGGATATTTTTATATTGCACTGATAAGTCAGGAAACAGATAGAAAAATACTATTTTACTTTATTACTACTAAATAACAGAAAGTATAGAGAGGGTACAGAAGTTTGTGCTTCTAGTTACATCCACTCATGCTCATCAAAAGGAATCCACTAACAAGGTTGATCAAGTCTCGTTAACAAACTCATTCCGATAATCATGGGACCGGAGAAATTTCAAATAACACTAAGTTACCTCAACGGGGATATGCACATCCCCAATAATAAGAATATCATATTTCTTTTTGACAGTAGGATGGGGAAATTCAAAACCTCCAAATATAGTCGATGGAATTTTTCCAATAGAGTTCATACTATAAACTTGAGGTTGTTTCCGCGGAAAATGTACCGTATGCTCATTACCATTAACATGAAAAGTGACATTGCCTTTGTTGCAATCAGTAACAGCCCCTGCAGTATTAAGAAAAGAATATTAGACATACTATCATCTTCGGGAATATCAAGAATAACAAAGTCCGTTAAAATAATAACGTTTGCAACCACAACAGGCACATCTTCACAAATACTGACATGTATAGCAGTTGATTTCTGAGCCATCTGCAAAGATATTTCAGTAGGTGTCAACTTATTCAAGTCAAGTCTACGATATAAAGAGAGAGGCATAACACTAACACCGGCTCCAAGATCACATAAGGCAGTTTTAATATAATTTCTTTTAATGGAGCAAGGTATAGTAGGTACTCCGGGATCTCCAAGTTTCTTTGGTATTCCACCCTTAAAAGTATAATTAGCAAGCATGGTAGAAATTTCAGCTTCCCGTATCTTTCTTTTATTAGTAATGATATCCTTCATATATTTAGCATAAGGATTTGTTTTAAGCACATCAGTTAATCGCACATGTAAAAAGATAGGCCTTATCATTTCAGCAAAGCGCTCAAAATCCTCATCATCCTTTTTCTTGGATGGTTTGGGAGGAAAGGGCATGGGTTTCTAAACCCATGGTTCTCTTTCTTTACCATGTTTCCTAGCAACAAAGTCTCTTTTATCATAACATTGATTCTTTGATTGTGGGTTACCAAGATCAACAGAAGGTTCAATGTCTATATCATTATCATTACTAGGTTGAGCATCATCATGAACATCATCATTAACATTTTCATTAGGTTCATGTTCATTACCAGATTGTGTTTCAGCATCAGACATAGATATATCATTTGGATTATCAGGTGGTTCAGCAATAGGTTCACTAGAAGTTTGCATAGTTCTATCATCTTTCTTTGTCTTCTTCTTAGAAGAACTAGGAACATCAATATTATTTCTCTGAGAATCTTGCTCGATTCTCTTAGGGTGGCCTTCAGGATACAAAGGTTCCTGAGTCATTCTACCAGTTCTAGTAGCCACTCTAATAGCATAATCATTTTTCTTACTATTCATCTCATCAAGCACTGCTTTTTGAGCCTTAAGTACTTGTTCTACTTGAGTGGTAACCATAGAAGCATGTTTGCTAACAAGTTTGAGATTACATCTAATATCAGCCATATAATCACCCAAGCGTTTAATCATATAAGAGTTTTCTTTTAATTGTCTACCAAAATAAGCATTGAAGTCGTCTTGCTTAAACATAAAGTTATCAAACTCATCCAAACACTGACTAGCAACTTTAATAGGAGGGACTTCAGTTTTATCATATCTATAGAGAGAATTTACCTTTACTACCTGTCTCGGGATATCGGGATCAGGAGGTTCTTCAGTAAATAGGTGATCAAGTTCATATGTTTCTTCGACAGGCGGTAGATTAAGACCATGTATTTCTTCAATAGGAGGTAAATTCTTAACATCTTCAGCTTGAATACCTTTTTCTTTCATAGATTTCTTTGCCTCTTGCATATCTTTGGGACTGAGAAATAGAACACCTCTCTTCTTCAGAGTTGGTTTAGGAATAGGCTCAGTAATTTGAGCGGGAGCTGGCTCAGGAGCCGGCTCAGGAGGTGCCCAATTATTTTCATTTGTCAACATATTATTCAATAAAATTTCAGCTTCATCCGGTGTTCTTTCTCTGAAAAGAGAACCAGCACAACTATCCAGGTAATCTCTGGAAGCATCGGTTAGTCCATTATAAAATATATCAAGTATTTCAGGTTTCTTAAGAGGATGATCAGGCAAAGCATTAAGTAACTTGAGAAGCCTCCCCCAAGCTTGTGGGAGACTTTCTTCTTTAATTTGCACAAAGTTGTATATTTCCCTTAAAGCGTCTTGTTTCTTATGAGCTGGGAAATATTTAGCAGAGAAGTAATAAATCATATCCTGGTGACTACGCACACAACCAGGATCAAGAGAATTAAACCATATCTTAGCATCACCCTTTAATGAGAATGGAAATATTTTGAGTATATAGAAGTAACGCGATCTCTCATCATTAGTGAACAGGGCAGCTAGATCATTTAACTTAGTAAGATGTGCCACAACAGTTTCAGATTCATAGCCATAAAAAGGATCAGACTCAACTAAAGTCATTATATCTGGATCAACAGAGAATTCATAATCCTTATCAGGAACACAGATAGGTGAAGTTGCAAAAGCAGGATCAGGTTTGATTTTATCTCTAAGTGATTCTTTGTTCCATTTAACCAATAACCTCTTAAGCTCATATCTATCTTTGCAGGCTAAAATAGCTAGGGAAGAATCTTTATCAAAAAGATAACCCTGAGTAATAACAGGCATATTTTCATCATCACTTTCATCATCGTATTCAGATTCATCAATTTCTCTTTCTCTAGCCCTAGCAATTTGTTCTTCAAGAAATTCACTAAGGGGCACAGTAGTATCAGGCATAGAAGCAGTTTCATCATAAGTATCATGCATAGCAGAAGTGGCATCATCAATAACATGCGACATATCGGGACGAATAGCAGAAGCAGGTTTAGGTGTCTCTAGCTTACTCATAACATAAGGTGAATTAAGTGCAGAGCCAGATGGCAGTTCCTTACCTCCCCTCATAGTTGAGGGATAAATTGTTGTCTTAGCGTCTTTCAAGTTCTTCATAGTGTCCAGCAGATATAAATCCCAAGTGACTCAAAGAATAGAGCTATGCTCCCCGGCAACGGCGCCAAAAAAGGTCTTGATAATCCACAAGTATAGGGGATCGCAACAGTTTTCGAGGGTAGAGTATTCAACCCAAATTTGTTGATTCGACACAAGGGGAGCCAAAGAATATTCTCAAGTATTAGCAGTTCAGTTGTCAATTCAACCACACCTGGATAACTTAGTATCTGTAGCAAAGTATTTGGTAGCACAGTAATATGATAGTGATGGTAACGGTAACAAAAGAGTAATGCAATTAATAGTAAATATTTTTGGTATTTTTTAGTGATTGTAACAATAGCAACGGGAAAGTAAATAAGCGTAAACCAGTATATGGAAAGCTCGTAGGCACCGGATCAGTCATGGATAATTATGCCGGATGTGGTTCATCATGTAACAGTCATAACATTGGGTGACACAGAACTAGCTCCAATTCATCAATATAATGTAGGCATGTATTCCGAATATAGTCATACGTGCTTATGGAAAAGAACTAGCATGACATCTTTTGCCCTACCCTCCCGTGGCAGCGGGGTCCTAATGGAAACTAACGGATATTAAGGCATCCTTTTAATAGAGAACCGGAACAAAGCATTAGCACATAGTGAATACATGAACTCCTCAAACTACGGTCATCACCGGGAGTGGTCCCGATTATTGTCACTTCGGGGTTGTCGGATCATAACACATAGTAGGTGACTATAGACTTGCAAGATAGGATCAAGAACTCACATATATTCATGAAAACATAATAGGTTCAGATCTTAAATCATGGCACTCGGGCCCTAGTGACAAGCATTAAGTGTAGAAAGTTCATAGCAACATCAATCTAAGAACATAGTGGATACTAGGGATCAAACCCTAACAAAACTAACTCGATTACATGATAAATATCATCCAACCCATCACCGTCCAGCAAGCCTACGATGGAATTACTCACGCACGGCGGTGAGCATCATGAAATTGGTGATGGGGGATGGTTGATGATGACGACGATGACGAATCCCCCTCTCCGGAGCCCCGAACGGACTCCAGATCAGCCCTCCCGAGAGGTTTTCGGGCTTGGCGGCGGCTCCGTATCATAAAACATGATGATTTCTTCTCTCTGATTTTTTCTCCCCGAAAGCCAATATATAGAGTTGGAGTTGTCGTCGGAGGGCATCCAAGGGGCCCATGAGGTAGGGGCGTGACCTAGAGGGGGGGCCACCCTCGTGGACGGGGTGTGGGCCCCCTGGTCTTCATCTTTGGCGAGGATTTTTTATTATTTATTGTAAGGTGTTCCGTGGAGTTTCAGGTCATTCCGAGAATATTTGCTTTCTGCACATAAACCAACACCATGGCAATTCTGCTGAAAACATCGCCAATCCGGGTTAGTTCCATTCAAATCATGCAAATTAGAGTCCAAAACAAGGGCAAAAGTGTTTGGAAAAGTAGATACGACGGAGACGTATCAGTGAGCATCATGAAATTGGTGATGGAGGATGGTTGATGATGATGACGGCGACGGATTCCCCTCTCCGGAGCCCCGAACGGACTCTAGATCAGCCCCCCCGAGAGAGTTTAGGGCTTCGTGGCGGCTCCGTATCGTAAAACGCGATGAATCTTTCTCTCTGATTTTTTTCTTCCTGAATACGAATATATGGAGTTGGAGTTCAGGTCGGTGGAGCTCCAGGGGGCCCATGAGGCGGGGGGGGGGCGCCCCCACCCTCGTGGAGAGGGTGTGGGACCCCTGGCCTTGATTCTTTTGCCACTATTTTTTATTATTTCCAAAAATAATCTCTGTGAAGTTTCAGGTCATTCCGAGAACTTTTGTTTCTGCACATAAATAACACCATGGCAATTCTGCTGAAAACAGCATCAGTCCGGGTTAGTTCCATTCAAATCATGCAAGTTAGAGTCCAAAACAAGGGCAAAAGTGTTTGGAAAAGTAGATACGATGGAGACGTATCACTACTGCAAAGGAAATGGTCACTGGAAGAGGAGCTGCCCCAAAAACTTAGCGGATAAGAAGGATGGCAATGTGAACAAAGGTATATTTGATATACATGTTATTGATGTGTACTTTACTATTGTTCATAGTAGGCCCTGGGTATTTGATACCGGTTCAGTTGCTAAGATTTGTAACTCAAAACAGGAGTTGCAAAATGAACGGATACTAGTTAAGGGTGAGGTGACGATGTGTGTTGGAACTTGGAAGTGATTCCAAGGTTGATAAGATCACCATCGCACACTCCCTTTACCTTCGGGATTAATGTTCAACCTAAAATAAATGTTATTTGGTGTTTGCGTTGAGCATAAATATGATTGGATCATGTTTATTTCAATATGGTTATTCATTTAAGTCAAAGAATAATATTGATGCCTTCTATGGCCATACACTCATATAAATGGTTTATTGAATCTCAATCGTAGTGATACACATATTCATAATATTGATGCCAAAAGATGCAAAGTTGATAATGATAGTGCAACATATTTGTGGCACTGCCGTTTAGGTCATATTGGTGTAAAGCGCATGAAGAAACTCCATGCAGATGGGCTTTTGGAATCACTTGATTATGAATCATTTGATACTTGCGAACCATGCCACATGGGCAAAATGACTAAAACTCCGTTCTTCGGAACAATGGAGCGAGTTAATGATTTATTGGAAATAATACATACCGATGTATGTGGTCCGATGAGTGTTCAAGCTCGCGGCGGGTATCGTTATTTTCTTACCTTCACAGATGATTTGAGCAGATATGTGTATATCTACTTAATGAAACACAAGTATGAAACATTTTAAAAGTTCAAAGAATTTTAGAGTGAAGTGGAGAATCATCGTAACAACAAAATAAAGTTCCTACGATCTGATCGCGGAGGCGAATATTTGAGTTACGAGTGTCGCCTTCATTTGAAACAATGTGGAATAGTTTCACAACTCACGCCACCTAGAACACCACAGTGTAATGGTGTGTCCGAATGTTGTAACCATACTTTATTGGATATGGTGCGATCTATGATGTCTCTTACCGATTTGCCACTATCGTTTTGGCATTATGCATTAGAGACAGATACATTAACGTTAACTAGGGCACCGTCTAAATCCGTTTAGATGACACCGTATGAACTGTGGTTTGGCAAGAAACCAAAGCTGTCATTTCTTGAAGTTTGGGGCTGCTATGCTTATGTGAAAAAGCTTCAGCCTGATAAGCTCGAACCCAAATCGGAGAAGTGCATCTTCATAGGATACCCAAAAGAAATTGTTGGGTACACCTTCTACCATAGATCCGAAGGCAAGATCTTTGTTGCTAAGAATGGATCCTTTCTAGATAAGGAGTCTCTCTCGAAAGAAGTGAGTGGGAGGAATGTAGAACTTGATGAGGTAGTTGTACCTTCTCTCGAATTGGAAAGTAGCTCATCAGAAAATTCGTTCCCGTGATGCCTACACCAACTAGAGAGGAAGCTAATGATAATGATCATGAAAGTTCAGATCAAGTTATTACTAAACCTCTTAGGTTGAACAGAGCATGTTCCGCACCAGAGTGGTATGATAATCCTGTTCTGTAAGTCATGTTACTAGACCATGATGAACTTACAAACTATGAAGAAGCTATGATGAGCCCAGATTCTGATAAATGACTTGAGGCCATGAAATCTAAGATAGGATCCATGTATGAGAACAAAGTGTGGACTTTGGTGGACTTGCCCGATGATCGGCAAGCCATTGAAAATAAATGGATCTTCAAGAGGAAGACGGACACTGATGGTAGTGTTACTGTATACAAAGCTCGACTTGTCGCAAAAGGTTTTCGACACGTTCAAGGTGTTGACTACGATGAGATTTTCTCACTCGTAGCAATGCTTAAGCCTGTCCGAATCATGTTAGCGAATGCCGCATTTTATGATTATGAAATCTGGCAAATGGACGTCAAAACTGCATTCCTTAATAGATTTCTTAAAGAAGAGTTGTATATGATGGAACCAGAAGGTTTTGTCGATCCTAAAGGTGCTAACAAAGTGTACAAGCTCCAGTGATCCATCTATGGACTTGTGCAAGCATCTCGGAGTTGAAATATACACTTTGATGAGATGATTAAAGCATATGGTTTTATAGAGACTTACGGAGAAGCCTGTATTTACAAGAAAGTTAGTGGGAGCTCTATAGCATTTCTAATATTATATGTGGATGACATATTGTTGATTGGAAATGATGTAGAATATGTGGATAGCATAAAAAGATACTTGAATAAAAGTTTTTCAATGAAATACATCAGTGAAGCTGCTTAATTATATAATAGGCATCAAGATCTATAAAGATATAACAAGATGCTTGATAAGATTTTTCAATGAGAACATACCTTGACAATATTTCGAAGGAGTTCAAAATGGACCAGTCAAAGAAGGAGTTCTTGCATGTATTGTAAGGTTTGAAGTTGAGTAAGACTCAAAGCCCGACCATGGCATAAGATAGAGAGAGAATGAAAGTCATTCCCTATGCCTCAGCCATAGGTTCTATAAAGTATGTCATGCTGTGTACCAGAACTATTGTGTATCTTGCCATGAGTTTGGCAAGGGGGTACAATAGTGATCCAGGAGTAGATCACTGGACAGCGGTCAAAATTATCCTTAGAGGACTAAGGAAAATTTCTTAGTTATGGAGGTGATAAAGAGTTCATCGTAAAGAGTTACGTCGATGCAAGCTTTGACATCAATCTAGATGACTCTGAGTCTCGATCTGGATACATATTGAAAGTGGGAGCAATTAGCTAGAGTAGCTCCATCCAGAGCATTGTAGACATAGAAACTTGCAAAATACATACGGATCTGAATGTGGCAGACTTGTTGACTAAACTTCTCTCACAAGAAAACATGATCACACCTTAGTACTCTTTGGGTGTTAATCACATAGTGATGTGAACTAGATTATTGACTCTAGTAAACCCTTTGGGTGTTGGTCACATGGCGACGTGAACTATGGGTGTTAAACACAAAAAGATGTGAAGTATTGTTGTTAAATCACAAGGCGATGTGAACTAGATTATTGAGTCTAGTGCAAGTGGGAGACTAAAGGAAATTTGCCCTAGAAGAAATAATAAAGTTATTATTTTATCTTTCCTTATATCATGATAAATGTTTATTATTCATGCTAGAATTTTATTAACCGGAAACTTGATACATGTGTGGATACATAGACAAAACACTGTGTCCCTAGTAAGCCTCTAATAGACTAGCTCGTTAATCAAAGATGGTTAAGTTTCCTAACCATAGACATGTGTTGTCATTTGATGAACGGGATCACATCATTAGGAGAATGATGTGATGGACAAGACCCATCCGTTAGCTTAGCATATTGATCGTTAATTTTGTTGCTATTGCTTCCTTCATGTCAAATACATATTCCTTCGACTATGAGATTATGCAACTCCCGGATACCGGAGGAATACCTTGTGTGCTATCAAACATCACAACGTAACTGGGTGATTATAAAGATGCTATACAGGTATCTCCGAAGATGTTTGTTGGGTCACTACTAGGGAAAACCTTATACACAGAACTTTAGCAGTAGCGCTTGTTAAAAAAGTGCGCTACTGCTAGATAGCAGTAGCGCGTGCAGGATAACCGCGCCAAAGATACATATGTAGCAGTAGCGCGTCTATCTGTAAAAGCGCTACTACTAAAATTCCCACTACTAAGTCGATAGGCTACACGTAGTAGTAGCGCTCTTATAGAAACAGAGCTACCATTAATAGTGTTGTAGCAGCTCATTTATGTAGAAAGGTGCTACTGCTAACAAAAATAAAATAAAATGAAAAGCAAATAGAAAAGTAAATGAAAATGAAAGAAATAGAAAAAGGAGAAAGGAAAAAAAATAAAATGTAAAGAAAAATAAATGAAAAAGGAGAAAAAAGAGAAAGGTATAGCAGTAGCGTGTTTGGTGAACCGCGCTATAGGTAACTTAGCTAAAGCGTGTTTTCTGTAACGCGCTACCGCTATGTTTGACTTAACCAGCAGTTTCCCTCCCCCCGGCCACCACTTCTCCCCCACACACCTCGCCCACTTCGTTGTCGTCTCCCCAATTCGATGTCGCCCCACTTCGCCACCGTCTCCTCCAACGTCGACGCCCGAAACCTCACCGCCGCCGCCCGAGGCTGCCCTCAACCTCACCGCCGCCGCCCGAGCCCGCCCTAGACCTTACTGTCGCCACCCTCGACCTCACAACCGCTGCCCTTGACCTCACCGCCGCCCGAGCCCGCACAGGACCGCCGCTGCCCGAGCCCAACCCCGCCCTCCCGGCCCCTGCCTCCGTCGCCGAGCACCTCCCCGCCACCGTCTCTCCCCTCTCTGTAAGCCCCCACCCCTCCTCTCTCTCTCTCTACATTTTCTTCTGGCCGTGTTAATTAGCAGTAGTAGTAGATGTTAATTAGTAGTAGGGTTCATAGATAATGTTTTTTAGTAGTACTAGATGTTAATTAGTAGTAGTGGTGGTACTAGTTAGGGTAGTAGGGTTAATTGTAGATGTTTTTTAGTTAGGGTAATAATAGATGTTAAGTAGTAGATAATGTAACTGTTAATTAGTTTAGTAGGGTTTAGTTTTTGAATTGAGTTTGTTTAACTAGATGTTAATTAGGGTAGTAGGGCTTAGTTTAGAGTAAAATTTAGTTCAGTAGTTAACTAAATATAAATTTAGAGTTAAATTCTTGTCAAACACTAGGAGATGCAAATTTGAAGTGGTCAGGATATATGCAAATTCCTCAGTTGTGTTTTCTCATGTTTATCTACTGTTGTAGTTTCTCATGTACATATTCTTAAGTGGTCTTGTTATATGCAACATAGAAGTGGTTCGATTGTTCCCAAGTGGCCTTTTATTGATTCCAGGGAATGAAGCCGAGTGGCCTATGTTTTGCCAGAATGTTGATTCATTTCCATTCCGGCAAATTTTAGGTGCTCGATTTGTCCATTTTTTAGCAAAGGTCATGCTGAAATTTTCAGTGAATTTCGGCATGACTTGTGCTACAAACTAGGGCATATTGAGTGCCCAGGATTTGCCGCACTGGGAAGGAGTCAACGTTCCTGCAAAACATAGGCCTTTTTTATGTCATTATTCATTTTATTAGGTCTAGAATTAATTGACTTGATTTAATCGTAGGAAACATGGCTACCAATGATGAAGGACATGGTTCTGGTGATTGCGACAACGTGTACCTAGCGCCACACGATTTTTTGAGCCTTGCCGATGATCAACGGATGTTGTTGCTGGGCCCACTTGTCGCATCGGGGACTGAGACCGACATGCAGACCGACGCTGAGACTGAGACCGGCGTTGAGACTGAGACCGGCGCTGAAACTGAGACCGGCGCCGAGACCGCCGCTGATACTAGCGGAGCCGGTATAGAACCGAAAGCAAAGAGGCCACGGCGCCCAAACCAGCTCACGACTACTAGAATGGTGGTCACGAAGATGGACGACGGCATCTTTGAGCCAACAACGCCCGAGGAAGCGCGCAATCAAATAGGCTGCATCGTTCGAACAACCGCCGCCATTAAAGATGAGAAACTACAGAAGATAGATAATAGCAGGCCCTCCCTCCTAAAGAAGCTGCACCAGATATTCTTGTTCCTGGGCCGGGATGAAAAGGAATATAAAAATCCAGATAAGGACCCGGCAATGAAGAAGATAAACAAACACGCCATGACCAAGTTTAGCGACGCGTTGGCCACCCGGAAAGCAAGGGTGAAACATCGGATCGTCAACAAAAAGGAACCCTACTCTGAGATTGTAAAGGATAATCCGACGATCACAAAAGAGCAGTTTCAAATATTCAAGGTGGCTTGCGAGGCCGAAGCTGCCAAAAAAAGTCGAAGTACATGAAGGGGCTTCAACAGAGGAACATGGGGCGCCACCACCTCGGAAACCATGGTTTCGGCGGGACGAGGTCCATATGGGCCAAGGAGGACGCAGAACATGAAAGTCTGGGCATCCCAGACCCCTTGGCAGACTTCACCGTCCCACAGGAGCATGACGTCCTCAGGGCACAGTACCATTGGGACTCAGACAAGAAGGTTTTCGAGACGGACCCGGTCATGATGGAGTTCATGAGACTGCTGGTAATTTTAGTTTGTGATCAATTCAACTGCATGTTTAGTCATATTTGTAAACAATCCTTGTTCCTTTTGCAGAGAGAGCAACATAGGATTGTGGCCGAAAGCGACTCGCCGTCTGAAGCGTTGGCGAGGCCCAAGTGGGACACTCCATTCAACCGGGCGTTGAACATATTGAAAGGACTCTCGGCGGACACTCGGCCCTCGTATGTACGCGTGCACGGTGACGGAGACGGCGCCACGTGGAAGTAGTACTACCATGAGACCACGAAGGAGAGAAAGGAAAGACGGAGGTTAACTGAAGAAAACATCGAGAAGAAGGTTGAGATTGCGATTGAGAATAAATCAGTTGAGACAGTTGCAATAGCGGTAGCTACCACAAAACAGGTGATGGCAGATATGTCTACTGTCTGGGTTTCGGCCATTTTCAATTGGAGCAGGCAAAATCCAGAAAAAAAATGCAGCGGACTTTCCCCTTGCCGACTTCTTCGGGAGCAGCTCAACTAGCGTTGCACCAGCACCTGCTCCTGCACCGGCTCCAGCACCCGCTCATAGCAGCCCGTCCTCCATCTCGGACGTGCTCGGCGGTGCTTCATCTTTGGCTGAGCTCGACGCCCTCACGGTATCTGTCACACCGGCCCTCTTTAATAAATGTATAATCTCCCGTTTCCGTTGCCTTTCGGATGTCTCACGTTGCAGACATGTCTTTGCAGGCCGACGTAACCCCGTGCACCATATTGTACACCATCGACGACCAGATGGTGGACGTGGGGAAGGCGATGATAATGAAGCCAAAGGAACCATTGTTTCACAGCTGGCCGATCCCCCTTGGCGTCTTCAAGGTTTCCGTGGTCAGTGTCAAACTGGGCCACTAGAATTTGGCTCCTCCGGTACTAGGGGTGGATGACGACGAGACCCCACGGCGGCTTGGTGGTTGCAATGGGTGGGTCTTGTTGTGGCCAAATAGTCTTCTTCGTCTGGAGGCGGCCGGGAGCACACCCACGAGCACGCAACCTCAGCAAGGTATGAACATCAACACCCCACCTATCCAATTAGCGTCGGTTGTCGTGCTGGGTGATAGCGGACGGGGTGAGGCAGAGGCTCCATTAGTCGCTGATGACGTCGCCATAGATGAGGATGAGGATGACGATGACACTGAACAGTATCTCAATACTGGCGCCTATGGTGAGTACTCAGGGTTTGAGCGTCATGAGTCGGTGCCTGAATTGCCGCCTCCGGAGGCTGAACATATTATAGACGAACTTCCAGTAGAAAAGAAGCATAGGAAGAGGCGGTGGAAAGGCAACAAAGATGCTTCTATGATCCAGCCGCCTCAGCAGCGTCTCGGGTTCAAGAGCATATACCTATCCCCGGTGCGGCAAAATGGCATGTCGCCGGTGAATCAATCCTACCTAAGGCAGCGTTAGAGGCCACACACGGCAATCTAACGAGACTTCATGACGATGTGCTGATGAGAGAGAAAAGCCTCATCGCCTCGGAAAAACCAGGATACCCACTCTATATGGTTAATGTGCCGCGGCAAAGTTCGTACGTCCACTCATGCCCCACAGACAAGTTCTTCCTTCGATTCGATTACATCCTTGACATTTTTCACTTGAAGAAGCTGGATTTTACGTTTGTCCGCCTTTATGCCTTGTACAAGAACTACATCATTGGGATTGAGTAGATACCTTATATGTGTGTCCCTGACCCGTACTTCATGCACGAGGGCTTCTTGGCAGTCTATGAAGAGCATCGTGAATACGAGAGGGACTACATCGCCGGTTTCATGGTCGTCAATAAAGACAAGGAGGCGATTCTCTTGCCTTATCATCCCGTGTAAGTCATCCACGCGGATATCCTTCCTTCGATTTCAATCATTCATTTGCACGGTGGAGGCTACTTAATTTGAGGTGTACTTATTTTGCGCAGCGGCGGACGCGCCGTCCTCATCATCCTTTACCCCCGATACTCCCACACTCTTTACTTGGACTCGTCGAAGAACATGAACAAAAAGGATTACACCCACATCAAGCCTGTTCTTGACAGTGCTATGTTTTACTACGGCGTATGGGGTGGAGAGGTCAAGGACAAGAAGAAAAGGGACGGCAGGCCCGCCTTCGGCCATAAGACCGACTTCTGCTGCATCTAGCAAATGAGTGATTCTCTTAGTGATGGATTCTATGTCCTAAACCATATGCTGGAGTACAGACGAGATCATCAGGACCTTCGCATGTCACCTAAATCCGGCGATGCCCATATTCTGCAATGGGCAAAGAACATAGGAGATATACCGGATCATCGACTTCGAGCTGAGTTCTATCACATCCAGCATGAACTTGCCCAAGTCATCATGAAGGAGGTCCTTGACAAAACAGGTATGTTCTACGAGGAAGGGGAAATGTCGCCGGAAGACGTCTGAACACGCGTAGCCGCTCAGCGTCTCGACCTGAAGCCTTTCACTAAGCTCAGGGACTATCTCCCTGACTTGGATGGATGGAACGACATGTTGGAGCGATTGTTGATATATGACGATGTGTTCGTTTAGTCCATACTTTCTGAATGAAGAAACTTTGAGTTATGCACGACGAAACTTTATTTGTGATGTAATTAAACCGTCCTCCTCAACTAGTGAAGATCACTCTGGTTATGGCATTTTGGGTACGATGAACTTTGTTATTTATGCTTATGATATGTTGCTTCTATTTTTGCCAAGTCTGTCTCTTTCTATTGCTCAACTATGTATGTTGCATATCATCGACTCATGTGACGATGTAGGTGCATAGATCATCGATGACGAAGAAGTGCAACACCAGGAGTATACGACGAGTGGCCAGAGTGTCAGGCCCAGGTGTTAGTTTAGGTTCACGCTATTGCGAGAGAGGGATACGAACTCATGTACTGCATAGTTCCGCTCTCACTCATAGTGGTAGCTCTTCTCGCGTATATCATTGTTTAGATGGATGACGATGTAGTTGCAAGTAATCGAGACTTGTATCGCTATTTTCGAAATGATGACAGAGAGACCACTTTGTGTTGGATGATGATGACATGATTTGATGCTATGGTTACATTTGTATGTGTATGATATGCTAAAGATTATTGTATAAAGCCCGTTCAAATACAAAACAAATATGCAAAAAAAAACAAAAACTGGTAAAACTAGCAGTAGCGAGGGGAATAAAGTTAGCAGCAGCGCGCTCTTACCAGTAGCGCGCCCTATTTAAAAGCGCGTTGAACTGAAGCACGCTCCTGCTAGACATGTATAGCAGTAGCGTGGGGCAACACGCGCTACTGATGCATGTTAGCTGTAGCGCCGTATCCGTAACACGGCACCCCGCGCTACTGATACACCAAATACCCGCGCTACTGCTAGGCTTTTCCCTAGTAGTGGGTTGGCATAGATCGAGATTATGATTTGTCACTCCGAGTATCGGAGAGGTATCTCTGGGCCCTCTCGGTAATGCACATCATAACAAGCCTTGCAAGCAAAGTGATTAATGAGTTAGTCGCGGGACGATGTATTATGGAACGAGTATGCCGGTGACGAGATTGAACTAGGTATGAAGATACCGATGATAGAATCTCGGGCAAGTAATATACAGATGACAAAGGGAATAACGTATGTTGTCATAATGGTTCGACCGATAAAGTTCTTCATAGAATATGTAGGAGCCAATATGAGCATCCAGGTTCTGCTATTGGTTATTGACCGTAGAGCTGTCTCGGTCATGTCTACATAGTTCTCGAACCCGTAGGGTCCGCACGTTTAACGTTCGATGACGATTTATTAATATACGAGTTATGTGATTTTGTGACCGAATGTTGTTCGGAGTCCCGGATGAGATCACGGACAAGACGAGGAGTCTTGAAATGGCTGAGAGGTAGAGATTGATATATAGGACGATGATATTCATACACCGGAAGTGTTTCGGAGGGTATCAGGTACTTATCGGGTCACCGGAAGATGTTTCGTGTACCCTCGGCAATCCTATGGGCCATATGGGCTTGTGAAGGAACACACCAGCCCACAAGGGGCTGGTGCGCCCTATAAGGCTATAGGAGGAGGCGAAGGAAAGGGGGGAAGGTCAAGGAAAGTGTGGATTAGGATTCCCACTTCCTTCCCTCACCCCCCTCTTTACTTCCCCTACACGCATACATGGAAAGGGGGGGCGCAGGGCAAGGCAGGGCCACTAGGGGGCGGCGGCCAACCCTAGGGCACCCCTGGCTGCCTCTCCTCCCCTCCCACCTATATATATGTGGGAGGGGGCACCTCACACATAAACAACAAAATTTGTTAGCCGTGTGCGGCACCTCCCTCCATAGTTTACACCTCCGGTCATATCTTCGTAGTGCTTAGGTGAAGCCATGCGCGGATCACTTCGCCATCACCGTCACCATGCCGTCGTGCTGACGGAACTCTTCCTCAACACTTTACTATATCAAGAGTTCGAGGGACGTCCGAGCTGAACGTGTGCAGAACTCAGAGGTGTCGTACATTCGGTGCTTGATCGGTCGGAACGAGAAGAAGTTCGACTACATCAACCGCGTTGTCAAACTCTTACGCTTTCGGTCTACGAGGGTACGTGGACACACTCTTCCCCACTCGTGGCTATCAATATCCTAGATAGATCTTGCGTGAGCGTAGGAATTTTTTTTAAATTGCATGCTACGTTTCTCAACAACTATTTGTTCCGTTAGGGAGAGCGCTCGACGGATCAATGTGGCTAGTGATGGGACGAGGGATTTTACCAAGGTTCCCCCTCCTTTGGAGGAGGTACGACACTACTCTTGCTTCTACTATTGAAATTGTGTTGGGGTAATTGCAGGAGTCTGGATGTTGTTCGGCTATATCTAACTGCTATTTCAATATCCTTCACCCTCCTCTAGAGTTCCTGATAACCCACAAGTATAGGGGATCATAACAGTTTTCGAGGGTAGAGTATTCAACCCAAATTTATTGATTTGACACAAGGGGAGCCAAAGAACATTCTCAAGTATTAGCAGTTGATTTGTCAATTCAACCACACCTGGATAACTTAATATCTGCAGCAAAGTGTTTAGTAGCAAAGTAATATGATAGTAGTGGTAGCGGTAACAAAAGTAACAAAAGCAAAAGTAATATTTTTGGTGCTTTGTAGTGATTGTAACAGTAGCAGCGGGGAAGTAAATAAACGAGAACCAATATAGGAAAATCTCGTAGGCATTGGAACGGTGATGGAGAATTATGTCGGATGCGGTTCATCATGTAACATTCATAACATAGGGTGACACAGAACTAGCTCCAATTCATCAATGTAATGTAGGCATGCATACGTGCTTATGGAAAAGAACTTGCATGACATCTTTTGTCCTACCCTCCCGTGGCATCGGGTTCCTAATGGAAACTAAGGGATATTGAGGCCTCCTTTTAATAGAGAACCGGAACAAAGCATTAGCACATAGTGAATACATGTACTCCTCAAACTATAGTCATCACCGGGAGTGGTCCCGATTATTGTCACTTCGGGGTTGCCGGATCATAACACATAGTAGGTGACTATAGACTTGCAAGATAGGATCAAGAACTCACATATATTCATGAAAACATAATAGGTTCAGATCTGAAATCATGGCACTCGGGCCCTAGTGACAAGCATTAAGCACAGCAAAGTCATAGCAACATCAATCTCAGAACATAGTGGATACTAGGGATCAAACCCTAACAGAATAACTCGATTACATGATAGATCTCATCCAACCCATCACCTTTCAGCAAGCCTACGATGGAATTACTCACCCACGGCGGTGAGCATCATGAAATTTGTGATGGAGGATGGTTGATTATGATGACAACGACGAATCCCCCTCTCCGGAGCCCCGAACGAACTCCAGATCAGCCCTCTCGAGAGGTTTTAGGGCTTGGCGGTGGCTCTGTATCGTAAAACGCGATAATTTCTTCTCCTTGATTTTTTCCTCCCCGAAAGCAAATATATAGAGTTGGAGTTGGCGTCGGAGGAGCTCTAGGGGGCCCACGAGGTAGGGGGCGCGCACTAGGGGGGAGGGCGCTCCCCCACCCTCGTGGACAGGGTGTGGGCCCCCTGGCCTTCATATTTTGCAAGGATTTTATTATTATTTCCAAATAGACGTTCCGTGGAGTTTCAGGTCATTCCGAGAACTTTTGTTTCTGCGCATAAATAACACCATGGAAAGTCTGCTGAAAACAGCGTCAGTCGGGGTTAGTTCCATTCAAATCATGTAAGTTAGAGTCCAAAACAAGGGCAAAAGTGTTTGGAAAAGTAGATACGACGGAGACATATCAACTCCCCCAAGCTTAAACCTTTGCTTTTCCTCAAGCAATTCAGTTGATAAACTGAAAGTGATAAAGAAAAACTTATACAAACTCTGTTTGCTCTTGTTGTTGTAAATATGTAAAGCCAACATTCAAGTTTTCAGCAAGGATTATGACTAACCACACTTGCAATAACTAATAGATCTCATGTTTACTCATATCAATAGCATAATCAACTAGCGAGTCATAATAATAAATCTCGGATGACAACACTTTCTCAAAACA
Source organism: Aegilops umbellulata (assembly GCA_032464435.1). NCBI lineage: Eukaryota > Viridiplantae > Streptophyta > Magnoliopsida > Poales > Poaceae > Aegilops > Aegilops umbellulata. The sequence goes on from CP136056.1 coordinate 562,922,939, forward strand.
ATCATGATATAATATAACAAGATGGTATCTCGCTAGCCCTTTCTGAGACCGCAAAACATAAATGCAGAGCACCTTTAAAGATCAAGGACTGACTGGACATTGTAATTCATAGTAAAAGAGATCCAATAATAGTCATACCCAATATAAATTAATAGTAATGGATGCAAATGACAGCTGTGCTCTACAGCTAGTGCTTTTTAATAAGAGGGTGATGACTCAACATAAAAGTAAATAGATAGGCCCTTCGTAGAGGGGAGCAGGGATTTGTAGAGGTGCCAGAGCTCGGTTTTGAAGTAGAGATAAATAATATTTTGAGTGGTATACTTTCATTGTCAACATAACAACCAAGAGATGGCGATATCTTCCATGCTACACACATTATAGGCAGTTCCCAAACAGAATGGTAAAGTTTATACTCCCCCTCCACCAACAAGCATCAATCCATGACTTGCTCGAAACAACGAGTGTCTCCAACTAGCAACAGTCCCAGGGGGAGTTTTGTTTGCAATTATTTTGATTTAGTTTGCATAAAGAATGAGACTGGGCATCCCGGTGACCAGCCATTTTCTCGTGAGTGAGGAGCGGAGTCCATTCCTCTTGAGAATAACCCGCCTAACATGGAAGAATAAGGGCAGCCCAAGTTTATACATGAGCTATTCGAGCATACAAAACAGAATGTTTATTTGAAGGTTTAGAGTTTGGCACATACAAATTTACTTGGAACGGCAGGTAGATACCGCATATAGAAAGGTATGGTGGACTCATATGGAATAACTTTGGGGTTTAAGGGATTGGATGCACAAGCAGTATTCCCGCTTAGTACAAGTGAAGGCTAGCAAAAGACTGGGAAGCGACCAACTAGAGAGCGACAACAGTCATGAACATGCATTAAAATTAATAAACATTGGATGCAAGCATGAGTAGGATATAATCCACCATGAACATAAATATCGTGAAGGCTATGTTGATTTTGTTTCAACTACATGTGTGAACATGTGCCAAGTCAAGACACTTCAATCATTCAAAGGAGGATACCACCCCACTATACCACATCACAACCATTTTAATAGCATGTTGGCACGCAAGGTAAACCATTATAACTCATAGCTAATCAAGCATGGCACGAGCACCTATGATCTCTAATTGTCATTGCAAACATGTTCATTCATATTAAGCTGAATCAAGAATGATGAGCTAATCATATTTACAAAAACAAGAGAGGTCGATTTTATACCAGCTTTTCTCATCTCAGTCAGTCCATCATATGTCATGATAATTTCCTTTCACTTGCATGACCGAACGATGTGAATAATAATAAGAGTGCACGTGCATTGGACTAAGCTAGAATCTGCGAGCATTCAATAAACAGGAGAAGACAAGGCAATATGGGCTCTTGGTTAAATCAACAATAAGGCATATAAGAGCCACTTCAACAATTTAATTATGGTCTTCTCCTATCGACCCCCAAAGAAAAATAAAGAAATAAAACTATTTACACAGGAAAGCTCCCAACAAGCAAAATAAGAACGGGAAATATTTTTGGGTTTTCTTTTTAATTATTACTACTACCGCAAGAAAGTAAACTAACTAAAAAGCTACTACTAATTTTTTTCGGTTTTTCTTAAAGTTTAACAAACACACAAGAAGAAAGCAAGAAAAAGAAAATAAACTGGAATGGATATTACAGTGAAAGAGTATGAGCACCGACATCTAGGAATGAGTGTGTAAACATAAATGTAATGTCGATTGGAAATACATACTCCCCCAAGCTTAGGCTTTTGGCCTAAGTTGGTTCATTGCCAGGGATGGCCTGGCGGATATCCGTAGGTGTAGTTGTGGTCATACTGAGATGCAGCGGTTATCGCCTCCTAAGCTGCAGCATGGCGGCGAGCGGCCTCCGCCCTCCTCTCGTACTCATCTGCCTCTTCTCTGGTAATAACATATCTTCCTTTTGCCTGATAATCAAGGAAGGAAGGAGCAGGGAGAGTAATACTGACAGCACGCCGTTTGTCAAAGATTAGTCGATACTGGAGAGGTGATTCATTCCTCTCGACAAACTGGTGATAGACCATAGAGTTAAAATCTAAATAATTAGCAGGCAACTCCATATCGTCCAAACGAACGTCCACATCAAGAAAACCAGTTAAGCGGGTTGTATAAACTCCTCCAAAGAAATCTCCATTAAATCTATTATGATGTAACCTACGTGCAACAATGGCTCCCAAATTATAAGATTGGTCTCCTAACACAACACTCCTAAGAATACTGAGGTCAGGCACACACATATGACATGCTTCATCCTTACCATTTATGCACCTACCTATGAAGAGAGCAAAATAATGTATAGCAGGAAAGTGAATGCTCCCTATGGTAGCTTGCGCTATATCTCTAGATTCCCCTACAGTTATACCAGCAAGAAAGTTTCTAAATTCAAATATACGGGGGTCACTAACACTACCCCATTGTGGAAGTTTGCAAGCAGAAGCAAAATCCTCTAAGTCCATGGTATAAGATTTTTCATAAAGATCAAAGATGATAGTTGGAGAATTACGTGAAGATGAAAATTCAAACCTCCTCACAAATGAACTAGTGAGATGATGGTACTGGGGGCATTTGTCTGCCTCAAAGCTCACAAGATCAGCGTTACGCAAATATGCGTTAAATTCCTCTTTGATTCCCGCTCAATCCATGAATTTTTCTGAAGGTCACTCACAAGGCCGCACTGGAGCGTCTCTTGGTGGCTCGTCATCAGCATCATGCATTGCAAGCCTGGGTCCTTGCTTCCTTGAAGAACTACCTTGGAACATTTTCCTGAGCATATTTCTTCCTCGGAAAAATTCTGAAATTCTTAGTAACTTCAAACAAAAGTGAACCAAGCTCAACAAAATTGATAGCAACTACTCCTACAAGTGCCTAGAGACTATATCAAGCATTAGAACTACTTGGAACCATATAAATTTGACATGCAAGCTCAAGAACATGGTCACCTAGGCAGCACAAATTTGCAATGAATAGGACACTAGAACAAAAACTAATTGGACCAATGGAGGGGTCACATACCAAGGAACAATCTCCCCAAGCAGTTTTGTGAGAGGTGCTTGGAGCAAGGAGATTGAAAATCATAGCAAAGTGAGCTAGAACTCGTGCTTGAGCTAGATATTGGTGTTTGGGGGAGGAAGAAGGAGTGTGTGGGTGCAGGAATAAGTGGAGGAGGGCCACCGTGGGCCCACGAGGCAGGGGGGCGCACCCTCCACCCTCGTGGCCAGGTGGTTGACCCCCCTGCTGTGTTCTTAGTTCCAGAAATCCTCAAAGATTCTAGAAAAAATCATATTTCATTTTCAGGGCATTTGAAGAACTTTTATTTTCAGGGTATTTTTATACTACACGGATGAATCAGAAAACAGACAGAAAAATACTATTTTTACTTTATTTCAACTAAATAAAAGAAAGTAGAAGGAGGGTAGAGAAGGTTGTGCCTTCTAGTTTCATCCATCTCATGCTCATCAAAAGGAATCCACTAACAAGGTTGATCAGGTCTTGTTAACGAACTCATTCCGAATAACATGGAACCGGAGAAATTTCGAATAACACTATGTAACCTCAACGGGGATATGCACATCCCCTATAATAAGAATATCATATTTCTTCTTGACAGGAAGAGGAAATTCAAAACCTCCAAATATAATCGATGGAATTTTTCCAATAGAGTCGATACTATGAACTTGAGGTTGTTTCCTCGGAAAGTGTACCGTATGCTCATTACCATTAACATGAAAAGTGACATTGCCTTTGTTGCAATCAATAACAGCACCTGCAGTATTCAAAAAGGGTCTTCCAAGAATAATAGACATACTATCGTCCTCAAGAATATCAAGAAAAACAAAGTCCGTTAAAATAGTAACGTTTGCAACCACAACAGGCACATCCTCACATATACCGACAGGTATAGCAGTTGATTTATCAGCCATTTGCAAAGATATTTCAGTAGGTGTCAACTTATTCAAGTCAAGTCCACGATATAAAGAGAGAAGCATAACACTAACACCGGCTCCAAGATCACATAAAGCAGTTTTAACATAGTTTCCTTTAATGGAGCATGGTATGGTAGGTACTCCTGGATCTCCAAGTTTCTTTGGTATTCCACCCTTAAAAGTATAATTAGCAAGCATGGTGCAAATTTCAGCTTCCGGTATCTTTCTTTTATTAGTAACAATATCTTTCATATACTTAGCATAAGGATTCATTTTGAGCATATCAGTTAATCGCATACGCAAAAAGATAGGTCTAATCATTTCAGCAAAGCGCTCAAAATCCTCATCATCCTTTTTCTTGGATGGTTTGGGGGGAAAAGGCATGGGTTTCTGAACCCATGGTTCCCTTTCTTTACCATGTTTCCTAGCAACAAAGTCTCTCTTATCATAACGTGGATTCTTTGATTGTGGGTTATCAAGATCAACAACAGGTTCAATTTCTATATCATTATCATTACTAGGTTGAGCATCATCATGAACATCATCATTAGCATTTTCATTTGGTTCATGTTCATTACCAGATTGTGTTTCAGCATCAGAAATAGAGATATCATTTGGATTCTCAGGTGGTTCAGCAACAGGTTCACTAGAAGCATGCAAAGTCCTATCATTTTTCTTTTTCTTCTTTTTAGAAGGACTAGGTGCATCAATATTATTTCTCTGAGAATCTTTTTCCATTCTCTTAGGGTGGCCTTCAGGATACAAAGGTTCCTGAGTCATTCTACCAGTTCTAGTAGCTACTCTAACAGTATAATCATTTTCTTACTATTCATTTCATTGAGCAAATCATTTTGAGCTTTAAGTACTTGTTATACTTGAGTGGTAACCATAGAAGCATGTTTAGTAATGAGTTTAAGTTCACCTCTAACATCCGCCATGTAATTACCCAAGTGTTTAAGCATATCGGAATTGTATTTCAATTGTCTACCAAAATAAGCATTAAAATTCTCTTGTTTGACAATAAAATTATCAAACTCTTCTAAGCATTGTCTAGCAGACTTATAGTGAGGAATATCAGCTCTATCATATCTGTAGAGAGAATTTACCTTTACTACCTGTGTCGGGTTATCAAGACCAGGAGGTTCTTCAATAGGTAATTGATTAAGATCATATGTTTCTTCAACAGGCGGTAAACTAAGACCATGTATTTCTTCAATAGGAGGTAAATTCTTAACATCTTCAGCTTTAATACCTTTTTCTTTCATAGATTTCTTTGCCTCTTGCACATCTTCAGGACTGAGAAATAGAACACCTCTCTTCTTCGGAGTTGGTTTAAGAATAGGCTCGGGAATTGGCTTCAGAGCTGGCTCAGGAAGTGTCCAATTATTTTCATTTGTCAACATATTATTCAATAGAATTTCAGCTTCATCTGGTGTTCTTTCCCTGAAAACAGAACCAGCACAACTATCCAGGTAATCTCTGGAAGCATCGGTTAGTCCATTGTAAAAGATATCAAGTATTTCATTTTTCTTTAGAGGAAGATCAGGCAAAGCATTAAGTAACTTGAGAAGCTTCCCCCAAGCTTTTGGGAGACTCTCTTCTTTAATTTGCACAAAGTTGTATATTTCCCTTAAAGCAGCTTGTTTCTTATGAGCAGGGAAATATTTAGCAGAGAAGTAATAAATCATATCCTGGGGACTACATACACAACCAGGATCAAGAGAATTAAACCATATCTTAGCATCACCCTTTAATGAGAACGGAAATATTTTAAGGATATAAAAGTAGCGAGATCTCTCATCATTAGTGAACAGGGTGGATATATCATTTAATTCAGTAAGATGTTCCACAACAGTTTCAGATTCATGGCCATGAAAAGGATCAGATTCAACCAAAGAAATTATATCAGGATCAACAGAGAATTCATAATCCTTATTGGCAACACAAATAAGAGATTGCTTATTCCATTTAGCTACTAACCTCTTGACTTCATATCTATCTTTGCAAGTTAAAATAGCTGCAGAAGCTTATATATCAAAAACATAACCCTCAGGAATAACAGGCATATCTTCATCATCAATTTCATCAGTATACTCAGTTTCGATAATTTCTTTTTCTCTAGCCCTAGCAATTTGTTCATCAAGAAATTCACTAAGGGGCACAGTAGTATCAAGCATAGAAGTAGTTTCATCATAAGTATCATGCATAGCAGAAGTGGCATCATCAATAACATGCGACATATCAGAACGAATAGCAGAAGCAGGTTTAGGTGTCGCAAGCTTACTCAAAACAGAAGGTGAATCAAGTGCACAGCTAGATGGCAGTTCCTTACCTCCCCTCGTAGTTGAGGGATAAATTGTTGTCTTAGCGTCTTTCTAGTTCTTCATAGTGACCAGCAGATATAAATCCCAAGTGACTCAAAGAATAGAGCTAAGCTCCCCGGCAACGGCGCCAGAAAATAGTCTTGATAACCCACAAGTATAGGGGATCGCAACAGTTTTCGAGGGTAGAGTATTCAACCCAAATTTATTGATTCAACACAAGGGGAGCCAAAGAATATTCTCAAGTATTAGCAGTTGAGTTGTCAATTCAACCACACCTGGATAACTTAATATCTGTAACAAAGTGTTTAGTAGCAAAGTAATATGATAGTAGTGGTAATGGTAACAGAAGTAATGGAAGCAAAAGTAATATTTTTGGTGTTTTGTAGTGATTGTAACAGTAGCAGCGGGAAAGTAAATAAGCGAGAACCAATATAGGAAAAGCTCGTAGGTATTGGATTGGTGATGGAGAATTATGCTGGATGCGGTTCATCATGTAACAATCATAACATAGGGTGACACAGAACTAGTTCCAATTCACCAATGTAATGTAGGCATGTATTCCGAATATAGTCATACGTGCTTATGGAAAAGGACTTGCATGACATCTTTTGTCCTACCCTCCCATGGCAGCAGGGTCCTAATGGAAACTAAGGGATATTAAGGCCTCCTTTTAATAGAGAACCGGAACAAAGCATTAGCACATAGTGAATACATGAACTCCTCAAACTATGGTCATCACCGGGAGTGGTCCCGATTATTGTCACTTCGGGTTGCCGAATCATAACACATAGTAGGTGACTATAGACTTGCAAGATAGGATCAAGAACTCAAATATATTCATGAAAACATAATAGGTTCAGATCTGAAATCATGGCACTCGGGCCCTAGTGACAAGCATTAAGCATAGCAAAGTCATAGCAACATCAATCTCAGAACAAAGTGGATACTAGGGATCAAGCCCTAACAAAATAACTCGATTACATGATAGATCTCATCCAACCCATCACCGTCCAGCAAGCCTACGATGGAATTACTCACACACGGCGGTGAGCATCATGAAATTTGTGATGGAGGATGGTTGATTATGATGACAATGACGAATCCCCCTCTCCGGAGCCCCGAACGAACTCCAGATCAGCCCTCTCGAGAGGTTTTAGGGCTTGGCGGCGGCTCTGTATCGTAAAACGCGATAATTTCTTCTCCTTGATTTTTTCCTCCCCGAAAGAAAATATATAGAGTTGGAGTTGGCGTCGGAGGAGCTCCAGGGGCCCACGAGGTAGGGAGGCGCGCCATAGGGGGGAGGGCGCGCCCCCACCCTCGTGGACAGGGTGTGGCCCCCCTGGCCTTCATATTTTGCAAGGATTTTTTATTATTTCCAAATAGATGTTCCATGGAGTTTCAGGTCATTCCGAGAACTTTTGTTTCTGCACATAAATAACACCATGGAAAGTCTGCTGAAAACAGCGTAAGTCGGGTTAGTTCCATTCAAATCATTCAAGTTAGAGTCCAAAACAAGGGCAAAAGTGTTTGCAAAAGTAGATACAGCGGAGACAAGAGTCAGGTCGGGTCGGCTTCAAGGCCCTCACTTGGGTTGGGCCTTCTTCACTTCTATATTGTGCTGGGGGAATGCATCTAGTCCCTAGTGCTCTTCTTCTCATAAGTTCTTTTACATGGGGTCTTGGCTACCGGATCGTTTGTCACACATAATAGCACATTCCTTAGCCACCCTCTCATTCCTTTACTCCTCAACCGCCATTGCAAGCTTTTGCTCCTGAATCTTTCTTTGCTTTTCTCATTTGGCCTCCAATGCAGGCCTTTTCTCCTCAAGTTCAAGTCTATCTTTCTTCCTCCACCACCTTCCTCTATCAGCCATCGACTTTCTCAAGTACTTCCCCTTCTCCATCATCTTCATCTCATAGAAACAAGTCATCTCCTCCTCCTTCCATTCGGCAGCCATTGCCCTCTTCCTTGCCACCATCACAATCAATTTTTTCTTGTATGCTACAAAACTACCATTCTTCTTAACGGTCTTTGCATTTTTTTGCTCTGGCCAGTTAGGAGGAATCAATGGATTCTCTATAACATTGTGGTCTCATATCCATCAAGCATTGCTTAGCAATGATGCAAAGTGAAGGTTGGAGCCATTTCTCTATTTTATTTCCTTATATGAAGCTTGAATGATGGGCTCATACTTGTGCTTGGGTATTCGACTTGGCTAAGCAAGGTTGACTTGCTCAACACATCCGGCCCACCAATTGCGTCAGTCTTGGTTGAGACTCCAGCGATGAGTGAGAGATCCGATCCTGCATTTAGAGCAAGCAATCACATTGTTATTGTAGTACTCTTTGATCCTTTGCCAAAATATATCCTTTGTTTGGATGGATCCTACTACGACGTCAACAACGATGTTGATGCCAACTTCCCAGAAAGTTTTTGTCATCCTTCGTGATGGAGTCAAATCTAGCAGATCTCGGGTAGGGCGTCCCAAGTTGGTAGCCTTAGCACGATGATAACTAGACACAAGATCTTACCCAGGATCTAGCTCTCTTGAAGAGATAATACCCTATGTCCTACTTTGATTATATTGATTTCGAGGGTGTAAAATTTATAGGTTGGTCCACCAAAAGATCTATGTGTGTATGAGGTGATCGTCTATGGGCCTCACCCCTTGGTTTATACAGATACCAGGGTTGTACATAGGTCGACCACATCTAAAGTAAAATGTGGTGTTGACGAACTCTATGTCTTGGAGTGGGCGCCAAGTCTTCAAAAGTTTGCATCTTCACTCTCTTAGCCGGACAAACATGCCCCATTGGTTAATAATCTTGGGGGTCCTTGGCCCGACCCACATGGCGGGGGGACAATGTGGTAAGCACCCCTAGTCTAGGACACCATCATTACCCCCTGAACTAGTCTTTCAGGCAGAGTTCGTGCCTAGGTTCTCCCGAGCCGCTACTTCGTCTTCGGCCATCGGTCTTGGAAACTGATTCATCAAGTCCTTCCCCTGATTTTCTAGAATCGGTGGAGCCCTACCAAAGAATTAGTACCTCAGGCATCCGAGGAGTATCTTGGATTGGAGCACAACTATCTTAATGGCAAAGTATCCTTGTGCTCGGGCCTGGCCGGTGGTCCAACCCCATTTTGACAACTTTGACCGCCAACTTGTCGTCACATCAAGGGTCATCATGGCATCCCGGTGTGTCTCAAGGCCCCACCATCAGACCGTCTCAATAAAGTGAGCACACCCAGAGACACGTGTTACATCGTAATTAATCACCCCTCGATTCCCATGCGTACTTAATGCATGAGACCTTGGGAATACGTGGTTTTACCGCTGCAATACTCAAGCGTGCCGGCGCTGCCCCACGAGAAGAATCCGTATAAAAAACAAAATCTCATCTATTTTGTGACATTTCACTTATGTCACGTAATACCATGTTTCATCAAAGAAAATGTCCTGGTGACACTTCCCGGCCGTCACCCCCACCATCACTAAAGCGTCGTCATAAACAAAATCTTGACGGTACCACTTCCTCCATCACGCATCATCGTGTCTTAGGTGAACCAAAAAATGTCACCGGTGGCCGTTTTTGGTGACAGCCCAGAATGCCACCTATGATAGGCCAATATGTCACCTAAGATCGTTTTCGGTGACGATAATCCACCACCAGTGATCTATCTGCGGGTTTGACCAGTCAAAGATTCGGTCAAGTGGATCCATCAGTTGCTGACATGGCTGCATCCACGTGGGTCCGCTGTGGACTTTTATCGCTGATGATCCCATTAGTAATAACTCAGCGTCTATTTTGACCGGTCAACACTCCTGACATAAGGGCCCAGAAGTGTTGGGGAACGTAGCATGCAATTTCAAAAATATTCCTACGATCACGCAAGATGTATCTAGGATATGCATAGCAACGATAGGGGGAGAGTGTGTCCACGTACCCTCATACACCAAAAGCAGAAGCGTTAGGTTAACGCAGTTGATGTAGTCGAACGTCTTCACGATCCAACCGATCCAAGTACCGAACGTACGACACCTCCGTGTTTAGCACACGTCAGTTCGATGACGTCTCTCGAGCTCTTGATCCAGTAGAGGGTCGAGGGAGAGTTTTGACAGCACGACGGCATGGTGACGGTGATGGTGATGTGATCCGCGCAGGGCTTCACTTAAGAACTACGACGCTATGACCGGAGGAGTAAACTGTGGAGGTGGGCACCGCACACGGCTAAGAGAAGTCTTGGTGTGTCTTTGGGGTGCCCCCGCCCCCGTATATAAAGGGAGGGAGGAGGAGGCTGGCGGCCTAGGAGGGCGCGCCAAGGGGGGTCCTACTTGGACTCCTAGTCCAAGTAGGATTCGCCTCCCCCCCCCCACACACACACACACCTTTTCCTTCCAACGGAGGAGGAAAGAGGGAAGGAGAGGAGAGGAAGAGGGAAAGGGGGGACGCCCCCTCTCCTTCCTATTCGGACTCCCCTTGGGGGGGCTCCCCCTTGTGGGTTGTCCCCTCTTCTCTCCCATGGTCCATGAGGCCCAAGATTTCCCCCGGGGGGTTCCGGTAACCCCTCGGTACTACGATAAAATACCCTAATCACTCGGAACCATTCCTATGTCCGAAATAACCTTCCAATATGAATATTTACATCTCGACCATTTCGAGACTCCTCGTCATGTCCGTGATCTCATCTGGGACTCCGAACAAACTTCGATCACCAAAACACATAACTCATAATACAAATCGTCATCAAACGTTAAGCGTGTGGACCCTACGGGTTTGAGAACTATGTAGACATGACCGAGAAAAATCTCCGGTCAATAACCATGGCGGAACCTGGATGCTCATATTGGTTCCTACATATTCTACGCTGATCTGTATCGATCAAACCGCATAACAACATACGTTATTCCCTTTGTCATCGGTGTGTTACTTGCCCGAGATTCGATCATCGGTATCATCATACCTAGTTCAATCACATTACCGGCAAGTCTCTTTACTCATTCCATAATGCATCATCCCGTAACTAACTCATTAGTCACATTGCTTGCAAGGCTTATAGTGATGTGCATTACCGAGAGGGCCCAGAGATACCTCTCTGATACTTTGAGTGACAAATCCTAATCTCGATCTATGCCAACCCAGTAAACACCTTCGTAGATACTTGTAGAGCATCTTTATAATCACCCTGTTACATTGTGACATTTGATAGCACACAAGGTATTCCTCCGGTATCCGGGAGTTGCATAATCTGATAGTCAAAGGAATATGTATAAGTCATGAAGAAAGCAATAGCAATAAAACTTAACGATCATTATGCTAAGCTTACGGATGGGTCTTGTCCATCACATCATTCTCCTAATGATGTGATCCCGTTCATCAAATGACAACACATGTCTATGGTTAGGAAACTTAACCATCTTTGATCAACGTGCTAGTCTAGTAGAGGCTTACTAGGGACATAGTGTTTTGTCTATGTATCCACACATGTATCAAGTTTCCGGTAAATACAATTCTAACATGGATAATAAACATTTATCATGATATAAGTAAATATAAAATAACAACTTTATTATTGCCTCTAGGGCATATTTCCTCCAGTCTCCCACTTGCACTAGAGTCAATAATCTAGTTCACATCGCCATGTGATTTAACACCAATAGTTCACATCGTCATGTGATTAACACCATATAGTTCACATCGCCATGTGACCAATACCCAAAGGATTTACTAGAGTCACCATGTGATTAACACCCAAAGAGTACTAACGTGTGATCATGTTTTGCATGTGAGAGAAGTTTAGTCAACGGGTCTGCCACATTCAGATCCGTATATATTTTGCAAATTTCTATGTCTACAATGCTCTGCACGGAGCTACTCTAGCTAATTGCTCCCACTTTCAATATGTATCAGTGTCAAAGCTTGCATCGACGTAACCCTTTATGACGAACTCTTTGTCACCTCCATAACCGAGAAACATATCCTTATACCACTAAGGATAATTTTGACCACTGTCCAGTGATCCACTCCTGGATCACAATTGTACCCTCTTGCCAAACTCATGGTGAGGTACACAATAGGTCTGGTACATAGCATACTTTATAGAATATATGACTGAGGCATAGGGAATGACTTTCATTCTCTTTCTATTTTCTGCCGTGGTCGGGTTTTGAGTCTTACTCAACTTCACACCTTGCAACACAGGCAAGAAATCCTTCTTTGACTATTCCATTTTGAACTACTTCAAAATCTTGTCAAGTTATGTACTCATTGAAAAATCTTCTCAAGCGTCTTGATATATCTATATAGACCTTGATGCTCAATATGTAAGCAGCTTCACCGAGGTTTCTCATTGAAAAACTCCTTTCAAACACTGCTTTATGCTTTCCTGAAAATTCTACATCATTTCCGATCAACAATATGTCATCCACATATAATGTCAGAAATGCTACAGAGCTCCCACTCACTTTCTTGTAAATAAATGCTTCACCATAAGTTTGTATAAAACCATATGCTTTGATCACTTCATCAAAGCGTATATTCAAACTCCGAGATGCTTGCACCATTCCATAGATGGATCCCTGGAGCTTGCACACTTTGTTAGCGCCTTTAGGATCGACAAAACATTCTGGTTGCATCATATACAACTCTTCTCTAAGAAATCCATTAAGGAATGCAGTTTTGACATCCGTTTGCCAGATTTCATAAAATGTGGCAATTGCTAACATGATTCGGACAGACTTAAGCATCGTTACGAGTGAGAAAATCTCATTGTAGTCAACACCTTGAACTTGTCGAAAACATTTTTGTGAAAATTCGAGCTTTGTAGATAGTAACACTACCATCATCGTCCGTCTTCCTCTTGAAGATCCATTTATTCTCTATGGCTTTCCGATCATCAGGCAAGTCAACCAAAGTCCATACTTTGTTCTCATACATGGATCCCATCTCGGATTTCATGGCCTCAAGCCATTTTGCGGAATCTGGGCTCATCATCGCTTCCTCACAGTTCATAGGTTCGTCATGGTCTAGTAACATGACTTCCAGAACAGGATAATCGTACCACTCTGGTGCGGAACGTGTTCTGGTTGACCAACGAGGTTCGGTAGTAACTTGATCTGAAGTTTCATGATCATTATCAGTAGCTTCCTCACTACTTGGTGTAGGCATCACGGGAACGGTTTTCTGTGATCAGCTACATTCAAATTCGAGAGAAGGTACAATTACCTCATCAAGTTCTACTTTCCTCCCACTCACTCCTTTCAAGAGAAACTCCTTCTCTAGAAAGGATCCATTCTTAGTAACAAAAATCTTGCCTTCGGATCTGTGATAGAACGTGTACGCAACAGTTTGTTTTGGGTATCCTATGAAGATGCACTTCTCCAATTTGGGTCTGAGCTTATTAGTCTGAAACTTTTTTGCATAAGCATCTCAATCTCAAACTTTAAGAAACGACAGCTTTGGTTTCTTGCCAAACCATATTTCATGCGGTGTCATCTCAATGGATTTAGACGGTGCCCTATTTAACGTGAATGTAGCTGTCTCTAATGCATAACCCCAAAACGATAGTGGTAAATCGGTAAGAGATATCATAGATCGCACCATATCTAATAAAGTACGGTTATGACGTTCGGACACACCATTACGCTATGGTGTTCCAGGTGGCGTGAGTAGTGAAACTATTCCACATTGTTTGAAATGAAGGCCAAACTCGTAACTCAAATATTTGCCTCCGCGATCAGATCGTAGAAACTTTATTTTCTTGTGAGGATGATTCTCTACTTCACTCTGAAATTCTTTGAACTTTTCAAATGTTTCAGACTTCTCTTTCATTAAGTAGATATACCCATATCTTCTCAAATCATCTGTGAAGGTTAGAAAATAACGATACCCACCGCGAGCCTCAACACTCATCGGACCGCATACATCGGTATGTATTGTTTCCAACAAGTCAGTGGCTCGCTCCATTGTTCCGAAGAACGGAGTTTTAGTCATCTTGCCCATGAGGCATGGTTCGCAAGTATCAAATGATTTATATTCAAGTTATTCCAGGAGGCCATCTACATGGATTTTCTTCATGCGCTTTACACCAATACGACCTAAACGGCAGTGCCACAAGCACGATGCACTATGATTATCAACCTTGCATCTTTTGGCATCAATATTATGAATATGTGTATCACTACTATCGAGATTCAGTGAACCATTTATATTGGGTTTAGGACCATAGAAGGTTTTATTCATGAAACAGAACAACTCTGACTTAAATGAATAACCGTATTGCAATAAACATGATCCAATCATATTCATGCTCAACGTAAACACCAAATAACATTTATTTAGGTTCAACACTAATCCCTAAGGTAGAGGGAGTATGCGATGGTGATCTTATCAACCTTGGAATCTCTTCCAACACACATCGTCACTTCGCCCTCAACTAGTATCTATTTATTTTGTAACTCCTGTTTCGAGTTACTAATCTTAGCAACTGAACCGATATCAAATACCTAGGGGTTACTATGAACACTAGTAAAATACACATCAATAATAGGTATATCAAATATACCTTTGTTCACTTTGCCATCCTTCTTATCCGCCAAATGTTTGGGGCAGTTCCGCTTCCAGTGACCATTTCCTCTGCAGTAGAAGCACTCAGTTTCAGGCTTGGGTTAGCTTTGGGCTTCATCACAGGAGCGGCAACTTAATTGCTATTCTTCTTAAAGTTCCCTTTCTTTCCCTTGCCCTTTTTCTTGAAACTAGTAGACTTGTTAACCATCAACATGATACGTCTCCATAGTATCTACTTTTCCAAACACTTTTGCCCTTGTTTTGGACTCTAACTTGCACGATTTGAATGGAACTAACCCGGACTGACGATGTTTTCAGCAAAATTGCCATGGTGTTATTTTTGTGCAGAAATAAAAGTTCTCGGAATGACCTGACACTTCATGGAGAATATTTTTGGAATTAATAAAAAATACTGGCGAATCAATCAAGGCCAGGGGGCTCACACCCTGTCCACGAGGGTTGGGGCGCGCCCCCTGCCCTGTGGGCCCCGTGGAGCTCCACCGACATCAACTCCAACTCTATATATTCATGTTCGGGGAGAAAAAAATCAGAGAGAAGGATTCATCGCATTTTACAATATGGAGCCGCTGCCAAGCCCTAAACTCTCTCGGGAGGGACGATCTGGAGTCCGTTCGGGGCTCCGGAGAGGGGAATCCGTCGCCATCATCATCATCAACCTTCCTCCATCACCAATTTCATGATGCTCACCGTCGTGCGTGAGTAATTCCATCGTAGGCTTGCTGGACGGTGATGGGTTGGATGAGATTTACCATGTAATCGAGTTAGTTTTGTTAGGGTTTGATCCCTAGTATCCACTGTGTTCTGAGATCGATGTTGCTATTACTTTGTTGTGCTTAATGCTTGTCACTAGGGCCCGAGTGCCATGATTTCAGATCTGAACCTATTATGTTTTCATGAATATATGTGAGTTCTTGATCCTATCTTGCAAGTCTATAGTCACCTATTATGTGTTATGATCTGGCAACCCTGAAGTGACAATAATCGGGACCGCTCCCGGTGATGACAGTAGTTTGAGGAGTTCATGTATTCACTAACTGTTAATGCTTAGGTCCGTTACTCTATTAAAAGGAGGCCTTAATATCCCTTAGTTTCCAATAGGACCCCGCTGCCACGGGAGGGTAGGACAAAGGATGTCATGCAAGTTATTTTCCATAAGCACGTATGACTATATTCGGAATACATGCCTACATAACATTGATGAACTGGAGCTAGTTCCGTGTCACCCTATGTTATAACTATTGCATGAGGAATCGCATCCGACATAATTCTTCATCACCGATCCAATGCCTACGAGCTCTTCACATATTGCTCTTTGCTTAGTTACTTTGTCGTTGCCACTATTACAATTACTACAAAACTGCTACTGTTACTTTTGCTACAGCTACCGTTAGTTCCATACTACTTTGCTACTAAATACTTTGCTGCAGATATTAAGTTATCGAGGTGTGGTTGAATTGACAACTCAACTGCTAATACTTGAGAATATTCTTTGGCTCCCCTTGTGTCGAATCAATAAATTTGAGTTGAATACTCTACCCTCAAAAACTGTTGCGATCCCCTATACTTGTGGGTTATCACAACACTTGATGCTATTTCTTGATATCTGACTTCGCTGATTACAGTATCGCAAGAGCTTGGGAATCGTTTTCGTCATCCCTTGCATATTATAGTTCATCACGAAGTTCTAGTAACTTGGCGATAGTGACTAGAGAACTTTGTCAATCACTATCTTATTTGGAAGATTAACTCCCACTTGATTCAAGCAATTGTAGTACCCAGACAATCTGAGCACATGCTCACTGGTTGAGATATTCTCCTCCATCTTGTAGGCAAAGTACTATCAGAGGTCTCATACCTCTCGACACGGTCATGAGTCTGAAATACTAATTTCAACTCTTGGAACATCTCATATGCTCCATGGCGTTCAAAACGTTTTTGATGTCCCGATTCTAAGCCGTAAAGCATGGTGCAGTAAACTATCAGGTAGTCATCATATCAAGCTTGCCAAATGTTCATAACATCTGCATCTGCTCCTGCAATAGGTCTGTCAACGACATAATTCTTCTGTGCAGCAATGAGGATAATCCTCAGATCACGGACCCAGTTCGCATCATTGCTACTAACATCTTTCAACTTAGTTTTCTGTAGGAACATATTAAAAATAAAACAGGGGAGCTAAACACGAGCTATTGATCTACAACATAGATTGCAAATACTATGAGGACTAAGTTCATGATAAATTAGAGTTCAATTAATCATATTAGTTATGAACTCCCACTTAGATAGACATTCCTCTAGTCATCTAAATGATGACGTGATCCATATCAACTAAACCATGTCCGATCATCACGTGAGATGGAGTAGTTTTCAATTGTGAAAATCTCTATGTTGATCATATCTACTATATGGTTCATGTTCGACCTTTCGGTCTCAGTGTTCCGAGGCTATATCTGCATATGCTAGGCTCGTCAAGTTTAACCCGAGTATTCCACACGTGCAAAACTATCTTGCGCCTGTTATATGTGAACGTAGAGCTTATCACACCTGATCATCACGTGGTGTCTCGGCACGACGAACTGTCGCAACGATGCATACTCGGGGAGGACGCTTGTACCTTGAAATTTTAGTGAGGGATCATCTTATAATGCTACCGCCGTACTAAGAAAAATAAGATGCATTAAAGATAAATATCACATGTAAACAAAATATGTGATATGATATGGCAGTCATAATATTGTGCCTTTGATCTCCATCTCCAAAGCACCGTCATGATCTCCATCGTCACTGGCTTGACACCTTGATCTCCATCGTAGCATCGTTGTCGTCTCGCCAACTATTGCTATTACGACTATCGCTACCGCTTAGTGATAAAGTAAAGCAATTACATGGGTATTTCATTTCATACAATAAAGCCACAACCATAAGGCTCCTGCCAGTTGCTGATAACTTTTACAAAACATGATCATCTTATACAACAATTTATATCTCATCACGTCTTGATCATATCATACCACAACATGCCCTGCAAAAACAAGTTAGACGTCCTATACTTTGTTGTTGCAAGTCTTACGTGGCTGCTACGGGCTTCTAGCAAGAACCTTTCTTACCTACGCTTCAAAACCACAACGATTTTTCGTCAAGTGTGTTGTTTTAACCTTCAACAAGGACCGGCCGTAGTCAAACTCGATTCAACTAAAGTTGGAGAAACAGACACCCGCTAGCCACCTCTGTGCGAAGCACGTCGGTTGAACCAGTCTCATGAATGCGATCATGTAATGTCGGCCCGGGCCGCTTCATCCAACAATACTGCCGAATCAAAGTAAGACGTTGGTGGTAAGGAGTATGACTATTATCGCCCACAACTCTTTGTGTTCTACTCGTGCATATCATCTACGCATAGACCTGGCTCGGATGCCACTGTTGGGGAACGTAGCATGCAATTTAAAAAAATTCCTACGATCACGCAAGATATATCTAGGAGATGCATAGCAACGAGAGGGGGAGAGTGTGTCACGTACCCATGAAGCCCATGATTTCCCCCGGGGGGTCCGATAACCCCTCGGTACTCAAATAAAATACCCGAATCACTCGGAACCATTCCGATGTCAGAATATAACCTTCCAACATATGAACATTTACCTCTCAACCATTTAAATCGTCATCGGAACAAACTTTGGTCACCAAAACTCCTCGTCATGTCCGTGATCTCATCCGGGACTCCGAACAAACTTTGGTCACCAAAACACATAACTCATAATACAAATCGTCATCGGATGTTAAGCGTGCAGACCATACGGGTTCGAGAACTATGTAGACATGATCGAGACATATCTCCGGACCAATAGCGGAACCTGGATGCTCATATTGGCTCCTACATATTCTACGATGATCTTTATCAGTCAAACCGCATAACAACATACTGAAGGAAATATGCCCTAGAGGCAATAATAAAGATATTATTTATTTCCTTATATTATGATAAATGTTTATTATTCATGCTAGAATTGTATTAACCGGAAACATAATACATGTGTGAATACATAGACAAACAAAGTGTCACTAGTATGCCTCTACTAGACTAGCTCATTAATCAAAGATGGTTATGTTTCCTAACCATGGACAAAGAGTTGTCATTTGATTAACGGGATCACATCATTAGTTGAATGATCTGATTGACATGACCCATTCCATTAGCTTAGCACCCGATCGTTTAGTATGTTGCTATTGCTTTCTTCATGACTTATACATGTTCCTATGACTATGAGATTATGTAACTCCCGTATGCCGGAGGAACACTTTGTGTGCTACCAAACGTCACAACGTAACTGGGTGATTATAAAGGTGCTCTTCAGGTGTCTCCAAAGGTACATGTTGGGTTGACGTATTTCGAGTTTAGGATTTGTCACTCCCATCGTCGGAGAGGTATCTCTGGGCCCTCTCGGTAATGCACATCACATAAGCCTTGCAAGCATTGCAACTAATGTGTTAGTTGTGAGATGATGTATTACGGAACGAGTAAAGAGACTTGCCGATAACGAGATTGAACTAGGTATTGGATACCGACGATCGAATCTCGGGCAAGTAACATACCGGTGACAAAGGGAACAACGTATGTTGTTATGCGGTCTGACCGATAAATATCTTCGTAGAATATGTAGGAGCCAATATGGGCATCCAGGTCCTGCTATTGGTTATTGACCGGAGATTCGTCTCAGTCATGTCTACAAGGTTCTCGAACCGTAGGGTCCGCACGCTTAACGTTACGATGATAGTTATTATGAATTTATGCATTTTGATGTACCTAAGTTAGTTCGGAGTCCCAGATGTGATCACGGACATGACGAGGAATCTTGAAATGGTCGAGACATAAAGATTGATATATTGGATGACTATATTCGGACACCGGAAGCGTTCCGAGGAAGTTTCGGATAAAACCGGAGCACCGGGGGGTTACAGGAACCCCCCGGGGGGTTAATGGGCCTCATGGGCCTAAAGTGGAGAAGAGGAAGGGGCTGCCAGGGCAGGCCGCGCGCCCCCTCTCCCCCTAGTCCGAATTGGACAAGGAGGGAGAGGCGGTGCCCCCCTTTCCTTCTCTCCCTCCACCTCTCCTACTTCGACAAGGAAGGGGAGGGGAGTCCTACTCCCGGTAGGAGTAGGACTCCTCCTGCGCGCCTCCTCTAGGGCCGGCCGCACCCCCCCACCTTGGATCCTTTATATACGGAGGCAAGGGGGCACCCTAGGACACACAAGTTGATCCTCATGATCGTTCCTTAGCCGTGTGCGCTGCCCCCTTCCACCATATTCCACCTCGATCATATTGTTGTAGTGCTTAGGCGAAGCCCTGCGTCGGTAGAACATCATCATCGTCACCACGCCGTTGTGCTGACGGAACTCATCCCCGAAGCTTTGCTGGATCGGAGCCCGGGGAGCGTCATCGAGTTGTACGTGTGCTAAGAACTCTGAGGTGCCGGAGTAACGGTGCTTGGATCGGTCGGATCGGGAAGACGTACGACTACTTCCTCTACGTTGTGTCAATGCTTCCTCTTCGGTCTACGAGGGTACGTAGACAACACTCTCCCCTCTCGTTGCTATGCATCACCATGATCTTGCGTGTGCGTAAGAATTTTTTTGAAATTACTACGTTCCCCAAAAGTGGTATCAGAGCCAGGTTTTATGGTTTGATGTTATATGCACGAGTAGAACACACGTGAGTTGTGGGCGATATAAGTCATACTGCCTACCAGCATGTCATACTTTGGTCCGGCGGTATTGTTGGATGAAGCGGCCCGGACCGACATTACGCGTACGCTTACGCGAGACTGGTTCTACCGCCGTGCTTTGCACACAGGTGGCTGGCGGGTGTCAGTTTCTCCAACTTTAGTTGAACCGAGTGTGGCTACGGCCGGTCCTTGCGAAGGTTAAAACGGCATCAACTTGACAAACTATCGTTGTGGTTTTGATGCGTAGGTAAGATTGGTTCCTGCTTAAGCCCGTAGCAGCCACGTAAAACTTGCAACAAACAAAGTAGAGGACGTCTAACTTGTTTTTGCAGGGCATGTTGTGATGTGATATGGTCAAGACATGATGTTAAATTTTATTGTATGAGATGATCATGTTTTGTAACCGAGTTATTGGCAACTGGAATGAGCCATATGGTTGTCGCTTTATTGTATGCAATGCAATCGCGTTGTAATGCTTTACTTTATCACTAAGCGGTAGCGATAGTCGTGGAAGCATAAGATTGGCGAGACGACAATGATGCTAAGATGGAGATCAAGGTGTCGCGCCGGTGACGATGGTGATCATGACGGTGCTTCGGAGATGGAGATCACAAGCACAAGATGATGATGGCCATATCATATCACTTATATTGATTGCATGTGATGTTTATCTTTTATGCATCTTATCTTGCTTTGATTGACGGTAGCATTGTAAGATGATCTCTCACTAAATTATCAAGAACTGTTCTCCCTGAGTATGCACCGTTGCGAAAGTTCTTCGTGCTGATACACCACGTGATGATCGGGTGTGATAGGCTCTACGCTCAAATACAACGGGTGCAAAACAGTTGCACACGCGGAATACTCAGGTTAAACTTGACGAGCCTAGCATATGCAGATATGGCCTCGGAACACGGAGACCGAAAGGTCGAGCGTGAATCACATAGTAGATATGATCAACATAGTGATGTTCACCAATGAAACTACTCCATCTCACGTGATGATCGGACATGATTTAGTTGATTTGGATCACATGATCACTTAGAGGATTAGAGGGATGTCCATCTAAGTGGGAGTTCTTTAAGTAATTTAACTAATTGAACTTAAATTTATCATGAACTTAGTACCTGATAGTATCTTTCTTATGTATGTTTGATTGTAGATAGATGGCCCGTGCTGTTGTTCCGTTGAATTTTAATGCGTTCCTTGAGAAAGCAAAGTTGAAAGATGATGGTAGCAATTACACGGACTGGGTCCGTAACTTGAGGATTATCCTCATTGCTGCACAGAAGAATTACCTCCTGGAAGCACCGCTGGGTGCCAGGCCTGCTGCAGGAGCAACACCAGATGTAATGAACGTCTGGCAGAGCAAAGCTGATGACTACTCGATAGTTCAGTGTGCCATGCTTTACGGCTTAGAATCGGGACTTCAACGACGTTTTGAACGTCATTGAGCATATGAGATGTTCCAGGAGTTGAAGTTAATATTTCAAGCAAATGCCCGGATTGAGAGATATGAAGTCTCCAATAAGTTCTACAGCTGCAAGATGGAGGAGAACAGTTCTGTTAGTGAGCATATACTCAAAATGTTTGGGTATAATAATCACTTGATTCAGATGGGAGTTAATCTTCCAGATGATTGCGTCATTGACAGAATTCTCCAATCACTGCCACCAAGCTACAAGAGCTTCGTGATGAACTATAATATGCAAGGGATGAATAAGACTATTCCTGAGCTCTTCGCAATGCTGAAAGCTGCGGAGGTAGAAATCAAAAAGGAGCATCAAGTGTTGATGGTCAACAAGACCACTAGTTTCAAGAAAAAGGGCAAAGGGAAGAAGAAGGGGAACTTCAAGAAGAACAGCAAGCAAGTTGCTGCTCAAGAGAAGAAACCCAAGTCTGGACCTAAGCCTGAAACTGAGTGCTTCTACTGCAAGCAGACTGGTCACTGGAAGCAGAACTGCCCCAAGTATTTGGCGGATAAGAAGGATGGCAAGGTGAACAAAGGTATATGTGATATACATGTTATTGATGTGTACCTTACTAATGCTCGCAGTAGCACCTGGGTATTTGATACTAGTTCTGTTGCTAATATTTGCAACTCGAAACAGGGACTACGGATTAAGCGGAGATTGGTTAAGGACGAGGTGACGATGCGCGTGGGAAACGGTTCCAAAGTCGATGTGATCGCGGTCGGCACGCTACCTCTACATCTACCTTCGGGATTAGTATTAGACCTAAATAATTGTTATTTGGTGCCAGCGTTAAGCATGAACATTATATCTGGATCTTGTTTGATGCGAGACGGTTATTCATTTAAATCAGAGAATAATGGTTGTTCTATTTATATGAGTAATATCTTTTATGGTCATGCACCCTTGAAGAGTGGTCTATTCTTATTGAATCTCGATAGTAGTGACACAGATATTCATAATGTTGAAGCCAAAAGATGCAGAGTTGATAATGATGGTGCAATTTATTTGTGGCACTGCCGTTTATGTCATATCGGTGTAAAGCGCATGAAGAAACTCCATACTGATGGACTTTTGGAACCACTTGATTATGAATCACTTGGTACTTGCGAACCGTGCCTCATGGGCAAGATGACTAAAACACCGTTCTCCGGCACTATGGAGAGAGCAACAGATTTGTTGGAAATCATACATACAGATGTATGTGGTTCGATGAATATTGAGGCTCGTGGCGGATATCGTTAATTCCTCACCTTCACAGATGACTTAAGCAGATATGGGTATATCTACGTAATGAAACATAAGTCTGAAACATTTGAAAAGTTCAAAGAATTTCAGAGTGAAGTTGAAAATCATCGTAACAAGAAAATAAAGTTTCTACAATCTGATCGTGGAGGAGAATATTTGAGTTATGAGTTTGGTGTACATTTGAAACAATGCGGAATAGTTTCGCAACTCACACCACCCGGAACACCACAGCGTAATGGTGTGTCCGAACGTCGTAATCGTACTTTACTAGATATGGTGCGATCTATGATGTCTCTTACTGATCTACCGCTATCGTTTTGGGGTTATGCTTTAGAGACGGCCGCATTCACGTTAAATAGGGCACCATCAAAGTCCGTTGAGACGACGCCTTATGAACTATGTGTTGGGGAACGTAGTAATTTCAAAAAAAATCCTACGCACACGCAAGATCATGGTGATGCATACCAACGAGAGGGGAGAGTGTTGTCTACGTACCCTCGTAGACCGAAGCGGAAGCGTTGACGCAACGTAGAGGAAGTAGTCGTACGTCTTCCCGGTCCAACCGATCCAAGCACCGTTACTCCGGCACCTCCGAGTTCTTAGCACACGTTCAGCTCGATGACGCTCCCCGGGCTCCGATCCAGCAAAGCTTCGGGGAGGAGTTCCGTCAGCACGACGGCGTGGTGACGATCTTGATGTTCAACCATCGCAGGGCTTCGCCTAAGCACCGCTACAATATGACCGAGGTGTAATATCGTGGAGGGGGGCACCGCACACGGCTAAGGAACGATCACGAAGAACAACTTGTGTGTCTATGGGGTGCCCCCTGCCCCCGTATATAAAGGAGTGGAGGAGGGGAGGGCCGGCCCTCTCTATGGCGTGCCCTAGGGAGTCCTACTCCCACCGGGAGTAGGATTCCCCTTTTCCTAGTCCAACTAGGAGTCCTTCCATGTAGTAGGAGTAGGAGACAAGGAAGGGGAAGGGAGAAGGGAAGGAAGGAGGGGGCGCAGCCCCTCCCCTTAGTCCAATTCGGACTAGGCCTTGGGGGGCGTGCGGCCTGCCCTAGGTAGCCCCTCTCTCTTTCCCGTATGGCCCAATAAGGCCCAATACTTCTCCCCCGTATTCCCGTAACTCCCCGGTACTCCGAAAAATACCCGAACCACTCACAACCTTTCCGATGTCCGAATATAGTCGTCCAATATATCGATCTTTACATCTCGACCATTTCGAGACTCCTCGTCATATCCCCGATCTCATCCGGGACTCCGAACTCCTTCGGTACATCAGAACTCATAAACTCATAATATAAATGTCATTGAAACCTTAAGCGTGCGGACCCTACGGTTCGAGAACAATGTAGACATGACCGAGACACGTCTCCGGTCAATAACCAATAGCGGAACCTGGATGCTCATATTGGCTCCTACATATTCTACGAAGATCTTTATCGGTCAGACCGCATAACAACATACGTTGTTCCCTTTGTCATCGGTATGTTACTTGCCCGAGATTCGATCGTTGGTATCTCAATACCTAGTTCAATCTTGTTACCGGCAAGTCTCTTTACTCGTTCCGTAATACATCATCCCGCAACTAACTCATTAGTTGCAATGCTTGCAAGGCTAAAGTGATGTGCATTACCGAGAGGGCCCAGAGATACCTCTCTGATATTCGGAGTGACAAATCCTAATCTCGAAATACGCCAACCCAACAAGTACCTTCGGAGACACCTGTAGAGCACCTTTATAATCACCCAGTTACGTTGTGACGTTTGGTAGCACACAAGGTGTTCCTCTGGTAAATGGGAGTTGCATAATCTCATAGTCATAGGAACATGTATAAGTCATTAAGAAAGCAATAGCAACAAACCAAACGATCAAGTGCTAAGCTAACGGAATGGGTCAAGTCAATCAGATCATTCATCTAATGATGTGATCCCATTAATTAAATAACAACTCTTTGTCTATGGTTAGGAAACATAACCATCTTTGATTAATGAGCTAGTCAAGTAGAGGCATACTAGTGACACTCTGTTTGTCTATGTATTCACACATGTATTATGTTTCCGGTTAATACAATTCTAGAATGAATAATAAACATTTATCATGATATAAGGAAATAAATAATAACTTTATTATTGCCTCTAGGGCATATTTCCTTCACTATGGTTTGACAAGAAACCAAAGTTGTCGTTTCTTAAAGTTTGGGGCTGCGGTGCTTATGTGAAAAAGCTTCAACCTGATAAGCTCGAACCCAAATCGGAGAAATGTGTCTTCATAGGATACCCAAAGGAGACTGTTGGGTACACCTTCTATCACAGATCCGAAGGCAAGACATTCGTTGCTAAGAATGGATCCTTTCTAGAGAAGGAGTTTCTCTCGAAAGATGTGAGTGGGAGGAAAGTAGAACTTGATGAGGTAACTGTACCTACTCCTGTATTGGAAAGTAGTATATCAGAGAAAACTGTTTCTGCGACACCTACACCAATTAGTGAGGAAGCTAATGATAATGATCATGAAACTTCAGGACAAGATACTACTGAACCTCGTAGATCAACCAGAGTAAGATCCGCGCCAGAGTGGTACGGTAATCCTGTTCTGGAAATCATGCTGCTAGATCATGATGAACCTACGAACTATGAAGAAGCGATGGTGAGCCCAGATTCTGCAAAATGGCTTGAAGCCATGAAATGTGAGATGGGATCCATGTATGAGAACAAAGTATTGACTTTGGTTGACTTGCCCGATGATCGGCAAGCAATTGAGAATAAATGGATCTTCAAGAAGAAGACTGACGCTGACGGTAATATTACTGTCTACAAAGCTCGACTTGTCGCAAAAGGTTTTCGACAAGTTCAAGGAGTTGACTATGATGAGACCTTCTCACCCGTAGCGATGCTTAAGTCTGTCCGAATCATGTTAGCAATTGCCGCATTTTATGATTATGAAATTTGGCAGATGGATGTCAAAACTGCATTCCTGAATGGATTTCTGGAAGAAGAGTTGTATATGATGCAACCGGAAGGTTTTATCGATCCAAAGGGAGCTAATAAAGTGTGCAAGCTCCAGCAATCCATTTATGGACTGGTGCAAGCCTCTCGGAGTTGGAATAAACGCTTTGATAGTGTGATCAAAACATTTGGTTTTATACAGACTTTCGGAGAAGCCTGTATTTACAAGAAAGTGAGTGGGAGCTCTGTAGCATTTCTGATATTATATGTGGATGACATATTGCTAATTGGAAATGATATAGAATTTCTGGATAGCATAAAGGGATACTTGAATAAGAGTTTTTCAATGAAAGACCTCGGTGAAGCTGCTTACATATTAGGCGTAAAGATCTATAGAGATAGATCAAAACGCTTAATTGGACTTTCACAAAGCACATACCTTGACAAGATTTTGAAGAAATTCAAAATGGATCAAGCAAAGAAAGGGTTCTTGCCTGTGTTACAAGGTGTGAAGTTGAGTCAGACTCAATGCCCGACCACTGCAGAAGATAGAGAGAAAATGAAAGATGTTCCCTATGCTTCAGCCATAGGCTCTATCATGTATGTAATGTTGTGTACCAGACCTGATGTGTGCCTTGCTATAAGTTTAGCAGGGAGGTACCAAAGTAATCCAGGAGTGGATCACTGGACAGCGGTCAAGAACATCCTGAAATACCTGAAAAGGACTAAGGATATGTTTCTCATATATGGAGGTGACAAAGAGTTCATCGTAAATGGTTACGTTGATGCAAGCTTTGACACTGATCCGGACGATTCTAAATCGCAAACCGGATACGTGTTTATATTAAACGGTGGAGCTGTCAGTTGGTGCAGTTCTAAACAAAGCGTCGTGGCGGGATCTACATGTGAAGCGGAGTACATAGCTGCTTCGGAAGCAGCAAACGAAGGAGTCTGGATGAAGGAGTTCATATCCGATCTAGGTGTCATACCTAGTGCATCGGGTCCAATGAAAATCTTTTGTGACAATACTGGTGCAGTTGCCTTGGCAAAGGAATCCAGATTTCACAAAAGAACCAAGCACATCAAGAGACGCTTCAACTCCATCCGGGATCTAGTCCAGGTGGGAGACATAGAGATTTGCAAGATACATTCGGATCTGAATGTAGCAGACCCATTGACTAAGCCTCTTCCACGAGCAAAACATGATCAGCACCAAGGCTCCATGGGTGTTAGGATCATTACTGTGTAATCTAGATTATTGACTCTAGTGCAAGTGGGAGACTGAAGGAAATATGCCCTAGAGGCAATAATAAAGATATTATTTATTTCCTTATATTATGATAAATGTTTATTATTCATGCTAGAATTGTATTAACCGGAAACATAATACATGTGTGAACACATAGACAAACAAAGTGTCACTAGTATGCCTCTACTAGACTAGCTCATTAATCAAAGATGGTTATGTTTCCTAACCATGGACAAAGAGTTGTCATTTGATTAATGGGATCACATCATTAGTTGAATGATCTGATTGACATGACCCATTCCATTAGCTTAGCACCCGATCGTTTAGTATGTTGCTATTGCTTTCTTCATGACTTATACATGTTCCTAAGATTATGAGATTATGTAACTCCCGTGTGCCGGAGGAACACTTTGTGTGCTACCAAACGTCACAACGTAACTGGGTGATTATAAAGGTGCTCTTCAGGTGTCTCCAAAGGTACATGTTGGGTTGACGTATTTCGAGATTAGGATTTGTCACTCCCATCGTCGGAGAGGTATCTCTGGTCCCTGTCGTTAATGCACATCACATAAGCCTTGCAAGCATTGCAACTAATGTGTTAGTTGTGAGATGATGTATTACGGAACGAGTAAAGAGACTTGCCGATAACGAGATTGAACTAGGTATTGGATACCGACGATCGAATCTCGAGCAAGTAACATACCGGTGACAAAGGGAACAACGTATGTTGTTATGCGGTCTGACCGATAAAGATCTTCGTAGAATATGTAGGAGCCAATATGGGCATCCAGGTCCCGCTATTGGTTATTGACCGGAGATTTGTCTCAGTCATGTCTACATTGTTCTTGAACCGTAGGGTCCGCACACTTAACGTTACGATGACAGTTATTATGAGTTTATGCATTTTGATGTACCAAAGTTAGTTCGGAGTCCCGGATGTGATCACGAACATGACGAGGAGTCTCGAAATGGTCGAGACATAAAGATTGATATATTGGATGACTATATTCGGACACCGGAAGCGTTCCGGGGAAGTTTCGGATAAAACCGGAGCACAGGGGGGTTACCGGAACCCCCCGGGGGGTTAATGGACCTCACGGGCCTAAAGTGGAGAAGAGGAAGGGGCTGCCAGGGCAGGCCGCGCGCCCCCTCTCCTCCTAGTCCGAATTGGACAAGGAGGGAGGGGCGGCGCCCCCCCTTTCCTTCTCTCCCTCCACCTCTCCTACTAGGATAAGGAATGGGAGGGGAGTCCTACTCCCGGTAGGAGTAGGACTCCTCCTGCGCGCCTCCTCTAGGGCCGGCCGCACCCCCCCCCTTGGATCCTTTATATACGGAGGCAAGGGGGCACCCTAGGACACACAATTTGATCCTCGTGATCGTTCCTTAGCCGTGTGCGATGCCCCCTTCCACCATATTCCACCTCGATCATATCGTTGTAGTACTTAGGCGAAGCCCTGCGTCGGTAGAACATCATCATCGTCACCACGCCGTTATGCTGACGGAACTCATCCCCGAAGCTTTGCTGGATCGGAGCCCGGGGAGCGTCATCGAGTTGTACGTGTGCTAAGAACTCGGAGGTGCCGGAGTAATGGTGCTTGGATCGGTCGGATCGGGAAGACGTATGACTACTTCCTCTACGTTGTGTCAACGCTTCCGCTTCGGTCTACGAGGGTACGTAGACAACACTCTCCCCTCTCGTTGCTATGCATCACCACGATCTTGCGTGTGCGTAGGAAATTTTTTGAAATTACTACGTTCCCCACCACATACGTCATTCCGTTTGTCATCGGTATGTTACTTGCCCGAGATTCGATTGTCAGTATCATCATACCTAGTTCAATCTCGTTACCGACAAGTCTCTTTACTCATTCCGTAATGCATCATCCCGTAACTAACTCATTAGTCACATTGCTTGCAAGGCTTATAGTGATGTGCATTACCGAGAGGGCCTAGAGATACCCCTCCAATACTTGGAGTGACAAATCCTAATCTCGATGTATGCCAACCCAACAAACACCTTCGGAGATACCTGTAGAGCATACTAGAAGATACCCCGCCCGTTGCTGCAGGATTCCAAACATTTATTTTTAGATAGAATGATGCTATATAAGTGGTGAAGAACATTAAGATTGTTTCATATGAAAAACAATACTTAGTGTGTTAAAAAATTGAGAACACATTTGATATTTTCCTGGTAGTAGTGTCCCGCTAAAATAACATGAAAGTGCTATTGTCCGTGTATTTGTACTGGTTGGCCAATTGTTCATAGAGCTAGCAACTTATGAAGCTTATCTCAAACCCATGGAATTTTAGTGATTCAATATTGATAAGAATCCCATTCGATAAATATTGATATGAATATACTCGTACAAAGGTATCTAAATGAACTAAAAATCTGAAAAGAGATGTGCTCTTAGATGCCACATATAGAAAAGGAAGCAGGTCATTAACTCCAGGTTTCATTTAAATAAAACAAACACTGGTTTGCAGGTCTGATCTGCTTCACAGGGTGTCTACTTCATGTCTTGTAACATGAATGCAACCAATCCAAACTCCTGGACTCCCGTCGACGACGTCCCCAAGACATCCACATCGCTGCAGCAGATTTAAACCCTCCCAGCTTCAGCGCGGCTGCCAACACGTCTTAGGCCTCTTTTGGTTCATAGGATAGGATTATCGTAGGAATAGGAATTTTGTAGGAAATGAGATGACATGTATCTCAAATCCTATGAGTGGGAATAGGAAACGAGATGTCATTTGGTTGAGTCTAGGCTCATTTTTATTTTCCTATAAAATGTGAAGGATAGGAACCAATCCTATGTAGGAATAGAATTCATTCCTATGAACCAAAGGGCTCTAAAGGAAAAAATCCTATAAGAATCCTATCCTCTAGAATTCCTATGAGATTCCTTCAAACTACTGAAGAGAACATAATGTTTATTAATCCCAATAATGAATGGAGAAAACACATAAATCATCAACTTCTAAGGCAGATGATAATGATCTTTGGTGCTGAAAGTAGGGAAGTCAGAGGTGACTCTTCACAAAAAAGGAGCACCAGCATTGCGAAAAGGAAAATGAAACAGAAAAAAAAACTAAGCACGCTCAGCCGTCAAGCAAACCGTCTACGCCGAAGTAATTGATTCGCCAACGTTGCTGCCGGCGATTCGTCGCCTTGCCCGTGCGTCTGTGGGCTCTTCGTCGTCCGTGTCTTTGCTTGTTCGACAGGACGATGCAAGCTGCTAGGTCAGAGGAAAGCAGAAAAAGGGGCTCGCCATTAGCGATAGTGATGGGCGACCAGGTCACCAGAGCACCAAGAAGCTGGTCGAGGCTGGCAAATTCCCAGCAGCAGCTACAGCAACACATATTTGATTTCGTCAATCCGTGCAGTGCAAATATGGGTTTGATATCTGCCTACCGGAGTTGGAATTCGCCGCTGTGAGTTGCGGTAGGAAGAGCACTGGGAAGGAAGACGTATGGGGATGCAGCCCTATATAGTATGGCGTAGTCCCTCTGGCCGGCCGTTTGACTGCCTCGTCGGTTAATCTTTTGGATTAAACATGTGAGACAGTGGAGGATGAAACGGAAGGACACAATTGATTGATGGATGGTGGCTTGAAGAAGAAAGGAAGGGACGTGTTGGGAAAATCTTTCGGTGGAAAACGACTCCAGCCAGCGATACGACATAGACGGTGCATGCATACACAGATTTTTTTTAGAAACGCATGCATACACAGATGGGATGGTTGTACATGCCTGTGGGCTCAAACAGAACACGATACACACAGTGAGATGGTTCGCAACTCGAGGAACGACACGTCTTGGAGTTAGACTCGATGGTTGTGAAGACAAATTGATGCGTACTATAAGCAGTAATTAACTCAAGGTGGCCACAGGTTGGAACCTCACCTTAGAAGTAAAGGATTGAGAATAAAATTATGACATTGGCATATTTGATGACGTGGAAGGCTGCATGCTGAGAAAATTGAAGTAGTGGGGATCTTTGCAAACTGAACGCTTACGTGGCATGATGCTGATGTGGACAGTGTGCATGTTGAGAGAATTGGTTGTAGTGGGGATCAACTTCTTAAGAATGTAAGATTTATAATCACCCAGTTACGTTGTGATGTTTGATAGCACACCAGGTATTCCTCCGGTATCCGGGAGTTGCATAATCTCATAGTCAAAGGAATTTGTATAAGTCATGAAGAAAGCAATAGCAATAAAACTTAACGATCACTATGCTAAGCTAACAGATGGGTCTTGTCCATCACATCATTCTCCTAATGATGTGATCCCATTAATCAAATGACAATACATGTCTATGGTTAGGAAACTTAACCATCTTTGATCAACGAACTAGTATAGTAGAGGCTTACTAGGAACACGGTGTTTTGTCTATGTATCCACACATGTATCAAGTTTCTGGTTAATACTATTCTAGCATGGATAAGAAACATTTATTATGATATAAGGAAATATAAAATAACAACTTTATTATTGCCTCTAGGGCATATTTCCTTCAAGAAGCTGCCGACGTGGCTTCTTAAGTATGGGATTAGGCATTGTTTTTTCTGTGACGATGTGTCATTGACCGGTCAATGATTCTGAGATGTGGGCCCATTGTAGTGCTGACGTGGATGCTAGCAAGCGGGTCCATACGTGGGTGACATGGCTTCTTACATGTGGGACCATACACTGGTGACGGCGTCCATAACCCTTGCAGTTTGTATTATATTGTAACTGGTAGGCACATTTGATACAAAATTCTAATATTTGACAATTTTAATATGATTTTGTAGAGATTTTGTATTTGAATGCAGATTCAGTTCTCACTGCTTTATTAAACTACAAACATGAGAATTGTCAAACAGACTGTCTAAGACATCACAATAACCAACCATGGGACAAAGTAATAGTATAAAATTAGACACATGACTCAGTTTCATGGTGTACTGGCATCACAGCCCTGACAATGTTCCTAACTAGGACATCAAGTTCATCACGCCTCTTTTTGATAGCCATAGTTCACCAGGTTCGGGTTGGTAAGTACACTAGACATATCTCCAAATATTGCTCCACCTGTGAGGCAGAGGAAGATGACATTCATTTATTCTTCTCATGCCCATTTGCTAAAGCTGCTTGGTTCTCAGAACTATAGTTTCTTAGGACTGCTTACTTCATGCAACATTACAGATCAATTCCTGACATCATTCAAGCAATCTTAAGTTTAGGACACCCATATGCTTCCATATGCAATCTAATGACTTTTTTGTGGTGTATATAGAAGGCTAGAAATGACAAACATTTTGAAAGAAAATAGGGGCATCCAACTCAGGTGCATCAAGCCACTCAAGCTATAACGAAAAGTCTTCAGGTAGAGTCCAAAGCTTCAAGTTTATTGGCCGGCCAGCTATCGACAAAAACAGGGATGCACATGATCACAAAATGGGCCTAAGCTTGTCTCCATCTCTTGGAAGCACAATAAAAACTGATTTGAATCTTGCAGGTTTTAAAATATTTACAGATGCGTGTTGGAAAAATCCCTCTCTATAGTCTGCTACAGGAATGGACATATACATTTGCAATGAATAGGTACAACTTAAAACCAACATCATGATCATGGCCACAATAGCAATGTTGTTGGCTTCTCTTTTGCTTCGCTTCTCTTTTCCTTCCGAAATTGCGAAAGTACTTCAGCTACATTAGGTCACCATTCCGACAGATAATCAGATACTTGCAAGAGTTGTGGCTTCGGGCGACATATCAAACCCGGGACATTGGATAATCCGTTCACAAATAGCAGAATACTTTAATGTTTTCAGGTCTGTTATGTTAAAGATAGATCACATCAAAAGAAATTTGAATGGTGTTGCTCATAATTGTGCAAAAGACTTGCAGGAAGAAAAATCTACTGTATCCTCTATCACATCCAGAAATAAGAGAAGAAGGTCTCACCAAGCCTCCTCAGAGTTTAGCGCTCGTGGGCCGTCGGATTCGTTTGCTTGATGGATTTTGGGCCATCAGACCGATCGCGTGGAAGAGCTCGGCCGTCGGATCTGGGATGAGCACTATAGGAATGAATAGTTACCCCTGTTTCGTGCCACCGCACGTAATTCTAGCACCCCCACAAGGGCATTTTCATCATTTCGCGTCCTGTGGTATAAAAGGGGGCCGCTCCTGTGGAGAGGAAACCTAGCCGTCGCTCCTCCCGCACAGCCGCACTCGCACCGCCCCCTTCCTCTTCCTCTCGCCTCACCTCTCTCTCCTTCCAACCCTCCTCCCAGCCTCGCCTCTTCCTTCCTTCTCCTCCGGCGCCTCCTCCCCGTTGGCTCCTTCTTGCCCCTCCTCTGCCGGTCCTCCTTCTCCTGCGTCACCCGGAGGGGTGCAGCTGCCGCTTGCGCTGTAGCTCCCCCTGCGAGCTCGCGTGCTTGATCCGACGGCAGGAAGGGGCCGCGGCAGTCGCCGCACAGCCTGGCGACCAGGAGCTCCCCGGCGTGGTTCCCTGGATGGAGGGATGCTTCCTCCGTCCACTACCTGCTCCGTGCCGACGCCATCAGTACCGGCGGCGGTCGGGCTGATGCGGACGCGGCCGCAAGCTCGTCGTGAGAGCAGCGGCAACGACGAGCTCACCACTCCTTCCTGCTGCGCCTGCTAGACCTCCAGGTGCATCTCTCCCCCCTCCCCCTCTCCCTCCCCAGAGAATCTAGACCTGGAGATTTCAGACTGCTCAACGTGGAATAGAAAACCCTAGCAATTTGGTGTGGTGTTCATAGAGAAGCAGATCCAGCTTTGCATTTTTTTCTCATGATGTTGTGTTCTTCAGTTTTGCATTGTGTAAATAGGTTACAATTGAGGGGATGGGTAGAACTAGATGTGTCCTGGGTATCTGCACAGTAGTTTTTGTTGCCTTCCTTAGCCTTGTTGGGTACCTGTTTATTTTCTGTTTAGGAGGACCGATTTGTCGTGAGGCTGTGTCCTTTCTCAAGGAATTTTTTGTTCCTATCTGATACTAGGAGACAAATTGGTTGCAGGGTAGCCAGGGTAGGTCTTTCTGCATATGCATTTGAATATGAGATGTCTCAAGATTGTTGGTCTACTTCTTTTGGTCTTATACTGACTCTGTCTTTGGTCAGGACAACTTGGAACAACTTGTGTGTCCCTCTCAAATTCCTACACAAGAAAAGATACATTTTATTTTCTATTGGATGGACAACAACATAACCTCAACAATAGGTCTATCAGGTAATTGGCCATCTGTCTTTATCCATGTGGAGTTAGAACTTATATGTCAGATTGTGCAAACCACCTCGATTGTCATCTAGATATTATCACGATCTTCCTTTTTTGTTTAGCCTAGCAAAGGACAAATTGCTTCTTCTTTTCAAAAAGTAATTTCTGATGTCTGGAGTTTGTGCCTCCAGGATCTTGTGCTCCTACTAATTTTTTCTAAACTTTGTTAATTTTGTCAGAAGAAGCAGGAGAGAAGCAAGGCAGGATTCCATGGTGAGTTTGGAGTTTACCCTCTGTTCTTGGAAATTGAAATTGGCTCTCATGCGAGCGGCGACCTTTTCTTAGCCATGGTGAGTTTGAGGCTTACCCTTTGTTCTTGCTAGCCAAAATTGGTTTCTCATTGAATAATGTTCATCACACTGTACTCAAGAATACAAAGGAAGCTACCCAAATGTGATAGATCCTACTCTTCATCAGCTTAAATTTAAAGATGTAGTAGCTGTGTGCATAGGCGGAAAGCGTCTTACCCTCGTATGAGGGGGCGCCGTGCATGTTTATAGGCAGGGGCACACATCCCTGATAGCGCATACAAGAGTTGTTGAGATTACATGCTTGGAGAAGAAGGGATAAGAGAGAATAAAGGGAGTTCGGTTTACAAGAGATGAAGATCATCTATGCAACCGAAAAACCACTTAAACATCTATCTCTACCTATCCCTATGTCACGTACAATGGTGCGTTTAACACCCTCCCTTAATCACAACTTCATTAAGTTGAGATTATGCTTGAAGTCTTCAAAACTCCGTGTGGGCAAAGCTTTGGTGAATCCATCTGCAACTTGGTCTCTAGAATGCACAAACCGAATGTCAAGTTGCTTATTAGCAACCCTTTGTCTGACAAAGTGAAAATCTATCTCTATGTGTTTTGTTCTGGCATGAAACACATGATTGGCAGATAAATAGGTAGCACCAAGATTGTCACACCACAGACATGGAGCTTTAGTGTTTCTCACACCAATTTCCTTAAGAATGGATTGAACCCATATAATTTCTGTTGTTGCATTTGCCAATGCTTTGTATTCTGCCTCTGTACTGGATCTAGATACAGTTGCTTGTTTCCTTGCACTCCAGGATATCAAGTTAGGACCAAAAAATACTGCAAACCCACCAGTGGAGCGCCTATCATCTAGGTTGCCTGCCCAATCAGAATCTGAGAAGGCACTGATCAAAGTAGATGGTGACTTGCTGAAATTAAGACCAATGCAAAAAGTATTTTTGACATATCTAACTATACGTTTTGCAGCAGTCCAATGAACAGAAGTGGGTGCATGAAGAAATTGGCATACTTTGTTGACAGCAAAGGAAATATCAGGTCTTGTTAATGTTAAGTACTGCAATGCACCTACCAAGCTCCTGTATTTAGTGTTGTCTTCTTTACTTAGGAGTGAGCCTTCTGTAAGAGACAACTTTTCAGAACTTGACAGAGGAGTGGAAGAGGGTTTGCAACCTTGCAAGCCAGCCTTTTTTACCAAATTAGTGGCATATTTTTCCTGGGAAATATGAAGCCCATCATCATGTTTCTTTACTTCAATCCCTAGGAAATAATGAAGATCTCCAAGATCCTTAAGAGCAAAATCTACACTCAAATCTTTTAACAATCCAGCTATTGCCTCATTAGATGAACTTGTCACAATGATATCATCAACATAAATGAGAACGAATATGGATGTGTTCAATTTATTATAAATGAACAATGAGGTGTCAGACTTGGATGGAACAAAACCAAGTGTTTGCATCTTGTGGCAGAGACGTGAGTACCATGCTCGTGGTGCTTGCTTTAACCCATATAGTGCTTTGTCAAGATTGCATACAAATGAGGGTGCTTTTTCATTTTCAAACCCAGGAGGTTGTTTCATGTATACCTCCTCTTCCAGAACGCCATGCAGAAACGCATTCTTAACATCCAGTTGTCTGAGACTCCAGCCCCTGGAAACAGCAATGGACAAAACAAGACGTATGGTTGCAGCTTTAACAACGGGACTAAAGGTATCCTCATAGTCTATTCCATACCGTTGTTTGAAACCCTTGGCAACAAGCCTTGCCTTATATGGATCAATGGTTCCATCATATTTTCTTTTTATTCTGAAGACCCATTTGCAATCAATAAGATTTTTACCTTGCTGTGGAGGAACTAGATGCCACGTATTATTTTTCTCTAGTGCCAAAAATTCTTCCTTCATTGCATTTTTCCACTTTTCGTCCCGAAGTGCTTCCTCAAGGGTGCTCGGCTCACCTGGTTCACCTGTTGAACAAACCAAGCCATATTTTGTTACATGCTTAGAGTCAACAGGTTTGATCACACCTCTTTGGAGCCTTGTTTTTCCTTGTAACGGTGCAGCAGGATCAGGTGGCGCAGAGGATCCCGAAGCAGGAACAGGAGTTCTGGACCCCGCCCAGGCGCTGCGACAGCCGAGGCAGATTCGCCTCGTGTATCTCCCTGATCTTCTGTGGCTGCATCTCGTGACCCAGGAGCTGTGGAGGCCGCAGAAGATCCCGGCTGGTCGACCCACTCATCACGGGTGCATGATTGCGCAGGGTCGACCAAATCAGCATTGGATCCGGCGCCCGTCAGTCGCGGCTCAGCCCGCTGCTTGTTGCAGCGTGACTCGTCGGGGAAGCGCGCGCTGGGTTGGCCACTTGGGGGCTCCCAGCTGTGAAGCGACGAGCGGGGCGGAGCGGTCGTGGAGCCACCTCCAGTAGCAGCGGGGCCACCTCCAGCTGTGGCCGGTTGCGTGGCACGCGCGGGGTCGTTGGCGGTCGCGCGGGCGTGCGGCGCTGCTGTCGGTTCTGACACGTCAGCCCGCACCGATCCCGGCGCAGATTTCCTGCACTGCTGCTCCTGCGGCGATCCCGAGGCAGATTCGGCGAGTTCCAAGGCAGATTTGCTCCCCATATCGCGACACATGAAATATGGCATTTGGGAAGTGATTTTTGCATCATTTTCTTCTCTGTTTCACTGTTGTTTTCTCCTGCAACATCACAAAGCTCATGGGTACAGTTAAGAGGGTTAGTCATCGTTTGATCAGCACAATTATTTTCTCCCTCGTGATCAATGCCGGATAGATGAGATGGCAAGAGAAGGATTTCTTTGCGGAGTAAGGCGCCGGCATTTGGATGGAGATCGGCAAAGGGGAATTTTGTCTCATCAAAGATCACATCACGAGAAATATAGACACGACCAGAGGAGATGTCAAGACACTTGACACCTTTGTGAAGTGGACTATACCCAAGAAAAGCACATTGCTTTGAGCGGAACATGAGTTTGCGATTGTTGTATGTGCGAACATTAGGCCAATAGGCACACCCAAACACACGAAGTGATTTGTAGTCGGGTTTAACATGAAGTAGCCTTTTTGTTGAAGTTTCATTATTGATGACACGACTAGGAAGCATGTTGATAATGTGAACAGCCGTGAGAAAAGCTTCATCCCAAAACTTAAGAGGCATGGAGGCACCAGCTAAGAGAGCTAGTCCTACCTCCACAATGTGTCTGTGCTTACGTTCTGCCGAACCGTTTTGTTGGTGAGCGTGGGGACAAGACACGTGATGAGATATGCCAAGGTTTTGGAAGAAAGAGTTTAATTTTTCGTACTCTCCCCCCCGAGTCTGATTGAACAACAATGATCTTGTTGTCAAACTTGCGCTCAACAAGAGCTTGAAAGTTTTGGAAAACTTGAAAGACCTCGGATCGTTTCTTAAGAAGATAGATCCAAGAGTATTTACTGTAGTCATCAATAAAGCTTACGTAGTATGTGTGTCGACCAACGGAGCTAGGGGCAGGGCCCCAAACATCAGAGAAAATTAATTGCAAGGGTTTTGTAGACACACTAGTTGATATTGGATATGGAAACTGATGACTCTTAGCACGTTGACACGAATCACAAACTGTTTCAATATTGCGCTCACCAACAAACGGGAGTTTATTTTTCCTAAGCAATCTTTCAACTAAAGAAAAAGAGGCATGTCCTAATCGATCATGCCATCGTGTTGACGAAAGTTTGGCAACACCATAGGCATGTTTATTGAATCTTCGACGCTCCGGAAGCTATGGGTAGAGTCCTCGAACGCATCTACCTCGATAAAGCACTTTCTTCGTTGCCTGATGCTTGATCAAAAATAAAAGAGGATGAAATTCGAGGAATACATGATTGTCAAGGGCAATTCTATGAACGGAGAGAAGATTCATACTAGCACTAGGAACATGCAAAATTTTCCGAAGATGAAGTTTGCGATGGGGAGTTTTAACAATTGTATGACCAACGTGACGAATCCTCATACCTGCACCACTCGCAGTGTGAATTTGGTCCTTGCCGCGGTACTTCTCCCGCGTGGTCACCTTCTCAAGCTCGCTGGTGATGTGTTCGGTGGCGCCACTGTCAACGTACCAGTTGGTGTCGACGCCGTAGGAGCCGTCCGCAGCAGCTGCCACCTTGTCCTCATCCTGGGAGTCTTCATTGTCCTCGTCATAACGGTACCAGCAGTCCCGGGCAGTGTGCCCGAGCTTGCCACAGATCTGGCGGCGCGGCGCATCAGGGCGCGCTCGGTTGGAGCCACGGCCACTACCGCCGCCACGTCCCTTGGAGTTGGTGGAGTTGCTGCCGCCGCCCGGGCGGTTCTTGCCGCGTGGAGGTCCGCCGCGGCGGCCGCCGCGGCCACGAGAGGCAGCGTTCGCAGAAGACTTGAAGCCGCCTGAACCCTGATAGAGAGCCATGCGCTGATCAAAGTTACTTAGCATGGTGAACAACTCATCTAGGGTAACGGGGGAGGTGCGGGCATCAAGGGCCGACACCAGAGGCTGGTACTCCATGTCCAGCGCATGGATGATGTAGGAGACGATCTCGTCGTCTTGCAGCGGCTTGCCGGCCGCGGCGAGTTCATCGGCGAGGCCGCGCATGTGGGCGAAGAAGGTGGCAACCGGATGGGTTCCCTTCTGCGCATGCAGCAAAGCCGTGCGGATGTTGTTGACACGGCTAAGCGACTGCGAGGAGAACATGGCCGCCAGAGTGGTCCAGAGCGCGTGCGTTGTGGTGATCGCGGTCACCTGCACCAACACCTCTTTCGAGAGATTATTGAGAAGGTACCCGAGCACTTGTTGATCCTCCCGAACCCAGATTGGGTGGAGAGGGTTGGGCTCGGTGGAGTCCTTGCCGTCCTTGTCCTTGCCAGGAAGGAAACGGTCTGGCTCCGGCGTGCTGCCATCGGCATAGCCGAAGACGCCTGCTCCCCTTAGCTGCGGCGTGATCTGCACGCGCCACAGTACGTAGTTCATACGGGTGAGCTTCTCCGTGACCTGGTTGTTGAGGCCGATCTGGGAGGAGCCGGAGGAAGACATGCTAGGCACTAATGGAGATTGGAGAAACTAGATGTATTGGAAGAAGGATGCTCTGATTACCATGTGCGTAGGCGGAAAGCGTCTTACCCTCGTATGAGGGGGCGTCGTGCATGTTTATAGGCAGGGGCACACATCCCTGATAGCGCATACAAGAGTTGTTGAGATTACATGCTTGGAGAAGAAGGGATAAGAGAGAATAAAGGGAGTTTGGTTTACAAGAGATAAAGATCATCTATGCAACCGAAAAACCACTTAAACATCTATCTCTACCTATCCCTATGTCACGTACAATGGTGCGTTTAACAAGCTGAACAAGACTAGGATCATGTTTACGATGCATTTTCCATCGATACAGAGGTATGAATCCTATGATTGACATTGTAAAAACTCTCAGTGAGCGCCTACCTCCTGAATTAATAGTGAGAAGCCATATATTTTACTTTTAGGTGTAAAAAATAGTAAAAGATGAGGTAGCCATCTCCTACTGAATCAATAGTGAGAAGCCTACCAGCTGAATTTTATTCTTAGATGATATGAAGGATTATCGATATTTACTATTTAGGATGTATGCATATATGTTACTGGTCTTATGATACTGTTAGCAGAAGTTTTAGTGCTCTTTATGGTCGACAATGGCGTGCCGCTCCAAGCCACTTTGATTCCATCAACGCCGACAACCACAACAGGGGTGGATCCAGTCGACAAGAGGCAGAGCGGCGGTCAACGGTGGTGGCCTGCTCCCAAGCTGCAGGTGAGAAGGTGACGCAACAGTGGTTGGTTTGCATAAATATTGGTCAATGCATTCTGATAATATTTTGCGAGGTATCCTGATTGGCATATGCCGGTTCCAACATTTGAGCATCGTGGTTGTAGCTCACAGTCGGGTAGAAAATCAGTTATGTAGCTATGCCAAATTATTTCCTTCAATATTGTAAATATTCGTGTCCATTGCAGGAAGCAAAAAACCTTTGATGGTATATGACTTAATAATCCACATGGATTCTTATACATAGGCTGTTTAATTACTACGTCCACCGTTTCTTTTCAGCTAAAATCTTTGTCATACTGTGTACGGTGTCAATGCGAACTACCAGAGTCACATGAGGCTTACAATAAGCAGCAATATTAGTGCCACTCCGGTCCAGTGTTGATAACTTGATATTTAGCCTGTTTACCTGGCACCATCAGGTCCAAGGCATTAGTATGCTCTTCTTATTGTACCTGGCAATAATTAGAGAACTAGATTAGCTAACCTTAGCCATGCATCGCTCCCGTGTTTACTCTTCTCTGGTGCTGCTATTACTCACACAATTTGGATCGGGAATACAACACTGTTTAACATTCAGTTTTGTTTTCTCAGTGCTTTGGAGAAGATGGACATGAGGCCCCAACCTGCACTGGCATAGCTAGGCAGGGGAG
Organism: Aegilops umbellulata; assembly: GCA_032464435.1. Taxonomy (NCBI): domain Eukaryota; kingdom Viridiplantae; phylum Streptophyta; class Magnoliopsida; order Poales; family Poaceae; genus Aegilops; species Aegilops umbellulata. Next base: position 562,964,500 of record CP136056.1, read on the forward strand.
TATCCTTCCACTTGACATTTCCTTCTCAGTTCTGTATGTTTAATTTTTAGAGCCGTGGTTACTATGAAAACTGAGATGTGGAGATTGCGGTATTGATCTTAGTTCAATTCATTCTATTACGTAGCCTCGCTTTGTTATCCACGATTTACCTCCTTTGATTTATTTGACACATGTTCATTCACTAGATTATAGTCTACTTCGTGTATTTAGTTCTAGGTTGTTTTGATCTAAGTGGTACTTGATTTCTTGGCATTGTTCATTGCCTCGAGCCATGTCTGATACTGAATTTGACCATGATCCTCTTCCAGTAAATATGACTTATTTGCTCTCTATTGGAATATTTCTTTTCACATATTGCTAGCTCCTTAGGTGTAATGTTGTTTAAAATATTTGTCCCGGAGCTCCTTTGCTCCTGTTCTTGGTGTAGATAAACCAAAACTGCTCCTTTTAGGCCATCCAAGAGTCTGAAACGACCAACATCGTAATTAGCATATGTGGACAGTTACGCTACAATGCCCCCAATTGTTTTTCAATGATAACTCTTGCTCCAAATTTTGCTTTCCGGGAGGTGGTTGAGGCAGAGATTGTTGTGTTGTGGCAGTGCACACTACGGTGCCGGGTTGCATAGGGGCATGCCCTTTCTTAGTATTCAAATATCATGTACTAATTGTGTTTCACTTTGTATTGCTTACTCACAGATGTCACCGGAAGCGTCATGGTTATTTCTTAAGCTCACCAAATTATTTCTCTTCATATTTTGTATGTATGAGAACTTCCCGTTACACAGTTCCGCTTTTGGATGGACAAGCTGTCTACGCTCTGGTCTATTCTTAAATAGGCATGTTGGTCTTTTCTAACATAACTAGCCTGCCATTTCTATTACTCGCAGAACATTTCATTTTCTGTCAATAAGCATTTATCTCTATGCTAACTTGGTGTAAAGTAGCCTTGATGATGTGTGGAGGCGGTCTGCTCAGTGTAAGAACAAATAGTTGGCAGCTCCCATTTTTATCTCATTTCGTAAATCAGTGTAAGGTAGACAACATCAATATCTGAAAGTTTTTTGTGTTTGTTTATCCTCCTTAAATCAATATGTTCTTTTGATTTGTAGGACTGTTGGTAAGGTTGATCATCGGCAAGCGAAAGTGCTTTGTGGATGCTTGCACGACCAAGGTGAGTGCATATGGACGAGCTGGTGACGAATCAGTTTCGCTTTTGTATTTCCTTTTGCATTGGCTTATTTGATTTCAACGTTATGGGTTCAGTGTTCATCTTGGAAAATATCTACATCATAATTTGGTGTCTCCATTCAGTGCTAAACAGTAAAAAATATTGTTGTTTCTTGTGACGATAAACAACTTATAGTTGTTTTAGTAGCATAATTAGGTAATGATATTGTTAAAAGTTAACTGATTTATGAGAATAGTTCCATTATTTAGTCTCACGATCGTGTTCTTCCTGCAGCGGCTTGGGGGGAGGAGTGCGTGTTTTCGAGGTAAAATGTGAATTTATTTGTAGGGTGTTTTGGCCATATGTCAGAGGAGATCATTGGATTTTCCTATCCTTATGTTTTCCTACTGAAAATAGCTTCTAACGATATTCTTCTGCTAGCCCTTCAAGCTCCCAGAGTGCAAACACCATGAGATAGGGATGTGAAACTGAAGGAAAGAAGGCCCTGACCACTCTCATCATTTAGTCAAGTAATAACACCATCGGCGACAGGAACGACAAGCTGACGCAGGCGAGGTTAGTGTCTCTTATGCTGTCGTTTTATGTCTTGGCCGCAAGTTCACAACCAGTTCTTTGTTTGGTGAGATGTATGTGTTCTTTCATGGTTATTCTCATTAGGTGGCTGCACTTTTTTTTCTCAATTTGTGTTCTGAATTTGAGGTTGCAGATGCGTGCCTCGATTGTTTATATAAATGTGTAAGTAGAAAAATTTCATGGGCAGCAACCTGGGATAGATAAGAGAGATACGAATCATACGATGGTCTTTCAGAAGAGATGCTGCTATGAAGATCTTTGTATGTCCCTTGCAGCCATGCCGGCAACTTACTAGATGTTTTTTCTTCCAACGTGGATCTTCTTTTCTTAAGAACCAAATTTTATTGTAGATCTTTTTGAAAGCATGGCATATGAAGTAGAACTGGATTTTACATAGTTATATCTACGTGCTTGTCCAAGTATAGACTTCAATATATAGCTTTGTCCAAGTATGATTCCTTTTATACTTCCATTTTTTTAGTTGCCACTATTTTGTATTTTGTATTAAATTGACATTTTGAAATAAGCTGACGACGATCATCGGCAGCGAGACAAGTGTATGGAAAATTCAGTTTCTTTAGTGAACTCAGTCGAACCTTGCAATTTTAAGTATGTGCCGAGTCGTGCATAGCTTTCTGTTTTGTGTAAGTGGAAAGTATTAGTAGTTTCACTTTGTCCAATTTTTTCATGGACAGCTTTTGAGAGTTGGTCCAAACTTAATGCATTCATGGGATCACCAATTTTTGGCGCTGGTTGAGATTGGGTAGGTTGTACCATGAGTTCCTGGATGATTGTTGCAATTCTCATGCTTCCTTGCAAGGATGTTGCATGAATTGGAGAGATTGGGACTGAATACTGACCTCGAATACATATTGATGCTCCTATCTTCTCATTGCATTTGTCTCTGCATTAAATTAGACAAGTTAAATTTTCAGTACCAATTCTACGATGTATTCCCCTCATGGAATTTTGATTCCTCTTTCTATTAGAGTTTTATGTCTTATTTATATATTAGATTTATTTCTTCTCCTATGACATGCAGTTCTACAGTTGCGTTTCCGTATGCATCTACGCCCCACCAGTATACTTGGTCTTTCAGTTATGCCATCCAGTTTCCTCCCTTTTTGCCTGGTTATGGCCATGGTTAGCTTAGGAAGAGAGAGCAGCACAAATGAACTGCATTCATAAGTTCACATGTAGCAAAATCCGGATTGAAGTGATCCTCCAATTTCAAGAATAGCATACTGAATATGGATCTATTAAATAATACTGAATGTCATGATGGCCTTCCCAGGAGATGTAGTTCTAAATATCCTACTGCTCTATGGATCTATTATTGCAAGAACTTTATAACGATATGCAGCGAGCTGCTTCATACCATCATTTAGCGTCTGTGTATTCTATCTGATTAGCTGATCCTTAGTGTCGTCTGATGAGAGGCATTCTTGTTGCCCTGTACACATCTTGTGCTCCTATGATGGGGCAGATGATGTTATTTAATTAATTATTGGAACAAAATGATAATCCATTGGGCTCCCTTCCTTCCTCATGTCTTTTGTTTGCATGTGTAGTACTTCACTGCTTCCTGCATGTGATTCCATTTGATTTCACTTTGATTTTGTTTTCTGCATATCGTTTCTTGGTGGCTGCTAATGAATCATGTAAGGATGGCGCAGAACTCACCAGAGGAAAAAGACCGAACTACGGAGTTTCCTTATTGTTAGAGCTTTTGGTGCCCGGACAAGCACTCTATCTCGATTCTCCCTTCGCAGCTCAGCTCCACCGACCAGGTCAGTCCTCATTAATGGACGGTTACATGGTTTGTTTTCCTTTTGAACCCTAAATGTGTGCCCGCCTCTGAGTAATTTCTTGGATCCACGTGTTCTGTTTAGATGGCGATGGCTGACGAAGAGCTCGATGTCCATGGCTCGTCAGGTTCCGCTGGCTCCACTAACAGCCGTCTACGGGCGCTTGCACAGGTCAGGTGAAATCCATCCTGTCCCCTCTATGATTTTACTGGACGGTTGCAAAAATATGATGAGTGTGTGACTCAGGAATTTTTATAATCAAAAGAAGTACTCACAGATGTAAACATTCCTAACTCTGCAAAGAAACACGCATCTAATCTAGGGATTATTGATGCTCGCAGATAGTAGTAAAGAAATAGTGATATTTAGATCCAGGCAGTGTGACGGTTTTAACTCTATTTCTTTGACGTGCTCTTCGTGTAGTTAATAGCTCTGTAGGTGTTTCCTCGATTGATTAGATGTTGTCTAGGCCTTCTATGTAGATGTATTTTGTTTATAAAGCGCAAGCATTCTACGTGCTAATTAGATTTCTGTCTTTGAAGGTGATCATATTAATCTTACCTTATCGACTGCTCTTACTAAAACAAGTTGTATTTTCAACTGATTAATAGCCCCGTTGTTCTTAAAAATGCTCATCACATGCTCAAGACAATCTGATTAACCGATAGAGTTAACGCATCTTTTTTTAACACTATGACTGCTTTTATCCGCGACTGATTTCTCTGATATCTCTCCCGTGTTGTGATGCAATTACTGTAAGCAGCTCCTCGTGGCCTTATGTTTTATGTTCTCGGGCATTGCAGGATACCAAGCGAGTGTTTAGGATCCCATACTGGGCATTTCTTGACATGCTCCTAGCACAACTTATTCTAATCACCGGCTCAGTATGATCGTGTTGTACATGACGACGGCAAGATCTGTGTGACCATCTTTTTCAACACCTCTACATTAGATCTTGGAGGACCAATCAGTATGAACGCGTCGTTGAGGATCGTCTGTAAGCTACCATGTGCTTTCGTACGTCCTATGCCTGTGATATTTGCTACTAAACCTATTGTGTTACGTGCTTTTTATGTTCGTACATTGTTAGGTGGCTCCTTATTGTGTGCATACAAACAAACCTTACTTCTGAATGATTCTTTGTTAGTTTTTTATTTTTATCATGGTTGACAGAATAATGAGTGCAAAAATTACTTTGCTTAAATCTGGTTGCTTGGCTGACAAAGATATGCTTTCTATGCTTGTGATGCTTTCTATGCTATGGATTTTATGTATTGGATTAGGGCCAGTGCTTACTTAGTCCATTTTAATTTTGATAAGCCTATTGTTAAAGTTCAAGATACTACGGTTGATGGTTGAGTACAACTGTACATAGATTGTCCTTGGATTTTCCTCTACGGTATATACTGAGTGGATTGTAAATACTGTTACCTTGGCCATTATTCTTTGTATGGTGTATACAATGTGAATGCATATGCTAAACCTGGCGTTTGGACCGGCACCCTCGTGCCAAGGCGCGATCCCGATCTAGTACTGTATAACCTCATCTCACAGGGGTATGCAATGCCCAGTGTTGCTCGCTTTGACAATCTTTGTAAGCTATAACTTTTGTATCCATGATGTAAGATGTGTATGAAAGTTCAATGAATAGCCCCTTCGGGCGCGAAAGTATCCTTCTTTTCTCGAGCTCAAATGCTCTTGAAGTGAATATTAAACTCAAAAAAAATTAAAAAAAAAATTTTTTTTGGCAAACTTTAAGAAATGTTTGAAGCGCGTGCAAATTTTTCATCAAGAAATCGTATTGGAGGAAGTCGTGGCAAAAAAACACAAAAACATAGCTCTAAAATGCGTTTGAAAGCAACATTTTTAGAGCACCGATTTAGATTTTTTTTTTGTCACACCTTGCACCGATGTAATTTCGTGATGAATTTTTGCATGCACTCCAAAAATTTCTTAAAGTTTGCCACAAATAATTCAGAAATTTTTCTATTTTATTTTCTAATTTACTGTTCATCCATGAGCATTTGAGCTCGAGATTTGAAACGCCGGGCGCTCCCTCTTTTAAAAGAAAGAGCTCCCTCATTTTCTGTAGTATGTGTTATAGAGTTATGAGATAGTACAGGGACTAAATGTAAAGTGCACATACACCGATATGATTCTTACCCAATGTTTCTTCCTCCTCTGTCCTCTCCAACTCTAACATCAAAAGACCCCAAAATCAACCAAGTCAACCCCCACCCCCTCCCCCCTACCATCCCCACCTAGATTGGAGTGTTGTATCATCGAGCAAGGAAAGAGAGATGGAGGCTGCCATAGTGGGCGCCTTAGTGAAGGCCACCCTGCCGAGCCTATTTAAGCTGATAGGCGACAGATGCAAGCAGCTGGAGCCTGATGTCCGATTCATTCAGAATGAGCTCGAATTTATGCAAGCTGCCTTCGGAGATTCTCGCTGGAGAGGCAACAAAATCAGCTATTTGCGGAGAACCTGGATCTTGCAACTCAGAAGGATGGCACATGAGATCCAGGACTGCATCGACAACTTCCAGATCCAGAAGACCTCTCCCACACAGTTTGCCCACGAGATCGCTGACCTCAAGAAGAGAATACAAGATTCATCCGAGGCGCTGCACCGTTATATCGGCCAGGGGGAGCCGAGCAACGAAAAAGTTGCTCCAAATCCTATGGCGAATGATGCAGAGGAAGATCTTCTTGCCTTCGTACAGAACCAATCGGAGATGAACGCCAAGGTCATCTGCGCTATTGGCTTCGGTGGCCAAAATACTGATCTTGCGAGGCGAGTCTACGAGAAGAAGGAAGTCCGCCGGCAGTTTGGTCAACGGCGGGCGTGGATCAGTGCGGTGGATAGAACCGTGGATGATGTTCTGACGGAGATAGTCAGGCAACTTGAGCCGGGGTTGGGCATGCTCATCCTCAGCTGGCTCCTTTACATCTTGTGTTTTTTCCATGGACTGCTTCTCAAGGTTTTTGGCACCAAGATGCCGGCATCCTGGTCCGGCGCCAGCTCCGGCATCGATCATCAGCTCAGATCACTGCTAAGCAAAGAAAGGTGTGTCTCCAATCTGTTCTATATCTAATTTTAACCCCCATTTTCAGTAACAATGTTCAGTTCAGGGAGTGTCCATTTCCTCTGCTTTTCCTCTGTTCCAAACAGGGCCTAACAGTGTCCATTTTCCCCTGCTTTCAACAGAGTGTGCACATTTTGGCTAACTATTCTTATTGGGGAAACTTAAAATGAATGCAAAAAACCACTAATTTCAGAACCTAAAAAGCGATATTCATGTCACTGATACTCAGGCAAAGCAATAAAACATATTGGGGGTTGTCCTCTTATTCGTGACCTTTCTAATCCACTAATACTCTTATTCATTTCTTTTTATTTTCGAACCATGGACTCTCCTGGTATCGTATCAACTTCATCCATTTTTCATAACCCCTCTGGCTGCAGAGGAGAATCGATAGTGTTTTATTTACCTCATTTCTTGTCAATTATATGTTATACAGGTATTTGATTGTAATTCATGATGTCACGAAAGAAGAGGTGTACAATAAAATACGTGCCTTCCCTTGGGCCAACAGAGTGGGCGGCAGAATCATCGTGACGACGGACATCCAGTCAGCAGTGAGACCCTGCATCTGTGATAACGATCCACCACTGCTTGTTCGAGATAGCATCACATCTTGCCTGGTTTTGGTTGGAGAGGTGGGCACTGGGATGCCTTACAAAGAGACCTGCTCTGCACTTTGTGACGCAGCTGTAGCAAGAATGCAATGTTTTGTTGGCAGTGACTATGAGAGGTTTGTTATTGAAGAAATGATGCTATATTTCAGCATGTTCCCACTTCATCATCATGTTCGGAGGAATCCTCTAATAAGGCGATGGCTGGCTGAAGGACTACTTGTCCATGCCATACAGAAGGTGCCTGAGAACGTGTACCGTTTTCCACAAGATGTGGCGGCTGAGCATTTGGACATTCTCATCGGCCAAAATATTGTCAAGTCCATTAAGAAGAGCAACAACGGAAAGGTGAAGAGATGCCAACCTCCAGGTATGGTGTTCAACCACATTTGCGCCAGGGCCGTGATCGATGATTTTAACACCTTGCTGTGTGGCCCAAGTCAGAATGAGACCATCCAAGAAGCATATGTTCGCCGATTTTCTCTCCACCCTTACATGGCTGCTGCGAACGGCGGACTCAATGTGCCAGATGTACGTGGTCTCCATACTATGGTGGTCTTTCCAACAGTGGGTGCCCAATATGGAGCTATCTTAAGTTTTGGCAATCATAAGCTACTGCGGGTGTTGGATCTTAAAGAGTGCGCTGATGTGACTGCAAATCACGTCTTAAAAATATGCGATCTGTTGCTGCTGAAATATCTGAGCCTCGGGAGCAGTATAAAAGAAGTTCCGAGTGAAATAAGGCGTCTGCAGCAGTTAGAGACACTCGATATGAGTACAAGTGCGGTAGTGACGGTGTCCTCAGATGTACTCAAGTTGCCCAAATTGAAACACCTCCTTGGCAAGTTTCGGCTATCTGAAAATCCAAGCATTCTGAAGAAGGGCGCAAAGAAGGTAAAGAAGATGTTGAAGCTCAAGGATGAATTCTCAAAGCTAAAGGACTTCTTGAGGAACAACAGTGTCCTGGAGACTCTAGCAGGAATTGTCATTGGCAACGGCATGGGATTTCCACAACTGTTGAGTGATATGGGGAAGCTGAGGAAGGTGAAGATATGGTGTGATTCCATGACAGATGAGTCGACAGACTTGACTGGTCTTAAGGAAGGCATCAAGGTATTCACCAGTCACCGAATCCGTACACCCAACGTTGATTACTCACTCTCTGTTGACTTCAGCGGGTCTTCTCAATCATTCCTGGACTGCCTGGAAGATCCTGGCATGCTTACATCACTCAAACTGCGTGGCAATCTGACGCGCTTCCGTCCAGTTGCTGCAAGGCTGGTTAGTCTACAGGAGCTGTGCCTCTCATGGACTAATCTTAGCGGAGCTGCAATCCAAATCGGCCTCAGTAATTTGAGATGCCAACTGAAATTTCTGAAGCTGGTTGAGAACAATCTTGTGGGGCTTGCCATACAAGACAAGGATGCATTCGTAAGCCTGGAACGGATATGTCTCGTGGGCATGCAAAGTCTTGAGGAAATAGTTATTCAAGATCTGAGGAAGCTTGTTTCACTCCACTTGCTCTGTCCTACTCTAGGTGCTCTTCCCGGCATCCAGATCGCAAGGCTCCAAAATCTCAATGAAGTCGGACTGCATTCTCAAGTTGACGGTAACATCAAACGTGGATGGGAAGATGCTGCGACAGGCCATAAGCGCAAGCTCAGTATTGTGTCCATTGGAATACAGTAATGCCAGTTGTGTCCAAATCCTCTGCTAAGCATCGTCATGTATGGTCAGGTTTTTTATTTTTGGTCCATCTCCTCCGACTATTTATTATTCGTTTTCGTTCTTCTCCAGGCTAATTGTTGCTGCCGGCATACACTTAGATGTAATAACGACGTTAGGTTCTTCTTTATTGTGTGCAGTGCAAAGCATTACGACGAGCCAATCAACAGAGGAACCACTTTCCGTTCTGCAATATCTTCGCTGCATTAGTCTTTCTTATTATTACCGAAGACAAGCCAAAAGGCAAGCACAGAACAAGGAATTTTCCTTACTAGACCGACTCAAGATTTTACCGGATTTACTCTGAGACTCTCCTCTTCATGGTTGGTCCCCAGTTCAGGAAGATGGACATTACTGGTTGGGTTAATCCAACCAAAAAAGAAATGGGATTCTTTCAAATGATATTGAGTAGTTTCAGTAGCAAGCCAATCGCCGTTGTAAATAAATTTTGACCAATTCTCACAAGCGGAGAGTTACGATAAGGTCAGCAAAAGCACTTGTAGAAGTTAAATGTATTCCTTCGCACTATGCTTGACTTTACCCCCCTCTATATTTCTACCACTTTGCTAGCGTTGCTATTGTTGTATCTTAAAATTTTGTTCTTCTTTACGTGTTGTTGTAAATAACCCTGCTACCATTATTACGTTTGATAATTTTTACGGTAAGGCTGTAGATGATGTTCGTTTTGAGGGTTGCTATGCAAAAGGTTAGGTTCATACCTCTTGTTGAGCAACTTACTTAGTGTTCTATGACGTGGAAGAGCTGGTCGCTTTTTTCAATAGATGGTTCGGGGTTCAGCGGCACATGTTTGCACTGGCCGGATGCTGATGGAGCACAAGATACTAGAGCTCCATAGGCAGTAATCTGAATGGCAGCAACAACCTTAATTATGCCGCCGAGCTGTATTTTGTGCAATCGTTGTACAGTACCACCATATTACTGCTCCGGGTGTTGGTTTCCAGCATCTGCAGTTGGTTGGTTGTGCATTGTCAAGTAGTTTGCATCCCAAGCTTGAATCCTTTTTCAGCTGGAATGAGTACTTCCAATATCTGAACTCAAGTCCACAACACAAGCACAAAAGATGCTATGACAATGGATTGATTAACATCTGGTCACAATTGTACCAAGAATTTGGTACCTGAATTTGCAAACCGAAAAGAAAATAATTCAGTGAAGCTACAATAAAATCAAGCTGTGTTTACTTCCATTGGGTATATATTGGGCATTTATGTAGAAACATTATTAAAACCGTGCAACTTTTCTACCCTCCAAGGCCATCAGCGTTCATGGCCCTTGGATCGTCACTTTTGGGCATTTTCGGCCATCCGATATCTCTTAATCACACCCCCAGCGGCTTCGTTCGATCCTACTAATGAGCGCTAACCTTATTGGGCCGTTGCTCTGGTGTCTATTTTCGGCTTGGGATTAAATTGGGCCTGCTAGGCCTGTAACAGCCTCTCGTCCGTGCAACCCAAAAGAGCTGGACGCTTACAAAAAAAAAGAGAAAAAAAAAGCAGGACGCTCGCAACCCTGGTCTTCGCTGGCAAGGTCGCAGCCTTCGTGTGGCGGTGTCTCCAATGGGCGACCGACCTGGCAACCTGGATACCGGCCGATGTGGGAGCGAGGACGCCCATGAACTATGTCATTAGAGCAACTCCAACGGATCGACCCAAACGGACGGCGTTTTTGTCCGCTTTTTGTTTGTTTGGGGATCGGTCGTCCGCCCGCCGTCCGCCCTCTTTTAGTTTTGGATCGGCAGTGCGTTCAAAGGGCCGACCCATTTTATGACCGCGCGCGTTTAAGATCATGCTGTCGCCCTGGTTTTGGCGCTCGAGCGCGCGGGAAAGGTTCGCGCGCGCGGGGGAAAGCGGCCTAGCGCGTGCTAGTTTTGGCGCTCCAGCGCGGGGGAAAGTTTCGCGCGCCTGGGGGAAAGCGGCCTAGCGCGCGCTGGTTTTGGCGCTCCAGCGCGCGGGAAAGGTTCGCGCGCGCCGTGGTCGGCGCTCGTTATAAAGAAGGCGCTCCCTCCACACTCTGTCTGCCGCCCACTCTCGCCGCCTCTGCGCCACCATGTCGATTCGTCGCCTGGGCGCTTCGGATTTTCGCGGAGTACGTGAGCGCCGCTCCGGCGCCTTCTCCTCCGAGATCTGGTTTCGCAAGAAACGTCTCATCCTCGGCACCTTCGACACCGCAGAGGAGGCGGCCCGCGCGCACGACGCGGCGGCGTGGCGCCTCCTGAGGCCTCGTCGGGATATGAATTTTCCCAACGTGTCGAGTCAGCGGGCGCAGGATCTGGCGCCTCTCCCGCGGCTTTTCACGAACGAGGATCGTCGTGTCCATCGGAGGCGGCAGCGTCGCCTCGCCATCGCAGAGAAGGACGTGGAAGCCTTGCTGGTGTGGCGTGGAGGCTTCCCACAGGACATCGTTGACGAGCGGCTGTTCTACAAGCAATTGTGGTTGGAGAGGGACGCGAGGAGGAGGGAGGGAGCCGCCTATCGGGAAGACAAGCGTTCGCGGAAGCAGGCAGCTCAATTGAAACTGAAGCTACCAGAAACGTCGATTTGGGACTTTGAAGACGAGCAGCTTGTTGACGCCTACATTCAGACGTCGGAGGAGGACATTACCGAGTCGGAGTCAGAAAGCGACGAGTAGTGGTCTTTTTTTTATCTGTGTACGCTAGAACTATCTATGTATCCATTTTAATATGAAAAAATGTCGGCGGCGTCGGCGACGTAGCTGGCGGACGAGGGTGTGAATCCAATGTGCCACCGAACAGCGGGCCCGGTGAGGAAAGAAAGCGAGCGCGCGCGCGTCCGTCTTGTGTCCACGCCGACACAAATCAGGCTAAAAATGGGCCGGAAATGGGTCGGCAGGCGGACGAAAGCGGATGCGCGTCCGTTTGGGTTGGCGCGTTGGGCCGGCTTTTTTGTCCGCGCCGATCCAAACGGATGGCCGCGGACGAAATGGGTCGCTCCATTGGAGTTGCTCTTAGAGCATCTCCATCAGATGCGCGGTAGCGCGGCACGCTAAAAAATGTTTTGCAGCATTGAAATAGTATTTTTGCACGCGCGAGGTTTATCATACGCAGAAAAACACGGCGCGCAACCCGGCGACCCCACATGCAGCAGCCCGCGTGCACAAACCGGCGCCCCAGATTTGTAACCCCGTAGCCCGCATGCGCTAAAGTTACAGCTTCATTTTTGTACGTGCTTTTATTTTACAGCTTTTACTAAAGCATTGTTTTTTGTCTCTCGCGCGCCAAATAGACGTGTTATTCAGCGTGCGGCTTATTAAGAGTGTCTGTTAAAGATGCTCTTAATGGAGACACTTTTTGTGCCAGTGTTTTTGCTAAATGCCTCAAAATCAGGGTATTAAAGGCACTGTCCAAAAATGCCTCCAAAAGCTAGCCTTCAAGGGCAATTTGGAAAATTGCATGCAAACACAGGGGGGGGGGGACAAGGCGTTCTCAAAAGTGCCCCGGAGTTTAGCCGGCGTTTTGGGCATCGAATGCTTTGTCTACATTGAATGCCACCGAGCGATACTACACGTACGGACAAATTGTTTACTTAAGGGCTGTTTGGTTTAGAGTCGTGACTTGCCCGACCAAAAAATTGGTCGTTGACTAGCCTGGTGGTGGCGTTTGGATCGGATCCAAATAATTGGCATGCCAGCCCCGCCTCAGCGTTCCCTCCTTCTTTTGCGCCAATTAGTTGGCAGAATCGCGGGTGAGGGAATCGTTCGCCAATTTTTTGGCTAGCCAACAGCGCAAACTATTTGGTAGGGCTGAGATGGGCACAAACCAAACAGCCCTTTACTTCACGGGAAGGCTTAGCTGGGATCATGTGATTGGAGGAAATAAGTATGACGGCTCCCATTCCTTCTGAAAATCTGGGGGAAGAAGATTAGTTAACGCACAGAGTCCGTAAAGGCCCGTATTACTCCGTGTGTATAGAATTATCAAATGCCACCTATAGGACCCTTCATGTTTACAGTATTTTTTGAGGAACCACCCTCCCACCTGCTGTGCGTTCCAAAGTGTGAAAAATAAAAAAACATGGAATATTGCGGCCGGCCCGCCGCTGCTCACCATCGGCGTTGCTCCCCCCTGGGCGCCTCGTCGTCGCCACCGGAGCGTCCTCCGCCACCGGTGCCCCACGCCGGATCCTCCGCAGCCGCCGCATCCGCCACGACCTGCACCGCCATCTCCACGCCATTCCTCTTCTTCTCTCGTCCCCAATCTCGAGGTGGGATTGCAGTGGGCGAGGTGAAGGAGAGAGGAGATCGAGGCTCGGAGAGGAGGAGGGGCAAGGTAGTCCAGGACATGAACGAATCAGCGGCGATCCGATTCTCCACACCGCAGACACGCATATGGCTGGTTGCTGTTGATCCGACGCCCTGGTGCACACAAGCTGTTCGAGGTAATGTCTCTTAAATTTTGCACTTCATTTTTCTTCCAATTTTTGTTTATGCTACAAGTCCTGTACGAAGAATCATTATGCTATGACATCTAGGATCAACTTGTACCGTGTTGGATGTTTTTTTTGTAATTATTATACTAGGAGTGTGTCAACTTGTCCTGTTGAAATTTGAGCTTGTGCGAGCAAAGGGGCATCGTAGGGATACCACCGGCAGGAGGCCACCCGAGCTACCCCGACAGCCCCTCCCACCATCGCTGGTTTTGGTTTTCGTTTAGCGCGATGCGCCGCGTCTTCGGGCTGCGGCCTTGTACCCCCGTGCCTTTCTTTCGCTGCACTTGTTTCGCAACCTCCTTAACTGTAAGGGTCTCATTCTAAGGCCAGGCAGATGCCTCTGTTCTAAAAAAAATATTGAGCTTGTTCGTTGTGGCCTTGTGTGCATGCTGGCCTTCTGTTCATGTTAGAAAAGTTCACACAAGGAGTAAGCTATGTAGATATACTGATAATCAAACTGCAGGTGCATTTAGCATTTCTATATGGAACATCCCTACATGTTATCTACTTCTAATCTTGTTGCATCAGGTTTCAGTTAACCTGTTTTCTTGCTACAGTTGAGGTCTTCTATATAGAACATCCCTGACATACATGATCTTTTCTTAAATCAGTAAACTAATAATATGACAACACTGAACTGATTTTCTACAGAGTTCTATGCAGTTTAGTTACCATTGGAGTAGCACTCAACTGATTAAGGCACACAGATTAGTACTATATATATAGATTCTTAACCGGTGGAATTTCTGCTAGCAGTAAACTGATATTGCTTCTAGAAATTTCTCTTTGCTTCTCCTCACATTCAAATATTTATTATGGAATAACTGAGGTGAATTTTAACCATTTGCTAAGCAGCGGCAGCAACATATTTGATGAGCCATTTATCCTCGCAACTCAAGCCACCCAAGTCTACTATGTACAAGATTCTATAGAGAAGGATTCGTACGCTGTGGTTCATCCACCTGCAAGAGACTTCTTTGATATGGACGCTAGAATTGATGGACATGATGAATATTAGGCTAGGATCAGGTGAGAGCTATTGATTGTTTTTTAACTAAATGTCGAATGGATAGTAGCTATCTTGGTGTTTTTATCTTAGTTTTTATCTTGTCTTTTCTAACCCAGTTTTGAATTGTACATACCAGGAAATAATGACGACTTCAATATCAAGATCTGATGCATTTAATCAGTCCCATGTGTATGACCATGAACGAAGATTGAAACACTTCATTATGGTCAGCTCTTAAACTACAGGAAGTCAGGTGACCAAGCATCGGACTCGTTGCATTACCTCAGAAGGTTTTGTGAGGAATACGTTGAAGAGAAAGAAGATATCTGAGACAACAAGATCATAGGTCAGTTGCACTAACATCAAATAATCTGTACTATTGCTACTTAACTCCGAACTCTGTTTTCTGTGGATATATAATTTCCTAACCTGAACTTAGTAATCAGCTCATCTACTATTCTCTTCTCTGCAATCCTTGACAATAATCTGGAGTGGAGTTGTTCTGACAATAGGTTTTGACAAGAGGTGTACGTGTGCATTGGTGATCTAAGATGCCCATTTAAGTAGTGACAATAGCCAGAGGTTTTGGTCATTTCTGAATTTGTGAAGATATGTTTCATTGCTGTACAATATTCAACAACAGTAGGTAGTGTACCTGTGTAAAGTTTGTATAGTGGTTGCACCTTGAATTGATGGCTCCATGATTCAGTTCTTAAAAATAGTGCTCTGTGTCTTAGTGTCATGTGAAACCTGGACATTCTAATGGCCAGTGGTGCTTCTCCAAAATGACAAATCTAGTCATATGGTTCACGCACAAGTTGGATCAGATGGAACAATAGGCATAGGTTTCAGTTTATCCTTTTTTTTGCTAGTACCAAGTTGATCATCTATTCAGTGATTCAATCCAATGAGGCAATGACCAATGATCCAGATTTAAAGCAATACCTGTCACCCCTTAATGATCTTTATCATTTACCTATTTTAAATTTTACAGTGATGTTTTCTTACCTACTCGTGCATGCTGTTGCTGTTTGAATGATAGATTAAGTTTAATGGCACAAACAAAAATATGTTTAAGTTTTATTATTTACATCATTTTACATGCCTGTCTCTTTAACCCTGTTACAGTGCTAAGAACAGTCTTTGCTCTTGTAGATGCCATCCGAAAGTCAAAGTTGAAGGTGATACACAGCTGATTGGTTTGTATACTTCTAATTGATTGCATCAAGCTAGAACACTCTTTACATTGTTATTTACAACAGTAGGCAGTGTACCTCTGTGTTACATTGTTATCACAATAGTAGGCAGTGTACCTGTGTGTTACATTGTTGGCCCTGTGTTGCTGATTGATACTTTGATGTTGTTTTCGAATTTGTGAAGATGTTCTTATGCTTTACATTATTCGCTTGCGCGATGGTACTTCTAGCCGATGCAAGCCTCTCAATCTTGTTCTACTGTTGTATATATGTGTTTGTACAGTGGTTGCAAATTAGTGAGCTTGCCGTAACAGTGTTTTTGATTCATATTCTTATACGCCTGTGTAAAATATCTGGCGTTCTTATGTGCCTCGGAAACATTTTGGAGGCAAGTCGAAAGACGCCACAAAATGGTTTTTGAGGCGATCTTAAGAAATGGTTTTGAAGGCAGTGAGTTATGCCACACAAAAATTTTAGAGGCAGTATGAGAAATGCTACAAATACTCTTTGGAAGCATTCCTAAATATGCCTCAAATTGAGCTTGCTGGCGTTTAAAACAATGCCTTTCTGTTTCTTTTGAGGCATTCTGGAAAGATGCCTCACACTGAGCTTGCTGGCATTTTAAAAATGCCCCTGTGTTGATCTTTTGAGGCGTTCTGGAAAAGTGCCTTCAAAGACCTTTCCCTTCGTGACCATCTCTAGCATATTTTAAAAATGCTTTCTATTCTCTAGGATGGCATTATATGGCCCTTCCGAGGCATTTTAAAGTGCCTCCTATTGAAGTCCGTGGTGTAGTGTATCAGGCTGCTCGAAGAACCTTGCAAAGGCTAGGATTTATGGGCCAGGCACGGCAACTCCGGAGCTCGCAAAGGTGCAACAGCCTTGGTACCGGATCGGCGCTCACCGAGGTACATATATCTTGCCTCGTCTCGTTGATCTGCTAGCGAATTCAGTTTGGACAAGGTGCTTCTGGCCGCAACCTAGTTAATCGATTTTTCTGGTTGAATAATTTGATTTCTGTAGATATTTTTAGATGTGGCGGAACAGAGAGAGGGCCATTCTCATCTTCGGACGTGGAGCTCAGCCAAAGTTTGTTTCAGGTACCGAAACAACTCGTGTGAATTAAGTGATATATATTCACTTAGTTAGCAGTGTCCGTGTTTATTTGGTGTTATACTGCAATGCCATCTATGAGATGACTCTTACTTTGTTCCACCGCGCCAAAGATTTGATGATTGGGTGCTTACTGAAATGGTTATGGGAAATACTAGCAATCTCATAAGACACAAGCACCTAAGCTGCTATGACAAATTGATAGACATTCTATCAGGATGGTACCAATATCTCCATCTCTTAATTTCGGAGCAAAAAAAGAAAATGTGGCATTGCAGCTAAAATAAAATCAACATGTGTTTGTTTCCGTTTGATATTAGTATAGCAACTTACTATGACAAGCAATTAACTTGACAACGGGGACGTCATGATAGATTGTAAGATGGAAGTATGACCATATAGGGTGACATATTACAACTTAAACTCATACCTCGTAATAGCATAATTGTACTGATGGTTAGTCTTGGGTCTTCAGCGTTCAGACCATGTTCACACAATCTGAAACCACTTACCAATTTTACCCCATGTCACCAGAAGAGCTATTGTGAATCCAACACCAAAGCCCATCCCAACGAAGAGGGACAATATTATATCAACATGATCATTGGATATATTTACTTGTGCCTCATTTGGACTACTTGAATCTCCACATGGTTTAGACAAAGGTGGTCCACAGAGCCCGGTATTCCCTTCATATGAGTTGCTCTCAAATGTTGCAAACTGACGTGACTGTGGTATGCTTCCATCTAGCTTGTTTTCACATAAGTTAAGGGTTCCAAGAAATGTCAAATCTGTTAGCTCTTGTGGAATCTCCCCTGAAAGCTTGTTCCAGGACAGGTCTAGTGATTCTAGCTGAGTCATCTTGCCTATTTGTGGTGGAATCCTCCCCGTAAATGCATTATATGACATGTTCAATATATGCAGTGAAACTAGCCTTCCAATTGAGTCGGGAATTTCACCATCCAATACATTATTTGAGAAGTCAATTGCAGTGAAGGTTGTCAAGACTTTTTCAAATGTCATGTATTGCCCTTTGTAGGTTATTGCAGTAGTATCATGGTAGTATGAATCACCATACATCCTTGGGTTACCTAAGATAATTCCCGTGTCATTGAAGTTTGCCATCATAGATGTCAGCCTCTCAAACCATCGTGGATCCAAATTGCCAGAGAAGTTATTTGAGGCTATATCAATGATTTGTAACTTTGTGAAGTATTCCGTGGACTTGCTAACTCTGGGAGAATAAGCAAGTGTGCCATAGAACTGGTTGAATCCCAAAACGAGGACACGAAGTTTGGAAAGCCTCCCCAGCCAAGATGGGAAAGTATCAACCATCTGATTGTTTCCAATGTCAAGAACCTCCAAGTGAGCGCAATTGGAAAGAGACATGGGTAGCTTCCCTTGAATATTATTGCCATGTATATCTATTGTTAGAAGATTACAATGCTCACTAACATTATAAGGAAACGTGCCCCCAAAGTGATTCCCCCTCAAACTTAATATACGCAAGTTGCTATCTTCTATCAGGCAGGATGGTATCAACCCACTGAAGTTGTTATATGATAGGTCAAGGTCTTCAAGCTTGCTTGCATCGCATATTGAATGCGGTATATTCCCACTAATGTTATTTCTTGACAACTTAAGATATGCAGTTTAGCGAAGATAAGCAGTGAAATTTGACATAATAGAAGAGAATATATTGTTTGAATAATCCAAGACTTGACCCCCGCGAATGTGAATTGTTTTTAACAGTTCTGGCATTGGAATATGACCTTGAAGTCTGTTGGAGCTGATATCAAAGTACAACAAACGGATGTATGGGAGGACATATGAAGAAAGCTGCATATGTGTGAATAGGTTGTTTGAAAGATTGAATTCTGTAAGGCTGTCATCCCATTTCTCCCATATCCATTGGGGTATACTCCCCTGTATTTTGTTGCTTGAAAGGTCCAAGCTTTGGATATGATTAATATGCATCAAGAGTCCAGTAATTATAGTCATGTTGCACGATGCAAGCCCTAGTCTCAAGAGCTTAGGGAGTAAAGGTACCGTGGGTTTACTGCCTTGTCCATCCAAAACAGACAAGCTATTGTATGAGAGATCCAAGAAACCAAGCTTTCTTAACTTCCAAAGTGATTCCAGTTGTATAAAACCTCTTATGTTGTTTGAGCTAAGATCCAAGTCTCCCAAACTTGCGAGATGAAAGAATGACGAAGGAAGGTGTCCACTAATTTTATTTTGCTTCAAAGAAACACTTCTCAACTGTGAATATAGTGTGTCAAACTCTTGTATCAGTCCAGAAAGTTGATTAAATGAAAGATCTAACTTTAATATTGCCGGAGAAGTGAATAGAGATGTTGGAACCTCTCCTGCAAATAGAGTTAAAATGGGTTATACATTAAGATCGTAGAGAAGACACAAAAATAGCATGATCTATTGGTGTGTAGAGAGGTATGAACCCCAAGACTGGAGAGATGTTTTCGAGTGAACGGTCAAACATTTCAAGGCAACCTTGTTATAATAATCTATTATAAAAGCATTGAACACTGAATGTTGGCATCAAAACTGAACTCCGAGACAATCTTCCAAGGTCAAATGTTTAATGTTGTACTATTTTGATTCTATTGTAGAAGAATTGAGTGAGTTATGTTCATAGATGCCATATTATAGCAAGCAGAAATAAGTACATCTTTTGTGAATAGGAAAGCATCACCTGAATATCTAAACTTTCAATTATTAGAATAATTGACACATAGCTCAATTGAAGTGCTTAGGTAACATAATTAATTTTTGTAGTCAGGTGTCCAATAGAATATCCTTTTAACTGTTTTTGATAAATGTATTTTTTCTGAAAGCTTCATATAAGCAGTAATGCACTATTGAGTTTTAGTACAAGTAGAAAGAACCATACTATTCAGTTTTATTAAGTCATATTTTGGAAAAAAAAAGACACTATGAAATTGTTTTGTGCAACGCTAATGTGAACACTATGTGCAGCAAATCTGGATAACAAATGGTTCAAAATACATTAAAGAGTGAAATGTGGAAAATTCCTGCGGGGATTATTTTACTCCAAATTTAAAATGATGGGAATAATCATTTTGTGTGTATGAAAAACTAAATAAAAGATGATATTTCTAGTAAGATATAAACAAACATGCTATCATAAAAAATACGACAATATTCTTCAAAAAAATATTATCCTTATCGTACATCCGTGGCGTCTACCTTTTCATTTTGGGAGGTAATGAGGCAATCAACATCGATTTGTAATGTTAAAATCATGATAAGGTGCATCTAGCAAATTGCTTTCTCTCGTGGATAGTAAATTTCTTTTGGATCAACACTACATAGCAAGAAAATGTGTTTTATTAACATTAACTTGCACTCATCTACATATTTGATTGTTTGAGTAGTGTATTCTTTTTGTTAGGAAAGGCGAATGTCTCTCAGGGCTGGTGTCAACTAACACCAGTCCCTATAATCCCTACCTCCTTCCCTGGTCCTTTTAGGCGTCCATCGGCATGCATGAACGAGGGGGAGAGCAGGAGGAGGGGCAGAGAGAAGGTGGAGGGTGTGCCTGGACCTTGATGGCATGATGACCAACCACTTCGGAAGCTAATAGGTCACTGGAGGTGGTACACCCGTCTACTGTGTGGGCTTACAGGGAGCCTGCTCGGGGTGCATGTGCCCAGGCTTTGACAACAACACCTGACCCAGCAGGAGGCAGAGAGGTGGAGTTGCAGAAGGTGCAGGTAGTGGATGGGGATGAAGGCAATGGGGGGCCATTGCAGGAGAAGAGAGAAAAGATGGGAGGGATATGAGAGGAGGAGGATGAGTTGCGCTCTAGCACGAACATTGCTTCTATGTATTTTTTTAAAGTAAAAAAGTTTAAGACAGTTACTCATCAGCTTACGATCCTATGTGTCATCGTTACTTTTCTTCCTTACAAGTTTAGCATCTACTAGGAGCAAATATTAGAGATATACTCCCCCCGTTCCAATTTAATTGAAGTTCCAGGTTTGACCAAAAGCATATAAGTGCAAAGATTTGCAACATCGAATATACTCCCTCCGTTCCTAAATACAAGTCTTTTTAGACATTTCAAATGGACAACAACATAATAGATTTACTATGAACGAGGTGTGATGCACGACACCCATAATAGATTTAGTTCCATTACCATATATCGGAGATTATAAAGAATCTAATAAACTAATTTTGTGTTATATATGTTGACATATTTTTGTATCGACTTGGTCAAATTTACATAAGCCGTGACTTAGAACAAATTAGAAGAAGAATTAATTTGGAAAGGAGAGAGTATTAGTTATCACAAAGAGGGCATGGGTCTTTTCATTGCCCATTTTTGTTCTAGATGTTCTGTGAACACATACGAATTGAATCTTACCTGTAAGCTCATTTTCTGAAAGATCGACATAAATCAGTTGTGTCAAATTGTCAATTGTACTTGGTATTCTGCCAGAAAAGCTGCTGCCCCTTAGTACTAATGCCGTCAATTTGCTAAGATGTCCAATATCTGTTGTTATTGCACCTGGTAAGCCACTATAGGAGATTTCCAAGATTCTTAGCTCCTTGAGATTGCCAATTAAGGATGGTATTGTCACAGAGAAGTAACAACCAAATATTCTCAAGGACGTCAACTTGTTGAGATTGCCAATTGATGGGGCTGTTTGCCCAAGGAAGTAACAAGAAATCATTTCTAAACTTGTCAAGTTGGTGAGGTTTCCAATCAAGGGGGGCATTGTCTGGGAGGAATAGCAATCAAAGAGTTGCAAGCTTGTCAATTTCTTAAGGCTACTAATCCATGAGAAAAATGACCCTAACTCTACCCGAGCAAAAGAGAGCTGCAAACTTTGCAAGGAGTTGAATTTGTTAAACAGGAAATCAGCTGGTTCCATAGAAATTGACCTTGCATCAATACCTAGATCCCTAAGAGACATGAGATTGCTTAATGAGCTCAACTTTATACCAGAGAAATTAGTATCATGGAGACCCAAAGTCTCCAAAGAAGACCCATTTGAAAATTCCGGCAAGTGCCCTGAGAGTTCGCTGTTTCCTGACACATCAAGCACTCTTATGTTCTTGAGTTGAAAGATTCTCTGAGGAAACCATTCACTAAAACTGTTATGGCTGAGTTGAAGAACACTTAAATTGAGAAAGCCCGCGAAAAAGTCAGGAACCATTCCGGAAATGTCATGATTATTCTCCAAGTTGATCACAGTAAGTGATTGGAGACTTGACAAGGAGGGGTGGATTGGACCATGGAGTTTGCACGATGCCATGCTAAGAACCTCAAGACAGGGAAGAGCTTTACCTAGGCCACTGCACCAGCCTTCTCCGCTACTAGATATGTCCACTCTGTCAAGATAGAGTTCCCTCAGATTGGTAAGATTTGCCACCAAGGTCTCAAAGTTGGGCTCATCTAGCAGCAGATAGTTATAGCTTCCCACAAAGAGATCATAGTAACTCAGTACATCATCAATATTTTGCAGTGAAGAAAGATCCAATGCCACGAGGCTCGTGAGCTTGCCGATGGCGACTGGAACCTGGCCATAGAAGCCTGAAGAAGAAAGGTTGAGGTGTGTGAGCTTGGATAACCTCTCAAAGCCAACAGCGGGAATACGAGATCCGCCAAAATCGTTCCTGCTGAGGTCGAGGTAGCGCAGGGAGGCGAGATTGAAGAGTGCGGCATGGCAACCGTAGCTGTAGAGGCCACGGCCACCAAGGTCAAGAACAGTGACACTGCCGCCACTGCTCGACATGTCATCATCACAGCCTACGCCCTCCCAAAGGCAGCAGTCGGTGCCAGGTTGCCACGACGGCAGAGTGGTGGTGGCATAGTCGAAGATGAAGGACTGCTTTACTTGGAGAAGTGCTGCAGCCTGGTCCGGATGACAGTAAGAAGTTGTCGCATTACCATGGCCATCGCCATGGGCACGGGAATTGGATGCAGCTACTGTGTAGAGTTGTGTCAGTATGAAGAGGGGAAGAAGCTGAGTAGCACGAGCCATTGGTTCGTTTGGGCCTCTGAATTGTAACCACTAACGAGACCCCCGAGAATGATACATAACATTGAACATCATCTTCTCTTCTTTGCGACGAATGTCATCGCCTAGTTCTTTCACTAGCAAGGAGCCAGAAGCATTTCTTTTTTTCTTGTTCTGAACCAAATGTGTTTGTTTTCCTTGAAGAGAGCCAAATGTGGCGCCATGGTGGAAGAACCCTCTTGCTGTACAATTATTAGCCATGATGCTGATGACTTTGGAACCAAGCCACTGCAATAAAGTATTCAGTGTACAGCTTCAGAGGTTAGGTCAGAATTAATCTGACGGGCTAAGAGTAAGAGCGCGTACAATGTTTTCTAATGACAAGAAAGCACTAGCAGAGAGTTCCAAGCGAATCTTTCGAAATATCGTTTTGGCCTTCACCATCAGGTTGTTGCCTTACATATATAGAAATGACAATGGTATCTCATTTTTCCTTCACATGCTTGATGCTTGCTCTGTTTTTTCTGCCTAGTCTCGTGAGCATTCAGGCCTGTGGCCTTGTCAACGAGATCCCCTGTATTCTCTTACTAGCACAATTTTCCTCCATTCCTAAATATAAATATTTTTAGAAATTTCAATAAGGACTACATATAAAGCAAAATGAGTGAATCTACACTCTAAAATATGTCTATATACATCCAAATGTAGTCTGAAATCTCTAAAAAGACTTATATTTAGGAACAGAGGGAGTAATACTCTACCAAGTTTTTCAAAACATTAATGCATGCAACTTGTCATTGAAAATAGATAACAGTGACAACAGCATGTACCTATAAGAATTCAACTGCTTGGGGTGACAAAGCAGTTGCCTCCTGATCATGCCATCTGGCACATCGAGGATGGTTTGCGGTCGCTTGCCGGCCGGCTGCAGTTTCTCTGTACGTTAACGCACACCGAGCATGTATGATAATTCAACTGCTTAGGGTGGCCTGCTGCAGTTTCTATGTGGGTCAACAGCATGGCCGGCCCGGCATGTTTTCCTGCTTCAAAGCACAACTCAATTGAAATAGTGATATTTGTCTGCATCAACCATTAAATTGAACACTTCGATGTAACTTATCCTGCATCAGCTTGCTATGTCGGGACTATGATATACAGATTTAGGCATTCTTTGGTCCGGCGAACTATCCACATCCACTTGAGATATCAGAAGCTTCAGTCACCGTCATTCTTCTCAAACATTGCATCATACTTCTGCAAAATATAACAGGAGCAAAATCTAGCATCAGTTTTGTGTTAAGCAAATGGCTATACAAAGATACGTGTGGTTTTAGTGATCTTAGTTGGAGTGATGTTGATACGAAATAAGGAAAACAATAGTTGGCATCATGTTACATGATTTGTACCCCTGGAACCGTCCATTTTGTTCAATTTCTGTATTGCTCGGAAGAATTTCATGGGTGGTATGAGGGATGTGTATAAAGTACTCCCTCCGTTCGAAATTACTTGTCGCAAAAATGGATGTATCTAGACTTATTTTAGTTCTAGATACATTCATTTCCAAGACAAGTAATTCCGAACGGAGGGAGTATAAACTAGACTTGTACCCCTGGCAGGCTGGCGCCATCTATTTTCTTCGATTTCCGTACTGCTCAGGAGATTTTCACAGGTGACCTGAGGGATGTGTATAAACTGGACTTGTAACCTTGGGCCCTGGCACCATCTATTTATGAAACGCGAGCTTAAAAACCATGTGCCAAGATATGCAAGGTAAAAGATGGAATAGGTTATTCTTGTCTTCACATATTAACTTAAATTTTACCATTCAATTTTGTACCACCTCTGTCCGGAATTAGTTATTGCTGAAATGGATGTATCTAGACATATTTCAGTTTTGTAACATTTTTGAAATGTTTTATCGTATTTTGTTAAAGTTTGCATGTTCTATTTTGCAGTGTGATATCTACATAACTGCACGCCTGTAGATTCGAGCAGACAAAGCTCATCCGTCGATAAGTGAGGTGGTTGAAAAAATCAGCCGTGAATTAATTTTATCTAAGAAATAAAATACCATGAATACTAATCTGATCTATTCCCTCCGTTCGGAATTACTTGTCTCGGAAATGAATGTATCTAAAAATAAAATACATCTAGATACATTCATTTCTACGACAAATAATTCCGAACGGAGGGAGTAGTTTCCATGTTCCGAAGCCAACAGCTTAGACAGATATGTGAGAGTGGAGTGGAGTTGAGATTGCAAGATAGATTCGTGCGACTACCCAAAGAAAACATGAACCCATCACACGTGTAGATAATTTTAGATCGGGCATGTGGTTAAACTCAGATATGCCAACGAAAACGCATGTGTTCTGTTCTCACAGTTCTCAAGCTCGTGCAGCAAGTCAGTAGCGTAGGGTTGCAGAAGGTCGGAGCAATGATTCTGAAAACCTTCCTGCGGACAAATAAAGTCACATCTTCAGGGTATGTAAGAAAGAAGAAAGGAAGATGTTTTTGACAAAGGGTGAATTTTATTGGTTCAAATGAAGCACCAAGATGATACATCACACTGAACACACACCCAGCCTCTGCATAACTAAGATGCACACAGCCAACCCAACACACACACATAGAAACACACCGGCAACTAGCGAAGTCATAAGACCAAAAGCTATGTGCAGGTGTGGAAAAAAGAAAAAGAAACAAGAAATAAGCCCCAAAGCGGTCAGATGAACGATCGACAAACTACAACTGAGACCATATCCGCACCAACCATCGACACCACGTGGATGACAAGGATCTTCAACCGCAACACCTTCAGGAAGGAAGCGACACTCAAGCGACGCCGTCACCGGAACCAACCACAAAGGCCAGTATCAAAGTTTTCACCCTGAAGAATCAGTCCGAACATATCCGAGCAATACCTCCAACAAGGTAACGATGTGAAAAACATCGCCATTGCCAGGAATAACCACTCAGGTCTGTCCTAGGCTTTCGCCCCGGAACTCGAGACCGGGTGCACATAGCACCACCATCCAAATCTCACATGTATTGTCTCCACCGCTTTGGAGAAAGGAAGATGTTCAAGGCACGGTTATTTAGGAAGGTCTTGCATCTTTTGAAGTAAATTCTTAGTATTCAGCAAGCCATGTGCATGTAGAGTCTGGCCAACAAGACCATGATACATCCTTCTTAGTCAATGAAAATCGTTTTCCTTAAAGAAGAGGTCGCAGTCCTGCGATGCATACAGCCACCGTAACTTCAGAATTCCGTTTCACAATGCTGTTTGGTGAAGACGGTTCATTGGTGGCAGCGTAGAGATTGTTGTATCGCTGGAATTCCGCCTAACACTTCCGATACTTCATGCATACTGACTGACTAATCTCCTAGGCAGGGCCGTCTCCAGGAATTTGAGGCCCCGGTGCGGAATGCAAAACAGGGCCTAGTTAACATTGGAATTTCTTTTCAAATTTAATTTTCATAAACCACATACCTTTCATTATGTACTCGCCCTTCTCTTCTTGATGGAGGCATCTCACTAAAACAGATGCAAAGGTGATTCATTGAAAGGCCCTATAGTGTGACAAAAGCAATCACCTTATCCATCAGTCCACTAGACCCAAGTCCTCAATTACCTAGTTAATTGTTAAAGAAAACGCTGTTTTGTTTTAAATCTGAAGATAAGTTTCTGCATTGAGATTTTTCAACCATTCAATCTTGTTTCAACGTGTTCACCTAGCAATTTACCTGAATTAGAAAAATTTCACGCCTATGTTCAGATTATAAACTGATTTCATAGAACGCCAAGACTTTGAAACCTCTCCAGTTCATAAGAGAAATTGGATAATAGGTAAACTGTATTTCAGCAAATTGAGACAGTAAATGAGATCCACGAGTCAGAGCTAGGAGTATACGAAAAGACCATATGGAAAAGCACCCAACGAAAGTTTCATACTGGACAAGATCTTCTCTACGAAAAACTACCTCCGCATCACCAGTTCTTCATACTGGACAAGATCTTGGCCGGACGCCGCTCTCCGCTCGGTACACGCCGCCGTGCTCCGCTAGACGCTGCACACCGCCTTCCGCCTCGTGCCTTAGGTTTTTTTTTTTAAAAAAGGAGGATGACCCCCGGCCTCTGCATCTGGGTGATGCATACGGTCACTTTATTAATTATTATCACAAAACCTTACAAAGCCATACAACAGCAAGACTAAAGTCACCGTCTAAGCAACAACTGTCGCTACACCTATCCAATTGATGAAAGGGCGCACATAGTCTGGGCCTAATACCAAACAGACATCGCAGTCAAACCTAAACATCTAAGACCTGAGGTCCCAACCAAGACGTCTGCCGGGTATGGGGCACCTACCAGTCCGGCGCACTCCTCAACCAGGACGCCTGCCGGGTATGAGGCCGCCGCAGCCACCTGCCACAAATCCATCTTCAGAGTTGTACTGTTGCATGTACCGTGCTAGGTCTCTCTGCCATCGACGCCACCACGACGCCCGACAGCGTCGTCCTCCTGCGCGAGTCCATCCTCCCACAGCGAACTCCGAATCTGCACTTTGCCACACCGTCAAGATCCGTCGCCATCAGTGTGTAGGATGAAGCACCGCTCCACCAAAGAATCCGTCCTCTGGTCCCTCGATCACGTGTGCACCTCCAAAGATGACGCCCCCAAGGGAGGAACGACACCAGAGCGCCGCCGTCATCCGATCATCCGATTTAGGGTTTCCCCCGGAGGTAGCAGAGAGTGGCCTTGAACTTCTCCACGGCGATGCCTTCAAGAAGGGAACGACGCAGATAGCGCCGCCACCGCCGGCCTTAGCGCAGAAGCCGAACGCAAGTTTTCACCCAGATCAGTTCGAAAGAATCCAACTCTCGTGCACAGGCCGCCGTCACCACCAGCACCGCCAGGCAGACCCTGAAGTACCAGCAGATCAGCGAGCCACCGGCACCACCGCATCCAGATCGCCGGCCACGCCGGGCCGCCGCCATCCCCCGCGCCGTCCGGGTCAGAGACAGAGCTGCCGACCGCGCAAAGGGACCGCCACCGCCTGCACACGCCGGAGCGTCGCCGAGATCCCAGAGCCCGCCACCGCTTGCCGGCGCCAACCGCCACCCGAACACAGGCGCCACCGTGGAGCCATCAGATCGGGGAGGGAGACGTCGCGCGCCGACCACCCTCGCGGACCCCGCCGCACGCCCGAGCGCCGGCGCCACCGCGGCGCCATCAGATCGGGAGGAGGAGGAGCCCACGCCTCGCCGCCCCGCGCAGACCACGCCGCCGCCATCGCCGTAGCGCCACCAGGGGAGCCCCGCAGATCCGCCGGCGACCTGACCTGCCGCCGAGCCGAGCGCCGCCGCGAGGACCGGCCGTCCCGCGCCGCCCAGGAGCCTCGCGAGGAGGGAGGGAGCCCCGCCGCCGCCGACGCACGCGCGGGCTTTGCCCAGCGGCGTCCCCTGGCGGCGGCGAGGGAGAAAGAAGGCGAAGAAAGGGAGCGACGGCGGCGATCTAGGGTTCCGCCCGGGCCGCTCGCCGGAGCGGCACGGGAGACGGGGGCAAAGTGCCCTAGGTTTGCAGGCATTTTTGTTTTGTTTTGAGGCAATGGTATGCAGTCAGACTACCAGGCCTAGGGCCCAAGGCCCAAATAACGGTTCGCCCTTCCTTCTATCATCTTCCTCCGCACGACCGGAAGACCTAGCAGGAGCTTTCGTTCATGGCGGTAGGTACGACTTCCAGTTCCAGCAATAGATTCGATCATTTGAATACACAGAGTAAGAATAAAATAAGCGGAATGGATGCCCTACGTCTCCCTACAAGTTCTAGCACAGACGAAAACCAAAGAAGACGTATTAAAGATAGAGGATTTGGGGGCCCCAAATTTTTGGGAGCCCTGTGCGGTCGCCCATCTCGCACACCCTTGTCGACGGCCCTGCGTGTGAGGCAGCTCAGGTCCTCCTCCGGCGAGCCGCCGCCGGGAATGGCAGATCCTCCTCCATCATGTCGCACCCACGCGAAGCTACACCAGCCACGGGAAGCAAAGTACCTGGATGCTCTCCGGCGAAGGTAAAAATGCGGCGGCATAGCTGGGTGGAAGTGAATGGAGTAAGGAATGAGTGAGAGCTAGGCCTTGCTGGGCTCTTTTATTTTGTTGGGCTCACAACAGGCTATTGAACCGTGGCAGGTTTCGACATGATAAGTTACACACTGAGGTCCGTCGCATGTAAAAGAACAGAACGGAAATTCTATTTTATTTTGGCACAAGCTCTGTGTCTCAAGCCAGAGATAATTAAACGAGATCCCAGCCTTTCCTTTGCATCTTACCAATGGAGTTTCTGGTTCTCAATTGGCAGTTGGGCTGATCTGTCAACAATATTTTCTCTTTCTGGTTCATGGTTCAGGCATGCAATAGAACAAATTCAGGCAAATTTGGTAGATGTTTTTTCCTTTTTGGTTGTTCAATTGTGTGGGTTATAGCCCACAGTTTTATGGGTGCACATATATCGATGATATAGCCGTCTCATGACCCTCTCTCTGGTTATGGTCATGAACATGTTATGGCACGTCGTAAAACCTTGCTCATATTTTCACTGGCCATGACTTATGGTCTTCAGGGAATCTTGCTCATGTAGGGAGATCCTTAATTTTGTTATATCTAGAAACAAATGACCTTCTTCTTTGCCGACATCCATGCGCTCCCCAAATAAAAACTCACAACTCCCCTTAATCTACACTCTTTTTTGATTGTGAATCTCATAATCTACACTTAACAGAGTGATGACAGTGGTAGATAGCTGGCTTCGACAAAGCTAATAACTAATTATACATAAGGCGGGCTGATGCGGTCAGGTTATTGATCCATCTTGTTTAATCTGTCTAGCCATTGGTTTAAATTTCCATCCACATCGCTAATTGATGCATCCACGTGTCCACCACATGCAGTTTGCAAAAAAAGGAGAGCTGACACGATGGACCATCGAGTACCCTATGGCTTATATAACTGTACAGGCAAACTGAACTGAAACTTTGAGCACAAATTTATCTAATCTGATGTAGTATAAACGTAACACAACTCATTTATTGTAGAGTCATCCATCAGAACCAAAATTTAAATAAACAAGAATTCAAAATCAACAACTTACATTAGACATTCATGAGGCATCAAATGCATGAGCATGCTACATAGACGAAGTTCGACGTAAAAAAATATTGAACCATGGGAGGTTTCCACAAAATAGTCCGCGTGGATTCTTGGCAGTGTTTTGAAGAAGGACAATCAACATCAGCTCGGATCCCAAACTTAGTCAAAGGAGAAAAACACATAGGTGAACTTCCTCCTCTAACCCTGCAAGATGTCTACATGATAAATTACACATTTAGGTATGTAGCATGTAAAGAAAACAGAACAGGGATTTTCAAACCAGATCAAATTTAAGGAGAGCCTGAAAAAAAACCACAGATATGGCAGCTGAGCAAAAAACCAAAAAAATAAACTTTAAAATGCAGTTTGCGGTTCTTCATTGGCATGCATTTGGGCTGATCTCTCCACAATAATTTCTCTTTAGTTAAGGGTCAAAGCAAGCAATAGAACAAGTTCAAGGCAAAAGCATGTACTAGTAGTTCAGGGCAACCTTGGTAGACGTTTTTCTTTTCATTTTTGGTTGCTTAGTATGCGAGTTATCTAGCCCATAGTTTTATGGGTGCATTATATAAACAAATTATCTGTCTCGTGACCCTATGGTTGTTAGAGTTGTGTCGAATATTATTATACAACGTAGGTTATAGTTGGACTTGGAGTCGTACATGTGTAGGCAGGATATAGAGTCGTGTTCAAGTAGGACACTTGTGTCCTAGGCCTCTTATATAATAAGGGGTTAGACACACGATGTAACCTATGCCAACATAATAGCACAAGCATGCAGGGAGAACTGGCGGCTTGTGCTGGCACGTGGGCGGCCAGGGTGCAGTATTGTGACCATGTCATGCGGGAGGAGCGCCCGTATTCATGCCCCGGGGATGTAGCCATATCGATGAATTTTGTTAACAAATCACGATGTTGTGCTTGTATGATTTCTTGGTTGTCGGTAGATCGACGGTGGCCTCGGATTAATTCTAACACTGGTCATGGTTACAAACATATTATGGCACGCCATAAAAGCTTGCTCGTGTTTCCATTGGACATAACCTATGGTGTTTGGTGAATATTAACAATTGATTACTCCCTCTATCCATATATATATAGGGCCTAATGCGTTTTTTGATGCAAACTTTGAACACATGTTAGAGCAATAATATATGACATGCAAGTTACATAAAGCATATCATCAAATTCTTAAGCTTCACATGTAGGCATTGCAAGTAGGTAATGTTTTTACAAATGACAGGACAGATATTCAGTTTCCAACCAGAACTAAGATAATCACTCCAGTAAAACTGAATCACATTATTTTTCAACTCCTACTCATCGAAACCAAAAATTAAGCTAGTTGGTGACGGATGCAGTCTGCTGTCCTTGAGATCTGCCATCTAGGTCTAGTTTATTAATTGGGTTACAGAACCCAACGAAGCTGGTCAGTGGTACAGAGCTATGGATGGTGGTGGGTGCAGGAGGCATTTTTAGATCCCTGCCCTGCTCTGCCCGTTGTCATCGTCAAAATTAGCACAAAA
The DNA here is from genome assembly GCA_032464435.1 of Aegilops umbellulata. NCBI lineage: Eukaryota > Viridiplantae > Streptophyta > Magnoliopsida > Poales > Poaceae > Aegilops > Aegilops umbellulata. Next base: position 562,995,963 of record CP136056.1, read on the forward strand.
TCATTCCAGACCCTCTCTGACGATCGTATAACATCAAAATCAACAAGAAATATCAATTGCTCGTAATGGTAGCTGTACCCTGCATTGGAAAAGAAAAACAATCCGCCATGTCTCTACCGATTTCTGAATCTGAGAAAGCAAGACAAGTTACAACCAAATGGGAATTACACAGTAGTAGTACCCCGTAGAAATCCGGCACAACACTAACGTAGCTTGTTCCTTTTCCCAGGAAACCATGATCATTAACATGTCCATGACCATGAGATTGATTTATGCATGTCATAACCATGATATCCTCGCACTGATAACACTGGATCACTTATGAACCTCTGCCATTGCTAGAAACTTCTTCCTCACGGCAGTGAACTTGGCGACTAGTTCATCCATGTTCGGCAGGCACTCCTTAGCACGCTCGTCGCCGGCATATGCTTTCGCCCATCGGTGCAGAGCAGGGAACTCCTCACTGGTGAGCAGATCCACCCCCGAGATCTCCTCGAAGGCTTGGAGCCAGCGAGCCAACCCACTGGCAGCTATGTCCACCAGGCCAATGGAGTCGCCTCCAAAGAACCTCTTCCCCTTGAGCTGCCCCTCGAGAAGCAGCAGATTCTTCTTTGCTTCCTTCAAGAAGTCCTCCTCCTCTTCCATGTTACCATCCGCCATACACATCGACATCCAGAACGGCCTAGCAAACTACAGTACAGTGTTCAAGACAGAAACATGCTTAATTAGAAGTTCACAACTCACAAGAGAAGAGATGGTACCTTTTGGTCGATGAACTGCGCCCAGAAACGGGCCATTGCCCTCTCATAGGGGTCGGCCGGCAGCAACGGCGGCCCTTCGAAGGCCTCGTCGATGTACTCGACGATGATGAGCGACTCGCAGACGGATCTGTCGCCATGAAGGAGCACGGGGACCAGTTTGTGGACGGGGTTGTGCGTGAGCAGCAGCTCGCTCTTGTTGTTGGGCAGTTCTTCCAGGAGCAGCTCGTAAGGTATTCCCTTGAGCCTCAGGGCCACCTCCGGACGGTGGCCGTATATGCTGCCGAAAGTGCCCATCACCTTCACCGTCTCACACATTTTTGCTTCCAAATTCTGGACCTTAAACTCAAAGCCCGTGACTACTGGCTGACATGAACGGGTGGTATTTATAAGGATGCCACCTAGTGATTAATTGCGTTGTTGTTGTATCTTCCGTCGAAAGGTTGAGCTCTTCACTCCATGATTGGAGTGACGGTGTTGGAGAGAGAAACTACTGAGTTGCTTCCTTTCAAAGTTGAGATGTTTAAAGAAACTTATCTGATCCTCACTCCAATAAACTTGTTCTTGGCTGAAAGCATCTGTCCAGGTTGGGCTTAATGGAGTTACTCGGGAGCCACGCATTCATGTATTTTAAAAAGACAAGTAGGCGCCTCGAGATGATCCAAGCCATGGGATATTCAAGCCCATTTTATATAAAGGTTCGGTTCAATGGAGTTACTCGGGAGCCAAACATTTTTTAAAACTCTTGTAACATTTTTTTAAAGTTTGGAAAAGTTCTTGTGAAAATAGTGAACATTTTAAAATTCCAGACACATTTTTTAAGAAAAAGAAAAGGAAAAAATAAACAAGATGGAATTAAAAATGACAAATTAAACATGTAAAAACCAAGAGAGGAACAACTGAAAACCCCAAACAAGAATTTACTAGAAACCTTTGTAAAACTCGACAAACCATCCACAGAGCCTTCCCAAAGCACTACTAGGGAAAACCTTATATACACAGAACTTTAGCAGTAGCGAGGGTCAAAAAAGCACGCTGGTGCTAAGTAGCAGTAGCGCGTCTGTGCAAACTGCGCTGCAGATAAAGTTCTAGTAGTAGCACGTCTTGTTCTAAACACGTTACTACTAAAATTTCCATGGCTTAGCCGATAGGCTACACATAGTAGTAGCGACCTGTAACGAATCGCGCTACCGCTACTTTCTTTGTAGCAGCGCATTTTAATCTAAACTACCTACTGCTAAAGGATATAAAATTAAATGGAAAGCAAATAGAAAGGTAATTGAAAATGAAAGAAATAGAATAAGGTGAAAGGAAAAAAAATAAAATGTGAAGAAAACTAAATGAAAAAGGGGGAAAAAGAGAAAGGAGTAGCAGTAGCGTGTATCCCAAAACGCGTTGTACCTAACGTAGCAGTAGCGCCCTTTCTGGAACGCACTACTGCTACTTCTGACTTAACCACGGGGTTCGTCCTTCCCCGCGGCCACTTCCCCCAAATCCAACTCTCCACTCTCGCCGCCGCCGTCGCCCGTCGGCCGCCGCGCGCTCTCCGCACACCCTCTACGCCGCCCGCGACCTCAACGCCGCCCCGGGCGCCGCCCCCGACCCCGACCTCGATGCCGCCATCCGCCGCGTGCCCGAGCCCCGACCCCGACCTCAACGCCGCCTACCCCTCCCTCGTCGCAGGCACCCAAGGTGAGCACGCCTGCTCCTCCCTCTCCCCTACCTCTGCCTGGAGTTTCTTTATATTTTAGTTGCATCAAATTAGTTAGGGTTCATGTAAGGGTGGAAACGAATCGGATGCGGATGCGGCTCAAATGAGTTAGGGTTCATGTAAGGGTGGAAACGAATCAAATTTCTAAGATGAATCTAAAACGAGTAAAATTTGACCACTTATTTCACTTTATAGTTGGATAATTGGAATATCCGCTACCACTTTCCACCCCTATAGGTTCATCAAATTAGTGGTAATTAGGGCAGTAGTTCCTAGTTACTAATTAGTTAGTAAGAACTAAGTACTAATTAGGTACTAGAATATTTTTATTTATAGTAAGTTTATTTTTAGTAAGAACTAGTTGAATTAATAGAACTAGTTAGTAAGAACATGTTGCTATTTTTTTAGTTAAAGCAATTTTTGCCGCATCGACGTGGACGATGCCTATCCCGCATCCTCGTCGTCGAGTCGGCAGAGGACGGCACCTGCTTGATCAGATGGGTCATGTCCGGGACTGCGCTCCGTCGGGGTGGTACTCGGAGGCGCTACCTACTGGGGGGCGCAGGTTGGTGAGGAGCCAGCCTGTCGTTGACCCGAACCTTCTTTGGTGGCGGTCGCGTGGGCCAGTGACGGTCCAGAGGCTCGAGGACTCCGCAGAGGTGGTGCGTCACCGTGTCAGTGAGGAGGACGCGCACGTCCGTCGCTACTTGTTTGCATTGGAGCACAGGTTCTCCGATACCTGGCAGGTTCTCCAGGGATCTCACTGGAGCTATGATCCCGTGATGGTTCCTTCTCTGTGGGTGTCCACCGCCCGCGCCGGTACCCGTCGTGTGCTAGGGTTTTAGTTGTATTAGTGATGTTATATGTATGACACTATTCAGGATGTATTATTGATAATATTTGACGATGTACGGACGCATGAGATGATTTACTTTTGCTTATTGAATGCATGCTAATTTGAGTCCTATAAGATATTTTGAAATGTATATGTTGTGTTGCTCAATATCCAAGTGGCCGGTCATGTTTGCAGGTTACACCTCCGAGTGGCCTATGTTTTGCTGAAGTGTTGATTCATTTCCGTTCCGGCAAATTTCAGGCGCTCGATATGTCCTATTTTAGCAAAGGTCATGCCGGATTTTTTCCGTGAATTTTGGCATGACTTGTGCCAGAATATGTAGGAAATATCGAGTGCCCCTGATTTATGTGTTGAGTATCATAGTAGTTGTCTTCGGTCGATTTTCAATTAACGTTTTAACTATGAACATAGGAAATGTCTGACGACGAAAAGGATTTCGGTATTTGCAAATACCGCGAAGACGAGCGCGGCCTGTGTGACGGAATCTTCCTAGATGATGATAGGCGCTTCAGCATCAAGCTGGACAAGAACTTCAAAGTGGATATAGTAAGTCACAACGACAAGTCTTTTTTCGTAATTAAGCATGACTTCTGCTTCATTAGCTTCAACTTATATATTTTTTACTATTCTACTAGCTTATCCCCTGCCATGCAAGAGTTTTTGTATTGGATAAGATAGGTTTCAGTCATACTATGGAGGTAAAGAAAGTTTACTAGAAGACCGAGCATGGTTATATTTTTCACGCAAAATTATACAATTCAGACGACTACACCTATTTTGGATGCAAAACATGGCGAGCACTATGCAAGACTTATGCATTTGAGCCTGATATGCTTATCACCTTTGATATTCGTCCGGAAGATGATATTGAAGGTAATACCGACATCTGGGTCGATGTGCAGACGCCTCCAGTTATACCATTATGTAAGTTTCTCAACCATATTTATGTCTTTGATATTGTTTATTCAAAAATAGTTGACAACTAATTTGTATTGTCAGCTTATTTTGGTGCAAGCAAACATGTCCAGCGCTTGGTAGACATGACCTACTACTGTCCCGGGACTGAACTCAACTGCGAGGAGTTAAGTCATTATGTTTCATGGCTTGCGGATCTTGATATTGTCAAGACAAATTTTCTTCCTGCATTTAGAAATGTTAGTACTGAAAACGTGCGACCAATAGTGTTCGTAATGAACTACGGTCACATCTATTTAGGAAGGATGGTAAGATTTTTACTATTTATCTTCAGTGCATCTTTTCCATACTTTATTTTTGAAGCTAAACTTCATTGCTAAGTATGTTACCATACGATGTTCTTCAACAGGCACTCCCGATGAATGTTGTGCCTTATGGGATTGAGACTAAAGGTACCATGAGTATTATTAGCTTACGGCCAAGATATCCTACAGATTATTTTAGTGCATTCAAGATTAGCGACGGATGCTTAATAGTGCAAGACTAGACCAAATATGTGATGGGGAGCGCAGAGAAGTACTAGGGGGCAGCAAACAGATGCGCTACCCACGATTAGGAGACAGGTTCATCTGCATGCTCCAACTTGATCAAGGAGGAGAGCTACACATGTTTTATGTTATTTTACCTAAGAGAGAGCAGCAGGAGTGATTAGCTAGCTAGAAATGAGTTTGAGGATGATGATGTGCTACACTATTACTATGATGATAAAATAGCTAGTGTTGGTGGTAATGACTATGATGATTATTATTAGCTAGTGTTAGTGGTCATTAAATAAATACTGTTGGTGGTAATGACTATGATGATGATTAAATAGCTTGTGCTGGCGGATTAGATTCAAGTGGAGGCAACATGTGGTGCACATTGAAAGTACTACTAGTTCAAACTAGATCAAGTTTGGATTAGTAGTATACTTTTGACATGCACCACATATTGCCTCCACTTGAACCTAATCCACATTCATTTGTCACACTGTTATGGACATAATGATGTAAACCTCGTAACTGGTATTGTATCAATATTTGTACGATGGCGCATAAATACACTAAAAAAAATACTTGTAGCGATGGAGAGAAAACACGCTGCCAGTAGTTACATTAGCAGTAGCGTGAGAGTGAACAAACGCTGCAGCTATTTGTCCTAGCAGTAGCGCGTGCGGGCACGCGTTACTGCTAAGCAATAGTTGTAGCGCCTTATTAGTAGCGCGACTACCCATGCTATTAGTGAGCACAAAACCAGCGCTACTGCTAGGGTTTTTCCTAATAGTGAAACCGTGAAAACAGGAAATGCGTTTGGCCGCCCGAACTTCTCTCGGTGCTATTTGGGCCAGCCCAACTTCACTTGATGTGTGTCTTATCGCGACATCTTATCGCAAAGGGCGAGAAATAGGATTCACTATTTTTCATCCGTAAAGTCTAAAAATGACTGCTCAACACATGGGGTTACCCATTGTAGAAAAAACTAAAAAACATAACTTTTTTTGAATAAAGGATCCGTATGTTAAACTAAAATGTAATCAAGGGGTATATAGCAGAATGAGCATACTCTTGATATATGCATACCTAAGCTTAATGCAGAGTGGACGAAAGCCTATCCAAAGAATATGATGCCACCCACGTGGGGTTAAAACATCCTTGATCAGTTGCTCCAACTGTGTATACACCATCTTAGACTGAAAACATGAAGAAAAAAAACGGAAAAGCCAAAGAAAACCCATCTAGAACAAGAAAACACGTACAGAAAAAAAAATCCCTAAGAAGCGCCCAGAACGCCACACCTAGCGAGAGGCTTCCGCAAGATGTACCCTCAATTAGTTGCTCTCGTATATGGGTTGTCCTATTCTACGCGTCGATGAATTGTCGCTAAAATAGGCACATGTGCTGGCCCAACATACCCCACATGCCAACCTCTTGCACCAAAATAAAAATGGCGCTCCTAAACAAATGGTTGAACGAAACTCCTGACTCTAGAAGAAAACCATTAACCCGATTTTTTTGACATGTTTAAAACATATTACCTTCATCCCAAGTTAGTTATTTTAGATTTGCTAGATAGGGATCTACCTTACACTAAAACGTGTCTAGATAGTTCCGTAGCTAGATAAATCTAAGGCAACTAATCCGGAACGGAGGAAATATTATTATTTAAAATTAGTTTAAGACATACATGAAGTAAAGTACATATAATAAAAAAGTGTCCATGTAAACAATTGTAAAGTAAAAAAAACTTATTCTCGAAGAAGATTCATTCATCAGCTACATTGTTTCAAGCACACATCTGTTTTTATTCAACTGGCAAAGCATGCATCCATGACACGCCAGCTACGTACATAGACGTTGACATTTCGCGTTATTAGAACATTCGTTCACAAGCACTGGGCTTATTAATTGGGGAAGGTGGTCGGGTAGACAGGTTGCTTGTTGGGGAAGAAGAGCCCGAAGTTCCTCTCGACCTCATCCCCTGGCTTCTTGTTCTCGTTGAACATGGCGAATATGTATGTCTCGATTGCCCCTGACCGTTTGGGCGTGCCGTTGCGGATGTGGTCAATGAGGCCCTGGTTGTAGTTCCGCGCGTTGTCCACCGATGCCCCGAACCCACCCGCCGATGGCCACCCGCTCTCCGACACCACCACTCTGACGTTCGGCGTGCCGGCCTTCTCCAGCGCGGCGTAGATGGAGTCGACCATCGCGTCGAAGAGGCTGGTGTAGTTCAGCCCGTTGCCGTTGTCCCTCACCGTGGTGCCCGGCTGCAACGTCGCATAGTTGAGCCTGATGTTCTGGCCACGGTCGTCCTTGTAAGCGAAGTAGGGGTACACGTTGGCCAGGAACGGCGCGCCGGTGCGGTCCAGGAACCGCGCGATGGGCACGAAGCCAGAAGGGTCCATGAACACACCGCTGGAAGGCGGGAAGGAGTTGGTGATCACGTCGAACCTCACCGCGGTTGACACCTTGATGCTGCTGGAGAGGCTGGCGGACGCCAGGGCATTGTGCACGTTCTGCATGGCCGGGAGGATGACGCCCGTGTCGCCGGCGGGGACCTCGTTGCCAACGGCGATGTACCGGATGAGGACGTCCGGGTAGTAGGCCTGGACGTTGCTCCGGACCCAGCTGGCGGCATATGACGGGTCGCGGGCGAGGCGTTGGACCTCGTCGAGCCCGCCGACGTCGAGGATGAGGAAGATGCCACTTCCGCGGAGGGCTGCAAGGGCCTCCCGGTCCGGGTTGTAGATGCGCATGGCGTGGATGTTGCGGGACTTGTAGAGTTGCACGACGTCGCTCCGCGAGGGCAGGTTGTCGCCCACCATTCCGTAGCACACACCGTGCACGGCTGCACAAACATAATCAATGTCGGAACTTGTTTGGATCAGATCCACGACAGCAAAATCAGCAATTAAGGACCATGTATAAAAGTAAAGCTTAACTTCATGGTAATCATAATACGCGTGGATTATCTACAAGTTGCCCGTAATTAAAATTTGTGTATGTCAATTATCATAGAGAAGAAGAAGGAGGGGCGGAGACCTTGTGAGGCCAGACTCCGGATCTCGCCGGAGATGGGACACCGGGGTTCGCCTCCATGTCGCCGGTAGAGAGAAGCTGAGGCTCACTAGTTTCGGGTCATAATTTTCATTTTGACGCCCCTTGGATTAAACAACTCGTCTGCTTGAGACAGGGACGCCTTAGCTGGTAGCGATATCACCGGTAGGGACTGGTTAGGACCGCGCCGAAGAAGGTCGCCGGCGAAGGAGAGGCAAAGGGTGGAGAGGAGTAGGGCTGGCTGGAGAAGGAACAGCTGGTGGAGGAAAAAGGAAAACCATTGGGTTTTCAACTCAAATATTACTGCAAGATCGACCGATCCGAAAACGATTTCCAGTCCACTTACAAATAGTTGATGCTACATAAAATTTGTAAAAGCTTTTGTAGGAGTAAGAGTGCTCATAACTACATATGTGAGATTTAATAAAAATAATGAATCAGTACACTACAAAGGCAGAGAGGGAATTAATGGAGCAGATGCGTACCTCCCATTTTTGCTTAATGGCGTCAACCCGGATATACTCCTCAAATATGATGCTCGCTCAAATATGTGCTTTGCTCCTGGCTTGTTCCCATAAGTGGTCATTAGCCAGCCTTATATAGTGAGAGATGTGTGTCTTGTTCCATTAGCTAACCAGCTGGGTTTTCTCTAGCTAATGTAACAGCAAGGTGCCACTTGGGTTTTCCAAAAAGGAAGTGCCACTTGGCCATGGATTTGCTCCAGTTGCAGACCTGCGAACGTGCCATTTGACCCTTTCTATATCTTTCTATACAAAAACTTTGGAAACTTGTTGGACTTGGCGTTGGTAGATGTTGAATCGATCATACATGCACTTCTTTTTCTAAAAACTGATAACGAAATCAATCATACATACACTTGTTTTAAAAAAAACTGATAACGAAATCGATCATACATTGACAGATGGCATTAATAAGCAATCATGCCTTCTTTGGATAGGACCTTGACAAAACTTGATACCAATCCACGCACGATGTCAATTGTCATCTCTGTTCGGTGATGTCAACGGTGACTAAGATAAGATAATTAAGACGAGCTCGACCTTAAATGATGGCATGCTCAGGTTTAGTTTCCTGTACCTAGTCACTAGTCGACCGGGTTAGGATGATTAGATCATTCCTAAAAAATATACAAAAATAAATAAATATACGAGAATGGTTGTTCACATCTCATTAGACTAGGTGCTGCGTGCACGAACGTATTAGCAGCCCCCCACGACGTCGATTGAAGGAAAATGATGGCCTACTTGTTACTACGTGTCGACATATTATAGTTATACTCCCTCCATTTCATAATATAGTGCATATAGATATTTTGAAAAGTCAAACTTTAGAAACTTTCACCAAGTTTGAAAACAAAACTTTGTGTTTCGTCACAAGTTGACGCTTCTGAAGTGCACGTCGCGCCATTCGCCGCCGAGTCGACGTCACAAGTCAACACTTCCGTCCATCTTGCTTTCAAACTTTTGGAACGAGGCCAACCTTTGTGTAACCGCGGCCGCAAAGCACTTGGGTCAAATCATGCTGGAAGAGTAGTGGCCTTGTAATATTTATTTTTGCTTTTCATTGTAAAAGCAACTCTAAACTCCATCTTAGTTAATGGATTTGTAGGTTTTACATGGAGTAGTGGCCTTGTAATCTTTTGCCTCTATTTTAAAAACAAACAATTGGAGGAGTACTAAATGTTTGTGGGTTTTTGTTTTTATTTTGTTTTTTTAATTAATTTTGTGTTATCAATTTAATTTAGGATTGTTTTACGTTATAATGAGTTGTAGTCGTCATCATCATCATCATCGCATATTAATAAATAAATAAAATCTAGCTAGCTAAAAATCATCATAGTCGTCTAATTACCACTATTTAATCATCATAGTCATTACCGCTAGCTATCTAATCATCACCAACGCTGGCTAGCTTAAAGAGGAAACATTCACTTTGTAACAGAAGCAAAGATATCATCAAGTTCAACATAATCATCACCAACATCGAAGTTTAGGACACGGACATGAGACAAGTACTAATTAAGAGCATGAACTAGTAGCTACTCCTGCTGCTCCCTCTCAGGTAGAATAGCATAGAACATGTATAGCTCTCCTGATTCATCATACTGGAGCATGCAGATGAATCTGTCTCCTAATCTTGGGTTGCGCTTCTCCTTGCTGCCCCCTAGTACTTCTCTGCGATCGTTAACAATTTTGCTCCAATCTTTCACTATTAAGCATTCTTCGCTTTCAGAAATCCTGAATGCACTCATGTGCAATGTAGGAAATCTTGGTCGTAAGCTAACCATTGACATGCGACATTTTGTCTCGATCCACTGAGGCACAACTGTCATCGGAAGTCCCTGTTGAAGAACATCGTATAGTAATTAATATACTAAGCAATGAAAGTTTAGCTTCAAAAATAATGTATGCAAAAGATGCACTAATTAAGGACAAATATTTAAAATCTTACCATCTTTCGATTATAGATGTGACCGTAGTTCAATACGATCACCATTGGTCGCACGTTTTGAGTACTAACATTTCTAAGTTCAGGAAAAAAATTTGTCTTGACAGTATTAAGGTCCTCAAGCCATGAAACATAATGACTTATCTCCTCGCAGTTTAGTTGAGCCCCGGGGCAGTAGTAGGTCCTGTCTACCAAGCGCCGGACATGTTTGCTTGAACTGAAATAAGCCGACAATACAAATTAGTTGTCAACTATTCTTGAATAAACTGTATCAAAGACATAAACATATGCATGCATGGTTCAGAAAAACTCACCAAATGATAGAACTGGAGGCGTTTGCACATCGACCCAGATGTCTATATTACCTTCAATATCATCTTTCGGGCGAATATCAAAGGTGATAACCATATCAGGCTCAAATGCATAAGCCTTGCATAGTGCTTGCCAAGTTTTTCATTCAAAATGAGTGTATGTGTCTCCATTATATAATTTGACGTTGAAAGTATACCCATGTTCCGTCTTCAAGTAAACTCTCTTTACCTCCATATCATCTATAGCACTAAAACCTATCTTATCCAAGACAAAAATTCTTGCATGGCAGGGGATGCGCTAGTAGAATAGTGAAAATTTAAAATTATAAGTTGAAGCAAATGAAGCATAAGTTTTGCATTCAAATAATAATTGACAAAGTGACTTACTATATTAACTTCGAATGTCTCATCCAGCTTGATGCTGAAACGCCTACCATCAAAAAGGAAATTTTTGTCGCACAGGCCGCGCTGGTCTTCGCAGTGTTCGCACATAATGAAATCTTTTTCGTCGTCAGATGACATTTCCTATGTTCATATAGGTGAAACATTAAACACCTATATCTAGCCAAATATATATTCATCTAACATTTGACATTAATTAATATATCTAACTATATATTCAATTGACATTACTATATATTTAACTTTTCTATCTAATTTATCTAACATTCGACATTAATCTAACATTTATATAAACTCAAAATATATAAAAAAATTAAATAAACAGAAAAACTCATTAACAAATAATATTTTAATTAGATCATCAAATCTCAGATACCCATATGGATCCACCACTGACGTCGACGATAACCCCAACCCATCAAAGCGGGCAAGGCTTCATTAATAAAAAAACTTTGGTCCGTGGTTACTACTGACAAGCTGAAGGAGTAAAAAAGCCCGGATTATCCTAGTTGTTTGTGTTAAGAGTAGTCAGCTAGTAGTTTGTATGGAAAAATAAAAGTAGCGTCCGCGTTAAGATAAAATATTTGTGCTCCCAGTGTTATGCTAGTAGGTTTGTACGTAAAAATAAAATTAGGATCTGTAAGAGGCACGGTTTTGCTTCCGTGAGAAACACGTTTTTACTCTTGCGAGAGGCACGACCATGACTCTCGGAAACAAAAAAAAAATGTGTTTTCTGTTTTTTCTTTCGCTAGAGGCACGGTTTTGCTTTCGCGAGAGTCACGGTTTTGCTTTCGCAAGAGGCACAACCAAGCCTCTCGGAAACGGAATGTTTTCTTCTTTTTTTTCTTTCGTGAGAGGCACGATTTTGTTCCCGCGAGAGGCATGGTTGTTCTTCCGCGAGAGGCACGTTTTTGTTTTCGCAAGAGGCACGACCATGACTGTTGGAAACGAAAAAAAACGTGTTTTCTGTTTTTTTTCTTTCGCTGGAGGCACGGTTTTGCTTCCCCGAGAGTCACGGTTTTGCTTTCGCGAGAGGCACGACCGTGCCTCTCGGAAACGAAAATAATGTGTTTTCTGCTTTTTTTTCTTTGGCGAGAGGCACGGTTTTGTTCCCACGAGAGGCATGGTTGTGCTTCCGCGAGAGGCACGACCGTGCCTTCTCGGAATCAGAAAAAAAAAACATGTTTTCTGTTTTTTTTCTTTCACGAGAGGCATGGTTTTGCTTCCATGAGAGGCACGGTTGTGATTTCGCGAGAGGCACGGTCGTGCCTCTTTCGGTAAGGGAAAAAACGGTGCTCCCAGTTCGGTTTTTCGTCCGGTTTTTTCATCTATTTTTTTCGTGAAAAAGTTCGTCAAAATCTATCAACATGGGATGTAGTTTTGAAGATCTCGATGCGATAAATCCAACGGTGAAAACGGTTCAAGATTTAGACGCACAGTTTAAGAAACAAAACGTTTTGAATAAATAAATCTACGAAAAAGGGAAAGCTACCAGGTTGCGACAAGGGGCACACATGAAGCGCGCCGTGGGAGTGATCTTTGTGAGGAGTACTCCTCAATTAGTGATTTAAGACCATATATTATGTTCTAATATCCATAGCACGGCCCATTAACGCAGCAAACCACATATAGTAAGCCAACATTTTGTTATTTTTGCGAAATAATAAGCCTACATTTATTCAATGAGGGTTACTTTTTCATGGTGTCTTTTTGTAAATGCCAAAAATAATTCAAACGACAACATTTGTGTTCTTCTCAACACCCAAATGCTGCATACAAAAGTGTAGGGGCAGAAACTACACATTTTTGCCTATGAAAATAAAGCAAACTTTACAAAAAAAATGTCTCTTTGAGTTTTTTTTCACTAGCAAAAAACCGCCACACTATGTCACTTGGAAATTTTGATAGATGCTTCTTCCACTAAAAGGAACATGTACAACACATGACATTTTTTTAATATGTAGTATATTTTTTTTTGCTCAATATTTACACTGCACAATGCACTCTTGTGCACGCAAACGCCGTAAGTAGGATATTTGCAGTATCCATACTACCATGAATTTGTGATTGCTACGAAAATAATTACAAACCATCGATATTTTTTTTTCGCGTGTAGACATAGTAGATCTGCTAAAAACGATTTTGTTGGATAAATAATAAACAATTACACATGTGTTGTCTCCACCGCTTTGGAGAAAGGAAGATGTTCAAGACACGGTTATTTAGGAAGGTCTTGCATCTTTTGAAGTAAATTCTTAGTATTCAGCAAGCCATGTGCATGTAGAGTCTGGCCAACAAGACCATGATACATCCTTCTTAGTCAATGAAAATCGTTTTCCTTAAAGAAGAGGTCGCAGTCCTGCGCTGCATACAGCCACCGTAACTTCAGAATTCCGTTTCACAATGCTGTTTGGTGAAGACGGTTCATTGGTGGCAGCGTAGAGATTGTTGTATCGCTGGAATTCCGCCTAACACTTCAGATACTTCATGCATACTGACTGACTAATCTCCTAGGAATCACGCAGTGTAAGGAGCAATTCTGTAGACCATAGAGATTTACATCTTTGGAATTATGCATATTAACGTGAGAGACTACCCTGCCTTCTTTTATTTTTCTCAGCTACAGGACCAACTTCATGTACATATTATTCTTATTAATTAAAAAACTGAGAATTCAGTGTAATTTGGCGTTCCGGGTACATTAACTACCCCTATAACAATGAAGGCACCCACACCGAAAACCAAATCAAGCATAATGTGGTGTTGCATCGACAGATCAGAAATGGTGATATTTTTTTTGACGATTTGGGGAACTCACGACTCGGTAATCGGGCCGCCGTTCACGGGCCAAAATAATAACTGGGCCCCATGCTCACACCATCGGGTCAATCATGGAGTCTCTCTCTCCTCGCCGTCGAGTCGACTACGACGCGGCGGCGGCTCGAACGTCAGGTTGGTGGGCGACCCTTGCTTTGCCGATGACTTATGGTTCTGTGTCTGGTATGGCGACTCCTCGCTGGAGGTCGCCGAGATGCCGCAGCATCTGAACCGGATCGGCGCCGGGACCAAAGGTACATAGTATATCTCGCCGCTTCTCATCGACCCGCTATCAATTTCAGTTTGATTGATGCCGCTAGCTGCAACCCACAGGCCGGACGGTGCTATGAGGATTCGGGCTCAGTCGAAATTTGTTTCAGGTATCGAACGAACTCATTCATAACAAGATGATTATTCTTTCACGACGGGGAAGATTGCAGCTCGTCTCCGCGATATCTGTCCTGCAGATTACATTTTATACAGCATCAGTGTCACCCAAATGACACCTCTTTGTTGGGTACACTGACCGGCGTCTCTGTCACTCAAATCCTAGTTTAACTGCTGGGGATAATCCAGTGGTTATTTTCCACTAAGGATTGTACATGGATGGTTGTGTCTGATATTTCCTACCATAATGATTGTACATACAGCGGATACAACCAGTTAACACCGACTAATTAGAAAGCAGAAAACGGACAATACCTCCTCATCTGTTTCGGTGCTGCAACAGAAATTAACACTAGGAATGTAGCAATTGTACCATTCGACGTGAATGGTAAGCTATCTCCAAAAAAAAATAAGGTAGCAATTGTCATACAACTTTTGATAAGAAGTGTTCTCTTCAGACCAGTTCTTACAATACATTGCATAAACATGAGAATACACACATTATGATAGATGATGATAAGGTAGAAATGTGACACATAGAGTGGCATATTACAGCAGCTCATAGCTCCCTCCAGTAATTGCAATAATTAGTACAACAAGAGTCTTGTGTCTTCAGACCAGTTCATGCAATCCGCAACCATTTGCCTATTTTCCTCCATTTCATCAGAATACCTGCTGTGAATCCAACGCCAAAGCCCACCCCAACAAAGAGAAACAAAATGGTATCAGCATGATCTCTAGATGTGTTCACTTGCTCCTCATTTGATCTACTTAAATCTCCACATGGATTGGTCATAGGTGGTCCACAAAGCCCTATATTCCCTTCATATGAAGTGTTCTCAAATGTTGCAAACTGGCGTAACTGTGGTATCCTTCCATCTAGCTTGTTTTCGCACAAGTTCAGAGTTCCAAGAAATGTTAAATTTGCTAGCTCTTGTGGAATCTCCCCAGAAAGCTTGTTCCATGACAGGTCTAGTGATTCCAACTGACACATCTCACCAATTTGTGGTGGAATCCTCCCCGTAAATGCATTGTGTGACATGTTCAATATATGCAGTGAAACCAGACTTCCAGTTGATTCAGGAATGTCACCATCCAATGCATTATTTGAGAAGTCGATGGCGGTTAAGGTAGTCAAGACTTTTTCAAATGTCACATATTGCCCTTTATATGTGATTGCAACAGTATCATGGTAGTATACACCTCTGTACGAAGTCTGCGGACCTAAACTATTTCCTGTCTCATTGAACTTTGTCATCATAACTGTAAACTTCTCAAACCATCGTGGATCCAAATTTCCAGAGAAGTTGTTTGAGGCTATATCAATGATTTGTAACTGTGAGAAGTATTTCCAAAATTCTCTGGGAGGATAAGAAAGTGAGCCATAGAACTGGTTGGATCTCAAAACAAGGACACGGAGATCAGAAAGCCTACCCAGCCAAGATGGGAAAGTATCAAGCATATGGTTGTTTCCAATGTCAAGAACCTCCAAGTCGGTGCAGTTGGAAAGAGACCTAGGCAGCCGCCCTTGAATATTATTGCCATGTAAATCTATTGTCTGGAGATTACAATGCTCACTTACATTATAAGGCAAAGTTCCTCCGAAGTAATTTTCTCTCAAATTTAGTATGGCCAAGCTGCTACCTTCTATCAGGCAGGACGGTATTAACCCACTGAAATTATTATATGACAGGTCAAGGACTTCTAGGTGGCTTGCGTCACAAATTGAATGCGGTATATGCCCACTTATCTTATTTCTTGACAACTTGAGATAAGCAGTTTGTCGAAGATAAGCAGTGAAGTTTGACATAAGAGAAGTGAATCTATTGTTTGAATAATCCAATAATGAAGTGTGAGTGTTAACTGTTGCAGACATGTTTGGCATTGGGATCTGGCCTTGAAGTTTATTGGAACTAAGATCAAGAGATTCCAAATGACTGCATGGGAGCAAATATGAAGTGAGTTGCATATCTGTGAATATGTTGTTTGAAAGATTTAATCGTGTAATATCATCCCACGTCTCCCATATCCATTGGGGTATAGTACCCTGTATTTTATTGCTCGAGAGGTCCAACATTAGGATATGATTAACTTGCATCAAGAAATTAGGAATTGTTGTCATGTTGCAAGACACTAGTCTTAACATTGAGAGTTTAGGTAGTATGGGCACTGTCGATATATTGCCTTCTCCATCCAAAACAGACAAACTATTGTTTGAGAGATCCAATATATCAAGTTTTCGTAACTTCCAAAGTGAACTCAAGTGTACAAAACCTGTTAAGTTATTCGTGCTAAGATCGAGGTCCACCAAACTTGTGAGTTGAAACAGTGATTCAGGAATCTGTCCCCTGATTTGGTTTTCACCCAAATAAACATTTTTCAACTGTGAATCTAGTGTATAGAACTCTTGTATTGGTTCAGAAAATTGGTTTGATGAAAGATCCAACTGTAACATTGTTGGTGAAGTGAATAGAGATGTTGGAATCTCTCCTGCAAATGGAGTTAATGGTGTTCTACGTTAACATTGCAGGGAAGACAAACAAATAAATATTCTGTAGAAGATAAGTACAAGTCCCTAGAACAGAGAAATATTTCAGAGGGAAGAGTTAAACTTGTCAAGGTAACCTTGTTACAATCTAGTTTTACAACCATACAACCTTCAATCTCGGTACCGAACTGAAATTTGAGACAACCTTCAAAGAAAATAGAGTTACTGTTTGGTACGGAAGAATTGTGTGACTGATCACTGATGTACATAAATTCAAATTGGTGACAAAAACAGTTCTTTTAAGATCAAGGCAACGATCAATTGAATATCTCAACACCATCCAAAATTAGAATTTCGACACAGAGTATCATTAAATCGCTTGGAAAACGTTATTCATTTTTATTCAATTGTCAAAAACAGTTTCATTTGACTTCCCTTTACAATTGTTATTATTTGAAGCAATGAAGCACTGTTGTGTTTTGGTACAAGTAGCAAGACCAGTACTTTCCAATCCTATATTGGAATATTTTTCAGACATATCATCATTTGTTCTGTGCAACACTAATGTAACAACATGTGCAGAAAATTTGACCAAAAAATCAAAATAATCAAAGAATGCAGTGTGAAGAATTATTGCAATTAATATTTTTCTTCAAACATGAAATGAATGGATTAATCACTTTGCTAATAGGGCAATCAAAATAAATAAACATTCCATTAAAATATGGAAAACAAATGATATTCTTCAAAAATGAAGCCAACCCTACTCGTAAGTGCTCTCTGCATTCTTGGGGCTACTGTCCTCTTTTATGAAAAGGAGGTCACGAGGCAGTCGGCATTGATTTTCAATGTTATATTAACCAAAATGTGCACTCGGCACATTTTTTCTTTCTAGTGGATAACAAATTTTATTTGGACCGAAATGGCACTCCAGAGAAGTGTTATATTAACAATAGCTTGCACACATATACATATTAGCTCCTCAATAGTCTGATGTTTTGTATTCTTTTTCTTAGGTATGTGCTTCTTTGGTAGTTCAATGTTTTGTATTCCTTGTGTTCTGAAGGTTGACTGACTTGCTTAGGGATTCTATAGTTAGTAAAGAGTACTAATCCATCAGAAAAATAGTTCAGTGTTTTGTATCCATTTTGTATTAATTTCTAGCATGTTTTCTATCTACTTGTAAGAAAATAACACAATTTCTCATAGGAGTTTGGTCATATGTGTCATTGGTACATTTTTTTCTCACTACTCTAGCAAAGATAAAGTTTTTATTCATGACAAAGCGACATATGTGTATTTTAAGAACATTTGGGTTGTAAATGAAATGTTACCTCTGAGGTCATTTTGCGAAAGATCCACATAAATAAGTTGAGTCAAGTTGACAATTGTACTTGGTATTCTTCCGGAAAATCCGCATCCCCTTAATACTAGTATCGTCAATTTGCTGAGATGTCCAATATCTGTTGTTATTGAACCTGATAAACCATTATAAGATATATGCAAAATTCTTAGTTTCTTGAGATTGCCAATTGAAGATGGTATTGACCCAGAGAAGGAACTATGAGAGATTCTCAAGGAAGTCAACTTATTGAGGTTGCCAATTGATGCTGGTATTTTTCCGAGCAAGCCACATTCAATAATCTCCAAACTTGTTAAGTTGGTGAGGTTGCCAATCACGGGGGGCATCATCTTGGAGGAATAGCAATCAGAGAGTTGCAAGCTTGACAAGTTCTTAAGGCTACTAATCCAAGAGAAAAATGGTCCTAAATCTCCTGAAAATTGAGCAAAAGAGAGATGCAAATTTCGCAAGGAGTTGAGCTTGTTGAGCAATAAATTAGTTGGCTCCATACAAATTGACCTTCCAGAAAAACCTAGCTCCCTCAGAGAAAGGAGATTGCTAAAACAGCTCAGCCTAACATCAGAGAAATTAGTGAACTGCAGGCTCAAAGTCTCCAAAGAAGCCCCAATTGGAAATTCTGGTAAATACCCTGAGAGTTGTTCGTTGTGTGACACATCAATGACTCTTATCTTCTTGAGTTGAAAGATTTTCTGAGGAAAGCTACCACTGAAATTGTTATAGCTGAGTTGAAGAACACTTAAATTGAGAAAGCCCGCAAAGAATTCAGGAACTGCACCAGAAATTTCAAAATTAAGACCCAGGTTGATCACGGTAAGGGATCTGAGGCCTGACAGGGAGGAGTGGATTGGACCTTGGAGTCCGCAACCTGCCATGCTAAGAACCTGAAGACGGGGGACGGCTTTGCCAAGATCACTGCACCACTCTTGTCCACTATTAGATATGTCCACTCCATCAAGGTGGAGTTCCCTCAGATTGGTTAGGTTGGCCACTAAGATCTCAAAGCTGGGCTCTTGTAGAAGCAGATCGTTATAGCTGCCCAAGGAAGCAGCGAAGGAACTCGCGGTTTTATAGGAAGCATCAACAATATGTTGTGAAGAAAGATCCAAGGTTATGAGGCTCGTGAGCTTGCTGATGGTGATCGGTATCTGACCATAGAAGCTTGAAAGAGAAAGGTTGAGGTATGCAAGCTTGGATAGCCTCTCGAAACCAACTGCTGGAATGCGAGATCTGCCAAAATCATTCATGCTGAGGTCGAGGTAGCGCAAGGATGTGAGGTTGAAGAGCGCAGCATGACAGTCGTAGCTTTAGAGGCCACGACCACTGAGATCGAGAACAGTGACATTGCCGCCACCGCCAGACATGCCATCATCACATTCGACGCCCTCCCAGAGGCAGCAGTCGGAACCAACTTGCCATGACTGCAGTGTGGTGGTGGAGTAGTCAAAGATGAAGGATCTCTTTAGTTCAAGAAGTGCTGTAGCCTGGTTGGGATGACAGATAGAAGTTGTAGTGTTACCATGACCATGGGCGTGGGAAGTGGATGCAGCTAGAGAGTAGAACTGGGTCAGTATGAAGAGGCCAAGTAGGCGAGTAGCACGAGCCATTGCTTCGTTTCGACCTCTGAACTGCAACTGACTCCCAAGAACAATATATCGCCATGTCTTTCACAAGCCAGGAGCTAATCATGTGTGTTTCATAAAACAAAGGAACCAGTGTGGACGCTCAAGACTTTGGAAATTCAAAGTCAGGTCTTCAGGTCCTGGTCAAGCGGGGCCATGAGTTTCAAAGCACAATCAATGTGCCAGATCTAAGGACATGCTACAGTTCAATACAGTGTTGATGTACCAATAACTCAGTCATGGATACATTTTAATCATTGTGACAGATGGAAGTTGGAATTTGCAGGATTGGAAAAAAGCATGAAGCTGTCCACACAGATCTTTGTCTGTAGCTGTCCTTGTGGTTACAGGCAGCCACAACTGCCTGAAGAAGATGGTTCACTCTGCATTTGCTCAATCAGCACAGCAGAGTGCCCGCGTCCATTCAGCTTGACTCAACCAAAAGCAGAACCAAAGGTTGCGGGTGCAGTCCTATAGGGCATACAGCAGCAATCTCAACTTATAAATCCAGTTTGACAGTTAATTCCACATATTTCCAGCTGTGTTGGGGTCTACCATGATCTTCCAGACAACATCCTGGTATTTGTCGCCACGTACGTCTACGTCTCCGACGGCACGGCGCGTGAACTCGTCGATTGGTATGATGCCAGCAGTTACTGCCAGACGCAGGGAACTGAACTTGGTGAAACTACATACTGAGTGATGTACACAACATATCTACTTTGGGCGAGTAGCATGAGACATTAGTTCGTTTCGACCTGCGGACTGCAACTGATTCCCGAGAGAAGTGTATCGCCGTGTCTTTCACGAGCGAGGAGCTAATCATGTTTGTTTCAGAAAACAAAGGAGCTAGTGTGGACGCTCAAGACTTTGAAAACTCAAAGTCAAGCCACTGCCACCAAGTCTCCCAAGTCCTGGTCGAGCTGGTCCATGAGCTTCAGAGGTCCAGCCATAATCAATGTGGCAGATCTGAGGCATACTACACTACTACACTGTTGATTAACTGATTAGCTTCAGATGTCAGTACACTACTACACTGTATAACTGATAATGACATGGAAGTTCTTGCGAAGAATTCTGTTTCTACGGAATCTTTTTCAATATCTCTTTTTCTCAACGTCAAAATGTCTAGTTTGTTCATCCTTTGGTCGTTCTTCGTGATGAGGGTTACTTACTTTAAGTCTTATGAGAATATTTTTTGGTGGCACTTCAATCCTGAGGTTCGTTCAGCCTACAAGAGGTTTCATAATTATGTGAGTACCAATACTTCAGCCACGAATTCTTCCTAGTCTTTCATTTGTGGCAGCACAACCAAATTAAGCGTACAGTCTCTGTTTTCTTTGCTTGTTGCTTCAGCTACTCTGTTTCTTTTGGTTATTACTTTTTTTCTGACATGGTAATTACTTCCTTTAATATGGTGTTTTTTTTACATATGAATTTGAATTTTAGCAATTCATTTTCAGTTCCATTCAAGATCTTTTATTCCTATTTCTATCTTGTCAGTTTGCTGCATGTTCTGCTTTCCAGTACATGAGCAGGTGCTGCGACGCCGTCGTCGTGCTACGAGCGACCGTGATGCGAGCCGGTGCTATGACTTCACCGTCGTGCTGCGATGGCGGCTCTATTGCTTCGACGAATGTTGTGACTACGACGGCAGCAGGGATGCTGCGACAGCGGCTCGGTTTCTCCGGTGATGCTGTGACGGCCTTCGACGTGTGCGAGCCGACGTTGCCGTCCTACTGCTTCGATGGATGTTTTTTTTTTGGAACGAAGACGCTGGACGCGTCCGGCTTTAAATTAATAAAGCCATGAAGGCAACAACACCGATTTTCTCAACGCCCACACACACCACCAATCCGAAGGTCTCAACAGGCCACATCGGCCGCGCATATTACAGACTAAAGTCCAAAAGGCAGGTCCCTACCAACCATCTAGCCAACTCTCAACTCAACCAAAAGATAAGCTTGTCTTGCCATGACGTTCACGTAGATTGACGCAGCCTCGGGATGCAACTGGCAATCTTCTCCATCGTGCTCCTCATAAGATCAGCATCGTCTTGTTTCACCAGCGAAGTCCAGGTCTGTAGAAAAAGATGGCATTTGAAAATAACATCAGTCGGGTTAGCCGGGAACTTGTGCTCTATAGTCATTTTGTTCCTCACAGTCCATAAGGACCAAAGTAGTGCTCCCACGCAACTCCACAAGACCCTGGCCTTGGCACCCCTCTGCGATTGTATGACCAGCAACAACTCGCCCCCGAACGCGGGTTCCAGTTTTGTTGGAACACCTCCTGAACCGCACTCCAAGCAAAACGTGCAAGTCGCAGTGGAAAAGTGCATGGTTCGCATCCTCTAGCAAATTATACACCACACAGGACCCGTCCGAAGGACCGTTACGCTTGGCCGTATTATCCGCTGTCGGGAGTCGGTTACGAAACATTTGCCAAAGGAATATTTTAAGCTTCAACGGAATCCTAGCCTTCCATACCCCCTAGCTATATCTAAGGCACTACCCTCAGTCAGCTTGTTGTATAAGGACTTAACCGAGAACTTACGAGATGCCGACAAGTCCCATGACACTTTGTCAGCTTCCTGACTCAGGACAATCGATCCAATTTAAGCCTGCAGCGAGTCCCAACTCGCCAGCTCAGCCGTACTTAATGGCCTCATAAAATGGATCACAGGGGGTGCAGAACGCAGGGCCTCCCCCACCAGAACTTTCATGTCCGAGGCCACATTGTATAGCTGCGGAAATTCCTGCCAGAGAGGCCTGTCACCCATCCACGTGTCCAGCCAGAACCGCGTGGACATGCCATTCCTCACGTCGAACCTCGCACCAAGCGCAAAAGCCGGTCTGACTGCCTGAATCCCATTCCAGAACGGTGAACCCGAGGTCTTGGCGTTGAACACATTTCCCTCCGGGAAATACTTGGCACGAAGCAGGTACGCCCATAGACCCGATTCGTTAGATGCTAAGTTCCACCACCATTTGGTAAGCAAGGCTACATTCATGAGCTTGGAGTTAGTAATCCCCAAACCTCCGAATTTCTTAGGTCGGCACACCGCAGCCCATTTTATCAGATGGTACTTCTTTTTCGCTCCAGCTCCTTCCCAAAAGAATTTAGAGCGAGGAGTGTCCAGTTTCCCGTGCACGCCATCAGCCAGAAGAAACATCCCCATGATGAAAAGTGGGAGGGATGACAAGGTCTCGTGTGAGGAGGTGTCAAGGTCTTGGATGTCGGGGTAGCGGCCCTGATGGTGGCTCTGTGGGGCTCTTGGGCAGAGCCCGTGGCTTGGTGCTGCCTAGTTGCCATGGCCGTGTGGGCGGCGTGGTAGCCGGGGTGTGGCGTTCGGCGGCGGTGAATGGTGGTCGGGGTGAACACCTGCTCTTTCTTCAGATGGACCGGCGGCGGCGGACTCGTTCCCTTCTTGAAGGCGTCGTCGCGGCTCTCATTGCCCTTCGTGTTGCTCCGAGGGAAACTCTGATCCTCGGATCGGGCGGCGGCGGCGCTTTGGTATCGTCCCCTTCATGAAGGCGCTGCCTTGGAGCCCACGGTTTGTCATATGTGGTTTCACCTCTTCACGTAGTGCTAGGGATGGTGTTACCGCGCTCAGCGCCTATGTATCTTGCCTTGGGTGTGTGTGCGTGTGTTGTGTGGGCGTGAGTTTGTACTGGGTGATGTTGAACGGTGCTTTATATATAAAGCGGGGCGAAAGCCTTTTTCGGTAAAGTGGGAGGGATGATAAACTAGAATTGACAAGAGTCAATCTAGCCGCGGGCTAACCCTATTAGCCACTTTACCATATAGCGGCTCCCATTCAGATATGGTAAGTTTCTTATGAGAAATCGGCAGTCCAAGATACTTCATTGGTAAGCTCCCTAGCTTGCAATTAAGTAAGTTGGCAATCCGCACACCCTCGTGCTGCGCCATTCCCATCATGATAACTTCGCTCTTGAGGAAGTTTATCTTCAGCCCCGATAAAATCTCAAAGGCCAGCAGAAGCAATTTTATAGAGGCGATGATGTGCTCGTCCGGTTGGAACAAAATCATCGTGTCGTCAGCGTATTGCAAATGCGTCACCCTCCAGGAATGAGATGGGGCACAAGGCCTTTCACATGTCCCGCCCGTCGCGCCCTAGACTCCATCACAGCAAGCGCATTCGCCACAAAGTTAAATATCAATGGGGAGCTGGGGTCTCCTTGTCGGAGACCCCGTTTGCTATGAAAGAACTTGCCCATCTCCCCGTTGATCGTGACCGCCATTTGACCGCAGCTAACTAGGTGCATAATTCGGTGGACAAAACCAGCGTCAAAACCCTATTGGGGAACGTAGCAGAATTTAAAACTTTCCTACGTGTCACCAAGATAAATCTGTGGAGTCTTCTAGCAACGAGAGGGAGAGGAGTGCATCTACATACCCTTGTAGATCGCGAGCGGAAGCGTTCAAGAGAACGGGGTTGACGGAGTCGTACTCGTCGTGATCCAAATCACCGATGATCCTAGCGCCGAACGGACGGCACCTCCGCGTTCAACACACGTACGGAGCGAGGACGTCTCCCGCGCCTCGATCCAGCAAGGAGGAGGGAGAGGTTGAGGACGAAAGCTCCAACAGCAGCACGACGGCGTGGTGGTGGTGTTGCAGCAGTACTCCGGCATGGCTTCGCCAAGCTCTTAACGGAGGAGAGGTGTTGGGGAGGGGAGGGGCTGCGCCTTGGGATGGGTGCGGCTCCCATGTGCCTCCCCACTATATATAGGGGTGGAGGGGGCTGGTTTCTTGCCCTCCAAGTCCATTGGGGCGTTGGCAAAGGTGCGGGAAAGAAATCCCATCATTTCCTTTCCCCACCGATTGTTATCCCCCTTTTTAGGGATCTTGATCTTATCCCTTTGGGATATGATCTTATTCCTTCTAAGGGGGAATATTGGTGCGCCTTGACCAGGGTGTGGGGCCTTGCCCCCACTACCCAGGTTCATGTGGGTCCCCACATGCAGGTGGGCCCCACTACGGAACCTTCTAGAATCTTCCCGGTACAATACCGAAAAATCCCGAACATTTTCCGGTGGCCAAAATAGGACTTCCCATATATAAATATTTACCTCCGGACCATTCCGGAACTCCTCGTGACGTCTGGGATCTCATCCGGGACTCCGAACAACATTCGGTAATCACATACAAGTCTTCCTAATAACCCTAGCGTCATCGAACCTTAAGTGTGTAGACCCTACGGGTTCGGGAAACATGCAGACATGACCGAGACAACTCTCCGGCCAATAACCAACAGCGGGATCTGGATACCCATGTTGGCTCCCACATGTTCCACGATGATCTCATCGGATGAACCACGATGTCGAGGATTCAAGCAATCTCGTATACAATTCCCTTTGTCAATCGGTACGTTACTTGCCCGAGATTCGATCGTCGGTATCCCAATACCTCGTTCAATCTCGTTACCGGCAAGTCACTTTACTCGTACCGTAATGCATGATCCCATGATCAACCACTTGGTCACATTGAGCTCATTATGATGATGCATTACCGAGTGGGCCCAGAGATACCTCTCCGTCATACGGAGTGATAAATCCCAGTCTCGATTCGTGCCAACCCAACAGACACTTTCGGAGATACCCGTAGTGCACCTTTATAGCCACCCAGTTATGTTGTGACGTTTGGCACACCTAAAGCACTCCTACGGTATTCGGGAGTTGCACAATCTCATGGTCTAAGGAAATGATACTTGACATTAGAAATGCTCTAGCAGACGAACTACACGATCTTGTGCTATGCTTAGGATTGGGTCTTGTCCATCACATCATTCTCCTAATGATGTGATCCCGTTATCAATGACATCCAATGTCCATGGTTAGGAAATCATAACCATCTATTGATCAACGAGCTAGTCAACTAGAGGCTCACTAGGGACATGTTGTGGTCTATGTATTCACACATGTATTACGGTTTCCAGTCAATACAATTATAGCATGAACAATAGACGATTATCATGAACAAGGAAATACAATAATAACCATTTTATTATTGCCTCTAGGGCATATTTCCAACAAAGCCTTCTTGAGCAAAACCTCGCGCACGAATTCCCAATTCATGCGGTCATAGGCCTTCTCGAAATCAAGCTCGAGCAAAAGCCCTTTCACTTTTGTACATTTCAGCTCATGCACAATTTCAGCCAACGCAATCGGGCCCTCCAAAAAAATTCTCCCTTTGAGGAAACCAGTCTGGCTCCTACTTATCACCCTTTGAGCAATAGGGGCAAAGCCTCGAGGCGTATGCTTTGGCACATATCTTAAACGGCACATTGATGAGCGTGATCGGCCTAAACAACTTGGTGTTATCCGCGCCCTTTACTTTGGGGATCAGGCTAATCGCCCTGTAATTTAGTCGTGCTAGGTCCACTTGACCCAGCGCGAAGCCATTGACTATTGCGTGGAAAACATGCTTTAAGCACGGCCAACAACGCTTAAAGAACTCCACCGGCTACCCGTCAGGACCAGGAGCACACTGGTAGAAAAAGGGCCTGTAGTCCCGGTTCGTAAGGGCCTTTTGTCCCGGTTCTGGAACCGGGACTAAAGGGTCGGTACTAATGCCCTGTCCCTTTAGTCCTGGTAAAACTCGCTTATCTCCCAAGCGCCACCATCAATGGCATGGTTGGGTTACCAACGTTCGTATTGATGAGAATCCCAGAATAAGGGGAACACGATCTCTGCTTCGACAAGACATGCCAAGGAAACCGCTTCGCTAAACGCGCTGAGGTGGTATAATAAAAAATGATTCAAGTAAAGGCTTGGTAGTGGCGTGACGTCATACCGCGAAATACGTCAGCAGATTGAACTTGTGTGCATATTATTCTCTCTACGGTGGAATGTGGAATTTATTTTGCAGAGCCGGACACTATCCTGGTGTTCACAATCTTCTATGGATTATTCGGAGGAGGAACCCGCCTTGCAATGCCGAACATTATGCGCGCCGGACTCATCGTCATTGAAGCCAGGTTCAGGGGCTACTGAGGGAGTCCTGGACTAGGGGGTGTCCGGACAGCCGGACTATCATCGTCCGCCGGACTTCAAGACTATGAAGATACAAGATTGAAGACTTCGTCCCGTGTCCGGATGGGACTTTCCTTGGCGTGGAAAGCAAGCTTGGCAATACGGATATGTAGATCTCCTACCATTGTAACCGACTCTGTGTAACCCTAGCCCTCTCCGGTGTCTATATAAACCGGAGGGCTTTAGTCCATAGGACAACAACCATTACAACAATCATACCATAGGCTACCTTCTAGGGTTTAGCCTCCTTGATATCGTGGTAGATCCACTCTTGTACTACCCATATCATCAATATCAATCAAGCAGGAGTAGGGTTTTACCTCCATCGAGAGGGCCCGAACCTGGGTAAAAACATCGTGTCCCTTGTCTCCTGTTACCATCCGCCTAGACGCACAGTTCGGGACCCCCTACCCGAGATCCGCCGGTTTTGACACCGACAGAGTACTTAGGCATTCTTGTCCATCCATTTGGCAAAAGGAAAGACCAAACAATCAAAACAACAAATGGATGTCGTCGAATGGAGAAAATTATGCAACCAACATACTCACACAATAAGATAGCAAATAAAATATGTGGCAAGCATGCACAAACTGTCTAGCATCTATCAAGCAATTTGGTGATGACTAGGTCATCTATATATGAGTATATTGACTTAGGAGTCAAATGAGAACATTTGATCATAGGTCATACTCGTCGTTTAAGCACAAGTTGGGTTACCACTTTTACATAAAACATTGTTTTGTTCACACCATTAGAGTTGCTTTAGCTCAATTCTTAGAGTAAAGCTCCCCCTAGATGTGATATCCCCTTTTAGAGGGATGAGCTAACCTTGGGTTTTGTCGATGATGACTTCATATAGATGTTGAAGATGTGGATGCTCAATGTTGATGTAGATCATTTGGAGCAATCCATTGAAGTGAGTTGCACTTTCAATACCTACGTGGGTTAGTCCCACAAGGAACAAGCAAGGATATCCATAGACATAGAGTGAAGTACACACATGATGATGTCCATGGAAGCATTAGGTTATCTTGTCCCTTGACTTACTATCAAGACGGTTTGTGACTCCTTGAACTAGTGCAAGATGTGGAAGTTGATTGTACTTGTTCTTGCCAATATGAACTAGCAGGTGCACCCGCGCATTTTTCTTATGGGTATGTGCAGCCTAGGTATGAAGCCTAGCTAGATATAGGTCAACAGGATGCGATGGAGGCCCATTTTGACGCGTATCATTCTTGAAAGTAGAACACTGGTGCATAGAGAATACTGCATAGAACATACTACCATTTCCTGTCCAAAAAAAAGCATACCACCCTTTCGTCTCGGTCGATCCCCTTCAGGTAGCTCATCCACATGCATGGATGCGCCATCACTTCCGATTGGCAGCTGGGCAAGGAAGATGTTGCTAGCATTCATGAAACTAATCCCAAGATATCATGGTTGTACTTCTCTTGTTTTCTTCAAAAATTTCTTTATGTGGTTACTAAATGTGAACCCTAATTGTTGTGACCTTAATTGGGGAAAGCAGCAATGGCATACTTCCGCGGATGTAGTGTTGCTCTTTTCTCCCAAAGCCTAGACTAATAGTGTTTCTCCTTTTGTACCTTTGACATTACTGATCGCAAGAGTTTTGCCATAGCT
Organism: Aegilops umbellulata; assembly: GCA_032464435.1. Classification (NCBI taxonomy): domain Eukaryota; kingdom Viridiplantae; phylum Streptophyta; class Magnoliopsida; order Poales; family Poaceae; genus Aegilops; species Aegilops umbellulata. Next base: position 563,024,348 of record CP136056.1, read on the forward strand.
CAACCTTGCTTCTAATATTTGTAGTGTTGCTCAACTTAAAATATTAGAAGCAAGGTTGAGCTATTCAAATGATATAAAAAATGCAAACGCATACATGAATAATTGCATGCGAATATCACCCAGGGTTGATGTTGTTGATGTCGTGACTTCAGATTGTTGGATGTTTGTTGGTGCCTTCGATCGTCTCAGTGTCTCCGGCATATATTCGATGCAAGTTGCTGGAGTTATTCCATTCCTTTGATTTGCCGAGCGTCTTGTGTGTTTGATCGTACGCCCATCTTTAAAAGAAAGCTATTGAAGAAGTGCGTCCCGGATCAAACCCAAGAGTTTTATCATGAATGTCTTCTTGTAAAATTATGGTTGAATTATTATGTGATATATAGCACATATGCCCATGTGTTGCAACAGGGTAATACAGATATAGACTTGATTTGGCCGGAAAACATTGATCACAGTACCTGTACAAATTTCATAGAAATTTTGTTAAGAAATCTTCAGCAAGGCATATAATACTCACATCTTAATCTTATATCCAAAAACACGGAGGTAACAAACTATTTTAACTGTGGATAAAACTACAATATATCAGCCTAATTTAAATTGTAGTACATCAATTTTTGTATACTCATTGCTCAAAAAAAATTAGATAGTTACCTCACAGAAGTTGCCTTTCAATATGAATTCTTCACCTATATATTTCATCTTTCTAAGCCTTAATTTGGATCAACATTCAACCGTCAACCATCCTTGTCTCAACCCTTTTTCATATTTAATTTAGAACTATAAAAAACTGCTAGTAAGAAATACACACATTCAATACTGCAAGGTTAGGAACGCGACCTGCAATTTTATGCGAATGGTATTTTGTGAAATTCAAGCAGCTAAGGATTAACAAAAAAAACCCATGTCTTCTGTTCTGAGCAATCATAATTAATATACACTAAAATTAGTTAATACCAAATTTGGCCTATATCTCATGCACATTGTTGATCAAGTTATCAGTATGCACCTTCTGTACTTCTGCCGAATCGCATTTGGTCATGCACGCATACACATCCATCCAGCTCATGCCAACAATAATGAAAATCTCTGAAGCCCATGTCTTGCTCGTCATAGTCGCGGCTTCTTTTCTCCGATGACACCCAGTTTCATGCCTACAGTCAAAAATAAAAAGTGCCATGTCTTCTGTTCTGAGCAATCATAATTAATCTACACTGAAATTAGTTAATACCAAACTCTTGCAAGTGGCCTATCTCTCATGCACATTACCGATCAACTTATCATGGTGCAACTTATGTACTTCTGCCAAATCCCATTTGATCATGCACGCATACACATCCATCCAGCTTCTTACCAACAATAAGGAAAATCTCTGAATCCCATGCCCCGCTCTTCATACTCGCGCCTTCTTTTTTTCGACGATCCCCCAGTTTCTTGCGTACAGTCAATTGAAACTCTGAATGTTATAACATGTAGAGTGCCGTTCCTTGTGCAATGGATAGCCTCATGGGACGTTGCCGACGACTGTACGTAGAGCAACGACAGCCCTGTGCCCTTGTGATGCAAGGTGAAGCATGTGTGCACGAACGCGAGATAGGAAATAGCATACCAACGGTCAGTGTCTGCATCTGCTGCCCATAATCCTAATTTAATTTTCTGGGAATTTGCAATTGAGCAATCAACCGGGGAGCAGTCAATGCATGCGTCCATGTAGAACTGGAACCATGGATCGTTCATGTAGAATTGGATTCCATCTATATGCATGCTAGCATGTCCCAAACATCCACGATTTTTTGTTTTGCTTGAAAGACGGCAATGGATCACACTGGATTTATTGGATTAGCATTATACGGTCGGTGACGATGTAACTGGAGAGATCAGGGAGGGCTAATCGCCATCATCTATGGGCATGAGGCACACGATCTTTTTCTGAGAGAGCTTCTTCCTAGCATGCATAGTTGATCATGATATCCTCCCTTCTAATCCTCATCTCCATCAAGCATAACGGCAGCGACCTACTCGGCGACGGTAGATCCTCATCGGCGACTACGCGCACAAAGGCTCCAATACATGCGTGTGTGCCTGTGTGTTTCTTGTGAGAGCTGAGCACCGGCAACGAAGATACGCGCATCCATGCGCCTTGCACCGGCTGGCCGGCTGGCGTGCGCCGCCGGCTAAGGTAGAGATTCCGTCATGATGCTATATGTACGATCGGCCCTATCTTGGTGATGGTTTGTCTTGTTAGGATTCTTTTTTTTTAAAGGGAGCTCTTTTAGGATTCTGCAGAAAGATCGTGTGTGTTACTGTTTTTTATTTTCCTTGTTTTCTTGGTCGTGTGTGTACCTTTTTTTGAGTTTCCTTCTATTTTCTTGCTAGGGAGGACATAAGAAGCGGGTCTCTATTTTTTTACGTGTAGTATTTGCCTAATCCTCACCATTGATACATCTTAGTTTTTAGAGCGTTAAATCATCAGCGTTCTTTTGCTATCGTTTTAAGTATATAATAGATAGATATGAGTGAAGTATGTTGGCGGAGTCACCCTCAAGAACTCTCTAGTTCTTCTTCTTCGGGATCCACATCATCTTGATGGGAATCCTTGGGGTTGTAAATGTACTTGATGAAGTAGAACTTGAGGTGGACTTGGGAACCCACTTGACCAACGCCTTTGGAGCATCTTCAAATGCATCAATCTCTTCTTGAAGCTTGTCCTCGCCTTTTAGCTTGTTGTCTTGTGGTGGAAGATCATCTTTAGCTTGTGTCCCCTTGAAGGAAGTAGGATCATACTTCTCTTGTCGAGGAACAAACTTTGTCTTGGGTATTGATCTTCTTCCCACTCAATTCCATTTGCATTGAACTTTCATTCAAAAACAACACCTTGATTCTTTCGGTGCCTTCCTTGCTTGCATACAATTTCCTCAAATTCCTTACTTCCGGCAAGGCTCTTGTAAACACCTTTCTCTATAATTCCCTTTAATAAGCTATTTTCTTACCCAAGTGTATCTTGGCTAAGAGAATCATTGAATCAAGAGAACTACTAGTAGCAACAATATTGGATTTAGCATGATTATTGTTACTACTAGAAGAAGAATCTTTCTTACTCTTGTTGCTAGATTTTACTTGTGGCATGTAAGTAGACAAGAGTAAGCGCTTGGCAATGTAAGAAGAACCTTTCTTCCGAAGATCATCATTGATGGATTTTAAGAACCCATGTTCTTGCTCTAGGTTGAGCTTCTCGAAGCGTAGCTTCTCATGAGTTTTTAAAAGTTCTCGATTATCTTCTAAAGTAGTTTCATGAGCTAACTTAAGACTGTTTAGTTCTTTAGTTAGACGCTCAATCTCCTTCTTATCATTGTCATTCGTTTCATCTTGATTAGCATGATTATAGTAATTTCATCATAGTTTTCATCACTAGCACTGTCAACAAGTAAATCATCATCACCTAGAAAGTCATCTTCATCACTATTGATATCAAAATACTCGGTGTGTGATACCTTGGGACCTTTAGCCATGAAGCATCTTCCAATTCCTTCAGTTGGTGACTCAAATATGTCGTAGGAGTTGGTTGATACAAGTGCAAGACCGGCAAACCCTTCATCTTGAGTATATTCGAAGTTGGAGTGATAACTTCTCTCGGAGTGGTGGTCGGAGTAAGAACTGGATACCCATTCACCAACATGAGCTTGATGTCTTTGTTTTATGTAGCTCTTTGATGACTTGTCCTTCCTTTCTGAATCCTTGCTTCTGTGAAAGGTTCTTTGTTCATAACGATCATCTCTACTCCTTCTCTCTCTTGGAGGTGATTCCTATCTTCTACTTCTTCTTCTTTTTGGTGAATCTTCCTTCTTTTGTAGGGAGCCGTACACTCATTGGAGTAGTGTCCGGGTCTTCCACAATTGTAGCAATTTCGCTCACGACTAGAAGATCTTTTGTCATGGTAGGATCTTGACTTGGAGCTTCTTTCTTTGCTTCTACTCTTGTAGAATTTGTTGAAGTGTTTCACCATTAAGCTCAATTCCTCATTGAAGACTTGTTTTTCACTTCATGTTGTAGGAGCATCACATGAGGCTATATATGCACCACTAGACTTGTTGTGAAGCTCTTCTTTATCCTTGAGTGACATCTCATGAGCGACAATTCTTGCAATGACTTCCGTTGGCTTGAGATCTTTGTAATTGGGCATCATTTGGATCAATGTGCACACGGTATCATATTTTCCATCCAAGGATCTTAGGATCTTCTTAGTGATGAATCTGTCAGTCATCTCTTCACTTCCTAAGCTGGCAATCTCATTTATGATGAGAGAAAGCCTAGAGTACATTTCAGCGACACCTTCACGATCCTTCATTTTGAACTTGTCAAGTTGACTTTGAAGCACATCCAACTTGGATTCCTTGACGGACTAGGTACCTTCGTGCATATCAATCAAAGTATCCCAAATTTCCTTTGCATTCTCAAGACGGCTGATTCTGTTGAATTCTTCGGAGCACAATCCATTGAAGAGGATATCACAAGCTTGAGCGTTGTATTGCAACATCTTGAACTCTTCCGTAGTTGCTTCACGATTTGGTTCTCTCCCGTCGAAGAAATCACCTTGCAAACCAATGCACACAATAACCCAAACGGCGGGCTTATGTCCAAGAATATGCATTTTCATCTGATGCTTCCAACTAGCAAGATTAGTACCATCAAAGAAAGGACATCTACGGTGGTAATTTCCTTCGCTAGATGCCATACTCTCCTAGGTTGTGAAACCAAGGCTATGATTACCAAAGCTATGGAAATCAAGGCAAATGGAGACCAAAGCTCTCATACCACTTGTAGGATCGAAAGTATGTCTAGAGGAGGTGATTAGACTACTTAACCCAAAAAAATCTAGCCTTTCCCAATTTTATATCTTGGCAGATTTTAGCAACTTAACACAAGTCAAGTAATCAACATACACACGCATTTCTAAGACTATAGCAGCGGAATGTAAATCATTGCATATGAAGGTAAAGGGGAGGAGTTTGGAGGGAGCAAACGCAATGTAGACACGGAGATTTTTGGCGTGGTTCCGATAGGTGGTGATATCTACATCCACGTTGATGGAGACTTCAACCCACAAAGGGTAACGGTTGCGCGAGTTCACAGAGGGCTCCACTCACGAAGGGTCCACGAAGAAGCAACCTTGTCTATCCCACCATGGCCATCGCCCACGAAGGACTTGCCTCACTAGGGTAGATCTTCACGAAGTAGGCGATCTCCTTGCCCTTACAAACTCCTTGGTTCAACTCCGTAATCTTGACAGAGGCTCCCAACTAACATCTAACCAATCTAGGAGACACCATTCTCCAAAAGGTAATAGATGGTGCGTTGATGGTGAACTCCTTGCTCTTGTGCTTCAAATGATAGTCTCCCCAACACTCAACTCTCTCCCACAGATTTGGCTATGGTGAAAAGATGATTTGAGTGGAAAGAAACTTGGGGAAGGCTAGAGATCAAGATTCTTGTGGTTGGATTGGAATGTCTTGGTCTCAACACATGAATAGGTGGTTCTCTCTCAGAAAATAAGTAGTGGAAGTGTAGGCACGTTCTGATGGCTCTCTCTCTCTCTCTCTCTCTCTCTCTCTCTCTGTCTCTCTCTCTCTCTTTGATGGAGAAGGGGTGGAGGGGTATATATAGCCTCCACACAAAATCTAACTGTTACACACAAATTCCCAAACTCGGTGGGACCGAATGGTTAAACTCGGTCAGACCGACTTGGTTCAAAATGTGAAAGTTAGGCATTTTGGTGGGACCGACAACATCAACTCGATGAGACCGATGCGCTCGGGTTAGGGCAAAACCTTATCTCGGTGAGACCGATCACATGCACTCGGTGAGACTGATTTCAGTAATAAGCAAATAGAGACTTGGTCGGGCAAACTCGGTGGGACCGTCACTCAACTCGGTTAGACCGAAACATTACGAAAAGGAAACAAAGAGTTTGCAATTCCAACTCGGTGGGACCGATCGCTCACTTCGGTTAGACTGAAACGTTACGAAGGGAAATAGAGAGTTTGCAATGCCAACTCGGTGGGACTGATCGCTCACTTCGGTTAGACTGAAACGTTATGAAGGGAAACAGAGAGTTTGCATTCCCATCTCGGTGAGACCGAGATCCCTATCGGTAAGACGGAACTGATTAGGGTTTGTGGATATGGCTATGTCAAGTGAACTCGGTGGCGTCGGATAGATCAAATGGGTGGAGCTGAGTTTGACTTTAGTTTTAGTACATATCTGGAAATGAGAAAGTGGTTGAGGGATTTTGGAGCATATCACTAAGCATTTTGAGCAAGCAAGTCATTAAGCAATACCTCATCCCCTTTTAATAGTATTGGCTTTCCTATAGACTCAATGTGATCTTGGATCACTAAAATGAAAATGTAGAGTCTTGAGCTTTTGCCAATGTGTGTCCTTAGCATTTTGAGGGGTCCACATCTCTTTTCCATGCCTTATCAATCATTGAACTTTCTGAAATATTGATCTTGAAAGAGTATTAGTTCAAAGAGGTATATGTTGTTATGAATTACCAAAACCACCCAGGGATTAGTTGCACTTTCACGATCGCAGCCGAAACACGTACACACAAGAGTGGTAAATGATTCCCAATCGAATTCCGTAAGTCGCTTCTCGATCGCGTCCAAAACGCGTGCGCAGAAGAGTGGTAAACGATTCCCACTCGAATTCCGCAAGTCGCTTCTAGATAAACTATAACCAGATCGGCGCGGAGCCGGATAAATTCAACGCAGCCATTGGCACCCAAAAGGAGGGCAGAATGGCAAACATGGTAAAATATTGTTCACAGAGAGTTTTCCATAGTTTTGGGTTGTCTCCTATGAACTGGGGGGATTGGATGGATGTGTGCGCCTGGCCTAAGCCGCTGAGCAGCTGGCTAGCATGCGCGAACGGAGAGAGAGCACGGGGTGATGAGTGGGCGTCGAACTGACCGTTGGCCGAGAGCGGCGGGGGTGTCTAGAAAGACGCCGCGGGCGGCCCCCGCGAGATGTTGTGGACGCCATGGCCATCAGGCCCTTGCAGAGTTGGCATCGTGCCAGACGTGGCCCTAATGTGGGCGCCGGTTGTCACAGGCGAAAGGTGGCTCGTTGCGGGCGCCTGGTACGTTGCACTCTCCCGGCGCGGTGGTGGAGGTGCGAGCTGCAGGGCCGCCACCGAATCGGTCAGATCGGCGATGCCTCGCTCGAGATTGGGGCGCCACGCCACGAGATCGTCGACCTTGGCGTTGGAGGCCTGGATCACGACGGTGTGCTCCTTCAGGGTGGTATCCAGACGCTCCAAGAACGATTGGACAACCGGATCCATGGCAATGAGGCGAGTTCGCGCTAGGCGAAGGGATCTGGTCTCAACAAATTGGGCCAGATCGACGCGGTGGAAGCAGGTGGGATTGGTCTTTGATACCAGATGTAAGGATAGTTGTAGTGGGGGAAGCAATCTATTGCTGGAATCGCTGTCAATAGTCTCGATTACAAGTTGGGTACATGAATTGGGATGAACATGAGTAGTATATATAGGGTTCTTGCCGCCGCCGAGTGCCTGATCCTCTGGATGGTAGTAGCCTTCGAAGGGGCGCGTTATGTAGTGTGGCCAGTGTGTGGGCTCAGCGAGTCCACTGCGGCCCGGTGTAGATTGGCTTGCGCCTTCGGGTCCTGGCATGTCAAGAGGCAGCGACCGGGTCGCTCCCGACTGGGCCTTCCTTGTCAGCAGACGGGTTGGAGACAGCAGCAGTGGGGGCGCTGACATTCCATGTCGCAGGTCGTGCCTAGCCGCCGTCCGGGAGGGCGAGGCCGTCCCGTCGCGCTAGATGAAGCCGCACCGCGCGGAGAACCGCACCAGGATGCCGCGGTCGCTGCTTCGCCTCGCGCAAAAGTCCGCATCCTTGTCGTTGCTTGAGAGCGGGCCTATGGATAACCACCGTCTCCGGGGTGGCCTTCTCCTTTCTCAGCGGAGAGCGAAGTGTTGATAATATGGAGAGAAACGAATGCAATAAACAGTAATCCTCTTTCCTTATTGATGATGATTGTACAATATATACCCCTGAGGGGATGTATCCAAAGGACACATAGGTTAGAGTAGATGGGAAGAAGAGACGCGACGATTGGCAAAAAACAGCTGCCCGTCGGTTGACAAATGGAAGGAGATTATCCTTAATTTTTATTATTTTTTTGAGCGAAAGGAGATTATCCTTAATTAATCATATTAATTAATTCCTAACAAAAATGAGGGGAGGCTCTGAATTGAAAATGGGCCTTTTATTTTTGCAAGTGAAATTGAAAAACGGGCCAGTTTTGCGCTTCGAGTCGACGTTGGGGCAGCCCAATGGCAATATCGATATCTGGGCTCCCAAACGGTGGTGGCTCTCCTTGTTGGAACCCTAGCTGCTGCTGCTCCCGATCCCCTTCTCTCCCCTTCTTCACCTTCCACGGCAACGGCGCCTCCCCTCCGCCGTTCGCCCAGCTTCTCACTTCTCCCTCCACCGCTCCCCCCCCCCCCCTACGTTCCCCTCTGCCGCCGTCCCTGTGGTCTGTCATCTGCCGTCGCCGCCGTGCTTCTCACCCAGGCGCCGGATCTGAAGCCGGCGATGGGCCAGGCTCCATCGCTGCCTGACGACGCGGTGGCGAACGTCCTCCGCCGCCTCGCGCCGCGCGACCTCGCAGCGTCCTGCCGCGTCTGCAAGTCGTTACGCCGCGTCGTCGACGGCCACCGCCTGCTGCGCGCGGACCTCCTCCCTCTCAAGGTGGGCGGCATCTTCCTCAACTTCTTCCAACTGCGGTCTGCTACGCAGTTCCTTTCACGCCCCACGACAGGCGCAGCTGTCTCCGGCCGGCTCGGCTACACCTTGGATGCTTGCCATCCGGACGACGACATCCTGCCCGTTCCCTACGTGCTTGGTCATTGCAATGGCCTCCTCTTGCTCCCTCACTGCGTGGTTAACCCTGCGACGCAGCAGTGGGCGCCTCTGCCCCCGGCCCCGGACCTGCCCAAACCCGCACCACCAATCAAGCATTGTTGGACATCCCGGTACCTCGTGTTTGACCCCATGCTGTCGCCCAACCATTTCGACGTGTTCATAATGCCCGAAATTGCTTTCAAGGTCGAATGTGAGGAATTTGAATGGCCACCGTCCACATTGATCCTTCCTGTGTTTTCATCAAAGATTGGTTCATGGGAGAAGAGGACATTTTGTCGGGAAGGGGAAGCTGCAGGGACGATACCTGGCTTGGTTGGGGTAAGACTGGATTGCAATGAACGTCAGTCTGCCTACTGGAGAGGATCACTCTATATATGTTGCGACAACTCTTTTGTTTTGAGGTAGTGTATATTACCAACTCGGTCAACTCCTTGAGCATCATATGTATGTTATTCTGGTTTTGGTTTTGACTTTTGAGAAATATTTTCCAATTTTTGTTCTTGCAGAATATCGCTGTCAGACAACAGTTATCGAGTAATAAAACTGCCAACAAGATTGTCCCTAGACGATTCACAAGGTGATCAACAGTTTTACCTAGGAAAATCAACCAAGGGGATATATTGTGCATCAAGAATCACGTCACATAGGTCCCACCTTCAGGTTTGGTTCCTTAACGACCTGAACGAGTGGGTTTTGAACCATGACAAAGATATTTTCCCCGTCCTGCCAAATATCGACTATGGCAACCCATGTGATGGACCTTGGATCCTACAACAATTTGACTATGATGAACATTCTGATGAAGATGATTCTGTTGTGGAGGACGACAGGGAAGCAGTGGAAACGGAGAAATTTGAAGCAATAGTGAAACAAGGGAAATTTGAGTGGGACTCGGACAATGATAATGTACTTGAACCTGGAAGTAGCTGCGGGGGAACTGATACATGTTTCCTTGGATTCCATCCATTCAAAGAGGTTGTGTTCGTGACTCTGTGGGACAGAGTGCTAGCCTATCATTTGGCGAGCTCAAAGCTTCAAGATTTAGGCAAGCTTTTTCCAGAATTCTATGTGGATCGGCACCACACTTACTGGCATACACAGGTGGAAGAGTCTTTCCTGTACACTCCCTGCTGGTTAGGGGATCTTCCTGAAAAACTAAACTAGTTGGAAGGTATCCTAGAAGATTAGAATGCTTTTGTGGCAACTATTCAAAGAATGGAACACTTTTGTATTTGTGCACAAAGATTGTTTGTTCCCTGAGAAACTAAATCTGTTTGAATTTGCTTATTTTCACTGTTGTTTTGATCGACTACCACCGATCCTGAGTTTCCTGCATTGACCATGACTAAGAGGGCTTGTTGCTCTTGTCTCTCAGCTCAATGATTCGTTCATACAGATGGTCATGAACCTGGATTGTAATTGAAGAATTGATTCATTCATTCAGATGCTCATAAATCAAATTAACCTCAATTTCAATTCTGAAGTTGCTACCAGCTGATATGGTATCCACTCGAATCTCTTGTTACAACTCCTTTGTGTCTCTTTGATATCAGCTAGTCTTTGATCCAAAATCCTGTACTTCTCAAGGATTTAAGATTCAGGAGGACATGTCACCCCTCCCCGAACATAATATTTATCTCTACAAGATATTCTTCATACATCTAATAATGGTTTCCTTGAGAATCACCCTAACTTTTCTAAAGATTCGGGGTTCAAGAAGACTTCCTTAAGGATTTAGGATTCAAGAGGACATTTCACCCCAAAAATGTCTCCGTATAATATGAGCAACAGATAGTACGACATACACAGAAATGCGATGACATCGTGGATTTCAAGTTCTGTGTAGACCCAGCGCATCCAACACCCGTTATGCCTTTGGAAGTGATAAAATAAATGATATTGGTAACACCGATATCTAACATATAACCAAGATTCAAATCAATATTTGTAACACAAACTGATAAAATAATGAACAAAATTTACACCAAATAGTTTATAATGCAAGTCGGGCTTTGATTTTGGCCCATTATCACCGGTGACAAAAAAATTGCCATTTTTATTTTCGAAGTTGTGCTTCAAACTTTGGTTTAATTTGTGTGACATTTATAGATACGGGTCAAGTCTATGCCGTTAATTTTCCTAGACTTTCTTTGCAATTTTACAGTGTATTTTAGGTGCGCTGTGAGGGCTCTCAGCCACATGGTATAGTTCAATGTGCTTATCAACGTCTTGCTCCCTCACTGCGTGGTCAACCCTGCGACGCAGCAGTGGGCGCCTCTGCCCCCGGCCCCGGACCTGCCCAAACCCGCACCACCAATCAAGCATTGTTGGACATCCCGGTACCTCGTGTTTGACCCCATGCTGTCGCCCAACCATTTCGACGTGTTCATAATGCCCGAACTTGCTGCTTACAAGGTCGAATGTGAGGAATTTGAATGGCCACCGTCCACATTGATCCTTCCTGTGTTTTCATCCAAGATTGGTTCATGGGAGAAGAGGACATTTTTTCGGGAAGGGGAAGCTGCAGGGACGATACCTGGCTTGGTTTGGTTAAGACTGGATTGCAATGAACGTCAGTCTCCCTACTGGAGAGGATCACTCTATATATGTTGCGACAACTGTTTTATTTTGAGGTAGTGTATAATATATACCAACTCGGTCAACTCCTTGAGCACCATATATATGTTATTCTGGTTTTGGTTTTGAGAAATATTTTCCAATTTCTGTTCTTGCAGAATATCGCTGTCAGACAACAGGTATCGAGTAATAAGACTGCCAACAAGATTGCCCAAAGACGATTCCAAAGGTGATCAACAGTTTTACATAGGAAAATCAACCAAGGGGATATATTGTGCATCAATATTCGAGTTACATGGGTCCCACCTTCATGTTTGGTTCCTTAATGACCTGAACGAGTGGGTTTTGAAGCATGACAAGGATATTTTCCCCATCCTGCCAAATCTCGACTATGGCAACCCTTGTGATGGACCTTGGATCCTACAACAGTTTGAACCTTCTGATGAAGATGATTCTGTTGTGGAGGGCAACAGGGAAGCAATAGTGGAAAAGGAGACATTTGAAGCAATAGTGAAACAAGGGAAATTTGAGTGGGACTCGGACAATGATAATGTACTGGAACCTGGAAGGAGGTGCAAGACAACTGATATATGTTTCCTTGGATTCCATCCTTTCAAAGAGGTTGTGTTCTTGGCTTTGTGGGACAGAGTGCTAGCCTATCATTGGTCGAGCTCAAAGCTTCAAGATTTAGGCAAGCTTTTTCCAGAATTCTATAAGGAGCGGCGCGACACTTACTGGAATACACAGGTGCAAGAGTCTTTCCCGTACACTCCATGCTGGTTAGGGGAGCTTCCTGAAAAACTAAACTAATTGGAAGTTGTCCTAGAAGATTAGAATGCTTGTGTGGCAACTATTCGAAGAATGGAACACTTTTGTATTTGTGCACAAAGATTGTTCGTTCCCTGACAAACTAAATCTAGACATGCATATCTCTGGTTTGAATTTGCTTATTTTCCCTGTTGTTTTGATCTAGTACAATCAATCTTGAGTATTTTGCATTGACTGTGACTAAGAGAGCTTGTTGCTCTTGTCTCTCAGCACAATGATTCATCCATTCAGATGCTCATGAACCTGGAGGGCAATTGAAGAATTGATTCATTCATTCAGATGCTCATAAACCAAAATCATAACTCAATTGCAATTCTGAAGTTGCTACCCGCTGATATGGTATCCACTCGAATCTCTTGTTACAACTCCTTTGTTTCTCTTTGATATCAGCTAGTCTTTGATCCAAAATCCAGTACTTCTCAAGGATTTACGATTCGGGAGGACATGTCACCCCTCCCCAAACATGATATTTATCTCTACAAGTTATTCTTCATACATCTAATAATGGTTTCCTTGAGAATCACCCTAACTTTTCTAAGGATTCAGTGTTCAAGAGGACTTTTCACCCCAATAATGTCTCTCCGTATAGTATGAGCAACAGATGACTTCATTAGCATACACAGAAATGCGATGACTTCATTAGCATACAATCCATTCCTATAGAAAATAAAAAAAAAGTGCGCTTCTAAACTAGTTGTTTTTTTATTCCACCTCACATAGTGCACTCCTTTCTTTGTGGATTTCAACGTTCTGTGTCCTACACTACACCCAGCGCATCCAACACCCGTTGATGCTTTTGGAAGTGTTAAAATAAAAGAAAGAAAGAAAGAAATGACATAGGTAACACTGATATCTAACATATGACCAAAATGCAAATCAATATATTTGCAACACAAATCGAGAAAATAATGAACAAATTGTACACCAAATAGTGTATATTGCAAGTCGGGCTTTGATTTTGTCCCATTATCACCAGTGAGAAAAAAATTTGCCATTTTTGCTTTCGAAGTTGTGTCAACATAAACAAAACCTGATGCATAAGTAAATAATCACGCTTAAATAATCGAACGAATATAGACAGTACGTGTGGATTTCGTTAATTTCGTTCGAAACATATGCGAGTTCGACATAGAAATCACATTTAATGTTTGTGGCCTTTACAAATCATCATTTTGATCTAACCCTAGATCATTGTAGGCAAACCATGATTTATGATGTGAGGAAGGGGGGAACGACCATGTACAACATGTGTTTGTGTTGTACTTTCCTAGTGCGCTTCACAAAGCCCTTATTGACTTGATCTGGTATCCCGGCAGCAGTGAGAATCGAGAAGTGAACACCCTCGCCGGCAGGGGCAACGACATGAGAGAGCAGGTCTTGGGGATGAATGACGTATCAACTGCCCTTTAATATTTAGTTATGAACCTGATGGCAAAAATGAACAGGATCAAGAACCAGTGAAGAAGTTCTCCAGATGCCCTCGTCCTTATAGGTCACAAAAACAGATGCATTAAAAGCGGACAAACCGAATATAGCAAAGATTGCACATGCAGTTTGAAAAAAAAAGGGGTAGAATTACTGAATGAATACGAAAAAAAATTGCTAAGGCATAGTTGCCATGTTCGTACATTCAAAAAATACTTGCCATCGGGTTTCAGTTGGGGAGTTGCAAAGAACATAAGAGCATATGTTACATCAATTTCTTATCAAATTCAGATTAAGGATCAGGGGGTGGATGCATACCAGTAGCAAGATTTTTAAGGTGGGGATTTCTCTGAGAAATGTGGCGATCTGGAGCTTGTTAAGATCACTCGGATCCACTATTGCACTTGATGGTTAAAACTTAAAAGAGAAAAACTGTGCAAGAATAGATTGGTCCATAAGTTCAAGCATGTGCCAACCTTATAATGGCAGATTGAGCACGCGTCTTCACCCGTGCGAAGCCGCCGTAGGTGGAGAGAAACGTCCAAGGTGGGCCTTGTGGTCGCCACCAAGCTCGCGCAGATGCAATTCACGTCGGGCTCGCTTCCGAGCAAGTGGCTGCAGTTCACCTCCAACCTAGAACATGTCAAGCTTTATCTATACTTTTTAAGTAACGATCGGAATCAAAATCCATTCATTTCCATGCCGCGCAATGTCTATGAGTTGCCACATAGTCATTGTTTAAATCCCACACCCATTGTGAATAAAGTTAGGTGGAAAATATTAATGAACTTGACTAAATTATAAACTGAAACCTTTGGATGTCTGGCAATGCTGGATCATCATATACAATAAGATCTAGCAAGTAATGTAGGCATACACAGAACAGAAGAGTCAACAATCTTCATTGGTACTTCAGTTTACCAACAAATGGTTGAGTCAGTAAGGTCTATGCAAATAATCTAGGCAGACACGTATAAAGTCAACATCAATCTAGGCACGGTGTATCTGTTATATTGGTCGAATAAAGTTCATAAGAAAAAAAAATCAAGTGGTTGAGATAGAAAGGTCTAGTATGAAGCAACCTAGGCACGTGACCTTCATGGGAAAGAAGAAATCATGGCATGTGCCGCTTAGGGCTGTTGAGGGAGCATGGAGCGGGTATGATAAAGTTTTAGTAACTTTAAGTTCATCTGGCAATGTTCAGGCATAACACAACGTTGCCAGATACCCAAAGAAAAGCGAGCATGAAGAAATCATGGCATGTGACCTTTATCGGCCTAGTTTGCCAGATAATGGAGCGGGTATGATAAAGTTTTAGTAACTTTAAGTTCCAGAAACGAGCAGAACCATGTTCAGTTGTGAGTTCAGGCATAGGCTGTCTTAGAGAACTTGGATAAGCTAGTGTGGTGCACCATATCAAAGTATAGATGCATTTTCTCTGTATGGAGAAATAGATGCAGCTTCCCTCAGCTAACTCCTGCAGTTTGTCGATTTGTACGGCCGCTTGTTTCAGTTCAGTCGCCATATTTCAGTTAGAACACGTACACCATGCTACAACAAATTATCAAAATAATCATTCAATTGTAAAGCAGGTCCAGAGAAAAGCATCCAGGTTACTTACTTTTCATGTTTCTCTCATTCAATAGACATCTAGCAAGTGACCCAAAATTGGGCTGAAAAACACATACAGTTTTGCCCATGTCCAAAGATCATCTGGCAACTGAAGGAAGACTGAGAACTCAATAATACAATTAGTGATTTGAAAGTGAATCCTTATAGACCATTTAAGAAGCAATATAACAGATAACTCAACAATACAACCATGAGTATTTTCGTTGCCATACTAACCCAAATAGTAAATACATGATACGATCACAACCTTCTTAAGGGCACACCCTGGTGTCATGTCACATGCAATGAAGTAGATAAGCCAAAACCATGGTCTATACTGTCAACATACATGCTAAATGTAGTAATATTTCATATCTAAGGGGAATCAAACTGATTGGTTGCTCTTTGCAAACTGAACGCTGACATGGCCTGTGGACCATGTGCATGTTGAGAGAATTGCTTGTAGTGGGGATCAAGTTCTTAAGAATATAAGATTCACCAAATGTTACTAAAGATAAACCAAGGCAAGGAGTACTAATTTTGAGGAATATTCTGCATTGATATGTATGCCGTCATGTCAACATTTTGATACTATCCCTGTTCTCCAATCATACTTTGACTTATCACATATTATTCCATGTACGCTTTGCTTTTAATGAAGATGTTAATTTTTTATTAGATATACGAATGCAGACACTATGCTTGCCTGTGTATCTGAATGCGTCTGCTATACTCATTTAATATCAAACATTTGGTGATATAACACGGTTCAACTATGTACGTTGACATGATATCAATGTAGTATATACCGTTATACTATGTTACTATATGACAAATATAGTAATATGACAGACACCTAAATTAAACTTCTAACAGATAACATTTGGTGAATTGGATATGAAATATAATGTCCGTAATTTCGAAATGTATTAGTACTTCATATTAACAACCTAAGGCTGAGGGCATTTATCAAATATAGTTTACATATGCTTCTCTAAATAATTAAGCCAAGTAGGATTCTTGAGCCCAGCCAGTGTTTGAAAACACATCAGTCAAAGATACTAAAGTCCAAACATCCCAGATGACATGATAAAAACATAGATGTGTTGCTGCTTCACCTGATAAAAAGATGAAAACTAAAGAATTGATATTTATTCTGGGAAAGTGTATATTGACACAAAAAGAGCAGAAGTCATAAAACTGAAGACCACAATCACAACATAGTGCGTATAATTATAACGAAAACCTAAATTGTGCAAGTGCATACAAAGATTTATCTCCCTGTTGCAGCTAGATAAGAAAAATTCTATTATGCTATTCTATAATAATAAATATTATAACTTTGAAAGACCAACAGTTTATCTGGAATAATTATTTCCTTTATCCACCTATGATCAACTGTAGAAACATTATTACTTTTATGTACAACATAATGCGTATATTTATTAGTTCTTAGAAGCTACTCCCTCCGTCCCATAATGTAAGACGTTTTTTGGCTCAACCCTTGGTAGCAGAGATTATTTCAACTATCTTTTCCATCGTGTATGGCTATGGACCTATGAGCGTATCGTTATATTGGATATTAGCACTACTATGGACAGGAGAATGACTATGAGCGTATCATTATATTGGATATTAGCACTACTATGGACAGGAGAATGACTATGAGCATATCGTTATATTGGATATTAGCACTACTATGGACATGAGAATGACTATGAGCGTATCATTTATGCAAAATACAAGCTCATTCTCAAACCACTCCGCATATTAGCTTTGCGTGAAAGTTCTGTATGCTTTGACCAAGTTTATAGAAAACATATTAACATGTATAGGATACGAAATCAACATCGAATATATAACACAGCCATATCCCGTCCGAGGAATAAAAAAACAGTATTAACATGTAGTATACCAAATCAACATGGGCGACCCTACGCATCTGCCGGCGGAAATTGAAAAAGATCCGCCGCCTCACTGACCATTGGATAGAGACATAATGACCGTCCGATCTATCAATTTAAGCAATCATCTTTTGCAACAAGAGTGGTTTTTCCGCAACAATCTGCTTGCTGCGATCACCCGAGCGTGTTTTTTTTTTGCAATAAAGATCTTGTTGCAGAAATTTTAAAGATCAACTGTACCTATATTTTTTAATTTTCTGCAACAAAGATCTTGCTTAAGATTTTTTTTTCACAATAAAGGTCTTGTTGCAGAATTTTAAAGATCACGCGACACGAGCATGTACTTTTTTTATTTTTTGCAAGAGATGTCTTGTTGGATTTTTTTTGTAACAAAGGTCTTGTTACAAAAAATTTAATGATCGGTTGGCGTGCTACGCGTCGGTTGACGGATCTTTTAAAAGATCCGCGCGAGCCGTCAAATCTGGTGTAATCCTGAGTCAAGGGTCGTTCTTCACTTTTCCCGCTTTTGCAACATAGGTTTTGTTGCAGAACTTTTTGCAACAGGCGTCATGTTCAGAAAACATTTGTAACAAAAGTTGTGTTGTAGATCTTTTTTGCAACAACGATAATGTTGCAGAGTTTTTTTTTTTGCAACAAAGATTATGTTGCGGAATTTTTTTGTCCGCATTGTGGTTGGCTCTCGAGGCCGTTTTACCACTGCAACATTCCCCATGTTTCAGAAACATGGAGGATGTTGCAGAATATTAATACATAAGGTGGGTGGGACTAATCCGCACGTAGTTGGCTTCCAAGGGCGGCGGACGCGAGGCGTAGAATCTGTTAGTACACGTGGTCTGTCGGATCAAAAGTGATCCAACGGCTCCACGCACGACGAACGCGAGAGCGTGATCCTTCAGCAGAAAGGTAACATTTCCCAATTAACATTGAATTATATACTCCCTCCGTCCGGAAATACTTGTCGGAGAAATGGATGTAAATACGCCGACAAGTATTTACATCCATTTCTCCGACAAGTATTTCCGGACGAAGGGAGTATATAAGATGACCATATCCCGTCTGAGGACAGAAAAGAAAAAAGCAACCCAGGTAATGTTTCCCAATCAACATCGAATTATATAGTATATAAGATGACCATATCCCGTCTGAGGACGGAAAAGAAAAAGAAAAGCATGTGGTGTGGTCATCCGAGTCCGAGCAGCACCTATGAAGTATAATTCCATATTTCAAGGTATGAGATTGCTAACCAGGCCTACTGCCTGGTGATGGCCTACTCGCCAAGCAGGGTTATAAACAAGTTGGTTCTACCTTACGCACGCGGTGTGGTACTAAACGTACATCGGAACCGGGACCTGGGCTGTGCATCGCGCCATATCTCGGCCCAGCACACTCGTACCCGCGAGTTTGAGGCCAGGCCCGTCCGGTAAAGCGATGCCTCGGGCTCCGGCTTCATCGCCCGCCCAGTGAGTTCTTTCCTTGTGGGGCGTGTGGCGTTAATCAGGTTTGTTTATGCAAGAGCACGCACGCGTGGTCCACGGAAGATACAAGGAATTTTGGTCTTGAGGGCACGTACTTCCTGCGTTCCCGGTCCGCATCCGGGGCGCGCGCGCGCGACGGGCGGGCTGTCCGGGCACGTACGTACGCGT
The DNA here is from genome assembly GCA_032464435.1 of Aegilops umbellulata. NCBI lineage: Eukaryota > Viridiplantae > Streptophyta > Magnoliopsida > Poales > Poaceae > Aegilops > Aegilops umbellulata. The sequence continues at coordinate 563,043,304 of CP136056.1, forward strand.
GATCTTAGGTAGCGCCCCCACTCATTCCTCCACACGTCACGTCACCACGTAGAACGACGCTGCATGGTTTCAGTACACGCGGACGGATGAGGCCGCGATTTTCAGATGGCAACAACTGATTTTTGCATCTCCCTCCACACCGTTCACAGCCTCCTTTTTCTCTCTTTGGGTGGTTCCAGCAAAAAATCAGAAAATGGGGAGTAGCAAAACACAAAGGCGGTGGTAGGAAAAATCAAACACTGTTGTAGCAAAACTTGGAGTGGTTCCAGCAAAATTAAGATGGATCCAACAAAAAAAATCAAAAACGGGGTGGTAGCAAAAACTAAGACGGCCGTAGCAAAAATCAAAGACCATGGTAACAAAAAATTTGAGTGATTCCAGCAAAAAGCTGGATCTAGTTAAGCAGAAAGAAATCAAAAGACAGACTGCCAACGGTGGTAGCAAAAAGCAAAACGATGGTAGCAAATTATTGGACTGGTTGCATCAAAAACATCACTCAAGAAACGTGGATCCTAGCAAAAGTTGTGGATCCTGGTTGCAGCAAATCCAGGCACCGGTGGTAGCTTTTTCCGGTGCCGGTTGCAGCAAAATCGCATCACCAGTTGCCACCACCTCCAGCCTCACCTGTTGCAAAACGTCCAACCTCGTCGAGGGGGAGGACGAGGAGATGGACGGCCATGGCTTCCCCGCATTGCATCAGCCCCTGAGTACTCCTTGCATCGGCAAGGAGTGGAGTGGACGAGCAGAGCCCCGTCTCGACTAGATCTAGACGCAAGAAAGGGAGGCGGGGAGCAGAGGTGATTTCTCCTGCGACCTGATTTGGGTGCTCGTGCTGTTGGTAGGGGATGAGGAGCGGTGCTAGAGGTAGGGGATGAGATAGGAGCGGGGTGAGTGGACGGGCAAAGGGATAGGAGCGCCGAAAGGGGTCGAGAGGGATGGGGAGCGGTGGTGGGGTAGGAGGCTGCGGTAGCGACGTGGCAAAGTGGGCTACATGCATTGCGTCCTTTGATCTGGCGAAATCGTGGGACTCGCACTGGACCGCCAGCCCCAGCCTGCTGATTGTAAACATTTTCATTTGGGTTAATTAGATAAATGCCACTCCAATTATGGCGATTCATAAAAATGCCACTGCAATTTTCAAACTTTGAAAAATGCCACTGTAATTTTTGCAAACTTTGAAAAACGCCACTGCAGACTTTGAAAAATGCCACTGGAAATGGCATGAAATGGCATTTTTCAAAGTTTGGAAATTGCAATGGCATTTCTCGGAATCGCCAAATTTAGAGTGGCATTTATCAAATTAACCCTTTTCATTTTGGTTTGGTCTGGCTGGCCAGCCCCCACCTCCCCATCCTAGCTAGGCAGGCCCACTTGGCACTGGCCACCTCCCCAACCTGGAATGTACTACACTCGTTCGTTGTGGGCTTCTGGCCAGGCCGCCCCACACCCAGCGAGACCCGCCAACCCACAGCTGTAGCATCAATCAATCCGTCCTCGCTCGCTCGCGCGGCCATGTTGGAAACTCGTTCCGGGCTCGTCTTCGCACGTAGTACGGGCCCCAAAGATAGCTGAACCCCATGGGCTGCAAGCCCATATCCTTCAGCTACCAAGAACGTACTGTAACAGCCTACAGACCGAGTGCGGCGGGCCCCACCGCCACCGCGTTCGTCCTTCGACAAGCTCCGTCGCCGGCCCGAGCCCGAGCCCGAGCAAGGAGAGCAGGCGGGCGGCGAGATGACGGTGGCGGCGGGGGTGGGGTACGCGCTCATCGCGCTGGGCCCCGCCTTCTCCCTCTTCGCCGGCGTCATCGCCCGGAAGCCCTTCCTCGTCCTCACCCTCCTCTCCAGGTCCCTCCGCCGCTCCCCTCCCCTCTTACCCCCATCTGCCGCATCCCGATTCCATCAATCAAATCCCGGGGAGCGCGGTTCTCGGGTTGGCGTGCCTGCCATGGCCATGGGGCCTGGGATTCCTGTGGCCGCGGGGGCTCCTGGATCCGGCCGCCCCTCCTGCTAGGGTTAGCCTGGTCTGGTGCTTGCGGCTCCGTGAGATACAAGTCTTAGTTTCGTGGCGCGGAGGGTCTGGAACTACTCTTGGTGTGTGTGTGTGCGCGCGCGCGGACCGTGGATCTGGTTGGGTTGGACTGAGCTTGCCGAACCCACAACTAGGATTTAACTTGCATTGTTATCCTCAAAGTGTTGTTCACATGTCTCGATTCTCGGCACCATATCACTACCGTGTTAGTGTCGTTTGGACCTCGCTCGCTAGTTCTCAAACTCCAGGGGGTTTAGGAAGTGATGAGCAGTCCTTTCTAGCTGTGGTGTGGGCTGTGTGAACTGTACATAATGATAAATTGTCCTGGATAAAATCCGTCAAAAAATGTACTACAATAGGTGATTTTCTAGTTGAAACAAAATTCAATCGTGTGCTAACTGTACCTCCGTGAGGACTGAATCCATGTGTTCTTCGGTGGGAATGAAATGTCAGAGATTAATTCAGCTATCTTTTACATCGTGTATGGCTATGGGCCTATGAGCGTATCTGTTATGTTGGATATTAGCACTACTATGGACAGGAGAATGACTTTGTTGCTGTAACTGGCACCATTGTTTCAATTCCTGTGTGAACCATGTGTATTTGTCTTCCAAAGATATGCAGATCAGGCAGAGAGAGCGGCCTAGTGCCGGCTTTAAAAAATATTAACCTGACCATCTGCAATTAATTCACGTTATTTCATTGTGCCCCTCGTTTTTAGATGTACAATGCACAAAGACTTGGTACATGCTGGTGTTGTAAACTGGTTAACATTCTTCTTCACTGAGAAACCCAAGGCTATGTCTGTGATATACAGTTTGATATTTTTTTAACTTTTGAACTGCCTGATATGACACGATGACATAATCAGAGCATATCAATGGCCTTTCTAGATTGGAAATATGTTTTGCAACCTATGGAAATACAGTATCAGGATGTGAATATTAACTTTTGCCAAAAATTTATTTGTGCAGCACGTTGTTTTGGCTTATAAGTTTGATCGTCCTCTCGGGAATCTGGAGGGGGTTTCTTCCTCTAAAATCAGGGGCGTGGTGGCCATATGTGATTTTGATCCTTACATCTGTTGCATTTCAAGAAGGCATCCGTCTTGTCTTCTGGAGGCTTTACAAGTAGGTGAACCATATAAAATGTTGAGGAACTTATCTTCTCATGGCGCGAGATGCAGTAGATATAGAATATGTGGTTGATTGCTTTCCTGCTGATATATGCTGATAACTGTTTTTCCCAGGAAAATGGAAGAGATGCTAGATGCCTTTGCTGACAGAATATCTAAACCACGTCTCTGTTTGACAGACAAGATGCTAATCTCTTTGGGTAAGTTGTTGCGCTGCTACAAAAAAATGTTCTTAGGTCAAGGAAGGCCAAATGTTTCTTCATCTGTCATTTTGCATAAAATCTTCATCTACTGCTGGCCAGTGTTTATCCCAGGATTTGAATTGGAAATAGACACATGCAGTTATCACTTCCATCTTTTTATTTCTTTAAATGCATTGTGTTCATAACATAATTGGGGGATTTTCTGGTGATTGTTATTCATTCCAACTCTAGCAATAGGTACTCACATAGGCTAATAATTTCCGTAGTCATGATAGAGCGAATCACAGCTTATATATGGCTCTCCGTAATTTGATCCGGAAATACGGACCACATTGGTAACTCGAGTGAATCTAATCCAAGGATGTGCATTCAATTATTGCTCGTTGGGAGCATCTGTTCTTCGTTACCTTGAGGATGTCACAAGTTATAACTGCTATTGTTTGCTCATTTCTATTTTGATATGTTGGTGCAGCTGGTGGTTTAGGCCATGGACTGGCTCATGCGGTCTTTTTCTGCCTCAGCCTCCTAACTCCAGCATTTGGTCAAGCAACATTTTATGTCGAGAGGTGCTCAAGGATGCCATTTTTCCTTGTGTCGGGTAAGTCCACATTTTCTTTACTCCCTAAGATGAGTCCTCAAGGAGGTGAAGGAGCCTTCTGATTAGATGGCTGCTGAACAAAGTTTTTAAGCCAACTCTGTTCGTTTTAGCGCAGTTTATGTTATCTTGTCAGCATAGTTTGTTTCTCCAAGATCCCGGTTGTATTGTATGCCAAACTTTATTTTCCCTGGCGTTGTTTTCCTTGGCTAAACCCCCTCTGCTATTGGCAGCAATTATTGCACTTGGATTCTTGGTCATCCATACTTCCTCGATGATTATTGCTTTTAATGGATATGGAGAGAGAAAGAAGAGGGACCAAATCTTCGTCCCAGTCGTTCACCTGATTGCTGCTGTAATGGTAAGAACTACTTAGGTCTTAAAATTGTTTTTTGTCAGAGCAAGTGCCTCCCTGTCCCTGAACAACGGGCTGACAATGCTTGAACAGATTTATGTTCATTAACAGATGACTGAATAGTTGAAGCATTTTCATATTTACACTATTACTTCCTCTGTTCCTAAATGTAAGTCTTTTTAGAGATTCCAATGCGGACTCTAAAATATGTCTATGTACATCCGTATGTAGTCCTTATTGAAATATATAGAAAGACTTATTTTAGCAACGGAGGGAGTACAGTGTTGAGACACGGCGGACAGTAATATCTTTTTTTATTTCAACCAAGTACTTATGTTTTCAAGTAGCATATGGCACGACATGTAAATGCTGGTACTAGAACCTGTTGCTTTAGACAGTACTCCCTCCTTCCGGAAATATTTGTCCTAGAAATGGATAAAATGGATGTATCTATAACTAAAGTAAGTCTAGATACAACCATTTTTAGGACAAGTATTTCCGGACGGAGGGAGTACAAGTGCATGATTCAAACTATGCCGTATGCACCACTGATTGTGTGTTCTGTTCATTTCAGACATTGATCAACCTTGTGCCAGGCGGTTGCCTCGTCGGCACACCTTTACTGTGTGTGACGGCTGCGATGACCTTGTACTACTCCTGGCAAGTGGTGGGGCAGAGAATAACAGAGCACCAACACCGACAGTCTTAACAGCTAGCGCTTTGCCTTGTGCTCGTCGCATCGCATTGAGTTTCCTTGTGGGCTAATCTTTGTACTAGGACAAACTGTAATGTAGATTTAGCGGTTTCGCCACTAGTGGACTCATCATCTTAAGAAAGCCCATGCGGCCGTGAGATATTGACTCCCTTATGAAATTATGATGGGTTGTATATGGTACGCGTACTGAGACGGCATACTTGTAATGAGATGTTTTCAGTGCTATCTGGTCAGGCAAGAGATTGCCGTCAGATTGGTGCTCGGTTAAATTAAATACTACTGCTAGTTAGTAATCTATCTCTTCATCGTCCCAAAAAAGCACTAATAATTAGTTGGCGATCTCCCTGTTTGTGAATAGTTTGCTTTTTAACTTGCTGCGTATGTTCTGTGCTGTTTTTTGTTTCTGTGGTCCCTGTGCTTGGTCATGACTGAGAGTGACCCATTCACAGCTATCTATAATTTCTCTTCGTTTCTGTGCATAAACAAAAGTGCTCATCTTATTTAGTTCATGTGTGTTTTGTATCTCAAAACCCTTCCTGTAACAATTTGTAGTTCATGTGTCTTTTTAGAGATTTCAATATGGACTACATATGGATGTATATAGATGTATTTCAGAGTGTTGATTCACTCATTTTACTCCGTATGTAGTACACATTGGAATCTCTAAAAAGACTTTCTGTTTAGAAAAGGAGGGAGTAATAATGCAGTGATAGAGATTACATCTTTGGAACCATATACATCAAAGATACATTTTCCAGCCAGCGTACTTTCAAGGTTGAAAGTAGGTGTCAACGCCATAACCACGCTACAAAATTACGGGTGAATGCTAGCAACATGGGATATCAGATTCAAATCACAAGCTGCTACAACAATTAAACAATACGGATGACCGCAACAACACAAAGGTGTCAACATCCGAATTTGCATGGAAACGAGGCATCGCCTCAGGAAAAAACAAAAACAAACGGTGTTCCTTTTGTGAATATATTATTCGAGTCAAGTGGAACAAACTTCCTGTTACAACCAAATTTGATCTGATGCAGCAGCCCAGCATAGCTCAGACAGAACATCGACGACAAAATCGATCGATTAGACGAGACGCTGTCTGCCCATCTCAGTTCGTTATGTCGGGCTTATCATGGTATACGGACTCCAGACATTCTTTGGCCCGGTGGACTTTCGACTGGAGATAGAAGCTTCCGCTCTTGGCATTCTTCTCAAACATCGTGTCATACTTCTGCAAAATATTCAGAAGGGGGAAATCTGGGAATCAGTTTGTGTGTCTACAGCAAATGGATATACATGTTCCTTCCACAATCATAACTATAAGATGTTGATACAGAGCAATAAAATGATTGTACATGATGTTGGCATTGTCCAATATTCCTGCAATTTAACACCAGTATTACGCTGAAGCAAACTATTGTATATGTGATTTCATAATCTTAATTTGATGAAACAAACCCATGGAGAAAAAACCTTAGTTCATGTGAATATCATGATAGGTGCTAAAAGATATAAAAAGAACAGGCTTCTATTACCACAATCATAATTATAGGATGGTACAAAGCAATAAAATGACAGTGTAAATTATGTTGACACTAGTAAGATGCCGCGTTGCACGGCTAACCAAAATGCATTGATCTAGAGTAGTTTATTTCACAACTTATGTGGTGGTCATCTCATGTGTAACAAATATCAATATGTTTCTTTGGATATATTCATTCTGCTTTTGAGCTCACAAGCATCCGGGTGAAGAGTAAATGCAGACAGAATAGCAAACACTTCATGAAGAAAAAACACTTCTGGTGCTTTGCCAAAAAAAAGCTTTAAAAATAGTTTTTTAACGATTTGTTTATTTTTCTAGTCCAACATTAATGTTATTTTTTCATGAAATGTTGCACAAATAGTTCTACATGTTTGTTTCCGAAAGATTTCTTTAAATTTTATTGATATTATTTGAGCTCAAGAGCCAAGTTTATGTCCCATCTTCCTTATGGCATTTCTTATGCAACAATCAAGTAAAAAAAATAGGACGAAGCTATAATTAGATCCTTGCCGTGCCGAGCTGAGTCGGGCCGAGCAACTACAGAATAGGCATTTCTTCCATATGTTACCATTACATATCTGCAACTGCAGAAGAAGATTTTCTTCTTCATCAATACCCATACATTGGTCCTTGTCAGATCAGAAGGCGAAGGGCAGTGCATCTCACCTCCCCACACTCTGTTCCATCTATGAGTGTGATCAACATGGATTGCGTCGCCGGGAAGGGGGAAATAATAGTAGGTGGTGGCTGCGCCGCCGAGGATGAGCCGGGCGTAGCCACCGACGTACTTGTGGGGGTTGGTGTTGGAGGAGACAGGGGAGGACACAGACGTTGTGGTCGCAGTTGGGGCTGCTGAAGCAAGAATACAGGGGTGGCAGTGAAACGTTGGGGCTCGAACGACTCCGGCGGTGAAATGTTGGGGCTGTGGCTCGTTTCCAGCCCAGTATTTTGTTTAAATTAGCAGCGAAATGTATAGGCTACAAGAGCAGCCCAAGCCCAATACGAAGCTATCCTTATTTGGTGACCTAGACGAGCAGCATGTACCCACTGACCCAAGAGATGCATCCATCCCCCCCGCCACCGCGCACAGCTGTTGCTCGCACCTCCCTCCCTCTTACATTCTCTTCTTCCCAACGCATCCATAATCCGTCCCCGCTGCACACACGCACGCAGATGCTCACGCGTTGCCCACCCATGTTCTTCTCTGCTTGTGTTGCGTCCTCGCCAACGTCGGCAGGTGCGTGCCCTCCGCCTCAATGCCGCACCGCCACTTGCTCTGGCATGCACCGGCCGGTCACAGCCACACGGGCACGCCCTGGTGGCCGGCGGTGACCACCATCACTCAGCACATCCACAGCATGCACCTCCCTTGTCCATCCACTCACGAGCCGCTCGGGCTAAACAGAGACGGTGCAGAACGAGCCGAGCCACCCATATGCAGCTCGTTGGCATCACCCAGCCGAGCCGAGCTGGCTGCTTCCGCGCGAGCTAACATGGCTCTGTCTGAATTCGGCTTGGCTCGTGTCCAGTCCTAATCGGCAGCATACTTACCCAGGTCGAACTCAGGGAGACAGGGAAGGGGGTGGTGGAGACGGCGAGGAGGGGTTTGTGGTAGTGGTCGGCAATGGAGCCTGGGGGCGAACGACCGACGGCACCGACCTGTCCAGATCCTTCTTTCTTTCCTGAGATGGCGCTAGATGAGGTGGGGTAGAGATGGGCTAAACACTGAACTGGAGTGGCAGGGGGTTATTTGTAAAATTGCCATAGTTTGTCTCAGACGCGTCGGATGCAAATCGGATGGTTGTAAATGAAAGATGGCAGGCACACCATCATCACCAACTCAGATTTTTATAGAAGTAGAGATAGAGATTGTTCAATACTCCTGCAATCTAACATCAGTTTTAAGATAAAGCAAAATTGTTATGTGCTTTGAAACTCTTAATTTCATGAAAACAAACACATGGAGGAAAAACCTTAATTCATGTGAATATCATATGACAGGAGCTATAATAAGATGTATCAAGAGAATAGGCTTCTATCATCACACACCTTGACAATCTCTTCCCAACTCGTCTTTTCACTGATACCTAATATTTGCCGGGCTTCTTGCTCGGTCATAGCCTTGCTAGCCCTTCGAATACCATTCACAGCTTCCTGGGCAGCTCCGGTTCTCTGTGCATCTATAAGACAAATCAGGAATTATTAGTTGCATCCAGAAAACTGCATGTTGCTCAGGCAAATAGTCAGGCAGATGTATGTCTCTATGCATGCATCTACTAAGAAACCAAAGGAAGAACCCATCTCCAAGTTAGCTTTTATAATTATACAGCAGCCCTGTGCAGGATATGGTCAATATCTCAGCCCACGTCAGTGTTCACTAAAATTACCAATGAGATCATAAACCTAAACTACAGAATGCCATAGGTGGGCAAACAAGATCTAAAGGCTGGGGATTTGGCTGGAATGCACGAAGTTCAGAACAACTGTGGAGAAATTTGACAAGAAACAGTTCCAAACAGGGTCTAATGGAGCAAAGGCAAATCAAAGGTTTTCATTCATTTTAATCAAATGATAGAATTCCCTGTGTGCACCCTTCAATACTAAATGATAATTATAGATGACACGAACAGACACCAGTAAAGTGGAAGACAACAAACTTTTTTGCACCATTCATTTACATATTAACAGTGTAGCATTCCAGAGTGCAGCCTATGCCCATCAAGCCAAAAACAAATCCTATCACCATCATTTCACCACCACTGAGTTTTGGACGGCAAGTGGCACCACAACATGTTCCAAAGGGGTAAAAGAGGCATCTTTTGGCATCGACGCTGTGAGAGATTTCCAGCCACCTAGGAAGAGATGCGAAAATCCTCCCGCTACAGATATCCTTCCCAACAAATTAGGGGCAAACAAATACAGTAGCACCGTGGATTCATTCACATTGTCAGGGGCAAAGGAAGGGAAGCAGGCGACAAGTATTTCTGCAGAGGGGGGAGAGGGAGAGGGAGATGGGGCACTCACTGACGATGGCCTGGCGGTAGGCCTGCACCACGGCCCTGCCGACGACGGCGCCGCCCATGACGAGGAGCTGCCCGAGGAGCCGTCCGGCCTGCAGAATCACCCATCAGCGGAGAGAATCAGCCACGCCCACGCGGTTAGGGATCAAATCGAGAGGCGGATCGAAAGTCCAGCGCACGTACCATCTCGCCCTGGTTCCGCTCCTCACCCTCCCCTCCTCTCCGGCGGCGGCGGAAACCCTAGGCGGGCGGGCGCGATTCTCGCGGGAGACGCAGGGCCCGTGTGGGGGCGGGGGCCGCGAGGGTGGGGCTGTTGGGCGGCGACAAGGGCTCGCTCCCGGGAGGCTTGACGCCGGCGGCGGCGGTGGCGGCGGTGGCGGCGGCGGCGAATCGCTCTCTGGCTGGCCGGTGGCGGAGACGGATTTGGCGTTGGCGAGTTGTGGGGGGAGGAGGAGGAGGAGAGTCCGGGCCTTTTGTGCGTTTGGGTTTGGGTCTTCGTCTTGGGAAGCAAGAAAGACCGTGGTGGGCCTTGGAGTGGGACAGGCGAAGTGGGTGCGCACTTGCGTTGCGAGGCTGGCCTAATGTTACTGGGCCTGCAACAAGTTGAGATTACTGGCCTAACTGGTTCTCCAATTGATTTTTCAAAGAACAAACTACACATCCTCAAAAAAAAAAAACTACACACACAAACGCTCACCACGCGCGCGCACGTGCCTGCCTCTATGAACGCGTGCACACACGCATGCCATCTCTATGAGCTTCTCTGCGACATTATGCCGTCAGAGCTTGAGATTGACAAATTCACCACAGACATCTCATAGCATGTTGTTATCACAAAAAAGGACAACGTGAGAAAGACCAAAATAAATCCAGGGAGTGTGCAAGCGCCCATGCCAAGTCTAGTCCACCTGCCTGGTTTGGTTTCATCACAAGGGACCTAACAATCTAACTTGTGCGTAGTCACCTTCCGATCGCGCTTTGGTTTTAGAATTTTGAGAGTGTGTGTGCCTCCTGTAAGGTTTAGAAGTCGCTTGAGTGCCTTCTGCCAACATACTCTGAAGGAACTAAGAGTTTGGCATTCGTTGTTTATAAATCGTAGTCGTATAGGTGGTCTTGTGCTTGGTGGGGCCTTTGTGGGTGATACCATCGAGACTTTTTTTTATGAGTTTGGAGTCTTTTAAGTTCAAACCTACACTAATAAGGAGTAGGATAGTGTCAACTCTCCAAAACCATAGTAAAACATCATCGAGTCCCTCTACGTTTGTATCTCCTAAGTCATAGACCTGATCCACCTTTCTAGTACATCTAGCAACTAGCTACAGAAGACCACACTCAACAATACTTTGTCAATGCAACATTCAGATTTCTCCATATCCTCCACACATGCTCTTCCATCTCCTCTTTGATCATGTGGGCGGACCTGTGGCCCTCGCTCATGCAAGCACCATCACAGTTCGGTGGTGATCGTCATTATGGAATTGGGTGTCCTTTGTAGCCACCCATGACAACGCGATCATAGGCTTAATCTAACTCCTTGGTGGTTTGGGCTCCCCATGTTCATGCAACGACGTTAGCGAGTTCACTATGTCGCAACTATGGTGACGCGGTCATGGTTTGTGTTTGGCTACAATCAACTCGATGAGCTCACTGGTCGTCCCCCAAGTTTCTCTACACATTATGCCTCATGGCCATCCAACCATGGTCGCATTGGATCCGACCGTCGAGTCAATGACGAGATAATTGATAGTGGTGATCATATGGATATTATGATGTTACAATCAAACCTAATCAAGTTCATTCGCCGTTGATGAATATTAGGATTTTAATAGTGGTAGTCATATGGATAAACCTATTTCCCTATCTTTGTCGATGTTAGCTTGGTAGCTCCATGGTCCTCCTCCCCGTTTAGGCACAACTGTGATCATTGTAATGTTTCATGTGTTTGTTGATGGATATTAGGATTGTTGTGGTTGTCAATGTGGCTAGTTATACTCAGTTCTGAGGCTTTCCCTAGAGGGATTGCCGACGGCAATAGGCGTGCTTCACCGGAGTACATTTCCACTGGGAGGGATGCTACCTGCCAATTAGTGGAACCACCCACTCTACGAAAAATTTCATACCCATGGGTTCTAGAACCATGAAAGGAAGGGGTTAAGCGCCCAGTTCATATATGATTTGTAATAGTGATTGTCCAAACACATTAGTAACTACAAGACTAAGTCAACCACAATGATGGTAAGTCTGTTAAAGCAAGAGAATGACATGATCGTGTTCATGTTAAAAATCATAATAAAATGAAAACAATTTTTGCAAAGGATGAATAAAATATTAATAAAGAAGAGAGAGATATTTATTGTGATGAAACAAAACCAAAATACAAATTGTATTGAATATATGGGCACATAGGTCAGATGTAGATTCTCATGCATCCAGAGTTTAGTTAAAGCTTGACTACTTAGACAGAAAAGTGGGTCCAGAGGCTTCGTCATGCGAAACGCAGGAGAATTCAATGGAGGAGCTTGAGGTTGCGAGGACAAGAGCGCTGGGAAGGTCAATTAGAAGATTGTTGGTGGGTAGAGGTTGTCGATGAGATCATGATGGCGGCGTCGATGGAGGTCGTGGACAAAGCTGATGACATTTTGGTTGAAATTTATCCAACTACCGTTTTGTTATATTCTTTCTATTGTACTAAATCAAAATCACTCGTCATCTATGGTCACGGGTCGGCAGCACTCCAAACAACTATAGAGTCCACTCATTATCAATCATATTACACCACCAAATAAAGTTATGATAGATTTGGGTGTGAATATTTATACTAAACTATTTTACATTTTATAAGTCATTAACATTAGATGTGTACCATTTTTTATTCATAAAAACCCTTTAACATACAAATATAATATTATATTAGCCACCTAATTGTGTTGGTAAATTAGTATGTAATGCTTGTCATATGAATAAAATGCATAATGTATAGATATTTTGAGGCAACCAGAAAAACAATGGGCAAATAACATTCTGAAAATAGTTTTGCCCAATTAGAGGTATTGCATTGTGTTTACATGCTCTTAAACTATTATATTTGTGAGGGCATTTACATTTATTTTAATATGCTTAAATATCTTAGTAGATGATTCTACATAATATGAATTGACAGGTATGGAGAAACGGCGCATAATTGGTTTCATAACTTCATGTTGCACTGAATTGTGAGAGTGAAATCGGTTTGCCAATTTCATATTTTTCATTCACCTAAAACGGTGAATTGTTTCATGTCGAGTATGCTAACTAATTAGGAACGGGTTTCATACGATGCAATCAAACGGAGGCATTTGCGCCCCGTGGTTCCAAAAAACAATTACGAGGTGAAAATACAGTCTGACATTCACAATGCTATTGCGGTCCTTTTTGTTCTTTGAGGTTTGGGGCTGCATGTTTGCTTCATGTAAACCTGCACTATCAACAAGCCTTTTTTATGGTGCAACAAACCCACCAGGGTTCAAGTACTAAACTTGGCACTGGTGCTTACGTTTAAAAAAAATCAGGCTTTTCAGTTATGTTCGTCCAGTGTGAGGAGACATTCCCGTCGGTTACAGGGCGCCTGTGGACTATGGTGACTTCGTCAATCTTAATATAATATGTTGGCTCAGTATCTCAGAGGTGCTCATGGAGATAGGGTGTGCGTAAGTACATTCATAGAGTAATTATATGTGCGTGTATATGAGCATCCTCGATTATACTATTGAAGAAACCTTGGCATGTCCTTCCTAAGCTGAGGAAACGAACGGCTATGGGCTTGTGTGGGGCCGACTGGACATGTTTTTTTAGTCTGCATGAGTCACCTTCCTTAGGCTCCGAGTCACCTTCTTCTAAGCTTCATTGGACGACACGGCATTCTCGTTCTATAGGCTGTCCATACTTGTGATGGTTCCACAGTATCCAATAGATCTACTTAGGTCTACGCTGTCGCGATATTGTTCTATGGAAGCAGGTGGGTTGTTTTTGAGAAGTTCGGCCTGGTTTTTCATTAAAAAATCAGAAGGGGGGGGGGAGGAATTGACCTTTCTAACGCCTATATTCTGCGTACCGGCATGGCCCCACTGATTCATTTTTGATCCAAGCATCAAGCAGCGCAACCCGGTTCTACTTGACTAAGCCCGTGCTCGTCCAAGGAGGGAATTTGCTTTACCCAACTCCCCTTTCTGATAACAAGGCAAAAACCTGCGACCCGGTATTCATGAGTTCAATTTATCAAAAATAGCAAACCGACACAAAGTCATTATTGACTCAAGTAACAACTATTTCGATTTTGTTCATAGCTCATTCCTATCTAAGACATAACGGCGGGCAGGCAAACAACTTGATTTAGGTTGGACTCTCACCCCTAGCCATAAGTCATCCCCGTATTTTTACCACATACGTGTGTTCGGTCCTCCAAGGCCTATTACAGCTCTCTTCAACCTGTTTTGAAACGGTGATTAGCTACCCGACGGCCGAGATGTGCATTCATACAAAGTAATCTAGTACAGACTATCGAAAGCATTGTCATTTTGCTATTTGAGTTCCAGAGATACATGTGGTAAGTTATGGGTAATGCGGGGGGGGGGGGGGGGGGACTTTAAGATGATAATGACTTTGTGTCGGTTTGCTATTTTCTATAAATTGGACTGGCCTAAATACGGCAGGATACGACTTCACACGTTCCGGATCACATGGCAGAGGAAGCAAGCAGGACATTCTATGCCTCGCTCCTTAGCGACTCCTTCGCCCCCTAAGGTGCGCGTGGCCCTATTTAGCTTGTAGGTCCCTAAATAGTGATCTAGCGCGACCCCCCTTGCACACCTAGTCCTTTGTCTGGGCCGGTCCATTCCGGGTTTCTCCCCCCACCGATTTTAGAAAGATTATAGAACTGTTTTTTCTTTGTTTTATCTTCCGTATTTTTCTTTCTTTATCCTTTGTTTTTTTGAACCTTCCTCGAAATTATTTTTATTTTGCCTTTGTTATTTTATTTTCTTTTCTTTTTATATTTATTTTACATTAACTTTTCCTTTTTCTTTTGTTCTCCGTTTTTCTTTTTCTTTTTAATTCTGCAAACAACTTTCAAATTGGTGAACATTTTTTTAATTTGCAAATAGTTTTTTAAATCATGAATATTTTTTAAAAATTAATAATATTTTCTAAACTTGGTGAAGATTTTTTAAAATTTTGAATATTTTTATGAAACTGGTGAACATGTTTTTGACTTGGTGAATATTTTTTAAAATTTGAGAACAATTTCGATATTCACAAACATTTTTTTCCGAACATTTTTTGAAATGGATGATCATTTTTCGAATTCATTAATATGTTTTGAGCAGGCGAACATTTTCTAAAATTATATTTTTTAAAACCATTTGGGAAGAATTTGGAAATTTGCGATTTTTTAACATTAGAAAAGTATGCACATTTTTTTAATAGGAAATTTTTCCAAAAATGTTGAACATTTCAATTTCCCAATGTGTTTTGCTAAATCGTGAGCAGTTTTTTGAATAAGCGAACAATTTTTAAAATCACAAACATTTTTTTAATCCGCAAACATTTTATTATTTCCCGAACCTTTTTCGAAATAGTGATCATTTTTTGAATCCACAAAGATATTATGATTCTTGTACATTTTTTCCAAAATATTTTTGGAAATTTTAAAGTCTTTTGAGATCCTGAATTATTTGAAAGAAGAAAAACAGAAGAAAAAAAAAGCCAAAGAAACCAAATGAGAATAACAGGGGGTGTCACCCTCAACATAGGTTGGCCCAAAATGGCGCGTGAAGGGTCTGCATGTTTCGTGTCTTCGCGGCGCACAGTGTGTCTAATGGAATTTCCTAACGGACGCTCGCTGCAAGCGACTAGTGATCAAGATGGGCCGGCTGAGTTAGGAGATAGCGCAGGCGCTACAACACCGGTTTTGGGAACCTTCTGGAGGGTTCCTGAACGGTTTTGGGAACCTTCTAGAATGTTCTTGAACTGGGTTTGTCTGTCACACATATAATATTGGGGTGTTATATGCTCAGTGCGGTGCTCTATCAAGATTAGCATGTTGTGAACTTATCCAAGACTAATCCTTTTGAGATTTAGATGCATATTGTTCAGTATATAGTTTTGCCTCAGCTACCCTATTTTGTTCTGCTTCTTTAATTTGCAGGGCGATCTTGAATCTGGTAATGAAGTGGATCTTATCTCTACTGCAGGCTTGTTAGCTAAACATTGCCAGCACGCTGAACAAACCACCAGGTAAATAACAATTTGTTGATTATTTCCAGTTTGAATCAGCTCCATTGCATGCATGATGTTTAATTGCACGCATGATGTTTAATTAAGGAGTCTGGGATGTTAAATAAAAAAATCATTTGTTCCAGTTAGTGTACTTGAGAGGAAATTCTCAGTGCTTCAACTGGATCTTTGCATAACAGTAAACTTGGCTTTACCTCCTGATTGCAAGAGTTTGATGAAGAATTGTGGTACTGGAACCTTCTGTTTTGTCTAGTTGCTACTGTGTACTAGACGATATTTGATTTATACTCCATTTTACCAAGGCATGTGATAGTGTAGGTGATATTAAACTGTTCTAGACTTGTGTTGTTACCAAGGGTATGTGTCCTGCAAAGTGTTTATCTGCCCAAAATATGTAGTATTAAATTCTTTAAAGCCATGGACTTCTCCCCACTTCAATTTTTTTTGTCAGCATGCCCCCTCGCCTATGTCTTGAGTTGTGTCCATTATAGAGAGACACGAGTTGGTATTTTGAATATTACTCCCTCCGTAAATAAATATAAGATCGTTTAGATCACTACTCTAGTGATCTAAAACGCTCTTATATTTCTTTACAGAGGGAGTACAAGAGATCATACCTCAGTCGTGTTTGATTTGATTGGATTTAGCCTGATGTGTTTTGCTCACGCAGGTCAGGAGCACAAGTGTGCGTGGTGGAGAACATCACCAGCGAGTCCGCCTGCCTGCACCGGCGCTCGCTCTGACGTCTCCCTCCAGTGGCCGCTTCTTCTTCTACTTTAGAACATGTGAGCCACTAGTGCCTCTCTCTCTCTCTCTCTCTCTCTCTCTCTCTCTCTCTCTCTCTCTCTCTCTCTCTCTCTGTGTGTGTGTGTGTGTGTGTGTGTGTGTGTGTGTGTGTGTGTGTGTGTGTCATGCTCAGTAATATGATAGATGGCTATCGAGAAATTACATGTTGCTGTTGGTGCCACATGCTACTATGTTGCTGTTGGTGCCACATGCTACTGATCCAGGCTAACTAAATGTCATGCATGATTCTATCGAGTGATTTGCTATGCCCATGATGTACCATCATTTTCAAGTCTTTTAGTGGCTTGTAGCATCATCTTGCATTTCTTATTTGAGATGATATGCGTGTAACTTATATGTATACTTATAGAAAAGTAGAACACCCTTTTCGGCTTTGGATAACTTGGGGGCCCTTTTCTAGTGCCATTCATTCTATTGCCTTCCATAGCAAAGCCACTTGTCCATTTTGTTTGTGTGTGTGTATATTGTTGGGTTATGATGAGCTATCTAATTTTCTTTTCAGTGTATGGCACCACTCGTTGAAAGATGTTCAGAAAGATTTTGATACATGGACGAAGGAAATCGAACAATATTCAACCAACCATGACTGTATAAAATGCTCATCGAAAACAAAGTGGCATGTATTTAGGTGAGTCCTTGGTCTTCTCCTTGGTTCAAGCAAACTCACTTATCCATTCTGAAGCATCGCAAATATATTTATACCAGTCTTCTCTTGGGCCCAATTTTTTTTTTGAGGAGGTACTGCTCGGCTCAACTCTACATCCTGACACCTTGTGTTTGTTGATCCTCTACTCTGAGCTATAGTGTACAAAATATCATATTGAAATCGTTTGCAACATTTCATATATATATTGAGAATATAGGATCTTTATATTCATAGAACACGAACACAGTATGCTACAAAAAGGTCTTTGATGCCAAGATCCTCTATTCAGCTCCAAATTTGTACACGGAAAAATAACAGTATAATTGAACTTCATTTAGCTATTTCCAAAAGAATGTGTATATCGAGTGAAGAGGCTTATGAGTAGAGAAGTAAACACAAATAGCTATTTAGGTGCATTAAGGTCGTTCGACCTGAGTGAGTCCGGCGTGAGATTTTGTTGCTAATTGACACCCTCTGTGCGTTTCCTAACGAGACTAATTTGCTTTCATTTATGAGATGTCCCATCAAAACTTTGCTTCCAGCAATTTAAATTGCTTCAACCGCAATTAAATTTAGTTCGCTCAAACAGAAATTTGTGTTTGATCTAACCGCTAGTGCAGATATGTCCTACTAAGCCCCACTATCACAACTCTCTCGTCAAACTGTGTGCGATGAAGACATTTGCAAGTAAAAGAACCGTGTACAATCCCTGACCCATCGCACATGATTAACTTAGCTTAACCATGCGTGATAGACTACACACAGCTGCCATAGTCGAAGCATGTGCCATTTATCACAGGACACTAGTGCAGAACCGGGATGTAGTCCTGGTTCGTGAGGCCCTTTAGTGCCGGTTCTGTAACCGGGCTGTTGTCCTTTAGAAGCATCTTCTTTAACATTACCAGCAACTTTCTAAATCCCTTGTCAGATACACCATTCTCTGCCTTCCAAGTAATTCCAGTGTGGTGCCAAACTTTGTCTTGTCAGCTTCGCAGTTCGATTACAACAATTTCTTGTGACCTCTAGCATGCGTTGCAACTTTTTCTTCTCCTTTTCACTTGCGCAGTTTCTCTCTACATTGGCAATGGCCCGACCTAGATCATCAGCGGGCTCATCTGATGCCTCTTCTTCAGCTTCTTCCTGCATTGCCGGCTCAGCTTCTTCCTGTATTGCCGGCTCAGCTTCTTCCCCCATTGTTGTATCATCGTATTCAGGGAATTCATGGCCAAGATAGCTATCGTCGTCCTCTTCTTCTTCATTGTCTTCCATCATAACCCCTCTTTCTCCATGCTTGGTCCAAACATTATAGTGGGGCATGAAACTAGACTCAAACAGGTGAACGTGAATGATTCTCGAGTTAGGGTAATTGTGATCATTCTTACAGCCAACACATGGACAAAGCATAAAACCATCCGCCCGCTTGTTTGCCGGAGCCGCAATCAACGAACTGGGGACAACATCGGTCATCGTACATCCATTGCCGGCTCATCTTCATTACACAACACCGAATAGATCAAATTAATACAAGTTCATACATAAAGTTCATACAACACTTATTCTCATAAAGCAAACATATAAATAACTTTCTAGCTAAAGCATTTAAATGCAACAACAAATGCGATCAAGATCGCAACTAAGGTAACAATTGATCCAACAGCATAATGATCCAATTAGAGTTGACTGAAGTCAAACTTCGTAAAGTTTGACCAAGTTGATGGGAAAAAATGCAAACATTTACTATAACAAATCTATATGATGTGAAAGTATATTCAACAATAAATCTAATGGTATTGATTTGTTATTTTTTATTAGATATGTTAATATTTTTGTTTATAACAAAGTTTACAAAGCTTGACTTTGACTAAACCTAATACGCGGACTAAATAAAAACGGAGGGGACACTTTAATTAATTATTAGCTCTGTCCTACGCAGTTGTCTTCTAACGTTCAAGTTTAGATTACATAGGACGAGGATCTGCAGTGACTAATTTTATCGAACCATCAATATTTGAACTCTTTTGAAAACCATCAATATTTTATCGAACTCTATGCATTGACTAATTTGAGTAAATTGTCAATGAAGTGTGTGATTGTGGCGCGCGCTTGCATGTACTAGCTAACTGTGCTCTTTAAACAACCAGCCAGTGATTCATCAATGAAATTTTCTTTTACCAATGTTCGTTCGAATTTTCACACGTTGAAACTCGAGCGATGGAGTATATGGGATGGCATAGCTACTTGACATGAATCTGCATGAGCAGAAAGTAGGTGCGTGGATGCATGCACGTGGTTACCTGTTTGACTGTTTCACCATGTGATTCGGTTATCCCGTCGACGGTGTGGAATTTTGATGAAATTTGTTTCACAAGTTTTATGAAGTTGATTCTAGGTCAGAAAACACTGCAATATGAAAATATTTGAGCCACAGTAGATATTCATGACACAAAAGCTCAATTCCAACTCAGATTCACATGCAAAGAAATAAAAACAAGAAATGCCTCTATAAATAGTAGGATCTGAAGAGCGGGCGCTAGCATTTTCCCGGTAGACCTGGGAAGACATATATGTATGTAGGAGACAGTATCGTCCTGCATACCCTAAGAATTGTTCCCTCAGACAAACAGGCTCTTGATCTTACACAAGTGTAGTTGCCGACATACATGGTTCACTTGAGGTCAACTCGATCAAGAATTGGAGCTCACTCAAGCTTCCACGTGATCCTGATTTTTTGGGCCATCTCCCTCGGTGACTACATACAGCTTTGGATCTTCGGGAAAATGGAACTTTCCCAAATGCAGCACCCGTTTCCCGCTGTAAGAATCACACGTGCATGTGGTGCATCTACCTCATTTGGAGGGACCCCGTGGAGGGCCAGCAGACTCCGACGAGTGAGGACGGCGGCATCGCCCCGATGGCCGGCCGGCAAATCCTGTCAATGAACTTGTGTGCACGAGCGCTACTTTTAGCTAGGAACCGGACAATTGTTTGCAACTAATGTACACCTGAGATTACTGATTCGTTCTATTGAGATGTCAGTGGTTTGGGAATATGTTGATGTTTTCCGTGAATTGACGGTCCTAATACTAGTTCTTTACTCTGCTTTCCCCTCTTCTGTATAGCTGAACCCATCAATAGGCGTCGCTTCCCATTCAACGCTAGCGTCATCAGTGTTCAGACAATGCCGCTGCCTTGAGACATACATTATCCCTATCTTAGAGCATTACAACCGGACATAGGAAATCCACCCACTAAACGCCCGCCCGCTCAATGCCCGGACGTGTCCGTTCTGAGTTTCTATTTGTTGGTCCTTTTAGTCACACTCTTTATTTTCTTCCTTATATGTACATGTCCGGTCACTTACATGTGATTGATGGAAATAAAGAGAAAGGAAGAAAAGAAATAATAAAAACAAAAAAGATGGTTTGGGATCGGTCATATCCTATGTGACGGACTGACCGGGCTAGTCCGCGAGCCCTCACATCCTTCATACATTTTGTCTCAATATGACGGTTCGTCGACAACCTGGAACTTATAGGGATAGTACGAGGGGTTCAGTTGGATCACATTTTTCTTCTTTCTCCTATTTGGTCACTAACCGAGAGCATTCGTGTTTGAGGAGGATTTCTGAAATCAGGCTGTAGATGCTCCCAAGACTAAAACGATGGACATGTGGTCGCCACGAGGACAACTCTAGCCGACCCACTAAATTTTATAGGAGTAAACGGCTAAGTATTCTTAGATTAGACTTTTGCATATTAAAAATTTATCGTTTCTAGTCGATCTCTAAGATTTAGTGGAGTAAAACAAATTTGAGAAGCACAAACACAAATTAGGTTCAAATAAGTACAAAAAACTTAAACAAAGTTAGATGCCGATTCAACAAAATTGAAGACTAAACTAACCGAAATTTCTAGTCGCTATCGGTATCTTCCACGACACTTTTCCACTCCACTCAGCTGAGCCCACCAATCATAGGGCCGGAGCCCTCCCGATGCTGGGGTCGGATTCGCTAGAACAGAATGATGACAACCCCCCCCCCCCCCCCCCGCGGCCACTGACTCGTCAAACAACCGGTGCTCTGGGTAGCGGCGGCAGAGGTCCGACATGTACTCCTCATCGGCGGCCTCCACCGCGATGCGCTCCCGGGTCTCGCTGTCTTCCCTCCTCTCCCGTGGAGAGACCACCTGCTGGTCGACAGGCTCTAGCCGTGACTCTGTTTTTGTTGAAATTTTGGTTTCAGGTACGCAGATGGGGAGCTCTGACTTCGCGAGGGGCTTGGCCATCAAGGGAGTGGCATGCCACTTGGGGAAGTTGCCGTGGGGCCCAAGTTATAGCTACCTAGCTACATACATGTTCTGCCCTTCAAATTTTTTGTACACATATACGTCTTCAGTCTCCACTCAAGTCAGACAGCTTATCCCAAGATAAACGGTGTGGCTGGCTTTTAATGAGGGAAAGTATCAGGTGCTACTGGCCATCAGGTGCTATCGTGATATGGGCTTCTACACCGTTGGATCTCAGATCTGATGGTTTTTTGGAGCTCTTGAACATTTTACAAAAATGTTATCCTAGAGTCTGAAAATTGCGCGTAGATACAATAGCTTCTCAGATACCGTCGGATCTGAAATCCAACGGCTCCCGGTATCCGTATCACGGCAGCACCTAAGAGCTGGCAGCACCTGATATTTTCCTGGCTTTTAGAATATCATTTTGCTTAAATACGTTGCCGCCAAACTACCATACACTAGTAGAAAACGGGCCTATTGTTCCGGTTCATAAGGGCTTTTTGTTCCGGTTACTGAACCGGGACTAAAGGGTCGTTACTAATGCCCTGCCCCTTTAGTCCCGGTTCAAACCAGAACCGGGACAGATGGGCCTCCACGTGGCCTGCGCGCTGAGCCCAGGCAGGAGGGCCTTTGGTCCCGGTTGGTGGCACCAACCGGGACCAAAGGCCACTTTTCGGCAGCTCAAAGGGCGGGAAGCGGCGGCCTTTGGTCCCGGTTGGCGCCACCAACCGGGACTAAAGGGGGGCATTGTTCCCGGTTGTTGCTACGAACCGGTACCAATGCCCCCTTTAGTCTCGGTTAGTGCCACCAACCGGAACTAAAGGGGGCATTGGTCCCGGTTGTTGCTACGAACCGGTACCAATGCCCCCTTTAGTCCCGGTTGGTGCCACCAATCGGGACCAAAGGCCTTGTGCTGCTGCGGCGCCGAAAGATGAGAGGGGTGCGCAGTGGTTTATAAGCCCCACTGCCGAACCCCTCTCAAGCTCCTCTCCATTGCAGGCTCACGGGTCTAATTGTCACTGCTATGCCTGTGGGCCTTCTGGGCCTCCTGCGGGCCTGAATCCTGGCCCATGGATGGGTTTCTAGTCGTATTCAGGCCGTGGGGGCCCAGTAGGTGGCAATTGTTTTTTGTTTTTTTGTTTTTTTATTTATTTTATTTTGTTTCTACTTACAACAAAATACTTATTGTTAATATAATTATTTTTTTCCATATTTTTTGTTTTGTTTTCTGCATTATTTATTTTCTTTTTGTTTTTTGCTTTATTTTCTAATTCTTTATGCTTTTAGTTTTAGAAAAATTATAAACTTTTTGTTAGTGCCATTAGTTTTCAAATTTGAAAACATTTTTTTGTTTTTTTGTTTTCTTTGTTGCTTTATTTATTTTATCTTACAACAAAACACTTATTGTTAATATAAGTAACTTTTTCCAGATTTTTTGTTTTGTTTTCTGCATTATTTATTTTCTTTTGTTTTTTGCTTTATTTTTTAATTCTTTATGCTTTTAGTTTTAGAAAAATTATAAACTTTTTGTTAATGCCATTAGTTTTCAAATTTAAAAACATTTTTTTGTTTTTTTGTTTTCTTTGTTGCTTTATTTATTTTATTTTATTTCTACTTACAGAATATTAGGATTTTTAGTATTATATTTACTATCTACATTCTTTCTCCACAGAGATACCAAAAATTATAAACTTTCTGTTAGTGCCATTAGTTTTCAAATTAGAATAGTTAAAATTTGAATTCTTTGAAATTTGTGTGAATCACTTACTAAAAAAATGAACATAGATGCGCCTATAGAGAAAATTCAACCTAAATTCATAATCAATTTCTATGAATTTCAGAGAAATTCATTATGAATTTAGGTCAAATTTCCTGTATAGGGGCATCTATTTTCATTTTGAGAGGAGCTCAACAAGGCAGAGAGGGACGGGCTTATTAACCGGTGTGGGCGCCCTTCGGTTGGCGAGGTGGGACTAAACTGTGAATCGCAACGAAAACCAACCATTTAGTCCCGGTTGGTGGCATGAACCAGGACTAAAGGGGACCTATTGGTCCCGGTTCATGCCACCAACCGGGACCAATGATGGTGGGCCAGGAGCGAGGCCCATCGGTCTTGGTTTGTCCCACCAATCGGGACCAATAGGTCCAGACGAACCGGGACCAATGGCCCACGTGGCCCGGACGGCCCCCTGGGCTCATGAACCGGGTCCAATGCATCAATTGGTCCCGATTCTAGACTGAACCTGGACTAATGGGCTTACCCGGCCTGAACCTTTGCCCCCTTTTCTACTAGTGATATATATAATCATCACTCGAAAAATTAGAGCAAGATTCCCTCACTAGCGAATACATGAAAAATGGAGTATATATATGTACCATGGATCGCATTAGAGTAGTAAATGGAGAAACTAAGCTTAAAATGGAAGGGTGAACGCAAGTTAGCCTGAGCAGTGGTTTGAATGTGCCTCTTCCTCATTGCTCTAGCTCCCCCACCGTCACCATCGCCTCCTCTACCCTGCTCTTTGGCCCTGCATGGCCGGTCGGACTTGTTATAGATACGACATGGAACAGAAAACAATGAGAACAATATTAACACAGATGCATAATAATTTTAACATGGAAAACCCCTACAATGAAACGGGTAAAAACCACGGGCGCAAGCCATCGAAAGTTCACTGTATAAGAGAGATTATGAACGCTGAGATTACCAACGATAATCTCATCAGGTGCGGCAACTTATTACAAGAGTGTAAGTAATTTTCTTTTTTTAGAAAAGGAGGATGACCCTCGGCCTTTGCATCTGGACGATGCATACGGCCACTTTATTAATTATTCTCACAAGACCTTACAAAGTAATATCATAGTAAGACTAAAGACGCCGTCTAAGTAACAAACTGTCGCTACACCTATCCAGTTGATGAAGGGGCGCATATAGACTGAGTCTAATACCAAACAGACATCGCAGCCAAACCTAACATCTAAGACCTGAGGAGCCTGCTGGGCATGGGTCTCACCGGTCCGGCGTGCACTCAGAGGCCGCCGCCGCCAACTGCCGCCGCTCCATCTTCAGAACTGTACTGATGCATCAACCTTGCTCAGTCTAGCCAGTGGCGAAGCCACGTACAAGCTGGGTAGTCAATTGACTACCCAGCTTTTGGTGAAACTAGCATATATAGGTGTAGAAATATTGTAATAAATTTGTATAAATCCATACATTTGACTACACAATTTGAAATTGACTACACAAGATTACATTTCTAGCACCGCCACTGGGTCTAGCTATCGTCGACGCCACCACGGCACCCAACGGCACCTCCTCCCTGCGCGCAAACAGCTGTGCACGTCGCGGTCGCCACTGATACACCTCAGCACCATGCTGCCAAGTACCACCAGCCGACACAGCTTGAAGTCTTTGAAAAATCTGTCGTGCGTAGCACCTGCCGACCAGGCATGACAAAGCGTAGCACCTGTCGGTCAGGCATGACTTGACATCTCCACCGAAGCTCCGTGCAAGACGAGGCCGCTTCACCTCCTACCTCTGACTTCCAGCACTGCTCCACAAACGATGCTCCCAAGAGAGAAACGACACCGCAGTGCCGCCATCGTTCGATCTGGAACACCAAATTCTAGGGTTTCCCCCAGAGCAGCACGAGTGAGTCGACAGTAGTTACACGACGATGCCTCCATCAAGGTAACGGCGTAGAACGCCGCCATCGCCTACCAACGGCTCGGTTTTCACCGGCAACCATGTGTCCCCAACTCGCAGTCGGGACTAGATGATGGATCTCGAGATCCGATCACCAAGCCTCTGGCCGGCCATCTCTGACGAAGAAGATGACCACCACCATTGGCCAGCGAGACGGTGCGAGATGAAGTAGGGCGCTGCCAGCGTGCGTCCTAGCCAGCACCACCGGCGCTCGGCCCGTCCCAGACCACGCCTCATGGCCGAGGGCAACGGGAAGCGCTGCCACGACGAGGACGCAGACCGGAAGCCCAGATCCGTCCCACCCGCGCGCCGCCACGTGCCACCACCAAGCGCCGTTCAGGGGCAGCCCCATCGCCGTGAGGGACGCCGCCTCACGGGCAGCAGGCGGCAGCCATCGGCGGAACACCGCCGCGCACCACCGGCCACCGCAAGATCGCCACCGGCCGCCGCGAGAACGACGAGGACGCCTCGCCGCCACCTTCCCTGGGGACACGCGGGCTTCGCCGGTGTCCCCTCCGGCGGCGACGAAGCGGGGGAGGAGCGGCTGGCGGCGCGATTAGGGTTTCCCCCGTGTGCCAGAGGCATCGCGCGGGGGTACGTGCTTACTCTAACGGCAGACCACACCGCTCTCTAGAGTGTAAGTAATAACAATGAGGATTCAAACATTAAAAAAAGAGGATTCGAATTGCGGTGTAATTAATTAATTTTCTCAAATGGTAAATCAAAACCATGGAATTCTTTGTCCTAAAACTATTGAAACTGTATACTTACCAGAAAAGGATTTCTTTGTCTAGTGTAGAAATTGTTCGTACATGCTAGAAAGAGACAAAGAAATTGTTGGAGCTGCCTTTTACTATTTATTTGCTGCCAAGTAGAAACACAACTACATGACAAAACGCATCAAAGCATCCATCCCATACACCTTTGTCTAAGCCCCAACGCACCAGGAGCTCTCAATTCTTGGGAGCTTGGAATATGTAGTGATGAGGGTGATGGAGCATGCATTAGTATTACCCACCCATGACAATATACAGGTACACATATTGTTTCCAACAAATTAAGATACAGCAAAAAATATATATAAATACAAATACGTTTACAACAGATGCCTGCCAATAAGAGAGCTCATAATAGATTCAGGATGGGCTTGTTTCTATTCAAAGCGACCTGGGCCCGGAACTCCTCGGTGATACTGTCCTCTTGGATCCCTACTTCCTTGATGCTTCTGAGAGAGTTCAGTCCAAGAAACCTAGTCCCGGTACACGAATACTGGATGAGAAGCTGCTGAAGTTTGGGCATTGCTCCCTGCTGAAACTCAACCAACCGCTGAAACTCAACGGAGATCATTTTCGCTGTGCTTGAAAGCTCCAGCACGATGAGGCTCCGGAATGCCTCCGCCCCGAAATGTAATTCTTCACCACCGAAACGACTCACATCGAGACGCAGAACGGCTAGGTTTCGCAGATTCCCTAGGGCTCGTATAGCACCATCCTGCTCCACTTGGCCGGATGTTCTGAATCCGATCTTCAACTTTACAAGGTTCTCAAGCTTCTTGACCCATTCCGGCAATTTGGCCATGCCTTCAATGGAGTACGTTCCAGCCTCCAGCTTGAGGTTCCGGAGGTTACTTGGAGGCGAGGAAATGCCATCCAGAAGCAAATCATGTTCACGCTCTGAAGCCACTGACAATGACTCTAGGAGGTTGAGACTGGAAACGACAGCACAAAATTCTGAAGCATTCTTCTCTGTTAGGCAGACCAGTCCTAGCTTACGCAGCCCCATGAGTCCTTTGATGTTCCGCAGAAAAGCAATGCCTCCGGACGCGAGGAGGTCCACACCCTGTAATGTATGCAGGGCATTCATTCTCCCGATCCCTCTTGGCACCATCACGCCACCACTGTGCATCTCCTTCATCAGATAAGGGATTGCCACACAGCATGTGAAGGTGCATATATCACCCCGGTTGAAGTCATCTATTCCCATTATCCGAGGTATGCAACATCCAATACAAAAAACCACGCATGTCTTCAAATAACTATGTGAATCCAAGCTGCTTATCGGTCCAACATGCCATATAAGGTTGTTACTGCAGCGAAGATATTGCAGCTTCCGAAGCTTGACGATGCTTCTCGGCAGTATCAGTATGGATGTACATCTGATATCCAGTGTTTGGAGTTGCATCAGGTTACCAATTGAATCTGGCAGGTGAAGAATATAGTGACATCCTCTCAGAGATAAGTATCTTAGGTGAAGAAGCTTCCCAATATGCTTAACATGATGATCGTATAGCTAGACCTGTCGTGTCTTCCAAGTCCAGAACTCGTAGCATCCTCATCTTCACTGACATGAAAAATGGCCTCCACTTTCCATAAACTGTTACTGACCGTACACGGGGCATGTCCACCATCCTCTCGAATTCACCTTGGTCTCCTTCCCAATTGCCGTTTATAGCAAGATGGCGCGCATTACCCTGCTGGCTATTCAACTTACAACCTTTCTCCAGCCTCAATACAAGGTTTTCTTCCAGAGACTTTGAGATGCTTATTTCACGAATGAGATCATGGACTTGGCAGGAATCAATTCCTTTTATACTGTGAACTGATTTTTGAGATGGCAGTAACATGCTCCTGCTTATAAGTTCCATGAAGTAGCTATCTGATATTTCCTCCGCCGACTTATCACGCACCTCCCTTGAGTACCCCTCCGCAGTCCACCGAAGCACCAAGCGTCTCCGTTCAAGCTTACGGTCTTCCAAAAAGATGGATGTATACAAGAAACAGGACTTGAGGTGGTAGGGTAGACCATCATAGCTTTTCATAAGGACGGTTCTTATGGTTGTAAGCTCTGGATTCATCTCCATCTCGGCACTGATATGATCATAAAATTTCCTCCACTCCAGAGAAGTTTTTGGTTGGTTTGCTAAAAAGCCACCTACGGTGACTATTGCAAGGGGTAGTCGGCCACACTTCCTCAGGATCAATTCGGCTGGTTCGACTAGCTCTGGATAATGCTTATCCAAATCTATAATCTTCTTAAATACCTGAAATTTGTACAATACATATATTAGTACAACAACTAAATAACATACAAGTCAAACAAGACAAGCTTGTACCAAAATACTTGAAAACTACCATCTTAACACAAATAAAACTAGAATGATAATCTAGTTTGTGAGAATTCCACTTATAGTTCACAAAACATACTTTGTGTCAGATAAAAATAATTAACCTTCCGACGTTCATCTTTAATGTTCCTCCATATTAGAAACACGGATGTGAAACTCAAGATACAGATGGCTCACAGAAACATTCCGTCATTACATATTTGAAATACATTTTTTAGATATGTGCCACTATATATGAAGAATTCATGTATTCTAAATAAAGTTCTACTTGCTGTTGAAAAACATTATGTATTCCTTTTGCATTGAAATAGTAAAAATATATTTGAATAAGTCATGTCTGTTGGACAGACGAAACGGATTAGTAGAAAATTTGAGAAAAAGATGATACCAAAATATGCCTAGATGAAGTCTTTTCTTAATCCCTACATCACCTCAACTGACGAAACATAACATAAAAGAACAATCTATTTTTTTTTCCGGGGAAATATGAACCTTGATTGTAGAATAGGAAATCTTCCCCACAGAAGGAAATAAGACATACTGAATCAAACAAATGAGAAAATACTTAGCAACTACCTTTTTAGTGAAGAGCTCACGTGCATACTCGTATGCTAGATCTTTGAGCTTGTATATATTTTCTTGTTTCTTCCCTGAACAATGTAGAGCAATACTCTCCTCCCTTGTCATGACTATGATTCGGCTCGTATTTCCCATTTTCTGGAAAATAAGTTAAATAACTGGTCGTGTTAGCTGATCCCATTCTGCAGTAGATGATACATCATCAAGAACAATAAGGCATCTTCTTTTGTCTACCAGTATTGCTAACTCATCGATCAAGTCATCAACTGTCATTGATAGTAATCTCTCCTTCACTGATGGTAATCTCTCCTGTTCGCTTGCATGCAAACCCACTGCAGCCTCCTTTTCAGAAGTTTCTGTGTCAAGCTGCACAAATAAGCTCCTGAGAAGCTCTAGAAGACTGAAAGGACGCAAAACTGTGGCACAAGCACGCTTGTGAAACATGCTGCTGAGTTCTTGGCTTTGATAGATATCTTCCACTATAGTGGTTTTCCCAAGACCACCCATTCCCCAAACGGATATCACCTCAAACTTTCCGGTTGTTTGATGAGATAATAGTTCAATAATCTCTTTTTTCTCTTGAGCTCGCCCAACAATATGAGATTCCATCGTGCTGTTCCAAGTTAGGCTCTTTCCATCAACACCTTCTGTACATGGATCCTCAATTATCTCACAATCAGGCACTGTTGAGTTGTCAGTATTATTCATAATGTCTCTGTTTGAGCATGAACTTGTCCCAGTTAAGTCTAATGTTTCATGTTCAGAGCGCTGTGCACAAGCAAACACCATTTAGCAACTCTTTTTCTGGATAATGATTTAGCTACTCATTAAATACAACTTTGTAACTAATGTATTTCTTTTAACCATCCAGTGGAAGTACAGGAACATCTAGCAAGCATTATTTTTAATAAATCAAACTTATGATCTATAGAAATAAAGGCAACGTGCAGCTGATGAAACTAATTCTACTACTCCACTCACATGAGCTGACAATTTTCTTAATTAATGTCTGTATGCACCTAAGTCGAAACAATCAACTTGTAAAAGAGGGGTTTATGAAACACATGCACATCACATTCCAAAAACCAGTAGTATTATTGATCTTTTCTAGTTATTGATTAGGAGTATAAAGATGAATTACTTCTTTTATACGACATATTTTTCATAAATCCATTAAATACCATGTTAATTAATATGACTGCTATTGATACTAGGAAGTGTATTTTATCTTGCCGATGAACTAGCTGTAGGAATAGCATATTGATTCATCAATGTTGTGTGTATGTAGGAGAGGTTTAGCTGAATGATATTACCATGTTGTGGAAAGCATATATATACTGATGAGCTGACAATTGCTTGAGCTTTGATACGTTGTATTCTTGCCCTGCACATAAGGTCGCAACTTCAGCTTGAGGTGTGGACACTATGATTCTGCACCCTATGTTGTTGTTTGGGAAACACCTTTTGACCCGATCCCACTCCTCGATGGTGGATAGGTCATTGATCACAATCAGATATCTCTTCCGGCTGACATACCCATTAAACTCCTGAGCCAGCTGCTGCGGCGTCTTCTGGTCCATTTCCAACATAACAGAAGCTGTTGTACTATGATGAAACTGCTCCACTAAGCTTTGGATGAAGTCCTTTGGATTAAAATGTTGTGTCACCCTGACCCAAGCCCGGCATGGGAATATTGTTGTGACATCTGGATTCTCGTAGACCGCCCTGATGATGGACGTCTGCCCGAGATCAGCACTTGTTCCCTACACAGCGATGACCCCAAGCCCGAGGTCGTCCTTGCAGCTGGCCATGAGCAGCTGGGTAAGATCCACGTTTGATTGGTTGTGCTGCTTGGCGGCGCCATGGATGCCAAACATCGACGCTGCTCCATATTTTTCAGCTGCTGGTTGCTTGGAGGAGGAAGATGAAGCAGCTGACGAGCCCTTGATGAGCTGGTAGCGTATGTTCCTCTGGCTGACATCGTCCACTTTGGCCCTGAGCTCTTTCATCTCATTTGCCACATCATGCCGGTGTATCAGCGTGCGCCACCATGGTTGCCTGTCGACACGGACGGCGAAATCCTGGAGACAGTCCTCGACGTTGTAGGCCACGTCGCGGACTTGCTTGACCCAGGTCTTCACCACCTTGTTATTGTCGTCTCCCTCGTCGTGCGCTAACATGAAGAAAGACTGCATCATCTCCAGCTCCCCGGTGATGAAGGCCTGGTCGCGCCCCACGCCCAGCTGGAGTGCCAACTCCTCTGCCACCGCCGATTTGGCATAGCTAAGAGCTCCGTTTAGCACCGACTTGCCAACGCTCAGCGATGTCGCCTCCATGATCGCGTGCGAGCGTGCTATATAGCAGCCAGAGGGAATAAACAGTGGTTAGGTACCAGTGCAAATAATGCAGTACTCGCTCTGTAAAGAAATATAAGAGTGTTTAGATCACTACTTCAGTGATCTTATATGTGAAAGACAGCATCACGCACGGTTGCCAACTTGATCCTCCCTAGAATAATAGTACTAGTAAATTATCGGTAAATCAGTAGCAAGCTAGGCCTTGATTAATTAGTATATACACCGAGGTTTTGGTTACGGAATGAGGCATTTTTACCAAGGGTGACTGGTAATCGCGGTTACCATGGTTATCGGAAAATAACGAGGAATACCGAGAATATTTCAAACAAATTTTATAGTTGAAATTTGAATTCAAATAAGTGAATGAACGAACATTTGAGCCAGAGACCTCTCAAAACAGAAACTAGGTTGCTATCAATATGCCAGAAGCAACTCTCATGGCATTAATCCTGAGACCTTTTACAGTACATCAATGCAATTTGGGCCGTTCATTTGTGTGGCTTGAAGGGCCCAGATGAGCCAATGCTACCTCAGATATTTGGTAGTATATTCACTATTTAGGGGCAAATTGGGTACTTCAATGTTTATCAATCACGTGGATAGATTCCTTTCCCACCATGGCCAACCTTTCCTCCAATCATCTCTTTGCCAGTCCATGGCGCGAGTTCTTTTCAGCCACATGCGACGACCGAGGACGAAGAAGCGAAGCTGACGGTCTTAGTTTGTGCTCCATGCTGGCCTGTACCGCACGTACACAACGAGGTAGACTCGCCGCCGGCCGGATACACAAGCATGGCACGCACGTACGCAACAACCAGATCGTTCTTGCTCTCGTATATGCTGATGGCCACAGACACGTATCATCCCCGGTGATTTTGCTTGAGCTTCACAGTGTGATTAAAGGCCGATGGAGCTGAGCAAAGCTCCGCGAGGATGACCACGTACGCAACAATCAGATCGTTCTTCCTCGTCGGTTTGTCACACTTCTGCTCCTCCGATGAGTCCCCACCGGAAGCCTCCGGGATGACGAGCTGCATTGATAGGAGGTGCCGGACTCTCTTGGCCTGCGAGCGCGGGATCGGCACCTTTTGCTTGAACCATGCCCGTCGTCGCCGCAGCGCCTCTCCCGTGGGGCCGCTCCGGCAGCCCGAAGGCGCACCGGCAACGTGGGCTATAGATGCGCCAGCTCGTGCCTCCGCGCGAGGATGCTTGCAAACAATGCGGAGTGCAACGAGGTGTCGAACGTGTTGTCTGCCGCGCAGCACCACATCCGCTCACCGCCTCAGCCGGCCGTCGCATGCGCGCGCCGCCTTGCGCGCCATCGCATCGTAAGCTGCCTTGCCCGGTTGCCCCAGCTAATCATCAAATGAAAATCAAAGAGGCTAGCGCACCATGTGCAACACCAAACTGTGTACTTGTGTGCACGCAGTGACAGCAGCGAAGCCGGTATAGCGGAGGTGTTTGCCGGCGCACTGTGAACGGAAATTTTGCGGCGGCGCGGTGAGGAATGGGATGGGATTATTTTAATTAACCAGATTAATAGTTGTGGTTAAAACTAAGAAAGAACAGATTTACCTCTAATTTGAAATTACCAATATGTCGTAGAGCAAAAATATGACTGATCTGTAATGACCGTTGGATCAACTAAATACTACCCATTATATTGGGTAGTATGATGCACTGTAAAAAATCTCATCCTACATATTTTACTATAAATCGAGTGTTTAAATTAAAAAAAGGTATTTGTTTCTTGGTACGGGGATTTACCGAAGGGCATAGAAATACGCGGCAACCATAGAAAATCTCGAAATTTCGACCGGTAACCAAAATCTTGATATACACATAGGACTAACTATATTCCCTACGCAAAAAAAAGGACAATGGAAATGAATGACAATTAATGCACATTTGGATCGAGTTGGTTGCTCCAAGAAGAAGAACCACGCAATGAACATCTTAGAAACGAATAAAATGAGCATCGTCCTAAAACAGTAAAACATTTTATTCGAGTAAAACAGCGTCGGGGAAGCTAAGCTCACCGAGTCCCCGACGCCACCGCGAGTAAGCAGTGGAGCGCTCTAGAGAGAAACGCAAGCTTTAGCCAACAGAAAAATGGGGGATCAGATCCACTCCAAGCTTGGCTGCACAAGAGAGAAGGACCAGGGCTGCAGTACCTGTACCTCCCCCGCCGGATTTCTTGTCCTCTTCCTCCGCCGGCCGGCTTCTTCTCACGGCCAGTAGCGGTCTAGCGGAGCTCGAAAGAAATCTGCAGATGTGCGAGGCCGCCAGTCGCAGGAGGAAGAGGAAAGAGTAGAGGACGATAAAGTTGGTGGCTACACTATTTGTCGGTGGAATAGCGGACGCGAATGGAAAAGAAGAAAGCAAGCGGACGTGGTGTAGGCCCCTAGTGCCACGTCCCGACAGCGGCACCGCTGTCCCACTCCCAAGTACCGACACGGTATTTAGGCTGCTCAGAGTAACATGAGTATCAAGATTAGTCATAACATGTCGTATGTTATTAGTTTATATTATTACATTTATAATGGATAGTAATGTATGCATTGTGTCATGCATCATTTTATTTACTCCCTCCGTTCCTTGATATAAGGTGTATAGGTTTTGAGAAAAAACCCAAAATATAAGGTGTATTGCATTGCACCAGTCGCTTGGATAAGTTTTTTAGTGTTTTGATTACATTTTCTTATATAAGGTGTATTAGGTTGTAGATTTTTTTTTGAAATGTGTGATGTGACGGTAACTAGCTATGTTACCACATGTCTTTCTTTCTTTATTAATTACATGCCGCATCATCTATTTTGTCTAGATAAGTATGATGTTACCATCTATGTTACTCTCCCACTATGGGTAGTCTAAGGCTTAGAGGCTGACTTCCCTTCGGTTGTTTAGAGTCAGCTCAAAAATTTGTAGTGTATAGTAAATGTACTCTGTTCGGTTGTTTAGAGTCAGCTCAAAAATTCATAGTGTATAGTAAATTTACACTTCCGCTAAAAGCAATTCCAACGCGCCGACCCAATCAAAAAATCATTTTATTTGCTTTTTATCCGTTCGGATCGACCGCCTGCTCGACGTTCATCCTAATTATAATTTAGGTTGATAGTGCGTCCAACACGTCGATCCATATTTATTAGCATGGCCGGCTCGCCGCTGTTTTCAACAAATATGCGCATATGTTGCATAGTTTCACAGGAAAACAAAAACAACATGGTTTCACAACCAAATAAACTTAGCATAGTTTACTACCCGAATAAAAATTAAATTATCACAAATACATTTGAAAAAAGATACACCCATCGGTTGTCAACATGAGCCCACATATGCTCAACCAAATCATTTTACAGCTGCATGTGAGTTTTTCAATCACGCATTTCATGATGAAATTGAGTGAACTGTGCAAACGTTGCCTCTCCTCCTCCATGCTCAGGCACAACATTCCCACCCTGAAACTGAAAATCTTGATCGTATATACGTTCCGTACGCTCATCCTCCATGATTATATTGTGCATGATCACAGAAGCAGTCATCACCTCCCACAACTTTTTGGTGCTTCAAGTTCTAGGAGGATACCGAACGATGTTCCATCGAGATTGCAGAACATCAAAGGCACACTCGACGTCCTTCCGAGCACTCTCTTGCTCTTGGGCCAATCTTTTCCTTTTCTCTCCGACAGGGTTTGGGGATTGTCTTCACAGTAGTGGTGTTCTGAGAATAGATACCGTCACCTAGGCACACTAGTAGAAAAAGGATCAAACGTGAAGCACATTAGTGCCGGTTTGAATTAGAGCCGGCATTAATGTGTACATTAGTGCCAGTTCCAACGGCTAGCCGGGCCGCTCTCATTAGTACCGGTTCGTGGCGAACCTTTAGCACCGGTTCGTGGCACGAACCGGTACTAAAGGTCGTCCTACATAAACCCTTCGTCCACCCGAGCTCGCTCTGTTCTTCCCCTTTCCCCTCTCCTCTCTGTTCTTCCCCTCTTCCTCTCGAGCTCATCACACATTTTGCCCAAAATTTGTCAAGATTTGAAGGCTCCCATCCATTCAAATGATCACAAAGGTTAGCAACTTTGTCCTTTCATCTCTCATTGCTAGATTAGCTCTTGCAATGCTTTATATAGTGATTAATTTGTGAGTTTAGTAATTTGGGAGGAAATATATATATGTGCTAGTATTTGATTTATATGCAATCTGAGGTCAAAAATAACACTTAGTTTGCATATGTAGGTGTGGTTTACTTAGTTCCTTCTAAATCTCCGCCGTAACCACCGTCGATCGCCCGCACCGTCCCGTCGCCGGCACCACCTTATGGTGAGCCTCTTGTTCATGAAATTTTATATAAAAATTGATGTTTGTGTGATTTGGATATATAGTTACTCGTATAATTATCTTACTCGTACGTTGTTTGTTATACATATAGTGCCATGGTTTTGATATCCGTCCCCGTCGGCCCTCGTCCTTGTTATAATTCGGATGTGGTATATATATTCTCTTTTAAAACTAGTTGCATTTCGTGTTTATGACAAATTATGCCCATCAAGTTGACATAGAAATTTTTCCTAGGAGGTATGTGAACCGGAAATTCCAACCGACCCTATTGTCGAGAGGTTAAATTTAGTTAAAAGAGAAAACGAGTACTTGAAAGAAAAATTGAAAAGAATTAAGGGGGAGAAGATGGAATTGGAGTTGCATGTTGCCGATGTCGTCGATGATCACAAGATCAAGATGGAGAAAATGCGCTTGAAGTTTAGAAAGATTAAAAAATATGCCATCGATAGTGAGGCTTGGTATCATTATGCTGTTGGATCCATTGTTACCTTAGTTGCGATCTTGATCGCATTTGTTGTTGCATTTAAATGCTTTAGCTAGAGAGTTATTTGTTTGTTGCATTTAAGTGTTGTATGAACTTTATGTATGAACTTGTATTAATTTGGTCTATTCGGTGTTGTGTAATGAAGATGAGCCGGCAATGGATGTACGATGACCGATGCTCTTCCCAGTTCGTTGAGGGCGTGCATACTTTTCTGATTACGGCTGAGGCAAACAAGCGGGCGGATGGTTTTATGCCTTGTCCATGTGATGGCTGTAAGAATGGTCACAATTACTCTAAGTCAAGAACCATTCACGTCCACCTGTTTGAGTCTGGTTTCATGCCCCACTATAATGTTTGGACCAAGCACGGAGAAAGAGGGGTTATGATGGAAGACAATGAAGATGAAGAGGACGACGACAGCTATCCTGGCCATGGGTTCCCTGAATACGATGATACAACAATGGGGGAAGAAGCTGAGCCGGTAATGCGGGAAGAAGCTGAGCTGACAATGCGGGAAGAAGCTGAAGAAGAGGCATCAGATGAGCCCGTTGATGATCTAGGTCGGGCCATTGCCGATGCAAAGAGAAACTGCGCAAGTGATTTGGAGAAGAAGAAGTTGCAGCGCATGTTAGAGGATCACAAAAAATTGTTGTACCCGAATTGTGTTGGTGACAAGAAAAAGCTGGGCACCACACTGGAATTGCTGCACTGGAAGGCAGAGAATGGTGTATCTGACAAGGGATTTGGAAAGTTGCTGGTAATGATAAAGGATATGCTTCTAAAGGACAAAGAATTGCCCGAGAGTACGTACGAAGTAAAGAAGGCTGTCTGCCCTCTAGGGTTAGAGGTGCAGAAGATACATGCATGCCCTAATGATTGCATCCTCTACCGCGGTGAGTACGAGGATTTGAACGCTTGCCCGGTATGTGGTGCATTGCGCTATAAGATTAGCCGCAACGACCCTGGTGATGTCGAGGGCGAGCGCCCCAGGAAGAAGATTCCTGCCAAGGTGATGTGGTATGCTCCTATAATACCACGGTTGAAACGTTTGTTCCAAAACAAAGAGCATGCCAAGGCGATGCGATGGCACAAAGAAGACCGTAAGAAAGACGGAAAGTTGAGAGTACCCGCTGACGGGTCGCAGTGGAGAAAAATCGAAAGAAAGTATGGGAAGGAGTTTGCAGATGACGCAAGGAGCGTATGGTTTGGTCTAAGCGCATATGGCATTAATCCTTTTGGGGAGCAGAGCAGCAACCATAGCACCTGGCCTGTGACTCTATGTTTGTATAACCTTCCTCCTTGGTTGTGCATGAAGCGGAAGTTCATTATGATGCCAGTGCTCATCCAAGGCCCTAAGCAACCCGGCAACAACATTGATGTGTACCTAAGGCCATTAGTTGAAGAACTCTTACAACTGTGGAATGAAACAGGTGTACGTGCGTGGGATGAGCACATGGGGGAAGAATTTGACCTAAAGGCGTTGCTGTTCGTGACCATCAATGATTGGCCTGCTCTCAGTAACCTTTCAGGACAGACAAACAAGGGATACCGCGCATGCACGCACTGTTTGGACGATACCGACAGTATATATTTGGCTAATTGTAAGAAGAATGTGTACCTGGGACATCGTCGATTTCTTCCGAGCAGGCACCCCGTAAGAAAGAAAGGCAAGCATTTAAATGGTGAGGCGGATCACCGGACGAAGCCTGGCCACCGTACTGGTGCTGATGTAAATGATATGGTCAAAGATTTGAAGGTGGTCTTTGGAAAGGGTCCTGGTGGACAACCTGTTCCGAATGACGCTGACGGACGCGCACCCATGTGGAAGAAGAAATCTATATTTTGGGACCTGCCCTATTGGAAAGACCTCGAGTGTATGGGAAGAATCTTTGTGTGACCCTGCTTGGCTTCTTGGGCGTGTATGGGAAGACAAAAGATACACTTGAGGCACGGGAGGACCAGCAACGTATGCACGGAAAACACGGCATACATCAGGGTCATGCAAGCTACGCTCTTACCAAAGAAGAGAAGGAAATCTTCTTTGAATGCCTGCTCAGTATTAAGGTACCGTCTGGCTTCTTGTCGAATATAAAGGGAATAATAAACATGGCAGAGAAAAAGTTTCAGAACCTAAAGTCTCATGACTGCCACGTGATTATGACGCAACTGCTTCCGGTTGCATTGAGGGGGCTTCTACCGGAAAACGTTCGATTAGCCATTGTGAAGCTATGTGCATTTCTCAATGCAATCTCTCAGAAGGTAATCGATCCAGAAATCATACCAAGGTTACATAATGATTTGGTGCAATGTCTTGTCAGTTTTGAGTTGGTGTTCCCACCATCCTTCTTCAACATCATGACGCACGTCCTAGTTCACCTATGCGAAGAGATTAACGTTTTGGGTCCTGTATTTCTACACAATATGTTCCCCTTTGAGAGGTTCATGGGAGTCTTAAAGAAATATATATGTTCATAACCGTGCTAGGCCAGAAGGAAGCATCTCCAAGGGCCGTCAAAATGAGGAGGTCATTGAGTTTTGTATTGACTTTATTCCTGACCTTAAGCCGATTGGTGTTCCTGAATCACGTCATAAGGGCAGACTGGATGGAAAAGGCACGCTAGAAGGGGAACAAATAATATGTATGGACGGACATTCTCTCGCTGAAGCACACTACACAGTTCTACAGAATTCCGCCTTGGTGACTCCGTATATGGATGAACACAAGAATTTGCTACGCTCCAAACACCCGGAGCGGTCTGATGACTGGATTACACGTGAACAAACCAGGAGTTTCGCCAGCTGGTTGCAAGCACGTACCATGCATGACACCTCTATTGAAGATGACCTGTACTTGTTGTCTCAGTTACCATCTTTGAATATAATGACTTTCAAAGGGTACCAGATAAATGGTAATACATTTTACACGATCGCCCAAGATAAGAAGAGCACCAACCAAAACAGTGGTGTCCGCTTTGATGCAGAAACCAAGACGGGAAAGGAAACATATTATGGTTATATACAGGACATATGGGAACTTGACTATCGACGTGGTTTGAAGGTCCCTTTGTTTCGGTTCAAATGGGTCAATATGACACGAGGCGGGGTAACGGAAGACCCGCAGTACAGAATGACAACAGTGGATCTCAACAATCTTACGTATGCAGACGAACCATTCGTCCTAGCCAATGATGTGGCACAGGTTTTCTATGTGAAGGACATGTCTACCAAGCCAAGAAAAAAAAAGATAAGGAAGCGAATGCATCGTACGATGGGCCAAAGCGGCACATAGTTCTTTCTGGGAAGAGAAACATCGTGGGAGTGGATGACAAGACAGACAAGTCAGAAGATTATGAAAAGTTTGATGAAATTGCTCCATTCACAGTGAATATTGACCCGAGCATCCCGTTAAATGATGAAGATTTTCCATGGCTACGACGCAAAGGGACACACGCGAAGAAAAAGTTTCACACCCAAAGATCTGGGATGTGATCGGCTTAACTATGTGCAAGCAAATTCTTTCATGCATTTACTGATTTTTTCAGCTAAATGACCCTGAAATTGAAAAGCATTTCAAATGAACTCAGAAAAGGTTGAAAGTTGGCATGGTATCATAATTTCACCCACATAGCATGTGCAAAAAAGTAGAGAGGGTTACCGCAAAAACTGGATGGACTTCGTGTACAAAACGGACAATCTGTTTCGAAGTATCAGGGTTTCGGACGAAAACTCATCTGTTACAAAGGCATTTCATTTTTTAAATAACCTAAGCATTACCAAATTGAATATAATGATAAAACACACTAATATTAAACATAAGAAAAAAGAATCACTGAAAAATCTATTTTCAAAGTTAAGTTATTCACAAAAATAAATAAAGCAAAAAAAATAAGAAAAAAAAGCCCACCTACTGGGCCATAGCGGCCTGCATACGACTAGAAACCCAAATTCAAGTTGGGGCCAGGATGCAGGCCCGCTAGCCTAGTAGGCCCAACAGGGCATCGCAGAAGAGGTAGGCCCAGAAGGCCTGCTTAAGAGAGGAGCTCGAGATAGCAGCGACGGCGGGGCTTATAAGCAGGTGCGAGTGCCCTCGGCTAGCGAGGTGGGACTAAACTTTTGTGCCCCTCGCCTGGCAGCGCACACCCTTTAGTACCGGATCGTGGCACCAACCGATACTAAAGGGGGGCCTTTAGTACCGGTTGGAGCCACGACCCGGTACTAAAGGGGGTCGCTTCCCGCCGCTTGGGCTAGCCAAAACAGACCTTTAGTACCGGTTGGTGGCTCCAACCGGTACTAAAGTTGCCTTCTATATATAAAACACTTCAAAATTTCGTCAGTTTCTCATCTCTCCCTCTGCTTCTTCTCCTCTGCACCGTCGCCCGCCGCACCCGTCGCCGCCCCGTCGCCGCCCCTGTCGCCGCCCCGTCCCCGTCGTCGCCGCCCGTCGTCCCGTTCCCGTCGTCCCCGTCGTCACCGCCGCCCCGACCCGTACGTCCCCGTCCCCGTCGCCGCCCCGGCCCGTACGTCCCCGTCCCCATCGTCGCCGCGCCCGTCACCGTCCCCGTCGCCGCCCCCCGTCGCCTCTCGCCTCGCCGGCCGGTGAGCGCGCGCACGCACACACATACATTTTTAGTTTTAGATTTTTCTGTTTTTTAGAAATTGTTAGACATTTTTCTGTTTTTTAGAAATAGGTAGAAATGTTAGAATTGTTAGAATAGTTAGAAATGTTAGAATTGTTAGAAATGTTAGAATTGTTAGATTTTTTTTCTGTTTTTTAGTTATAGAAATAGTTATAAAAAAGTTAGAATTGTTAGAAATTTTTCTGTTTTTTAGTTATAGAAATAGTTATAAAAAAGTTAGAATTGTTAGAAATTTTTCTGTTTTTTAGTTATAGAAATAGTTATAAAAAAGTTAGAAATTTTTCTGTTTTTTAGTTATATATAGCATTGTTAGAAATGTTATAGAAATTGTTAGAAATTGTTATAGAAATAGTTATAAAAAAGTTATAAAGTTAGAATTGTTATAGAAATGTTAGTTATATATAGCATTGTTAGAAATGTTATAGAAATGTTAGAAATTTTAGTTATCAAAATCCAATCATTAAAAAAATGTTACTTTTTGCAGGCATATAGCTAGTATTTGTTGTCGACGATGCCCGGCCAGCATCCTCGCCGTCGACACGTCCGCGATGACGTCCAGCTGACCCATGTCCGGGACTGGGCTCCGCCGGGCTGGCACTGGGAGGTGCTGCCTGAAGGGGCGCGCCGCTTGATGAGGAACCCAGCCCCGGGTCCCATCGTCGACCCTGATCTCGTTTGGTGGCGTTCGCGTGGGCCAGTTTCGGTGCGGAGGGAGCCGGCCCCGCCGGAGGTGGTACGTCGTCCTGTCAGGGAGGAGGACGAGCACGTCCATCGCTACATGGTTGCGTTAGAGGGCGGCAGGTTCTCCAATACCTGACAGTTTCTTCAGGGATCTCACTTCAGCTATGATCCTGTGAGGGTTCCTTCTCTTTGGGTGTCCACTGCCCGCGCCGCAGGAACCGCGAGTGTCCTAGATTCTTCTGTAGTATTCGATCTTTATTAGCTACCTAGCCAGTGATGTATTCGAGATTATATATTCGAGACGATGTATTTGAGATTATATATTATTCGAGACGATGTATTCGAGATTATATCTGTTATTCGAGACGATGTATTCGAGATTATATCTATTATTCGAGACGATGTATTCGAGATTGTATCTATTATTCGAGATTATACTAAATTGTTTTATATTTCTTTTGGCATAGTTAAATAAAAGCTATGGCGGACAATACCGACAGAGAGAGAGAGAACAGACCATGTTCGATATGATACGCGGGCCAGATGATGATCAGAATGAAGAAGATTATGACGGCTCCGAATTTCTAAACAACACCGGAGAGGGTGATATGATATTCGATCGCGACGACCGAATTGATGAAGTCATGAACTACGATTATGACAAGGACGAAGAACATGTTGATCCTGAAACAACAAACACCGGCGAGGTATATATATTTATATAAGCAGAATCTGGTGATCATCGCATGTTTTAAATGAGTTGAAGATATATTAACGAATCGATCTTTCTTCTTTCAGCCATCCGGATCGAGCAAATCTTCAGGCAAAAGGACGAAACGAGGCCCGAACAAAAAGTTGAAGGAGGGCGTAAAGTACAATATCGAGGCATTCAGACCTAATGGCGAACCATTAGCGCCTAAGAAGATTGCGGACAAGTTCGTTCGTCAGTGCGGAGTTCTTGTGAAGGACCAACTCCCGATCTCCCTTCAAGAATGGAGAAAGCCAGCAAAGCCACGTCCAGATGTTACTTTTGTCGACGAGAATCAAAAAAACCTGCTTTGGGATACTCTCATGGAACATTTCACCCTACCAGATCATTTCACAGAAGCAGATGTGCAGAAAGTTAAGGACGCTGCTCTTAGGAAGATGGCGGTTGCATTCAAGAACCACAAGAGAATGACGTGGGAGAAGTACGTCAAGGGAGGAAGGAAGACTCCAGTATTCGAGGGGATACTAGAGAATCAAAGTGCTCATTGGGACGATTTCGTGAAATTAAAGGATTCAGAATTAGCTAAGGAACGATCGAGAATAAACAAGAAGAATGCCGAAAAAAAGGATAAGTTCCATAAGCTGGGGCCAGGTGGCTACGCGGTGGCAATGCCCAAGTGGGATAAGTCTGAGAAAGAGATGGAGGATGCAGGTGTCATTCCGGTTACTAAGAGCTGGCCCCCCAGGGTCAGGAGTTGGTTCTATGCGCATGGGGGGGAGTTGGACCCGAAGACAGGCAAAGTTTTGACGAAGGCATGTCTGACGGAGCCGACGATGACATACTTGTTGCAATAGAAGAGGCTCGAACGGGGGTGTTCCAGTCGAACAGAGAGAACGACGAGCTTACACGTGCCCTAAAAAATCCTGAACACCCGGGAAGAACATGAGGCAAGGGCGCTATTCTGTGGTATGAGGGGTTTTCGGAATGGAACGCCGACTACAGAACCCGTGCGAGAAGTAAGATTGCAGAGGAGAAGCAGAGGAAGATGGAGGAGGAGAAGAGGAAGCGGGACTATGAACGCCTTCAAGGCCTAGAATCCATGTACGCGGACTTGGCAGACAAATTCCAGCGGCAGCAGGAGCAGATCGACTCACTTAGCCAGCAAAGGGGGTCTCAGCAGCTGCAACAGCTAGCGGATGATCCAGCATTGGATACCACCGCCCCATCCATGCCGAGAAGCAGCGTGGGTTCCGCCCCATTTGATGCAATGCTGGATAGATACCCCGTGGATGACATCATGGAGAACACTAACTGCGAGCTACACTTCAAAATGAAGAACATATCCATGAAGGTGGCGGACGGCGTTGCTTATACAAATTCCCCCAATGCAACCCGATTCCAACAGGCTATGCTCGTGTCGTGGTTGATGAGGTGGTGGACCAATATTCGGCGCTAGAGCTTGACATTCCTGGAGGTGACGAGGAGCACACACTCGGAGATGCCAAACATCGTATCATCCTATGGAGAAAGGATTGCATCATCTTTCGAAGGCCACCGACACCACGTCACCCGACTCCTCGTCGAAGTCCGTCACCGAGTCAGCAGACTCCCGCTCCGCCAAGTCCACCAACGCGTGAGGCCACTCCTCCTCCTCCTCCAAG
The DNA here is from genome assembly GCA_032464435.1 of Aegilops umbellulata. Taxonomy (NCBI): domain Eukaryota; kingdom Viridiplantae; phylum Streptophyta; class Magnoliopsida; order Poales; family Poaceae; genus Aegilops; species Aegilops umbellulata. The sequence continues at coordinate 563,087,197 of CP136056.1, forward strand.
TCCGGCAAAGTGTCAGGCCACTCCTCCTCCAAGTCCGACACAGCGTCAGACGTCCACTCCTCCTCCAAGTCCGGCAAAGTGTCAGGCCACTCCTCCTCCAAGTCCGGCACAACTTCAGGCCACTCCTCCTCGTCCAACTCAGCCCCGTCAGCCGTGTCCGCCGCCTCAGCAATCCACGAAGAGACACCCCGCAGCTATGGTGCGTAGCGGTACCAGTCGAGGTCATAGTACAGGAAGTACAGGCGGAGGCAAGCACCTAGGCGAGACGCGATGGAGCCTAGTGCACTGGTTTTTCTTTCAGTTGTTCGGTTTCTTACTGAATCGATCGTTTTTTTTTGCGAAAAGAAAGGATTATTTTAGTCAAGGAAGATTATTACAATCGTGCTGGCATAAGGTGCCAATTTCATCTGGTTCATGATGAAGCCAAACGGCCGTACGATGTTCAGAAATACCAAACTGGGCAAATGCATGACTGAATCGACCGGTTTGAATTCAGTTATTAAAAGTAGAAATCGACACTTACTATACCAGCAGTAAAAATCGACCGATTTTGGTGTCGGTTCGTCGTTATGTTTTTATGCCTATCCTTATCAAAAAATGTTGTTTACAATTTTAAAGAATGTTCTGTTTTTTTAATCTTTTTTATAAATTTTAAGAAGTGTTTGCAGTTCAAAAAACTTTTTTTAAAGTACGTGGTTTCAATTTGTATTCAAAATTTTCATCAATTGTTGGGAATAGGATACAATTTTTGAAAAAGCGTTCCACTTTGTAAAATTTTCGTACACAATTCAAAATTTCAAAATTGTTCATATTTTTAAGAAAAATGGTAGGGACATAAGAACATTTTCATGTTGATTGATAGTGATGAAAATTACAAATAACAAAAGTATTAAAATTAGGAAAAATTACATGCTCATGAATGCACATGCCTAGTCTGGCATGCTCTTCTCAGATGGTGTTTTTACTATGGATAAATGACCACTACTTCTTGCATCAACCTGGACCGTACATATGAGAGGCATTCATGACAGGTTTGAACAACGTCCGGCACCATTGGCATCATTGTAAAAAAAAATCATGGATTTAGAAAAAAAATGCTCACGATTTTGGGAACCTCAGCTTGCCAGCCGGTTTTTGAAAATAATATTCATCAATTCTGAACAAAATTCATCGTATGTGAAAAAAGCTCATCAATTTTGAAAATAGTTCACATGTTTTTAAAAGCTAAGGTGCTCCAACTCTTACCTCATTGATCCCATCTCTGAAGCTTAGGTGCTCCCAAATCAAGAATTACTACAAACAAACACACATAGAACATCAATTTACTGACACAAAGTTTCAGATATAAATTTGATTCATAGCTCCGGAAACAAATAACACGATGCTTTTAGATTCTCGATGAGCTCGCAGGTTCGTCATGTCGTCATTCACCGGTGTATCCATCATCGAATGTCAAGAGGGGAGCTTTTGCAAGACGTCCACCGCCAACGCCAGCACGAACAACGGGTACCACCTGCTTATGGTCAATGGCTACTCACGTACCAAAGAACAAGTGCCCGTCGATGAGAGCATCAACTCCGGTACTTCCGAGACAGGAGGCCATGTTTGGTACCTCGAGTACTACCCAACGGCCAACACTCGGCTGGCACCGATTTCATTTTTCTCTATGTTTCCCTTTTCCCAGGAAGACGACGACGATGTCGACCATGTGCGTTCGGTAATTTTGCACAAATAATCTGGTGTGCTAGTTAGATATTTTGTTTACTAAAATTTAATTAATACAAGTCCAATTCGAAAAATTATATACCCCCTCCGTCCCAAGATAAGCGACTTAATTTTACACTAACTTTAGTACAAAGTTAGTGTAAAGTTGAGTCACTTATTTTGGGACGGATGGGAGTATATAATTAAAGTTAGAGTTGAATTAGCATGTGCAGTTTGGCAGCTTGCTGTACCCAACGTGAGTCCGGTTAGGACTTAATTTGTGTGTTAGAGATGGACTTGGAGTAGGACGTGTGTTATATATGATCTGAGTCCGATTATATTAGGGGCTTAGGGCTTTGTATGTTGCTTTTCGGACGATTAGAGCTGTACGACGTAGTGTTAGAGATAGATCGTGTCCGAGTAGGTGTCCGTGTAGGACATGAGTCGGCCATGTGTTCATATACAATACACAGCCACACGTACAAACAAACGTGAGATCTTTTGAGAGATATAAAAGAAAAATCTAGAACGACCAGCTCTCTGTTTCCGACGACGCGCAACATCGGCGCACAGCAAAGGGAGTAGCGGTGTCTCCGCACGGACAGCGCTAGGCTCGTCATGTCATCGTTTACCGGTGTATCCATTGTTGAAGACCATGAGGGGTGCTCTTGCAACACGTCTGCCGTCGACCCTGGCACGGATAGTGGCTACCATCTGTTGATGGTCAAGGGCTACTCGCGCACCAAAGAGTTGCTGTCCATGGGCGAGAGCATCAGCGCTGGTCCTTTCATAGTAGGAGGCTATGAGTGGTTAATCGACTACTACCCTAACGGCTTGAACCCGAGCTGCGCCAACTTCATCTCTCTCTTTGTATCCCTTTTCGACGACCAAGACAAAGTGGATGCCAGGATCCATTTTAGTCTCGTCGACCAGGTTGAGAGGCAGGCGCCGATGTACATTTGTGCAACTAATAAAGTTCACAGGTTCGACGATGAAATTTCCTGGGGCAACAACAAGTTTTTGACAAGAGATGCCCTTGAACGATCGGCACATCTAAAGGGGGATTCTTTAACCATCCGATTTGATGTAATGGTTAGCAAGGATCCCAATTCCGAAGATGCCAGTGGCCACGGCACCAAAGTGCTCATGTCTGACATAGACCAACATTTTAGCATTCTCCTTCAAACCAAGGTGGGTGCTGATGTGACATTCGAGGTTAGTGGCGAGACATTCACTGCACACCGTTGTGTGCTTGCAGTCCGGTCCAAAGTATTCATGGAACAATTCTTTGGTCACATGAAGGAGGGCAATAATACATCCGGTGTAATACATATCAAAGACATGGGAGCAAGTGTGTTCAGGGTGTTGCTTAGATTCATCTACACGGACTCATGCCCTGAGATAGAGAAGGAATACATGGAGGAGGAAGGAATGTCACAAGTTCTAGAAGAAGAACATGAAAAGGAAACAATAGATGATGAAATGTGGCTGCAATGGCTTCAAGACTTGTTTCTAGCGGCAGACATGTACGATCTCCAACGACTCAAGCACATATGTGAAATGCAGTTGTCTGATGACATAGGTGTGAGCTCTGTGATGTCTACCCTTGCTCTAGCAGAGCAGCACCACTGCCAGGGATTGAAGGAGGCATGCTTGAAGTTTATCCAAGTTCAAACCCCCTCGTGCTTGCAAAACATAACGACGACTGATGGCTGGGATCACATAGTTTCTACCTATCCCTCGGTTTTAAAGGAGATTTTTGTCAAGCTTGCTTCGAACCAGCGGAAGTGACACTCTCCTATATGGTACAGATGTTCCTTAGGTTATACCTGAAGTGATCCTCTTATACAGATACATGACCTTCTAGAGATGTTGAATGATTCCGAAGAGAATAGCTAAATCAGTTAGTTAGGCTGCACTTGTTTCAAATCATATTAGTGGGCAATAATGCTGGTCCTTTATATGTATTATTCAGATTAAAATGGGTAATACATTTGTTACGTCTAATCTTCAAACACAATTCAACAAAATACATGAGAAGTATAAATGAGACATACCAGGTATTGGTACAAAGGACATACCAGGTGTTGATATCTGAACCATACCTTACAGCCAAGACACCGTACAGATAGGGACACAGGGGCTATACTTTTTTTATTTATCTTTTGGTCAGCCTACTTTGAGCTAGTCTCGCTGTGTTGGCTGCCACATTTTTTCCCTTTCATCACTGATGAGCCTGGTCGTATATATACAAAGATAAATTGAAGATTTTTTTCTTCTGAAGGTTCCTGCCTTGATGTGTTTCACCTTATACTTGTATAGACGCCCCTGAAAAGGCAAGAATTTAAAATACCTGCATGTGCCCCTCATTTTTCTAAGCACATACATGCACATGAATCCAATATGTATCTGACACCAAAACAGGCTGAGCCCCCGTGTCGCTCCGCACGGGCGACACGGCCGGCCAAACTTGCCGCCGCCAGCAGCCGCTCCCCTATCGTCCTCCCCCTTGCTGTCGCTGGTCAAAGGTCGTGTGGCAGCAGTGGCGGCGGGGCTTCGTCTTCTTCAGGGCGTGGGCGCACCCGTCGCTGGTTCGTGCGGAGCCAGTACGGGATTCGTCCCGTGAGCGGCGCCGGCAGTCGGGAGGTCCACTCCTTCGGCAGGGCGGCGGCTCCGGGGCCCTCGTGCCCGGATCTGGTGCGGTGGTGGGCGCACGGTCGGGGAGGCCCCGCGCGGGCGGCTAGTGCGCGGCGGGGGTGCGGATAGGATCGGGTCGTCGCGTGGTGTGCGCATGGAACGTGCTCGTGACGGGTCTGGTGCTTGGAAGGGCGGCTCGGGCGCGCAGCTATGGTAAGGGGGCGGCGCGGCATGGATCTGACGAGGCCGCTCGTCTTCTCCGGTGGGATGGCAGCAGGGGGCAGCGGCGCAGAGGGGCGCGCGGCTGCTCAAGGTGTCTGCGCCATGGTGTTGGCGTCGAGTGCGCGTGAGCTTGATGGTCGACGGCGGAGGTAGCTTGGCGCAGCGGGAAGGTGCAGTCGGTGGATGTCGACCATGGGATTGTGTGCTGCGCTGTGCTTCGGATCTGCTCGGATTCGGAGGTGCGGTGGAGTTCCGGGCGAAAGTCCAGCACTAACCTTGGGTCGGTGCCGACAATGGCGGCGCCATGGCGTCGTTTCCCTTCTTGAAGGTGTTGCCGTGGTACTCCACTACACGACTCTCCGGGAGAAATCCCCAGCTTCGGATGGTCGAAGCGGGCGATGACGGCGGCTACGTCGTTTCCTTCTTTGAGGCATCGCCTTGGAGAGTCAGCATGTTGCAGTTTGCACGGATCTCTTCGTCGTTGGGGCAGTGCATGTCGGGGTGGCGGCTCCGGATGGTTTCTGATTGTACGTCGAGATGGCGATCTCGGAAACAATGTGAGTGGCAGCTCTATGAGGTGGGGCTCTATCTCGACATTGGTTGGGTGGCATCCTTGTCCCGCTTGGGAGGTAGGGGTGTCGGCTCGGTCGATACGCCCCAGAGGGGGCGGTCTGACTTTACGTCGGGGCGGCGGCCCCGGATGTGGTGCGACGTTCATGGTCTGCGAGCGGTTGCCCTGAGCAGTGTGGGCTGCGGGCAACTGGGTTGTGCGGCGTTGCTGCTCGAGGGGAGCGGTGGTATGTCGGGGCGACGGCCCCAGAAGGCGGTGCCGGTCGATTGCGTTGGGCGCGACAGAGCGGTGGATGTCGGGACGGCGGCCTCGAGAGAATCACTGTGGCGATCAGACTTCTGTGGCAACGATGATGGAAATAATTAAACTTATTGAATTAGTAGATATGTTGAAATAATTAAATGCAACCCGAGCGAGTGCTATGATTAAACCAGTTTTTCAAAACCGTAGTAATCTAAGATTAGGGTTAGTTTGGGTGAACCGTAAGCATATTTAAAACCGTGATGATGTAAAACCTCAATATTCCAATGTCTGAGTAATGAATACTTCTGTTTGTGGAAACTTGTGTGGTTTAGAAAAAAAGAACTCTTTAAGATACTGCAAAAATACTACAGTATTGGAGATACTCCGGTTACTACGATTTATTAGAAATGTGGTACTGCGATTTATTAGAATGTGGTATTTATTGATACCTAACATATATATATTTTAGAAACTATGATTTCTAAAATAACATGATATTCCTAAAAAAACTCTAAAAATACTTAATTGGAAAATGCAACCTCAGCATTTCAATGCTTAGACAATAATTTTTTTTGTATACCACAGTTTTCAAAATTCAGTTTAGAAAAAAGAGGTGAAGAGCTGTTTCTCGAATACTAAAACACATGGTATTGCGAACTAAGCGTATCTCAGATGGTTAGGTTATTTGTGGTTAAACCAGTCCATCAGGGTTCAAGTCCTAAATTTGACACTGGTACTTGTATTTTTCTCGATTCCTTTTAGACATTGTTCGTTCAGCGGGAGCAGACCCATGGTGAGTTCGTGAATCTCAGGATGATGTGCCTACTAAGTCTTTCAGAGGTGCTCATAGGGGTGAGATGGAGTGAGTATATGTGTGTATCTATGAGCGTATGCGTATGTGCCGTGTTAAGAAACATGATATAGTGGATACTACGGTTTACAAAACTATGACATTTGTTAATGCCAAACACAATAAATTGTTAAACCTATGTTTATCCATCAATTCCTCTCGTTATCCGCGCTAACCAAGCCACGTGAATGTATGGTTCGAAACTCTTGACTGGTCTGATTGGTGATCGTCAAGATCCATCCGAGAAATTCCAACTCAATCCAGAAAAGCTAGCAGGATGGATTCGCATCATGCTCCTAAGGCGGGGATTTCACTTGGTCCGGTTTTCCACTGTTTTTTCTTTCATTTTTTCCTTTACCTTTTTTTCACATTTTTTCTTTGTTTTCAAATACTAGTTTAGTAGTTTTCAAATTATAGCATTTCTTCGTTCTTTCTTTGTTTTTACTAGCTTTTCTTCTTTCTTCTTTCTATTCGATTTTCTCTGGGTTTTTCCCTTTTATTTTTTGTGTGGTTTTATTATATCTTCTTTGTTTTATGTTTTTCTTTTTGGTTTACTATGTTTCTTCCATTATTTTTATAGTTTTCTCATTCCTTTTGCACTTGTTTCTTTGATTTTATTTTTCATTTTTTCGTAGTTTATTTTGATTATTTTTCTATTTTAATTTCTGGTTTCCTTTGTTTCTTTTTGGTTTTCATTCTACATTTTTTATATGTCAATAAAATTTTTCTGATACCTCGTTTAACATTTTTCTGATACAAATTTAACATTTTTTTATATGGCCCACATTTTTTCTATACATAATTTTTATTTTTTTCAAATTCTTGATTAATTTTTTTCAAAAACAAGATTAACATTTTTTAATACATGTTCAACATTTTTCCTATACACACTTTTTTAACAAAAGGCAAATGATTGATTAACATTTTTCTAACCCATGTCAACATATTTTCTATGCAAATTTAACATTTTTAGAATGCTTCGATTACCATTTTTAAATTCAATATTTAAAAAATTTTCACATGGTCAATTTTTTTAAACACATTAAACATTTTCAAAAGCTTGAGAAACATTTTTCAAAGCCTTGTCAAACATTTTTATTTTATTAATATGTTTATTTACATTATCAAAAATTTCCATCATGTTTTAATACATGGTCAACATTTTTTCTGTAGACATTGAAGATTTTTAAAATACTTGTTCGACATTTTTTCAAATGCTTGATTAACATTTTTATATACATGACTAAAAAATTCATCATATTTTTAATACGTGGTCAATATTTTATTTATACACATTTAACATATTTCCAAATGCTTGATTAACATTTTTCAAACACTTGATTAACATTTTTCAAAAACTTGTTCAACATTTTTTAATGTTTGACTAACATTTTTTAAATACATGATCAAATTGTTTCATACACATTTTTCTATATACATTTTTCATATACATGATAAACATTTTACCTGTAAATATTTAATATTTTTCAAATGTTTGGTCAACATTTTTCAAATGTTTTATGTATAGTGATTTTTGTAATAAAATTATTTAGAGTATTTGTACATTTAAACAAAAGTTTAAAAAGGCAAAAACATGAAAAAGAAAACAGAAAACAAGGCTGGTGTTCTCGCGTGCCTGGGTCGGCCCAACTCGAGCCACCCTTCAGCGAGGGGTTTCTCCCGTCTCATTGAAGGCGAGATAATGGGTGCCCCTCCTCAACGGCCACACAAGGCCAACCCTGGGCCATGGCGGCGAGTGCGACGGTCTAAGGCCCAGCCTGAGCTGTGGTGAGGGCGGCATCAGCAGCTTTACCACGCCCAACTACATAGCAGCCACCTCCGGATGATCACATGAAGACCAATGTCGATTCGGCAGTTTCACGCGCTGGCCATTTTGGGGCTGCGGGAGGGATCTGCCATGATATCTCTGGTGTTTTCAAGGGTGCCTCGGCTGTCATCTTCAGAAACATTGAAGACCCGGAGGTTCGGGAGGTCCTAGCCATTAGAGAAGCCTTGGCGCTAACGGAGGATATATATTAACAGAGAATCTTCGTCGCGTCAGATTGCAAAACTATTGTTGATGTAATCAAAGGGGGGACTGCGGCGTCTTATGGAGCAGTGGTACATGAAATAACACAACAAGCTAGGTCTTTTACTTCTTGTTTTTTCAGTCATGAATTCCGGACCTCGAATTTCGAGGCTCACAACCTCGCGAAGCATGCTTTAATGCTGGGGACCGGCCGCCATGTATGGTTAGGCCACCCCGATGAGCTTTTGTTCGTCCCTGTAAACATTGTGACGGTTTAATAAAGTTTCCGCGAGTTTTTTTTTTGCGGGTGGAAAGGGATTTCTCATTACTCAAGGTGGTCTCTCAGCAGAGGCCACCAGGCGTACAACAGACTCAATCCCCGAGTGGAACCACACGGCGGTCCGGGGGGTTCTTCACCCGTAAGCGGCAAGCTCATGACTACATTTATTTTCTGAGCGATTACAAAGAGTAAAAGAGATCTCTCTTCCGTCGGCAGCTGCTATCTCTCAAATCTCCTGAATGAGGGTGCGGTGAGCGAACCGATCCTCCACATTTGCTGTGATCATCGCCACAGCCTCCGCACAATCAAGATCGACCATGATAGGCAAGCCGGTCCTATGCAGAGCCAAGTCGAGGCCCTCCTTGCAAGTTGCGAGCTCCGCCCCCAGGGCATTATCGCATGTGCGCATCTCTCTACATGCAGTATAGATGATTTCCCCCCGATCGTCGCGCAGAATCATCCCTCCTCCTGCCGCTCCCGTCGCCGCAACAAAGCTTCCATCGGTGTTTAGCTTGGTGCAGCCTGGCGGTGGCGCGGACCATGATCGCTCTTCCTTGGCCACCTTAGGAGGGCGAGTGACGCTCGGTGGCAAGGAGACCGTCATCTTCCCCTTGACCATATCACCATTTGGGTATTGTTTGATACAAAGCAGCGAAGTGATATACCCATGCAAGAACCGACGTGAGGCTTCAGAAGGGGGCGGCTTCTTGCCATGCGTGATCTCGTTCCGGATGTGCCATGTTCTCCACATGATCATAAGTACGATCATCCTCGTTGCCTCATCCAGGGGGTCTAGCAGGGTAAAGAGCCATTCCGGCCCATTGTTCATGTTGTCCTCCACCCTGGGGATGCACCAGTCCAAGGCCATGACGTGCCACAGCTCCTTCGCCAAGGGACACCTGCAAAAGGCGTGGAACATATCCTCCCGTTCCAGCCCACACAAGGGGCATAGGCCAGACACCTCAAGATGGCGAGAGAACTTATTTGCCCAAGTAGCAAGCAAGTTCGTGACAATCCTCCAAGCAAACACTCGTACCTTAGGGGGAGCAGGGCACCCCCATATGATCTTCCAGATGGCGCGATGACCATCCGGTGCCCTGCTCGTGGTGGTAGCCCGTGGACGCTTGCGCTCGTCCATGGCGAACCGGTAAGCGGAGCGGATGGTGAAGATACCGTTCTTCTCCGGTGCCCATGCGATGGTGTCGTCAGCGACGCGGGGCGAGGTACGTATGCTGGTGATCACCTCCACGTCTGCCGGGTGGAAGTATCGGTGGAGTAGGTCATGGTGCCATGTACCGTCCACGTGCAGCAGCTCAGCAACACGTCGCAGGCGGCAGGTACTCTGTTGGGTGATCACTTGGCATGAAGGCTCGCGGGGGATCCACCGATCTCGCCAAATCCTAATGCTTCGGCCATTCCCTACACGCCAGATGAGGCCTTTCTTGAGGAGCTCAAGGCCATGTTGAATGCCCTGCCACGTAGGTGAGGCATTGCCTGAGAAAACTGTATCCTCGAGACGGCCTTCGGGGTAATACTTCGCCTTAAGCACCTGCGCACATAAACTATTGGGATTAATTAGTAATCGCCACGCCTGCCGGGCAAGGAGGGCTTGGTTGAAGGCGCGAAAGTCGCGGAAGCCCAGCCCACCCTGGGCTTTTGGCGCCAAGATCCTTGGCCATGCCAGTCAATGTGTCTTCCTCTTTCCTTCCGATGCACCCCACCAAAAGTTCCGGACCATGCGGTTGAGGTCATCACATACAGAAATGGGTAGCTTAAACACCCCCATTACATATGTTGGTATAGCCTGCGCAATGGCCTTGATCATCGTCTCCTTTCCAGCCAAGGACAGCGTATCACCCCATGCTATGATACTTTTCAATAATCTGGATTGCAGGTTTTGAAATTTGCCACAGGACATACGGCCCTCCGGTGTAGGTAACCCCAAGTGTTTATCCTCAAACAGATCGGACACAATATTGAGAACTGCACGTACTTTCTGCTGCTCTTCACTTGGACACGCATCACCAAATAGGGCGCTGCACTTAGCCGGATTAATACTCTGGCCCGTGGCCCTCTCATAAGCATGCAAAACCTGCTTCACACTCCTTGCTTGCCCCTCTTCAGCTTTGAAAAAGAGTAGAGTATCATCTGCGAAAAGTAGATGGGACACTCCAGGAGCTCTACGACACACCTTGAGCGGGGTAAAATCTCCATTTTCTTCCCCTTTCTTCAACAAAGAAGATAGACCATCAGCCACCAATAAGAATAGGAACGGGGATAGAGGATCACCTTGCCGTAGCCCACATGACATGCAAACGAATCCAAGCGGGTTCCATTAAATTTCACAGTGTATCTCACCGAGGTGACGCATGACATAATCCAGTTCACCCATCGGTGAGCGAAACCCATCTTTTGCATCATTCGCTCCAAGAAGATCCAGTCCACCCTGTCATATGCTTTAGACAAATCCAGTTTATAAGCACAAAAACTTTTTCAGGGTCCTTCTCTTGCTGTATGTAGTGAAAGCACTCAGAAGCAATTAAAGCGTTGTCTGTTATGAGGCGTCCAGGTACAAAGGCACTCTGCTCCGGCGAAATAATCTCATCAAGGATGGGGCGGAGGCGATTTACCAGACATTTTGCCACCACCTTGTAGATGACGTTACACAAGCTGATGGGCCTGAACTCAGACACTCGTTCTGGGTTGTCCACCTTTGGAATGAGTACTATGGCAGTGTCATTCACCCCCTCCGGCATGATGCCCGTACGGAAGAACTCCTTCACGCCAGTAATGGCTTGCTCCCTCATCACCTCCCAGTTCCTTTGGAAGAACCGAGCGGGAAAACCATCCGGTCCCGGGGCTTCAAGGGGCCAATCTGGAACAAGGCATTGGCGATCTCCTTATCAGAGAAATCTGCACACAACCCAACATTCATGCGGTCAGTAACACGCGTGTTTATCAAGTCAATAACCGGATCCGGGCAAATGGTCTCGTCTGCCGTAAACAGCGCGGAGAAATAATCTGAGACCATCGCCGCCATAGTTTCATGATCACTATGGGCGATTCCTGTAGCATCAAGTAGCTTCTTTATGCGGTTTTTTCTAGCACGCCATTTTGCCTTCCTGTGAAAGAAGTTGGTGTTGCGGTCCCCTTCCTTCAACCACGCCACCCGCGATCGTTGCATCCACATCACCTCCTCGCGGTACAGGAGCTCGTTGAGGCTCTCTGTCGCCTCCCATATTTCCTTCCTGTCTGCATTCATGGACAGAAGCTCCTCGAGCCGTGTTCGAGACTTGTTGATCTCTTTAATAACATTACCGAATTTACTCCGGCTCCAACCCTGCAGCTTCTTCACCAGATTACCCAAACCAGAGGAGATATCCCCAAGATTAAACATAGAACCCAAGTCTGTCCAAGTTTTCATAATTACCTCCGGGAGCGAAGGCTCCCGTTCCGACATGACTTCATATTGCCGGAATCTCCTGCCAGCAGCTTGCATCGGTTCCTCTCACGAGCACCGGATCAGGATAGGGAGGTGATCCGAGCTCGGTGCCACCAGGTGCTCCACCTTAGCAAATTCAAACAGATCCCTCCATGTGTTGGTTGCGACCGCCCGATCAAGGCGGACTTTGACGTTTGAACGCCCAGCACGTTTATTATCATATGTGTAGGGCAGCCCTGCAAAACCAAGGTCACCCAATCCACAAACTTCCAGAGTATCACGGAAATCAATCATCTAACCTGCCGATCGAGGCGTTTCAGAGAAGTGTTCGAAGCTCCACATGGCCTCATTGAAGTCGCCAATCACCGCCCACGGCAGTACAGAATGGCGGTGGAGATCACGGAGAATGGCCCACATGCGATGCTGGTCCTCCGTACGCGGCTCGCCATAGACGCAGGTCAGCCGCCAAGGTGGCTCCCCCGGCGCCGTCGTCACATACGCATCAATATATCTTTTATTGATTGTTTTTACATCAAGACTCAAAGACTCATGCCAATACAAAGCTAAACCACCACTAAGACCATCACTATCCAACGCATCAAAACCACTTAGGCCTAACCGAGAGCGGTACCTCTTCATTTTATTCTTCGACTGTCTAGTTTCACAAAGAAAAAAATGCTAGGGGAATGAGCCTGTACAAGACTCACAAGATCACGAACTGTCCGAGGGTCCCCCCCCCCCCCGACAGTTCCAGCTTAGGATATTCATTGCTCCTGACGAGGCTCCTCCGGCCCCGTTGAGGGAGTCCTGGATTAGGGGGTGTTCGGATAGCCGGACTATACCTTCAGCCGGACTCCAGGACTATGAAGATACAAGATTGAAGACTTCGTCCAGTGTCCGGAAGGATCTTTCCTTGGCGTGGAAGGCAAGCTAGGCGTGCGGATATTCAGGATCTCCTACCATTGTAACCGACTCTGTGTAACCCTAACCCTATCCGGTGTCTATATAAACCGGAGGGTTGTAGTCCGTAGGACAACGATCATCATACACAATCATACCATAGGCTAGCTTCTAGGGTTTAGCCTCCTTGATCTCGTGGTAGATCTACTTTTGTACTACCCATATCATCAATATTAATCTAGCAGGAGTAGGGTTTTACCTCCATCGAGAGGGCCCGAACCTGGGTAAAATAAAGTGTCCCTTGTCTCATGTTACCATCCGACCTTGACGCATAGTTCGGGACCCCCTACCCGAGATCCGCCGGTTTTGACACCGACATTGGTGCTTTCATCGAGAGTTCCTCTGTGTCGTCGCCTTTAGGCCCGATGGCTCCTTTGATCATCAACAACGATGAGGTCCAGGGTGAGACTTTCCTCCCCGGACAAATCTTCGTCTTCGGCGGCTTCGGCCAACTCGCTTGGTCGTCTAGAGCAGATCGAAAACTACGCCCCTGGCCATCAAGTCAGGTTTGAAGCTTAAACTACACGGCAGATATCCGCGGAGACTTGATCTTCGACGGGTTCGAGCCACAGCCAAGCGCGCCGCACTACCTCGAGGGGCATGATATAGCTCTGCCTCCGAATAGTGCCCTGGAGGCTGCACACGCACCGGCCCCGATCCTCGACTCGGAGCCCGCTGCGTTCTTTGAGGATGAACGGTTGAAAGTCACCTCGGGGGCTGCGATCTTGAAGGCGATTGAGCCGAACTCCAGCCCCGCAATCCGCACGGCCCATGACTCCAAGGAGTCGGATTCTTCTCCGAACTCCGGGCCTCCCGTGCCCCTGCCGATCGAATCCGATTGGGCGCCTATAATGGAGTTCACCGCCGCGGACATCTTTCAGCACTCACCTTTCGGTGATATCCTGAATTCTCTCAAGTCTCTTTCTTTATCAGGAGAGCCCAGGCCGTATTACGGTCTGCGAGGTTGGGATTCGGACGACGAAGAAATTCAAAGCCCACCCACCACCCACTTAATAGCCACTATCGATGATTTAACCGACATACTTGACTTCGGATCCGAAGACTTCGACGGTATGGACGATGAAGACGGAGACGAACAGGAACCAGCACCTGTAGGGCGCTGGACCGCCACCCCATCCCACGATGTATTCATAGTGGATACCCCTAAAGGAAACGACAACGAGGAAAAAGGGGACGAAAAAAGGGATAAACCCCCCGAAAAGCAATCAAAGCGGCGACGAAAACGCCGAGCCAAGCCCCGCGTCGATCAAGACCCAGCCATAGAGCAGGATGAGCCGGTAGACGACGAGCATGCCTCAGAGCAACCGTCCGAACAGGGCAACGCGAATAGAGAGGACAGACAGCCCTCCCCCGGCCATAACAGAACTCCGGACGATCTCACGCCGGATAAGACCACGGAGCAGAAGAATCTCCACGAAAGGCTCGTTGCCACATCACGCAGCCTGAAAAAGCAGAAGCGGAAGCTGAAGACAGCGGAAGATGCACTCAGAATAAGATGGAGCAAGGTAATCAAGACCACAGACAAATACGGCGGCAGCCGCCGCACTAAAAGCTATCCGAAGAGAAAACTACTGCCCGAATTCGACCAAGAGGCCCTAGAGCCCTCGCATTCAAAAAATAAAAAAGGCACACGGTCGGATAGACGACCCCACAGCCACCATAAAACAGCAAGCGGCGCCGCACTCAATGCGGCATGCGACCTAATTAAAGACTCGCATCATGGCCCAGCCAGGTCCATTTATGGGCCAAGAAAGCAAGCTCTCACAAGTAATGCAAAAAAGCCATCATCAGAATCCGGCACACCCAAATACAGGGGCGCCGCACACCCCCTATGTTTCACCGATGAGGTCCTGGAATACGAATTTCCAGAGGGATTCAAACCCGTCAACATAGAGGCGTACGATGGAACAACAGACCCCGGAGTCTGGATCGAGGATTATATCCTCCACATACATATGGATAGAGGAGATGATCTCCACGCCATCAAATATTTACCCCTTAAGCTTAAAGGGCCAGCCCGGCACTGGCTTAAAAGCCTTCCCGAAAACACAATTGGAAGTTGGGAAGAGCTCGAGGATGCTTTCCGAGCAAATTTTCAAGGGACCTATGTCCGCCCCCCGGACGCAGACGATCTCAGTCACATAACTCAACAGCCCGGAGAATCATCTCGGCAGTTCTGGAACAGATTCCTTACTAAAAAGAATCAGATAGTGGATTGTCCGGACGCCGAAGCCTTAGCAGCTTTCAGGAATAATGTCCGAGACGAATGGCTCGCCAGACACCTCGGCCAGGAAAAGCCAAGAACAATGGCCGCACTCACAAGCCTCATGACTCGCTTTTGCGCAGGAGAGGACAGCTGGTTGGCACGATGCAGCCCCAGCGACCCAAGTACATCCGAAATCAGGGATGGAAACGGAAAACTGCGACGAAATAAGGACCGTCACCGAACCAAAGAAAAAAGTCCGAAGAGCACGTCAGTCAATGCCGGATTCAAAGGCTCACGGCAAAATCAGACAAAACCACCCCTTCAGGACAATAGGGATGATCCGTCCAGCTTAAACAGAATCCTGGACAGAATATGTCAGATACACAGTACTCCTGGGAAGCCTGCTAATCACACCCACAGAGACTGTTGGGTTTTTAAACAATCCGGAAGGCTTAACGCCGAACACAAGGGGCTCGATACACCAAGCGAAGACGAGGACGAACCCCAGAAGCAGAACACCAGGAAACAAAAGAACTTCCCACAAGAAGTTAAAACAGTGAACTCACTTCACGTAACAAAACGTGTGGCACCCATAAAGGTACGCACAATAAAACATATCCCTCAGGGGTCCCGCCACTGGTTATTAAAACCAATCATTTTTGATCAGCTAGATTATTCTAGAAATATCAAAAACGCAGGCTGGACTGCCCTGATACTCGATTCAATAATTGGCGGATTCCAGTTTACCAATGTCCTTATGGACGGCGGCAGTGGACTAAACCTGATATATCAGGATACAATCCACCGCATGGGCATAAACCCAGCAAGAATCCGCCACAGCAAAACCTCCTTTCAAGGGGTAGCACCGGGCCCGGACACCCATTGTACGGGTTTTCTCCGGCTTGAAGTCATATTTGGCTCCGCCAATAACTTCCGTCGCGAAAGGCTGACCTTCCATGTCGTCCCGTTTTCAAGTCGCTATCAAGCACTAATGGGACGCGGAGCTTTCGCTCGCTTTAACGAAATACCGCACTATGCATCTCTCACGCTTAAGATGCCCGGTCCGCGAGGCATCATCTTTTTAAAGGGAGCTCACTAAAATACGCCTCCTCCAAACGGAGGATTGCGCGGCCGCTTAAACAGCCGCACAATAAAGTGGCCTCGCCAGCCAAAAGACTTTTTCGATATAAGTCATTAAAGGCCACGGACCCGGACTAAATGAGTTCGGCACAAGTCCATCATTAACGCAGGCTTAAATGCCATATACCCCCGTACCGGGGGCTATACGCAGAGACAATAAAGCTCAACTTTATATATTTTTTACTTTATATTTTGTTTATTATCTTTTTGTTCCGCACGACCCATTTTCAATTCAGTTCCTCTCTCTTACAGATGAACGTCGTGCAGCGCCCGTCCAGGACACGGCACAGCGGAGACACAGGCGCAGATGTGCAGTAGGGACCCGTCCTAAGGATTCTTTTTAGATTAAGACCCTGCGTAAACCTTTTTTACTGTCTCTTGCTGCTATACATCCCCTGGTTTTTTCTACTATAACCAAGGAGGAGGCTGGCGTTTTGGCATGTGGCCACGCCAGAATTTTTGCTCGTACCTGGACACTAGGGGCTCTTTTTTTTAGGGTGTTGTTTCACCCGTACTCATAAAGACCGAACACCTTAAGGAGTGTTCGGCGTCGCGAGTTTTGGCACTATATGCATCAGCTCCGAATCATGTCTTTGGTTAAATGTTGGGTTGCCCAGCTCCTAAGTTCGGCTACCTTACGTTCCGCTCTATCAGCTAAGGTAGCACCAGGAGAACTACTGCGATTGTGCCCCGGTTCTGCCGGGTGAGCACCTCAGTAGAGAAAGCCGAAAACTGACTGTCATGATGTAGCGCGAGACTGGTCGCCACTCGATGACTTATAGGAATCTATAGGATTCCTCCGCTTTGACGAAGGGCCGTTTCCCGGTCAGGCACGTATGCGCCCCGAATTCGGGCAAGCGCAGTCGCCACTAAGGGGCTACCTAAAGAGTCCCACTGTCAAGCTCCTATGGCTAAGTGAAAGTGTTAAAGCATTATAGTCCAGTTGCCTAGCCCGCTGCGCTATCACCTCCTTTGTAGGACCAAGACGTTGGGTTAAGTGTGAAAATGCGTCTTCTGCGCGCACCCCCGCACTATGTGCGTGGGGGCTGAAGCCAACGACTGCAATCTTTCAGAATTCATATATTAAAACGGCCGCACAGGAGGTGTTCTTAATACTTGAAGGCACAAGTCTAAAAAATGCCACTACAATTTATCAAAATACTGTTTTATGATTACATATGCTATCATAATATAGCATCCTTCGAGCACTGCGTCTCTATTACGCGAGCGCCTTCGAGGACTTCCTCAAAATAGTGCTCGGAAGGTATTCGGCTTTTATCCGAATCCCGGGACGCAACAATGGTGGGCTCCATATCTGCCCAGTATGTCTTGACACGGGCAAGAGCCAGCCGAGCGCCCTCTATGCACGCTGACCTCTTCATAGCATCGACACATGGCACCACGTCTAGAAATTGCTGCACCAAGCTGAAATAACTCTTCGGCTTCGATCTCCCCGGACACAGATGATCCATGACGTACTTCATGGCGAGTCTGGACAACCTATTCAGTTCGGCCCATTGGGCCAGGCGATCGTCCACTGTCAGTGGACGCTCTGGATTGAGGAATTGCGACCAAAAGAGCTTCTCCACTTCATGATCCTTTTTATCTCGAAAGTGTTCGGTTGCATCAGCAGCACTAGCCGCCAAATCCAGATAGGTGTCCTCTACACTCCACATCCGGTCTAACGGGGCAAACTTCGGATCACAAAATTTTCTCCGCGACGAGAAGGGCTTTCCATCCGCAATTTGTCCCGCTTGACGCAGCTCTTCCCTTGCCGCTCTCATTATAGAGCGGGCATCCTTGGCGTCAGCAACAGCCTTCTCTAAGCTCATTTGCCTTGCCCGACCCTCTTCTTCAAGAAGCTTGCAACGGTCAGTAGCACTCTTTAACTTTACCCATATCAGCCATCTCCTCCTTGCTTCGGCAATGGGCAGCCTGTTCGGCTTTCAGCTCTTCAAGGGCTTTCTCGATAGCCGCATCGCTTTTCCTGGCTTGTTCCTTCGCTCGGGAGAGTTCGGCCCTAAGACCCTCCACGGCGGCCGCACCATCTGCGTCAAGCATACACACTGTAAGATATTGACATAAAGCTCCTCTTACTAACCATTGCCCGATGATTTCAATACCTTGAGCATCATCAAGCCGCTTGTTAACAAGCACGATGTCGGCTTCTGCCTCATCAAGTTGTCGCTTCAGTTCGGCAAATTCACCAGTCCGGCTTGACTCCGGATAATCCGCCACCTACATATAAATGTGCCACTTAAAGGACCTGGGATTAAGATCCTCTGCGCGCCGTCAATTTTAACGACGCACAGAGTCTCAGGGGCTACTATCTACACAGGGCACACTTTATTTATGCGCAACTAACACAAGTGTACATTATTTAAAACGTACCTCAAGGCCCGCCAGTAAACTTTTGACGGCCTCGTGCAATCCGCTTTCTGCGGATGAAATCTTTTCAATCATCGTGCTCATCAACGCACGATGCTCCTCTGAGACAGAGGCTCGCCCCAGCAGAATCTTTAGCTCCCCCGGCCGAACACCAGATGGTGCCGGACTCGTCCCATGGCCTCCCTCAAAGGCCGGACGCGGAGAACCTCGGGGGGGGGGGGGCACATGGCCACCTTCCGCCCCTGTCGGATCCGGAGAAATCCTCCGCGACGACACTTCAGCGTCGCCCGCCTTGCTAGGCGGTACAGAAGGAGGAGGCGTTCCGCTCTCCATCATCTCCGGAAGAAGATCCCCCGAGGACGAGTTCTGCTGAGAAGGGCTGAGGTCCGAACTACAAAGTAAGGTTTCAGTTAAAACTTCTCAGATAGTATAAATCAAGGATTTCTCTTAAAAGAAAAAAGTCTTCTTCTACTTACGGCTCGCTGGAGAGCTGGTACCTTTGAGGGTTTAGTTCGGCCGAGGGGCTCCCCGGCGTCGGGCCCTTTGACAAGGATTCTTTCCCCCGCTTCGAGGCTACGGTCTCCGGGTCGTCAGAGGCGGCCCTTTTCTTTCCCTTAGGAGAGGAATTGTCGATTCCCCCCTTCGGAATGGCCTCTTTCGAGGAGGCCATGGTTTCCTTGTCCTCCCCCTTATTTCCCTCCAAACGCACTACCTCCAGCATCCTAACTAGCACGGGATCCAGCCTGGTTTCGGGAAGGGGAGCCGGACACCTGATCAGCTTCGCCTTCGCTATCCACTCCTGCTTAAAAGGAGAAGCGCTGTTAAGAGCAAGTTAATTATGCGGATAGAAGGTCCGGGCACAAGGTCACTTACTTGAGTATCCGGGCGATTACGGCTTAAACCCACATCCTCGGTCAATTCCGGACTCACTTCTTGTGATCCGAAGAACAGTTTATACATCTCCGCGAGCGTCACGCCCATAACCGGAGAACCCGCGGTCCCTCTGGATTGAACTCCCACAGGCGAAGGGGGCGACGTTGGCCGGGCAGTGTCCGGCGAATCAGCATGACTTGTGTCACCTTGACCAGGTTGAGGTCTCCTTCCAAGAGATCCTTAATGCGGCCCTGCAGCAGAGGTACGTCTTTGGGCAAGCCCCGATCTAGCCCTGTGTTGATCCACGACGCTAACCGTGGTGGGGGACCCGAGCGAAAGGCAGGAGGCGTCACCCATGCGGTGCCCCGAGGAGCGGTGATATAGAACCACTCCTGTTGCCATAAGCCAAGCTCCTCTTGAAAAGCGCCCTCGGGCCATGGAGCATCGGCATTTCTTTTTATAGCAGCGCCTCCGCACTCTGCGTGGCGCCCCTCGATCATCTTCGGTT
This sequence comes from Aegilops umbellulata, assembly GCA_032464435.1. Classification (NCBI taxonomy): domain Eukaryota; kingdom Viridiplantae; phylum Streptophyta; class Magnoliopsida; order Poales; family Poaceae; genus Aegilops; species Aegilops umbellulata. Next base: position 563,107,271 of record CP136056.1, read on the forward strand.
CTACTTTGAAGGTCTTGAGCCATAATCCGAAGTGAGGGGTAACACGGAGGAACGCTTCGCACACAACAACGAACGAGGAGATATGGAGGATAGACTCCGGAGCTAAGTCGTGGAATTCCAGCCCATAATAAAACATCAGCCCCCTTACAAAGGGATCCATTGGGAAGCCTAATCCCCGAAGGAAGTGGGATATGAATACCACACTCTCACCGGGCTGAGGGCTAGGGATCACCTGTCCTTGAACAGGCAACCTGTGTGAAATCTCGCCGGTCAGGAATTTAGCTTCCCTCAACCTTAATACGTCCTCCTCCGTAACGGAGGAGGGCATCCATCGGCCTTGGAGGTCGGAACTGAGCATTGTCGAAGGTCCGGTGCGCCTGGAATGTGGAAGCCTAGGGTGTTGGGACTCGAGGCGACGGGCGAGCTCGTTTTGAGAATAGAAGAGGGGAACAGGGTCTCGGTCTCTTTATAAGAGGCAGAATACCAAGAGCCCTCCCCATAACCGTCTTGGATAGCCTTTAATTACGGCAAAACGTGCTAACGGGCACGACTGGGTTACCCACGTCCGTATTGATGAGAATCCCGTTAAAAGGGGCACACGATCTCTGCTTTGACAAGACGTGCCAAGGAAACCGCCTCGCTAAACACGCTGAGGTGGAACAATGAAAACAATTTATATAAAGAGCTTGGCCGCAGTGTTATGACGCACTGCGGAATACGTCGGCAGATTTGATTTGTGTTAATATTATCTATATAGCAATATGTGGAAACTTATTTTGCAGAGCCGGACACTATTTTTGGTGTTTGTAATCTTTTTGAAGAACTTGGAGGAGGAACCCGCCTTGCAATGCCGAAGACAATCTGCGCGCCGGATTCGTCGTCATTGAAGCCTTGTTCAAGGGCTACTGAGGGAGTCCTGGATTAGGGGGTGTTCGGATAGCCGGACTATACCTTCAGCCGGACTCCAGGACTATGAAGATACAAGATTGAAGACTTCGTCCCGTGTCTGGAAGGATCTTTCCTTGGCGTGGAAGGCAAGCTAGGCGTGCGGATATTCAGGATCTCCTACCATTGTAACCGACTCTGTGTAACCCTAACCCTATCCGGTGTCTATATAAACCGGAGGGTTGTAGTCCGTAGGACAACGATCATCATACACAATCATACCATAGGCTAGCTTCTAGGGTTTAGCCTCCTTGATCTCGTGGTAGATCTAGTCTTGTACTACCCATATCATCAATATTAATCTAGCAGGAGTAGGGTTTTACCTCCATCGAGAGGGCCCGAACCTGGGTAAAATAAAGTGTCCCTTGTCTCCTGTTACCATCCGACCTTGACGCACAGTTCGGGACCCCCTACCCGAGATCCGCCGGTTTTGACACCGACACCCGTCAGGTCGTCGGCAGCCCCTGGGCCGACTGCCTTCAAAGAGTTGGACACCTCCATCATGTCCTGGTCACGTCCTCCTCCATGCACCTGAGACTGCTGCCCGTCCAGCGTCTCTGAAGTTCTCCGCTTCTTTGGCGTTCCTGAAAAAACATGATCTACCGTAGCAGTCGGTTTAGTATAGAGCACCATGGATTTGTCTCCTTGTTCCTCGCCGGCCAGAGATGATACCTCCTCTCCCGCATTCCGCTTCCCTAGTGTTGTAGCATCAGAGAGCTCGGCATTGGCCATACGTATCTCGTTTGACAGGTCACGTAGTGCAGGTATGATGTCCGAGCTTGCGGGCTGAGAGTGCATGCTCTGAACGTGGGTATGAACACCCCCACTGATCTCATCTGCAGATTTCTGTGCACCCGGTTCAAACTTGTCCCTTCCGGACATCTGTTCCATTTGTTCTGCAAGCATCTGGTCAATGGCCGGGTTGCCACTCTTGTGTTCTTCATGCGTCTTGTATGAGCGCGCCTGGTCTGCCTCTCGGCAAGCTCCTCGGCCCCCACGTCCCCGGCCAGACGAGGTGCTACTTCCTGCCGAGAAGTCAAGGCCACGGTAAGCTGTTGGGTTGGACTTCGCTCGGACTGTACCAGACTGCCTTGTGAAGGGACGAGGCGGAGAGCACCTCAGTTTGCCGCTGAACTTCCCCGTTGGTGCGCCCCCCTTTAACCTTCCTGCCGCAAGATTTCTCCACGTGACCAAGGTAACCACAGATATAGCAGAAGTCAGGAAGTTTCTCATACTGAATTTCAAACTCAACCTTGCTCCGCTTCTCTTTCAGTCGGGTGTTCATCGCCACCGACGTCTCTAGCGGCTTATACACTGGCATAGCCACCCTGGCGCGCACATAATTGCCCCTGTTCTCATCAAGTTCAGCTTGTAAAAACGTGCCTAGATTCGCGCACAGAGCCTTCACAATTTTCTCGGTTCTCCAGTTGGTTGGCACGTCCAGGATCCGCACCCAGATTCTCATACGGTCAAGCACGTAGTCAGAGACTTTCCTCATCCCATCATAGGCTTCAATGATGAGTGGATCGTGTTTGTATTGCCATGGACCTCCACGCAGAATCCTTGCCATGTCAGCTTCGCATCCAAAGTGGACAAGGTACCTATTATCTCCCTGATATGAGTAGTCAAAGTTCTCCTTCAACCTCCAGCCATCAACAACATTGTCAAAGAGAGCTCTGGGTGTTGGTCGATCCAGGGAGTAGACCAGCATGATCACTGTCCATGGATGAGCCGGTTGCTGGAGCACCCCTTCTTCCTCAAGATCAACCTCCACAAGTTCTGTCACTTCCTCTGTGTCCTCGCCTTCCCTGAAATCTTCTGGCCCCTCCACACGTTGGTTCATGCTGGCCTGCTCCGCAGAATGTCCTGCCTCTAGTGCCAGCTTCCTCATGTGATCCCATATGGCGAGGTCCTTCACGCGCGGTTGCGTCGCCACAGCGACACCAGGGTTCCCAGTGGAAGGCTTCGGGCGGGAAGCATCCGCAAGGGGAGCCCCGTAATCGCCCCCACCGGCCCCTGGGTTCCCCTCGGTCACCGGCGTCTCCGCGCCCTCTCCGCATGCGGACGCCTTCGTCATGGCGGCAGGGTGGTTTGGCGGCAGCAGCACAGCAGCGCTGTTAGATCGATCTGGCGGCTTTCGAGGTTTCTGACTTTGCAGCGTCCCTGCCCTAGGTTTTAAGGGGGAGGGGTTCAGATTTTCCTTGCGGTAGGGGTTAGGGAACCCTACTTCCGCCCGGCGTGAGGGTTCAGGACTCCTCAAGGCAGATTCCTTCACGGACATGGCGGGATCGACGGGATCTGGGTGGTCGCGCGATCGGTGGGCGGACGTGGCCGTTGCTGGTCCAGCACCCTGCCATGGCTGGGGCACGGACGGGAGGCCGACCTTGGCCGGGGCGCCGCCCGGTGTTGGCGGCGGTGTGGGGATCGCCCCCCGATCGCCTGGGCTTGGAAACCCTAGCGCAGCCATAAGTTTCCGCGAGTTTGCCTAAAAAAAACCTAGAAAAAACATATCTCTACTACTATAGTACATCAATTTTTGAATATGGACTACCCGTCCATCGTGTAGAAGCAAAACCCTTTGCCGTTGATTTGTTATACTGGGTGAATCTCCACTATTTATCATTACCAGACTTAATTGACCCAACGGCTGATGTTTACTGGATTCGCGCTGTACGGACGTGCACGCCAAATCGCTGCCAAACTGGATCTTCCAGACTTGTCACGGACGCGCTGTTTACCTTAGAGGTCGACTGCAATGAAGAATCAAATATTTCACCAATGAGTATTTACATGTACAGGCCAGAAGTATCTAGACAAGGTGCGTGTTGAGACTAGCAGCCTATAGTACTGCTGGTAGCGATTTACTTCTCACCGAGTATTACATGCATGGAAGCATTTCTTACTTTTCTCAAAAGAAGTAGCGTGCCGTATCCCTGCAAAAAAAGTAGTGTGTCGTAGAAAAGAGTGTACACATTCTTCTTTAGCAGATGACAAAAGAGTGTACACCTGACAATATTGCTGGTCGCTGAGAGAAATATTAAAAAAAGAAGAAATTTTATTTTCCTTAACAGGATGTTAAGTTATTTAACACGCTGTGACGTCAAGGATATACAATTGAAATAGATTTTATAAGAAACTTCTAACTTAAAGGTCTGAAAGTTACTGCATCAAACTAATTTACCCTAGATTTCAAATTTGGATTTTTGAAATGAAATATTTCACAAACATGTCAATAAAAATAACATTTCTTTTGGAAAAATGCCTGCTTTATCTAAAGCGTTTTTTGCATAGGAATTTGTTGTGCTACTGTTGTTTGATATGAAGAGCCAGAAAGAAAAAGTTTCCATGAGTTCCCACACGAGAACATAAATATACTTTTAAAAATTGCATGATATTTTTATCATAAGATAGGCGATTTAGTTTTATTCTAAATGATTTAGTATTGCAATTACTCATAATAATCTAACATGCAAAGCATGTATAAATCTACCATTCTTAAGAAGTTGCTCCCCACTACTACCTATTCTCTCAGCATGCACACTGTCCACATCAGCGATGTGCCACCTCAGCAAAAACTGATCCTCATGACCCCACATCATCACCATGAAAACAATTGTTCAACTCTAAACATCTGGATGTGCCACATCATGCCTTTCGTTTCCATTTGTACGCAGCATGCACCCTCTTGCATTTTGTTTCCACCGGTAAACAAGTTGGCCCATTTATATCCCATGTCATTAATTTTTTAACCAGCGCAGATATTGCGTTGCGAGTTGCAACCATCTACCGACATTTCGCATCCCAATCCCTCATCTTCTTCCCTACTTTAAAGTTCCACGGCATTATCTATTTCATCTCCACACGGCAGCAGCGCCATTCACCCTTCCCCACAAATTCCCTCTGGCCATCCAGCTTCCCAAAAACTGCGACCATCATGGGCGGATCTGGGCCCCAGGCAGCCCAGGCCATTGCCTGGGGCGTGGAAAAAATCGTAGGCCTAAATTAAAAAAAAAACTTTGGCCTGGGGCGCAGCCCAGGTCCAAGCCCAGGCAGCCCAGGCGAAAAGGCCCAGCCGGCAGGCCGCCCAGGCCAACTCGCCCGCATCGCCGCACGGCCGCACGACCAGCCGCTCTGAGCCTCTGCCCCCGACTCATTCTGGACCCGAGAACCCTAAGCCGTCACCGGTCGCCGCCCGCCGTCGCCGGTCGCCACCCGTCGTCGACGGTCAGCTTCTTGCCTCCGTCCGGCAGTGCCCCCGGATCCCCCTTCCAGCGCCCCACGTTTCAGCCCCCCCTTCCCCGCCCCCTCGGTTGTGCCGCTGCCGCTGCGGTGCTGCGGGTTGCGGCTGCTGTGCATTTCGCCGTGTCCGGCGTCCTGCGAGGCGGCGAGGGCGCGAGGCAGCAAACCCGGCTAGGGCGCGGCCGTGCGAAGCTGCAGCCTGCAGGCTGCCCAGCCCGGTGTCCAGCGAGGTAGTCCAGTTTTCTGTACAATTTTGATGGCTTGATGCCCTGTTTTTGTTTATAGATGCCATTGTGTTGATTGGATGATGATGATTTTAGTTGCTAAATGCCACTGTTTGTCTGTTTGTTAGATGTTTGTTAGATACCAATATTGACATTGAGGAATTTTTGTTTCTCTAAATTTTTACAGGAGCTCAAGATGAGCAAAAGAAACAAGACATTGAATTCTTTTTTTCAAGTTCGAACCACCGAAGCCGCAGAAACGGGTCCTTCAGCTCAAACAACTGATGTTGAATCTGCCCCTAATGTTAGAGCTGAACGCAAACCCAGTGATGTTGAATCTGACCCCGGTAAGAGAATACCAATTGAGGAGTTAGATCCAGACATTAGAGATCTTGCTAGAAGGGAGTACATTAGTATGGGTCCTTGCCAACCAACTAATCATACATATGAAAAGATAAATGGTAGGAGCTTTCATAACTATTGGTTCAATGATCATCGCGGCTGGTTGGAATATAGCATTGAAAAAAGATCAGCCTTTTGCTTTTATTGTTTTCTGTTTAAGCAACCAAGAGTTGAAAACTATGGTATTGAAGCATTCACGAGAAATGGATTCAAATCTTGGAAGGATGGACCTAAAGTTTTTAATCAACATGTTGGCAAGCATGATAGTGCTCATAATGAATCTAGGCAACATTATGAGGATTTCAAAAATCAAAGACAAAATCTGCCACATGTCTTTGATAGGGGTTCTCAGAAGCAAGAAGAAGAATACAAAGCCCGTCTCTTGATTATATTGGGTATTGTCAAATTTTTGATACTACAAGCTCTTGCTTTTAGTGGTCATGATGAGTCTACTAGCTCAATGAATAAGGGTAACTTTAAAGAGTTGTTGGGCTTGTTCATAAAGAAAGACCCAAAGGTGGCAAAATTATTTGGGGATGCGGGAGATAACCATAAGCTGACATCACATAAGATACAAAAAGATTTATGCAAGGCTTGTGCAAAAGAGACCACCAGTGCCATTCTCGAGGAGATTGGAGATAGTAAATTTGCATTACTTGTTGATGAGTCCAGAGATGCATCTATGAAGGAGCAAATGGCTATGTGTTTGAGGTCAGTACATTTGCTTGTGTGTGTGTTATTGTAGCCTTATAGGTGTATTTTATTAAAGTTCTTATATATATTAATCATGGTCCTTTGTCTTCTGTAGGTATCTCGGCAAACGAGGGGAGGTGATTGAGAGATTCATGGCAGTTGAGCATGTTCCTGACACTAAAGCAACTTCACTGAAGGTAGCTTTGGATGGTATGTTTGGTAATCTTGGCTTATCTATGTCTAATTTGAAAGGGCATGGTTATGATGGGGCTTCAAACATGAGAGGGGAATTTCGTGGGTTGCAAAGATTGATCTTGGAGGAAAATGCGTATGCTCATTATATACGTTGTTTTGTCCACCAGTTACAATTAGTGGTTGTTGCTGTTGCCAAGTGTTGTTCATCAGTAAGGGATTTTTTTTTGAGTACACAAGCATGGTTGTTAACATTGTTAATGCTTCTTGTAGAAGACATGATCAGTTAGCCCAAGAGCAACATGATGAAATAGTACGCCAAATAGAGTCTAGGGAACTTCTTGAGGGAAAAGGGAAAAACCAACTAACTAACCTTGGAAGACCTAGTGATACACGGTGGGGATCACATCATAAAACATTGTGTCGTCTTGTTGAGATGTGGAAACCAATTCTAAAGGTATTAGAAAATTTACACAATGATGCAGATAATGTTGCCTAAAGAACCACAACTGCGGGGTTGATAAAGCACATGGAGTCTTTTGAGTTTGTTCTCATATGGCATCTTATGATTAGATTATTGGGCAAGACTAACAATCTGTCACAATGCTTGCAATTGAAAAATCAAAATATTGTACGTGCTGTGGGATTGATTAAAACCACATTGGAGGATATTCAAGAGATAAGGCAGAATGGTTGGGATGAGCTCTTCAAAGAGGTAACAGACTTTTGTGTCAAATTCAACATTGTAGTGCCAAATATGGAAGATACAAGAATTGCTAATGGTCGTTCAAGGTCTTGGGGTGGGCAATTGGTAACTTACAACCATCATTTCAAATTTGAAATATTCAATGTGTTGCATGATCAGCTTATTGTGGAGTTGAACAACCGCTTTGCTGAAAGGTCTACTCAATTGTTGAGATGCATTGCTTGTCTTGACCCCAAGAATTCATTTGCCAATTATAATGAAGACAAACTAGTAGATCTTGCTAATATGTATGCTGCTGATTTCTCTACATATGAAGTTACTTTTGTCCTTAGAAACCAACTAGACTCATTCATTCGGGAAGCAAGAGGTGATCCACATTTGATGAATTGCAATGATCTTGGTCATCTTGCCATGAATATGGTTAAAAGTGATATGCACACAACTTTTCCCTTAGTTTAACGTCTGGTTGAGTTAGCATTGATTTTACCTGTTGCAACCGCAACCGTGGAAAGGGCATTCTCAGCAATGAGCATTATCAAGACCGGATTGAGGAACAAAATGGGTGATGATTGGATGAATCATAGAATGGTATGTTACATTGAGAGAGATGTATTTGTTAGTATCAAAGAATCCAAGATCATTGAGCGATTTCAAGGTTATCGCACACGTAAAGGTGTTTTGCCTCGTCCTACACGTAAGTTTTCACTTTTTGCATCTATTGTTAATTAGTTTTGCCTGCTGTATTATGCACTGATTCGCATTTCAAAATTGATGATTGAAGGTTTAGCGATGTCTGCTCTTGAAGATGTAGTCATGGGAGGCTCGGATCAACCAATCATTTGATTTGGTATCAATCTTCTGTATCATTTATCTATGCCGCATATTGTCTTTTGATTTGTCTTTCTTTATTACTTGACCCATTATGGAGCAAATGCTGCCATTGAATATCATGTTTGGTTTTTTATTAGTTATGCAAAACATAGATTGATTCTTGTATGCCTTGAAATTGAAGTTTCTTCTGGGTAGTTTTTAGCCATTAGTTGTTCGCCTGGGGCGTCAATAATTCCTGGGTCCGCCATTGGCGACAATAATCATGCCAAATCAAGGATTAAAAGCCCTCGCTGGAAAATTGCATCGTGGATTGAGCCCTGTCATCCTTTCTCCCCTCCCATTCCTTCCCCTTCCCCAATCTTTTCCCACACCGCAGGTCTTAGCCAGAGGACCTCCCTCACGACATTGCTCTGCTCCAACCCCTCCTTGCATCGGCGGCCGCGTGCCTGTGGTCAAAGCAAGAGGAGCAGCCTCGGATGTATCGGACACGGCCATACCGGGGCCAGCAGGAGAAGCGACCTCGGATGGATCGGACACGGCCATCCCCCGGAGCAGCCCCGGTTCCAGCAGGAGTTGATCCCTCGCAAAGTTGCTCTGCTCCGACCCCTCCTCGCGTGGTCAGAGCAGGAGGAGCGGCCTCGGATGGATCGGCCACACACTGTCAACAGATATGTCTCAAGAAACTACCAGTACAGTTAGCAGCGCAGGGCTGCACCATGCTTCATCGATCATCGCGTCGGTCTAGAGCAATTACCTCCGAATACGGCACTATGGTACGGTGCGTCTCTCTCGATTGTCAATGTATGCTTATTTGTTTGAGGTGTTCCAGTCCCGATAAATCAAGGCATTGTCAAGTTGTTTGTGATTTAATCAAAAAATAAAATACTACTGGTCAGACTCTGGTTTGTTTTGTGGAACCTATGCACTTGCATATCTCTCTGTCAGTAGAGTCACAATGGCGTTGTCCGCCTGCAGTCGTTGTCCATTGCAAATTTCCTAAGTTGATTATAGTTCCAGCGGGAGTTTATTTAGTTTCTTTAAGTTGCAGCTCGTGAGCGGAAGCGGATCCCACAGGGGCGGCTAGCTATGCGCGCTACACTTCTGCAGCAGAGCGTTGCGTCTGTTGTGGTTCATCGGGGATGGCTGCGCATGCGTTGCTGAGCAGAGGCGTATTTGTATGCGAATGCTAGGCGACGAACACGATTGTGCTAAGAGGCCCTTCGAATGACTCAACCCATTACTCCCCAAGCTCCCGTGCTCCACGTGATGCTGCCTACCAGCCTCTAATTCTAGGGTTGGTGCTGCTGGACTGATTCAGCCGGCATTGATGATTTTGCTTGCTGAGATTGAGTTTGAGCTACATACCCGTGCCTCATGACCTTGAGCCAGTTGACTATTCTACGGTAATATTTTTTCATACCTCACATTTTTTTGTCAATTAGATTAACTAAATTTGGTTCCACTATTCTTCTAGGTATATGTTGCTTGAACTGTAGAATTAGCAGTTCCATTTCGAAAATAAATAGTTGGTTCAGTTTTATGTGATTTGGCCGTGGTTGCCCCTTTGATGATTCTTCTACACTGTTGTTCCTATTAGACATTAATTTATTTTAAGCTTTGCTTTATTTTACATGCATGGCCATTCTAATAAACATGAATAATATTATGTTTGGACCTTTTCTTGATTGATGCGGCTCCTTTCAGTTTTAGTAATGATGCTTTCACCTTTGTTGCAAATATAGAGGGTTCTCAATCTATTTTTTTCCAGGTATGTATGTGGTTTCAGGATTTGGGTCTAAATAGAATATAGTCCTGAAGTTTATCTTTGTCGTCTTGATTTCCATTGTTAATAGAGAATATACTCCTAGATGTTATTGAGTGGCATTTGCTCTATGCGGCCATTGAATACCAATATTAACAGTTTTGCACCCCTTTCTTTGTAATAACATTGTTACTTTTGATGTTAAAAAAAACATTGTTACTTTTGAAGTCTATTTACATATAGACATGGAATGTTCTCAAAATTTATTCTATATGGTGCATAGGTTTGTAATAGTCAGATGACTCAATCATACTAAGTAACGTCATTTGAGAAGATATTTTTTTCAAAATTGCATGTTAGTTAATCATGAGTTTATGCTTAATTTCTTGTAGGTGAGAAAACATTGTACCGTCACATCCACAATATTTTCTCTTGCTTTTCCTTCCTATTCTTTTTTAATGTGCACCCTTCATGTGAGCTGATTGGAGTGCTATATCGTCCCGCCGCAACGCGCGGGGAATCATCTAGTTACTATTAATAGCAGTACGCAAAGAAATGAGCACAACCCATTAAGGGAGGCAAGTCACGCATGAACGCAATCCCTTCGTTCTCTCCCTAGAACACGGCACCGCCAGTTCTTCATCTTTTTCTTCCTCCAAAAACGACTGCCCAAAGAAGTCCACATAAACCCCTGAGGTTTCATGAACCGATTACTTAACCCCTTTAACTATAAAACCAGGTTTCTAGCTCCCTCAATTTTACAAACCAGGTAAATCACCCCATAGAAGCTTTTAAGGTGGTTTTGGAGAGTAGTTTTGTCCAATTGACAATTTTTCCACAGTTCAATGTTGCCATCTTTCCGACCGGCAGCCACCTATGCGCCTTGTCCCTTGCGCGGCAGCAGCTCCTGCTCACTGGGATCGAATGGCTGGATGGGCACAACTCCGTGTTGGATTTACCATCGTACTAGCATCATGCTAAAAAACATTGTGTGTGTAGTAGTTTCGTAACAAGATATTAACCTAATCGATTGATCTCCGACTGGATGTGCACGACACACAACAACACGAAGCCGGACACGGTAATCATCGTGCTTAATTCCAGCACGAGGCCGGCACAGTGATGGCAAGGTCTGCGGGACATGTAGCCCGTCTATGGACGCAGTGGTTGTTAGCTTCGCTTCACGCTGTAATGCATACTTATTGGACTGGAGACACAATAATCGATCTGTCCAAGGTTTGCGGCACGCATCATTGCGATATAATGGAATGCTTTCCTCGCATAAATAAATAAATAATGGAATGCTTTTCTGTGGGTGTAATGCATTTGATTCACATCTCTGCAATGCTTCTTCGTGTTTTTATCAACCTGAATCCTTGCTGTCTTCTCATGAACAAGTCCCACAATGCCAACTGACAGTGCAGTTCCCTTCTTTTATTTTCATTCGAAGCCTTAAAACACAACCATAATGCCAATTTCTATGGTCCAACTCTACGTACCTACATTGCACTCAACATGAAGTGCAAAATCATTGGAACAGTCTAACATAACATTACATAATATGGTCATTGAGTGTTGTGATGTCCATTGCGTAGACCTTTTGTAAGTCACAGAAGAAGGTCATCAATCACATTATTTAGCTCATCTGAGTAAGATGAATTCAAGGTGATAGCACTGGTTATCAGGGAGAGCGTCAGATTTTGGAGTTGTGCCTCATAAATCTCAGCAACAGGGAAGTCTCCTTTTACCCAGCTGGTTATATTATACACACCTTAGAAACTTGTCCACACAAACGGTGTGTTCCCTAACCAACATAACCATGAAGCATCTTCAAGCTTCAGTTTCGCATGCAAATGCATAACATATAGATCTTGGCTTTCATCAACCCAAACCAAAAGTGCAAACCTCAAGGAAAAAGGAAACCAACAAAGATACATAGAGGAAACAGGCCGTCGATAAGCATGCGCATTCAACCCTCTAGGTTACACCAGCGGAGCAAATGATCCTGCCACACGCACAATTCTAGATCACTACCCATAACGCAATCTTCAGTTCCATGACAAATTGAAAATATTCAGTTAATATGTTACTAAAATACTAACCCAGACCAAAAGTGTGAATCTCCCCTCCTATCCTTCACTTCAGAAAGTATGTTGCATGGACCTTTTACGGTACATCAGGTTAATTTAGACTGTTTATTTCTTTAGTTCAACGGTCAAGATGAGCCAATACTACACTAGATTTTCGGTAGTATATTAACTAACTAAGGACGTTTTGGGTACTTCACATGTATCTATCCCGCAGGCACCTTCCCCTGAATCTCACGCAGTAATTTCTCCATACCACACTCATTCATTTGCGGTCGCCGGCCATTGCCAGTGCGCAACGTCGCCACTGCTCGTCGCGTCCTAGCTAGCCGTCGGCAGCGGCGAGTTGTCATGCCTTTCGTGTTACCCTCGAATCTACAGAATTTGGAGCGGGTCACCCGACGAAGACGACGAAGGCGAGTGCGTCGGCCAGGCCGCATGCCCTCTTCCTGGCCTTGCCGGTCGTTGTCCGCGGCTAGATTACCTGGTTTTTGGTCTTCTCGTCGAGCCACCGGGATCTCGAACTTGTCGCGGACATAGCGACGACAGCCTTCGCTTGGGCCGCATGACCCCTACTTTGTCCAGCCCGACCCATGAATGACCTCACAAACACTAGAATACGAGGCCATATCATGCCTTCATGCATTATTTTCCCAAAAAATGTAGCTAATTATTAAGTTAGTTCCTGCCGCCGCCGCCGGCATGCAGGCAGCGTAGGCTGCTATTTTTGGCAGCATTGGGGATGACCCGATGATAGTGCGCTGGGAGGAGTGCATGCAGTGTTGGGATGGAGGCGCTCCTAAGGCCAACTCCACCGCACGACCTTAAACGGACGTCCAGTTTGACTAGATTTTATTCTTTTGGGGCGCCGATGGGTTCGCCCGTGTCCGGCCTTCTCCGTTGGGTCATGCGTGCGCCCACCGCGCGGCCGCATCCTAAATCACGTCCGCGTTGGGCATGATTTAAAAAACAGAAAAAGTAAATAAAATGACTAAAAAAAGTAAATAAGCGCAGTTTAATAAACATAAAACTTAGTTACGGGGGTCACGGCCACAAAACGGCCCGGTTTAGCAGTTCACTTGACTTAATTAACATAAAATAAAAATAAAAACCCCGCCGCGCGCTCCAGCCACGCCCGTCGATGCCATGGCCCTCACCGTCTTCAGTGGCCGTCGGTGTCAGTCGTCGTCGCTGACGAGGTCAGTACTAGAAAAATGTATGCTAGTGGCGCACCCGTTTTGCTTTCTAATGGCGCACTACTGGTGCGCCACTGGCATCACGCCATTAGAATTAAATTCTAATGACGCACGTCTGGTGCGCCATTAGTATCTGGTATTCTAATGGCGCACCACGTAGTGCGCCATTAGTATAGCCTTCAGTGCGCCATTAGAATGCCTTCCGGGGGGCCATATGTACCCACGTGCTTTGGCATTCTAATGGCGCACCAGTGGGTGATGCGCCATTAGTGTGATTATCAAGTGCGTCATTAGTGTCCTGTGTGGTGCGCCACTAGTATGAATATTAGGGATTTTTTTTCATTTCTAATATTTGCACAGGTTACAAAATATTAAAAATAACATACAACACAGATCTGCTTAGCTTACATACAGGGGGCCATATATAACGATGTTACCTGCGTCCACCAGATCATATCCAACACACAAATTTCATCATATATACATACATAGTCAACACATAGTTCTATCGTTACATATTACAGAAGTTTCACAATGTTCATTCAACACCGTTATCCATCAATTCACAAAAGTTTCACATTGATACAAAATAAAAACACAAATGGAAAAGAAGCACTCCATCCATGCAAGCTTCCGTGAATTAAATCAAATCTGCAAAATGATAAACAAGAAGTTAGAATAAGAAGAAGAAGAAGAGAAGAAGAAGAAGAAGACTAGAAGTAGAATAAGAAGAATAAGAAGAAGACTATAAGCTTATTATGTAAACTTGATCATTTTGTGCTAACAAAAGTAATTTTGGAGCTAACCTATAGGAAACTAAGCATATAAGCTCTAAGTTAGCATATTAGAGCCAACTTAGGTAAAATGAAGCTAACCTGTGTCATTTTGAATAAGAAGAAGAATAAGAAGAAGACTATAAGCTCATTATGTAAACTTGATCATTTTGTGCTAACATAAGTTATTTTGGAGCTAACCTATAGGAAACTAAGCATATAAGCTCTAAGTTAGCATATTAGAGCCAACTTAGGTAAAATGAAGCTAACATATGTCATTTTGGAAAAGAAGAAGAATAAGAAGAAGACTATAAGCTTATTATTAAACTTGATCATTTTGTGCTAACATAAGTAATTTTGGAGCTAACCTATAGGAAACTAAGCATATTAGAGATAACATAGGTAACTAAGTATATATATATATCATTTTGGAGATCTGACATACCTGACATAGTTCAGTTCTCATTGTTCCTCTCCTTCTCCTTCCTTAGCCTGATGCGCCAAGAGCGGCGAGGCGGTGGAGGCAGCTGTGGGATGTAGTCTTTTACCATAATTGGTGTGGTCATGTCGCCCAACTGTGGGATCGCCGGCGCCACCACCGATGCGTGGTAATTGTCAGGCACCACCACCATCGCGAGGCCACCCTCAGCCACCACCATCTCTTTCCCATGGTCAGCCACCACCATCTCTTGCACCTGGTCAACCACCAACATTTCTTGCCCTTGGTCAGCCACCACCAGCGCTAGGTCATCCTCAGCCTGATGCCCATCGTCATCCTGCAGCTCCTCAACCCCACTCTGCTCCTCTTCTCCCCCACTCCAGTCCGGTTCATCCTTCTTGCTGTCTTCGCTGCTGCCAGAATCGCTGCTGCTTTCGCTAAGGCCAGAATCGCTGCTGCTTTGGCTGTAGCCAGTGTTGCTGCTGCTGCTCCCATTGCCTGTCCAAATGCAACAATGACCGTTAACAATCGATGGTGCGCCATTAGTGTCTATTTCATCTATAGCCCTTTTCCTAGTAGTGGGTCGACGTAGGCCGGCGACGTCCAGAGGTGGTACGGCGGCGCGTGGTACACAGTGGCAGCCTGGAAGGCCGGAGGTGCCTGCACCACCTCCTCCCGTGGCGAGGCCTCCCGCTCCGGTGACCGCGGCGGCGTGGGGCACCAGTTCACGCCCCCCCCCCCCCCGGCGTCGGCCATCTTCGGCGCGGTGCACGACCAGCTCCATTGCTGGCCCACCAGGCCGGGGTGGAACGCGGCCACGGCTCCGCCTTCCTCCTCTCCTCCTCCTTAATGGCCACCTTTTCCATCTCGAGGAAGGCGACTTAGCCGGCGGCAGAGAGTGCCCGTGCCTCCTCCAAGCCGTGCCATTGGCACTCGATGTGCGTGTTCATGGAGTCATCCATGACACGCTGCATGAGCCGGGCCTCCTCCTCCGCTGTCATGCGAGGAGGTGGAGGTGGTGACGGAGAGGGGGAAGGCGATGGCGTGGGCGTGAGGCCGCTCACCCGCGTACGCCCGCGCACCTCTCGACGTGGCCGCCACGGCCCCGACACCGTGCCGGCGAAGTAGGACGCGCGGCGCGTGTCATGCTCGTCCTGGAGCCATGTGTCCCAAAGCACGGAGTCGGGGGCGTACATGTCATCGTAGTACATGTCGTCGGGGAGGAGGCGGCGGCGACGCTCGATCTCATCGCAGCGCGCGCGGCCGCCCATCGGCACCGGCGGGATCGGGACCCGGTCGGCGCTGAGGTGCCATCTGTTGGGGAGGTGGACATCGCTCCACGGGACCGACGTCCTCGTCTCCCAGTATCGCCGGCACACGTCCGCGCAGAGGTACTGCCGGTCGCGCTCGCCGGCGGGCCTAGGGTCGATGGTGAAGGGGGCCGGCGTGGGGGCTCGACGGGAGGAGCGCGGCGGTGACGCGGGCTCCTCCTTCTTCACGGAGCGGCGGCGGCGGCCCGATGAGGAGGCGGCCTCGCGGTCGTGCTTCCCCTTGCGGCCGTAGTTCCATTAGCCCCATGGCTGCGGCCGGCCGGCGAGTTTGAGGACAGGGAGTGGCTAGGGTTTGGGCATGTCGGCTTTCGAGGGGGCAGAGAGGGGCCGGAGTGGGAAGTGAGGACGACGACCGGTCCACGGGTCCAATTTAAGAAGGACGGCGATCTTCCACTGAGCCGATGACAGGTGGGGACGGCCGCCCGTGCGCATTGATGTTGGCGGGTGGAAGGTAGGTGGCGCCCCGCCACGCGGCCAGACGCAAACGAGCGACGCGTCCGTTCGGTGTCCGCGGCGACCTAAACCTGACGCAAGTTTGCGCTCGAAATGGGTCGGCCCGGACACAAAACGGACAAGATGGGACCGGCCGTCGCGCGCTGGGCCGCCCGATTTGTCCTTTTTACGTTAAACAGACGGGGCCGGATTAAATGGGGTCGCGCGGTGGAGTTGGCCTAATGGTGCCAGACTACACGCAACTTCTGGATGGCCGAGAGCATGGGGCGGCGACCTGCAGGCTGACTATTTTGCTAGCAATGGATGGCCGGCATTGGGGACGGAGGCCTGCAGCGGCGGTCGGCTGCAGTCTAATTAATTAGACGAACCATAATTACCAATATGTCCTTAAGCCAAAATCTCACGGTCTCATGCTGACCATTGGATTAAGTTAATACTTCCTATTATGTTAAGTAGTATGATGTACCGTAAAATTTCTCTTGCATCATCTTCTGAGTACCCCCGCACAAACTAACTTCAGACCAGGACTGGGCATTCGGTTAAACCGAACCGATCGGTTCGGTTCTCCGGTCAAAAAGGAAATTCGGTTTCCACTAAATGACAACCGATCGGTCTTCTGAAAATCTGGGAACCGAGGATTCGGTGGACCGACGTTCCGGTTCGGTGCTCTGTTTCTGACCGAACACCAAATGAAGGAACAGAGGCACCGGTCGTCAATGGAAAGAAGCAACCAAAAAATCTTCAAAAATAGGCGTATGACAGACGAATGGAACTATGGAAGAGATGTGGTTGTACGAGCAGCTCGAAAAAACAGATTGTGCTAGTTAGCCGGTGCTCGCAAAGTAGGGTCATAGGCGTGTTGCTGGTTAGCCAGGGCGGAGCGTCGGTTGCAGTTCGAGGTGGAGGCGGGTGCTGTGGACGAGAAGAAGGGGAGGAGATGTCACGATGCCGGCGCCGGCGCCAATCGCTGGGATCAAGCAGGAGCGGTGCGGCTGGCTGGTGGCTGCTAGATCTTGCGGCGCCTCAACCTGCACGGTCTGTGGATAAGATGCGTTGTTTGCAGTCTGGTGAATTTGCCAAGGCCTAAATGGACGCATGTGACTAGTCGCTAGTGGGCTACAGCCTGCCTAGTGCATGGAGTTGGCCTGTACTAGTTTATTCGGTGTCATCGGTCCTTTCGGTTAACAAAGGGTTAAAACCGAACTGACCGAGCTAATTTCGGTTGTCTAGCGTAACTGACCGAATTTAGTACTGATTTTTCGGTTTCGGTCTATTCGGCTTCGGCCCCGGTTTTTTCGGTTCGGTAATTCGGTCTTCGGTTAAAATGCCCACCCCTACTTCAGACCACATAAATGCTATATAGAGTATTGTACTAAGTCAAACTTCTGCCCAAAATAAGACAGCTTTATGGAGAAAGGGGTAGTCTGGGCTTAAAACATACCGGAACCATTATTACAATGTTATTACAAAAGTAAAGTCTCGGCTTAAACAAACTCAAACCATGACAATCTTATTACAAAAGTAACATCAAACTTAAAGAAGACAGCCATTATCAGCAATATGGAAGCCTACACTCCCTTCAAGCTTTGGCAAAGAGGCTGAATACTTGTGTTCTTGTACGTATGCGTGTGTCGAGTCATATCCCCAGTAGCGTTGAGTTGAATTTGTGTGCTGTTCTTGTACTTGTAGCCGATCAGTGCTTTATTAATTTAAAGCCGAGACAGCCTTTGGTCCAAAAGAAGATGCTCAAATTTTTCATCAACTCTTTCTTCTCTCTCGGACTTGAGATTATACATGCACATATAATTAGCAACAGCTAGTAGGCTTTTCTGGTAATAGACGCAGTTGGCGTGGACGGATGGAAATTTATCAGCATTAACACACAAGCACCAAGAATAAAGACCTAAGAAGATGGCACAGTTGCCAATGTCCTCCACATGCTCGAGTTTATAGTTGTGAGTGTGTAATCTGTAGACCACGACGCCTTGTGCTAGCTTCATGATGATCAACACTTTTCCAGCAGATTCCGTTAGGAAACAACGCCCTACACAAAGCTTCCATAAAGATTTTTCATCGGACATCATGGTATAGTCATTGTCAGATATCTCAGCAAGATCGGCCTTGTAAAACCTCATTAGATCAAAGATCCTTCTGACCACAGATCCCAGGTCAGCACCACGAATAGTGTAGATACCGCTGGTAGCCAGCCTGATCAAAGGGAAAGCACACCTGTCCTCATAGATGACGAGAGACTCACTGTCAGGCTCAGCCATGTAGACCTTACGAGACGATTCATGTATAACCCAGTTATCATCCATGTAGTCCTTGCAGAAAAAGAAAATGGTGGGTGGAGAACCGGACTCAAGGGCAGCATATTCCACGACCTCGCCTGGTCGCTGCGCCATGAAACGGATCAAGTAGCCTGTGAAGGGATTGAGGACGCATGTATTGTGGGGGGGTGTACAGTCCATCAAAGCAAGGAGACCATCTGTGGTGGTACTGATAATGTTAAAGTGACGGAGCAGACCGAGTTCCTGGCGCAGGGTTCGGCCAGTGGCGGTGTTCACCAAGAGGCGCGTGTTGGAGCGGCAAGAGGCTCCGTTGATGCTGACCCAGTGACGGGGGTGGAAGCGAGGGTCCGGGGAATTCTTGGGGTCTTGGGTGGCGGAGCGCCAGCGACGGCAGACGGCACGGAAGTCCATGTAGTAGTCGACGTCACTGGTGGCCAGGAAGCGGTCGGCGATGCGGCTGATGAGGTCGGCCGGGAGCGAGGACCAGTCTGCAAAAAAATCCATGGTGGCACGCAGGAATGGAGGATCGCTGGCTGACCTAGTGATCTTTCCTGTTGGCAACCAAAACAAGGAAACAGGGATGGTGAGGAATGGTGAGTAGTAGGCTAGTTGCTACTTCATGAAAAATGAGGCTCGTTTGAACGTCAACGGGCGCGACTGCCAATCCAGATCTACCTGATGAGAAATGACCGCTTGAGCAGAGCGATGTACTAACACGCAGGATTGAGGCCACCCGGATCTCTCAAACTCTCTGTCCAGCCAAACAAAAGCATTAATGGTGAAGAAATTCAGTGGGGATACTCTAGCCTAGCAGCCGATGTGAATCTCTATTATAGTTACTAGTGAGCTACTCCACAAAAACTGCAGGGTCAACGGGCGCGGCCACCACTGGGGCTACTTGGATACAGAACAGAGGAAGGAGAGGGATGAACTCACCGTGGACATGGAGGGCGGGCGATGCAGCGGCAGGCGAGGAAGACGAAGAGCGTGGACGTGGGCGTGGTTTGCCTGATGCAGTAGTCGAGGACGTGGTGGTGCTGGATGCGACCGGCGTACGGCGGCCGCGAGATCAGCGCGGACGCGGAGAGCCAGGAGTCGGGGGGAGGGATCGCCGGATTAGCACCGGATCGAGATGACCCTCCCTGTGGGGAGATCGCCGGAGCCGAGAAGGGAGGGGAGGGGATCCACAAGGGTTTGACTAGAGGAGAGAGCACGAACTGGCATCATATACTGAATCCTGCATGTTGCTTCCTTTGCTTTAACAAATGATGATGAAGGAAAACGATTCGCGTCGGTGGGAGATCGCGCGCTCGAGCACGCGTCCCAGTGGACCCCACTCATCTTATCTCACGCGTTCCAGACCTAAAAAATTTACACGCGTTCCAGCCATATCTTTTTATTTTCTTTGCGCATCTCCGGCATATCTTCTTTCCTGAACAAAACACTGTTTTGACAATACATATGCAGACGTTTATACACTCTTTCGCACGCATTTTTTATAAATAATAAATTTACCAAAATACTGAAAAAAAATCAAATGTACCTGATATTTTTTAAACATGCATAATCTATCAACTGGTATACTCGCATATGAAGTTTCATGCATATATCACATCCATGGTAACCTGGGTATACAAAGTTGCATATTATACTACGCAAAAACAAAGTTGCATATTATAAAAACATGATTTGTCTGTTATTTGCAAATTTTGTTTGTATTTTTTTATTTATTACTTTCTTTCTTCTTTAAAGGTAATACCAATGCCATTAATTCCTTCTTTCTTAGATATTACATTGCTTTTTTGTTTTTATATTCTTTAAGGGTAATGACACTCCCATAATTTTTATTTATGAAATATTTTCCAAATCTGTGAACTTGTTTCGAATCCTTATTAAAAAAAAATCTGTGAACCCTTTTTTAAAACATGTGATTTTTTTTTTCAAAATTGATGAACTTTTTTTCACATACGATGTGTTTTTTTAAATCCAGCTGGCAAGCTAAGGTTCCCAAAATCAGGAACATTGTTTTGCATCTTTCTTTGGTAATTTTTTTTGAAAATCTAAAAAAAAAGTCTCAAATCCATGAACATTTTTCTAAAAGCTAATGTGCTTTTCAAAATCTGCGAACGCTTAGGCCGGCCTAATAGGCGCCTGACACGAGCGATGTTGTCGCCTAGTTGGGCCAAAGCCTAAGCATTCTTTTCTTTTATATTTTTTTTCTTCTCTTTTCATGTTAATTCATTTTTCTTCTTTTTGAACTTTATTATTGTTTTAAAACTTGGTTATCTTTTTAGATAGTAATTTTAAATATATTTTTACGTCAAACATGGCATATATGCCTATCATGGGCATGCCCACCTCGTAGCAAAAGTTAAGACCATTTTATGAATGGCCAAAACTAGACCATGCTCAATGGAGGGTGTTTACGTTGGCAAGAAGGCTCCGTCTGAGAGCACGTCATTTCTCGACATCATTCAAATGGCCCCCAAAATTTCCACCATCTTCTATGACTAATTCAACGCACCATGCCATGTTGTTTTGGTTTTTGACAAATTTTACATTTCTGGAGTTTTCTCAGACAAAAAAGGTAGATAAATGGCTGAACGTGTCACAACTTGCATACGGTGTCAGAAATCATTCAAACTTAGCCTGGATGACTACCATGTGCATGCACACCTTCTTGATAAAGTTGGTTTTATTTTAAGAATGTCCAAAACTAGACCATGTTCAATGCAGGGTGTTCGGGTTGCCCACAAGGCTCTGTTTGTGAGCACGTTGTATCTCGACATCCTTCAAATGGGCCCAAAAGAATTTCTACCATCTCTATGACCAATTCAAGGCACAATCCCAAGTTGTTTCGGTTTTTTTGCATCTTCTGAAGTTTTCTAAGTAAAAAATGTAGATAAATGACCAGACGTGTCGTAACTTGCATATGGTGTCGGTAGTCATTTAAACCAGGCATGGATGTCTACCACAGGCATGCCCACCTACTTGCAAAAGCTGAGGTCATTTTAAGAATGTCCAAAACTAGATCATGTTCAACGGAGGGTGTTTCGTAAAGCTAGAAGAGCCTATTTTAAAGCACGTTCTCTTTCCACATCGGTCAAATGGCCCTAGTTTTTTTTCACAAACTTATGTGACCAATTCAAGGCATTATGCCAAGTTGTTTGGATTCTTGACAAATTTTGTATTTTCTTGAGTTTTCTCGGTGAAAAGGGTCTGATATCTTGTCGGATGTATGGCAACGTGCAAGCAATGTCGGAAGTCGTTTGAACCCGGCTCGGATGCCTCATATGTCCATGCCAGGCTGTTGCCAGAAGTTGGAGTCATTTATCCATGGTCCAAGAAAACACCAGTTGAGAGGAGTGTGTTAGACTAGGCCAGACAGATGGATCTCTAAGCATGTAATTTTTCCTAATTTGAATACTTTAGTTATTTGCAGTTTTCGTCATTATCAATTAACATGAATATTTTCTCATATCGTAACTTCTTGAAATTTTGTCAATAATTTTGAAGTTTTAAATTGTGAATGAAAATTTTATAAATTGAACATTTTTTCAAAACTGTTAACAAATTCCCAACAATTTATATTGAAGACAAATTGCATACTACATACTTTTTTAAAAAATTATCAACTTTTTAAATTTGGGAACAAAAATATAAAAAATAGAACATACATACATGATACAATGGCTGTTTGGAGACACATACACATACACTAGACTACATGCATGAATCTATCATGAAGAAAATGGACGCCCCCCCCCCCCGCGTCGCCTCCTCTGGCGACTCGGGGGCAACCCTACTGCACCGCCGCCGGACCCCCCCCCCTCTCCCTCCCCTGCTTCGCCGCTGCCGGAGGGGACGCGGGCTATGCCGCGCGTGCCCCAGGGATGGCGGCGGCGGGGCTCCCGCGGCGACCGTACACGCGGATTGCCTCACGTTGCGCTGGATCTGGTGGGCGGCTGACGTCGGATCCGGGCCGGCTGCCCCTCGTCGCGGTGGCTCGGGTGGACGGCGGCGCCTGTGGCCGCAACGCGCGGTGCGGGCTGCTTCGTGCTGGGCGCTGTCGGCGGACCTAGGTCGCCCCATGCGTGGTGACGGCGCCGGGTGCGCGATGCGGCCTCATGTGCTATGGTGGTCCGCGCGGCGTCGTCCTTCCTATGGTCCCGCCCCTGATGGTTCTGGGCCAACCGCTGCTCATGTTGTGTGGATCTGGAGGCCTGTTGGTGGTGCGTTTCGCTGGACTGGCTGAATCCGGCTGGATCGGCCCGTGGTCGTCCGGCTTGGGGCAGAGGAGGGTGGTGCTGAGTGGTGCTGGTGGAGGTGGAGGGGTGGTGGCGGTGCTGCTGCAGCCGAGGATCTCACTGCTTTCTGTTGGCGGGGCAGGCGCTTCGGTTTTGGTCTCCGACGGGTGTGCGGTGGCGCGCGTGGGGCGTGTCGGCGCACCTGATGTATGGCTGCAGCCCAGACCATGGTGGTTCCTGGCCTCGGGCAGTGCTCCTCTGCTCCTTGCCGGCATGGTGCTCGGATGGGCATGATGGCCTGCGCTCGGGCGGCCGTTGATGGATCTGACGCCTACTGCTGACATTTGGTTGTCGGTGGCCTTCGCAGGGTGCGGTTGGCTCCGGCGGCTTGTCGTGTTTCTTCGTCTTTTGAAGGGTTCGATGGTGGTGGTGGTCGGCTGACATCTTATTGTAGGGATGTGCTCAAACTCCGGGTGAGAACCCTGCATCGACTATGTCGATGCCGGCGGCAACGGCGTCTATGTGCGTCGTTTTCCTTGAAGGAGGTGCCGTTGTGGAGCTCTAGCACCTACAATACTTTGCTTTGTGGTCTTCGGGTGAAAACCTAAGATCGGGCTTGCCGGGTCGGATGGCGGTGTTGTGTCGTCGACAACACTACCTCCTTGGAGGCGTCGTCTTGGAGACCCAAACGACGACTTCAGTTGCTGCGGCTGGTTGAGGCTGGTTCGCGTGGTGGCGGTGGTGTGGCCTGCTCAGGACTGAGGGTGGTGTGTTCTTCTTCAGGTGTTTCTCTTCGGCTGTCCTATCTGTGGTCTCCGGCCTGCTACTTTGCATGCTCATGACCCCGTTCTATTGTGGCGAGTCTCGGGCTCTTGGTCTTGTCTTGATTCATCTTTGCGCAATGACGGCTCCCCGACTTGCTAATCGTCTTGAACTTTCGTGGCGGAGCTCTCAGTCAAGGTTCGTGTTAGGCCTTGGCACTCATTGATTGTGGATGCTCCTCTGTTGTGCCATGGAGTTTGATACGCACGCTGGTGTGGTGCGTTAGGCTGCTTGTAGAGTCTTGGTATTGTGATCCCTCGACGCATCCCTCATCTACCTGGTCCTGTTAGTTTGCTAGCTAGGTCTTGCCTTATGTTGGGTGTCATGTTCCTCTCCTCTTCTTGTAACACTTGTTACTTGTCTGGTTTTCGGCTCAGTTTTCCTCATAAACGGGGTCAATTTGTTAAGGTTTTCGATTCGGTTTTCCTTATAAAGTGGATCACTCTCCTGTCATTATGGCCATTTTGAGCAATATATTCAGGTGGAGAGACTCCTCCCCGGTGATTCTCAAAAAAAAAAATCATGAAGAAATCAACAGAAATGACATGCACGCACACACGTGTGCAAATATAGCTTTGCACAAATCGATTTGAGATTTGCACATGTATCCACATGGTACTTGCTACGTTCCTCCACACAAAATAAATATACACACACAGAACCATTGAACAACTTGAGTATCAGTGAGCAAACGCCCGCAACAGTGCACCTTTCCTACTTAAAAATACGCCTGTCGCGCTCATTCCAAAGGTTCTAGGCCACATAGATCACCACCGCACACGGGTTTAATAGTCAAGGCATACGCACCCGCGGCAGCCTCCTCCTCCTCCAAGAAAGAAAGTTAGGGTGCCTCCGGTGGCCCTAGGGCCATGGAGGCACGGTGAATCCTGGTAAGGGCTGGCGGGAGGGCTTCGTTTTTAGTCGGTTTTCACAATCTTATTAGGGTTTGTGTACTACTCAGAAAGGCGAGACGGCGGTGGCTTCCTGAAGATGGAATAAAGGTCTCCCTGCCTAGCCCACGTTCCGGCGATGAATCTAGAATCGTTGGTGGGCATGTGGAGGTGTGTCCCCGGCAGATCTATCTTTGATGAATTTGCTCGGATCTCGTCGTTGTTCATCTACGTTCGTGTGTCTTCTGTTTGGATCCTTCCGATTTACATTATTTTTCATCGGCGGCGGTTGCTGTTCTGGGGTGCTGGTTCTATGGGGCCTTAACACGACGACTTCCCGAATGTCTACTACAACAAATTGTGTCCGACTCCGGCGATGAAGGGGCAATAACGGCGGCGTGTCTTCGGCTCGCTTCAGTGCTAGTCGTCGCTAGGTGGTCTACGGTACACTCATCAATCCGAGTCTCTTTTCTTTTCAACTTGAACGTCTTGTCCCATCAAATGTTGATTGAAGTAGCTTGTGCAGCAGCCGCAGCTGCATCCTTGAACTGATTTCCCATCAAATGCCAAACCTCCTTAGCAAAAGAACAATCCAAAATGAGGTGGCTAGCTGACTCCAGGACCTGGTCACAGGCACAACAAGAGGCATGGTGGTCCGAACCTCTGCATTGCAACCCATCGGCCGTCTAAAGCCAGATTAACGTGCAGATGAAAATTTTAACTTTTGATTACCTTTAGTCTTCCACACTTTGAGCAAACGTGGCATTGGAATCCGAGCAATGAATTGTTGTTCATAGGCCGACTTGGCAGAGTAGTCTTCATTGGCGAGTATTAAAACACGGGAGCAGGAATCACATTGATAAGAAAAAGGACCTCTTGTTAGAGATAATCAATTGACTAATTTAATTAACTCAAAATCCACAATATACATGTCGTGTCCTCAAGTTCAATCCAAGACCTGAACATAATGACGACGATACAAGTTTTAACCAGAAGTAAAAACAAGACCCAACCAACTAATGATCCTCATAGAGTCCTAGTAATAATGATATATCTAAACGACGACGACGATGATCTACTGCGACTGGACGGACGACGGCGGCGTGTTGTTGCTGCTGCTGGAGCCGTGGTCCTTGGCACCTCCGCCGAAGAAGGGGATGGGGTCGCCGAGCATGGAGCTGACCTTGTTCTTGATGCACTCCCAGTGCTCGCCCGCCTGCGCCTCCGTGAACTGCTTGTACTGCTCCTTGGCCCGCTCCAACAGCGACGCGTCCTCCCCCAACGTGCTCTTGAAGCACGAGGTCGACGCGGCCGCCGCCTCCTTCTCCTTCTCCGGCACCGCCGCTGCCGCCCCCTTGTTGTCCATCAGGCCCCGAAAAACCAAAATCCAAAACTTTTGTTTATCTACACTAAGAAGAGAAGACGATGTCGCTGGTTGTGGTTGTGTTGCTTTGGTGGCCAGCGGGCTGCGGGGCGTGGCTACTTATATGCAGGGGAGGTCGGGGTGTGTTGAGGAGGAAGCCGGGTCCGAGTGGAAAAGAAAAAAGATATACATACAATACTTTTTTTTTGCGGGAGAAACACAAGTCAGCCACACGAGAAACTACTAATAATTGGAGAAGAACACAAGTCGGCCACACGAGAAACTACCGAGTCCGGATGTTCATCATGGCAGAAAACAAGTAACCACGGATTCTGAGTCCGGATCATCATCATCGTGTTGCTTGAGCACAAGTCCTTGACCACATCATTAAACGTACATATCCGATGTCTACGCGAAGAAGAGAAGACGATGTCGCTGGTTGTGGTTGTGTTGCTTTGGCTGCGGGGGCGTGGCTACTTATATGCAGGGAAGGTCGGGGTGTGTCGAGGAGGAAGCCGGATCTGAGTGGAAAAGAAAGAAGATATACAATCGAGAAATAAGAGATCCAGTAACTCCCGCGCCTCCTAAGAGGTTGTGGTTGTCGATGCCCTTGATGTTGCAGAGCAAGAGGAAGACAGCCGTGAGGCGTGGCTGGGACGACAAGCCGGAGACGAGAACGGCGAGCAAGCCGCTGGCCGTGTCGTCGATGAGGACCTCGATCGGGTGTCCATAGATGGCGCCGAACGCGTAGGGCACCACGATGGGGTGGTGCCACGAGTGGAGGTGCCCGTACAGGAACCGGTTGCGGTGCGCCAGGCGGTACCACGCATACCGGTACGCGTCGAACACCAGCACGGCCACCGCGATCTGCGCCGCCGTCGTCAGGTACGAGCTGCCAGCAGCCCTCGTCGTCGTTCCTCTTCCTCGTGTAACAAGCGGGTCAGCCTGCGGCCGGGCGCAGACGACGCACGTATGTACGTGGATGCAGCGACTGGCGATTAGTATAAATTAAATTACGGACGTACGTACCATAGCTAGTAGGGCGACGGCAGCGAACTGCACGAGGTGCTGCGAGAGGACGTTGAGGAAGACGGCGCGTTTGGACACCATGTTCTTGCTGTCCTCCTCGTCCTTGGTGTTGAGCCTGTACTTGTCCATGAACCACGCATGCCCCAGCGCCATGTGCACGCCGGAGTAGGCCCAGTACACTATGATGGGCACGACTGCGGCCACAGCTTCCTCGGAGAACCTCAACATCCCCATCTCAATCGTCTCTTCGATGGTGCATGCATGCATGGCACGGCTGAGTAAACCTAACTGAACAACTGTCTTGTGTCTTGTGGTTGTGTGAGTAAACCTAGCACGATTTCCCTTTGCTTTTATACAGAGAACCCATGTGCATGCATGCATGGCACGGCTGAGCAAGCAACCCATTTGACCGCGTCAAGTCATAGTGTATGTTTTTTTTAGGGAAGTGGTTGCCATGTTTGATTCTCGTGAAAACTACGTTCATGGGTGAGCTTTTTTTAAGCATTAGAAAACTCACACTAGAAAAATCTAAAGCCAATTGAGTGCACTCTGTTAAGATCGAAACATCAGTGCCAATATACGAATCTGAGTTGATTAACGCCTCCAAAGCAATCAAACTATCAGACTCAATGATAATTTTAGTGCACCCAATATTTGCTGCTAAAATCAAACCACTTCTGATAGCTTTCAACTCAGCTGATTCAACATTAGAGACATGAGGTAATGCCCATGTTGTTGCTGCTATAGAATTTCCATGATTGTCCCTCGCCACAGCACCATTAACTCCCGATGAAGTTTCAGCATGAAATGACGCATCCACATTAATTTTTACAGTCCCCTCACCTGGCTTCTTCCACATGTGATCAATCTCTACGAACTGGCTGGTTCGGTGTATGAGCCCGATAGAAATTTGTTGCTAACACCCTTATAGACATGGCCGTACGATCTGGAGTTTGGATAGTGTTTCCTCTTGCACACTGTCGTCTCTGCCACCAGATGTACCACATAGCCACGAGGATCAATTCAGCAATAGGCATGTCATGCACCAATGAACGTAGATAGATAAAAATGTCCAAGTTGGCTGAGCCGGAGCGATCCTGCACAACAGCTTGTTCGATCGACTCACCGAGGCCTAGTTCTGCCCATACATCCTTTGCCCGTGAACATGTAAAGAGACAGTGTTGGATATCCTCAAATCCAATTTTACATAAGGAGCATTCGGGTATAATAGGGATGTGTCTACCTGCCAGCACGCCCAAGCATGGTAGTACTCCTTTTAGAACTTTCCATCCGAAATGCTACAGATCTTGCAGGATTCAATTGGTGTTTTCTCTTCGGTGGATCTTGGATCCAGTTTTTGTTCGTTTGTGTTCGTGTTTCTACAGGTTGAATTCTTTCGATATACGCTTCTCTTTATTGGTGATGGTTGTTGTTCCGACTCCCTAGTTCATTGAGGCCTTCATATGATGAGTTCTCGACTGTCTACTACAATAAGGTTTGCTCGACATCAGTAAGCCAGGGGCGATGACAGTGGCACGACTTTGACTCGCTTCAGTGTTTGTAGTCAACGCTAGATGGTATACGAAATATTGTTATGATTTCTGTTATTTTTATGTCATTTGTACTCCCATGATGTTTGATGAATGGGAAAAGCTTACCTTCAGCCAATCAAGGAGGTGTCGTCGCCGCCACGTAGGCAGCCTCCGCGTCCGCGTCCACCTCCGCCTCCGTCGCGTTTGCGTCCACCTCCGCCTCCGCCCCGTCCTCATCTTGAGCCGCCGCCAACTGATATTCTGCCGATCCAGTATCTGACGGATTGCACGATAATTCTAGTGACGCCATCCAAAGAGTCGATATTCAAAGTCAACATCTTGGCGTCCTCCGCATTGGCGGCGATCTTCACCCTCCTTTTCTTGAGCGCAGCCTTGTTCAACACCACTGCGCCCATGATTAACTCGGCCCCTCCTTGCGCCCGCGGCTCCACGGCGACTTCCTCGACACCGGCTACCCCGACTCGACATCGACCACAACGCTTCTCGCACGGCTACCTCGATCACGACTACACCACCCTCTGCTCTCAGCTACCTCGACAAACGAAACAAAGGGCTACCACCTTGCTTGAGCAACCTTGTCAGTTTTCACTCTAGCCACAACTTCCGCGATGCATCAATCGTTACGACTGTGGGGCGTGTCCGCCGGCTTACTTTTGGATTCTTCTCTAGTCTCAACGTCCGCGTCGCTAGCGTTGTGACTGCGGGGAATGTTAAGTATATTGATTATTAGAAAATACGAGCTAGATTAGGATTTGTTCATGCATTGTCTTGTACTTTAAGTTGGTCAGTGTACTCCTATCTATACCTACTATTAAAGTGAGGTGATATTCTTAATTTCGTTCCGCTTCATTTGGTCCCGCTTCAATTAATTTCACGTACGGTATTTGGTTGATCCGGAGAAAAATAAAATTGCTGATGGGAGGGTTCGATCTCATAACCTGTCAACCGGGCACGCACAGTTTGTCCAACTGACCCAGCTAGAGATATGAGTAGATTTTCTTTCTCCCGTTGCAACGCACGGGCCTTTTTGCTAGTATATACCAATGAGGCTCAAGCAATAAAGATCGATTCCACTAATCTCTATCTGTCCCTTCTAACAGCTATGATCACCGTCTTGACTATGACGTTAGCCGGAGGACGGACGAGAAGGCGGGATGGTGGCGGACGGACAAGGAGGAGGGGTGGCGGCGGCCGGAGAAGTGGAGGCCGGCGACATTCCTAGAGGAGGAGCAGGAGAACCCGGAAGCTTCTCGATGTGGATGCTGAGGGGGACACTGTCGCTGGACAGAAAATCATTGGGCACCGGCAAGCACTTGACCTCGCCGGGCAAGCCGCCGGACAGGGAGATCCTGCATACCAGAGGCGACTCCAATGCCAAGGTCAGCCTGCAGCCGTCACTCTCCACGGCGAGCTTGCATGCGAACTGTGGCGCACCCGGCGCCTGCCGACCGCCCTGACGCACACCAGCGACACGGCCGTGGTCGCGCCGCGCCCGCCGAGGGACACCAGGAACAGGTTGCGGTGCCGGTCGGCCAATGTGCTGCACCGTGCCTGTGGACGCCTTCTCTTTTTTGACTCCGGCGATGCCTACGTACTGCCTGGACTCCGCCGATTGCCTGTGATGCGGCGCTGTTGAGTTTTGCTCCGGCCACATCTTCCATTCTTCCTAATGTGGTAGACGTACAGAACAACATGAGAGGAGTCATGACGCCGGCGAGGTCGCCGGCCACCATGGCGAGGATCACTAGAGGGGGTTGCTTCCCTGGCGCGCATTCCTCGACGGAACCTGGTGGCGCTCAGCTGGAGCTCTTGGGGACGTTGGTTCTGAACACCGGTTGGGCGTTGCAAAGCGACGGCTCCAGCTCAGTAAAAAACATCTGTAATCTTTTTTTCAGGATCTATATAGCTAGTTTTTTTTTTGAAGGGATCTACTCTACGTCGAAACGGGGACGTACAGGAAACTGACGGGAAGAGAAAATAGGATCTCTTTTTTTCTTGGAAAAGTGATATAGGGGAAGGAAACTTGTTTTAAAAAAAGACATAGGGGAAGGAAACTGAGATAGCCGTCGGATGAATCACTACACCAGTGATACGAAAAGCAAGCAAGGCACGGAGCACTGATCAGGAGCACGGTCGAGGGGCGTACGTCTGCACGGTCCGAATTGTATTCTAGTACATCAAGTAGTATTAGTTGTAGTACTTAAACTAGGATGTGGTTGTGCTCTACGCTTTATATACCGAGTACCTAGCTAGCAAACTCAACCTGTACTTAAATTACCGATCGAATCATCATCATATCAGTTTCACCGAGATAGCATCCGACCGATCGTGCGGAGGATGAGCTGTCATGGGCTCTTGCTGCTGTTGGTGGTGTTGACGGCACTGGTGGCGTTGACGACGGCGGCAGAGTACAATGTGGTGGACTACGGCGCGAGGCCCGACGGCGGGACGGACTCGGCGGGGGCGTTCCTGGCCGCGTGGGGTGCGGCATGCAATGACACGGGGCGCTCCGGCTCCCGGCCGGTGCTACGCGTGCCGGCGGGCAGGTTCCTGCTCAGCCAGGCCTACTTCAAGGGGCCCTGTCGGAGCGCCGGCGTGGACGTGGCCATTGACAACAACAGCACCATCTTCGCGCCGCCGGCTGTGGACAGCCGGGCGTGGATCATGTTCCACCATGCCGACGGCCTGGCGATCCGTGGTGGGACGCTGGACGGGCAGGGGCAGGAGTACTGGGCGTGCAAGAAGGCCGGCAGGTGCACCGCCGGGCAGGGCCCCAGGGTGAGTGATGCCATGAACTTCTTGTTTTTTTTTGGCAATGCGGTAGGGTTCAGTTTCGTTGTGACGGACATTGGCCATACGTATGAATGATTGCAGACGCTCGACATTAGCCAGTCCAAGGGCGTGAGCGTGAAGCAGCTGACGCTGGTCGACAGCAAGGAATTCCATATGACCATCTTCGACTGCAGCGGCGTGACGGTCCAAGGCGTCCGGATCATCGCGCCGGCCGACAGCCCCAACACCGACGGTATCCACGCCAGCCACTCCCGCCATGTGAGGATCCTCAACACCACCATCGGCACCGGCGACGACTGCGTCTCCTTGGGGCCGGGCACCTCCGACATGCTCATCAGGGACATCAAGTGCGGTCCGGGCCACGGCATCAGGTGCCACCTTCAGTTGCCAGTTCATCATACAATATCTTTTTGTTTGCTTGTGATTTGCGCAGCGTTTGATAGATAGCATTGGTTTTGTGTTTGCGTTGGATGGACGGTGGCAGCATCGGGAGCCTGGGATGGCAGGACGGTGAGGAGGGGGTGAGAAACGTGACCGTGGACAGGGCGGTGCTGAAGGGCACGACCAACGGCCTGCGGATCAAGACATGGGCGATGCCCAACTCCGGCATTGTCAAGAACGTCTCCTTCTCGCTGGTCACCATGAACCGCGTGGCCAACCCCATCCTCGTCGACCAGAACTACTGCCCCCGCAACGTCGACTGCCCGGGCAATGTATGTCTCCTTCCCTACATGCATGCAACTACACGTGATCGATCGACTATATCATGAGCTGTGTTGCTGTGTGTGCCTGCAGAGCTCGGGGGTGCGGATCAGCGACCTGTCGTACACGGACATCAAGGGCTCGTCGGCGACGCCCGTGGCGGTGAAGTTCAACTGCAGCAGCACCAACCCCTGCAGCGGGATCAAGCTCAGGAACATCAGGCTGAGGTACCGGCACCAGCGGCCGGCGCAGGCCAAGTGCCAAAACGCCGTCGGGTCCGCGTCCGGAGAGGTCACACCGCCGAGCTGCTTCTGACGATCGGAGTTCTCTTAGCTTGACTGGTTCGTGTACTACTAGTATACACCTTCCACAGTTGCGTAAGATCAAAAAAACATGGTAGTGTGATCATTGCTTGATGGATCACAAAGCGACCCTTACATGTAGCCCAGGATAGTAGTTTTAGCGGGTTTGCTAATTCTCAATTTATTGAGACATAGTTAAACCAGAATGAACGTCATAAATTTTGCGTGGTGGTTGTTGATTCTTTTGAGGTTTTTTATTTGTTCTTTGAGATGGCGAATCTTCGTGTAAAATCCGATGGTTATAATTTGTGAGCGTATAGGTTTTCGGGAGTCCAGAAATCCATCTAACTTACCCTGCAGGCGTGGCGTGTTGTGCCGTTTAGCATACAGCGGGTTGACAAATTTTTAGTTCATCAAGTGGCCTCACTTCTCTCTCCACTGTAGAACTCTCTCAAGAACAGAAAAGCGTTAACTCTCTATTCCTGATATTGAGAGAGGCCTAAATAATCTTTGCCGACAGCCTTACTTGCTAACTATGTCAAACAACCTTTATTTTTAGCCTATAACATGCATATGTGTTGTTTTGTAGTATATGCTATAACGATCAGAATAGCTTCTAACCGGCGAAATATGAGTTCGCATTACCACATACCTTGATTGAGATTAAACTTATTGAATTAGTAGATATGTTGAAATAATTAAATGCAACCCGAGCGAGTGCTATGGAAAAATCAGTTAGACTTAGTTTACCAGTTTTTCAAAACTGTAGTAATCTAAGATTAGGGTTAGTTTGGGTGAACCGTAAGTATATTTAAAACCGTGATGATGTAAAACCTTAATATTCCAATGTCTGAGTAATGAATACTTCTGTTTGTGGAAACTTGTATGGTTTAGAAAAAAAAAAGAACTCTTTAAGATACTGCAAAAATACTACAGTATTGGAGATACTCCGGTTACTATGATTTATTAGAATTCTGGTACTACGATTTATTAGAATGTGGTATTTATTGATACCTAACATATATATATATTAGAAACTATGATTTCTAAAATAACATGATATTCCTAAAAAAACTCTAAAAATACTTAACTGGAAAATGCAACCTCAGCATTTCAATGCTTAGACAATAAATACTCAATTTTTTGTATACCACAGTTTTCAAAATTCAGTTCAGAAAAAAGAGCTGAAGAGCTCTTTCTCAAATACTAAAACACATAGTATTGCGAACTAAGCGTATCTCAGATGGTTAGGTTATTTGTGGTTAAACCAGTCCATCAGAATTCTAGTCCTAAATTTGACACTGGTACTTGTATTTTTCTAGATTCAGTTTAGACTTTGTTCGTTCAGCAGGAGCAGACCCATGGTGAGTTCGTGAATCTTAGGATGATGTGCCTACTAAGTCTTTCAGAGGTGCTCATAGGGGTGAGATGGGGTGAGTATATGTGTATATCTATGAGTGTATGCATATGTGCCGTGTTAAGAAACATGATATTGTGGATACTATGGTTTACAAAACTATGACATTTGTTAATGCCAAACACAATAAATTGTTAAACCTATGTTTATCCATCAATTCCTCTCGTTATCCGCGCTAACCAAGCCACGTGAATGTATGGTTCGAAACTCTTGACTGGTCTGATTGGTGATCCATCCGAGAAATTCCAACTCAATCCAGAAAAGCTAGCAGGATGGATTCGCATCATGCTCCTAAGGCGGGGATTTCACTTGGTTCGCTAACTCCGTCCTGCGTCGACGTCAGCGCTGCGACCGATCCCCCCAAGAGCTGCATTCTAGACAGCAAGCCCTTCTTCGGTGAGCGCACAAACGCCACCTTCACCAGGTACCACACCACCGACCTAGACGACAAACACCGCGCCATGGCTATCCAGGCAACCTTGTTCGTCTCCCGCACGCCCCACGTCTCCTAAGTAGCTGCGGCTGATGCAAAAACATGTTGAAATAACCAAAAATGCCCTTAATCGTTCCGTAAATCTGTTTAACGTGTTGATTGTGCTGCTATAATTGGAAATGACTCGTTTAAGAGCTCTTTTTGCTGCAAATGGCCATTTCCATGGGTTTTAACTAAAACTAGAAGGGTTGGGCACGCTTTATTGCGCCGTTGGTGTTGTTGGGTCTCTTAAGAAAAAATCACTTTGTTTCAAAATATAAGGTGTATTACATTTTTTAAAAGGCAAAACTTTTAAGTTTGATCAAACTTTCAGAGAAATATATCAAAATCCATCATATCATAACGGTATTTTTAGATTCATCATTAAATGAATTTCCATACTTTCTTTGTGTAATATTGTCGATGTCGATATTTTTGCTCTGAACTTGGTGAAAGTAAAAAAGAAATTTGACTTTCTAAAAACTAATACCCCTTATATTTTGAAACTGATGGAATATTTAGTTTGGCGGGTAGGGGAGATGATAGAGTGTGTTTTATTTTTATTTATAATGCGTTGATTTGGTGGGATTTTCGTGGTGTGATTCAGTGTTATCCACTAACCATTCTATATTTATGTGAAGGAATTTCTGAAGGAAATATGCCCTAGAGGCAATAATAAAGTTATTATTTATTTCCTCATATATCATGATAAATGTTTATTATTCATGCTAGAATTGTATTAGCCGGAAACATAATACATGTGTGAATATATAAACAAACAGAACGTCACTAGTATGCATCTACTTGACTAGCTCGTTAATCAAAGATGGTTATGTTTCCTAACCATGGGCAAAGAGTTGTTATTTGATTAACCAGGTCACATCATTAGTTGAATCATCTGATTGACATGACCCGTTCCATTAGCTTAGCACCCGATCGTTTAGTATGTTGCTATTGCTTTCTTCATGACTTATACATGTTCCTATGACTATGAGATTATGCAACTCCCGTTTACCGTAGGAACACTTTGTCTGCCACCAAACGTCACAACGTAACTGGGTGATTATAAAGGTGCTCTACAGGTGTTTCCGAAAGTACTTGCTGGGTTGGCGTATTTCGAGATTAGGATTTGTCACTCCGATAGTCGGAGAGGTATCTCTAGGCCCTCTCGGTAATGCACATCACATAAGCCTTGCAAGCATTGCAACTAATGTGTTAGTTGCGAGATGATGTATTACGGAACGAGTAAAGAGACTTGCCGGTAACGATATTGAACTAGGTATTGAGATACCGACGATCGAATCTCGGGCAAGTAACATACCGATGACAAAGGGAACAACGTATGTTGTTATGCGGTCTGACCGATAAAGATCTTCATAGAATATGTAGGAGCCAATATGGACATTCAGGTCCCGCTATTGGTTATTGACCGGAGACGTGTCTCGGTCATGTCTACATTGTTCTCGAACCGTAGGGTCCGCACGCTTAACGTTACGATGACAGATATTATGAGTTTATGCATTTTGATGTACCGAAGGTTGTTCGGAGTCCCGGATGTGATCACGGACATGACGAGGAGTCTCGAAATGGTCGAGACATAAAGATCGATATATTGGAAGCCTATATTTGGACATCGGAATCGTTCCAGGTGAAATCGGCATTTTACCGGAGTACCGAGGGGTTACCGGAACCCCCCGGGGGGTTATTGGGCCTTAATGGGCTTTAGTGGAGAAGAGAGAGGGCAGCCAGGAGGTGGCGCGCAGCCCTCCTTGCCCTGGTCCGAATTGGACAAGGGAAGGGGGCGCGGCCCCCCTCTCCTTCCTTCTCCCTTCCTCCTCCTTCCCCTCTTGTCCTAGTTGGAATAGGAAAGGGAGGGGCAAACCTACTTGGAGTAGGTTTCCCCCTCCTTGGCGCGCCCCCTCTAGGCCGGCCGCCCCTCCCCCTTGCTCCTTTATATACGGGGGCAGGGGGCACCCTAGGACACACAAGTTGATCTTCGTGATCGTTCCTTAGCCGTGTGCGGTGCCCCCCTCCACCATATTCCACCTCGGTCATATCGTTGCAGTGCTTAGGCGAAGCCCTGCGTCGGTAGAACATCATCATCGTCATCACGCCGTCGTGCTGACGAAACTCATCCCCGAAGCTTTGCTGGATCGGAGCCCGGGGAGCGTCATCGAGCTGAACGTGTGCTAAGAACTCGGAGGTGCCGGAGTAACGGTACTTGGATCGGTCGGATCGGGAAGACGTACGACTACTTCCTCTACGTTGCATCAACGCTTCCGCTTCGGTCTATGAGGGTACGTAGACAACACTCTCCCCTCTCGTTGCTATGCATCACCATAATATTGCGTGTGCGTAGGAAATTTTTTGAAATTACTACATTCCCCATCAGTGGCATCCGAGCCTAGGTTTTTATGGTTTGATGTTATGCACGAGTAGAACACAAGTGAGTTGTGGGCGATATAAGTCATACTTCCTACCAGCATGTCATACTTTGGTTCGGCGGTATTGTTGGATGAAGCGGCCCGGACCGACATTACGCGTACGCTTACGCGAGACTGGTTCTACCGCCGTGCTTTACACACAGGTGGCCGGCGGGTGTCAATTTCTCCAACTTTAGTTGAACCGAGTGTGGCTACGCCCGGTCCTTGCGAAGGTTAAAACGGCATCAACTTGACAAACTATCGTTGTGGTTTTGATGCGTAGGTAAGATTGGTTCTTGCTTAAGCCGGTAGCAGGCACGTAAAACTTGCAACAAACAAAGTAGAGGACGTCTAACTTGTTTTTGCAGGGCATGTTGTGATGTGATATGGTCAAGACATGATGCTAAATTTTATTGTATGAGATGATCATGTTTTGTAACCGAGTTATCGGCAACTGGCAGGAGCCATATGGTTGTCGCTTTATTGTATGCAATGCAATCGCCCTGTAATGCTTTACTTTATCACTAAGCGGTAGCGATAGTCGTAGAAGCATAAGATAGGTGAGACGACAACGATGCTACGATGGAGATCAAGGTGTCGCGCCGGTGACGATGGTGATCATGACGGTGCTTCGAAGATGGAGATCACAAGCACAAGATGATGATGGCCATATCATATCACTTATATTGATTGCATGTGATGTTTATCTTTTGTGCATCTTATCTTGCTTTGATTGACGGTAGCATTTTAAGATGATCTCTCACTAATTATCAAGAAGTGTTCTCCCTGAGTATGCACCGTTGCGAAAGTTCTTCGTGCTGAGACACCACGTGATGATCGGGTGTGATAGGCTCTACGTTCAAATACAACGGGTGCAAAACAGTTGCACACGCGGAATACTCAGGTTATACTTGACGAGCCAAGCATATACAGATATGGCCTCGGAACACGGAGACCGAAAGGTCGAGCGTGAATCATATAGTAGCTATGATCAACATAATGATGTTCACCATTGAAACTGCTCCATCTCACGTGATGATCGGACATGGTTTAGTTGATGTGGATCACGTGATCACTTAGAAGATTAGAGGGATGTCTATCTAAGTGGGAGTTCTTAAGTAATATGATTAATTGAACTTAAATTTATCATGAACTTAGTCCCTGATAGTATCTTGCTTGTTTATGTTGATTGTAGATAGATGGCCCGTGCTGTTGTTCCGTTGAATTTTAATGCGATCCTTGAGAAAGCAAAGTTAAAAGATGATGGTAGCAATTACACAGACTAGGTCCGTAACTTGAGGATTATACTCATTGCTGCACAGAAGAGTTACGTCCTGGAAGCACCGCTGGGTGCCAGGCCTGCTGCTGATGCAACTGACGACGTTAAGAATGTCTGGCAGAGCAAAGCTGATGACTACTCGATAGTTCAATGTGCCATGCTTTACGGCTTAGAACCGGGACTTCAACGACGTTTTGAACGTCATGAGGCATATGAGATGTTCCAAGAGTTGAAGTTAATATTCCAACAGAATGCCCGGATTGAGAGATATGAAGTCTCCAATAAGTTCTATAGATGTAAGATGGAGGAGAATAGTTCTGTTAGTGAGCATATACTCAAAATGTCTCGGTATTGTAATCACTTGATTCAGCTGGGAGTTAATCTTCCGGATGATTGCGTCATTGACAGAATTCTCCAATCACTTCCACCAAGCTACAAAGGCTTCGTGATGAACTATAATATGCAAGGGATGGATAAGACGATTCCCGAGCTCTTCGCACTGCTGAAAGCTGCGGAGGTAGAAATCAAGAAGGAGCATCAAGTGTTGATGGTCAACAAGACCACTAGTTTCAAGAAAAAGGGCAAAGGGAAAAAGAAGGGGAACTTCAAGAAGAACAGCAAACAAGTTGCTGCTCAAGAGAAGAAACTCAAGTCTGGACCTAAGCCTGAAACTGAGTGCTTCTACTGCAAGCAGACTGGTCACTGGAAGCGGAACTGCCCCAAGTATTTGGCGGATAAGAAGGATGGCAAGGTGAACAAAGGTATATGTGATATACATGTTATTGATGTGTACCTTACTAATACTCGCAGTAGTACCTGGGTATTTGATACTGGTTCTGTTGCTAATATTTGCAACTCGAAACAGG
Source organism: Aegilops umbellulata (assembly GCA_032464435.1). Lineage (NCBI taxonomy): Eukaryota > Viridiplantae > Streptophyta > Magnoliopsida > Poales > Poaceae > Aegilops > Aegilops umbellulata. The sequence continues at coordinate 563,145,993 of CP136056.1, forward strand.
GACTACGGATTAAGCGACGATTGGCTAAGGACGAGGTGACGATGCGCGTGGGAAATGGTTCCAAAGTCGATGTGATCGCGGTCGGCACGCTACCTCTACATCTACCTTCGGGATTAGTTTTAGACCTAAATAATTGTTATTTGGTGCCAGCGTTGAGCATGAACATTATATCTGGATCTTGTTTAATGCGAGACGGTTATTCATTTAAATCCGAGAATAATGGTTGTTCTATTTATATGAGTAATATCTTTTATGGTCATGCACCCTTAAGGAATGGTCTATTCTTATTGAATCTCGATAGTAGTGACACACATATTCATAATATTGAAGCCAAAAGATGCAGAGTTGTTAATGATAGTGCAACTTATTTGTGGCACTGCCGTTTAGGTCATATCGGTGTAAAGCGCATGAAGAAACTCCATACTGATGGACTTTTGGAACCACTTGATTATGAATCACTTGGTACTTGCGAACCGTGCCTCATGGGCAAGATGACTAAAACACCGTTCTCCGGTACTATGGAGAGAGCAACAGATTTGTTGGAAATAATACATACAGATGTATGTGGTCCGATGAATATTGAAGCTAGTGGCGGATATCGTTATTTTCTCACCTTCACAGATGATTTAAGCAGATATGGGTATATCTACTTAATGAAACACAAGTCTGAAACATTTGAAAAGTTCAAAGAATTTCAGAGTGAAGTGGAAAATCATCGTAACAAGAAAATAAAGTTTCTACGATCTGATCGTGGAGGAGAATATTTGAGTTACGAGTTTGGTCTACATTTGAAACAATGCGGAATAGTTTCGCAACTCACGCCACCTGGAACACCACAACGTAATGGTGTGTCCGAACGTCGTAATCGTACTTAACTTGATATGGTGCTATATATGATGTCTCTTACAGATTTACCGCTATCATTTTGGGGTTATGCTTTAGAGACGGCCGCATTCACGTTAAATAGAGCACCATCAAAATCCGTTGAGACGACGCCTTATGAACTGTGGTTTGGCAAGAAACCAAAGTTGTCGTTTCTAAAAGTTTGGGGATGCGACGCTTATGTCAAAAAGCTTCAACCTGATAAGCTCGAACCCAAATCGGAGAAATGTGTCTTCATAGGATATCCAAAGGAAACTATTGGATACACCTTCTATCACAAATCCGAAGGCAAGACTTTTGTTGCTAAATTCGGAAACTTTCTAGAGAAGGAGTTTCTCTCGAAAGAAGTGAGTGGGAGGACAGTAGAACTTGATGAGGTAACTGTACCTGCTCCCCTATTGGGAAATAGCACATCACTGGAACCGGTTTCTGTGACGTGTAAACCAATTGGTGAGGAAGTTAATGATGATGATCATACAACTTCAGTTCAAGTTACTACAGAACCTCATAGATCAACTAGAGTAAGATCCGCACCAGAGTGGTACGGCAATCCTATTCTGGAAATCATGCTACTAGATCATGGTAAACCTACGAACTGTGAAGAAGCGATGGTGAGCCCAGATTCCGCCAAATGGCTTTAAGCCATGAAATCTGAGATGGGATCCATATATGAGAACAAAGTATGGACTTTGGTTGACTTGCCCGATGGTCGGCAAGCAATTGAGAATAAATGGATCTTCAAGAAGAAGACTGACGCTGACGGTAATATTACTGTCTACAAAGCTCGACTTGTCGCAGAAGGTTTTCGACAAGTTCAAGGGATTGACTATGATGAGACCTTCTCACCCGTAGCGATGCTTAAGTCTGTCCGAATCATGTTAGCAATTGCCGCATTTTATGATTATGAAATTTGGCAGATGGATGTAAAAACTGCATTCCTGAATGGATTTCTGGAAGAAGAGTTGTATATGATGCAACCAGAAGGTTTTATCGATCCAAAGGGAGCTAACAAAGTGTGCAAGCTCCAGCGATCCATTTATGGACTGGTGCAAGCCTCTCGGAGTTGGAATAAACGCTTTGATAGTGTGATCAAAGCATTTGGGTTTGTACAGACTTTTGGAGAAGCCTGTATTTACAAGAAAGTGAGTGGGGGCTCTGTAGCATTTCTGATATTATATGTCGATGACATATTACTAATCGGAAATGATGTAGAATTTCTGGATAGCATAAAGGGATACTTGAATAAGAATTTTTCAATGAAAGACCTCGGTGAAGCTGCTTACATATTGGGCATCAAGATCTATAGAGATAGATCAAGACGCTTAATTGGACTTTCACAAAGCACATACCTTGACAAAGTTTTGAAGAAGTTTAAAATGGATCAAGCAAAGAAAGGATTCTTGCATGTACTACAAGGTGTGAAGTTGAGTAAGACTCAATGCCTGACCACTGCAGAAGATAGAGAGAAAATGAAAGATGTTCCCTATGCTTCAGCCATAGGCTCTATCATGTATGCAATGCTGTGTACCAGACCTGATGTGTGCCTTGCTACAAGTTTAGCAGGGAGGTACCAAAGTAATCCAGGAGTGGATCACTGGACAGCGGTCAAGAACATCCTGAAGTACCTGAAAAGAACCAAGGATATGTTTCTCATATATGGAGGTGACAAAGAGCTCATCGTAAACGGTTACGTTGATGCTAGCTTTGACACTGATCCGGACGATTCTAAATCGCAAACCGGATACGTGTTTACATTAAACGGTGGAGCTGTCAGTTGGTGCAGTTCTAAACAAAGCGTCGTGGCGGGATCTACATGTGAAGCGGAGTACATAGCTGCTACAGAAGCGGCAAATGAAGGAGTCTGGATGAAGGAATTCATATCCGATCTAGGTGTCATACCTAGTGCATCGGGTCCAATGAAAATCTTTTGTGACAATACTGGTGCAATTGCCTTGGCAAAGGAATCCAGATTTCACAAGAGAACCAAGCACATCAAGAGACGCTTCAATTCCATCCGGGATCTAGTCCAGGTGGGAGACATAGAGATTTGCAAGATACATACGGATCTGAATGTAGCAGACCCGTTGACTAAGCCTCTTCCACGAGCAAAACATGATCAGCACCAAAACTCCATGGGTGTTAGAATCATTACTGTGTAATCTAGATTATTGACTCTAGTTCAAGTGGGAGACTGAAGGAAATATGACCTAGAGGCAATAATAAAGTTATTATTTATTTCCTCATATATCATGATAAATGTTTATTATTCATGCTAGAATTGTATTAGCCGGAAACATAATACATGTGTGAATATATAAACAAACAGAACGTCACTAGTATGCCTCTACTTGACTAGCTCGTTAATCAAAGATGGTTATGTTTCCTAACCATGGGCAAAGAGTTGTTATTTGATTAACCAGGTCACATCATTAGTTGAATGATCTGATTGACATGACCCGTTCCATTAGCTTAGCACCCGATCGTTTAGTATGTTGATATTGATTTCTTCATGACTTATACATGTTCCTATGACTATGAGATTATGCAACTCCCGTTTACCGTAGGAACACTTTGTGTGCCACCAAACGTCACAACGTAACTGGGTGATTATAAAGGTGCTCTACAGGTGTTTCCGAAAGTACTTGTTGGGTTGGCGTATTTCGAGATTAGGATTTGTCACTCCGATAGTCAGAGAGGTATCTCTGGGCCCTCTCGGTAATGCACATCACATAAGCCTTGCAAGCATTGCAACTAATGTGTTAGTTGCGAGATGATGTATTACGGAACGAGTAAAGAGACTTGCCGGTAACGAGATTGAACTAGGTATTGAGATACCGACGATCGAATCTCAGGCAAGTAACATACCGATGACAAAGGGAACAACGTATGTTGTTATGCGGTCTGACCGATAAAGATCTTCGTAGAATATGTAGGAGCCAATATGGACATCCAGGTCCCGCTATTGGTTATTGACCGGAGACGTGTCTCGGTCATGTCTACATTGTTCTCGAACCGTAGGGTCCGCACGCTTAACGTTACGATGACAGATATTAGGAGTTTATGCATTTTGATGTACCGAAGGTTGTTCGGAGTCCCGAATGTGATCACGGACATGACGAGGAGTCTCGAAATGGTCGAGACATAAAGATCGATATATTGGAAGCCTATATTTGGACATCGGAATCGTTCCAGGTGAAATCGGCATTTTACCGGAGTACCGAGGGGTTACCGGAACCCCCCAGGGGGTTATTGGGCCTTAATGGGCTTTAGTGGAGAAGAGAGAGGGCAGCCAGGAGGTGGCGCGCAGCCCTCCTTGCCCTGGTCCGAATTGGACAAGGGAAGGGGGCGCGGCCCCCCTCTCCTTCCTTCTCCCTTCCTCCTCCTTCCCCTCTTGTCCTAGTTGGAATAGGAAAGGGAGGGGCAAACCTACTTGGAGTAGGTTTCCCCCTCCTTGGCGCGCCCCCTCTAGGCCGGCCGCCCCTCCCCCTTGCTCCTTTATATACGGGGGCAGGGGGGCACCCTAGGACACACAAGTTGATCTTCGTGATCGTTCCTTAGCCGTGTGTGGTGCCCCCCTCCACCATATTCCACCTCAGTCATATCGTTGCAGTGCTTAGGCGAAGCCCTGCGTCGGTAGAACATCATCTTCTTCATCACGCCATCGTGCTGACGAAACTCATCCCCGAAGCTTTGCTGGATCGGAGCCCGGGGAGCGTCATCGAGCTGAACGTGTGCTAAGAACTCGGAGGTGCCGGAGTAACGGTACTTGGATCGGTCGAATCGGGAAGACGTACGACTACTTCCTCTACGTTGCATCAACGCTTCCGCTTCGGTCTATGAGGGTACGTAGACAACACTCTCCCCTCTCGTTGCTATGCATCACCATGATCTTGCGTGTGCGTAGGAATTTTTTTGAAATTACTACGTTCCCCATCAATTTCTATGTCGGTGGTTTCATATACTATATTGGTGCTATAATATCACATGGTGGCGCTTCTTTTTTCTTGGTGGTGGGAGGGTGCGTGGGATTGATATGTTATTGCGGGCCGGTTGCATCTGATTGATTTGAAAAGTTGTTGGCCCGATAAAAGTTGTAAAACAAATCACAAATTGAATACATTAATTGAATGAAAGAGCTACAAAATTAGGGAACATAGTGAATTAAAAGAATTGAATGGGAGAGCTTGAGAAATTTTTGACCCGGTCAAAATTAGATGGCAGAATTCTAAATTGAATGCCTCGATTAATTGTGATGCCTTAAAAATTAGAAAGCATAGTGTATAGTATAAAACAATTTAATGAGTGAGCTTTGCGAAATTGTTGACCCGCTCAAAATCGGATGACCCAATTCTAATTGAAGACCCCAATTGAATGTGGGCTCTTTAAAACTAGAAAGCTTAGTGTTATAGAGGATTTCACTAAAATTCAAAAATAAAATTCAAAACCTTTTTTTTGAATATTTTTGCCTCTAGATCTTGAAAGCCCCGTAACTTTTTTTGTGTTAGGTTTTTGGGGATTTTGAAAATGTTTAACGGGGTTTCCCCAGTTAAATTCGGGTGTAACTTTTCGAGTAGATAATTTTTCATATATAAAACTTTTTAATCCGAGTTCGTCTGCAAAAGTTATGCCCATTTTACAAATTTCCAGAGAGATTTTGCAAATAAAGTCGAAATTTATATTTGTAAATTTTCCCAACAACTAGACCACATATGACATGGGAAACTTATTTTCATTTATTTTTTTGACATTTTTATCATTTTTTATTTTTTCTAAAACCGAAAAGGCGGTCCACGAGGGGGGGTGCATTCGGTGGAAGTCGGGCAAACTAGTAATGGCGCACCGTGGGGTGGTGCGCCATTAGTAGTTAAACTAGTAATGGCGCACCACACCCACGGTGCGCCATTACTAGTTTTGAAAAAAAAATATGAAAAAATTGAATTTTTTTTTTGAAAAAAACTAGTAATGGCACACTGTCCACTGGTGCGCCATTACTAACAAGTTTTTTTTTTTATTTTTTTACTTTTTTTCTTCAAAACTTGTAATGGCGCACCATACCCACGGTGCGCCATTACTAGTGACATAGTAATGGCGCACCACACCCACGGTGCGCCATTAGTAACAATTTTTTTTTTCAAAACTTCTAATGGCGCACCGCACACCAGGTGCGCCATTAATAATATATTACTAATGGCGTACCTGTATGTGGTGCGCCATTGCTATATACTAATGGCGCACCACACATGTGGTGCGCCATTAGTGTCCATTTCATCTATAGCCGTTTTTCTAGTAGTGAGTTTTGCACTAATGGGAGGCAGGGGCGGAGCTACAGGGTGTCCAGGGTGGGTCGCGGCCCACCCTGAGATTTTGTATCAGCCCTATATACATATGTATATAGAGATGGGCCCTAGAAGGAAGAAAACTAGCCTAGCAAAATTTGACCCAAAAAACCCACGCCCAGACTCGAGACACATTGCTTCTCGCTCTCATCCAGACGCACGACGAACACGCAGACACCCTACCCGACGCCCAACCGTCAGCAGGCCCGTCCCCTCCTCCGCCTATCTCGCCGCTCGCCGGAAGCCTAGTCACCCAGGTGGCTCCTCTGCTCCTTCCTCTCCGTCGCGACTGCGGCCTACCCGGCGCTCGGCACCAGCTGTGTCACGGCCCCCGACAACGACTCTGCCCTACCCCGGCAACCTGGCGCCCCTGCAAGCCGTTGGCAGCCGGCTAGTCTGCACTTCGGCATTCGGCTCGGCCTGATTTTGAGGTAACATTCCTGGATTCTCCAATTCTACAATATTTTATTAGGGTCTACTATTGTTGTGTTATGCATTGTCCAGTACAATACAATACATGAACAGACGAACACACACATTATTTAGCACATCAGTTCTGAACTACTGAAGAATGAAGCAGACCCGAGATATTGCAAAAAGAATTCAAAAAAAAAATGCTATGAAGATAGGGAAGAAGGATATGCCAGATGTCGCCGAGGAGCAAACCGAAGAACTTGTGTGCTTATGCCGGTTGTGGTTGAAGAGCAAACTCAAGAACCAAGAGTTTCTATATCGAATGTGACCTTAGAACAAACTGAAGATATCTCACATCACCACCGGTTTATGATTTTACCAGTCTTAAACATGATCCTGGGGAAAGGCTACCCAATGCAAGTTATCCCGTCCATGATCAAAATGTTGTACGAAGAGCATATGTCCTTAAAAACCATTCAAACCTTATGTGCATGACTTTGGACAAGGAACAAAGGGGAAAAGAGACAGACCATTCAGTCCTTTTTGGCTTCAGAAACATAGTTGGCTATTTATATGCGGTGTTGGCAATCAGTGTCAACGTTTACATGTCACATGTGTTATTAAAAAAAATTCACGCGGACCACCCTGTTGTCAAATGCTAGCTCCGCCACTGGTGGGAGAGGGCGGGAGGGGCAGCTGCCCCGGGCCCCCGGGACAAAGGGCCCCCAGCCAGGTCTGTGCGGGCAGCCGAGTATCTTGCTTGATCTGTCGGAGTCACCATTGGAGCGCTACAAACTGCTCAGTATGAAACACACTGGTTGATCTGTGTCTACGAGGAAGAAAGACCCCAACGTTTATCTCCTTTAGAAAACTGGGCCTTGGGCCTTTTCTTTCTTTAGCATGAAACGTGGGTGGTTTAGTGATGGGCCACACCAAGCCAGTGGGCAAGAAGCGCACCGATTCATTCTTAAAAGGTTATCAAAAAGTGTAATTACTCCCTCCATTCTAAATATTTGTCTTTTTAGAGATTTCAACAAGTGACTACATACGGAGCAAAATGAGTGAATCTACACTCTAAAATATGTTTACATACATCCGTATGTTGTGTCTATTTGAAATGCCTAGAAAGACAAATATTTGGGAACGGATGGAGTAGTTCTCAAAAAAGTAATCAGGCTCAAAAATATTAAAAGGAAGATGGAATTGAGGAATCACTCAAAAAAGAAAGATGGAAATAAGGATTGATTGATGGATTTTTCGCATGCTTGTTGCTTGCGGAGGCGGGAAATGTTGTCGTGCAATGGGCTTAACCTAGCACTAATATCTCAAAAAAAAAAAAACCTAAGCAAACTAAATATGGTCGCAGAGTCGGCACACATGGCCAATGCCAAGATAGCTACACACATGCACACTGTGGCGATAGCAACGACACATTCGGTACTCTCATGTTGGCTAATTTGCATGAATACTAATTCGTTATTTTTGTAAGGATGATTATATACTATAAATTGACATTTAATTGTTCTATCAGCTTTGTTTACTGACCTATATTTTTGGATATCTACTTTGGCCTTAATATGTTTGTATTCATGACTGTAACTGTTTTGTCATAAATCTTTCTCTCTGTACAACCGGTTTCGCCATAAAAAAATTAGTTTGCCCTTGGCCACCTCACGAGGCGCAATTTGGCTTGATCTCTCGTGTGACACCCTCCCCCTGGTTGTCTGCGATGAACACTTGATCTTTCGTGTACACTAACCAGAGACACCCCATCACCAGTCCCACATGGACACGCCGGTAGGTGACCGCACAACATCAATCGGCCCGACACGATGACACGATTTTGGAGAAGGCGCGTCTTTAATTCTCATTCTATTTTGTCAATAACTTCATATCTAAGAATATTTGAATTTTAGGGCCCTCATATTCTAATCTCACTCTGAGCCGCCGAAATTTCAGGACCGGGCCTGATCTCACTCTGAGCCGCCGAAATTTCTGAACCTTGTAGGTGCTAATTTTTGTTAAAGAAATTCGGGATAAAATAGATTTAAATGGAAAAAAATAAATGGTTATGAGTTCAAGAATTCCTGTGATTTTCAGCCACGCAACATTTGGAGTACTCCAGCAAGGAAAAGGATTACCCAACGTCACAGGCTCTGAACGCATAAGATCAGATGGCCAAATGCAGCAACAATTAGGGGCTGTTTGTTTTGAGAGACTAATAAGGCCCCGTTCGGAAGTTCTCCGCAGGCCAGCTTCCTAAAATCGCTCTGAGAAGCTAGCCGAACGGATCTGCTTCAAGAAGCAGGCTCCGCGGAGACCAGGAATACGCTGTGTGATTTTTTCGAAATCGAGGAGCAGGGCCATCCCACCTTCGCGAAACAGAGGAGTAGAAGTTGATCAAATTTACATGGGAATGCCCTTCCGAAGTGAGGCTCACGTACCGTTTCGATCGCTACAACCGGCCCTCGACACATTGAAGCAAGGAGTTGGTCGAAATTACATGCCACTGCCCTTCCGAAGTGAATCTCACGTACTCCCTCCGTAAACTAATATAAGAGCGTTTAGATCACTAAAATAGTGATCTAAACACTCTTATATTAGTTTACAGAGGGAGTACGTAGTGATCTAAACGCTCTTATATTAGTTTACGGAGGGAGTACCATTTCAATCGCTGGAAAGTGCTTCCCCAACGGAACTGGGCCAATATGACCTGGCCGAACATGCCTTGGCCTGATTTCCTGGGCTACCGGTCCATGCGTACGTGAGGAGCGAATCATGTTCAACCGAACGAATCGCTGCTCCACCGAGAAGCTGGAAGCCAGCAAGAAGCTGGGAAGCCATCTATTTTGGGAAGCTAGCAGAGATCCGAACGGGGCCTAAGTTTGCCTAAGGTTGCCACATCTAAGGTTAGGCAAGTTTGATCAACTTGAGTGGATGTTTGGTTCAAGCATCATATACACACAGAAAATGTAGCAAGATTTTCTTAGACTTGCCAACTTGTGACTCTCATTTTAAAGAATTAATCTTAGACAAGCGTGGCAATATTGTATAGCAAAGTGTGGCATGATTAGGCCTAGAACCAAACAACCTCTTAATCACTCAAAAAACGATACAAGGCACGGAACACTCGTCCTACACGCCGGCCGGAAGCTAAGCGCCACGCCGCCACGTAGCTTTGCTGAACACAACTCCCAATCTGCTAGCAAGCCAACCCACCAGCAACCTGCAAAGTTGCAAGGCATCTCCGGCCACGCGCAGCCCCACGGGGACGGACGCTGTCGCCCAATGCCACCACGGCGCACCAGCCTCGCACTTCTCGCGCACCTGTGCCTGTCGCTCGCCGCCGCTGCGACATCAGGCGCCGCGTCGTCCTATGGCGTCGTCGACTACGGTGCCATAGCCGAAGGCCGGACGGACTGCGCGGCCGCGTGGGCCATGGCGTGCACGGCGGAAGGCGAGGGCCCGCCGCGGTAGTCGTGCCGGCGAATTTTTGTCAAATAAGACGTTTTAGGCTTTTATATTAACAGAAAGAACCACCTGTGATCCGTATTAACAGAAAATACCACATACGCCATGGCGACAGATACGCCAGCCGACACGTGACGTCTACCGCCACGGGAGGAAGCGGCAGCTCACCTGCCACAGGATTTCAAGCGAGCGTGGGAGCTGGAACGGAATGGCAACGTGGTGATGGGTCCTGCCGCCACTCCCTCGGGCGGCAGCCTGTGACGTGTGCATATTAAAGTCGATCCATTCCCTCGCACACGAGCATATATCGTCAGACATCAAGGTAGATGGAGTGATGCGTACGTAGCAGGTTTTTGGTTACCACTCGAAATTTCGACATTTATTATGGTTACCACGTATTTCCATTCCCCTCGGTAAGTGGATATTTCAAGCAAAATAAATTTATTTTTTTGAATATTTTGAATTTAACCGCTCAATGTACAGTAAAGTACGGCAGCATCTCAATTATTTCAACATAGTTAGTTTTGGCTTGGTGCTAACAACCTATTTCCATGTTCAAAAAGTAGCTGGTTCGGCTTCCCCTTCTTGCACTTTTATCTGAACTAATATAAGTTCATGTGTTATCTATATCTATTTTGAAAGAAAAAATTTATAAGTTCCGTTCAAAATTTCGTGGTAATCACGTTTACCAGCCCCCGGGTAAAAATGCCTCATTCGGAACCAAAACAGTGATACGTAGGCAGAGAGTAGTACTCCTACTAGCTAGGACGGTAGGACTGAGTAGGCTCGATACATGGAATGGAAGCAAAGCGCCCAAGAGTCATGTGTGGCCTCGTTGTGCTCATCGACCATGCAAGTGTGGCTTCGTTGTGCTATCGATCATGCAAGTGTTGGGTGGCGTCAGCGTTGGGGAGGTGCCGTCTGTGGGAGTGGCGGCAGCTTCCACGTCACAGCCTGCCGCTTGTGGGAGTAGCGGCGGGGCCCACCACTCCGTTACAGGTGAGTTGCGGCCGTTGCCGGTGGCGGCAGGCATGGCCGCCTCTGCCCGTGGCGGCAGGTGGCACGTGTTGGCTGACGGACTTGTCGTCACGGCGTGGGTGGTCTTTTTTGTAAATATGAATGGTAGGTTATCTTTTCTGTCAATACGAGAGCGTAGGTGGTCTTATCGGACAAAAATTCTATGCCGGCGGTAAAGCTCTTGGTGTCCATGGCGAGGTTCAGCTGGCCGTGTCGCGGCGGCGTGGTGGCCGTACGCCCGCGTACTACTCTGGATCGTGTTCCAGAATGTAGATGGCGTGTCCATCAGTGGCGGCACGCTCGACGGCAGGGGCAGACCTACTGGGCATGCTGGAGATCCGGAAGTGGCTCCTCCTGCCCCGATGCCACTACGTGTTCTCTTTCAGAAAAAGAGTGAGCCCAGAGATAATGCATGAACCCAAATGATTTGGGAATACTCCATCGCAGTCGTTGACGATATACCGGTTCCTAAACGTGGTGATCCAAGGCCTAACGTCGCTGAACAGCACGGGCATCCAACACGGACGGCATCCACATCAAGCAGTCGAGCGACGTCACCATCCGAACGATATCATCGGCACCGGCGACGACTGCATCTCCATGGTCGAGGGCCCGTCATATTATTTTCTAGTATTAGCTATCAATACAAAACAGTTATTGAAAAAACAATTAGTTTATTGATGCTATCTTATTTTAAATTATATCGAGAATTTAGTTGGGACGACAAGATGATCGGTTAGAACATTTCATCTGCGTAGAACATCACCGTCGTGTGCATGGGAGGCCACTGAGGCGGGTTAGAGGTTGGATCGTTGCAACCGTTGGCGACGGAGAGACATGAATGTCTGTATAGTCCCCCTTAATTGTGACACCAAAAGGAAGCGACAAATATACCAATTTTCGCATACATTACCTATTATGACACCAAAAGGAAGTGAGAAATACGCTAGCATACATTACCTGACGATGAACGATGCGGTGGGGCTCCGGCTGGACCTGACCAGGGCGTGGAGGCACATGTGTTGTGGTGGTGGTGGTGCAGGTTGGGGCAGTAGCTTGGCACGGTTGCTGCTACGTGGCGCTACACGTAGCTCGGCGATGGTGACGGCCGGCCTCTCCGGCGTCAGTTCGTTTGCAAGCGGACCGTTTCGGCCTCCGCCTCGAGCTCCTCTCCTCGTTGTGCGTGTGCTATCTTTGCCAGAGGGCTGGCCCTCTCCCGGTTGTCGTCCACCGTTGAGGGACGATTCCGCCGCCAGGAGGGCCGCAAAATCATCCTTGCCTCCCGTTGTTGGTTGTGTACCACCGGGGAGCTCGTCCTTTGCCAGGGAGCGGCAGGGCGGGGCCGTGGCGGCCAGATCTGGCCGACTCGGGGTGGGTCTCAGGGCTGAGGGGCGCCCAGGGGTAGAAAGGAGGGTCCTTTCCGCCCATCTCTTTGGTCATTGTAGCTAAGCATCTCGGGTGGGGATGGTGTCGGGGTCTTGGATTCTGGGGTGGTGGCCTTAGTGGCCGTAGCCACGGTGCTCGTGAGAGGAGCTCGTAGCTAAGGTGTGGATTGACTGCCATGGGTCGTGCGGGGCGGCAGTCGGTGACAGCGGTACGACAACTAGGCTGGGTGTACTCCGTCTAGGAGATGTAGCAGGTGTGCCAGGGTGAAAACCCAATCTGGCTATGCCAGGTCGATGGCGGCAGTGGCTATGGTGTCCATTCCCTTCTTGAAGGCATCGTCGTGGCTCTTCTTCATCTGCTCTGTTGCTCCGGGGGAAACCCCGATCCCTGGATCAAGTAGTGGCGTCATTTTGGTGTTGTTCCCTTTCTAAAGACGCCGTCTTGGAGCTCCCAGCTCATCATACACGTCTTCTTTGTGTAGCTGCTCCTATCACCCTCATATGGTGCCTTGAGTGTGTGTTGTGGTACCGTATGGGGAGTGTTGAGTTGTATGATGATTGGTCGTTGCTTTATATATAAAGCGGAACCCGAGCTTTCCGAAAACAATACTAAAGTGTTAAAACTGTAGCAGCACATATGTACAGAATCAGAAACCACAAAATAATACAGGTAGGAAGTGCAAGCAGGATTGAACAAAAGGAATGCACGGTGTCTGGTTATTTCAGACTAAAAACCATGGACTTCAGATAAAAGAAACAGATCACTGATTGAACTTTACAAAATAAATTATTGCTATGCATACTAGTCGACCATCCATATCGTACTACTCGATCATCATATTTCCGGTTCTTGTTGCTCTGATTTTTGATCTCCGACTTGAGTTGGAGGAGGCTGGACGAGGAGGAGGGATGGTGGCGCGAGGACATGCGTTTTCTTGCCTTGCAGTGAATAAGGTAGAGGATGCTTTTGTTTATAAAAATTAGTCGCTCAGTTCACAGGATGCAGCGAGTTGATGTTCTTGACAAGTTTGGTGGGGTAGAAAAATACATATGGAGCCGAGTAACTTGGCATATGGCACTTTGGACATGCCTCAGCCCTGAGGTGCCCGTTTCTATTCATTAGATGCTCTAGATTTTCAATTCAGTTCTGATTTCCATTCACTTATCACTTCTGCTAGTCAAATAACTAACTTAGATTGTGCCTCTGCACTCTTAGTAAACGAGGGTGGACATAGGAGCACATTCACCAGACATGTGGCATGTGCTACTAGCAACAAGGCCTGCTTAGTGCTATAACATATTGAGAAGTTTTTTTTTTTTGCGAAAATGTGTTAAGTTGAGAAGTTGGACAGATTTTGCCTCCCAATACTAGGAGCCTAGGAGCATTGTGCGTTAACCTATAGGAACAGTGTGCTGAAATCATTGGCCCTTTTCTTTTGTAGAGTTATTCTTCTTTTGCGTTGAATTATTGCAAAGATTCGTTGGAGTAGGCGAATGAGAGTGGAGCAACGATGCAACATCGGCGGCACAAGAAAAACCACAAGGTAGGAGACTAGTATATACAGCAGCAGAGATTCACCGGAGTAGGGATGACACTGGAGGAGAGCAATGACGCAATGACCTCGCAGCCGGTGATTGACCTAATGGTGAGAAGTAGAGGTAGAAATATACATCTTCTCGAGTGATAGGGTTGAAAGAAGAAAGAAATGCCTTGTAACGTAATAATCCAGATGAAAATAAAAAGTCATTTATTGTTGGCTTTTTGTGAACATTTATTGTTGACTTTTTTTGCGAACATTTATTGTTGACTTAACCATCACTTTCTTGTTTCATAGCAATGCAACAAACCATTTGTAGATGGGAACTTGTATTTTCATTACTACTAAAAGTAAGTTTGTGCATGTGGTAGTCATGCTTATCCAACCCACCTCCTCACAATGACATGCCCACACCTAAGAATCGCTCAAACAAACTAAAATTTCGTTCCCCGCGTCTATTCTATAAAGTAGATAATACAAACCAAGTATCCAAAACAAATTAATCATAGAATTCTCTATCTTCCATTTTTTTCTTGTGCTAGAAGGACTCTAGCCTAGATCATGTCCCACTTGACACGGTCATTGGACTTGTTGTATCCAATGCCGTGTCATAAATCTGCGTTCATATTATTTTCTTTTAGGTATCAACACAAAAAAAACATTGACAGATACACTATTTTTATTAATGTTATCTACTTTTAAATTAAATTGAGAATTTAGTTGGACGACAAGTAGATCAGTTAGAACATTTCAGCACTGAAGTACTTCATCATCTTGTGCAGGCAAGACGAATGAGGCGAAGGAGAGACGTGTATGTTTGTATGTGCCCCTCTTAATTATGACACCAAAGAGAGGCGGCAAATACGCTACCATACATACCGGACAATGATGAAAAATGCATCCGATATTCACCGTTGTTAGGGAAGGGGCGACAAATGCGCACATGACGACACAACCACGTAGTGAGGACTATTGAAAGAGCCAAGGAAAGGATGATGTCTAGGAATAGATATAGACTACAAAAAAAGCAGAGTGTACACAATGATCTGCCCCCTCGGTACATTAATATAAAATGTTTTAGATCACTAAAGCAACCATTCAAAACGTCTTATATTAGTTTACAGAGCGAGTAAAAAGCAAGTGAAAGAGTGTGATGTTTCTTGAATTTAAAACCAGGCAAAAGTTGCACATGGCATACGTATATGGTTTGGTCTTTCCATTTATAGCAACGCATGAGAATAACTGGCATGTACTCGCCCATGTTGATTTTGCATGTCATGTGAAAGTGTATGAAAGTTCAGACAATCTCCAAACCTAAGTTCTGAGTTTCTTAACACTGAAAAGTGCTAAAACTGTAGCAGCACAAATGTACAGAACCAGTAACAACAAAATCCGGGACCACATAAATTTCAAGAGAAAGGACATTTCTTGGCAGCTGTTGAAGATGCTGTGCTAAAACTGTAGCAGCACGTATGTACCCAACAGTAACCACACATATGATGCAGGATGTGCAGGCAGAATCAGTAATAACCACTACTCCCTCCGTTCGAAATTACTTGTCGCCGAAATGAATGTATCTAAACGTATTTTAGGTCTAGATACATTCATTTTCACGACAAGTAATTCCGAACGGAGGAAGTACTCCCTCCGTCCCAAAATTCTTTCTTATCTAAGACAAGAATTTTGGGACGGAGGGAGTACAAAATATGCAGGCAGGCTTCAGCAAAGGGAATGCAGGATGTCTGGTTATTTCAGACTAAAAACCATGGACTTGATCATCAGATTAAAGAAACAGAACACTGATTGCACATTACAAAATAATAGCTTATTGCTATGCATACTACTGGTCGACGTTCATCATCGTACTACTCCAGCCCATCGTCGTCCTCCCTACAGCTTCCTTGGGTTGGCAGACTTCCGTTTCTTGTAGCTCTGATCTGTTATCACCGTCTTGACTGCGACGTTGTCGGAGGAGCCGGAGGACGGGCGGGAAGGCGGGATGGTGGCGGCCGGGCAAGGAGGAGGGGTGGCGGCGACCGGGGAAGTGCAGGCCGGCGCCACTCCTAGTCCTAGAGGAGGAGCAGCGGGAGCCGGAAGCTTCTCGATGTGGATGCTGAGGGGGACGCTGTCGCCGGACAGGAAATCTTTGGGCACCGGCAGGCACTTGACCTCGCCGGGCAGGCCGCCGGACAGGGAGCTGCTGCACACCAGAGGCGACTCCAGGGTCAGCCTGCATCCGTCGCTCTCCACGGCGAGCTTGCACGCGAACTGCGGCGCGCTCGGCGCCGTGCCGTCCGCCCTGACGCACACCAGCGACACGGCCGTGGTGGCGCCGCGCTCGCCGAGGGAGACGAGGAAGAGGTTGCGGTGCCGGTCGGCGCCCGCGGCGGCGGCCACCGCCTTGTCCTCCTCGCCGACGAGGATGTGCCAGCGGCGCGAGAGCGGCAGGCTGAGGTTCCACGGCTGGCCGTAGCGGACGACGATGATGGGGCGCGAGTGGTCGGGGCCGGAGATGTGGTCGAGCAGATCCTGGCGGGAGCCGACGAAGCCGCACCCCCCGATGCCGGCCGCGCCGGCGCGGTCAGGGCAGCAGCAGGGCGCGTGCTGGCACGCGCGCCGGTGGTCGGCGGCCTCGTGGTACACGACGCCGCCCGCGTCGCAGCCGTAGCGCTCGTAGCCGCAGGGCACGGTGGCGGCGGCGGCGAAGATGTCGGCGAGGGCGGAGTGGACGGCGGCGCGGCCGCCGCAGGCCTCGCCGTGGGCGCCGCGGCAGGAGGAGCAGACGAGGTGCTCGGCGTCGCACTGCCGCCAAGATTCACGCCAGATGTGACCCCCTCACGCCATGCCGGATTCAAGAAAACGAAAAACCGAATCTCGGAGAAGAGGGGAGGGGCGGCCGGCAGATCTCACCTTGAATATCGGGGGCTTGAGGGGGAGGCGGCAGTTATGGCAGTCGAGCAGGTCCGCCCGCAGGCCCACGTTCCTGCCGCCGGCGACGATCTGCGGCTCCGCCATCGGGATGGCTTCCATCGGCACCACGGCCAGGATCCCCTCCCCGCCGCCGCCGCCGAGGCCCATCTCTCGTCTCCCACCAAGATTCAGTCGGGGGAGCACTCAGGTGGGACTGGGACTGGAACCGGACGCACCCTTGTGACTAGTGGACACTCAGCTGGGATGCGTATGCCAATGTCACTGCCACGCCATCGGGTTAAACTACGATATGTCACATTAATGCCCTCTAGATGAACATTAAACAACTCTATTGAACACCATGACCCAAAAAATTTCGACTGGGGAACCGTGACAGTGTTTTTAATTATATATTTACTGGCCGATTGGCCTTGTGTTTTTCCTTGGTACTACTGCAAGTGGGCATGTGAATCTTCTTTTTAATCATTACTTTTCAGTGAGTTTGGCTTTTTACTGTTCGGGCTCTCCCAATGCTCCAGTGTAACACGTCTCTTTTCCTACTGCTCCAGTGTAAAATACTCCCTCGTCTGAAAATACTTGTCAAAAAATGGATAAAGATGGATGTATCGGAAATTAAAATACGTCTAGATACATCTATTTTTTCCACAAGTATTTTCGGATGGAGAGTATAAGTTATATGTAGCAAAAATAATAACAATGAAAACTACATTCAAATACGAATCAAATAATATATTTTTTGATAATATGAATTAACATTTTGCTACTCAAATATGTTTTAAAACTTGACTCCAAACTTGACTCCAATAATAATTTTTTTGATAATTATAAAAATATTCAAATTTAGTGTCTGACACATAATTATAAAAAAATGATAAATTTGGCTCTTATAGTGACATTTCCCAGTACAAGTACCACCTAAGAAAAAGTGATGTGGCACTCAAACTAATGATGAAAGAGGTGGTGATAGTACCATGGTATAATATAGTGACATCCGTAACAAGCGAGAAGATTTAATATCAAATAAATCTTGTACGTAAATTCAGATTGAAACTGTACACATTAATAAATAAGATGATAACAAGTCATGATGCTATGAAATGATGGGATTGTAGAAACTAGATTAGTATCATTTAATGATAATATTTTATGATAATATCCATTAAGAGAGGCCTAAGAAATCATCTCTAATGAAATATAACTTACATATTATCGAATCTTATATTATGTCTTCAATGTTGCAAAATTATGGGTCTAATGACATATCCTCAACCACTGTGGGAAAGGGTCTTCGCACCAAAAATCTTTAAGACCGGGTCATAGTGCTAAGGCGAGGTCACAACCAATTAAAAAAACTATTTCTCTCTTCCCTCACATGATTTGAGGGGTTAAAACTAGAAGAGAAAATACTGGCAAGTGGGCTTCACCATAAAGTCCATAGGCACATTGTTACTAAGCATAGCATGAATTCAAGTTTGCTATAGTAGCATATTGAGTGGCCCCTGCTAATTACTGACTTAAGAATTATAAATTTATGATGTCCCTGGACTCAAGTATCTTAATGAAAGCAGGGTCTACTATAATAAAAGCTCTATTAATTCATAATTGTTACTCCCTTTGGATGGTAATATACTCAGACACCGGTTTTAGGTTATCTATTTGACTAGCAAAATATATGTTATATTCCACAAAAAATGTATATTTAATTGCCTTGTTGGGTGAAGTTCCTTACCATATGTTTTGTGGCATATTATTCGCTTGTCAAATTGAAGACCAAGAAACGGTGCTCGGCTTATATTCCCATCTTAAGGGTGTATCTAATTTCTTTAGTTCGAGCCCGCGTATAAATGAGTGGTGGAGAGTGAGAATTGGATGTGTAGCTGGACGAGCTTGCCCTCGACATCTTATAGTGCCTCGTTTAGGCGTTCAGGTAGTTAAATGATATGCATGCATTGATTGCATCCACACATGGTGTGATAGTTAATGCCACAAGAGCAATTTACGGGAGGAAGACCGATAATATACGCATTGGTAGTACCCATGATGAGGGGTATTGGAAAGATAGAGAACCATCTGTGTGGGAACCATATTACCCTAGATAATTAGGAAAAACAAGAAAAAGAATATGTGTATGGTAAGTAGGAATGAAGGGAGTTCAGTGTGAGTTTATTATTCGAATACTGGTTGTGTGGCCTTTTGTTTCCAACTATTGTGCATGCGAATCTTATTTGAAACTTTATTATTGAGTAGCTAGCGGAGTTATCAGTGCATTTGCGCTGCTAGATTTTTATATCACTATTAAAGTTGCATCAAATTTGGGATAATCTACAGTATGTCTAACTCTATATAAAATTGTGAATAATGGTACTATGGAATATCTTCCATGCCGAATAATGCTATAATTCTATTTATCTTTATACATGAATAGCTAATATTATCAAAGTTTGATGGAATTTATTGTTCTTAATTCATAATTTTTTGATTCACCCAAATAGGGAGTGATAAACTAAGCATGATTAACTCATTACATTGTCTTTAAAGTATATTTTAGAGAGAATGTTCAACCATCTATACGATATAAACATTTGCGTTATCTTTTTTCACCCACCTTATCATTATCATTATTGCAAGTTTGTTGGAGCAATATCTTGCATCTAGTTAATTGCTCCTGACGAAGCAAAGCACCTAGGGTAGGGGCATGGACCTGTTCTAAGAGCCCTACCCAAGGACATCCCTAGAAGAAGTCACCTTTCAATCGACTTGGAGGTATCCCACTCGACGGATTCAAGACACTCGACCATGACGCTATCACTCGACCACCAAGCAAAGCACTCGACCGCAAGGAATTCTACAGCCACTCCACACGCAAACGGTCGGGCATTTAATAGCTCTTATGATCATTATAGCACTTATTAAGGGCGTTACCAGTAACGCCTAATCTTAATGTACTTTAAACCCAGCATTACTGAGGGCTGGAGGGGCCTGGCGAACTCTATATAAGCCACCCCCTCCTCAGTATCAAGGGTTCGCATCCCTGTTATCGTTACACGCATAATTCAATCGACCGCCTCCGGGCACCGAGACGTAGGGCTTTTACTTCCTCTGAGAAGGGCCTGAACTCGTACATCTTTGTGTGCTTACAGCTTCTACATAGCTAAGATCTAGCCTCTCCATACTTACCCCCCTACATCACTGTCAGACTTAGAACCACGACAGTTGGCGCCCACCGTGGGGCAGGAATCTTAGCGCTTGATTGTAGGAGTTGCGATTTTTCCGATCTCCTTGATCATGGTTTCGTGCGGAGTTTTGGTGGAGGGCCGCGAGATCCGTCTCGGCGCGCTCACGTTCATCGCCGATGACTCCGCTTGGCTTCAAGAGGCTCCACTCGACATCGATGTGCTCCCCGTCCGCGGGGCGACGCACTTCCGCGCATGTGTTCGTGGCGTCCTCCTGCGGCAGCCGTCGACCCAGTATCGGTCGGCTCCTGTTTCATCTCCCCACCTTGTCTCTCGCCGACGCAAGCGCTCCGGTCGATCAAGACTTCAGAGGTGGGTGAGACATGCGGTGGCTCGCCAGTCGGCCATCCCTCAAGTCGCGGCAATCGAGCCCGACGAATCTCTCTATGGCCTGTTCGACCTGTCGGCTGGCTCCGCAGAGACCGCATCCGAATGCGACAGCAGCGACCCTGCGGCGGAGGTTCTGGCAATTGACGGGACGCGCAGCCCTCCCGGTTTTCCCCGTACCGACGGAGGCGCGGGTGGGGGCGACTCGGCGCATCCCCACGAAGAATACCTCCCCGAGCCTCTCACGTCGCTGCAGCGAGAGGAGCTTCGCCGCTGGAACATGGATGCACTCCACACTCCTATCGTTGGAGAAACCCCCGAGGCCCGAGCCTTGGAGGACGCGCGCTTGGCTAACTTGGCCGAGCGCACTCGACTGGAGAATCTCCAGTGAGCACTCAACGAGAGAGCGCGTCAGCGGGCTCGCGAGTCCAGTCGACGTCAGCTCTTCCCGCCTACGCAGGTATATCGAACTCCCGTTCAGAATTTGGCAGCCGCGGCCCGAATAGCAAAATCAATTCAGCCCTCCCAGTCAGAGGCTGGCAGGGGCTTGTTGCAGATCAGAGCGTTGCTCCAGGCAGCAGGAAACCAGAATTCCGCTGTTTCTCAGTCGCGGAATAGGATCCACAGTCAGTCCATTGCAGCGGATACAGTGCAGTCGACTCACAGCCCAAGATCGCCCCCGAGGCGTGAGGGACGTGGAGACCGACACGATCAGTATAGAAGAAATGAGCAGTATGATCACCGACTCGATCACGATGATCGGCGTCGAGTGCCAAACCCCCCCCCTCCCCCGAGGAGTGGGTCATATGCGCCTCGACAGCAGGATGACAGACGCCCTCACAGTGTTGGGCGGAGGATTCCAGTCGACCCCAAGGAACCAGGCTTTGATGCGAGATCCATCCTCGTTCAAAGTTTGGTCGACAGGAACAAGGCTCACCGAGGAGGCCACGACAGGGATGCGCCTACCAGCAGCAGAGTACACGTCTCAGGGCCGGAGTGTTTCAGTCGAGCCATCAGAGCCGCAGTGATTCCTCCCAATTTCAGGTTGGCGACTGGAGTCAGCAAGTTCACCGGTGAGTCTAAGCCTGGTACTTGGCTCGAAGATTACCGAGTGGCTGTCCAGATTGGCGGTGGCAACGATGAGGTGGCTATGAAACATTTGCCTCTCTTGTTAGAGGGCTCAGCCAGAGCGTGGCTGAATCAGTTAGCACCCAGCATCATCTACACTTGGGAGGACCTCTCCCGAGTGTTTGTTACGACCTTTGAAGGAACATGCAAGCGACTGGCAGGCCTTACAGAATTGCGGTCTTGCATGCAGAAACCGAGTGAAACTCTGAGGGATTACATCCAGAGGTGGATCACTTTGCATCACACAGTTGAGAATGTACCAAATCACCAAGCAGTTTGTGCCTTTAAAAAAGGCGTCAAGAACAGAGAGTTGAATCTGAAGTTCGGCCGGACCGGAGAAATGTCTCTGAATCGGATGATGGAAATCGCCACCAAATACGCTAATGGTGAAGATGAAGATCGACTCCGGAGTGGCAAGTAGAAAGCAGTCGCCCAGGAAACCGGAGGCAATTCTAGTCGGAAACAGAAGCGGAAGGCCGAGCCAGCCGCCCCTGGGGAGGTCCTGGCCGTAACCCAGGGAAAATTCAAGGGAAAACCAAAGGGGCCCTGGAACCCCAAGAAAGTTAAAGATCAAGATGGAAATGATGTTTTGGATCTGCCGTGTCACATTCACACCAAGAAAGATGAGGTGGGTAAACTCATTTACCCAAAACATACCACTCGACAGTGTCGGCTCCTGATTCAGCAGTTTCAGGGTAAACAGTCCAAAGACACGGAAAAAGAGTCGGACAAAGTTGAGGACAAGGAAGATAGTGGCGATGGATACCCCCAAGTCAATTCCACCTTGATGATTTTTGCTGATGTTGAAAGCAAAAGTCGACTGAAATTCATTAACCGTGAGGTAAACATGGTTGCCCCGGCAACACCCAGTTACCTGAAGTGGTCTCAGACTGCCATCACATTCGACCAGTCTGATCACCCCACGCACATTGCCACCCCTGGGAGGCAAGCTTTGGTGGTCGACCCAGTTGTCGAAGGCACTCGGCTGACCAAAGTCCTGATGGATGGTGGCAGCGGCCTGAACATTCTGTATGCAGAAACGTTGAAAGGGATGGGCATTCCGATGTCTAGGCTCAGTACCAGTAACATGAGCTTCCATGGAGTCATTCCCGTGAAGAAAGCCGAGTCACTCGGCCAGATTGCTCTTGATGTGGTTTTCGGTGATTCGAAGAATTACCGCAAGGAAAAGTTGACATTCGAGGTTGTGGACTTCCAAAGTGCTTATCACGCTATTTTGGGCAGACCAGCTTATGCACGCTTCATGGCTCGACCATATTACGTGTATCTCAAATTGAAGATGCCTGGCCCTAGAGGTGTGATCACTGTTACGGGCAACCGGAAGAAAGCAGAAGAGTGTTTTCAGAAAGGTTCAAAGATTGCTGACGCCCAGATGGCAGTGGTCGAGTTGCAGGAGTACCAGAAGACTGCAGACCCGAGTGAATTGCTACGAGCCAAGAAGCCTGCTTCAGAGTCAGCATTTCAGTCGTCCGGCGAAACGAAGCCAGTTCACATTCACCCGTCCGATCCCAGTGCAGCTCCGACTCACATCTCAACGACGCTCGATTCCAAATAGGAATAAGCGCTCATCCAGTTCCTCCGTGAGAACTGGGACATCTTCGCATGGAAGCTTGTTGACATGCCTGGAGTTCCGAGGGGACTGGATGAGCACCGTCTGCGAGTCGACCCGAAATTTAAGCCCGTAAAAGAACATCTTTGACGGTCCGCCGTCCAGAAGAGGAAAACCATTGGCGAGGAGGTGGCTCGGCTACTAGCAACAGAATTCATCAGAGAGATTTACCACTCCGAGTGGCTCGCCAATGTTGTCATGGTCCCCAATAAGGACAAGTCGCTTCGGATGTGCATCGACTTTAAGCATATCAATCGGGCCCGCCCGAAAGATCATTTCCCTCTCCCCCGCATCGACCAGATAGTCGACTCAACCGCGGGGTGTGAGCGTTTGTCTTTTCTAGATGCCTATTTAGGGTACCATCAGATCCGTCTGTATGGACCCGACGAGATCAAAACAGCTTTCATCACTCCATTTGGGTGCTTCTGTTATGTCACCATGCCCTTCGGTCTCAAGAATGCTGGAGCCATGTTCATGAGGATGATCCAGAAGTGTTTGCTCACTCAGATCAGTCGGAACGTGGAAGTGTACATGGATGATATTGTGGTCAAGTCACGAAAAGGTTCCGACCTACTGACTGACCTTGCTGAAACCTTTGCCAACCTCAGGAGGTATGATATCAAGCTCGATCCATCAAAGTGCACATTCGGAGTTCCAGGTGGAAAGTTAGTCGGTTTTCTCGTTTCCGAACGAGGAATCGACGCCAATCCTGAAAAAGTTGGCACCATACTCCGGATGAAGCGTCCTGTGCGTGTGCACGATGTCCAGAAGCTTACAGGTTGCTTGGCCGCTCTAAGTCGATTCATTTCTCGTCTCGGTGAAAAGGCGTTGCCTCTTTACTGACTGATGAAGAAGTCTGATAAGTTCGAGTGGACTCCAGAAGCTGATGCAGCGTTTGCAAACCTCAAAGCTCTGCTCTCCACCCAGCCTGTGCTCGCTGCCCCAATCAGTAAAGAGCCTTTGCTGCTTTACATTGCAGCCACGGGACAACTTGTCAGTACGGTACTTACAGTCGAGCGGGAAGAAGAAGGAAAGGCCTTCAGAGTTCAGCGCCCAGTATATTATGTGTCCGAAGTGTTGACTCCTTCGAAGCAAAGATATCCCCATTACCAGAAGCTTGTATATGGGATTTACATGACCACGAAGAAGGTTGCACACTACTTCTCTGATCATTCCATTACAGTCGTCAGCGACGCCCCACTGTCAGAGATTCTGCACAACAGAGATGCAACTGGTCGAGTGGCAAAGTGGGCGATTGAACTCCTTCCTTTAGATATCAAGTTTGAGGCAAAGAAGGCTATCAAGTCCCAAGCAATTGCAGATTTCGTCGCCGAGTGGATTGAACAGCAACTTCCGACTCAAGTTCACTCGGAGCACTGGACCATGTTCTTCGATGGATCTAAGATGCTGAATGGTTCCGGTGCTGGGGTAGTATTGGTCTCCCCCCGAGGAGATAAGCTCAGCTACGTTCTCCAGATTCACTTCGATTCCTCCAACAATGAAGCAGAATATGAAGCACTTTTGTATGGGTTGCGCATGGCCATTTCACTCAGCGTCCGTCGCCTTATGGTTTATGGCGACTCAGATTTGGTGGTTAATCAGGTGATGAAGGAGTGGGACGTCAGAAGTCCAGCTATGACTGGTTACTGCAACGCAGTGAGAAAGTTGGAAAAGAAATTCGAGGGGTTAGAGCTTCATCACATCCCCCGACTGAAAAATCAAGCAGCTGATGATCTGGCAAAGATAGGTTCCAAGAGAGAAGCCATTCCCAGCAATGTGTTTTTGGAGCACATCCACTCGCCGTCAGTCCAAGAGGATCCTTTTACAGAGGAAGCCCCGCAGCCGAAAAGTGCCACAGATCCGACTGAAGTCGAAGTTCCTGCTATGGTCAACTTAATCATGGAAGTTTTGGTAATCACTCCCGATTGGACGATACCGTACATCGCGTATACCTTGAGGAAAGAACTCCCAGAAGACGAAGAAGAGGCTCGACAGATCGTCCGTCGATCCAAAGCCTTCACAGTCATAAAGGGGCAATTGTATAGAGAAAGCGCGACTGGAATCGGTCAGAAGTGTATAACGCCAGAAGAGGGTCAGATAATCCTTGATGATATCCACTCGGGGACCTGTGGTCACCATGCGTCCTCTCGGACCATCGTGGCTAAAGCATACCGAGCGGGTTTTTACTGGCCCAGAGCAAATGAAACGGCGAAAGAGATAGTCGACAAGTGTGAAGGTTGCCAGTTCTACTCCAACATGTCGCACAAGCCAGCATCAGCCTTGAAGACCATTCCACTCGTCTGGCCCTTCGCTGTATGGGGCCTGGATATGGTTGGCCCACTGAGAATGGGCAGGAGCGGTTTCACACACGTGCTCGTGGCAGTCGACAAATTTACCAAGTGGATTGAAGCTAAGCCTACAAGAATCTGGATGCTAGCTCTGCTATCAGTTTCATCAGGGAGTTAACATTCAGATATGGAGTCCCGCATAGCATCATCACTGACAACGGGTCAAACTTCGATTCAGACAGGTTCAGAGCCTTTTGCGCCTCTCAAGGCACACGAGTCGACTACGCGTCGGTCGCACATCCTCAGTCGAATGGACAAGCTGAAAGGGCAAATGGTCTGATTCTCAAAGGCCTAAAGCCTCGACTGATGCGCGATCTCAAGCACGCAGCAGGCGCTTGGGTCGACGAGCTTCCGTCAGTTCTGTGGGGATTGAGGACCACCCCGAATCGGTCGACTGGAAGAACTCCGTTCTTTCTGGTTTACGGAGCCGAAGCAGTTCTGCCGAGTGATCTACTTCACAACGCGCCTCGAGTCGAGCTTTATACCGAAGATGAAGCAGAGCAAGCCCGACAAGATGCAGTCGACCTCCTAGAGGAGGAGAGAGAAATGGCTATGATTAGATCGACCACTTATTAGCAAGACTTGTGTCGATTCCATGCCAGAAATGTGAAGAGTCGAGCCTTCCAAGAAGGGGATTTGGTCCTCCGAGTGGATCAACAGAAACCACACAAACTTGCCCCTACTTGGGAAGGTCCCTTCATCGTCACCAGAGTCCTCCTCAATGGAGCATATCACCTCTAGAATGTCGATCGCCAGATCGACGAGCCACGAGCTTGGAATGCGGAACTACTCCGCCCATTTTACACTTGAATTCTCACTCGGATGAGATGTAATAAGAAAAACTTTTGTAGTTTATTTTTATCAAAGACAACAGTGTTCCAATTTCTCCTGTAATCGCTGTCACTTTTGTTTACGTATGAGATCCTCCAGTGGGTGACTTAGCTGCGAATCCGTTTCGCCTAAGTTTGCAGAAATTAATCCTATCGAGTGGTGAACCAGATTCCCACTCGGGGGCTTAGCTGCAGCCCAGTGCTTGCCTAAGTTTGAAAAATCCTACCGAGTGGTGAGCCAGACTCCCACTCGGGGGTTTAGCTGCAGCCCAGTGCTCGCCTAAATGTTTAAAAATCCTACCGAGTGGAGAGCAAACCTCCCACTCGGGGGCTTAGCTGCAGCCCAGTGCTCGCCTAAGTGTTTAAAAATCCTACCAAGTGGAGAGAAAACCTCCCACTCGGGGGCTTAGCTGCAGCACAGTGCTCGCCTAAGTGTTTAAAAATCCTACCGAGTGGAGAGCAAACCTCCCACTCGGAGGCTTAGCTATAGTCCAAGTATTCGCCTAAGTGTTTAAAAATCCTACCGAGTGGAGAGCAAACCTCCCACTCGGAGGCTTAGCTGCAGTCCAAGCACTCGCCTAAGTGTTTAAAAATCCTACTGAGTGGAGAGCAAACCTCCCACTCGGAGGCTTAGCTGCAGCCCAGTGCTCGCCTAAGTGTTTAAAGACCCTACCGAGTGGAGAGCAAACCTCCCACTCAGGGGCTTAGCTGTAGTCCAAGTACTCGCCTAAGTGTTTAAAAATCCTACCGAGTGGTGAGCCAGACTCCCACTCGGGGGCTTAGCTGCAGCCCAGTGCTCGCCTAAGTGTTTAAAAATCCTACCGAGTGGAGAGCTAACCTCCCACTCGGAGGCTTAGCTGCATCCCAGTGCTCGCCTAAGTGTTTAAAAATCCTACCGAGTGGAGAGCAAACCTCCCACTCGGAGGCTTAGCTGCAGCCCAGTGCTCGCCTAAGTGTTTAAAAATCCTACCGAGTGGAGAGCAAACCTCCCACTCGGGGGCTTAGCTGCAGCCCAGTGCTCGCCTAAGTATTTAAAAACCCTACCGAGTGGAGAGCAAACCTCCCACTCGGGGGCTTAGCTGCAGTCCAAGTACTCGCCTAAGTGTTTAAAAATCCTACCGAGTGGTGAGCCAGACTCCCACTCGGGGGCTTAGCTGCAGCCCAGTGCTCGCCTAAGTGTTTAAAAATCCTACCGAGTGGAGAGCTAACCTCCCACTCGGAGGCTTAGATGCAGCCCAGTGCTCGCCTAAGTGTTTAAAAATCCTACCGAGTGGAGAGCAAACCTCCCACTCGGGGGCTTAGCTGCAGCCCAGTGCTCGCCTAAGTGTTTAAAGATCCTACCGGGTGGAGAGCAAACCTCCCACTCGGAGGCTTAGCTGCAGCCCAGCGCTCGCCTAAGTATGGAGCATATCCCGATCCGCAAGGACGGCAATATGCAAATCGACTGTTACCTTCTCCTTCGGAGCTGCACTACAAATACAAAGTTATTTCGAGTGAAGGTCAAGTTCCACTCGACAGATAATCCCAGACCTCAGATCAAAGTACTCGAGCCCTCGGCTCGACAGAGTTTAAACGGTTACAAATCCACTCGGCATTCCGAGGCAAATTCAAAGTGGAGCATTGAAGTTTTTCATTCCTCAGGCGGAGGACTGGAAGGGGCGACGAACTCGTCCAAATCGATCCCGTCTACAATACGGGTGGCAGCAGCAATGAAAGTCTCCATGAAGTCCTGAAAGCTGAGCTTCCTAGTATTGGAAACCTGAATGGCGACCAGTTTGTCTTCTCGCACCTCTGTGCAATGGACGCGAACCAGGGACAGAGCGACATCAGCACCACACCTTGCAGAGGATTTCTTCCATTCCGTCACTCGACCAGGGACGTCGTTCAGTCGAGTCATCAGGGACTCGAGATCATTCGAAAGCGTCGCCCTAGGCCAGAGAGACGTGTCGATCCGCGACACTGCAACCTTCAGTCGAGCCAGATAATCAACCACGCTGGCAATGCGGGACTCCAGGCGGAGCACATTCATAGCAGCCTCGTCCTTCACGAGTGAATTGGCGGGGTCCAAGCTTGGCTCCAGTCGACTGGTCTCCTCTTCAAAGTTCTGGCAGAATTCTACAAATAACAATTCAAGTATAAGGCAGCGGCTCTACACGAGTTTGGTTACTACAAGCCAGTCGGGTGAAAATTGTTACCTTCAAGCACGATGAACAACTTCTTGGCAAGTCCCCCGAGATAAACCTCAAGATCGTTCTTCTTCCCCGCCAGTTCGCCTGCCTTGTCATTCAGAGAAATCTTGTCGTTCTTCAGTCGGCTGACCTCCTTATTAGCTGCGTCGAGAGCAGCTTTCAGTCTGGAGTTCTCCTGTTCAAGAGTATAGACTGAAGCCAGCTTTTCTTCAGCAAGCCTTGTTTTGTTCAAGGCCTCCTTCTGCGCTTCGGCAAGATCTTGATCCTTCTTCTTCAGAGCTTCCTCCAGTTTATCTGTGGCACGTCGAGTGCGATCAACATCAAGAATGGACAAAAAAGAAAAAGTCACTCGTCAAGAATGGAGGACCTCACCAGCCATACCTTTTGCCTCTTCTCGAGCCTTCTGCAAGTTCTCTTGAGCAAGTTTTAAGTCAAGGTTGAGCTGGATCTGTTGGTCCTTCAACTCAGTGAAGGGAGCCGCAAGTTCACAGGATTTCTGCGAAAAACCAGTCGACAAACGTCAAGGATAGGTTGCTTCCGAGTAACCAAGAGACAATGATAGCGTTTCTAAGACTACAGCCGAATCTAAAACATTCGACAGCAGTCTCGCGGACTACACCCAGTGGGTGCACTCAGCGTGCCCCCACTAGTTCAATAAAAAAACAAACAAACAAACAAAGTCGACTGCCCGCAGTCGACCGGATACAATTCCATTCGACATGGCCCGACCAGACTGAGTGAAGAAGTACAACTACAACAACAACACAATACAAAGACTACAGTCGACTGCCAGCAGTCCACCGTAGTCTCGGGGACTACACCCAGTGGGTGCACTTAGCGTGCCCCCACTCGTCCAAAAGTTGGCAGACACACCCAGTGGGTGTACAGACATAAAGATCTTTGGAAAAGAGATTCTTCAAACAGCACATCGTAACAGACCAAGTGTTGAGTCGACTGACCTGGACGTTGCTCTGAAGAGCTGAACTCGCGTCATATGCCGCTTGGCTGGCGCCCCGAACCACCTTCACCTGCTCCATCATGATGCCCGCCTGGCTTATAGCCTCTTTTGTGGCACCCACTTGATCCTCAGGGACAGGGTATGTGGCAAAAAGCGAAGGCGGATTTGCAGTCGAAGGCCGCACGCTCGTCAGAGGAACGGCGAAAGTCACGGAGGTCCGAGTGGTATCACCACCATCCCGAGCCACAACCTCAGGCACCGGAGCAGATTGGGAGGTCTTGCCAGTCGACGCCCTCCTGTTCCTCCTCACTCTCAGCGGCACCTCGTCTTCGTCATCCGGTAGGTTGATAACATGAGGAGGAGCTGTGAGAAAAGTCAATCGACCAGAGTTACAAGAAATATACAGTCGACTCAAGGCAGAACATCAGTGATCGTACCAGGGTTGGAAGTAACAGCGTCCTCCATCTCTTGATCATCCTCCTTGGCGGAGATCTCAGAAGTAGCAGCGCTGCAAATTTCGAAAGTCAGTCAGTTGGCTCAATGAATCGACCAAAGAACTGTTCACAGTCGACAAAGGAAAACAAGTCTTATTATTACCCGAAAATTGTGGGGACAGTCATCTTCATCCTGGGCAGGGCCTTGGGCGGCTTGGACGGCGTCGCGCGTGGGTGGTTGGGAGCCTTTTCAGTCGGCGAAGGAGAAGAGGTCCGAGGGCGTTTCGACGACTGCCCAACAGGAGCAGTCGCCTTACCACGTTCCCGCACAGGATCGTGCGTAAGCTTGGATCGCCTCTCCGAGCGGGGGGGGGGGGGGGGGGGTTCAACTTCCTCCTCCTCCTCTTCGCTGGAGTCGACGTCGTCGTCTCCCTCTCCTTCACCGTCAGATTCCCACTCGCCGCGTTCGTCTCCACTTTCGCCTCCGCTCGCCTCCCCTTCCTCAACCTGCTCCTGTGCTCCGTTGGGTGTCGAATACATCTCAGTAGTTGCCTGGAGAACAACAGACAAGACAAAAGTCAATCGACCGATTCGAAATAAGACCAATAAAGAAAACAAGATTTCAGTCAGGGACATAAGGTCAGACCTGGTCCACTTCGTACGTGTTGTCGAGAGGATGGACCCTCCTGGCTCCTCGGGGGTTGTCTTTATTCCCTGTGATGCTCGACAACCACCCTTCCAGCATTTCGTCAGTGACCTTCTCTGGGTGAATCCGAGTGGTGTCTTCAAGACCCGCGTACAACCACATCGGGTGGTCACGTGCCTGAAGCGGTTGAATGCGCCTCCGAAGGAAGGCCTCCAGCATATCCATGCCGGTCACACCCTCGCGGACAAGCTGAACCACTCGACCCACCAGCACTTTGACTTGCGCCTTTTCTTCCGGCGCCACCTTTAGAGAAGCAGGTTTTTGGGCGCGGTCCAGAGAGAAAGGGGGAAGCCCAGTCGACTGTCCTGGGGTTGCCTGGTCTTTGCAGTAAAACCAGGTCGATTGCCAACCACGGACCGACTCAGGGAAAGTGATAGATGGAATAGAACTTTTTCCCCTCGTCTGAATCGCCAGGCCCCCGCACAGCTGGATCACTCGTGTCCTTTCATCACTCGACTTGGCCTTCTTGACCGATTGGGAGCGGCAAGTGAAGATACGCTTAAAGAGCCCCCAATGGGAACGACAACCCAGGAAACACTCACACAAGGAAATGAAAGCAGCAAGATACACAATGGAATTGGGAGTGAAATGATGGAGCTGCGCTCCGAAGAAGTTCAGAAAGCTCCGGAAAAAAGGATGAGGAGGCAGAGAAAACCCACGATCGATATGGGTGGCGAGGAGGACGCACTCACCATCAAGAGGTTGAGGTTCGACTTCTCCCCCTGGGAGACACGCAGGTTCGTGAAGAATGACTCCTCCCTCGACCATGTCGTCAAGATCTTCCTGCCGAATCACAGACGGCATCCAGTCGCCCTGGATCCAGCCCTTGGGCAGAGCAGTCCTTGAGGAAGATCTGCCCCGAGCGGACTTCTTCCCTTTCCCCTGCACCGCCGCCTTCTTCGCGCGCTCCAGAGCGGACGTCTTGTCCTTCACCATCGTCGCCGGCGAAGCTCGAACGGACCTACGGCGCTAAGGTGAGAGCGAAGGAGGCGGAAGGCTTTGTGCGGGGAGAAGGAAAAGAGAGAGCGTACTGTTGGAGAGCCCCGAGTCTGTGTCTTATAAGAGGCCGCTTCCGAGTGGCTGACTGGTAGGCCCGGGCTATCCCGTCAAATCCCGCAGCAGACGCGCACGCAGTACGTGGCAAAAAAGGTGGCGCGGAAATCGAGGAGCTTCCGCCTTATCACATCGGATTACCGCAGCCGCTCCCGTCCCGTGCGCTTCCCAAAAATTTAAATCCCGCAAAATCCGCGGGTTGCAGAACAATTCGTCAGACAGAAGATCCCTTTCCCACCATCGCTCGGATCTTCACAAATAAGGAAATTCACTCGACGGAAGGCCTAGAATGGATCAAGGTGACTGATAGAGGTTGACGACGTCATCCGTGACGACCGATCCAAGACAAGGCACTCATGTAACACAGAGAACCGGTCGGAAGGGTCCTCAACTCCTTCCCACTCAAACCACGATCCATTCGGGGGATAATGACGAAGCTATGTACCTAGGGTAGGGGCATGGACCTGTTCTAAGAGCCCTACCCAAGGACATCCCTAGAAGAAGTCACCTTTCAATCGACTTGGAGGTATCCCACTCAACGGATTCAAGACAATCGACCATGACGCTATCACTCGACCACCAAGCAAAGCACTCGACCGCAAGGAGTTCTACAGCCACTCCACACGCAAACGCTCGGGCATTTAATAGCTCTTATGGTCATTATAGCACTTATTAAGGGTGTTACCAGTAACGCCTAATCTTAATGTACTTTAAACCCAGCATTACTGAGGGCTGGAGTGGCCTGGCGAACTCTATATAAGCCACCCCCCTCCTCAGTATCACGGGTTCGCATCCTTGTTATCCTTACACGCATAATCCGATCGACCGCCTCCGGGCACCGAGACGTAGGGCTTTTACTTCCTCTGAGGAGGGCCTGAACTCGTACATCTTTGTGTGCTTACAGCTTCTACATAGCTAAGATCTAGCCTCTCCATACTTATCCCCCTACATCACTGTCAGACTTAGAACCACGACAGCTCCCACTCAACATACTCTAATTTCCGTTATGGCAAGCCCACTAAGATAGTGTATTCATATCCGCGTACATATTCTCACCAAAGTTTCCTAATCGGTTCTCTCTAGTGCACTTTTGGCATACCATCTATATTTTCAAATTGTGGCCATGTTATTTGTTCAGATACTAATCCTCGGCACAGCTAATATAATTTCCTAAATATTTTCTACATGATCTGTGCTCCAACATTTATTTTATTCGACTGGATTGCCTAACTATATTGTTGCTTGCACAACACCATCATACTTCACTTGCAAGATAAGCTTGCTCAAACACATTACATGTTGACATTGATTTATCAATTCTATTGTTGGATCAATATCGTGGATCTCTCTATGCTATATTTATGCTTGTGTGTATTCTTTGGTCATTCTCAGTCTACCACACCCTAATCACTAAGATTAATCATGAACTGAACCTCCTAGGAATAGAAAACAAAATGAATGTTTCCACCCATCTCCGTTCTACTACTTCTGTTCTATGCTCTTACATTTTCAAAACCATTCATGTTGATATATCTTAAGCATGTTTCTTACCTTTCTCACTTAGCAATCAACACATGCATATGTATAAATCTTAGGTAA
This sequence comes from Aegilops umbellulata, assembly GCA_032464435.1. NCBI lineage: Eukaryota > Viridiplantae > Streptophyta > Magnoliopsida > Poales > Poaceae > Aegilops > Aegilops umbellulata. The sequence goes on from CP136056.1 coordinate 563,179,399, forward strand.
GTTGTGTTGACCATTTCCCGGTATTACATGTTGCATGCATCGAAAAAGAATCACGTTACTATTGGTTATTCATTGTATATTTTGTCATTTGAACATCTTTTGTTTTGAAGCCAGTTTGTTGTCGTCCCTTATTTCTTACTTTAAATTATATATACATAATATTTTTATATTTTATTAAGGAATACAAATTTTTAGAACATAGTATTGATACGTCTCCAACGTATCTATAATTTTTTATTGCTCCATGCTATTATATATTCTGTTTTGGATTTTTAATGGGCTTTATTATACACTTTTATATTACTTTTGGGATTAACTTATTAACCCAAGGCCCAGTGCAAATTGCTGGGTTTTTTTGCCTATTTCAGTGCTTCGCAGAAAAGGAATATCAAACGGAGTCCAAACGGAATGAAACCTTCGGGAACGTGATTTTTGGAACAAACGTGATCCAGAAGACTTGGAGTGGACGTCAAGAAATCAACGAGGAGGCCATGAGGCAGGGAGGCGGGCCTGCCCCCTAGGCGCGCCCCACCCTCGTGGGCCCCTCGTGGCTCCACCGACCTACTTCTTCCAACTATATATACCCATGTACCCCGAAACAATCGAGGAGCACCACGAAACCCTATTTCCACCGTCGCAACCTTCTGTACCCGTGAGATCCCATGTTGGGGACTTTTCCGGCGCTCCACCGTAGGGGGAATCGATCAAGGAGGGCTTCTACATCAACACCATAGCCTCTCCGAGGATGTGTGAGTAGTTTACCACAGACCTTCAGGTCCATAGTTATTAGCTAGATGGCTTCTTCTCTCTCTTTGGATCTCAATACGAAGTTCTACTCGATGTTCTTGGAGATCTATTCGATGTAACTCTTTTTGCGGTGTGTTTGTCGAGATCCGATGAATTGTGGGTTTATGATCAAGATTATCTATGAACAATATTTGAATCTTCTTTGAATTCTTTTATGTATGATTGGTTATCTTTGCAAGTCTCTTCGAATTATCAGTTTGCTTTGGCCTACTAGATTGATCTTTCTTGCAATGGGAGAAGTGCTTAGCTTTGGGTTCAATCTTACGTTGCTCGATCCCAGTGACAGAAGGGGAAACGACACGTACTGTATTGTTGCCATCGAGGATAAAAAGATGGGGTTTATATCATATTGCTTGAGTATGTCCCTCTACATCATGTCATCTTGCCTAATGCGTTACTCTGTTTTATGAACTTAATACTCTAGATGCATGCTGGATAGCGGTCGATGTGTGGAGTAATAGTAGTAGATGCAGGCAGGAGTCGCTCTACTTGTCGCGGACATGATGCCCATATACATGATCATGCCTAGATATTCTCATAATTATGCACTTTTCTATCAGTTGCTCGATAGTAATTTGTTCACCCACCGTAATAGTCATGCTATCTTGAGTCAGGAGAGGAGAGCAGTTGGGCAGCACTCTATTGAACACCATTACCCAAAAAATTTCAACTAGGGAACCGTGACAATGTTTTTAATTATATATTTACTGGTCGATTGGCCTTGTGTTTTTGCTTGGTACTGCAAGTGGGCATGTGAATCTTCTTTTTAATCATTACTTTTCAGTGATTTTGGCTTTTTACTGTTGGGACTCTCCCAATGCTCCACCATGACACGTCTCTTTTCCAACTGCCTCCGTCTTGATTTACTAGTCCTCTTGTACTTTTTCACATTTTGCTAATGATTTTAATTTGTGAAATATAAGTTACACATAGCAAAAATAATAACAGTAGGAACTAAATTTAAATATGAATCCACCACTATAATTTTTTATGACATGCATTAAAATAGATGATAACAGGTCATGATGCTATGAAATGATGGGATTGTAGGTACTAAATTAGTATCATTTAATGATAATAGTTTATGATAATATCCATTGAGAGAGGCCAAAGAAATCATCTCTAATGAAATATAACCTACATATCATCGAATCTTATATTATGTCTTCAATGTTGCAAAAATATGGGTCTAATGACATATCCTCAACCACTGTGGGAAGGGGTCTTAGCACCAAAAATCTTTAAGACCGAATCATAGTGCTAAGGAGAGGTCACAAGCAATCAAAAAAACCATTTCTCTCTTCTCTCACATGATCTGAGTAGAAGAGAAAATACTGGCAAGTGGGCTTCACCATAATGTCCATAGCCATATTGGTACTAAGCATAGGATGAATTCAAGTTTGCTATAGTAGCATGTTGAGTGGGCCCTAGCTAATTACTGACTTAAGAATTATAAATTTATGATGTCCTTGGACTCAAGTATCTTAATGAAAGCAGGGTATACTATAATAAAAGTTCTATTAATTCATGATTGTTACTCCCTTTGGATGGGAATATACTCAGACACTGGTTTTAGGTTATCTATTTGACTAGCAAAATATATGTTATATTCCACAAAAAATGTATATTTAGTTGCCTTGTTGGGTGAAGTTTCTTACCATATGTTTTGTGGCATATTATTCGCTTGTCAAATTGAAGACCTAGAAACCGTGCTTGGCTTATATTCCTATCTTGAGGGAGCATCTAATTTCTTTAGCTTGAGCCCGCGTATAAATGAGTGGTGGAGAGTGAGAATTGGATGTGTAGTTGGACGAGCTTGCCCTCGGCATCTTATAGTGCCTCGTTTAGGCGTTCAGATAGTTAATGATATGCATGCATTGATTGCCTCCACACATGGTGTGACAGTTAATGCCACGAGAGCAATTTACGGAAGGAAGACCGATAATATACGCATTGGTAGTACCCATGATGAGGGGTATTGGAAAGATAGAGAACCATCTGTGTGGGAACCATATTACCCTAGATAATTAGGAAAAACAAGAAAAAAATATGTGCATGGTAAGTAGGAATGAAGGGAGTTCAGTGTGAGTTTATTATTCGAATACTGTTTGCGTGGCCTTTTGTTTCCTACTGTTGTGCATGCGAATCTTAATTTAACCTTTATTATTGAGTAGCTAGCGGAGTTATCCGCGCATTTGCGCTGGTAGATTTTATATCATTATTAAAGTTGCATCAAATTTGGGCTAATCTACAATATGTCTAACTCTATATAAAATTATGAATAATGGTACTATGGAATACCGTCCATGCCAAATAAATCTATAATTGTATTTATCTTTATACATGAAGAGCTAATATTATCAAAGTTTGATGGAATTTATTGTTCTTAATTTATACTTTTTTGATTCACCCAAATAGGGAGTGATAAACTAAGGATGATTTACTCATTATGTTGTCTTTAAAGTATATTTTAGAGAGAATGTTCAACCATCTATACGATATAAACATTTGTGTTATGTTTTTTCGCCCACCTTATCATTATCATTACTGCGAGTTTGTTGGAGCAATATCTTGCATCTAGTTAATTGCTCCCACTGAACATACTCTAATTTCTATTATGGCAAGCCCACTAAGATAGTTTATTCATATACGCATATATATTCTCACCAAAGTTTCCTAATCGGTTCTCTCTAGTGCACTTTTGGCATACCATCTATATTTTCAAATTGTGGCCATGTTATTTGTTCAGATACTAATCCTCGGCACAGCTAATATAATTTCCTAAATATTTTCTACATGATCTGTGCTCCAACATTTATTTTATTCGACTGGATTGCCTAACTATATTGTTGCTTGCACAACACCATCATACTTCACTTGCAAGATAAGCATGCTCAAACACATTACATGTTGACATTGATTAATCAATTCTTTTGTTGGGATCAATATCATGGATCTCTCTATGCTATATTTGTGCTTGTGTGTATTCTTTGGTCATTCTCAATCTACCACATCCTAATCAGTAAGATTAATCATGAACTGAACCTCCTAGGAATAGAAAACAAAATGAATGTTTCTACCCATCTCCGTTCTACGACTTCTGTTCTATGCTCTTACATTTTCTAAACCATTCGTGTTGATATGTCTTAAGCATGTTTCTTACTTTTCTCACTTTGCAATCAACACATGCATGTCTATAAATCTTAGGTAAGTTGTGTTGACCTTTTCCCGGTATTACATGTTGCACGCATCGAAAAAGAATCACGTTACTATTGGTTATTCATTGTATCTTTTGTCATTTGAACATCTTTTGTTTTGAAGGAAGTTTATTGTCGTCAATTATTTCTTACTTTAAATTATATATACATAATATTTTTATATTCTATTAAGAATACAAATTTTTACTACATAGTATATTCTTAATATAACAATATAATTAAGAATTCCAAATAGAGTTACTCTGTAACCAACTTATTATGTTATTTTACCTATCATACTTGCTTCTCTACGGAAATGTAGTTACCAATTATATAAAACTCACTTTCGTTGAGAGTAGATGTTCCACTTCATCATCACGTTTCATATACTCCTGGAAATGATTTTAGTTGCATATTTAGTATAATTTCATGGCTATCATGTAAATTATAAGATTATTGAAATGTTTTATTATATTCCATTTGACTTGCTCCTACCATATTTTACATTCGTAATGTGCACATGTGGTTTTTTTATAATGATATTTTTAAGCATAACTAAAACAACTATTACATACTTGACTTTTTTTTGCGCTGATAACCCACAAGTATAGGGGATCAGTTGTAGCCTCTTTTGAAAAGTAAGAGTGTCAAACCTAACGAGGAGCTAAACGTAGAACAAAATATTCCCTCAAGTTCTATCGACCACCGATACAACTCTACGCACGCTTTACAATCGCTTTACCTAGAACAATTATGAAACTAGAAGTTCTTTGTATGTGTTGTAGGCTAGGTTTGCAAGATAATAAAGAGCAAGCAAATAAATTCTAGGGGTTGTTTAGATAAGGACACAACTAAGTTAGTTTTAGTAGAGAGCTTTTTTGTCACAAGAAACACTACAAGAAATATGTCAACTTGTGACCACCACTATTGGTCACTGAAAGGTCACAAATTTCCATTTGCGACCTTTTTGTGACCAAAAACAGAAGGTCAAAAGCTGGCGGTCATAAACTGACTATAGCGACCTTTCTTCTGGAATGGTCGAAGACGTTTACGACCAAAATACGTGTACTGTGGCGTTTTGGTCACTAGCAACCTCCCCAGGCCACGTAGGCATCCAGCGTGGCAATCTGACGTGGCAAAGATTCAGCCCGGTCCAATTCGATTTTCTACATGGGCCTAGCCCAACAATTCGGCCTATTTGTGTTTTTTTCTCATATTAATTTTTGCTAGGTAGATGGGCCAAGCCCAACAATTAAGCCTTCTCATTTTTGGGCCGTGGCCTTTTCTGCCAGAAAGTTTTAGTTTTTTTGTAATATAAAAAAGGTCCACTAGTCAAATGGGTCCCAGATGTCAGGTTCAGGTACGTGGGTCCCAGCTAGCAAGTTCATATTCTCCATATTTCAATTTAACAGTAAATAAATAACTAGTATTTAAATTGGTACATAGCTCCTATTGTACAAATAACATATACTTTACAATCTCCACACATAATAAGCTCATACAAGCTCTACAAGCTCTACACGTGATACGGTGCCCTGGTGTTAACCCTATAGCTCTACAAGTGTCTTCAATCTTCTTCAACATGGAGCTCCTTCAGTAGCGAGCACAAACGGGGCACCTGCATCATCACAGGAAGGCAATTTTAGATCATAAAAACAAATGTTCCAAGCATAGTTTAGAGAAAAGAACCAAGTAAATTTGCCCTCAATCATACAAACAAAGTTTAGAGAAAACCAAACATGAACAAGCACTTATTATGCAGTTTTTAAAGTTTTTAATACATTTATTTTCTATTAGCAAAACTGAATATGCTACTTCCTGGTTCATGGCTGCATAGTTCAGCTAGCTACACCAGTTTGCTCTCATGCAAAAATTAGAAAAAAAAAAGAACAACAAATAAATCAACACTAATTTCTCTAACACATACAGTAACTTGCCGATATAACTTGTATAACTTGTATATTTGTCGACGGAAAACAGGATGCAAAATCATGTTTCAGTCTAGATCAATCTATCATGAGAAAACATGTATAACTCCCACTAGAATTTTTTAATGCAGTTGCGAATTATCCTGAAAACTTGTGCACTTAATGATGGTCTACTGTGTTGCTGCGATGTGATGTGTAGTATGTAGCGCTGACTTGGAACCTATATCGAGCTAGAAGAAATCAGGGCAGAAATAAAAAAGAAACGCCAGATGAATAAACACACACACACACACATGTTCGTATACTGAGTTTTGATCACCTGTCCAAAATTCAGTAAGTAAAACAGAGTAGTCTTATCTTATGTAAACAGAGTCTCAATCAGGTGTAGCATACAAATGTACATAAACACATGGACGTCGGTCATGTAGGCTGTGCAGTGATCCTGGATTCTACTAGCACTGCACGGCACTAACTAGTTCAGGCAGCAAAAGCAATTCACGGAATTTGAATTCGCTATCTACTGCACACGGAGCATTGGAATGGAACAACTCAACAAATCCAACGGTGCCAAATTACAAGAGCAACTAAGAACCCAACTCCACCATATTCAGAAGCAGACCAACATCTGTGCAACAAGTTCAAAAGCATTAACAGAAGAGATTTCTTTTCAAAAAAGCAAAATAGTAACTGAAGAGATTTGGAGAACACGATACTCGAAAGAACTTATAATGAAAACATCTTTGCTTAATCCCCCTGGATGGATAGGAATAATGCAACCAAGGCCTAAGTACCTAACTACTAGTATCTACTTACGATAGATACAGATAGCAAGATATATGCATACCGCATACCAGATAATGATCAGTGTGTAGTGTGTAGTGTATATATTTTGGTTAATGATCAGAATAATTATGGAAGGCCCTTTCAGTTAGCTAGAATCTTCCTAAGAGATGAGACCATTAGGACTAACTAAATAGGGCACAAAATTCAAATATAAAACAAAACCAGATGCAGATGCTGACAATCAAGCAGGTGCATAACAGGGACCAATCAGCATGAACAGGACTGTAGTTGCTGCTACAAATCTTAGAACACACACTTTACAAACTATCCTACAGTATTTTCTTTCGAACATAGTTCAGTCTCTATAAACAGAAACTAAGTCTGTATGTACGTGGATCAGTGGATCCATCTATCAACCTTTCTGTTGCCAAATGTGTAACATGAGAGTGAGGCAAGTCACGATCCACAAAAGGGACTCACCCCTTTCTGCTTCCTACATGAGAGTGAGGTTGGCCCCCTGCTTGTCCATCTTGTAGACCTCGTACCAGTGCTCGGCCACCTTCGATCCGAGCGCTCTGAACCCGGTCGCCAGCACGACACCTGCAGGCAAAGCAGTAAGCTACGGATCAGTGCGCCTTAATAATGGGTGGAGTTTACAAGCACAATTAATTAATTGAACTGAAACTAAAAAGGTATACTAGTTACATTTAATAGATGAATGGAATTACCACATTTACTACATAGGGTTCTGCATGATATATCAGGAACATTTTGAACAATCAACATACGTAACCAGGTGTGAGCCATAACAATCGAAACTAAGCAGTAGTGTGTAAAGATGCACTAATATGTTGTTTCTTAAGTCTGAAGTTCCTGGCATGTCCAAAATAGAGGCCATCATCATTATTAAGGAAAATGATGCAGCCAAATGTGGGAAAAGAGGGGAACCCCACGCGCATGAGGTTTCCCTAGCCAAGTAACGGACACACCGCCCCACAGCAGATGCCATCACATGGCAGCAGCCAGCAAATATATCCTGTGATTATTGCTGGTCAATGACCTAATGAGGCAAGCCAATGACAACCATAGCTGGGCTGCAATGGCATCTTAGATGAAACTGAAATAACGGTCAACAATCCTCCTACATCTACTAGTTGTTCTTAGATGTCCTTGTCTATTCTCTCAAGGAAAAAAGAGAGGACGATGAACTCAGAAAGAGGTGCATTACCTTGGGGTCGCAGGGTACTTGCAGCCGTTGGTGCCTGCAAGAAAAAGGAGCATCATTAGAAATCTAGAACTGTGCGATTGGGGGCAGTCAGGCAAAGAAACGGTGAGTGAATGGATGAGTAGGTGGGTACTTGGGTCGGTGGAGGAGACCACGGCGGTGCTGGAGAAGACGCGGGCGATAGGGTTCTGGCCGCTGCGCTGGTAGTAGCTGTTGCTGGCGTAGGATCAGTGCGCCTTGACGGTGTCCGGGGCGAAGCAGGCGGCGTTGCGCTGGATGGGCTTGCAGTCGAGGCGGAGGACCTACCGGCGCACAGTGCCCTTGCCGCCGATGCGGACGGTGCCGGCCATCTTCATGAGCCTCTCCTTGTTCATCTGCGGAACCAGGCACCAAAGAAACAACCCGTGAGATCTCTGTCCCTGCGGCAGGGCACCCAATCTGAGCTCGCGATTCGCGGGAAGGGGTGTGGGAGGAGGAGGGGGGACTGACCTTGCCGGAGGGGGTGGGTCGCGGTGTCGGCGCCGGCGGGCGGTGGGCTTGAGCGGGCAGCGGGGAGGGATGGGGGGAGGAGCGGCTGGGGCGGCGGCGCAGGGGAGTCCCATCTGTTTTGTGGGTGGATTATAGGGTTTTTCCTTTTTGCGGCGCAGGGGGGGGAGGACGGGGCGGCGACGGCGGATCTGGGCGCGGCCTGTGTGGGTCGAGTCGATCCGGCGGATTTTGCTGGAGAGAAGGGGAGGCGAGATGCAGATGGTGGGGTCGCCGGTGTTGGGGTAGAGGGCGGAGGTCGCGGGGGGTCCAGCGATGGGTAGTGGTCGGAGTCGCTGGCGTTGGGACGGAGGTGCTCGGCGGCGGGGCTGGATTTGGGGGAGAAGAGCAGCAGGCAAAGACGAATCTGGATCGGGGAGAGGGAGACGGCAGCGCTTGACCTAGGGTTTCTCGGGAAGGAGGGGGTCGAGGGAGGAAGGGAGAGACACTGGATCAGTAGGAGGCGGACGGCTCAGATCGAATATAGTGGGGTGATCCATGTGCTGCATCCTGATTGGTTCGAAAATGAGCTATTAAAATTTCCTCTTCTTAGTGTTAAAAACAAGGGAGGTTTGTGAGGCAGCTACCAAAAATATTTTGCAAAATGGCATCACTAAAATTATCACTTAAGTTAGACCACCTTTCATCGATGATCATCAATTTGATTGCATTTCCTATCTTTCTAGGTATTTTGAGAAACAGCCAATTCGGTAAGAAACGAGTCAAATTTGAACTACAGGTATCTTATAGTTTGCTATTTATTTTCTAAAAAATCATTTTTAGGTACAAAAGTAGCTATTTCATCATAGACAAACCAATAGTTTTGCATTATTAACCACCTAACTAAGAAGGGTCATGTGGGCAAATTTGATCACATTTTGAAATCGGCATACGAAATTCACAAAAAAACCTTCGCATTGTGTGATCATACATCTACGAGGATGCATCCTGGAATGGCAAACAATGTTGCCTAAAGAAGTTTTCATTTTCTTTGGACGAAAAAACCATTTTCCATTTTTCGAGTGCCCAAAAGGAGGTTTTTTGTGAAGGACCTCCCAAATAATTGTTGCAAAATTGGACCAAATCATTTTTCTAAAATACTAGGCCATATTTAATGCATAGTTGACCAAATGGTTGGGTGTCAAAAGATTCGATCCACCTCTGGTGAAAAAGACAAATTCCCGCCGATTTAGTTGGAAGCGGGTCAAATTTGAACTGCAGCTGCCTCATAGTTTACTATTTATTTTTTTCCAAAAATCATTTCTAGGTACATAAGTATCTATTTAATCAGAGAAACACCAAAAAAATTCCAAGATTCAACCACTAGCTAGGAACGGTCAAGCCCGCTGTTTTGACCGCATTTTGAAACGGGCATAAAAAATTCAAAAAAAATCAAAAAATTGGAAAACCTTCGCATTGTGTCATTATATGTGACCAAGTTTCCAGGAAAAATAATAAACTTGTAATATGGTAATTATTTTAAAAAAAGTGTTCTCAGAAATGAGCTATAATGCGTGAAGATTCATGGCTTTCAAGCCAAATGATCAATCTTATGGCCACATTCATGGCATAGTTTGTTCAAATGATCTCATATTGTGCACAAGGGTGCATCTTGAAATTCCAAACAATGTTGCCTAAGGAAGTTTTCATTTTCTTTGCACGGAAAATTCATTTTCCATTTTTCGAGTGCCCAAAAGGAGGTTTTTTTGTGAAGGACCTACCAAATAATTATTGCAAAAATGGACCAAATCAATTTTATAAAATACTAGGACATATATAATGCATAATTGACCAAATGGTTGGGTGAAAAAAGTTTTGATCCACCTCTGGTGAAAAAAAACAAATTGTCGTCGATTCAGTTGGAAACGGGTCAAATTTCAACTGTAGCTGCCTCATAGTTTGCTCTTTATTTTTTCCAAAAATCATTTCTAGATACATAAGTATCTATTTAATCAGAGAAACACCAAAAAAATTCCAAGATTCAACCACTAGCTAGGAACGGTCAAGCCCGCCGTTTTGACCACATTTTAAAACGGGCATAAAAAATTCAAAAAAATCAAAAAATTGGAAAACCTTCGCATTGTGTCATTATATGTGAACAAGTTTCCAGGAAAAATAATAAAATTGTAATACAGTAATTATTTTTAAAAAGTGTTCTCAGAAATGAGCTTTCAAGTGTGAAGATTCATGGCTTTCAAGCCAAATGATCAATCTTATGGCCACATTCAAGGCATAGTTTGTCCAAATGATCTCATATTGTGCACAAGGGTGCATATTGAAATGGCAAATAATATTGCCTAAGGAAGTTTTCATTTTCTTTGGACGAAAAAACCATTTTCCATTTTCCGAGTGCCTGAAATGAGGTTTTTTTTGTGAAGGACCTACCATATATTTGTTGCAAAATTTGACCTAATCAATTTTATAAAATACTAGGCCATATTTAATGCACAACTGATAAAATGGTTGGGTGTCAAAAATTTTGATCCACCTTTGGTGAAAAAGACAAATTCCCGTCGATTCAGTTGGAAGCGGGTCAAATTTGAACTGCAGCTGCGTCATAGTTTGCTCTTTATTTTTTTCAAAAATCATTTCGAGGTAAATAAGTATCTATTTAATCATAAATACATGGTTTGATGGAGAGACATCGAGGTTTGGATGGTGGCCGAGGGCCCCAACTCTAGAGCGCGTAAGATCGCATGCCCGCCGATTGGTCACCGCGTGACTGTGGCGTTGCCATGTGTTCTGGGCGGCCTAGGCATGTCTAGTGGGTTGGGCACTCCCCAGGTAGGTGCCAGGAAGAAAATCACAACATGAGATTCTCACGAGGAGACCGATCGATGCTCAAACATGAATAAGCAGCCAAGTGTTTGATTAGCGGTACGGGAAATGTACATGGCTAATGGGCGTGAACACGAATGTTGAAGCTCGGCTCAAAATAATAAATGGATTGAGCTGGCATTTGGTGGAGGATGGTTATTTGGGCATAGGAAAGCACTGTAGAAAATGGATACTATTTGGACATGCCAAAGTGGTACTTCCTTCACAGACTGTTACTTTGAACAGAATAGGAAAATGAATATTTTTGAATTATTTTTGAACTAGGTAAGGAAGGTTTTTACATATTTGACGAAGATATGACCCAAAGAATTTATGAGATTTTTTTGGGAATTTTGGGAATGACAGAAATATAGGTTGCTTCACAACCAAGGGCAAAAACTGCCACATGGACATGACACATAGGCAAAACTGATGAGGTGGCGTCTAGTCATAGCAACCCACCATAATTTACAAGGCTATGACCATCTATATTGGTCGTTAACAACTATTAATAAGGCAACGGACTAGCGCTGTTTGCTTTATGACCATTTCGTGTAAGGAAATTACGACCTTTCTGACCAAAATGGTCGCAATGGTTTAGGGTTTGGAGCCCCCCGAACAGCTTTTGACCAATTGGTCTAAAATGGTCATAGATCTATGACCAATTCTTCCAGGGTCACTGACAGAAGGTCACAAGTTGACATATTTCTTGTAGTGAAAGTTATTAGTCCCTAGGCAAACGATAACTAGACCGGTAATCATTATTGCAATTTTATACGAGGGAGAGGCATAAGCTAACATACTTTCTCTTCTTGGATCATATGCACTTATGATTGGAACTCTAGCAAGCATCCGCAACTACTAAAGATCATTAAGGTAAAACCCAACCATAGCATTAGAGTACCAAGTCCTCTTTATTCCCATACGCCATGACCCACTTATCCGTGTTTGTGTTTCAGTCACTCACACAACACAGAAATAAGCAAACCATGAACATATTGCAAACCCTACAGCGGGGATCCTCACGCTTGCGCAACACAGAGAGCACCATAGGACAATCACGATCATCAATGAACCCATAGGACAAACAGATCTACTCAAACATCATAGGATAACCATGCATCATTGGGGAATAATATATAGCGTCGAGCACCATGTTTAAGTAGAGATTACAACCGGTAAAAGAGGGGTTACACCGCTGCATAGAGGGAAGAGAGTTGGTGATGATGGCGGTGAAGTTATTGGTGTAGATCGTAGTTGCGATGATGGCCCCGGCGGCATTCCGGCGCCACTGGGAGAGAGGGGGAGACAGCCCCCTTCTCCTTCTTCTTCCTTGACCTTCCCCCTAGATGAGAGAAGGGTTTCCCCTCTGGTCCTTGGCTTCCATGGCGGCGGAGGGGCGGGAGGCCCTCCGAGATTGGATCTCTATCTCTGTTTCCTCCTGTTTCTGTGCTCTCAGATTCTGGCTTTTCACCGTTTCTTAAATTCCCAGAGATCCCTAACTCCGATTGGGCTGAAATTTTAACACGATTTTATCCGGATATTAGCTCTCTTGCACCAGAAGAAGGGCACCAACTGCCTTACGGAGTGGCCACGAGGACCAGGGGAGCACCCTACCCCCTGGGGCGCGCCCTCCGACCTTGTGGGCCCCTCGGGCATCGTCTCGCGTTGATTCCTTTTCCCAAAAATGACATATATTCCAAAAATAATTTCCCTTAGTTTTTATCCCGTTTCTGTTTGATATGGGTATTCTGCGAAACAAAAAACATGCAACAAACAGAAACTGGCACTGGGCACTGGATTAATATGTTAGTCCTAAAAATAGTATAAAAAGTTGCCAAAAGTATATGAAAGTTGTAGAATATTGGCATAAAACAATAAAAATTTATAGATACGAGAGAGACGTATCATGCGCCAGATCTTTACTCTTGCTACAAAAACAATATTTAGTATGTTATTTCACTTGCACACGTATCATTTCGTATTATTTAAATTAGTTGCATATCTTTCAATCAGTTGGTACATGTGTAATATATTGAGTCTTCATAATTTATTATTCCATTGTCATTTATGGATGTCCTAAACTATGCGCACGATCACCAATTTAAGAGCACCTCAGCTCAAAATTTCCACTCATGCCAATGTCCGCAAATGAATTTACATGTGTTGACAAATTTAAAGAATCCAAGCTTGTTTATATATGGCATGTTGCATTGATATTAAACCAATGACATTGTGTGCTTTGTGGTATCAAATGATCCTAGTAAGACTATTCATTTTAAGCCTAATTACACATTCAAGTATAAGGTTGAATTTATATGTAACACAGATTTCCTCCAGGTACAAATATTCTTACTGAGTTTATGTATTCTCTCACTACAGATGAATTTCTATATTTTATTTATATTACATTTTTTAATATGTATGTTTTAAATTCACACGTATTTTGTCTATATATATACCCACATATTTAATGGTTGATATGGATATATGTTTTTTTTTCTAATTTGGCGAGGTGGATGAAAAACAAATAAGAGATAGCGGTAATTCATAAATGGCGTGAGCAATGAGGTCATCACGTGCATTCCAAAATTGATGAATCCGAATGGTTTGGGTTAGTTGAAATCTCTAGCATGGTGGGCTATGACAACCCTATTCTTTGATTACCTTTTGGCTTTCCCATTAGGACACACTTGTACAGGTACTAGACTTGGACACGGTCGGTTATGACTAGTCTATGACTGTGGTTTTTTTTCCTTACTTTGTTTGTCCGCTAGTTTATTGTGTGGACGTGTCTGACCAGGTTGTATGCAATGTTCTCTTAGCTATTAAATCATACATGATGTTTTAACTTATGTATATAGATGCACCACATAGTTTATTTTTCTCTTGTTTTAATTATAGAATAGATTTTACTTTTTATCCTTAGGACTGTCCCGATGTTCACCTTGGCACCGGTTCCCATCATGCCACATTAGTTTTTTGTCCATGTGGCGTGTAATTATTTAAAGTGGAATCTAGTAGAATAAATATTGAGCATATGCACTTCATTTCAATTTAGTTTGTGTATAATTGTTTTTTTAATACTATGTGCATTATTGTTTTTAAGCCTTTCCTTCTACCCCCCCCCCCTACTTTCCAATTTCCTGCTCCAATAATTACTCTGTACCGCATGCAGAATGGGTATGTAGAGAACCAATTGACTAAGCCAATCTATTGCATGCAAATATTTATAACGAGTGACTTCCTGGACCACTTAATTACCATCGTCGCATGGGCAACATAGTCCAAGAAAATCAAGCAAGGCCCACTTTGGTATGTGGGTTAGTGGTCATATCTACAGACTAAAGTGAAATGGATGGATGAATATATTATACACTAGCTTAGTTGTCTCTAAAAATCTACTATCTACTAAAGGTGTGATCTAAAAGTCAACACATTGGGAGTGGGTAGTTGCGACTTAATTTGATTGTTTTATACATGTTTTAAAGTATTGCCATGTACCTATACCTTGGTTATGAACAATGATAGTAGAGACAACTAGTTATTAATGTGGATAAATATCCTATGACATACTGCCCTCCAATGTGGGATCACTGACATGTAGGCCAGGTTGGTAGCGGGTCTACATGTCAACCACCCACATTAGGGGGCAAGGCCTCGTCTGAACGAAAGCATGTGAATAGTCTAGATATACGTGCATTGTTGAGCGTTAGCCTATACGAACTTTGGTTTGAATCCTTATTATAAAAACATTTGCTAGGACAGCGTAATAATTGCCCTTGCTCACCGGGCGATGGCTCCGTCAGTAGCTATGGTGTTATGAAATTTCTTATTATATTATATATATTTTCACCAAACCGAGAACCTAGACATGTTCCACCCCGGTCCAGTTTGTTAGTCGCGTGGGGGGGGGGGGGGGGAGGGGCTGCCGGTGTTGAAGGGGGAAGGTGTATGCAGTGCACCATGACTAAGGCAGATCACATGCAAAAGCCAATTAATTGCCTTGTTTTTTGTGCTAATTAACAATTAGACAACTAACATACTCAAAATACCTAGTTTTCTGTGAGCTAACTAACACATACGAATGGAGGAAATACTTGGTAGTATGATGTGAAAGTTGACTAGGAAGACTAATCGAACTCATGTTCTTAGGAGCATACAAAATGATGTCAAAATTTCCACAAAATCAATTATGTTTTAGTGCCAATTTTGCAACTTGGTCTCATTTTTCTTATGAGCATACAAAATGGTCAAAAATTCGATGGAAGTGGTCATTTTGGTGCCAATTTTGCAAAATGCATGGTGGTGCTACACTACTCCTGTCTTATTGGATTCACATGCAACGTATACGCGGTTGAGTTGTACATCTATTCATCTACCACGTTGTCATTACACATGGTTTTTTCTTGTCAAATTGGAGATGTTAGGTGAAAATTGCATTGGTTCAGCCACGCACATTTAACACAAACCACATGCAAAGACTAATTAATTCCCCTATTTTTCATGCTAATTAAGGACTAGGGAACATACCTGGAACCTTTTTAGGCGACTAACACACTTGCATGGATGTAGTAAATGCTCATGTACTACATAAAAGGTGACTAGGCGGACTACTCAGACTCATATTTCTTAGGAGCATACGGAATGATGTCAAAAGTTCCTCGAAATCAAGCACATTTTAGTGCTAGTTTTGCAGAATTGTGGTGCCACACTACTCCCGTGCCTTTAAAAAATTATGCAGAACATACGTATATCGTGTTATCCGTCAAGGAGAACAAAGATCACCTACAACTTATTGGGTACACCTCTAGTGCATACACGATTGAGTTGTACGTCTTCCGTGTCAATTTGGAGATATTAATAAAAATAGGGTGAAAATCATCACAATGTCATAGCCAAGACATAAAATGTGGCAAAACAAACAATGGTAACATTTTTCCACAAGGTCACACCTAGGATGTAGAAAGTAGTTTTTCAGTGATGGGGTGTAGAAAGTAGATTTACTCCTCTTTGAAAAATGATGGAGGTGGACCAGTGGAGAAGGAACCGGAGAGAAGCCTCAAAGTGTTGCACAATGTACTATCGTATATATGAAAAGTTAAAAGTGAAAACACATTCATAAGACAAGGAATAAATCACAAAAGGAAACTAATGCACAAAAAGGCAGATAACCTAGCTAATACATACAGGTGCACCAACAAGTACAAACAAATATCTTCATGGAGACAACTCCCTAAAAATTGCTCCATGTTGACATTGCTTCCCTAATATTGGGTCTTTGTCCATAATCGCAATGAGCCGACACATAAAAAAACCACTAAGATTTGAACTGTAATTTTGATTGTTAATGATGGCATCACCACGATAGACCCCAATGGACCAAGACATGAAACATGTCGCCATTAATAATTTTCGAACCCAAAAGACCCCGAGTCAAATTGTCCGATATATGTGGAATATTACCGAATGAAGGAGGTGCCTAATGGCAACATAGCGCTGGAAGAAAAGGTGTTAGATCATGAATGTCCATCTTAAATAAGAAGTTGCACGTTTTGCTCCAACCTGGGTGATATACTCCATGCAATATCAATGTTTTTGATTTAATATTAGTAAACTCAACCATCACCATGGGCCAAAAATTCAGGGCCTCTTTCATTGAAAATAATTTTAGGAGGATTTTGGTATTTACAAAATTAGCTGCCTGCATCTTTTGATTAATAGGGTTGCAATCCATATGGCTTTTTCCACCGGATTGATGCACAGTAGATTTTATAGTAAAATTTACATCCCCGCAATCCCTGTGAAGAATCCTATTTTTCTTGAACGGAATTAAGGCCTCATTTGCTTTAATTGAATTTTGTAGGAATTCTACAAGATAGGATTTTTGCTAAAATTTTACCTTAGAGATTTTTGGTTTACAAGAATAGAACCATATTCCTATATAGAATTGACACCTATTCTCCATATTCGAAAGGAAAAGAAACACCCTATCACGTGAATCGAATAATATATATATATATATATATATATATATATATATATATATATATATATATATATATATATATATATATATATTCCTATTCCTATTCATATAATTAAAGATACATCTCATCTCACTTTCTATGATTTTTTTGCTCTTATGGTATGTCTATCCTTTGAATAAAAGAGGTCGAGGGATCGTTTCGGTTTGCATAATTCTGGAAACGCAGGAATCGAAAAACACGAGAGTATAGGAATGCATGCACAAAACCGAGGATTCTTAAGCATAGGAATTATGTCAACTTTGATGCTTTGTTCCCAGGAATTGAAAAAACACATGAAAAATAAACATGGCAAATTGAAGTCAAACCACATTAAAATGTATATTTCACTAAGGATATTAGTCTCGCTGTTCGTGCATGGGGATTACAAAAGGAGCTTCAAGTGTATGTTAGAATTCATGTGTTCTTCCTTAGAAACTGAGCCAAGAAAAACTCACCATTTTTTCTCTGTCACATTCTTTTGAACCAACACTACTAGGGAAAACCTTATACACAGAACTTTAGCAGTAGTGAGGGTCAAAAAAGCACGCTGGTGCTAAGTAGCAGTAGCGCACCTGTGCAAACCGTGCTGCAGATAAAGTTCTAGTAGTAGCGCGTCTCGTTCTAAACACGTTACTACTAAAATTCCCAAGGCTTAGCCGATAGGCTACACATAGTAGTAGCGACCTATAACGAACCGCGCTACCGCTACTTTCTTTGTAGCAGCGCGTTTTAGTCTAAACTCACTACTGCTAAAGGATATAAAATTAAATGGAAAGCAAATATAAAGGTAATTAAAAATGAAAGAAATAGAATAAGGTGAAAGGAAAAAAATAAAATGTGAAGAAAACTAAATGAAAAAGGGGGGGAAAGAGAAAAGAATAGCAGTAGCGTGTATCCCAGAACGCGTTGTAGCTAACGTAGCAGTAGCGCCATTTCTGGAAGGCGCTACTACTACTTCTGACTTAACCACGGGGTTCATCCTTCCCCACGGGCACTTCCCCCAAATCCAACTCTCCACTCTCGCCGCCGCCGTCGCCCGTCGGCCGCCGCGCGCTCTCCGCACACCCTCTACGCTGCCCCCGACCCCAGATTCAACGCCGCCCCCGCCCCCGACCTCAACGCCGCCCCGGACGCCGCCCCCGACCCCGACCTCGACGCCGCCATCCGTCGCGCGCCCGAGCCCCGACCCCGACCTCAACGCCGCCTGCCCCTCCCTCGTCGCAGGCACCCGAGGTGAGCATGCCTACTCCTCCCTCTCCCCTACCTCTGCCTAGGTTTCTTTATATTTTAGTTGCATCAAATTAGTTAGGGTTCATGTAAGGGTGTAAACGAATCGGATGCAGATGCATCTCAAATGAGTTAGGGTTCATGTAAGGGTGGAAACGAATAAAATTTCTAAGATGAATCATAAGACGAGTAAAATTTGACCACTTATTTCACTTTATAGTTGGATAATTGGAATATCCACTACCACTTTCCACCCCTATAGGTTCATCAAATTAGATGATAATTAGGGCAGTAGTTCCTAGGTACTAATTAGTTAGTAAGAACTAGGTACTAATTAGGTACTAGAATATTTTTATTTATAGTAAGTTTATTTTTAGTAAGAACTAGTTGAATTTTTATTTATAGAACTAGTTAGTAAGAACTTGTTGCTATTTTTTTAGTTAAAGCAATTTTTCCCGCATCGACGTGGACGATGCCTATCCCGCATCCTCGTCGTTGAGTCGGCGAAGGACGACACCTGCTTGACCAGATGGGCCATGTCCGGGACTGGGCTCTGCCGGGGTGGTACTGGGAGGCGCTACCTACCGGGGGGCGCAAGTTGGTGAGGAGCCAACCTGTCGTTGACCCGAACCTTCTTTGGTGGCGGTCGCGTGGGCCAGTGATGGTCCAGAGGCTCGAGGACTCCGCAGAGGTGGTGCGTCACCGTGTCAGTGAGGAGGACGCGCACGTCCGTCGCTACTTGTTTGCGTTGGAGCACAGGTTCTCAAATACCTGGCAGGTTCTCCAGGGATCTCACTGGAGCTATGATCCCGTGAAGGTTCCTTCTCTATGGGTGTCCACCGCCTACGCCGATACCCGTCGTGTGCTAGGGTTTTAGTTGTATTAGTGATGTTATATGTATGACACTATTCGGGATGTATTAGTGATAATATTCGACGATGTACGGACGCATGAGATGATTTACTTTTGCTTATTGAATGCATGCTAATTTGAGTCCTATAAGATATTTTGAAATGTATATCTTGTGTTTCTCAATATCCAAGTGGCCTATCATGTTTGCAGGTTACACCTCCGAGTGGCCTATGTTTTGCCGGAGTGTTGATTCATTTCCATTCCGGCAAATTTCAGGCGCTCGATATGTCCTATTTTAGCAAAGATTATGCCGGATTTTTCCGTGAATTTTGGCATGAGTTGTGCCAGAATATGTAGGAAATATCGAGTGCCCCGGCTTTGTGTGTTGAGTATCCTGGTAGTTGTCTTTGATCGATTTTCAATTAATGTTTTAACTATGAACATAGGAAATGTCTGACGACGAAAAGGATTTCGGTATTTGCAAATACTGCGAAGACGAACGCGGCCTGTGCGACGGAATCTTCCTAGATGATGATAGGCGCTTCAGCATCAAGCTGGACGAGAACTTCCAAGTTGATACAGTAAATCACAACGACAAGTATTTTTTTCGTAATTAAGCATGACATCTGCTTCATTTGCTTCAACTTATATTTTTTACTATTCTACTAGCGTATCCCCTGCCATGCAAGAGTTTTTGTATTGGATAAGATAGGTTTCAGTCATACTATGGAGGTAAAGAAAAGTTTACTTGAAGACCGAGCATGGTTATATTTTCCACGCAAAATTATACAGTTCAGACGACTACACCTATTTTGGATGAAAAACATGGCGAGCACTATGCAAGACTTACGCATTTGAACCTAATATGGTTATCACCTTTGATATTCGTCCGGAAGATGATATTGAAGGTAATACCGACATCTGGGTCGATGTGCAGACGCCTCCAGTTATACCATTATGTAAGTTTCTCAACCATATTTATGTCTGTGATATTGTTTATTCAAAAATAGTTGACAACTAATTTGTCTTGTCAGCTTATTTCGGTGCGAGCAAACATGTCTAGCGCTTGGTAGACAGGACCTACTACTGTCCCGGGGCTGAACTCAACTGCGAGGAGCTAAGTCATTATGTTTCATGGCTTGCGGATCTTCATACTCTCAAGACAAATTTTCTTCCTGCATTTAGAAATGTTAGTACTGAAAACGTGCGACCAATAGTGTTCGTAATGAACTACAGTCACATCTATTTATGAAGGATGGTATGATTTTTACTATTTGTCCTAAGTGCATCTTTTCTATACATTATTTTTGAAGCAAAACTTCATTGCTAAGTATGTTACCATACGATGTTCTTCAAAAGGGATTCCCGATGAATGTTGTGCCTTATGGGATCGAGACTAAAGGTACCATAAGTATTATTAGCTTACGGCCAACATATCCTACAGATTATTTTAGTGCATTCAAGATTAGCGACGGATGCTGAATAGTGCAAGACTGGACCAAATATGTGACGGGGAAGCGCAGAGAAGTACTAGGGGGCAGCAAACAGATGCGCTACCCACGATTAGGAGACAGGTTCATCTGCATGCTCCAACTTGATCAAGGAGGAGAGCTACACATGTTTTATATTATTTAACTAAGAGAGAGCAGCAAGAGTGATTAGCTAGCTAGAAACGAGTTTGAGGATGATGGTGTGCTACACTATTACTATGATGATAAAATAGCTAGTGTTGGTGGCAATGACTATGATGATTATTATTAGCTAGTGTTAGTGGTGATTAAATAAATACTGTTGGTGGTAATGACTATGATGATGATTAAATAGCTTGTGCTGGCGGATTAGATTCAAGTGGAGGCAACATGTGGTGCGCATCAAAAGTACTACTAGTCCAAACTAGATCAAGTTTGGATTAGTAGTATACTTTTGACATGCACCGCATATTGCCTCCACTTGAACCTAATCCACCTTCATTTGACACACTGTTATGGACATAATGATGTAAACCTCATAACTGATATTGTACCAATATTTGTATGATGGCGCATAAATACACTAAAAATAAAAAATAAAAAAAGAATACTAGTAGCGATGGAGAGAAAACGCGCTGCCAGTAGTTACGTTAGCAGTAGCGTGGGAGTGAACAAACGTTGCAGCTATTTGTCCTAGCAGTAGCGCATGCGGGCACGCGTTACTGCTAAGCAATAGTTGTAGCGCCTTATTAATAGTGCGCCTACCCGCGCTACTAGTGAGCATAAAACCAGCGCTACTGCTAGGGTTTTCCATAGTAATGCAAAGGCATGAATAGTAGCATCATAGAAAATTTTCAATTTACATATTTCCTCCGCCTTTTTTTTAACCAAGTAGGATTTTTTTTGCGGGTGAACCAAGTAGGATTTCTGATTTCAAATGATTCAAATGAACTTTGTAGGGTTTGTTCCTACTTGTTTTGCATTTTATTTAGAGAAAAATTATATCCACTCAATCTCTTTTAAACAATTTATGTGTTTTTCCTGTGGCATCACTAATCATGCAGTAAGATTTAGGACGCCGATAACTGCCACACGTGTGGCATATACGACATGCGCCCACACACCGTGTGTGGTGTGAGCAGGAGGCAGCCCACACGGGCTGTGCGTGGGCGGACATTAGAATTGTCTACACGTGTGGGCGCGGCTACTTCGTGCCACACGCCCAACAAGTACTACTCATCTCCATCCCGTGCGTG
Source organism: Aegilops umbellulata (assembly GCA_032464435.1). Classification (NCBI taxonomy): domain Eukaryota; kingdom Viridiplantae; phylum Streptophyta; class Magnoliopsida; order Poales; family Poaceae; genus Aegilops; species Aegilops umbellulata. The sequence goes on from CP136056.1 coordinate 563,201,514, forward strand.
TGGCACGAATCAAAAATGCCCACACGTCCTGATGCAGCTACGTTAGGTACCCCGCAGGATGACGATTTAGTTGCCATCCTAGTTGGCAGATGTAGTTATCCGGGATGGCAAGTGTAGTTGTAAAAGCATGGCAACTTTATCTGTTTTGGTTAACTATAGTTGCCATGTCTAATTTATGGTAGTTGCTGCGTGTAATCAAACCGTAGTTGCCGTGTGTGATTAACTACTTGCCACATATGGTAAAAACAGTAGTTGCCATATGTGTTTACCTAGTTGCCACGTGTGGTCCAACCATAGTTGCCATGTGTTGGTAATCACAGTTGCCATGTGTGTTTATCTGGTTGCCATGCACGCGCAACTGTTGTTGCCATGTGTGTGTATCGAGTTGCCACGTTCGCGTAACTGCAGTTGCCGTGTAGCAAAGAATCACAGTTGCCATGTGTGTGTACCGAGTTGCCACGTTCGTATAATTGCGGTTGCCGTGTAGCAAAGAATCACAGTTGCCGTGTGTGTACCGAGTTGCCATGTTCGCGTAACTGCAGTTGCCATCCACAACGTAGGAGTGCCGTCTGGGGCAAAAAACAGTTCACCCACAAGCGCATGACCTAGGTGGTGGCTGTGTGGGCAGAAACTAGTTCGCCCACACAGCGCAGCTGGCAAACAGCGTGGTGCGGGCGTGTGGGCAAACTCTTCAACACCCACACACCATCCCTGTCTTACGTGGCACAGAAAATCAACCTTTTCGTGCCAAGATTCGTGCAAAAAGCACTGGACGACGATTCAGGCGTGTGGACGAGTTGGGAAACGCCCACACGTGTGGGCGTTAGTGTTTCCGAAGATTTAACATGACACGCCACTATTACTGTGTTCTGAAAATCTTGCTAGTCGGAAAAAAAAAGGCCCTAGACATTTATAAAATCCATAGGAATCTCGCGAATCCAAGGAACGTCAACCAACTTAGAAAAATGAAGACGTTAATGATCGGATGGAGGTGGAGAGAAGGAAACCAGCTGGAGAATCATTATGTGATGTGATTTATGCATGCGCCTGTGCGTGTGATGCATGGATGGTAGTACTCCGGTCAAAAGAGATTAGGGCGTGATTGTTTGGATGCTTTGGAACGGACTTCCATGCACCTGCGCCCCTGCGCTGAATAATAAATTTGCCATGACTGCGCCTCATCTGGTTGCGTGACGACCTAGCATATCCTGACAACCGGCCAGGCCAGCTAGTTCGCCACACGAGGCTTGGTTGGAGTGGACTTGTGGGCTCGCCATGACATTGTGCCTCGTCTGTGTTGGAATTTGTTGCAACGTTATTAGAGCATCTACAGCCCCTCGCCTTAAATCCGACTTATAGTGCGGGCGGGCCGCTCGATCAATGGTAGGTCACGATTTTTTGACTTAAGACAGGCTTCTTAAACGGGTCTCAAACGTCTGGGCTAACTGACATTCTTCATATTCGGCCCAAATATGGGACGGATATAAGGTGCCCGAGCACGCCCGCCACATTGCACCCAATAGCCTAACCTCACCACAAATTGCATCAAATCCATCAAATCCTTCCTCTCCAACATTTCTCGCGCCTGGGGCCTTGCCGTCCTTCACTCTTGCTCCCAATCCTCACCACCGGTCCCGATCCACCGCAGGAGATGTCGTCTAGCCCGACCCAGACCGTCGCGACGGAGACGCAGTCCGCTCGTCCGTTGGCTGCGACCTGCAAGGCGGAGAACATCGTCCGGAAGTTGCGGCAACACCGGCAGCGAGAGAGGGAGGCGGCGATGGCGTCGCAGGGAGGTTCAGACATGGTGGAGCAGTTGTCTCCTCCGTCGCGCCCGGATCCCCACACCCGTTCCATTCGAGCGTCGGCACGGATTACACCATCCGATCCCGTTGGGACAGAGGAGGATTCGGCGGCCGGCTGGGCCATTCCGGAGAGCTTTTCGCCCAGCAGATGCCGACGGTCGACGTATGTGACTCGTCGGATCTCGTTCGGGCGTGGATGAGCACGGGCACCAGCAGTGCCCGGGCTGCCCCTGACATGTTCGACGGAATGACCGAACAAGACTCGGTGCATTTGCTTTGCACCTGTCCGATCATATTTTTGCATAGATCACTAATACATTTCGCACATGATGAATGCTTGCAAACCATAATCATGTAGGAGGTGTTCTTGTCGAACATGATCAATGACAATGAAGATCCGACCGAAATGGAGTATGAATTGGAGACCACCACCGCATTTGAAGTTGGGAATACATCCGATCTCAATCCGAGCAAGAACAAGAAGAAGACCAAGACAACGAAGGCAAGAGGTTCGGCATTCTCAAGATTTGAGGACATCTTGTTGGTCAAAGCTTGGTTGGCCATAATGATCGATCCAATATGCGACCCCGAGCAAAAGGAGAACAAGTATTGGAAGAAAATTTGGAAAGAGTTTCACGAACAAAAGGAGTATGTGGAGCCGCATCCTATCGTGACCACCTGCAATGTGGCATCTCTCCAATATCGTTGCGGGATCATACAAGGGGAAGTGAACAAGTATGTCGGCTACTACTCACAAGTGACCAAACACCCTCAAAGTGGGATGGGAGTGGCAACTCACGTAAGCTCAATTGCTTCATCTTGTTGTCACTTGCATATGCTTCTTGTGTTTGCATTCTCGTTCTCACACATATGTTGTTTCCTAGACGATGGTGGCGGTCACTTTGTATCACGAGGTGGAGAAGAAGCCCTTTGTTTTTAGTCGTTGTTGGATTATATGGAATGGCAAGCCAAAGTGGAACCAACTTGTGGCCGATCTCAAGTCCGGCAAGAAGACGAATGATGGCTCAATATCCAACCAGTCAATTGGGTTGGACGATGAAGAGGACGATATTGTCGTGATGAATGGAAAAGCCACTGTGCCAAAGGATAACCACCAAGACATGGGAAACAAGTAGGAGAAGGCACGTGCCTCCCGTGACACCGCGGCTACAAAAATGTCATCCGCATGGACGGGCATTTTTTTGGCGAGGTAGAAAAAGAAGGAGGAGATGTACAAGCTCATGTTGGATGTGCAAAAGGAAAGGGTGGAGTGGGACCGAAAAAGGGCGGAGAAGAAGCTCGAAATTGAGAGGGAGAAGATCAAGTTAGAGAAGCAACGCACGGCGATCAAATGGGAACTCGAGAAGGCCAAGACATTTGGCAACATAGAACTTGAGAAGGAGAGGTTTCAACTCGCACGGGACGCGGAGGATGCGAGGATCATATTGGCGGACGAACCCCTCTTGGATGAGCATGCGAAGAAGTGGCTTGTGGAAGAAGAAGGAGATCAACGAATGTAGTGAGTACGAGGCGGCGAGGGCGGTTGCAGCACGGATGCAGGCGGAGGAGGCTACCTGGATGCAGCCGGAGCAGGCAGCCGGGATGCAGGCGAAGTAGGACGAGCAGGACGCATTCCGCCTGGAGAACGACACATTCCTCTCGGAGCAGGCACCCGACCAGTGATCCTAGGCCATCCGTGTGACGCTCGGACATTGATTTAATTTTGACATGTCCGGTTTGTTGAACTATGATTTGCTTTGTTTTGTTTCAAACTTTTGAATCCGCACAATTTGTATCGTATGATCGACATGCATGGATTGCATGGATTTGAGGATCGGAGTTTGAGCTATGTGGATGTGCGGCACAACATATGAGGGGTCGGTGGGTGCTGTCCGTGGATGCGCCCGCGGGCGTATAGTGGTCCGAATTGCCATGTTCGGCTGTAGATGCTCTTATATCTAAGTACCCTTGGATGCCACCATCGAGCTACCACATGCCGGTGGTAACAAAAACGAAGTATTAGAGCACCTACAGCCGGACTTTGCAAATCTGGCACCTCAAACGCCCCCGGACAATGACCGGTCAAATCTGAAATTAGCCACTCTACATCCGCCTCTCTCACATTTCAACCCGTAGATCCATATAAAGCATGCAAAAGAAATCCTATGTACTATATACTACGTACTACCCGAGCTACTCTTCGTCGTCGGAGATGTCCACGATGAAGGTGTCGGGTTCCGGCTGGACGGGCAGGTAGGAGGGCTCTGACTCATCCTCCTCCTGCTCGACCTCATCCATCTTAGGGAGCAGCTCCACCTCCTCCGCGGCCTGTTACGACTCCATCTCCTACCAGCGACGACGTCTAGCCTCCACAACCGACTCTGACCGGAGGGAATCGAGGATGGCCTGCTGCTCCGCCTGCAGATCCGCATCGCTAGCGTCCCGCACAGCCTCCTCCTCCAGCTCCTCCTCCTCCTCCTCATCATCATCATCATCCTCCAACTCCTCCTCCGGATCTACTGCATCCGGAGGTAGCCCCGCGGCGATCCGGGCTTCACGCCTAGCCCGGATCTGCTCAAGGAGCTCGAGCCGGTGATCCGGCGTCAGAATTGGCTCGCTCCTCACCCGACAGCGTGGGGCCATGGCTACTAGGAGGACGGGTGTAGTTGAAAGTGGCGGCGGTGACGGACAGGCGGAGGAAAATGTGGATGGTTGGTAGGGTTTCGGTGATGCCGGCGGACTTAAATAGCCGGGTTAGGCACTACGCGGCCCGCCGGAGTTGTGCCACGCAACTCCACCGATCCGACGGAGGAGAAGAGTTTCGGACCACCGGATTTCCGGGCGTTTCCGCGTGGGACCCCGCCATTTCAGTCCGACGTAAGGCCGCCTTAGCATCATAAAAAATACAATTGGCCCATACGCTGAAAGATCCCTAGCATCCTCGTTAATCTTGCGGACAGCAACCTGAGAGGAAAACTCCAGGAACACTTTGGAGACACCAACCTCCCTCGCTAGCTGAAGAGCTCATGAGTTCAGGTACCTCGGGGTCACGGATAGAGGAGAAAAAAATGGCAGATTCCCCCCCCCCCCCACCCCCGAGAGAAAACCTCCATTATGGCCCCTTAGGGCATCTACAACGGTTGTAAGATAGTTGTTGGTAGACTTTGCCTCATAGGATTTTTAATGATGTGTCATACAATAAATGAGGGAAGAGAGGAAGGTTATATGTACATGAACCAACACCCCTTGCACAAGCTTCAATGTAGAATGAGAGAGCACATTTTTATTATCTCACATCCTATTGGCCAAACTAGATACAATCCATTGGAGTTGTTGTATATTAAGATGTTGGTTGATGACATGACATATTTTACCAACAATCTGACATACAAACTGTTGAAGATGCCCTTAGTACCGCTCTACCTCCTCTAAAGTTAAGATTCTTGGATATACTGCCATCCTCATTCGCTTTAACCCAGCTCTCGAGGCCAGCTCCAGTGAGCGTTGACCTTTCGAACGCCGGCATCCCGAATTTCTTGATTGTTTAAAAGCACGGCTAACAGTAAAGCCCGTTGTTGGCTATATGATGTACACAATTACTTATATAATAAGATTAATTACTAAAAACATATTTTTGTATTTATTTTATTTTTAGCAGCACATGTAGAGATAGGCTTTTACATAAGAGCCCGCATTTTTTTTTGATTTATGTCATTTTTACATAGACAAAATGCCACTTAAACGGCCTATATGCGTGCTGCTATACTTGTTCTAAGGGCATCTCGGCATCTCCAGAAAGCAAGTCATATCACCGGAAAATAAGACATCGTACAACTAGGGTAAGTTGTTTAATACTCCCTTCAGTCCAGAATACTTGTCGCAAAAATGAAGAAAAACGGGTGTGTCTAGAACTAAAATTCGTCTAGATAGAGAGTAGGGCGTTTTGATGCCCAGACTCATCAGCACCCGGTTAGAAAAAAATTCGTAAAAACTTCAAAACAAATTTAAAAAAATTTCAAATAAAATTTGTGTGGTAGACAATTTGATGCGTGAGGACCGCTCCAAATTTCAAGTCATTTGGACATATGAGCAGCTCTCAGAAAAAAGATAAATCGGGTCAAAACAGTTCATGAACAGTAAACATTTTTACAGACCCCCAATTTATCTTTTTTGCTGTGAGCTGCTCATATGTCCAAATGACTTGAAATTTAGACCGGGCCTCACGCATCAAATTTTCTACCACACAAATTTTATTTGGAATTTTTTGAATTTTTCTAATATTTATTTTGATTTTGTTTCATCGAGGCGGGTACAGATGAGCTCGGGTGGAGAAATGTTTGCTAGATATATCCATTTCCCCGACAAATAGTCCGGACGGAGGGAGTAGGAAGTAGTACTTCAGGGAATATTAAATTTGATTTTTTATCTCGGAGGTTTTGCAAAAGTTGTAAACATGTCTTGGAGCTTGTACAATGCTACCTGTCACAGGTGTACGCCTATCAGACTCTGAAAAGACCTAAGCATGTCTTCTATCGAGCAGTCTCCTTGATTCATAAAACTATAAAAAAATAGAAATAAAATATGTAGTTTTTGTTTGAGCAAAAAATAAAATGCTGTACGTGGTTATACCGAGTGTTTTATACCCCGCACGAATATGACAACTGCACCAGCTAGCCAACAGTGTAAAGTCCAAAACAGCCCTCGTGTTTGGTTGCCTACACAAGAGAAAAAAGTTAAGCACGACTTTTAGGGTGGTCGCATTTCATTGATTTCTTTTTTAAGAGTTACGACAGTGAGATGCAACTTGATCCACATGCAAAAAAAATCTTTCAAATTGTGTTACATGTAGATACTCACCGAAGAAACGGCTAATTCAGGTGTTTTCAATAGCCACGGGCCCACGATAGTGAAGTGCTTTGAGCAGTATATATGCTGACCTGTCTTGAGAGATGATGCAGTCAAGTGAACATCTAACTTTTGCATTTGGCGAACCTGAGCGATGTTGATGTAGGCAACATGTCGATAACGACACATTGATTTCATTCATATAGTATTGTTTTTACACGAAAGGTTATCTGGTTGAGCTATACAAAAACAAAATAATCTTTCAAGGATGTTTGAGCGCGTAAAACAAGTTATGTCAAATATGATACAAGTAAACCCTTAGAATATATTTTATAGGATTTAGTTCCATGATGAAACAACCCGTACCAAAACAATGTATAAGCTTTTCAATTGTTTAAAATTCCTACGAATAAAAAATCTTAGAGAAACTCTATTCCTTCCCATAAAAAAACTTTGATCCCCTAAAATAATCACTTTACGGATCAAGTCCTATGTAGTCATTTCCCCAACACATGTACTGCCTCAAAAGTTGAGGAGAACCCTCTCAAACCATCACTTCTACTCAAAATTATGGAGACAATTTTCTTTCTCCTCCCAGAAACGTCTCTCTCTCCCTCCCTCTCTCGCTCGCATGCTGACCCCCGATCAACACACCACAGCCTACCTCACTAAGGGAGACCCTCGTAGCCCCGCCCCCTCCCTCCATCGTCTCCTTATTCATCAGCAGCCAGATATCGCCACCGTCATTGGTGAGCACATCACCTCGAATTTGGCCTCGTGACAGCCGTATTTTGCGTGGGAGCGTCAGGAGACAGAAGACGACCCATGCGCAAACCGACATGACCTTCCTTTGCCATGGTGGCCATTCGTAGGAGCACAAACATTGAGCACCGAACCTCCCTCCGTGAAGCATGTTGATGGCGAGGCCGGGAATGGACCCTTCGGGCGTGTAGGCACTGATTCTTCTTCTCTTCTTTGTTCGAATCGTCACCAAAGCTCTGTGGATGATCATTGCGGCTCGGACATGTCCTTGCCTGCAAAGTGTTCGGCCAATCGCCCGAAGGGTAGTTTTCTCTCAAAGTGATCATATATGTAATGATCTATTGAGAGAGAGACACACACACACACACACACACAGAGAGAGAGAGAGAGAGAGAGAGATAGAGAGAGAGAGAGACTAGAAAAGAAAACCAAATCATATATGTGCAGGGATGTGCTCACCAATATATCGCCACTCCTTGGAGTCTTCGTTGAGATCCCAGCAGGGATGGCGGCGGCCCGTGCACGAGAGATGGAGGTCTTCGATCAGATCTGGGTGAAAACCTGCTTTTGGCTATGGCCAAGGCCGGCGACGGCGACGCTGTCTGCGTCGTTTCCTTTCTGAAGGCATCGCCGTGGAGAAGTTCAAGGCCACTCTCTGCTACCTCCGGGGGAAACCCTAGATCAGTAGATCGGATGACGACGACTCTATGGTGTCGTTTCCCCCTTGGGGGCATCATTCTTGGAGATGCACACGGGCTCGTGGGACCGGAGGACGGCGTCTTTGGTGGAGCGGTGCTTCATCTTCCACATTGATGGCGGCGGTTCTCGACGGTGTGGCGCTGTGGAGACTCGGTGTCTGATGCACGGAGATGGACTCGCGCAGGAGGAGGAAGCTGTCTGGCGTCATGGTGGCGTTGATGGCAGAGAGGCCTGGCAAGGTTGGTGCATCAGCTATGCTCTGAAGATGGACCGAGGGGTGATGGAGGTGACGGCCCTTGCAGTGTGCGGTGCTCACTGGGAGTGTGCCAGACCGGTGTGGGACCCAATCCAGGTAGTGGCTTGGATGGGACACCCGGCTTTAGATGTTAGGCTTTGGTGCGATGTCTGTTTGGTATTAGGCCCGGACATTCGGCACGCCTTCATCAAAGGGATAGGAGTAGCAACGGTGTTGCCAAGATGGTGGTTTTAGGCTTATATTGATGTATCACCTTGTATGGTTTCTGTGAATAATTAATAATATGGCTGCATGCATCGTCCAGATGCAGAGGCCGGGGATACATCCTCCTTTTCTAAAAAAAAAATATATGTGCAATGTGCACATGTGAGAAAAAATAGTTTATTTGGGTCACACACGTGGGAGATACTTACATTTAGTTGGTTAAATTCCAAGTTCTGGATTTTTTAAAAGGTGCTAAGAAATTCATTAAATCTACGTCTACCTACTACTGATCTTGGAAAAAACTCGGCTCATTTGGACCACTGGTTTGGGAGATATTGGCCGCTTAAGTCGGCCAACTGTTGTGGCCTATTATTTTTCTATCATGTGCACTTACAAATGGAGCTCACCCGTCAGGAATCTTCAACAAAGTCAAGCGATAGATTAGAGCTAGTCATACATCAATAGATGGTGCTTTATGCAATAAATCCAATTTGTATGTGTTCTACTCCTATGCAAAATTGAACATAATAAAAAAATTGAGACAAATTGACCATAATAATTGATGGTCTGTGCAATTTTACCCAGATCCAGAGTACCCGACGTAAAGCAGCCATCGTGGCCCAGTGCGGCAACCTAGCCGAAACCATCGTGGCCCAGTACGGCCATCTTGCCAAAAATTTCTGTCGATTATCTTGGACCTACATGCCATGTGGGACATTAGTGAACACCATTACTTGAAACTATGTGGTCGTCCGTTTGCATGTAGGACTAAACTGCAACAGCCTTTTCACCCCGTTGTATGCTGGTGTAGCAGTATACTGGCGGAGAGAACAAGAGAAATGCGGAGTGGCTCGCAGCGGCCCGCACAAGTTTGCCTCGCCATTTGAGAAGGTGATTTCCCCTGTTTTGCCTTTGCCCGCCCAGCATTCTCATCATTTTTTACAACGGAGGCACGTGCCCAGCATTAGAATAATGCTGTTAATAACATATTACCCCATATTAAAATGTAAGATATTTTTGACACTATATTAAATTACAGAGGTAGTATTAAGCTAGAGTAGCAAGAAAAAAAACAAAGAAGTTCAATACAAGACCAGCAATGGCTGAACATTGCGACGCCGCGCAAGTAGTCATTGGTGAGAAGTGAGATACGCGTGCCATCAAATGATGACGCAGGTAGCTCCTGACGGGCTGGTGGGCGGCTCCCTAACCGGTGATGTCCCTCCTGGCAGGTCGCTGCAAGCTCAGTGCAGTACGACCGGATATGAGCCATGAGCAACTCTAGCTGAAGACGGTCCTGTGGTCTCGCCAACAACTTCCAAAGCTGCAAGAATACCATCAATTTATACATTAGGTCAGTCGGATGTCGAAACAATTCCCCTCTATAAATGCTTTGTTGCGAGATGTCCATAACGTCCCTGCAAGGGCAGCGAAGCCCACCTACTCCACTTTACAGTCCTTGCCTCTCACACCAGCCAACCTAAGAAAGTTAGAAAAGATCAGCAAGGTTCCACGAACACCCCGTGGCCTCCCGCAAAACAGCACATGCAATTCTGGCCACAAATGCATCTGAAGAAAATATTGTTTCAGTTTTCATGTAGGTCGCACCAAACACATTTGCCGTTGCTCGGCCCGTGCCGTTTAAGCACTTGGTCTCCACTTGGGATACGATTCCTAGCCACCTTCCCTAGGAAGATTTTGTTTTTTGCCGGGATGTAGCCTTTCCAAATGTCCCACAAATCACACGGAGGAGCCGACTTAAATATTTCCTTGTAAAGCGATCTCGTGGAGAACATGCCCGAGAGGGTTCGAGCCTCCACAAGACAATATCTATGCCTTCTGATATGTGCACGCCACTCAGGGTCTCCAACAACCCTTGCCACTCCTGGGCTTCCTGCTCCCCAAACATCCTCTTGAAATGAGGAGCCCACTGCCCCTCAACCCACATCTCAACGACCGTAGTGACAGTGTCTGAAATGGCAAACAACCTAGGGAAAGTCTCCCCAAGTACCTGGTCGCCGTACCACCGGTCCGAACAAAACTAGGCCAAGTTCCCATTATGGATTTGGAAGTTCATGCCAAATCTAAGCAGGTGTTTAACTTCCATCACCGCTTTAGCAAATTGGGATCTTTTTATATTTGAGGCATGTCTAACCGCTACTGGTTAGGTATTTGTTGCGAAAGACCTGTAACAACAAGCCCCCTTGGCCCACGAGAGTTCTCCATGCCCATTTCGTCATTAGGCACCAATTCATGATTTCGGATTTGATGACCCCAACCCCCTAACTTCCTCGGACGAGCAAATGGACGCCCATTTAACCATGTGATGTTTGTGTTTTCCTTGCTCCTTTGCCCAAAAAAACTTGGACCTCAACTCATCCAATTTGTCATGAACCCCATCTTGCAATAAGTAAAATCCCTTTACAAACATCGGGATATTGGTGATGCAGACGCTAATAAGGACTAGCCTACCAGCGGAAGCCAACAACTTTCCTTGTCAAGGCTCCACTGGGTCGGCCACTTTGCCCACCACTAGATCAAAGTCCAGAATAGAGAGATCCCTCGCCGGGATGGGCATCCCCAAATATTTGATTGGGATAGACCCTACTTAAGAATTCCTCATATGTGCCACCCTAAGTTGTGACCCCAAATCCCCTCTTGTCACAAACGCCTCACTTTTGTCAAAATTTATTTTCAAGCCTAACAGTGCCTCAAGCCCATGAGTAAGAATTTAAGATTTATGATCTCCACCAAAGATTTTCTAAGTAGGATCAGTGTGTTTTTCGCATACTGAAGATGGGGCGTTGACAAAGTATGCAAGCAGTGCCCCCCCCCCCCCCCCCCCAACCAAAAAAAAGTAGTCAAGTAGTTAAGCCATGCAGGGGACTAATAAAGTGTGTGCGTGGGTGCTACAAATCCTCTCTCATCAAGAAAACATGTGATGCATTAGCGTGGTGACTGGTGAGCCTCATGCAATCCATAACAAGCTCCCCTAGTGGCCCAGTCGTATTTGCAGCTGATGGAGCACGGGCATAAGCGAGCTGAATCGCATCATGTCAACATGAAGTTATTTGCAGCGTCAACTGCGACTACTCACCAATTGGTCTTTGACGACGTTCTTATCAGATACTTGCTCCACGTACGTATATGAGACCACTTAGTTTTGGTTAATTTCAAATGCATTTCAATGTGTTGTAGGGCATGTTCCAATGCATTTAATGTGGTTCAACTATGTTGTTTTCCGCTCCGATACAAAATTCAAATTCAAGATATATGAAAGTATATTTAGGGCCTGTTCTGAAGTCCTCCAACTCCACGCTTCACAACCTAAATATGCGGAGCTGAGCCGAACGTTTTAGCTCCAGGAAGCTAGCTTCAAGAAGCCATTGCCGATCCTAGTGTAAATACGAAGGAGTTTGAGAAGCTGGGGAATCGCAGCTTCACAAATCCACAAAAGCTTGGAGTTGGCTGAAATTACAAGGGTTGCCACCGCCAAGTCAAGAAAACGGTTCGTTTCATCTCTCTCCTCCCGTTTTTCATCGTGGGAACATGCTCAGCGCGTCTCTCCTTCCATTTTGGGCCGCATGCAGCCCATTTAACGATCTCTATCCAGCCCAACATGGCGCAGCAGCCGCAGAAAAGCCCAAGTTGGCGATGGAGAAGCTGTTTTCAGTGCAGAACGGGCGTGAATTGCTGCGTGGAGCGAGAAGTTAGGTTGAGAAGCAGAATTTTTGGAGTTGGGAGAGTTGGGAGGACTTCAGAACGGGCCCTTAGTATTACTCTTGCTTTTAAGGTCTCTCCGTTGGAAAGACTATGGTTCAAATTAGGCAACTTAAGTCAGATATTTGGTTTAAATATTGAAGTGGTTTCAGCTTGAGAGAGAGAGAGAGAGAGAGAGAGAGAGAGAGAGTAAAAAAGAAAACTACCCATATATGTGCCCAGTTTTAGAAAAAGGTAAGTTTATTTAGATCACATGTTTGGGAGATATTGGCAGTTCAGTTGGTTCATTAAAAATAATCTAAGTTCAACATTTTGAAGAAAGTGCATAGAAATGCAGTAAATCATACATGTACTCTACCTACTATTGATCTGGAAAAGATTTGGGTCATTTTGACCACTGGTTTAAGAGATATTGGCCACTTAAGTTGGACGACTGGTGCAGCTTATTCTTTTTGCCATGTGTGGACTTACAAGCGAGACTCACCTGTCAGAATTCATGTCAACATAGTCCAACAATAAATTAGAGCTAGCCACAACAAATTACACAAATAGATGATGTTTTTTTTAACAAACTTAAATTGTAGGTGTTATGTGCAAACTTGACCACAATAGTTGTTGGTCTGTGTAATTTCCTCACATCTCAGATTTTTTCTAGCTCAAGGCAGCTGACATTTTATTCAATCACAATATTTTGGGGTATGAGTACAAGTCTGGAGACCCTCGCAAAAAAAAAGAGAGTACAAGTCTGAAGACGGGAGTAACCAGACATGCCAGCCAATCGGCAGAGAAAGGGCAAGTTTAGCAAGAAAATCTGCTTCCCTATTCGATTTTCTAGTCACATAGTGATATGATTTATCCTCAAATTCTTCACGAGGATCGTTGATCTCCTTTAAAATTGTGATGTACATGCTCAGGCTTACATTGTTAATGTCGTAAGCCACCACTTGACAGTCAGATGCAATTTCCGCTTGTCGGACATTAAGATCAAATGCAAGGTCCAAAGCCTCTCTACAAGCTATCGCTTCAACAACTGAAGGCTCCTACCTTCAAACAACAAAGCTGATGCAATGATGCTCCTATATAAGAGACATCCCATGCACGGCAAACAGCAGCAGCGGATGCCCTACTGGATGAGCTTCCTCACATCTCAGATTTACCTGAGATTAAGCAGCCGGCGTGGTCCAGCACGGCCATCTAGTCGAGACCGTTGTGGCCCAGTACGGCCATCTAGCCAAAATTTGTGTCGAGTATTTTGGACCTACATGCCAAGTGGCACATTAATGAACGCAACTCTGTAGTCGTACGGATGCATATATAGGCAAAAATGCTAGACATACAAAGACTTACACGCTTTTACATGCTCCTTCCATCTAACAACCAATCACAAACCTCTTCCCCCCTGATTTTCAGGGGGGTCGGCCGCACTGTAACAGCTTTTTCAGCCACACTGTAAGGGCATCTTCAACGGCGTTCATCAAATGAACGCTTCCAAATTTCCGCAAACACATATGAACATGTTTGTGAACATCCGGATGATGGATGCCATTTAACTAGCTAATAGACTTTTTATTATGCAAATGATTCCTAATATAGTACAAAAAAGACTACTCCGAAATAAATCCTACTCCCTGCCGGTGGTGAGGTTGACCACCATGACGGAGCCGCCGGCCTCATCGTCATTGGCCACGCCAACCCATCGGAGCCGTTGACGTGTGCCTCTTTGGCCTCTCAGCATCCTGCTCCGCCACCTCAGCGTCCTCGGCCTCGAGCTCCTCGAAGCACCAGGCGCGTCGTGCTTTGTCGATGTAGAGTTGGCGGCGCTCCTGGTCCACCAATGAATAGCTTCATGGCTGTCTCAAAAGAAATGAATAATGCTCTTTTAGCCTGGCCCGAGTGGGTATTTGCTTTGTAGCCCCACCACTCTTATAGGAGGATTTTAGTCCTAAAAATATTTACTTCCTACACGTGCGTTGTTTGATTATGGGGTTAATTGAACTTATGGGATTTCTATAAGATCCATTTACACTAGATTGTTTTTTTTTTTTGAAATCATTTACACTAGATTATAATAAAAAAATACATTCGCTCTAGTTACATGTGCAGAATCATATGTTTTTTCTGTGTGTAACTAACATTCGTAGTTTATGATATTTTAAGATGGTTAGATACTCTATTCATATACCTTGCAAAAAAAAAGATACTCTATTCATATATTGCTTTTATACGTTTTACAAATCCTGCGAAATCGAATAGATCTCCACCAATTAGAAAATGGAGACTTCAATGGTCGAATGGAGTGGGCAAGAAGGAAACCAGCTGGAGAATCTTTATATGATGTGATTTGTGCATGCGTCTGGGTAACTTCTGCAGGCACACGCAGTACTTTGAAACGGTCACAGAGATTAGGCGTGATTGTTTGGAGGTTTTGGAACGATCTTCCATGCACCTGCGGCCCTCTGCTGGATATTTAATGTGTCATCAGTATGCTCTGGTTGCCTGACGAGCCAGCATTTCCTGACAACCGGGCCAGCCCAGCACAGTCCGCTAGATTAGGTGTGAATTTTTAGGTCGAGAGTGGACTCGTGGCCGACACATCATCATGCCTTGTCATTTTCAAATAAGCTGAGTATAATAAAGCGTTGCATGCAGGTTATAGGGATTTGTCACATTATTTTTTACTTACTTGGAGGAACGAAAAAACGAGAGAGAAAATCAAGAGAGAAGAAATTTTGTGAGGGAGTGAAAGCAACTTAGTAGAGTCATCATATTGGTTTGATCCTCATAATGACTGTCGATAGGACGATTTTGTCAACTCTAGTAGAGTCGGCATATGTCTCCGGAGAGCCATAGTTTATGGAGGCACTCCATATCGATTTTGTCAGCTCTAGTAGAGCCGGCATACGGATCCGGATAGCCATAATTTATGGAGGCGCTCCATATTTGGAGGCTACGGGGTCTTGGGGTGAAGGTCGCTTCTTCTATCAACCGTTCACGCGAGAGAAAAATTCAACTCCTCCTCAGCATCCCCTAAAAAAACATCCACCTCATTCCCGTGCGGCCCATCTCCTTCCCTGCCAATGGCGCGGACGATAGACACCTATGGCCAGAAGTGTGTCAATTAATGGCGACCACCGCGTGTCAACTGTTGGCGGCCATTCCCGCCAGATTGTCTCACTGCGTGTCATGTTTTTCCGTCGCCCGCCGCCCGCTCCTACAAGATATGTTGACACCCCTGCCGCCCACCGCCGCCACTTTCCTCCTCACACAGGAGAAATCTTCAAGGAGACCGCCACCAGGAAGGCCTTAAAGGCGGAGTGGCACAACATCATGTGGCTATAATACGAGCAGAAACATGCGTATTTGACGGTGGAGAGGGACCGCATCAGATGGCACACATTCGGCATGGAGATGGTGACATTCAACAAGTTGAATCGCACCATATGGACCACCCCGACCTTGATGTCCGCAGACAAGAATGAGACGAAGACATGGTCGCGAGATGATCAATCCGCCACATGTCGAGTATGAGTGGGATGAACTGTGGCTCCACTCGGATGGCTAGCAAGTGCTGATATTTGCCTACCCACCTGAGTTCCAGTGCCAGTGCTCACATTCTTGGGTGTGTATGCATAAAATCATCCTAAAAACACATTTTCTTTATTATACGTGTGGCCTATTAGAAATACTATAGGGTATATGGCAATATGATATAGCCAATCGTTAGCTCTGCTATTATACTTTAAAAAAAATAAGCTCTGCTATTATCCTTGCTCTAAGGGTGATGCTATGTATAGGTCAGGCAACATGAGTTCGAGCGCCCCAGTCTGCACCTTGCAAGCTGTCTGATGGTATAGTCCCAAGTGTTGGATCATAGACCCCAGATTCTTGCTACACATTGTAGCAACATAGTCTTGTCGCTCGCAGCAGGCCTGCAACATGTTTGAAGCTAAGAGAGAACACTGATGGGCGATGACCAGCATCGGTGGTAACCGCTCGAAGCACCGATGGTTGCAGCTCACAACAACGTAGTCATCATCCTTGCCGCCTGCTGTTAGTGACACCAGCAGCAACGCGTACGCTTGCAACCCTGAGCAATGCTACTCGAGAGGGAGGGGACACTTGGAGGGTGGAGGTGCAGCAATGGCGACCGATCTGCATTCATGGGAAGGAGAGAGGCGTGCTGGGAAATGAGAGGTTACGGACGGGGAACACAGAACGAAGAGTGATCGAAGATTTTCTAGAATATGGAATCACGAGGAGATACCTACCGTGAAGCCCATAGTCATGTGGCAAGCCTCGATGTTACCCCACTGATTCTGACGTTTTCCTTCGAACAATGGTTTCCAACATAGACACCCCGCTCTCAACAAAACTTAAACAAGTCGTCAGTTTGTACCACCTCAATTTATTTTTTTCGAAGGTTGTGGCATATCTTTGATTTTTGTAAAACTTACAAAAACACTGTACATAATTGTGTGCGTGTCTTGTACCCTTAATAAAATAGAGAAAATACTCTACATAATTATGCGTCGATATATGGCACATATACCCTGGTATCAAACAATGTGAAGTCCAAAGCAGCATCGTGTTTAGCAGCCTACACAAGGAAAAAATGTTAAGCACGATGGTATCTGGCTAGACTTTATTTTTTTGACGAAAGTGAAGAAATGTGCAACTTGGTCCACATGTACAAGAGAATCTTTTGCTTTGTGTTGCGTGCAGGCATCCCACTCAAGATGATGTTTCCAACAGACACCAGGACAGAGAAGAGCCTTGAGCACCATGCAGGCCTAGGCCCTAGCACAGAAGATGATGGAGGCAAGCAAACATCCAACTTTTGCTTTTCACGAACCTGGGTGAGCGGTTGTGAGCATCTACAATGGGAATTGCCAAAATCCGGCCCCCAAACGACCATTTTCAAATCACCGAATTAATATTATTACACGCAACGTAAAATCTAGCCCGGGGTGGGCATGCACCACACGGGTCGCTGGAGAATGCGACCCTGGCTCGCCAACGTCCATCGCCGCCTCGCACGGCGGGCACGCCGTGCCATATTTGCATCAGCGGACGATCATGCGTTCACCTCCGTTATGGTGCGCCAACGAACCGGTTGCACATCCGCCGATGCGTTCGGATGCCAGACGGTCCGCACCGCCTCCAGTGAGGCAGCGGCGACACATCTCGCGTCGGATTCATGCGCCATTTGTGCGGATGCAATGGAGTCCCAACGGAAGTCCGAGCGCTGCCGTCGGGCGGCCTCTTTCCGGGATGGCGGCGCGCAAGGCGGACGGTCATCTTCTCCTAGGGGGCGCACGGGATGAGCTCGGGGTCAACGGATTTGGAGGTGTAGCATTCGAATCCGCCATGCCGGAGAGGGGAGGAGATCGCCGTACGGGAGCTTGTGGGCGGGAAGTGAACTGGAGGGGAGTGGAGTGGAGTGGAATGCATTCAGGGTTTCAGCCAGAGGTGCGGATAGGCTCCAGTTTATGTGTTGTCTGGTGTGCCAATGAGGGTTGGGCACGTGCGGACTTCCCCATATTCAATTGAGAAAGGTAGCAAGCACGGATGGGGTTGAGAGTGGTCAGGGCATCTCCAGCCGTTGGCCCCCCAGGGGGCGTCTAAAAGCGCCGCCTGGGGGTGAGCCGGCGCAAAAAATGGCCCTGGGGGCGAGTCGGTCCACAGCCGTCGGCCCGCAGGGCCGCCCCCCAGGCGCGTATTAAAAAAAAAGAAGGACCGTTCGGTGAAGTTATGATAAAAACTAGTTAAATTTCGGCCAAATATGGCGAAATTTGCGCATTTTCATTACATTAACCTAATCTAGAAAAAAGAAAAGGGTTGTAGTCCTCGCCGCCGTCGCCACCATCGTCGTCGTCGGCCCTCTCCTGCTTGACGCGGGCGCCCCTGCTGGACCCCTGCCCGGCGTCACCATGGCGGACTGGCGGCGGCGCGTCGTCGTCGTCGTCGCTGTCGCATAAGACGATGACCCCGCCTTCATCGCGGCTGCGTCGGCGCTCCTCGAAGAGGCGTAGGGCGGCGCGCTGGCGCTCCTTCTCCTTCTCCCGACGCGCCTTCTCCATCGCAATGGAGTCCTGGCGCTCCCATTCGAGGGCCGCGTCGTCGTCGTCGAACTCCGCCTTCACCGGTGCCAGCCCCGGCTCCGTCTTTGGCTTGACGAAGCGCGGAGCAGCCGACGAGGACGAGGCGTGCCGGCCGCCCTCGTTGATGAAGATTCCGGCGCTGCGAGTGCGCCGGCCAAGCGGCGTCTCCGCCGCGGGCTCGGCCTTGACGCCGAGCAGGCCGGAGTGCCGGAGGAGTGCGATGAGGATCGGGAGGAGGAAGAGGAGGAGGAGGACCCGAACCTCCTTGGCGCCCATGGCCCGGCGCGTCGGTGCTGCGCCGGGGCGGCCACCCTCGCCGGGGGGTATGCCAACATTGGGTCGTTGCCGCCCTCGAGGTACGTGAGCACGCCCTCGAGTGTGCGGCCGGGGACGCCCCACCACAGGTGGCGCCCCTCGCTGTTCTGCCGGCCGCCGACCACCGGCGCGCCGTTGGTGGACGCCAAGCGCTGCTGCTGACGGCGCTCGAAATACGCCGCCCATGCCGCGTGGTTGCCGGCGGCGTACTGGGGGAGGGAGAGTTGGTCGTCGGTGAGGGAGGCGTGCACGACCTCGACTTCCTCGGCGAAGTACTTCGGTTTCGCCACGGCGTCGGGCAACGGGGGAATGGGCACTCCCCCGGCGCTGAGCCTCCACCCTGTCGGCCCGGCAAGCATGTCTGGCGGCGCCGGGATGTTCGCCTGGAACAGGAGCCAGGACTCCTGTTGGCGGAGCGAACGGCGGCCGAAGCCGTTGGCCGCCGCCTCGTCTCCGGGGAAGCGTTCTACTATGGCGACGGCGGGGCTGGGCGGGCTCGGGAGAGGTAGAGGGAGGGGCTGGCCGGCGGCGGTCGGGAGAGGTAGGGAGAGGGAGGGGCTGGACGGCGGCGTGGGGCGGGGCTGGTGTGGGCACAGGCGACTGGAGGCCACCGGCTTTTATAGCCGCGCCGCGAGGGGGCTGGTGTGTACGCGTGCGAGGGAGGGGAGGCGTCGGTGCGCCGTCCCGTGACGCGCCGCCCGTGAGGAATCAATGGCAAGGCTGACCGGCGCGGCAGCTTTGGCATTGATTCGCCGCGGGAAACGAGGCGATGAGGACGACGAAGGGCCGAGAAGAGATCCGTGTTGCTGACGCGGCGGGCCCGCGGCTTTTTCGCGCCAAAGCAGTTCGCCCGGCGCCCTGGGCGCCCCCAGCGAGCCGGGTTCGGCCTGGGTCCACTGACGCTGTTTTCGGCCCAAGCCGGCGAAAATCAGGCTCCACCAACTGGGGAGGCCTTCCTGAGGGCCCTGAGGGCGCGACTGGGCTGTTTATTCGGCGCCGGCGCGAAAAAATCGCCTGGGTAGGCTTTCCTGAGGGCACGGCTAGAGATGCCCTCAGCATGGGATAAACTAAGTGCTCGGAGAATGGTCGCTGGTCAAGCAAGTTTTTCGTGACACATGTTATTCATAAGGTTATGCATGGAATAACCATGGAAAGTAACTGGTAGAGTTAAAAATCATAGATAATACATGGATAATAATGTTGAAAGAATTAAAAGAAATCTTTGTTTGTATTTAGTCATTATTAAAGTACATAAATATAATATTTTATACGCTGTGAAAATAGGTAGAAAATGATATTTATAAATATTCGAATCCATCTAATTTCCACTTCCACGGTGCACAAATATAAGATGTTTTGGATAGTGAACTACATATAAATAGAAATGAGTGTACAAACACACTAAAATGCGAAAATCCATCTCTACACCCGAGCTCATCCGCACACGCGCTGACGAAAAAATCAAAACAAATGCTAGAAAAAAAATCCAACTTTTTTGTGTGTTGTAGACAATTTTATACGTGAGATCCGCTTCAATTTTCAAATCATTTGGACTTCTGAGGAGCTCTCAACAAAAAAGACAAATTGGGGGTCTGTAAAAATGTTTACTGTTCATGTACTGTTTTGGCCTGATTTGTCTTATTTGTTGAGAGCTGGTTAGATGTCATAACTTGAAATTTGGATCGAGCCTCACGCATCACAATTTTTTTGGATTTATTTCAGTCCTTCCGGCGATGTGCATTCAGTAGGACGTTCCCGTTGATAACGAAGGCATCTGTGGAGACTACATAAAACTCCAAATGATATGTCAGCTCAATCTTTCAGAGGTGCTCATTGAGATAGAATGTGCGTGCATGAGTTCATAGGGGTAAGCGTATACTCGTGTATGTGAGGAACTTTTGATTGTATTGTGTTAAAAAAAAACAAAAGAAAATTATAGTCTTCACCGGTATTTAGTGGTTATTACGGTCCTTCTGTGAATAATATTACTCTTGTTCTTTGGGCATGCCATGGAGACATTAAGGTCTGCATCCTCGCAATGCCATGGAGACATTAGCGAGACACATTCGGGTTGGAGTTTGTGCTTTGCTGTGGACTATCTGGACTTGCAGAAATGATTTGGTTTTTAACAGAATATCATGTATACATTTTTTGCAGGTTTTATTCCGCACTACGGCTCTGATCCGTACCTGGTCGCTATTCATCCAGACGGAGGCCAGGGAGCATTTGGTTACTGGGTTTTTCCGATGGGAGATGGTAGCTCGGGATATCTTCAACCGTTTGGATGGCGGTCATGTAATAGGATAGACATATAGTTCACCTATCTAGTTTTAGCCAGCCGGTTGTGGCGTCTGTTTATGGCTAGTGTGTGTTTCTAGCCCTCTTTGGCTCTGTGTGAGCTTTTTCCTTTTTTTTATTATTTATGGAGACCTTGGAACCATTTTGACACTGCATTTTCTTGGTTAATAAGATGGCCGTATGCATCTTTCTGATGCAGAGGCCGGGGTATCCCCCTTTTCGAAAAAAAAGAGCTTATTGTCCCTCAACATTATGTGAAGATTTTGTGTTTCAACGGTGAGCACCTACAAGATATCATCCTGGCTAAAGTACGTTTATTCCTGACGCCATCTCATCGTTTTCGATGTGCAACGTAAGAAACCTTTATTGGTAAGCAGGTTTGTGCAGACCAACGAGTTGCAATACTAATTGTTCAATATAACTGCAGTCTCTTTCTGAAGTGTTGGTGATATTTCATCTTGCAAAGATTAATACCATGGAGAGGAAGTCTTCAAGAGATTTCATTGTATTTCGCAAAAAAAGAATCATTTTATTCTTAGTTGTATGAGTTACTTTGAATTTTTTGTATTTTAATTCCAAAGTAGTGCACCCCTAATATTCTCGAGTATGAATAAAATTACGCACATTTCTAAAAAGAATATATAATATAGCTTATTTTCTTCACAAAACTAGCGATATGAAGAAGAACATGAGTTGGCAAAAGGAGGCGACCAACATTTCCCCTCCACCTGCTGGTGCGGCCGTGGACTCCCCTACACTCTCTATCGACCTCTTTGGCGGCAGGAGTAAGAGCATCTACAGTCGGGCACTTCAAACCGTGCCCAAACACCGCGGCGGGCTGCCCGGTCAAAAAAAAAAAAACGCGACCCACCTAGGCGCCTCAAACAGGTCTCAAACTCCCGGCTGACTGGCACCCCTCATATCCAGCTAAAATCTAGGGTGCATATGGGGACTCCCGGGTGCAACCGGACGCGTCCGTCATGTCGGATTCTGCTCACGTTGGCCCACCTCGACCCCACAGGTATTCATCCCCATCCTCTTGTCGGACCAAACCCTAACCACTCCACTCTGCTCTGCTCCGCCCTCAGCAAGCTCCGGGCATCTCCCACATGACAGACAGCGGATCTGGCTCCGACAACTCCGGATCCGTCAACGGGGGTGTCGTCCCATGCTGGATGGAGAAGGCTATGGCCTTCCGCATTGCCCTCCGATGCTCACGGGAGGACTGCGCCCGGCCGATGGGATCAGTCTGGCTTGAATCCATTGCGTCGACGCAACTGGCACTCGGATCCGCCGGGGCTAGCGCATCACGTTCCGTTAGACTTCCCATCTTCGGTCCGCTGGTGTATGAGTGCAACAGGGAACGGTGTGCCCACAGTGGGAAGGAGAGGATGAGGCTAGCCGAGGCCCACCGTACTGCCGAGATGGCAGAGGCGGAGGCGACGGCATGCACTGTCCACATCCTAAAGAAACGACACAGGAGGAAGACATGCGCCTCGCCCGAGAAAGAGGACAGCCACGGGTCACTACTCGGCCGAAGAGCAGATCCGGCTTGTTCCATTTTGTGCTATCGAATACTACTTCCACGAGAAAGACGGCAAGGATTCCGGGAAGGGCAATGGCAAGGCCAGCCGTGGATGATCCATAGTAGTATGTAGGTAGAACATGCCTAATTTGGTAGTCCCATGGCATGTGCTTATTTGGCCGGATGTATTTAAGTTTACATTACGTTACATGTTTTTGCATGGATTTGAGGTTTGCTAATTAAGGTGTCCGATTATGCCATGAAAAATTTAGGGTCAACCTGTGAGTGTCCGCGGAGGGCCAGATTTGGTGTCAAAAATCTAGACTGCTCAATGTCAATACTATTTCCCTGAAAAGTTTCAGGTTCCTTGGCATATGAATGCTTGATGAGAATTGCTTTACGTACGACACATCTATTTTGATTCTTGTGTGATGAGCCAACCGACCGTGATGCACAACTAATCAAGCCTGCCTAAAAATATTGGATGTCGCAAAATCGAACAGCTTTTCCAGGCCGTTGGTAAGCTTGGGTATACCGGTACGGCTGCGTGGACTGCACCCTTGAAGCCATTCTTTGCAGAAATGCCAACGATCATATACAGTATTAAGTAGGACAGTGTCTTACAAAAATACCATTGTACAAATTCAAAATTACATCTAAATTTTGGGGTGCCGAAGTTTTCTTCCTTCGTCATTCACCAGCATCGTTGCCGCCACTTCGCCTTCAT